>LR989995.1:11857428-13174286 GCA_905147175.2 Nymphalis urticae | reverse complement strand
TGCGTGGACCTCATACCGCCAGGACGAGAAATCGAGCGCAGAGTGGGACCCCTACAGAACCCCCACCCATCGCAACTCAAAACAACTGAGTACGTGCGCTTAGAGAGTCTGGACCCACAAACCCTTGAAGAACACCATATAGTCGGCCCCCTAATATTCACCGACGGCAGCAAGATTGAGGGGAAAGTCGGAGCTGCCCTAACATGGTGGGATCAGGGAACGGAATCCAGAAACTCCACGTTCCGTCTTGAACCGCACAATACTGTCTTCCAATCAGAGATGTACGCACTCCTAAGAGCAATTAAAATGGTGAGGAAATCGAAGCAACGCTCTGCAAACATCTTGAGCGATTCGAGATCCTCGCTCGATCTACTTAGGTGCCCATCGGTGACTCACCCGCTGGCCCTAGAGATGAAGGAGTGCTTACGAGAAATCGAGGAAGAGGGCAGGAGTGTGCGATTCTTTTGGCTCAGGGCCCACGTAGGTACACCGGGCAATGAAAGAGCGGACGAGCTAGCCAAAAAAGCGGCCCTAACTAAAAAAACGGCACCTGACTACGATAAAGTCCCAATATCGTATGTCAGAAGGCGAATACGAGAAGAGACCATCGCGAGGTGGCAGGCGCGCTACGACTCCTCAGAGACAGGGTCAGTAACCAGGGTATTCTTACCAGACGTCAAGGTCGCAAGCAAAGTGGTAAGAACGGTGGCACTAACTCCCACCGACACCCAGTTGATGACCGGTCACGGGGGATTCGCGGCGTACCTTCACCGCTTCAAACTCAAAGACAGTCCTTCTTGTGTCTGCGATCCCGAATGCGAGGAAACAGTCCTCCACCTAATCTTGGACTGCCCAAGATTCGGTCAAGGTAGACAGGCGCTAGAAACCCAAATAAGCGTCACCCTGGACCAGTCTACACTCCACACCATCATGGAGAGAGAGGAACTAAGAAAACCCTTCCTCGCATTCGCAAGAAAAACCATTCAAGTGGCCGCCATAAGGAACAGCTCGACCGCGATACCATCCGCGACAGACATAAATTCACAATCACAACCATCTTCGAGCACCACAACCACACACACAACACAACCAAGCCCACACACTCATACTCATACTCATACTCACACCGGGCAAAATACCCTGAGACGGTGGCTACAGGCTCTCCCCAACACGTTGCACGGACCGCTCATGAGGAGAAACCAGCCCACCATGCCCTTGCAACCCACACACTACGCCGCGTTTAAAGAGCTGATAAAAGACGTAGGAGCACGCGGCGTTCCGGGTATTGCGGTTAAAGGTGTGGCTCTTTTCATGAGTGACGAAACAGAAAGGCTGGGCATCAGCTTCTGTCGCCCAGACGGCTCGGATCGCGTGACGGTGTCGCCTGGACTAGCCTTGCTAATAAAAGGGAGCACTTCACAAGTGAGCATCAAGCGCGCTACCATCGACGCGCTCACCACGCAAATGCCGGGTGCCTTGACCTGCCGACTGGTGCGGCCACAAAACAAAGTGATCGCACTCTTCGAGTGGGGAAGGGATACCCCCTTTGCATTGGCATGCACACAGCTCTCGAAACTTGGCGAGGAGGACCGGGACGGCACACCACGCCGGATAAGCGTGGATGCCATGAAAGTCGGCGCCGAAAAAGGTGACGTAGCAGATCGCTACGGGTGCCTGATGGCCTCGCAAGCACACGAGGTCATCGTATACGAAGACAGGGGTGAGGACCTAGGTTTCTTGAAACCAGAGGCCAAAACACCTCTCCCCCCTGCGGCGCCGACTAGCATGGAACCCCTTCTAAGTGGATCTGAGCGTCTACAAATAAAAATGGCGGCAAAGCGAACTGCCCAAGCCTCACAGACCCGTGGGGAGCCTAGCCCCAGAAAACCAAAAATGGCTCTGTCTAAAATGATCCGAGATCTGGTCTCCCCAGAAATAAAGAGTCCAAATCGCTCCAACTTGCCCCAAGATCGTCGACCTCCGCGGACCGACAGGCGACAGCGATGAGGGAATTCCTTAAGTCAGAAGACAGAGGAAAACCCAAAACGTCTCGCACCGGTTCAACGAGGGCCGACTGGGGACAAGTCACACCACCAAAGCGAAGACTGGCGTCAAACCCGCGAGACCACGCAGTGAATGCATTCCTAGAGTTCCAGGCTATAGTGTCAGCAACCCGTGAGGTTCACTTAGCCACCTGCAAAAAAATCATGCAGACCTACCAGCGAGGCAACGAAAAGCTGCTGGAGGTGGAACTCAATGAAGCCGAGGCGGCCATATACAACAACGACACATCCCAAGTCATCAAAGGGAAAATGTCGGGGTGGTATATGGCTGCTTATAGCACTGTGGGAGGTTTTGTGGGCCCAGTCGAAGCGAAAGGGCGAGAAGACTCACACCAAAAATTTCTCGCTCCAAAGGGAGACCCCGTAGTGGTGGTTGCCAGATGCACGAGAATCATGCTGGATGACAGAATCCTGGAGTTGGCTAAGTCCATCTCAGGTGGTCCAGATGACGACACACCTCTCGTGGACTGGGAACTACCGCAAATATCTTGGATCAATGGAGTACCGGGCTGTGGAAAGACGACTCATATAGTCAGGAACTTCGACGAGAACAACGAAATAGTGGTCACCAATACAGTGGAAGCCGCCAAAGACCTGAAAGAACACCTGACGCACCGATTTGGTGAAAAAGCCAAATCAAGGGTACGAACTATGGCTTCCATCCTCGTAAATGGTATTCATGAGGACATAAAGTGCGACCGCCTCACGGTTGACGAAGCCCTCATGAACCATTTCGGAGCCATAGTGATGGCGGCTAGACTATCCGGGGCCAAGGAGGTGGTTCTCGTCGGAGATATAAACCAGTTGCCTTACATCGACAGAGAAAATCTGTTCGAAATGAGGTACTGTCGCCCAAACCTGACAACAAACATCACCAGGGAGTTGTCATGCACATACCGGTGCCCCATGGACGTCGCATTTGCCATCAGCGACGTCTACAGAGCCATCTACTCCGCCAATCCCATCGTCCACTCCTTAAGCATGGAAAGGTTCACTGGCGCGAAAATACCATCAGACCAAGCCGGAACCCTATATCTGGTCCATACGCAGGAAGAAAAGAAACTCCTTATGGACCAGGGATATGGCAAAGGCGAAGGATCTCGCGTCATGACCATCCACGAATCGCAAGGACAGACCTACGGCAAAGTCATCATCGTCCAAACCAGACGTACGGGGCTCACGGTCCATCGGAGCGTACCTCACGCTGTGGTAGCTATAACAAGACACACGAACACCTGTGTCTACTATACGGACGACTGTGACGATGCAATCGGCAATTTTATCAGCCGAACGGTGGGTATCAATACAAAGATAATCTTGGAGCACAGCCTGAAAATGGCAATACACAAGCGAGACAACATCGTCGCTGAGGCTGTGCTCTCACTCCTAAAAAAATGGACATGGTCCGCAGGGCCCGCCGCTGCGCCGTAAAACAATATAACAAGTGCAAAGAGATGTGTATTACAACAATATAAATAAGTCTAAAACTAGTAACTTACAAAATAATTAACTAGATATAAGTACAACATACGAATGTAAAGAGTGTGTCTAAAACT
This sequence comes from Nymphalis urticae, assembly GCA_905147175.2. Classification (NCBI taxonomy): domain Eukaryota; kingdom Metazoa; phylum Arthropoda; class Insecta; order Lepidoptera; family Nymphalidae; genus Nymphalis; species Nymphalis urticae. The sequence goes on along the minus strand of LR989995.1, from coordinate 13,170,667 downwards.
AGTAATTCACAAAATAATTAACTAGATATAAGTACAACATACGAATGTAAAGAGAGAGAAAAAAAAAAAAAAAAAAAAAAAAAAAAAAAAAAAAAAAAACTTTCTGTATATATATATAATAATAAAAATGGTCAATACGGGTCACACCCCTCCATAGAAGAGCTCCGGAGGAGAAGAAGACCAGCTGCCGCCGCAGCGCTGCAGTGGTTAGGATGTTGTAACAAAAAATTGTAACTATGTAATAACCACTGTAGCGCCATCAAACGTCAGAAATAATGTTCGCTTAGTAGTAAAATAAATCTCAATATTAAAAAAAAGGCACGGGCAACTATGAGCCCGTGGATGTAGTTTGATTTAAAAAAAAAAAAAAAAAAAAACCTAACCTAACCTAACCTAACCTAACCTAACCTAACCTAACCTAACCTAACCTAACCTAACCTAACCTAACCTAACCTAACCTAACCTAACCTAACCTAACCTAACCTAACCTAACCTAACCTAACCTACATCGATAATCCACGGGTCATGCGAAAGCACGATCCCAAAAGCGAAGGCGTGGAAAGGCGATCCTAGACCCCCATGGTGGTCCGCCACCCTTGAAGATCTAAAAAGGGATGTCTTAAGGAAGAAACGCCGCATCCGCAACGCTGCACCCAGTCGGAAGCAATTCACTGTCCAAGAGTACATACAGGCAAGGGAAGACTACAAAGAGAGAATGATCCAAGCAGTCACAAAAAGCTGGAAGGAGTTTTGTTCGACCCAGGACCGCGAAAGTGTCTGGGACGGCGTATACAGAGTCATAAGGAAGACGTCAAAACGACGGGACGATATGCTTTTAAGGGATACAGCTGGCGAAACACTGTCGCCCGACCAGTCAGCTGAACTCTTAGCAGAAACGTTCTATCCAGATGACTCTGTAGACACCGAAAATGAAAAACAGAGGTCCATAAGAACGACCACTGAGAACAAAACTCCCGAGGAGACTCAAGATCTGTCGGCCGACGATCCACCATTCACCACCGCGGAGCTGGAGACGGTACTATCGGGCCTCAACCCGAAGAAAGCTCCAGGCCCGGACGGCTTGACGGCTGACATATGCACTGCGGCCATTAACTGTGACAGGGAGGTATTCCTGGCGCTGGCAAACAAATGCCTTAAGCTAGCATACTTCCCAAAGCAGTGGAAGGTCGCCCACGTGTGCATCCTCCGAAAACCCGGCAAAGATGACTACACCCACCCAAAATCCTACAGGCCGATTGGGCTGCTGTCAGTCCTCGGCAAGATTGTAGAGAAACTTATGGTGGGTAGGATCCAATGGCACCTACTCCCATCCTTACACCCGAGCCAGTATGGATTCATGCCACAGCGTGGAACAGAAGACGCCCTCTACGACCTAATCGGACATATCCAGGAGGAAATTAAATCGAAGAAAATCGTACTTCTGGTATCGCTCGATATAGAGGGCGCCTTTGACAACGCATGGTGGCCAGCCCTTAAAAAGCGGATGGTACAAAAACACTGCCCGCGGAACTTATACGCCTTGGTGGCCTCATATTTACAAGACAGGAGGATCGTAGTAAACTACGCCAGAGCGACCAGTGAAAAGGGAACCACGAAGGGCTGTGTCCAGGGTTCCATCGGCGGACCGACCTTCTGGAACCTCATCCTGGATTCGCTACTACAAAAGATGGCATCCATGGGAGTTTACTGTCAGGCATTTGCGGATGACGTGGTCCTCGTTTTCTCCAACCATCGAACCAGCGGGTTACAGACTACAGCGGAAACCACCCTAGCGGCCGTACAAGAATGGGGCATAGAAAACAAGTTGAGTTTCGCACCACATAAAACAAATGCAATGGTGATCACCAAGAAACTCAAATACGATGACCCTGTGATTCATATGTGCGGCACCCAGCTGAGTCTAGTAACCGAGATCAAACTGCTGGGCCTCATCATAGACTCCAAGCTCACATTCAACGCGCATGTGGCAGCCACCTGCAAGAAAGCTGCAGACATATATAAACAACTTGCATGCGCGGCAAAGGTGACTTGGGGCCTAAACGGAGAAATAATAAGGACCATATATGTGGCGGTGATAGAGCCCATAGTCCTCTACGCAGCAAGCGTTTGGTCTCCTGCAGCCGAGAAGATTATGATAAGAAACAAGCTAGACTCGCTGCAGAGAGGCTTCGCCCAGAAGATCTGCAGGGCGTACAGGACTGTGTCTCTAACATCGGCACTCATCCTATCAGGCCAGCTCCCCCTCGACCTCCGCGTCAAAGAGGCCGCCACCTTATTTAAGATCAAAAAAGGCTACTGCGTGGACCTCATACCGCCAGGACGAGAAATCGAGCGCAGAGTGGGACCCCTACAGAACCCCCACCCATCGCAACTCAAAACAACTGAGTACGTGCGCTTAGAGAGTCTGGACCCACAAACCCTTGAAGAACACCATATAGTCGGCCCCCTAATATTCACCGACGGCAGCAAGATTGAGGGGAAAGTCGGAGCTGCCCTAACATGGTGGGATCAGGGAACGGAATCCAGAAACTCCACGTTCCGTCTTGAACCGCACAATACTGTCTTCCAATCAGAGATGTACGCACTCCTAAGAGCAATTAAAATGGTGAGGAAATCGAAGCAACGCTCTGCAAACATCTTGAGCGATTCGAGATCCTCGCTCGATCTACTTAGGTGCCCATCGGTGACTCACCCGCTGGCCCTAGAGATGAAGGAGTGCTTACGAGAAATCGAGGAAGAGGGCAGGAGTGTGCGATTCTTTTGGCTCCGGGCCCACGTAGGTACACCGGGCAATGAAAGAGCGGACGAGCTAGCCAAAAAAGCGGCCCTAACTAAAAAAACGGCACCTGACTACGATAAAGTCCCAATATCGTATGTCAGAAGGCGAATACGAGAAGAGACCATCGCGAGGTGGCAGGCGCGCTACGACTCCTCAGAGACAGGGTCAGTAACCAGGGTATTCTTACCAGACGTCAAGGTCGCAAACAAAGTGGTAAGAACGGTGGCACTAACTCCCACCGACACCCAGTTGATGACCGGTCACGGGGGATTCGCGGCGTACCTTCACCGCTTCAAACTCAAAGACAGTCCTTCTTGTGTCTGCGATCCCGAATGCGAGGAAACAGTCCTCCACCTAATCTTGGACTGCCCAAGATTCGGTCAAGGTAGACAGGCGCTAGAAACCCAAATAAGCGTCACCCTGGACCAGTCTACACTCCACACCATCATGGAGAGAGAGGAACTAAGAAAACCCTTCCTCGCATTTGCAAGAAAAACCATTCAAGTGGCCGCCAAAAGGAACAGCTCGACCGCGATACCATCCGCGACAGACATAAATTCACAATCACAACCATCTTCGAGCACCACAACCACACACACAACACAACCAAGCCCACACACTCATACTCATACTCATACTCACACCGGGCAAAATACCCTGAGACGGTGGCTACAGGCTCTCCCCAACATGTTGCACGGACCGCTCATGAGGAGAAACCAGCCCACCATGCCCTTGCAACCCACACACTACGCCGCGTTTAAAGAGCTGATAAAAGACGTAGGAGCACGCGGCGTTCCGGGTATTGCGGTTAAAGGTGTGGCTCTTTTCATGAGTGACGAAACGGAAAGGCTGGGCATCAGCTTCTGTCGCCCAGACGGCTCGGATCGCGTGACGGTGTCGCCTGGACTAGCCTTGCTAATAAAAGGGAGCACTTCACAAGTGAGCATCAAGCGCGCTACCATCGACGCGCTCACCACGCAAATGCCGGGTGCCTTGACCTGCCGACTGGTGCGGCCACAAAACAAAGTGATCGCACTCTTCGAGTGGGGAAGGGATACCCCCTTTGCATTGGCATGCACACAGCTCTCGAAACTTGGCGAGGAGGACCGGGACGGCACACCACGCCGGATAAGCGTGGATGCCATGAAAGTCGGCGCCGAAAAAGGTGACGTAGCAGATCGCTACGGGTGCCTGATGGCCTCGCAAGCACACGAGGTCATCGTATACGAAGACAGGGGTGAGGACCTAGGTTTCTTGAAACCAGAGGCCAAAACACCTCTCCCCCCTGCGGCGCCGACTAGCATGGAACCCCTTCTAAGTGGATCTGAGCGTCTACAAATAAAAATGGCGGCAAAGCGAACTGCCCAAGCCTCACAGACCCGTGGGGAGCCTAGCCCCAGAAAACCAAAAATGGCTCTGTCTAAAATGATCCGAGATCTGGTCTCCCCGAGAAATAAAGAGTCCAAATCGCTCCAACTTGCCCCAAGATCGTCGACCTCTGTGGGCTGTGGAAAGACGACTCATATAGTCAGGAACTTCGACGAGAACAACGAAATAGTGGTCACCAATACAGTGGAAGCCGCCAAAGACCTGAAAGAACACCTGACGCACCGATTTGGTGAAAAAGCCAAATCAAGGGTACGAACTATGGCTTCCATCCTCGTAAATGGTATTCATGAGGACATAAAGTGCGACCGCCTCACGGTTGACGAAGCCCTCATGAACCATTTCGGAGCCATAGTGATGGCGGCTAGACTATCCGGGGCCAAGGAGGTGGTTCTCGTCGGAGATATAAACCAGTTGCCTTACATCGACAGAGAAAATCTGTTCGAAATGAGGTACTGTCGCCCAAACCTGACAACAAACATCACCAGGGAGTTGTCATGCACATACCGGTGCCCCATGGACGTCGCATTTGCCATCAGCGACGTCTACAGAGCCATCTACTCCGCCAATCCCATCGTCCACTCCTTAAGCATGGAAAGGTTCACTGGCGCGAAAATACCATCAGACCAAGCCGGAACCCTATATCTGGTCCATACGCAGGAAGAAAAGAAACTCCTTATGGACCAGGGATATGGCAAAGGCGAAGGATCTCGCGTCATGACCATCCATGAATCGCAAGGACAGACCTACGGCAAAGTCATCATCGTCCAAACCAGACGTACGGGGCTCACGGTCCATCGGAGCGTACCTCACGCTGTGGTAGCTATAACAAGACACACGAACACCTGTGTCTACTATACGGACGACTGTGACGATGCAATCGGCAATTTTATCAGCCGAACGGTGGGTATCAATACAAAGATAATCTTGGAGCACAGCCTGAAAATGGCAATACACAAGCGAGACAACATCGTCGCTGAGGCTGTGCTCTCACTCCTAAAAAAATGGACATGGTCCGCAGGGCCCGCCGCTGCGCCGTAAAACAATATAACAAGTGCAAAGAGATGTGTATTACAACAATATAAATAAGTCTGAAAACGATAATATAAGATGATTAATCAATGTAAAAAAAAAAAAAAAAAAAAAAAAAAAAAAAAAAAAAAAAAAAAAAAAAAGAAACCTAGTAATGTACAAGATAATTAACTAGATATAAGTACAACATACGAATGTAAAGAGAGAAATAATTTAAAAAAAAAAAAAAAAAAAAAAAAAAAAAAAAAAAAAAAAAAAAAAAAAAAAAATTATATATACATAATACTAATAATAATAATAAAAATGGTCAATACGGGTCACACCCCTCCATAGAAGAGCTCCGGAGGAGAAGAAGACCAGCTGCGCCGCAGCGCTGCAGTGGTTGGGATGTTGTAACAAAAAATTGTAACTATGTAATAACCACTGTAGCGCCATAAAACGTCAGAAATAATGTTCGCTTAGTAGTAAAATAAATCTCAATATTAAAAAAAGGCACGGGCAACTATGAGCCCGTGCCTCACCTCAGCTCTGCGGCAGCGTCCGGCCTGCGAAGGCACGTCGCCGCCGACCCGGTCTCCTCCTACGTTGCGGGAGCGAGTCCACGTCGTCCTCCCGCTCCCGCTCGGCCGCCTCCTTTTGCGACATGACGCATGCGCTGAACCGGGACACTGCCGCCCAGATCTCTTCGCTTCCGGCCATCTTTTCGACGAGGGCCGGAAGCGACAGATCCCCTCCTACAGCCGTGGATAGGACTGCGCGAGGCTCCGCCCAAGCCGGGCACTCTGCGCGCGTGTGTTCGGCCGTATCCACGGCTCCTCCGCCACAATGGTGGCAAACCGCCGAAGGCTCCCTTTCGACCACCTCACACAGGTACCGGCCAAAGCAACCGTGGCCGGTCAAAAGCTGTGTGAGGTGAAACGTGGGTGGGCCGTGCTTGCGCTCGACCCACTCCTTCAACACTGGCCGAATGGCCGCAGCGAGGTCTCGGCTAGCCCCCCCCGGAACACCTAGTCGCTCCGCCCATTCGGCGAAGAGTCTTTCTCGGGCCTCCGCCCGCCACTGTCGAACCTCACGTGGGTGAGGCCGGTTTTCGTCCTCCGCTTTCGCCGCCTTGATCCGCCAATAGACCCTCGAGTTAGCCTCGGCCTCGAGGTCCCATGGCGGACTTCCGGCGAGCAGGCACGCCGCGGTGTAGGACACCGTGCGGTACGCTCGAGCCGCCCTGAGCGCCATCGCTCGCTGCGGACGTCGCAGCGACGCGACGTTACGAGCGCTCAGAGCGTCCGCCCATATCGGCGCCCCGTAGAGCGCCATCGAGCGCACGACGCCGGTGTACAGGCGCCTGCAGGAGCCTCCTGGCCCACCCACGTTCGGGAGGATCCTCCCTAGCACTCCGGCTGCAGCCACCAACTTTGGGGCCAAGCGCCGGAAGTGCTCTTCGAACTTCCACCTGCCGTCGAGGACGAGTCCCAGGTACTTCATCGTCGACCCGACGGTGATGGAAGTTCCCCCCACCGTGACGGACGCCCCCGGTGGTGGCGCGTTCCGAGGCCCGTGAAAAACGAGGGCCTCGGATTTGTGTAGGGCCACCTCTAGGCCCAACGCGCGGATGCGGTGGACCACGTGCGCGACCCCAGCCGTCGCGCGATAGGCCGCCTCCCGGTGGGTGCTGCCGCGGGCCGACACGAGAGTGTCGTCAGCGTAGCACGTGACGCTGACCCCCCGCAACGTGGCCCCGCGCAGCACCCAGTCGTAGCCGATGCTCCACAGGAGCGGTCCTAGTACCGACCCCTGCGGAACACCGCACGACAGCGTCTTCCGGCTCCAGCCCTCCCGCTAGTCCCGCTCGTCGGGTAGGCTACCGCTCGGCCAGCGAAGTAATCGGCCACTGTCCGCCTCAGGTAGCCCGGCACGTTGTGGTACCGCAGGGCCTCCATCACGGTCGTCCAGGGCAGGGTGTTGAAGGCATTGGAAATGTCCAGCGAGACTGCCAACACCACCCCACCCCGAGACACCTCCTCCTCGGCCAGGGCCCTCACCCTGGCGATCGCGTCGAGCGTCGAGCGGCCGGGGCGAAACCCGTACTGCCGCTCGTCCAGTCCCGGCTCCATGCTGCCGACGAGACGGGCAGCGAGCACCCGCTCGAAGAGCTTGCTCACCTCGTCGAGCAGCACGATCGGGCGGTAGGCCGACGGCTGATCGGGCGGACGCCCGTCCTTGCGGATCAGGACGAGCGTGCCCGTTTTCCACCGCTGCGGGAACTTGCCCTGAGCCAGGCATGCGGTAAAGAGGCGCCGCATGCTCTCGCCCAGCTCCTCCGACGCGATCTTCAGGGCTCGACCGGGGATTCCGTCCGGCCCAGGGGCTGTCTTTTTCGACCCTAGTCTGATGACAGCCGCCTGTAGTTCCGCCTCGGTGATGGGAATCACCGGACCCTCTTCCTCGTCGAGCCCGCTCACCGGCACCATGGTCGGTGGCACGAACTCTCCCCGCTCGGGAAAGAGCGTGTCCACCACCCTCGCCAGGAGCTGCGGCTGGAGACTGCTGGTCAGCGGAGGAGCCCAGGGTCGGAGCTTTTGTCTCACGACTCGATAAGGCCTCCCCCACGGATCGCTTTTGAGCGTCTCCAGCTACTCCTCCCACGCCGCCTCTTTGGCCTGCACTATGGCCTTCTGTAGGTCCTGGCAGGCGGACCTGTATGCGGTGTAGAAGACGTCCTCCGCGTCGTGATCCCGGACTCTTCGTCTCCTACACCGAACGTAACGGCGCCGTGCCGCCACGCACGCCTTGCGCAGCCGACGGAGCTCCGGACGCCACCAGTACACCCGCCGACGTGGCAGGTGCAGTTTCGCCCTCGGCATCGCCGCGTCACAGACGCGTGACAGGGCATCTCCCATCCGGTCCGCCCCCTCATCGATCCGGAGGACCGGGTCGGAACCGGCCCCCCAGGCTTCGACGATGGCCGCCTCCTTCGCCAACTGACCGTCGAGGCGACCCAGACGCCAGCGCGGACCTTCCGTTCTCCCAACAGCGGGCCGGACGTCCAGAAGAACCGACGTAGAGACATCGAACCGAATATATCGATGATCCGACAGAGTCTCCACGCCGGTCTCCACCCTCCAACTTTGAGCACGGCGGGCCAGGGCGTTGGACGCGAACGTGACGTCGACGATCGATTCGCCCTGCTGCCGCACGCACGTGCTCTCCGACCCGCTGTTGAGGACCGCCAGCCCCAGCGAGACCGCCCACTCCTCCAGCACCTCACCCCGGGCATCAGCCACGGGAGAACCCCAAGCCGTCGATTTGGCGTTGAAGTCCCCCGCGACCAAAACAGGTGCGGGCGCTGTTTGCCCGATCAGAGCCCCGACCTCTACCAGCAACTGCTCAAACTCGGCGAGACTCCGACTGGGCGAGGCGTAGACGGCGACGACTTTTATACCGCCGACGACGGCCAGCACGCACCCCCTGCCCCTGGCCACACCCTCGATGGCTGGAGCGCCAGCGACCGCAGGGGCGACGACGGCCACGACCCGTTCGTGGTCGGAGACCCAGTCGTCCCGCGAGGGAACGAAGTAGGGCTCCGATACCACCGCCACATTGATCTGCCACTCTGCCATGCTTTGGACTAGGAGGTCCTGAGCCCTGGCAGAGTGGTTGATATTGGCCTGGAGACAGCGCAGGGCCATCACTGCGCGGTCTCCATCGGCTCCGCCTCGGTGCGCGACGACGCGGCTACCGGGCCCTTCGTCGTCGCTTTTCCTTCTTTCCTCTTCGTCTTCGGGGGTGCAGCGCCCTTCCCGCCCTGGCACGACTTGCTGCAGGCGGCGTGGGCAGCTGGCTTGCCGGCCGCCGTGCAGACCACGCAGCTCGCCTCGGTTGCGGAGCAATCTCGAGCCCTGTGACCGGGCTGACCGCAGCGGAAGCACAGACGGCTTCGGTCGACGCCCCGGTCACATTTCGCACCCATGTGCCCCCGCTCGAGGCACCTGAAGCAGTGCAAGGGTCTGGGGTCGAGCAGCACCACTCGTGCCGACACCCACCCGACCCTTATGCGGCCTGCCTCGACGACCTTCTTCGCGGCCGGTATCGGGCAGCTCAGCCAGAGCGAGCCAGAGCCACTCGAGCCCCGAGCGATGACTCCGGACTTTATCGCTCCGACCGAGCACTCTCCCTGTTCCGCGACCGCCACCACGGCTTCCTCCGCCGTCACAGAGTCGTCCAGGTCTAAAAGCCTCAACTCCACGCACTTCGTGGGTCGATGGACCTGGACGATCTCCGGGCTCAATACCTCGCGGAGCTTGTCCACCAGGGCATCCGCCGCCTTCTCGGCCTCGTTGGTGCCCGGCGGCACCTCGAGCATCCTCGCGCCCGTGGCCGCGGTCCGGAACCGCACCGTCGTTAAGCCGACCTCCCTCAGGCTGATCCGGCTCTTGGCCAGGGCCAGAGCCTTTTCGTAGCTCCACCCCTTTTCCTCGGCACCGGGTTTCAGCGTTATCGTTAACGCTGCGGTGCGAGGGGGGCGGAGTTTCCTCGTAGCCGGGGCCTTCTTGGGGGCCCCGGAGGAAGTCGGCTTCGCCGCCCCCGGCTTGGCGCTCGGCTTCTCGGTCTTCTTCGGTTCCGGCTTCGACTTTCTTCCGACCACGGCGCTCCAGGTGGTCGGAGTGGCGGCCGGCTCCGCGGACGGCTGAGGAGCCTCCCTCCTGGCTGCCGCCTCTTGAGCAGCCATACTGTTCTTCGGCCGTTTCGGGGTTTTCGGGGGTGCACGAGGGGCGGCAGGAGCCTCCGCTGCCTGCGCAGTCCTACGGTCAGCGGCCAGTGGAGGCCGCAGCCGAGGCTCCGGAAGGAGGCGGCCCTCGATTCCTTCGAGGCGAGCGTTCAGCATCGTGCTGAACTGCTCGCGGTTCGCGCGCAGCGCCTCCTCCATTATGTGCTGGAGGTTCGCCTCCGTCGCCGCCGCTGGCTGCTTGCGCATCTCCGCGACTTCCCGGCGCAACTCAGCCAATTGGCCGGAAAGTTGCGCGTTAGCCGCCTCCAAACGCGCCACCTCCTCCGTCACTGTGAGGGCCCTTAGATCCGCCACCGCACCTTTGATGGTGTCGGCGGCAGTCTTCAGTGCCCGAACGAACGTGCCCTTCAGGTTGCCCGACTTATCGGCAACCTGCAGGACCACGTCGAGCGCCTCTTGCACCGCCGCGTCCAATGCGGCAGACGTCTGCGGTACGTCCTCGGTCGCGCCGCCGGGTTGGCGCTTCCGAACACGGGCCGCCCTCTCTTCAGTGGCCACCTTGGCCGCCGCACTGTACGCGGCCAGTGCATCTTCCGCCTCGAAGCGCCGCTCTTTGGCCTTAGCGGCCTTCAGCTCCTCCCGGGAGCGCCCGAGGCCGACATACTGGCCCGTCGTGGGCGGTCGGCCACGCCCCCTTTTTGGGGAAGGCTTAAGCCATTTGGCGACGGCCGATTCAGAGTCTCCGCTTTGCGCGTCACTCTCGGAGCCCGAGCAGCTCTCCCCAGGACGGGGCCGCTTCTCCACTTTCCGCCGTAGTCCGGAAGATTCTCTTGACGAGACCGTCACCATGCTGGTGACCGACGAGTCCGACTCTGAGAGCCGTTCCAGCCGGACCACCAGCTCCTTTTTCGCGCCGAGGTCGTTGGTTTTAGCGCGCGCCATCGGGGCGCCCGCCTCCACCGCCATTTCGTCAGTTTCCCTTTGATCGCCTGTAGTCGGTATGGTATTTTTATTTATATTCTTTTTCATATTTGTTCCCACGAGTATGGGGGAAATAAACAGTCCACCAAGGCAGTGCCCCCTGTACCTTGGTAACCCTATATACACCGTGAGGTCGGGTGGTATCACGGGATCTAATACTAATGTTTTTTATTGAGGTTGTCTCCTCTTGACCCGGCCGGTTAAGGCAAGGCCCTCGGTCCCACCACGGGCTGCGAGACGTGTCCACAACACCCGGATGGGGAAACGAGTTTGAGAAGCGGTGACCGTAGTCTGTCCGCCCAGCATCGATACCGACACTGAGCGAACCCGCCTCTCCCACCTCTTTTCTCCGGCAGCCCAAAGAGACCCCGGAGACCTGACAATTACTGTCGCCGTAAAAATCGCGAGACCTCAGAATCGGGAGGCCCGCCCATAAAGTAAATAAAAGAAAACAAAACAAAGCAAGACAAAATAAAAAGAGAGCAAAATAAAACGATAACAACATTAGACAATAAACCAAAAGAAGCAAAAACCAAAAGAAGGAAAGAAAAGGAAAAGAAAAGAAAACAAAAGGAAGAAAGCAACGAAGACACTTTCTTCTTCCCACCTATTACTTGCCACGAAGCCGCTCCACAGTCCACTCTGCTGATCAGAGAAGTACCCGGAACGGCCCGTGGCACTACCGTCGCGTCAGTCTCAGCCGCGGTCGACAGGCACTCCGAGAAAACGTCGGATTGCTTGTCGACCCCGTTGCCCAGGGTGCACCACGTTGAGGTGACTGACATGCACCCCAACCTAACCTAACCTAACCTAACCTGACCTGACCTGACCTGACCTGACCTGACCTGACCTGACCTGACCTGACCTGACCTGACCTGACCTGACCTGACCTGACCTGACCTGACCTGACCTGACCTGACCTGACCTGACCTGACCTGACCTGACCTGACCTGACCTGACCTGACCTGACCTGACCTGACCTGACCTGACCTGACCTGACCTGACCTGACCTGACCTGACCTGACCTGACCTGACCTGACCTGACCTGACCTGACCTGACCTGACCTGACCTGACCTGACCTGACCTGACCTGACCTGACCTGACCTGACCTGACCTGACCTGACCTGACCTGACCTGACCTGACCTGACCTGACCTGACCTGACCTGACCTGACCTGACCTGACCTGACCTGACCTGACCTGACCTGACCTGACCTGACCTGACCTGACCTGACCTGACCTGACCTGACCTAACCTAACCTGACCTAACCTAACCTAACCTGACCTAACCTAACCTAACCTGCCTGCCTGCCCAAACTGCGATTGTGACGATACCACCCCTGAGACGGTGGTACACCTCGTTTGCCACTGTCCGAAATTTATGTACAGTAGATATAAGTTAGAATGTAAGCTAGGACTAAAAGTAGAGATAGATAACTTAAAAACAATCATGTACAATGATGAGACTAGAGCACGGTTTATGGAATACGCCATAAATATAATCAATATAACAAATGCTAGAAATAAATCAAATTAGAATAATAATAGTAATAGTAGTAATAGTGGCAATTAGTTTGTAGGAATAATTTGAAAATAGATTGCTAGTAGCATTATTATAATTAGAATAGTTATAGTAGAATCTGTACTACTACTATTCTAATTGTTTGGTTGTAACAATTGGAATAGTAATAGCAGAAATTGTATATAAACAAACACATAGGATGTGTAAGAGTAGAGTAATAGTAAGTAGAGGTAAATAGAAAATAGAAACACTTAGCAAATAGATATACCTGTAGTACTAAGAACTAGTAGTAACGATACATATTGTAATTTAGCATAATGTAAATAGGTATCCCAATGACAATAGGAAGACAATGGCGGAGTGAACAGAATAAACTGTAGCGAACACAAACAAATATCGCTTTTATACTAGATAGCTTGCACATATAAAAACAAATTGCGTATTTTGCTTATGTAGTATATCGATCGCTTTAAAATATATTGTAATTATTATATTGTAAGCCACCTGTAAATAGATCGCTTATGTAGAACATAGATCGCTTTTAAACAAATACAACCATAGCTTTATAAGTAGCAAGTAGATCGCTTTTAAATCAGTTTAGTTGGCTTATATACTAACAAATTGCTTATCTGTAAATCGAGAGCTTACATAGAACTAAATTGCTTCTTATTGTAATGTAATTATTATATTGTGAGCCACCTGTTCGCTACGGGAAGAAAAGAAAAAAAAAAAAAAAAAAAAAAAACTAGTATGTAAGACAGAGCAAAAAAAAGACAGTACAAAAGAAATCGGAAACAAGGTTGTTGCACTATAATAGCAACAGTGTGGCATAGTTATAAGGGAAAAAAAAAAAAAAAAAAACCTGCCTGCCTGCCTGCCTGCCTGCCTGCCTGCCTGCCTGCCTGCCTGCCTGCCTGCCTGCCTGCCTGCCTGCCTGCCTGCCTGCCTGCCTGCCTGCCTGCCTGCCTGCCTGCCTGCCTGCCTGCCTGCCTATCTGCCTGCCTGCCTGCCTGCCTGCCTGCCTGCCTATCTGCAAACCCCATCGTCCACTCCCTAAAGATGGAAAGGTTCACTGGCGCAAAAATACCATCAGACCAAGCCGGAACCCTATACCTGGTCCACACGCAGGAAGAAAAGAAACTCCTGATGGACCAGGGATATGGCAAAGGCGTAGGGTCACGCTTCATGACCATCCATGAATCACAGGGACAGACCTACGGCGAAGTCATCATCATCCAGACCAGACGCGTGAAGCTTCGAGTCCATGAAAGCATACCTCACGCGGTAGTAGCTATCACCAGACACAAACATCAAAAAAAAAAAAAAATTGGTCAATACGGGTCACACCCCTCCACAGAAGAGCTCCGGAGGAGAAGAAGACCAGCCGCTGCCGCAGCGTTGCAGGTGGCAATGTAACTATGTAATAACCACTGTAGCGCCCTAAACGTCAGAAATTCGCATACAAATAAATTAAATTTAAATATTGAAAAAAGGCACGGGCAACTTTGAGCCCGTGGATGTAGTTTCATAGATAAAAAAAAAAACCTAACCTAACCTAACCATCACCTTTAGTATTGAAGCAGAAGTAAAAATGACAAACAAAATAAATAACTCAACCCGGAAATATAATACAAAAAAAGCAAACTGGCAAAAATTTAGAGAAAAAATAAAGAAAGAAATGTTGGAAGTAAATTTAAACGTAGAAAAAATAAGGAACATAAATACAGTAAAAGAAATAGATAATTCGATAAATCAATTAGAAAATATAATGGAAAAAACATGTAACGAAACAATACAAAAAATTAAGAAAAAGAAAAAATATAAATTTCCGTACACGTACACGTACGTACACGTACACACATAGAAAGCATATTACAGTTTTTTTGACAGTGCATAAAATAGCAACTGGTTAGTGAAAACATGTTCGTATATCCATGAGCATAAGAATAGAAAACCTTAACGCCGGCGGCGCTGTGATCTCACGTGTTACCTATAGCAGCGTTTTAATTCGGTTTCCGCTATTGGAATAAAGAAAGTAGGCCAACATTAACATAAAATAAAGTAAATTAAATAAAAATTAACTCTCTGATAAGAATCAAACAAAACAATCAAAAAGATAACGTCAGTAATTTACTTTTTAAATAAAATAAAATAATTAATTAGTTACTAGTTAAACTGGTGTTAAAAATCGATTCCAAAGCCGACATAATATAATAGAATATTAGCTAACCGTCCCGACTTCGTGCTGGTAAAATAAGTATTATATCCCGTGAATTTTTTAATCAATGACATACACATTCACTAATCGATCTATTCGCTTTTGTATACAGGGTGACTGGTGAATTAGTATCAATACTTAAGGACGTGATATTTGACGACCATATATGACCAAAAAAAAATACATATAACATAAATATTAATAAACTTCTAAGTAAAGTTAACCAAAAGTTATGTAATTAATTACGCGTCATGTGGACGCCCTAGCTGCGCTGACGACACAACACCGTTATGTACATTTAGTTATCGCGCGGTACTTTCCCTACGTCCAAACGCCGCCGCGTGTTAACAGGGTAGCAGGCTACCTTTGATAAACAAGCATGATCCAATCCCCCTTCATACTTTAAACCTGGCTTAGAACAGGCAAAAATACCAAAATATTTCACTCGTTTAAGCAACAAATTTGTTGACTAGGTAAATGATATGAACTTGGGACAAAAATTAACTGTTTACCTATCTTGGTATTTCCGGCGTATTTAAAAATGGAATCATACTTATTTACAACGATTGTCAATCATTTAACTACCTATTTACCTACATAACTACACTAACCTTAACAAATGTTCAAAGTGAGCTCCTGCTCGTGTGATACACAGTTCGGCACGTTTACGCATATTGTCTTTCACACGCTTTAACACGAATGGGTCACTTTACTACTCACAGTACTCACATTATTCTGCATTTGTGTATTGATAAGCCATACCTAATTACTAATTACGGGTCACACTCACACACGAAACATTAGGTATACGCGTAAGATCGATCGCTAGGGGCGCGCGCGCGGGAAGATGGACGAACCTTACGGCGGCGCTCGCCCGACTAACCTACTAACCTACTAATACTAATAAGCCGCGGGGCAGGGGTTGCGGGGGGGCAAACACTACGCCGCACGCGCCGCGGAAATATGTCCACACTTTATTTATTTAAAGTAAAATTTTTGTAAATTTGGTCAAAAATTAAGTACCTATTTTTTTTACATAATTCGAATGAGAATCATGTACCGATTATGCTCCTAAAATATTGATCCTAATTCACCAGTCACCCTGTATACAGTACAGTGCTAATGGCATATAATAATCTACATAAAGCAAAGTACAACATGCCCTCAGTATATTATCATGTATTGATTTAAATATCTCGAAATATTTCTAAAATTACTGGTTTGAATTGCAACGTATTAATGTTAAAAAAATATATAATGTGTCATTTCTGATGTACAAATAGTATATAAGGAATAAAACCTTATATACTTTTTGTAAAGCACATGTCAGCTCAGCTCAAATCAGCTCAGATCATCTTAGCTCAGTTCAGCTCGGCTCAGCTCTGCTCAGCTGGGCGCATCTTGCGTAAATATAATAATAATAATAATAAAATATTTATTTCGACCAAACAGGGATCATAAATACAAAATATATAATAAATAGTAAAAAGACTAAAATTACAATACTAATATGTTACCCACAGGCTGCCCGTGTAAAAGTTTGTACAAAATGCTTTAAATAAGGTGATTTTGACAGAAGCGGAGCATCGTGCAAACCTGCGAGCAATCATATTGGCTCTGACAGACAAAGCCCTCCGTTCCCTCTGTATATCCGTGTCGTCTTTCAAATCAGAGGTCACAATATGTCCAAGATATTTGAATCGATGAACCCTACTTAATACAACATTGTTTAATCGAATGGGTGGAACAGAGTCCGGACAACCCCGTCCCTTAGCCCGAAAGATCATGTATTCGCTTTTCTTCGTATTATATTGTAAGCCGTGTCTAAGCGAGTATTTTTCGCATATCCCCAGAAGCTTATACAAACCACAAGCAGATGCACTTAGCAGCACCATGTCATCCGCATAGCTGATATTATTAACACACACTCCATCAATATGATATGTGTGCCACTAAGGGAGCTTAGGTACTTAGGGCACTAGGGAGCTATTGAGGAGTCAATCAATTCATTAACATACAAGTTGAAGAGCTTTGGAGATGTCAGCCCACCCTGCCTTACCCCGCACTCCAACCTGTATGGTTCTGACATTACACTCGACCACCTGACGACGTTGACCTGATTAAGATACCAGTATTTGAAGATGTGTACTAGTTCTTCAGGCATGGAAATGTTACTAAGTTTTTGCCATAGAATATCATAACTAACCAGGTCAAACGCCCTCGAGAGGTCGAGGAAACAAGCATAAATTGGTGTATTTCGATCGGTATAGTACTTGACAGTCTGTTTCAAGCTCAAAATAGCAGATTCGGTAGATAGACCCGATTTAAAACCAAACTAATTGTCATGGATTTTTAGATATTTATCAAGTTGCGCATTCAACAGACTATCAAGAACTTTTGCCAATATAGTAGCCGATGAAATTGGTCTATAATTATTTTTGTCGCTCACGTCACCCGTTTTGCTTTTCACAATTGGGACCACCACGACCTTGATCATATCAGACGGCAAGTACGAATGTCCTATACACAGGTTATAGAACATCGCCAAACCTCTAGGCAGGTGGACGCCAGCATGCTTAAGATGCTCAATACTGAGGCTGTCATGACCGGGAGACTTTCCTCGCGACATCGATTTTATAACTTGGTCTACATCCTTCGCTGTGAAACTAGTACTTATCTCCTGACCATGGACACTCCCCAAACTGAATGACCGTGATGGGCCCAAGGGTGAGTTTACTGTAAAATGATTCCTAAACATATTGGCAATTGTCTTAGAATCAGTTACACCATTGATGCTGGTCGGCAAGCCCACCTTATTGCCACACCTACCTGTGGTCCTCCAAAAACTCCGAAAATCAAGCTTAGCGTGCTGAGATGCAAGAATGTCCATCTTAATCTGTTCACTATTGTTGAGACACCATTTCAAGCGAGATTTAAATATTCTACGACTTTCCCTCATCTCTTCCCACACATGTCCATTCTTAGGCTTACCATACATCACCCAAATTATAAATTTATCCCTAGCCGCACTATGAGCGTCACGGACATGCCTGTTCCACCCTATTACTGGCCTTTTGTTCCTTACCTGCCTATCACAATAACTCTCGGACGCCGCTGTACCTAGGGCCTTCATTATATCAGCATAAATTCTTTCAATTATGTGTACATGATCCCGCCTAGTACATTGTTACCCCCGCAGTCGATAAATTGGTACGGAAACATAATTTGACTTAAACGATCATTACATAATTTATTATACAGTTTAATTTGTTCTGTGTCTCTTTCCCCCCAATCCAATTCCAATTATTATTTCTAATATTTTCATTCCAAATCTTAGGTTTCACTATATCCAAATTACACTGAATTATGAGAGGGAAGTGATCAGACCAAAAAGTATCATAATTAATGTTTACATTCACAACAGTTTTCAACGCCATTTTAGTAACTACACAGTGATCAAGCCAGCTTAGACATCCATTTGCATCGCTTATATAACTGTAAGTATCAGAGAATAAACCTAACTGTTCTATATTCGCACAGGTCCACTCTACGTCACTACAAAAGTTCGACAGTTCATAATAAAATTGCTCACCCGGATGGGCGTTGAAATCCCCGAGCATATAAACGCACTCAATACCTTCGTTGCTCGTAGCACTTAATGACCCGAGACAGTCTGTAAACTCCACAAGGTTCATAGAACTGTCAGTAGGCATGTACACACTGAACACCAAAAAAGACCTTTGACTATCACTTATTTTAATAGCGCACATTCTAGTGTTATCACAGCTAACAACCGACACGTCTTTAAAAACTTTCTTATTCCACAACAAGGCTACACCCCCATAGGGGCGTCCTGTGATCATTCCTCTCGCAGGATCCATGGGAGAAACACCCGTGTACCAGAAGTCCTCGTGTATACAGCTTAAGAAGTCAATATCGTGAGGCAGAAGCCAATGTTCTTGAAGGGCGATTATGTGTGCTGTACAACATAGCCGCCGTATATCCTGGACTGCGCGTTTAACAATTAAAACTTACAAAGTTATACAAGTTACCATTTTCCATTATTAGTTTTATTTTCAGCCGACACAGTGAAATTACTGTTCGCGTTCCTATGAAAGTTTACAAACCGTCTGAATATGACACCCTGTGGCCATAGTTTATCGTCCAAAAATACTGACAGGTTGCACTCAGATACAAAGAATTTATATGCTTTATGATTTCGTTCTTGTTTAAATATGATTTTTTCTAATGTTATTTATTCGTTCGTTTTTTTATAAACGTAGTCTACTATATCTTTTTCGAGTGTATCCTTATGAATTTTCGTAATAAAAATAGGAATTTTCGTATCGGCGGCCTTAAAATTTCCTTCCATATCACGTGAAATTCCCGCCGTGCCCTGATATCGGTAACGGACTGGCTTGCGTCTTGCGACTCTCTGCCAGCTTTCATCAACGCCATTGCTAACACCTGGCGCAGATGCCTTTACAGTACTTGTATTTGTTTTTCTGTGGCGCTCAGAAGCTCGAGATCCAGTATTATCGCCGTTCACAGTAAACTGACCGCCCTTCGCGGCTGATTTCAGTGACGTCATATCAACTTGTCAGTCGGCATCATTCAAATATACCTTTCGCATCGCGCCGTCCCTCTCTATTACAGATAACGGTTGTTTCAACACAGCTGATTCATGCACACTCTGCTCTTCACTTCTATCTACCCTCAAAGTTTCGCTAAATTCCTGCCGAGTACAGCAGCTATTCAAATTACTGCCGTTATCATCAAAGGGCTCATTAATGGATTGGTTATTTGTATGCAACAATTCCGTCGAAAGCCCGTCACTTACAACACTACATGCACTACTCTTTAAATTTACATTGTTCGTGTTGATTGGTGGTAACGAGTACTTATTTACAGTTTTAATGTTTTGCAAAAGTTCTATTTTGCATTCGCTCAGCTGACTCTGCGTAACGTAACTAGACTTTATTCCATCTAAGTCACCTTGTATCTTAAGGAGATCTTTCAATAATTTCGTACAGTCAATATGGTCAAATAAAATCGGCGGTAACTTTTCCAATTGACGAGCTACGAACACCGGAATAATGTCAGGTTCAGTCGCCTTAAACAAGTTTATAATTTCATACAGATCTCTCTCCCCTTTTCCTTTGTTTTTACGATTTATTTTTATTCTATCCGTAGGTATCGAATCAAACAGCAATGATTTCGAGTTCTTGATTTCTTCGCTCGAGAATGATAATACTTCTAATTATAACTTTATTTTTTATAATATGCGTTTTATAATTTTAGTACGATAAGATATAATGCCTTATTTTCTTTTTGTACATAAGAAATAATGCATTTTATACTTTTTAAACATAAGGTAAAATTCCTTATATACTATAAGTAAATAAGATGTATTGTATGTATTTTAAATACAAATAGTCAATATTAGAATTTTATTTATTTTATATATCAATAAGTACCATTCATTATTTTATTTAACTTATTGAATCTAGATTATGAATTACAGATTTTTTTATAGTTTGTTTTGTCATAGCGTCTATAGCTTCGAATCGGAACCGAGTCGTACAGCATTCAGACGAAATACGTTTATTTATTAATAATAATAATAATAATAATATGCTTTATTGTGTCAAAATAGTTACATAACCAATACAAACACAAACATAAAAGAAAAACGAAAACTATTTTGAACAAAAGGCGGTCTTATCGCTAAGAGCGATCTCTTCCAGACAACCTTTTGTTAAAGGACAAGAAATACATATATAAAGCGGTAAGGAGGTGTACTGATCATCTCAATTTTTATCTTTATCTCTTAAATAATTATATATATATACATATAAACAAATAATATATACATAAACATACATATACATATATAAAATATACGTAAACATACATATATATATATATATATATATATATAAATATATGATAAATTATAATAGTAAATCACAACAAAGCGCAGCAGACAACAAAACAACACTCCCCGATAATTACAATGACAAATAATACGTCCTGAGTCGGATTTTAAACGTATTAATTGTTTGAGATTGTCTCAAGTGGTGTGGTAAGGAATTCCATAGTCGAACTGCTTGGACAGAGAAGGAATTGGTATAGAAGGAAGAGGAGTGAGAAGGAATTTTAAGGATTAAATTATCTTCAGATCGTAGAGTGCGACCATGCGAGTCCTTGAGGAATTCAAAACGGTGTTTAAGATACTGAGGAGAATTCGGATGAAAAAGTATACAGTAGAGAAGAGAAAGAATATGAGTATTCCTGCGAAGACGGATTGGGAGCCACTCGAGTTTTTTGCGAAATTCAGAAATGTGGTCAAATTTGCGGAGTCCAAATATAAACCGAATACAGAGATTTTGAATACGCTCGAGTTTATTTAATTGCTCCTCTCTTAGATCAAGATAGCAGGTGTCGGCGTAATCAAGGATGGGCAAGAGGATGGCTTGAGCTAACGCAATTTTGGTAGGGATAGGTAGAAAATTACGTAGTCTACGAATGGACCCAATCGAGTGAAACATTTTCCTGCTCACTTCGCTTATTTGTGACATCCATGAGAAATTTTGATCAATATATATTCCTAAATTTTTAACTTTGCTGCTTAATGGAATTATAGTATTATTAAAGACAACAGGTGGCAAACGGGAATAGTCTACACGGGGTAGTAATTTATAACTGCCAATTAAAATAGCCTGGCTTTTAATAGGATTTACCTTGAGACCAAAAGAAAGACTCCACTTTAAAATTTTGTCTAAGTCAGAATTAATTAATTGAATGGCAAGTGGTAGGTCAGTAGTTGTGGAATGAGCATAAATTTGGAGATCGTCGGCATACAAGTGGTAGGAAGAAGAGATATGTTGAGTTACAGAGCTGATGAAAATTGAGAATAGAAGAGGAGATAAGACACCGCCTTGGGGAACACCGGCATTTATCGCCAACCAGTCCGAGTAAGAATCTTGGATTCGAATACGTTGACGGCGGCCATTGAGATAACTATGAAACCAATTAATTACCGATGGAGATATATTAAGAGAATTTAGTATAGCCAGGAGTATGTCGAAATCTACAGTATTGAAAGCATTACTAAAATCAAGCAATGATAAAATTGTAACTTCCTGGTTATCCATAGCTAATCTGATGTCGTCGGTAATCTTGACTAATGCAGTAGCCGTACTATGGCCAGATCTAAAACCAGATTGAAAAGGATTTAGCAAGTTGTAGGAAGACAGGAAGAGGTTAAGTTGTTGATGTACAAGACGCTCAAGAACTTTAGAAAGAAATGGAAGGATGGAAATAGGACGGTAATCACCATAAGAGGAAGGATTATTTTTTTTAGGTAGAGGGATTATTTGAGCATCTTTCCAGGAGTCGGGAAAGGTACAGTAATTAATGGAATTATTGAATATGCAAGTTATAGCTGGAACTAAATAGTCAATAATGGGCAGGATCATTTTACGGCTAATGCAGTCAGAACCGACGGCATCAGAATTTATAGCTAAGATATTCTTCTTAATATCACATTCGGTAAAAACACGAAAAGTAAAGGGCAAAAAAGTCGGAGTTGATGACGCAGAAAGTTGAATTAAGGTATTAGATTTAGTTGTATTATTTATGGTAACTGAAGATGCAAAATGATGGTTAAGTTGGTTGAGATCCAGGGTACTAGTGGAGGTATCGATATCTGACTTGCCAACTCCGAGAGACTTGAGAAATTTCCAGACTCTGGAAGTGTTGTCGTCTTCAACAACAGATTTAAAAATGTGCCTTTGATGTGTATCCCTACACAGCATGTTGCAACGATTCCGATATTTTTTATAATTTAATTTGTTCTTATCAGATGGATTAGCCTTATATTTCGCTTTTGCCAAATTTTTCTTAAGCTGGAGTTCTTTAATTTTAGGAGTAATCCAGGGTGCTGGTAAGTGTTTTATACGTATACGCCTAATAGGAGCATGTACGTCGTACAGTTGAGTCAGAAGAGAGTTAAAAATGTTAACCTGCTCATCAACCGTAACACCGTTCAAAGCTTCTAGCCAGTTTATTTTAGCAGCATCCTCTCGCAATTGCTCCACACACATTCCTCCGAAATTGCGTTGCAGGAGAATTCTAGGTTTAGCTCTAGGAGGTCTAATTTTATAAGAAAGGAAGAGGAGATCGTGGTATGAAAAAGCGAGTGCAGCATATTGCCCATGTTTTTCAACATGAGCAAGCGATGACACAAATATCAGATCAAGTAAAGAAGGAGTGGAATTTGGAAAGGAATGAGTTGCAGAAAGTGGCAGAACATTTAAGTTAGCACCATTGATGATAGAACATAAGCGTAATGATCGGGTATCGTTCTTGAGAAGGCAAGTATTAAAGTCACCCATCACCACGGTATGAGTGTACAAAGGAGTAAATGACTCTAGTAAGTTCTCAAAAGATGGTAAGTAATCAATATTCTGCGACGGGCAATAGTATACACCCAGGAGTAACTTTGAGTGAGAGAGAACAACTTCAATAAAAAGGTGTTCTGGCTCTCCAACTGTATTCGAATTAGAGGAGCTTACAATTGTGAAGGGTATATGTGGTCTCAGATAAATGGCGACACCCCCACCAGTTCTTGCCATACGATCATTACGGATCAGATGGAATCCAGGAAGGGAATAGGCTGTCGAAGGCAAACACGGCTTAAGCCAGGATTCAGAGACTAAAATTGCATGTAAATTTTTAATTTGAAAAGAGGATAACATGTCCGGATAATGTGCTGGAATACTCTGCGCATTTATATGTATAATGTTAAAATTATTAACAACGTCGGAAAATTGGGAGTCAAGGGAATCACAAAGAGAAGGAGGAATACTGTAAAAACTACTGTCTGTGTCTGTGTTCGAGTCATCGGATGATAAGGAAAGAAAGGATTCGTTGTCGCTCTTGATTGCTGCCATTATTGTGATAAGTATAAAATACCATAAATATAGAAAAAGTCCTAATAAATAAATAAATAAATACAAAAATAATAATAAAATAAAAACTAATAATAACGATTATAAAATAATTACAAAAATATTAATAATAAATAGATAATAATAATAAGTATAATATAAAATAAATGAACAAATAAATAAGTAATAAAAATTATATGCACCTATAAGACTATTGTAGCATGTCCATAACCCGCCAGTTAGTATCTCAAGAGAAACAATAAAAAAGTAAAATTTTCACTTAAGGTCAACAACAGAATAAATGTAACTAACAGAAATAGAGAAAAAAAGAAAAAGAAAAAGAAAAACAAATAATAATAAATACACAAGCAACTAAAAGGAATATAAAAGTAAATAGTGTAAAATAATATCAATTTTATCTTCCATTCTCTTTTTCTTTTTTCCTATAATAATCTAAATAAATTTTTAATCTGCAACAGACATTGACATTCACATTGACATTTGACAGTGACAAATAGATGTGTTCAATAACATGAGACACTTAACATACAAAATAAACGAGTTATTAAAAACAAAGCAAACTACAGAAAATAGTAACAATTAATAAGGATAAATATCGCAAGAAGGTTAAAAAGCAACTATACAAAAATACAAAATAAAAGAGTTATTAGAAACAAAGCAAACTACAGAAAAAAGTAACAATAAGGATAAATATCGCAAGAAGGTTAAGAACCAACTATTACTTTTTAATCAGCCTTTTAGTGCGTGGAATAGTCACCTTGTCACCTTTAGACTCGGTAGTCTTCATCTGAACGGGAGACTTCACATTCGACGAGCATTGAATGGCATTGAGATCCGACAAACATTCGACTTTATGCCGGGTACCATCTTGAGCTATGACAAATATAAAGCCATCCCGTGTCCAGCATTTGGCGATACCGAAACGAGATCTTGCTTCAAGGAAGACATCATGCCTACTTTTTGTCAAAAATTCCGATTGCGTGACTCCAGTTCCTTTAAATTTTGTTTTGGCGAACCATACTTTATCACGCATCGCGACGTCACAAAACTTGACTACAATAGGTCGAGGCTTGCTATCATTTAAGCGACCTAAGCGGTAGGAATTTTTTATATTTGTACTGGAGAAATTCGGCAGATGTAGATGCTGAACTACGAGACTAGTGACTCGGGATGTTGTTTCCTCTGACTTCTCTTCTGGTACTCCATGTAAAAGAAGCATTCTTCGTCTTTTGCGCATTTCCTGACGATCCATCTCTCTTGCAAGAAACTCAACTTGTCGCTGCAATGTGTTAAGTGCAGAAATAACAAATGACTTAAAGGTCGTGAATTCTGAAGCCAGCGAAGTTGGAGTAGGCGAGGAAGAGGAGGATTTTTGTAGATCTTGCTGGAACTCATTCATTTTATTGTTGAACAATTCTGTCATGGCAGACAAAGACTCTTTAATGGTTTCCATAATGTGCTGTTGTGATGTGATAGTGATGAAATAGTGAAGTTATACAGGAGAATACTTGCTGAGGGTTAGTGTGATGCTACATATGTTTAATGTATAGTAATATACACTTAAAACAATTATTTAAATAAAAGTTTATTAGAGCAAACAAAAACTTGACTATATTGATTTACTCCTACCCGCAAAAAAAAAAAAAAAATTTGTCAACACCAACAAATAATACAACAAATATATACAATAAGCCACCACCCTTCCTTGGCAGGCGGGGAAAAATCAACATAATATTTAGGTAGTTGCCTACATTTTTAAACAGTAATTTTAAAACACCTATAGTTTTAAAATTACTTTTTAGGTACGGACTAAGTTGATGCGAATAAAATATTTAACTCATAATAGTTTATTTATACAAGGTTTGGGAGTCAAATGAAGGAACATGATCCGATTTAAAGTCATTTACTTTAATTACACGAACACTTAACATTTAAGCTTTTTACGATATTAATGAGTCACTTGTAACAGTCACCACTCAGAAACGGAGCGAGTTCCGAACCGAACGCCGCCACGTCTACGGCTTCCACAACTTGAGCAGCCCGTCCTCGCCGTAGGTGGCCAGCAGGTTCTGATGCGGGTGATGGCTCATCCCGATGACGGCCTTCTCGTGCACCTGAACAGACACGACACGTGAGCGGGGCGGGAGGCGCGGGGTGCGCGGGGTGCGCGGGGTGCGCGGGGTGCGCGCGGGGGGCTACTCACGTTGATGGTGCGCTCCAGCTTGCCGCTGGCGGCGCAGAAGGCGTACAGCACGAGGTCCTCGCCGGCGCAGTACACGAGGCGGCCGCGCGCGCCCAGCGCCGCGCACACCAGCGCGCCGCCCTCCTCCTCGCGCCGCCCCGACGAGAACGAGCGCACGATCTGCCCCTGCATGTTCATGATGACCACGGTGTTGGTGCGGTTGCACACCACGAAGTGGTCCGGGTTCTTGGGCGTCAGTAGCAGCGAGTTGACGGGCGGCTCGCCCGAGCCCAGCGGCTTCAGCGTCGCCGAGCACTCGCCCGTGCGCACCGACCACACCTGCGACGACACTCGCGTTAGAAACCACCCACTGCAGCCGCGGTTAGACGGGGACGACCGTAATGACCTTGACGGTTCCGTCGGACGAGGCGCTGAGCACGCTGTGACCGTCCGGCGTAAACACGGCCTCGTTGACAAAGGAGGTGTGCCCACGGAATTCTTTCAGAATCTTGCCCGACTTCAGACCGTGAATCCTGGACAGAAATGTTATCGAAGATGAAGGTGAAACGACTCTCGCAGTTATACGGAAAGACTCCGCTCCTCATCTAACAACACGACGAAAATCATAAGAGGATGAGACGGAGCGACCCACCTGATAGATCGATCGAAAGAAGCGGAGAGGATCTGCGTATTGTCACGAGTAAACTGCAAGCACGTGACGCCCTTGGAGTGCGCGTGATCCAGCTTGCGCTGCACCTGCCCCGTCGACACCTTCCACACCTGCGGACATGCAGCGCATCAGTAACGAGGCCAGACGCGGTCGAGGCCGGGGTGCGAGGCGGACCTTGATCTTGCCGTCGTTGGAGCCCGCCGCCAGCGTGTCGCTGTCTCGCGCGAAGGCGAGGCTGAGCACGGCCTCCTCCATGCTCATGTACTCGTCGTGCGCCTGGTAGCGCAGGTCCTTACGGATCTTGCCCGTCGTGAAGTTCCACACCTCGACCAGCCCATCCACGGAGCCCGTCACCAGGTACTGGCCGTCTGGAGAAAATCTAAAAACATATTTGAATGTCGGTCAGTACGTCACACGTCGTCCTTGTAATCTCGATTTCGATTGGGTTACACTAATTAAAATAAATATTTAAACAAATCGACTCTAAAAAATCTTTCGTTATCCTGCTTATTCCAGATGACGCCACCGCAGCAGGTCATGGTTATAGCATGTTTTTAAATGTCATAAAATGATTGGATACTTGAATCGATCGATTGAAAAACTAATATGAATAGGCTTATCCGTTAAGGAGCTACAAAGCCACAGACTCAGGTACACAAGTTATAACGTTTTTGCGGCGAGAGTTATAAATAATAAGTCCGATACAAATACCGAGCGCATTCGACGTGCGACTTTTGACCGAACTTTATAATTTTCGACAGCTGCGTGGGGCACTGGTCGTCCTCCTCGTCCCTGATAGCCGCCTTGCCTCGGAAAAGATCGATCGTAGTTCCTGCGACACAATTTTTATGAGCTAAACATTTTTACTGCTTCACTGGTAGATCCCAAGAGGTTTGTTACAAATGGTGGGTTGGGTCAATCAAGTTATTGGTTTTCTGTTTCAAGAAGAAGGATTTAAGAATTCCGCAATGTTTACATTCCCGTACCTCGTAAAGGTTTTATTATTATTATTAATATGATAAAGGTTGATTCTGAGCTCGCTCTATTAGATTGTCGCCCCACTACACTAATCGTAAGAGAATGAGGAAATGGAGAGTTCCCGCTCACTCTCCTGCACAGCTAGCCCCGGATATCGGACATCATACTATTTTTGCGATCGTCTCAAAAGGACAGAAATGAGTCAGACCGGGAGGCAGAAGGCCCTGGTGCTGCTGCCACTTGAGCGCCTGCCCCAGCAGCGCCAGCAGGCGCGACGACGGCACCACGGACACCTCGCCCGCCAGCGCCGCCGCCAGCGCCGCGCGCCGCCACTCCTTGCCGCCGCCCGCCGCGCCGCGCGCGCCGCCGTACGCCTCGCGCGGGTCGAAGTACGAGCGCGCCAGCATGTTCTCTGCGCCAACGACACTATGAGTTACAGCGGGCATTCAGTATGTCCGTACTGAATCTACGAATAGGGAAGGATTTATGAATTCTCATTGACTATTCTCATTATATAATTTTTTTTTAAAATAATATGTTATGCTTGCAAATATTAATTACCAATTGCATTACAATTTCAATAAAAGATAGAAATGATACAGATATGTAGAGGAGGAAATCCTCTTCTACACACATCTTCACTTCATCGCACACCTACATTATGATGTCAAAAAATAAAAATTATACAAATATTTTTTGTAGTTTCATTTACTAATATTTGGATTATTAACAAATGGTCAGTTACCATGTTCCTTTAAGAATAAAACCACTAAAGGAATCACTCACCAAG
This sequence comes from Nymphalis urticae, assembly GCA_905147175.2. Taxonomy (NCBI): domain Eukaryota; kingdom Metazoa; phylum Arthropoda; class Insecta; order Lepidoptera; family Nymphalidae; genus Nymphalis; species Nymphalis urticae. Next base: position 13,142,407 of record LR989995.1, on the reverse strand, counting down.
ATGCATATATCTGTCTGTCTCCTGTTGCTTCATGAGTAAGCAAGGATGAGTCTGTCGCAGCAGTGTACGAGCAGCTCCAAGTTCACGCAACTCTATAAGTTCGAGTACACCCTGCTCATAGAGATCCATCAGTTTCTTGTCAGGCAGTTTAAGAGATGCTGTTGCTTTCAAAACTGTATCCCAGTGCCCATTGTTAATGTCTGCACAAAATCCATCAACACTATCAACAGTATTGAGAGAGACCCCTGTCTCTTCCTGTAATGTAGCAATTGTAATATTTATCATTCAGATCATTTCAGACAAGTTCTGTGATGTAGAGAAAAATGTATATTTCTCTAACTGACAGATACTTACTTCATTACTTAAATAATATCACGTCAGATTAATCCTTTATTTATCTTATAACGACAGTAAAAATATAAATTTTATACACAGACAGTTATTAATATGAAATGATCATCACTTTGATAAAATAGAATCCACAATTAATATTATTTAATTATTTACAACATAAAATAAAATATATATGTGTAGGTTACTTGCATACAGAGTAAGACTGAATAATTATAAAATAAATTATCACCTGTAGTGTCTGCAATGTTTTCGTGAGGTTAGATTCCTTTAAATATTGTTGAATAAGACGGATCACGCTAGAACAAAAAATAAAAATAAACATTAAAACGTAATTTTACTGGCCAAACAACTATATTTTACAAAATTTGAAAAAAAAAACTTTTAAGCTCACTCCGCAGATTCTATTTCTATGGACATTGTTTTTTAATATTTTAATAAGAAGGTTCACGTAATAAGTTGAACTAGCGGAGCATGTATTAATTCTCTTTCATTTATTATCATCTAATATACAGACAACGTATACTATTATTATTTTTGGTTCTACTCTAATGGTTTTAACACACTTGTATGTACCCTAAAACACAAACAAACCGTACACTTTAGGTCATTTTGACAGTTTCAGTTTGACACTTAGGTTGTTTCAAGCATTTCATTTAGGATAGGCTATGGTCTGAGATTATACAACCGAAAGATTAAAAAATAATTCTATTAAATACACAATCTATTGGAAAAACTGTAAATTACAGTATTATACCTAATAGTCATAGTAATATTATAAATGCAAAAGTAACACTGTCTTATTACGCTTCCACGGCTGAAACACTGAAGCCATTAACATCTACACGACAATGTAACGAATATTAATGAATGCCATTGAACAAAAAAAATCTATTCTTATAAAAAAACATACTGTGCTCGCTAATAAAGTCAAATCTTTATCCTATCATCTTTCAATTATTTGTACTAAATGGGAAATTTAAAATAATATATCCAGCGCAGTTGGTTAGTCTCCTTCGAGGATTGGCCGCCGCTGCCAAATCGGTCGAGGAATCCTCTTCATCTATCAGCAGCTGCTATTCTTTTTTTTTAAATTAATTCAGCATTTATTCACTGCTGTGATTAAAATTTATTTTACGGGTATAAATCCCAACGGGCTGCCACTATCAGGTTGAGGTTCAGGCTCCTCTTGGTTCTTTGGACCACCGACCACAGTCGGATATCTACTAAAGTATCACAGGCCAAGCTGCCGCTACCAGTGGTATACAAACGTCGCGTTTGGCACTATAAGTCAGCAGACTGGGACGGTACGCGCGATTACTATATAATTATATAAATAATAATAATACTAAGATGTCACTGCTTGGAAAAGTATTCGGTTAGAAGAGAGGCTTTGTAATAAAAAAGCTCCGACGATAAAAGAATTGACACTGTAGGATTTGCCTATGTAATAATTGCAAACGTCCATCAATGTTCAAAGAGCATGCCTTTCTTTAAATGTCTTTCTCATGGCTGAGTAATGAGAGTAAAATCTTGCACAACATATTAACAGTGAGCAAACAGACAGACTTGGGCAAAATGTCATCAGTTTAATGATTATGATTACTATCATCAATCACGATTACATAATAAAGTAATTGAAAAAGTAAAATTAATGAGTAAGTCAAGTAAATTTACCAGAACATCCCAATGTGTCCTCTTAAGAATCAATTACACTTTTACCCGTACAAAGTCGGGAACACAAATTTACCCGTACGAAGTCAGGGCGGGCGGCCAGTTTATAATAAAAAGGTAAATTTTAATAAACAATATCAATTAAAATTTATTTATTAAATATTGTTTTGGGAATTTATTACAAATTAATGCCTTATACAACATGTACAAACATATTTCCTATTTATATAATTAATAATTGAGTTAATAAATAGCTCTGGTGTCTTAATCAAATTTAGTATACATATCAATGATTTTGCTGAAACATACCTGTATTATAAATACAAAAATAGTATATTTTTGCCACATGGCGCACATAAGATGTTTATAAGATATTTTGTAGGTAAACCTGGGCAGCTGTTATTTGCGAGGACAATTAAAAAAAATTGGGATAAAAGTCTGAAGCTAATTTGATTCGTATTTATTATAATCACTTCACACACTAAATATAAACACATAATAAATAAACTAAAGTGTTTCCAACACAGTTCGTCATCACAGTTCGTCGTCGTCGACGGCGGGCGCGGAGGGCGCGGAGGTCGCGGGCAGCACGGGCGGCACGAGGGGCGCGCCCGCCACGTGCGGGTGCAGCAGCGCCGCGCGCGCCGACACGCGCTCGCTGGGCTCGTAGCGCAGCATGGCCTCGAACAGCGCGGCGCCGGGCGCGTCGGCGCGCGCGGCGGGCGGCAGCAGCGAGCGGGCGTCGCGCGCCGGCCAGCGCGGGAAGGCGGCGCGATAGTCGGGCAGCAGGCGCGCGCCCGGCCACAGCTCGTCGCCCGGCGTGCCCAGCGCGCGGAACACGCGGAACAGCTGGTCGATCTCGCTGTCACCCGGGAACAGAGTCGCGCCACTGGCCTACGAGAATTGTGCAGTCAATATGGGCCTCTAACTCCTTTTTTTTAATAGCAGATATGTTGTACACATGTCCATTACTATAAAATAAATGTTTTACACTTCGAATTAGAGGTGAAATGGATATAATCCATAATATATCTAAGCGGATGCTGGATATTTAAAATACTACGATTTTTTCTTACTTGCAAAAATACTATATTGACTTGTAAATCAATGAATCCAAATAAAATTTGATAGATTTACCATTTCTGCATATATACACGCTAGACTCCAAACATCAACAGCAGTTGAGTAAAATTTGGCACCAAGTAAGATTTCCGGTGCTCGGTACCACAGCGTGACAACCTCGTGTGTGTATGCGCGCACAGGAATTCCGAATGCACGTGCTAACCCAAAGTCAGCTAACTTTATGTGCCCTTCTGCATCTACTAGCAAATTTTGTGGTTTGAGATCTCGATGCAACACACGGTGTGCATGACAATAAGCTATGCCCTCTAACAGCTGTCGTAGATAACTCTGCAAAAACAGAAATACCTCCCTTGTAACAATATTCATTATAAAAAAATTATATGCACTTGAACTAAAGAACTTAATATATCCTAAATAATTTAATAAGGCTGAGACATTACTTGGCAACTCAAAAGACTTTGAATATGATAACATGTGCCAACTTTATAACATTAGATATACTTAAATTGGTAAACAAACTTGTGGTCAGAGTTTGGGATTACATTTTTACAGTTTTTTTAAATGTCGAATTGAGACCCAAATATTGTTATTTTCAATGAAAACACCTTGTTGCCTGACACCTACTCTAAAACAATTCAACACTCTGAAACTCAATGGATTCCATAAATCAAACACCCAGCATTCTATTCACTTGACAAGTTGAATGCTAGCTATTATGCTATACCCATCATTTAATATTTTAGCTAACCTTTATGGCTAAAGCCGGCTAAACTACAACATATTTGTGACATTTGTTAGCTGTCACAGAAAAAGCATTTCGTTACATTAAATAAAACAAATTTGAATACCTTGACAAGGTCAAGCTTAAGAGGACCCTTTGTTAGATCCATAAGCCTCTTTAAGTCCATATGAAGAAACTCAAACACCAGGAACAGTTTGGTATCTGCAAGTAAGACATCAAGAAGGCGCACAACAGCTGGATGCTTCAACTCCCGCAGTACTGAGATTTCACGTAGAGCAGTCGATGGCACTCCTTCGGGCTCACTGAAAAATATTTACAACTGTTTTCAAAACATGTTAGATATTTTACATAATATCGGTTTCCGTCTGCCACAAAATGTGACAAACTTTGACGTTAATTTGTATGTATGTATTTATTAGGAACCGATATACAAGTTCAATGTTTGCTATAACATTTTTTCTAAATTTATTCTTTAAAATATAATCATAATTCTAGAAGAAAATGTTATCCGTTTAATTAAATTTGCTTCTTGAATTATTTTTCTAAGAATGTTAAATCTGTCAATTTTCGCGCCAAAACTTACTTTTCAAGTTTAATTTTCTTCAATGCAATTTCTTTCCCAGTTGTTCTGTCTCTAGCTTTGTAAACAACACCATATGTTCCTTCACCGATCTTTTCAACCCTTGAAAAGTTTTCCATTTGTATTATTATTTTAATTTGAAATCATAACTCAATGTAATCATTTACAAAAAAATATTTATTAATCCATTTGCTTGATGTCTAGTATACCTAGAGAATAAGTAATTGTATACTTTTTGGATATCTTGACCACAGAGTATAATCATTAGTACAAGTACAGTACATTTTGGTCTTTGGTCTCTCGCCATAACTACATATTTTGCACTTGCTTGCCACCAGTAATATTAAATAATCATCCGGTAAATAAGTAAGTACGTATCTAAAAATTGGTATTTCAAATAATACGTTGGTACTCATATTAAAACGTATGAAAATAATAGATGACCTTTGATTTTAGCTTGTAAATTCGCGTCCATAATAACGGATGGCCTAAATTTTATGAAATATACAGGGTGACTGGTGAATTAGGATCAATATTTTAGGAGCATAATCGGTACATGATTCTCATTCGAATTATGTAAAAAAAATAGGTACTTAATTTTTGACCAAATTTACAAAAAAAATACTTTAAATAAATAAAGTGTGGACATATTTCCGCGGCGCGTGCGGCGTGATGTTTGCCACCCGCAACCCCTGCCCCGCGGCTTATTAGTATTAGTAGGTTAGTAGGTTAGTCGGGCGAGCGCCGCCGTAAGGTTCGTCCATCTTCCCGCGCGCGCGCCCCTAGCGATCGATCTTACGCGTATACCTAATGTTTCGTGTGTGAGTGTGACCCGTAATTAGTAATTAGGTATGGCGTATCAATACACAAATGCAGAATAATGTGAGTACTGTGAGTAGTAAAGTGACCCATTCGTGTTAAAGCGTGTGAAAGACAATATGCGTAAACGTGCCGAACTGTGTATCACACGAGCAGGAGCTCACTTTGAACATTTGTTAAGGTTAGTGTAGTTATGTAGGTAAATAGGTAGTTAAATGATTGACAATCGTTGTAAATAAGTATGATTCAATTTTTAAATACGCCGGAAATACCAAGATAGGTAAACAGTTAATTTTTGTCCCAAGTTCATATCATTTACCTAGTCAACAAATTTGTTGCTTAAACGAGTGAAATATTTTGGTATTTTTGCCTGTTCTAAGCCAGGTTTAAAGTATGTAGGGGGATTGGATCATGCTTGTTTATCAAAGGTAGCCTGCTACCCTGTTAACACGCGGCGGCGTTTGGACGTAGGTAAAGTACCGCGCGATAACTAAATGTACCTAACTGTGTTGTGTCGTCAGCGCAGCTAGGGTGTCCACATGACGCGTAATTAATAACATAACTTTTGGTTAACTTTACTTAGAAGTTTATTAATATTTATGTTATATGTATTTTTTTTTTGGTCATATATGGTCGTCAAATATCACGTCCTTAAGTATTGATACTAATTCACCAGTCACCCTGTATAGTCTAACAGTAGGTATATTTTGTGTTCTACGGGTGTTCTTTTACAAGGAGAGACAAACTATTGTTTAAAAATTTTGTTACCTTTCGATATATACATTATAGTTTTGGAGATTATAGCGGAGATGGTATGGATGAAGACTTCAATATGCATAAAGTTGATTTGATTATGCAGAACATAATTATGGAAAAAATATTTGAAATATATTTAATAAAATATTCTTGACATGAACAATTCCGTAGACATACTATATGTATTAAATTATCTGCATTTAAAATCCACAGTCCAAATTTTACAATAATTAAAGATAGCTAAGGTTTTGTAGAAGATATTAACTTAATTTTTTCCGATTTCTACCAATTGAACTAAACTTGATAACAGGCAACGATGTATATGTATCTTACCCTTGGAACGGCTTTGTAAAGGCCTGTCTGATATTTTGAATATTTTGATTATTAAAATTATAATTTCATAAAAATATAAATACCTATTTTGTGTTTATCGATTTGAATCACTTGTCTTGTCATACTCAATTCCGTTGTCAGCGTAGACAGAGAAACTAATAGACACGGTGACGATTTCCTTTTCACTTACACAAGAAAGAGAACGAAAATTACTTTACAAATGGTTTAGACAAAGATAGAATTATCAATTTGCCCCTTATCGCGTAACCAGCTTTCGTGTTTATTTCGCTACTCAAGTAGCGAAACAAACTTGACAGTTGGTGCGTTCATTGTTAAATTTATGCTTATTTATATGTTACAAAACGATTCTAATCCAGTGAATAAGCAGAGAAACAATCCTTATATCATAATTGTTATACAAGGTTGCATTGTCGTATTATTTCATGTAAAAGCGATAGCAAGAAGAAAATTGCCGACGTGTGTTTTCACGCGTAAGTACGACGGTTTTGTCCTTAAATATAGTTTCTCCGTGATGTTTATTTATGCCATAGCATTACAGTACCTTATACTGAATTAAAATCATGAAGATAATAGGTATTTCTAGTTTTCATCATTCATAACCTATAATAATTTATCATGAAAGTGCTGCCAGCCTCAGCTAAAAAAATGTCCCGTTTTTTGATAAAAAATATCGACTCGTCGACAATGTCAACAAATAAATACGGAGTCCAATAATAACCTAAAGTGCTTCGTTATATATAAATATGTTATTTTAATTTCATCGTTCTCCTATTTATAATTTCCTAACGACAACATTATTTAACATGACTTTATAATATTATTAGATTCCGAGTCAAGAGGTTAACATAGAATAATGAAATATATGTGGCAACCATTCTTTATTAATAATTTAATTGAGTGTTTTAGATTTCAAAATCTGAGGAGAATGCTAATCCAGCACCATATAAAAATGCTGAAGTACTATTGATAACGGACACAAAAACAAACAATGCAACGGTTTTTGAGTGTAGTAGGAAAACAAAAAAAAGTATAATAAATATTAAAAAATAAATTTATTAACCTCATCTTATTTTATACAAATCCTGAAAATTATTTATCTCCCAAAACAGGGAAATCAGTTACTATGGCAACATTATACGCACACATTGTCAAACTATCTCTGTCTCAATCGCGGTTTCACGGCCCCTTGGTCTATTTGTTTCTCTGTCTACGGTTGTCAGTCTCAAATCTGATAAATGTCGTTTTGACAATACTATCTTATTAACTATTAAGTAACAAATGAAAAGATCATAGATGTTCTCAAATTAATGTTCTCTGTTAACTATTGATATTGGGATTGTTATGGCAGTTGGTATTAAATATCTATTTTCCACTTTCAAATACCCTAAATATATATTTTTTCGTAACATAAAGACGACAAGTTGGAAATCTGAAAAAGCAATGGAAAATTTGCAAAATAATCCCTATTATGAAAAGTATGCAGATAAAATAGCTGAGATGCAAAAAACTTCACCTGAAGAATTTCTAAAAAGAGTAGAAGAACAAGGCCAAAATAAAAATACTGAAAAAAAGAAGAAATTTGCTTCAGTTGACACTAGGTTAGATTTTTGTACAGTTCAGATGCAATTTCTTAAAGTCAAATATTTAACTGTTTTGTCTAACTTCTTTTAATATAACATTTATTTTTAGACAATATTCATCAGTGCTTAACCCGAAACATACACTTAATGAGGAACAGATCACCGAGGATAAAAAATTAAATGATATATTTAAATTAGAACTTGTAGCAGACAAAGATGCCGAAGAAGTACAAATCATCTGGGAGGAATATCACAAGCACAAAGAAGTTATATCTGCAACAATACCAAAGGAAATATATGAAACAATCCAGTTTAATATGAAGCAATTTCCTACTTTTGTATTTCCACTTCCAAGGTCACAAGGCTACGAATTCATTATGTCTCAAATATCAGGACACGATGTACATTTTACACCACTGCTTGCATTCCAGGTATATAATTTTTTTTTTATGAGAACCTTGACTTTTATTTGTTAAGTTAATTAATTTATAACTTTGCTTTAGGTTCATAAAGAGAATGCACCAGAATGTTTAACTATGGTACATTACACAGAGCTTGTCACGAAAGGAATTGTTTTAATGCGTGGAGAATATGACAAGGTATAGTGTGCTATTATGTGCTGTGACTAAAAAGGAAGATACCAGAATTTAACTCGCCTGCCTTTCTATCCTTTTTCAGAATGTATTAAATGGAAAAGAAGCTCAATGTTTGGCAAATCAATTCCAGTTGTACTACTGTGGAAGAAATGAAAATAAGATAAAACTTTTAGAATTATTTAATAAAACCCCTGATGTGTTCAAGCACATGGACTTGATATCAGAGTTAGAAAATATTGAAGTAGTGTAAAAGTTACAAATTGAAAATAGAAATCATAAAATATGTGAATAAAAGAGAACTGTTTTTTTTTTTATTTAACATTTTTCACTTACTGATTTAGCCTATGTGGATAATATTTGTATTCTGGAGAATCAGAAACAACCATAGACAGTGATGAACTAGAAAGTCTCATAGTTGAGTTAGATATGTTGCTATATAAAGGACTTGATATTGAGTCTGGTTTTGAAACCTCTTGGTATGAATATTCTATAAAGTCTGTTGGATTTTGAAGAATGCTTTCTTGACTTGAGTACTTGGATGAAAAACTATTCCATGAAGTTGAATAATCTTTAATATTCAAATGATCATTTTCCATATACAGATTTCTAAGAGAGATTTTGCACTGATGTACAAAGTCAGTTTTTAACAACATAGGTGCTGTTCTTTTGAGATAGTTTGGTATTTTATTCATAAAATTGTTATACAATTTGTTTTCATTGTATGAATTATTTATTGAAGTTGGAGCAGTTAACACATGATCAGATTGATGTCTATTAAATTGAAATGTTTTTGATATATCTGAATCTTCAGTTTGATAAGATGGGCTAAATAAAACCATGCTACTTCGTGTTTTACAACTTAATTCATCATTATTGCACTTTTCAGTAACACATGGAACACCGTCTTCCTTCCGATTGTCATAATTCGTAGTAAGTACATTAGTAACTTGTCTGTTTAGTGGTGACATCAATTTTGCAACAATATTTACGTAATCTTTTTTGTAACCTTTACTGTATATTTTATTTTTAAATTCAGAAATATTTGTTCTCGACACAGTATCAGAAGTGACTGCTTTATTGAATAATGTTAAACGTTTACTTGTGATACATATGGAAGCTTTGGTACAAAAAATGTTTTTATTATTTGTATTAACATTACAACCTTTATTGAAATCATTAACGATAAAATTTTGAAGGGCCTTTTTTCTTATCGCATTAAGATGCTTTCGAGATTTTCGTTTTTTCCGTTTTTGATTGTTTATTATTAATGATTCCATTCTTTAGGATTAATTCTAAACTGTGTTAGCATTCAAGTAACGAAATTGCTAGCAACAATGGTTTTAAATATAGTTGAGCCTTTTAACGTTAAAAACATAGCTTATTTAATTTCAGATTTTTTAGTTACTATCATTGCAAATTCAAAATATCGCGGCGGACATTAGATAATCACTTATCGCCGTTGCCACAATCACAAGACCAAAGAGAATAATACAGAGTATATATACTACTATGTTGAGAATATAGATAATTATAGTATCGTTGAATCATATCGTCAACCGTCATGTATATGTTATTCACAATTAGTTGTGATGTTGTTTGTGATGTAATGCTATCAGAATAGAGCAAATTTAATTTGATTAATTACAATGTGTAATCATCAGAGATATGACGTATAAACTGGAACAGGTTTTAAAACTAGGTACCTATCGACTTGTACGTCTCCGTACTAAGTCTCGTAACAGAGTATAAACACATATCAAGTATTTAGAAGTATCGCTAAGTCGCGACGCGAAGACTACTAATTCTCAGAAAAACTTACTAATTTGTTTGACTCGCATGACTCATAACTTTGCCTACGGATACTAACTTTGCTTACGCCTAACTTTGAATACGGGATAGGTAAACATGTACTTTACTACTAAATTTATAAACGAACTTTGTTTTTAAGAATTATTTTCAATAAGTGGATAACTACCTACATTTATTTTTAATTTTCGTTGAAAGAATGTTATAATAAACAATCCATTACTTAAATTAATAGTTATTACATGATTAATACTAATTTTGTTTTTTCAAAACGTAACACCTAGAGTTTCAGACCAATTTCAAAAACTTTATTAATACTTTGCAGGCGGCCCAACAAGTGAACTTTTATAATTTTTTAAAAAATATCTAAGGGTTTGGCCTTCCGTATATTTAGAGAAAGGTCATTCCAGAGTTTAATAAACTTAATAAATAGTAAATTTCAAGCAGATCAGACTACATTTATGTTAATGTTTGTACCCCATTTCTCCCGTTGTAAAATTTCTAAAAACGTAGAAATACATATTCATTTATTTTTTCTCAGAAGCTTTAATATTAAATATCATTCATCTTACATCAAAAATGACGGAGTCCCGATCCAACCCCTATTTTTCCCACAAAGGGGGAATAGGAAATAGATAAAAAAAGCTGATTTACAATTTATTTATTTTTAACCAGAAATTTTATATCTCTAACTTTGAAAATGACGGGTTCCCGGTTGCAATCGTTCATCCCTTATTTTGACCTTTTAGGGAAGGAATTCCAAGAAGTCCTTAGTGGACTCACATCATAAAATGTATCAACTGTCAAAATTTCAAGTTTCTAACTCCTTTGGTTTAGGATCTGCGTTGATGAATCTGCCAGGAAAAGGCATTATATGAGTATAGAAAACAGCAAAAATACGTAAGTTCTTATAACTTTTGAGAGACTCAACCGATTTTGATAAAATAAAGACTAAACAGAACCTTGAAATACTGCTTATACATTTATTTCAATTTGTGATTTTTAGCCGTTTTAAAGATTAGCACTAGACAAACAGACAGACACACAGATAAAAAAAAATATTTTGGTTGGTTTTGGTAAATCGTAAATAGTCATATTAACTTTAAAGAGGCAGTTTTTTTGAAATGACAGACAGACACAACAGTTGAACATGGCTGGGATTAATTTTAGTAAGAACTGTTATCACATAGACAGAAATGTTAAAATACGTTATGCTCTGCGAGTAACTTAGTAATTTTAGCCCCAAAAGGAAACACCGCAAACCTCGTTTACAAAGAGGTGCTTCGATTATAAATTATAAATAAAGTTTTTAGTGAGTTGAATAGTTTTGGTTGTTTCATTTGAGTAAGATAGATTTAAAAAAAAATGTACGCTTGTTCATTTACAGAATTGACTGAAATAAAAAAAAGCCACTTAATTTACTTTTTTTTTAACCAGATTTTTTTAGAAGAAAAAATCAGAACAGGAAGGCGGACGAGCATATGGGCCACCTGATGGTAAGTGGTCACCAAACGCCCTTAGACATTGGTACTGTAAGAAATGTTAACCATCGTTTACGTCACCAATGCGCCACCAACCTTGGGACCTAAGATTTTATGTCCCTTGTGCCTGTAATTACACTGGCTCACTCACCCTTCAAACCGGAACACAACAACACCAAGTACTGCTGTTTTGCGGTAGAATATCTGATGCGTGGTTGGTACCTACCCAGACGAGCTTGCACACAAGCAAGGACAAGCTCTACCACTTTTTGACATAACATGCTTCTTACTTTAAAATCACAAACCTCAAAACAATCATTTATCCTTCATCAATATTTAAAGTACAAGTAAAACAAATTATAACTTTCATGTATATTAAACCATATTATAAAGGTACAATTATTATTAATATGATTATTGTTACTAATTTTTAGGTAAAATATGCTTAGTTCATCTGGTAAAGCGTTACGTGTATGGTCAGCTTATATTTATTTTTTCCAATCTGTAAATCCGTAGCGCTCAGCTCTCAGCTCATCAGCTGTCAAATCAAAAGTGTACTTGATGTAGATCACATTGTTAGGATATTTGTTAAAGAATGATAAGAAAATACGAATTTACAGCGTAATTTTATGCAAATGTAAGTACTAGATATCAATTTAATAAGAACGTAAGTAACAATACTATTTTAAGTAATGTAAATACTAGTAAGAACAAAATATTTGTAGCTAATTAATTTTTTTTAGAAATCCTAGTAAATTAATAAATATTTTTGGTTCACAAAAATGGTAATACTTACACAGTAAGTGTTATATGAATAAGTTTAATGTGTTATATGAATAAGTTTTGAATTAATTGATTTAAAATGATATGTATTATGATATGTAACTATTCCACTTTAAAATATGAGTTATTAAAAAAAATGTTGTGGTAAATTCATTTAGAAACTACGATTTGATCAAGCATATTTACTATATATTTTGCATATCATTCATTTTTACTAATAATTCCAAAATTATTGAATTTCATTAGAAAAATAGTAGAAATGTTATATTCATCAAATGATAAACTTAAAACAGGAGACAACAGGAGGTACTTTAGGGCCTCAAATTACGCCTATCATCTATATACATTAGAAGAGTAAGCAACTTGTTCTTATACCTCACAACCTATACATCTTGCTTTTGCTATCAGAAAAGCATACATTTTATCTAAAAACTATATTTTCTTTTTGTAAAGCGTTTTTTACTAAAAGCAATCATAATTATTTGTATACAACTAGTTTCCGCCTCCGTCTTGTGAGTGGGGGCAGGGCAGGCATTAGGTGCACCTGACAATGTTTATGTAAAATTTCATGACAAATTTGAGTAGTTAATTGTTGTGTCTAAGTCCCATCCTTATTATGTACCACTTATACATTTATAATATTAGTTAGGATAGCAAAATACTTTCATGATAAGTATCATTCATTAAACTTATTGTTATACAGACTTCCTACCTTTGTGTAGAATGAATCTATAATTGTAATAGCTGTCACAAATTTACAAATTGAAAGCTTTGGTTTCAGAGGCTTAGATTGCATGTTGCTGTAACAAAACAGAGGAGCTTAGCAATGCAGTGTGACATCAAGGACTCTTGTTTTGGTTACTCCTTAAATAATTACAAAACCTTAAAGAGGGTTTAAAATATTCATATATTATTTACTTTAGAGGCATTCACGAAAACATGTCACACATTTAAAGTCAAATCTTTGTTCAATATAGAAGACTTACATACACTTGGTTATTAATGTGGCCTAAATCTACAACCGGTTCAGAAATAAACACCTCAGACCGGCGAAAAAAACTTGTTGTTTTTATTTTCTTTATATCTCATCCTTTTTATCATATACAATTTACACAATAACAGAATAATATTCTTTTACTTAAATATCCTGGAGGCGATTGTTTTATTGCTAAGGTGTGCAATCAGCTAAAATGTCATTAGTTGTATAATATCCTTTCACAATGGTATACAATTCACAAGGTCCACATTATACATTGTCCCATATAAGACTTACCAACCCTGTGTAATCTGGTAATAATGGTTGTAAGTTTATACATGTTCCTGGTGTTAACATCACAACTTTTAGGAAAATCTTTTGTTTTTGTGTAAATACGTAATATTATCAAATATATATTGAGAATCGACAGTCATTATTTTAATTTATTTTAATTTACAATTTAATGAATCTTGGGCCCAGGTTATAAATTGCACGAACAGCCCTCTTCTGCAGTATACAAAAATCGTATTAATGTCGGCTGCATTACCCAGAGTAGAATGTCATAAGACATTATATTTTGGTTCAGGGTACTAGATATACATACATAGTGTAAGGTATGTGATTTACATATGCACGTAGCTCTATACTCTCATGTGAGTATTTATCTTTGGCTAGCTCATCGCGAAGAAGGCATGGCAGTGGTCGTGCGGCGAGCTACTCGGGCGCGGTGAGGAGCGGCGCGGGGCCATGGCGGAGCCCGAGCCCGCGCCCGCCGGCCTCGCCGACGCCGTGCTGCTGGCGCCCCTCACTGAGGACTCCTTCCTACACAACTTGCACGTCCGCTACAAACGGGACATCATTTATGTCAGTGGAGTTTCTTGTAATATGTTACAAATTGAGCTGAGCGATAGACACGTCTGCGACTGAATGTAGACCGCGACTCCTCGTCCTCGAGTTTAATTTAAATCCGTTATTGTCGTATCCGCAGACGTACGTGGGCAACGCATTGGTGTCGGTGAACCCGTGCCGCGCACTGCCGCTGTACTCGGCGGAACTTGTGCGTACGTACCTGGCGCGCCCGCCCTACCTGCTGCCGCCACATCTGTCAGTATTCGACATTATCCCATCGCAAACATTACCCAAACGCATGTTCGTCTATTCACCATTCGCGTTTCGTTCACAGATACGCCATAACGGCTACCGCCTACCGCTGGGTTCGGGACAGAAATGAGAACCAGTGTATCGTGATAACAGGTACGCAGCGCTATCCCCCTCGCGACGCGAAGGTGTCCGAGTGTCTGACCTTGGGTGTGTGGTGTGTGCAGGGGAGAGCGGCGCCGGCAAGACGGAGGCGGCGCGCGTGTGCCTGCAGTGCGCGGTGGTGGCGGGCGGCGGCGGCGGCGGCGCGCTGGCGGCGGCCGGCACGCTGCTGGAGGCCTTCGGCAACGCGGCCACGGCGCGCAACCACAACGCCAGCAGATTCGTGCGTGCTCTGTCCTACCGCGCTCTTACGCGGCTCTGTCGCGTCTCTCAGGGGGAGGAAATCTAGTGGTAGACTTTGATAGACGAAGTTCTCCATGTACTGAAATTCGAAATGATTCGAAAGAGTCGGATACTCTTTGAGCGTTAGACGTATTCAAGTAATTCGGTGTAAGCCGTACCGGCTAACATCGCCGATGCTTTGCCTTATATTATCTCGAATGGAGCTTCTTATTATTAATCTATATGATCAAAGAACTAATAAAAAATATATTTATTAAAATTTACTTCTAAAAAACTAATTTAAATAATTTTTCAGGGCAAACTGCTCGACATAGAATTCGACTTTAAAGGGGAACCTGTCGGCGGACACATCACCCACTGTAAGTATCGAGTTCATTGTTGAAGTCTTACATCCATACGATGTACTCGTATGTGGTTAGTCAGTGACGTAAACTGTAATGGCGACCGATTCAAAGTCTTCTTAATTTTCACGCGCACAGACCTACTGGAAAAGGTAAACGTCCCTCCTTATCTATCGCCGACCATTCGATATCACGACGCCCGCGGACGCGCACGTAACGCCCGCATGCTCTGTCGCAGGAGCGCGTGTGCCGAGCGGCGGAGGGCGAGCGCAACTTCCACGTGCTGTACCAGCTGCTCGCCGGCGCCGACGCGCACCTGCTCAGTGAGTGCCGACGCCGCCGGCCCTCGGCGCCGCCCGCCGCTCGCTCACGGGCTCGCTTTCCGCAGAGAGACTGAAGCTGCAGCGCTCGTGGGAGCAGTACCGCGTGCTGCGCGGCGGCGCGGGCTGCGCGGAGGGCGCGGGCGCGGGGGCGGGCGCGTGCGCGGACTGCGCGGCGGGCGCGGGCGCGGCGGCGGGCGCGGGCGCGGGCGGCGGCGCGTCCCCCCGCCGCGCGCCCCCGCAGCCGCCGCCCGGCCCGCGCGCGCCGCAGGCCGACCGGGACCACTTCGCGTTCACGAAGGCGAGCGCGCTTATGTTTGTTACAATACTCGCCCAATATAATACGAAACATAAATTCTAATTCATTTTTATACGAAAAGTATATCCGCGCTATCATCATTTTAACTGATGACAGGCTCAGTTAAAATGATGTTTGCGCGGTACAATGAATATGCAGCGCCGTGTGTACGACGAACCGTTTCCCATATGGCACAGGCCGCTATGGGCGCGCTGGGGTTCAGTGCGGGGCAGTGCGGTGCAGTGCTGCGTCTGCTCGCTTTCCTGCTCAAACTTGGAAACGTGCAGTTTGAGCCACAACACAACATCGACGGCTCCATCGGCACGCGTCTCCAACACGAGTACGGTGAGTGCGCGTCTCGGCGTGGCGCCCGCTGGGCCCGCGCACGAGCTCACCGCCCCCCCCCCTGTGCAGAGCTGCGCGAGGCGTGCGCGCTGGTGGGCGTGGAGGCGGACGCGCTGGTGTCGGCGCTGGGGGCCGCCCCGCCGCTCGCCACGCACGAGGACGGCGCGCCGCACGGTACTGACACGCTTTAGCGTTGTGTGGATGCGATTTTATCATTCAGAAGTATAATTTCACCAGGCACTTTGCACTACAGAAGCGGCCAGCTCGGTGGAGGAGGAGTGCAGCTCGGAGGCCGGGTCCGAGACGGAGGGCGCGGGAGCGGAGTGGGCGCGGGCGCTGCGCGATCGGTTGCTGTGTGCGCTCTACTCGCGTCTCTTCACCTGGCTCGTCAACGCCGTCAACGACGCCATTAAGGTGCGGCCCGAAGACCTGCCCTCGCCCCCCCTACGGCGCCACACTAACCACCCCTCGCTGTTCACAGCCGGCCGTGGTGGGCGCACGGCGCTCGCTGGGCATCCTCGACGTGTACGGGTTGGAGTCGCTGGCGCACAACGGGCTGGAGCGGCTGCTGATCAACTACGCGGCCGAGCGCGTGCAGGCGGCGGTGACGGCGGCGACGCTGCGGCGCGAGCAGGAGGAGTACGCGCGCGAGGGGCTCGCCTGGACGCCGCTGCCCTACGCCGACCACGAGCTGTACGCCGACCTGCTGGACGCGGTGCGTGCCCGACCCCGCGCCTCGACCGCCTGACGCCGACGAGCTTGACGTGTCTGCTCTGCGCAGGGCCCGGAGAGCGTGCTGGGTGCGCTGCGGGAGTGCTCGGCGCGAGGGTCCAGCGACGCCGTGTTCCTGCAGCGCTTGCAGCGGCGTCGACACCCGCGCCTCCTGGTCCTGCCGCCTGACCGCTTTCAGTGAGATGCTTACGTCGTTATTGTAAATTTTCGCAGCGATATACTCCTCAGTTCGATCCTAAATGATTTTTCAATCAGATCTTCACAACGCGTCGAGTGTCTCGCACGGACGAGATGTAGTGAGTGAAGAGTATGACAGCTTGTCTCCATTTCCGGCAGGGTGGTGCACTTCGGCGGCGCGGTGGCGTACAGCGCGCGCGGCGTCGTGCAGAAGAACCGCGACGCGCTGTGTCGGCGCTGCGCCGCGGTGCTGGCGGCGGCGCGCGAGCCGCTGCTGGCCGCGCTCTTCGCGCCCGGCGCCACCGCCTACGCCGGCAGGTTCGGACGCCTTCCGGCACACAGCCACCGCGCGCACGGCCCCCTGAGTAATCGAGCCCCTCGCTCGTGCCCCCAGCGCGGGGTCCCCGCGGAGGCCGTGTGCTCTGGCGTGTCGGCAGCGAGCCCTCGTCGGTGCGCTCGTGCGGCGCCTCCCCCCCGCGCCCCGCCTCGTGCGCTGCCTGCGCGCCGACGCCGCGCTTCGCCCGCACCGCTTCGACGGCGCGCTCCTACGTCACCAGATCCGCACGCAGGGGTACGTGTCGACCGCGGTACACTCCCGATCCTCCGATTATTCGGTGCCTCCGTGACTTCACGATTCGTTGCAGAATCATGGACATGGCGCTACTGCGTCGGGCGGGCTGGTGCGAGTCGATGTGCGCGCGCAGCGTGGTGGCGCGGTACGGCGTGCTGCGCGCGCGCGCCGGCGCCGCCGCGCCCGGCTCGCCCGCCGAGCGCGACGAGCCCGTGCGCGCGGCGCGGGCGCTGCTGCGGTCGCTGCCCATCCCCAGCGCGGAGTTCGCCTACGGTCGCACTAAAGTTTTCATCCGCAGCCCGAGAACGGTGAACGGCCGCATATTATTCTATTCAAATAATATCAGCTTATCGACGAAAGCCTCCCCCATAGAACGCCAACCATCCCGATACGTTTGCCTAAGCGTCGTCCCCACTCTAACACGTGTCGGCTCCATCGGCCATCGATGCGTCTGGAGACATGATCAGCCCACTTCCACTTCAGCGAGCTAATTATACGCGCGATGTCGGTGACTTTAGTTCTCTGGCGAATGTCTTCATTTCGGATTCTATCTGCCAGAGAAACCCCAAGACCTTGAACCTGTGGACCAGTCCTACAGTGAGTGTCCACGTTCCGGCGCCGTAAGTCATAACAGGCAGGATGCTCTGATTATATACCCTGGTCTTAAGTGACTGTGGGATCGACGATTCAAAAATATGAAGCAACCTCCCGAATGCTGCCCAGCCCAAACGTATTCTTCTTTTAGCCTCCTTCTCAAAATTGTGCCGGCCAAGTTGTATAGTTTGGCCCAGGTAGATGTATTCCTGCGCAACCTCGAGTGGAGAGCCATTTACGACAACCGGTCTCGGGGATATATGTTGGTTGATCATAATTTTGGTTTTTTCTTTTTAAGTTCAACCCCAGACCCACCTGTCTTGAAGAATCGCTTAGGCTGTTTAGCATCTCTTCCAAATCTTGCAGAATTTCCGCCATGATGACAATGTCGTCATCAAATGGCAGATGTATAATGTGTAGCCCATTCATATTAATGCCGCGTCCGTTCCAATCGAGCGTCTTGAAGACGGCCTCCCCGGAGATTACATCCCCCTGTATTATTCCGCGATGCAATTCGATTGGTCTTGTGCTCTGATCTTGTACTTGGACGGTCATGTTTGCGGCTTCGCACAAACACTTTAACACCTGGGCATACCGAAAGTCTATTAGGCTTCTCTGCATCGATTCCAGAACAGCCCAGGTCTCGATGGTATTGAAGGCTTGTTCGTAGTCCACAAATGCTAGGCTAGGCATCGAGGCTGATTATATTCTCGGTCTTCTGTATCATTGTCGGGAAGTCATCGAAATTCAATTCGCCTTTCGTAAATCGATTCAGTCTCATATCACGACCGCGAGGAGTAACACATTCGCGATAATAAATAATGAACGGATCACTTCGGTCGGCGGCGGGCCTGCCAGACGTACTGACGCGACCCCGCCCGCAGGTGTGGGAGCTGGAGGCGCTGCGCGCGGCGCGCGTGGAGGCGCTGGTGCGCGCCGCGCAGCGCGCGTGGCGCCGGCACCGCGCGCGCGCCCGCCTGCGCGCCGCCGCCCGCATCGCGCGCGCCTGGCGCCGCCACCGCCGCCGCGCCGCGCCGCCGCCGCCCGCCGCGCCCGCCGCGCCGCCCGCGGTACGCGCCGCGTGCTTATTGCGTTATGAGTCCCGTAGGATACGATGGAGAACATTATTGGAATATGGAGAATCGTAAGGGGCGCGACGTTCCAGTGCAATTGCTCGTTACGAATTCAAATGAAAACCCAGTTGTAATTAATAGATTTGAAAATTTTGTTTGTTTAATACTATAAAGTAAAAAGTTTACCTATTAAATTTACTGCAGTTTTGACAATTTTGATTCAAAATTCTCATTAAAAAAGTAACTGAAAAATAACTGAAAAGTGCTCGAGTGTAACATTTAGAATATTCATATTATACATAAATGTGATATACTCCGAAAATAATTCTGTATTATGTTCTCTAATAACTCTAATTTGGTGTACAATACTTAGCGGGAGTACGTAATTTACATCTATACGAAATTTGTGCAGCGAAAAATGAGCAGCGAGGCCGAGCCGAGCGCCGTGGGGGGCGCGGCGGGGGGCGCGGCGGGCGCCACGCGAGTGATCTGGCGCGCGTGGTGCGCGCACGCGCGGCGCGCCTACCTCGCGGGGCTGTGGGCGCGGCTGCCGGCGCGCCACCGCTCGCCCGCCTGCGCCGCCTGGCCGCCCTGTCCGCAGCCGCGCCTGCTCGCCCGCACGGACGCGCTTCTGCGCCGACTGCACCACCGCTGGCGCTGCCACCTCTACCGTCGTGCTTTCGACCAGACGGCGAGAAATCGAATGCGCGAGAAAGTCACCGCGAGCGTGCTCTTCAAGGATCGCAAGCTCAACTATGCACGGAGCGTGGGCCATCCTTTCGTCGGAGATTACGTGAGATTGCGCGCCTCGGCCGCCTGGCGTCGCGGGCTCGGCGCCGCCGCCGCCGACCGCTACGTCGTGTTCGCGGACGTGGTGGGCAAGGTGGCGCGCTCCAGCGGCCGCGTGTCGCGCTGCCTGGCCGTCGTGTCCACCGGAGCGCTGCTGCTGCTCGAGGCGCGCTCGCTGCGACTCAAGCGCCGCGTGCCCGCGCACTGCGTGTACCGCCTGTCGCTGTCGCCCTACGCCGACGACCTGCTCGTCGTGCACGTGCGCGCGGTGAGTGTCGCCCGCCGCGGCCGTCGCGCGCCTGGCCCGCCCCTCTGACCCCCCGTGCGCCCGCAGTGCGGCGCGCTCGAGAGCTCCACGGAGGAGCTGTCGCAGTGCTCGTCGCGCGAGCCGCTGGACGCGCCGGGCTGCCTGTTCGGCGGCGAGGGCGCGTGGCGGCGGCGCGGCGACTTGCTCCTGCGCACGTGCCACGTGCTCGAGCTGGCCACCAAGCTGTTCCTCGTGGTGCAGAACGCCGTGGGCGCGCCGCCGCACGTGAACATCGCCACCGAGTGAGTGTCCCCGACGCCCCCCCGGCGGGCGGAGCCGCGCCTGACCGAGAGCGTGTTGCAGGTTCGAGGCGAACTTCGGGCAGCAGATGGTGACGGTGTCGTTCCACGCGGTGGGCGGCGCGGCGGGCGACGGCGGCGCGCGCCTGCTGCGGCGCGGCAGCCGCATGGACGTGCTGCTGTGAGCAGACTGGGGCGTTTAGGGAAACGTGCCTGTGTTCGTCGACGTTATTTGTTGATGTGTGCTGCGACCGCGCGGAGTGTTCACATAGAGAAGCGGTCGTGGACCGTTTCGTTACACGTAGTGTGTAGTTAGACAGTAGGAGTCCGACCGGCTACCGAACGTGGAGGTGGCGACTGGCGACTGGCGACTGATGAACTATTCCTATCCTCGTCCGCTCCATTCGTCCGTTCGTGCGTGTCACCCTGGCCGTGTGTTGTGCTGGCGTTGGCCGCTTCTAACGTTAACGTCGCCAGTAAACACAACAGATCGCAGTTTAAGTTTAGTTTTAAATGCCGCTTGTTTTTTCTGTTACCGAGATTGTGTAATAAAATCATTATACTATCCGGCCATGTTACTGGGCGTGGCTGGGCAAATCCGAACTTACAAGAAATTGTAAAAAATGCTCAAAGATATCTCAAGGCGCGCGGCCTATGTTGTATCAAAAAAGTTATGACTGAGTGGTCAAGACGACTTTTAAAACAATACGTGTAAGGGTGACGTTTACGGCTCTAGAGAATTTCCATTTTGTTTGCATTGCCTCATTTACTGATGCTTGATATTCTCTGAAAATAGTAGACTGTCTTTAATAGAATATTTCAACTTGAATATGAATACTCTCTATATATAGTCGGATAGTGTTCAACCTCGGATAGTAACGCTGCGTGGCTCCGATCGTTGCTTTATGTGGTCCGGGCGAGCGGCACGTAGGCTTTCCGTTTAGTCATAAACATTGTTTGTTGTGAAACTAACTCCTCTAAACTAATTTCAAATGGTCGGGTATAAAATTATTATATCGATTGTTTTTTCAAAGTGTGTAAATAAGGTACTGATGCTTATTCTAGACACCTGACGGCTCGCGATTCCTTCTTGACCAAATCGCACAGGTCGTGTCCGCCCCCCCACCTACCAACATGTATAGTTCGAGTCGCCACTTCGTCGGTGGCGCAGCTCTCCCGCAGACCTCGTGGTGCCAAACGTATCGTAGCGCCGGACGCTCCGACGCACGGCCTAAGTTAAGATTCGCCAATTTTACAACAATATACTGATGTGTTATAATAATTTTACAGAATATTTGTGTGTCGTTTGTTTTAACGGTTTAAATGTAAGCAGGTTGTTGAGTAGCGTGCGAACGAGCGCGAGTGCGTCCCCCCGCTAGTGTTTTTTTTTTCTTGTCTTCTAGATTGTAACTCCGCTTTTGATAAGGTCGTAATATATAAATTCGGTTATATAATGTAAATAGTGGAGCTACAGTTGAGACGTATGAACGATCAGTGTGCTATCGCCCTCTTACTCGATGCAAAAAGTGTATCGTTCAGCTCAAAAGCCGATACTGAATAAGAGTTGCGATGCGTGTTTCGGGACGACACAATACTAAACTTATCGCTCAAAATCCACAATGACAGTATAAAGTTTGAACGTTGGGAATTTTATTGATTTAGAGACAGTTTATCGGAACGGAGCGCGCTCGTGGCTCTGTTAGAGTCTATTGCTGTTGCGTTCACCAGCACCGGCCGGCGTGGGCCGAGAAGCCTGCCTGGGCCACGCGGCGCAGTCCGAGCGGCCCACGTGGGCCTCGCGCGGTCCACGTGGGCCGCTCCGCAGCGGCCGGTGCGCGCGGTGGACAACTGACTTCTGTTAAGACGAACTATGTAATATGCATGTTACGTTTTCAACGATTACTTATTATGAAATGTTTTATCGTTTTTAATAAAATGTAAGAAAGTTTTTACAGTAATTGTTTTATTGTCGCACCTCCGTACACAATAGTACGCACCATAGGACACAAAATAAAACTTCAAATACTATCACACCAAATTTATTGATCTACTTACAAAGAGAACCTTTTATTATAAATTTATAACAAATACGAGGGATGTCTCTTTCCTTCGCTGTAGAGATCATTGTATTAATACTATGTGTTCCTGTTATTCATTACCAGAGCCTACTTACTCGTACAAGATACATGTGGTTGCGATAATACCTCGACGGTGACGTGACCTGCACTCGACACACGTCGCACGTCGCACGTCACACCTATACATCTATAGATAACGTACAACACGTAGTATAATGTAGTCTTTATTTTTTATATAACTCGAAGAAGTTTAAACAGAATAAGGCATCGGCGAAGGTGCGCGACTCGAGGCGATCGGAGCCGCCGAGCCGCGCGTCTGCCGCCGGCGGCGTTTACAATTAGTTACACAAGTCAACACTTCATTCAGTCTTCTCGTTGCACTCAGCTCATATGGAACAAGTTATGGCGCGTGTCGCCATCTAGTACAAATAATACTCTCAAATTTATATAAGAAACTCTTGTCCTACTCTGCAAGGCTCACCACCTTCTATAATACACTTTAATGGAAACTACAGACACTCGTATCATGTATACCATGTATTCTGAGCTCGGGCACCCGTGACGGACCCGCGGCATAGAGACGCCTCGCTTCGGCCCGCAGTGTGACGGATGGATGGGGAGTATCACTGCGAGAGCTAATCCGTGCTGTTCCGAATATAATCAGTTCGTTCAACGCACCCATACTATTATTATAGTAACATTTCTGATATAATAATAATATTAAATATAAACACTATATACTCTGTACAAACAAATGTACGGCATGTCTAGTACAGAGCATACACATAAATTAGGCTAATAACACAACAATACTATACATCATTTTGATTATGTTTATATTTGGGAAAACATTTTTTTATCATTAATTAATTATAGTGTCAATTCCCTATTCAATTGAGTGATAATCCAACAACGGGAACATAAATCGATTAATTTTTATGAAATAAGTAAGTTTTTCCAATGATTTAAATATTCTCTGCCTTTACTGTGGTCCTCACGTCATCAGTATGAGTCGTCTTCCTACCGGCCCTAACGCTTACTATGTATAGCTGTGTCGCTCTCTCGTGACGTTTTCGGACAAGCAAGAAAACGAGTTGCAGAATTTAGTTCTGAGCTTTTATATTCGTTTAATTGCATTATTTTATAAATATAAAACTATAAGAAGTATTTTTCTAAACATTATGAAACGTAAATTTTAATTAAATTTAGTCTCTCATTTTTTTGTAATTTCATGGCAGTATATATATTTGATTGTAATAACCTCTAGTCTTTATTGAGGGAAAATAAAATTCAGAAAAAGTCGTTTGTAACGTCACAACCGCCACGACGAGTATCTATACCTTCCGCACTACTGTCTACTCTACAATGGACCCTCAAATAATAATAAGTGTAATAGATGAGTCGCAGTTCGAACGAGGGCTAGCTGTAATGTGTGAAAGGGAATGGATGTATGACTGCGTGTAGGCAACGCGTGTCGCGTTTTTCATTGGTTTAATCCAAGGTATCGACAGTGCACCTATATATAATGTCCACACCTAGCAGACCTGAATCGTTCGATTATTGACATTGTGACAGACCACTGAAGAATGACAATTTTTAATGCTTCCAAAACCTTGTAAAAAATATATGATTTATAATATGCCCATGTCTGCCCCTGGAATAGTTACTTAAAATACTTATAAAAACGAACAAAATGGATGAGACAGCCATCCAGGCCTCTGACTTTATGTGTATATTAAGTAAACAAATCTACGTCTAAAAATTATCAATTGAAATAAAAAAAAATTAAAGTTCTAAACGAAACAAAAAGCGTCTGGTAATTTATTTATAACTCGAACCACGAGCTTATTTTTCACATTTTCAAAACTACGTTTCTCGATAACTCAGAGCCTTGGATGTGTCGCACATTGTTATTTTTGTGTCCACGATGATTTTGATCATCTGACTCACATAGAGGTAGAGACGAGCAAGTAATTAAATACACTTTTAAAATGTTAAGCTCTATTACTCAAAAACCCAATGACTTGAACTGCACTAAATGGATTTGTATTGATCTGAACTTTAATCCTCATCGAAGCACGCCCAAATCATGAAATACTCGCCAGCTCCCAGAAATGAATAGGCCACCATTAGTTTTGTAAAAAAATATATATCAATATATATTGAATGATATATATAAATTATATCATTATGCGTTCTATTGTTAAAAATATTTTTATTCATATACAATTTAATAATTTAGTTTCGATTTAACTTAGGCACTATCGATATTACGTATCAGTGTTAGAAGATGTCGGAATTTTAAATGCGAAATCCTCTAACATTAAAATCATATTTAATTACATTGTGGTAGTCCGACGCGGACACGTACACCTGTATCTAGTTTTGAGAAAAATAATCAAAAATGTAGCTCAAGTTTAAAACGATTCAAAGTCGAAACCGCCGGAGCGAGGTCCGAGCCCCACGTCGGGCGCCATTTGCAGTGCAATATTACAATAAACCCAAAATCTGTAAGGAAACCACGAAGGCAGCACGAGGCGCGGCGTCCACGTGCCGGCGGCGCGGCGGGCGGCGCGCGGCGGGCGGCGGGCGCCACTACGAGCGCGCGCGCCGCGCGTTGTCGTTCTCGTCGCCGCCGGCCGCGCCCTCTGCGGACACAGCGCGCTGTACGACGGCCCTAGCGCCCTAGCGCCCTAGCGGCCCAGCGGCCCAGCCTAGTGGCGGCGCAACGACTGGCTTATACTGGCCGCAGTGCCAGTGGTCTATGGACGGAGGTGATCGCTTACCATTGAAGTTAACCGAAAGATTATTATTAGACAAGCGGTGAGTTCATGGATGATACCACAACTTGGTAATTAAATAGAAGCTCCTAGCAGCTTATTCTTTGTTAATTTAAAAACTGTACACTCATACAAATTCTGACAAAAAAACCACGCTGATCCTTTGACCAGATCTTCTCAGGTTAGCGTGTCTTCTTTTCGGAACCAACTTCAGTTTTTACTTTGACAATGAAAAACAGTATGTGTAATGTTGTAAAATTCAATTGTCCGTCCGTCTGACGGAACGGAAACTTGCTCTTGTCTGGTGTAAATCTAGCTATATGTATTTTTAACAAATCTGCCTTGGGTCAGCGTGGTGGAATAAACTTCGAACCATCTCCTCAAAAGGAGAGCATACATTAGCTCGGACGTGAACATGTACAGGCTGTTACTTTACTTTCGCGAAAAGGCATCAAGGGGGTCGCGCGTGCTCAGTAACAATTGTACCATCAAATCGGGCCAAAACCAAAGAATTCCGTTAACAGTAACTCGTCGAAACGAGTCCAACATTGAACATTGACTTGGAAATCTCTCTAGTTTCAACAATTTTGAAGTGTCAGAGTGTTTTTCCAGTTTAAAGCATGTTTTCCAGTGCTACCTTGAGACTGACCTCATCTACACTTTGCCTATATCGTAGCGCTTAGGTTGCTTGGCTAGGCCAATGCAAATAATTTCCTTAAGATCTTCCAGTTGCGGGTCAACGACTCGGTACATCAGCTCTTTAATGCATTTTTTGCGGATAGCCTTAAGGAATTGGATTGCACTTTGTTCTTAGTTTCGTCTAAGCGAGTATTGTATTGCCATTTGGTTAAGGAAAGAAAGAAGAAAAGTTAAGCTGCTCTTCTTAATAGGTGTTGATTTATGTAACTTCAACCTTTAACTTAGCACATACGTATACATTTACATAAATAAATAAGTTTTATATAAATATATATTTGACTGTTAGAAATATGCCTACTTTGTAACTGATCAGCAAAGTAACAGGCCTGTTCTCTTTGTCGAGGAGAAGATTTGGAGCTCACTATATTAGTTAATGATATTAAAGTTATACCTATTAAGAAATATTTAAACCGAATCACCGGATAACACGGGAAAGGAATAACTTTAATTCATGTTTAAGTTACAACCGGTGCGTATTGGAGCGCAGAAAAGATGATTCATTACTCAGTTCATATAGTCCTAATAACATTTGCAAAACCGAGTGAATATGAGATCATTTATATATTGTGTATCACCCATTAAAGGTCGGTCAATGAAGTACCTCTTTGTGTCTTTTACCATTTGTCGTTGTTTTTGGTGGCATATTGAAATAAATGATTATATTAACTTATACTCTCTTGGTCTCGAGAGATTGAAATTTGCATCAGTGAAATTCGCGAATGTCTCACCGCTGTGCGTAGGCGGCGGGTTGCCGTTGTCGTCGCGCTCCGAGCGCTCGCCGCCGCTCTCCCAGCGCCACGACGCGCCTGCACAGAGCACACCGTCAGGCGAGAGCACACGGCACAGAGCACAGGGCGCACAGGGCGCACAGGGCCCAGGCGGAGAGACTACTAACTGTCGGATGGCTCGGTGCTGTCGGACGATCGCGCGACGCCCGATGCGGACGAGTCCAGATCCAGCGAAGAGCACGCCGAGCCCGAGCCCTGCTCCATCTCTTCCGCCTCCGCCTCCGCTTCCACCTCTGCCTCTATTTCCGCTTCCATCTTACTTCTCTGCGGCGTAACGAAACCGTACGAGGTGAATTAAACAGAAATTTATTTTCAATTCAATCATACTCGTATTATAGTCATATGTTGTAATAACAAAACATAGCTTAGTTTATAATACGAGTACGATACAATCTTGAGAATTAAAATTTCAAACCATCGTGACCTGTTTGAATCGTGCTTCGAGGGATGCGCCGCACCGGGAGCCGGTGTCCTCGCTCGAGCTCGTCTCGTCTGAAACGGAAATGCCCTCGTGAGACCAGCGCCCGCGCCCTCCTGCCGCGCTCAGCTTGTGCTGCAGCAGCGGGTAGAACCCGCGAGCGGTGCTGTTGTGCGGCTCGTACTGCAGGATCAGCTGGCAGTACTTCAGCGCCTCCGCGTACTGCCGCCGCATTATCGCCGAAAGAAACTGAAAACGCATCGATTATCTTCATACTTGGTCGACTATGTTAAAATTCCTTTAAATGAAACAGGAGGTAGAGTAGGGTGGCGGGGCTTTGTGCGAGCCAGACGGGATATGTAAGGTACCGACAACTCTTCACATATTCTACCGCCAAAAAGCAATAATACTGACTACTGTTGTATTCCGATATGAACGGAAAATAAGCTAGTGTTGCTACAGGAATACAGGCCTTGAATAATTGCATCTGGACTTCTAAGGTTGGTGGCGCGTTGACTATGTAAAGGGTTTTCATTGTAACTTACAGTGCTAATATCTATCTGCGATGAAGACCATTAACCATCAGGTGGGCTATTTGCCACTCTGCTGACCGATATTTTAAATACATAATGAAGTCCTAAGCATCCAAATACCTCGGCTAAAAACTCGCTAGGTGCGGACGTTGCCTCGTTTCCGTCCGAGCAGTCCGGACTCGTCGAGTATTTGCTGGCGGCCATTACGCCGGCGTCTGCCCGTGTCGGAAGCCGGTCGCACAGAGTCGCCCGCGCGGAGGATTTCGAGCCCAGCGGGGGACTCGTGCCCGGCGCTCGCCTTCGGCTCTGGGCCGCGTCACCGGCCGCTCGCTCCACACGCTCTTGGCGCGAGCGACGTGCGCGCAACACGCGCAGCGCGGCGCGGGAGGCCGTGTCCAGGGCGGGCGGGGAGGGCGCAGGCCAGGCGGCACGGGGCCTCAAGGGCGCCGGGGGAGGTCGAATGGGGGGCGGTCGGTACAGGCGTGGATTAGGAACCAACTTCAGTTTACGGCGCCGCGAGCGTTCCTCAATCGGTCGAGTTTTCGATTTTTTTTTTATGCTTGGATATCTATTCGAATATTTAAAACATTAAGCCGACGAATTTATTTTTAAATAATATATACACTGCGTTAGCAGATGTCTGACTTACAGTTGAGGATTCGGCGTTAAAAAAAAAGGCGGTCGTAGCGAGTGTGCGAGGCGGGGGAGGCGCGGGGCGCCGAGGTCGATCACGTCTTCCGTTTGTTTGTTCTTGTTACGGCTAAAATGTCAACAATTATGTTTATTGAAATTCCACAATATAATTGATTACACTTGTACTATTACGGCACCAACTTTGTTTCATCTATCCCATCTTATACAACTTATATATGTTTATATATTAACTATTAGATATTTTTTCCCAATCGCTATGTAGTCCAGTCAGTGAGGTGAGTGAGTTTTTACCCTGCCAAAGGTGGTGTAGTAACAATTTTAAATGTCGTTTAGGTTTGTACTCTGGTGAAAAATCCAAGTTTGTGACCTTGAAGACCTTCATCCTGGATGAAAGGCGCCAAAATCTGTTTTGTCTTCAATATATACCTCAACCGACCTACCTACGACTAAAAACATCCAAAACAAACTTGAAGAGAATTAAATTTCACATATTTTTTGTATCGACATTTGTTTGTAAGTCTCACAAACGTAAAGCTGAAAATGGTTATACAAAATAGTCAAATTAGTTTTTTGTTAGTAAATTTCGAAAGAACAACAATTCGTGATCACATCACATGGTCCCGCACTTTCCCCTCGCGAAGTACTAGGGTGCGACTTCGTGTATTGAATGAGAATAGCTACGCAAAATCGCTTTTAATGCACTAGTTTTTATTTCATTCAAAAGCCGAGTATTTATCGTTTCACAGACATTAAAATATCCCTTAATATCAAGTTCGTCCAACATTCTCTGTGTCCGCAAACTCGCTCGCATTAGTCGCCAGCTGTGGAAGTTGGTATCTTCGTTCGTTCAAAGTGATTGTATTCCATTAATAAAGAACTGCACAATGGATCTACCGAAATATATGTAATTATGGTTTACATATAGTATGTTTAGTAGTAGAATAGCGTTGTCGTTGCCACCGAAATGCGTTATCCATTTCTTTCGCATTTGGACATACATTGGAACGAAAAAGAAATCTACGTCGGTGCATTAGTGGTTTTATTTGTAGAGATAGCGATATGAGAGTTAACATAACGAGGTTTTAAGAGGAAAAAGAATATGAACTAGGAACATATATTATGAATATACAATTTGACTGAGTAAAGTAAATTGTAAATTTTATCTAATAATAAATTACGATTTTTGTGTCTATATTTATGAACAAACTTATTCCGTGAATCTCGTTTTTAGTACTTAAGTTGCAATTTTTCACAAAATAACAGAACTAATTCTTAAAGCCAAAAAGGTACAGAGATCAAGGATCAAGTGCCCATTAGGGACAGTGAGCGCTGCTTGCACATTATACATCACGATAACGTTAGGAACCTTTCAGCCGTTATGATTTTCGAGTAACGCCTACTAGGTACGTAGTAACATCTGAGACGCCTGGCACTTGGTGCATGAGGAGAAATAAGTAATTTTCTATTCGCTTATAATATTTGGTGCTTCGAAAAGCAGTAGCAGTGATCGCGTAAGGGGTGAACGCTCGCAGTGTGATCGATGCGCGCCTGGTACAGTGCCCGGAGCTCAGCCGATCACACAAATATTCATCCTTAGACTTGGAAAGTACTACATTCACCGCTATATATGTATATAATATTAAATAGATAGATAGTGTGACTTCATACCGTGGACCACTCAGGTATTCCGACGAGGAATTACCAGAGGTCTTCTTTCGTCCATATGACAAGAAGAATCCACTATCAACCATCTGTGGTGTTACTTTACTGATCTCTCGTTTAAGTCGTCCCTACTTACTAAGCGCACGAATTAAATAAAAGCACTATCCATTAATATATTGTTCTATAGTAAATAACTGTCAGTCATCTTCCGGGAGTGACAATTTCAATTTCAAGTGAACTATTAAAACTGTCCTGTATTAAGAACCTCTCATGGACCAGTTTTGTCACGTGTCCACGTCACAAACAGGCTCCCGAATTTTTTAAACATAGTATTATATAAACTTATTATTATTAAAACTATAACTCTCGGAACTCTTCATAAATTAGCACTAGTAGCTATTCAGATCGATCCAAGAGCTCTCCACGACACTGCGAAGGTATACTGATTAAAAGGTAAATCTATTCGATGTGCTTACGGCCGAGGCCGATTCCACATTTGTGAGTAGTAATGGCGCGGCGCGGTCAGGGCGTAGCGGTTACGTACCTACTCTGTGGAATGTCATTTAACTAGCTGGTGAGCGCATTTCGCTCTTGTACTGCGGAAAGTGCAGCTCCTACCGTCGCACCAACGGTTTCATAAACACACCGGCGGTAAGATCGAGAAGACCACTACATACAGCCGCTGACAGATTTTAATTAATATTCTATTTCAATAAAAAAAATCCTATCTTATTGTTAACTGCTAACCTACTATGTAATAGAAGCGAGCCCAAACTGGTTTGTACTTTGATGTGTCAGTCAGTCAGTTATTCTTCTATATATATATATATATATATATAATGTATATGTTTTTCGTAACGTGATGTGAGTTGTATTGTTATTGGTAAAAATAAACCAAACGACGAAACAATGTAAGCAACGCGAAAAGTTTCACTTGCACTTTTAGCCACGGTTTACCACTAAAACATAATGTTATTCTTGTTTTTCCCCTCCTGTTAATCTTTATAGATTACATTAACTTTGGTACGACTGTCGACATTGCGTGACATCGCGTGTACTCGCTAGAGAAAACCGAAACAAAAGCCTGTGATCGTAAAACGGATTGCGGGTGTCGTGTCACGTGTGTGTGGAATGGTAGTTTATTAAATCACAAACTTTATTAAATCTAAATAAACTTTTATTAAAGACAACTGCTTTCTTTGTATTATTTTACTACGGAAACCATTTTATTTGTAATATTAATTTGATATAATATAAGTTAGCGTGGGTGTCAAAGCGCCCACGGTAGCATGCGAAAGCGATCCCGTGGCGCGGGGAGGTTTTAGTGGGTAGGATGGTGGCCTTCTGCCCCGTGAGTCCCACATAACCGTCCCAGTCGTGGACCGGGCGGTAGGCGTAAAAGACTTTCCTCTTCGACAAAAAAAAAAAAGGGTGTCGAAGCGCAACCGCCGTGGCGTGGTGTGTGGTGCGTACACCGAAGATCTTTACTTTAGAGCACAAAAAAAAAGTGTGTAGAGAATATTTTTCGTCAAAAATATGTTATTGCATTATAAACTTTTATAATAACAAACAATCACATAAACTAAACAAGTACATACAAATAACAACGAAGAAGCTTAGTTGCATACTAAGTCGCTACAGCCACGATGAAACTCAACTCGCGTTACAATTCAAGGTCATGGCAACGTGGCCGTGGTGCTCGCCTGATGCGTTATGGCATTGCCAACAGAGGTTATGACTGCCCTCTTTTTAATTAATACTACACTAAACTTAGTACCAGTTGACCGAGCGAATTCAATATTTATACACGAAACACACCCGTAAATCTAAAAAGTACCGATGTAAGTCCAGAGATCTAGTGTATATCTAGTCTAGAAGGTCTTGTGAATCAAATTAACGTTGAACTGACACGACCACGAACGTAATCAAAACAAAAGCACACTTATTGTATCGATCGGATAAGCAACAGTTAGCGCCGCTAGTCGAGTTGACAGCGTTTTTTTCGACTCGGACGCTTCGTACTTTGGCCACGAGGCACGACGCTGTTTAATGTGCCGATGACTGTGGTCTGCTGTATTTTAGTTGGGCACACAAGGCGTTGTTACTCACCTGTCCGTTTCACAAGGGACACGCGTATAGCATCGCCTTTTGAGTTTTGACGCGTGGCGGCCTCGCCCTCAAGTCTCACGACGCGCGACTGCTACAAAAGATATCTTGCGCGCATGCCTACCACTAATTCACTTTATTGGCTATAAGTTCTAATGTATGTCTACAAGCTATCTTGTAAATATAACATTTTAATTTTATTTTGACGTAAATTGTGAATGTATAAATGGTAATATTATAGTTATAATAAACTATATATTTACTACTACTATTCAATATTATTATATACTTAGAATAATTTTATTTCGCCAACATTATACTCACACAACTGGTCCAGCTTCATTTTTGTTTATAACCATTTTGTTGAACTACAATTGGTATTTAAATTGAAATACGAAGTACACAATTAATTTAACATGTTTTTTGGACTTCCAAAAATAATAATTTGGAATATTTTTAATAATTATGAATATAGAACTCCTAATATTTTGTCCTTTGTTGCTGTTTACTGTCAAATTTAAAATCTACCGCCAAAGATAAAAAATATAATAGTCTATGGCACAATACGATTCGAGCTCGTTTTTTAATTTCGATATTTGTAATAAATTAATACATGAAAAAAGAAAGAAAAAGTAAAACTTAGTAGCTATTATTACTAATTTTTGTTTAGCTACGAGACAGTAAGTTACCTTGTCCATGATGTGCATATATGTAATTGATACATATATCAGATAGATTTTACTTTTTTTATATTCACAAATGCTTAGTATATGTACTGTACACGTAGACAGAGAAACAAATTATTTGTCTACGACTGTACCTATGCATTTACAAATTAACAAATAAAACCGGAAACATGTCTTATTATTCACTAAGCAAATTGTAATTACAAAAAAAAAACTTTTTTATAAATATATGCTGTATAGGGCTAAGAGATGCGCGTCGGATAAAAAATTTTTAGAGCAAAAAATGCTTAAACAATATTTATTGCCAGATATTTACGGAAAAATAAATTTTGCGAACTTTGACTTTGAATATCTTAAGAATAGGACACGAGATTGTATGAAACTTTTGTAACAACGTTTAGAATGGTAAAACAAAATTTATAAACAATTTTTAGCTTGTTACCTTTCATTCCGTGATGAAACTCCTATGGCCTTAGCCAAGTTGACATTCTACAATCGTAATCGCTAATAGAAAACTGATCAAATGTATGGGCATGACGTCATCTCAACGTTAAGTCACGTGGTAAAAACAAACGAATAGAAAAGTCGTAGCCAAGTTGACAATCGTTCAAAGTGATAGAATGGAATGTAATCGTTTCTACAACGATAATCGCTAACTCCATATAAATGGTAGCCAAGTTACAGTTTTGACAAGCGCTAACGAAAGTTATCGAAGTTTATGAACGATAACTAAGCGATCTCGGAGACCCAAGAGTTAACGCTAAAAAAATGGCGTCTCATATGACGACCGAGAAGTGTTTTGTTTATTAAACATAAATATTAATAATAAGATATTGATTGTATTTTGAACAGGTCTAGTTAATTGTATTTTGAATGTAATGTACTAAGATATTAAATAAATAATAAAACAGATTTGTTATTACAACTAAATTTATTATTATTTTTCTTAAAATACTAACATTTATAATTTGGTGGTGGTGTGCACCATAGGTAAGAATGAAGATAAAAAAATGACAAAGGTAAAATAGTGTATATTAAACATATTGTACTATTGTGTTAGTCTATTACATTATATATGAAGCTAACTGTTCATAAATATTGCTTTCAATTATCACATTTAAAGTCTAAATTAAAATAGGGTTTGTTTAATACTACAACAAAAAGATCAATTATACTAATTAAAAGAATTAAAAAGATAAATTAAAAAAAAAACTGATATTGTAGGCAATTTGAAATGTTCATAGCCCACAGCTGAGACCACTATTACTACATTAAACATTTTATGGAATAATATTTGTTGAAGGTAGTGATGATGGTCTCAACTGCGGTAAAATTTCTATCAATTTGTCTACAGTATTAACTAAATGACTTAAAATTTGATTATGGTTTTCTTCTATTTGAATTATTCTCGATTCCAATTGTAGCCTTTCATTTTTCCATTTGTCTCTTGGCTTTATTACTCCTCCACCAATGGAGTTTAACAAATCTTCTAATTCCCGCCACAGTCAGTCAGCTTTAATTCGCCCTTGAAGCCCTTGTTGGGGCCTCGTTATATCGCCATAACTAGAACAAGTTAAAACTATTTCAGAGAAACATAGTGTCTATTGATTAAGTAAAGAATCCAACACAATCATTGTATTGTTTTTTTCGTAAGTAGTAATATTAGTTCATGTCGCGTATCACGTCATTGTTTATGTTTCAAACTTTCAAGTGCCAGAGTATGATAAATTTTCAAATAACAAAGGAAGATATTTACGAAATAACTAATAATTTACGTACCTTTCCATGAATTTCAATAAAGCTGCAAATTGTTCTGGGCTTGGTCGAGATTTATATTCCATTCGATAAAAGTTATCACATAATTTAAGGTATCTTTCATCCTTAATTAGGATAATAACATAAAATTTCGAGTCACAGTAATGTTTAAATTTACATTTCGCAAGAAGTACATATACCCATCCTATTTCATTCACTTTCTTTTTTAACACTTAAAACAAATATTCTTTGAACTTCAATTCAAACAAGAGTTCAACTCGCATACATATACACAACTGCGATTTTGACGTTTGTAAGAACGCTCACCATAGACTAAAGTGTAGGTTTTTTCTAAGTACATTGTAGAATGAGCGTTCGACTCAGTCGTGTCAAATTGGCTACCAACTTATCGTTTTCTAAAATCGCTTACGCCGAGGCGTTAACGATTGTAGAAAGAGAGTCGATATGAAACGAATGTAACTTGGCTAGGGCCTCTAATATGACTGGGCTGCGTAGACAGAGAAACAAATAGACGCAATGACGTTTTCCTTTTCACTTACACAAGAAAGAGAACGAAAATTACGTTACAAATGGTTTAAACAGAGATAGAATTATCAAATCTTTTGTCCCTTATCGCGTAACCAGTTTTGGTGTTTGTTTCGCTAGTCAGTTGCGAAACAAACTTGACAGTTGGTGCGTTAATTGTGTTTATTGTTCAATTTTTGCTTATTTTCATGTTAGAAAACGATTCTAACCCAGTGCTTACAAAGAGAACTTATCCGTACATCACATCGAAGATTATACAACAATGCGTTGTAGTGTTATTTCATGTAAAAGTGATAGTGAGAAGAAAGTTGCCGGTGTGTCTTTTCACACGTAAGTACGACCGTTTTTGTTTCTAAATATAGTTTCCCAGTGATAATTATGTATGCTATAGCATGATGGAAGGTTATGTCGTCTTAAAATCCTGAAAATAATAGGTTTTGTCGAGTTTTTATCATTCATAACCTAAAATTGTTTATCAGGTAAATGTTACCAGTGTCAGCGAAAAAATACCCCGATTTTCGATGAAAAAAATTGACTCGACAATGTAAGCAAATAAAGACGGAGTCTAATAAAAGCCTATAATGCTTCTTTATCTATATGTATATATTATTTTAATTTATATTTAATTATTTATTTTAATTTATATTTAATTATTTATTTTAATTTATATTTATTTTGTATTGGTGATCGAAGAATTATATAATAATATTTGTGATTGAAGTATTACACATCTGACATGATAGAATGACTTAAATACCTGTGAGTACTTATTAATAATATAGCTAAGTTTATCGTTAGTTTTCCAAGCGATCCAGACCTACGTAAAAAATGGATCGAAGCAACTGGAAGAAAAGATTGGACTCCCGCAATATAGTCTAAAATATGTAGCAATCATTTCCCAGAAAAATTGCTACTAAAACAAAAACAAAACAGTTCTGCAACCTGATGCGGTACCAAATGTTATAAGAAATTATTAAAATATAATATTTAATTTTTTTAATTATTATTATATTTTGATTTGCGTAATATGTTAAAACATGTAAATGCACTAGACTACTGCCAGCCTACTAGCCTCTCCTACAACATGCCACATATCGTGTGCTGTGCTAGTGTGGTGTTACAGCACAACATATTAAATATCTAGTGAGTAATAGTCCAAAAACTTTTATCAAAAATATTACACCCCGTCTTATTGCCTCTATTGGTGACAGAAGGGCTGATTAATTTTTCGCCCAGAGGGCGTTCAAAGGAGAAATGCTGCTTACATTCTTGCCACCATTCTTCGCGATCATTATTTGTACAGTAACTGTATTTAATTTTTATTTGCATTTATTTAAAGAATATAATATGTAAATAATTGTGTAATTATTACTGTATGTCATATTGGTGATTTTAAATAAATAAAAAACATTTCGTTTTGTTTTAAATCCTAAAAATATTTTTTTCCGAAACAGGGAAATGCAGTTACTATGGCAACATTATATACGCACATTGACAAACTATCTCTGTCTCAATCTCACGACCCCTTGGTCTATTTGTTTCTCTGTCTACGCTGGGCTGCTAAGATACCTACTGCTAAAACTGTGCTGTCAAGTTGACAAGCAAATGAACAAGAAGTCACAAACAAAGTTAGTCAAGCTCGTACTTCGTTAAGTCATTTGCAGAAATGGCTGATCTGTTGTCTGTTCCGTTTAAGAAATCTTCTGATGTAGATATAGTAAAACCGCTGAAAAACTTAATCCAGTCTACATATAATACTAGTGAAACCAATGAAGACTATAGTGACGCTATCAATGAACTTAGTCGACTTAGATCAAACGCGATATGGAAGGTGTTCGAGAAATCGTCATTAGAAGTTATTTACAGGTATTAACGTAGTATGAGTCATTCTCATGGATTCACATTATAACCAGAAACTCAACTTACAACATCGATTTAACTATTAAATGTTAAATTACATATAATTAATTTTTTGAAGTGACTAGATATTATTCATTGTTTGTATTGTTTTAGCTATTATGACCAACTCGTGTCTCTGGAAAGTAAGATACCGCCGCAGGAGGT
Source organism: Nymphalis urticae (assembly GCA_905147175.2). Taxonomy (NCBI): domain Eukaryota; kingdom Metazoa; phylum Arthropoda; class Insecta; order Lepidoptera; family Nymphalidae; genus Nymphalis; species Nymphalis urticae. The sequence continues at coordinate 13,104,768 of LR989995.1, read as the reverse complement.
GCAGATTCCTTTTAAGTGGAAAGATGCATTTGACAAAGGATCTATGTTTTTATTCCGGATGAGCCTTAGTAAGTTTATTAATATTATCATCTTATTAATATTAAAATAAAAATATTTGTGATAATTAAGTAAGGCAAATTCTTTATTGAAAATGACTTCTTTGTAGCTATTAGTTCCTTAGCATTTGAGAGGATGTGTATTCTATTCAATATGGCCGCTATGCAGAGTGCAATTGCAGCCCAGCAGCCACTCGACTCAGAAGAATCACTTAAACTGGCAGCAAAATTATTACAGGTATATTCACTTGATACTTTATTGAATCATTTATATCTAGTGCAAGACACATTACATAGTTGTCACAACATTACATTTGGATGCACAATAAATAGAAAAATATCTGGTAACTATTTGGTACCTGGCCTTGTTTTGTTTTTGGGCTGAATAAGTGGACAAAATGCTGAAAGGTATGGTGTACACACACAGTGTAGGATTGTCTTTGACTCTTGTGTGTAAGTAGAATGTATCTGTATTGCATGAGTTAACAGTTAATTTGATTACTAGTGCTATTATTCTTAATAATTAATATTATGAATATGAATAATTGAAATGGATGTGCCGTGTGCACAAAGGTATTTCATTTTGTAACACTATATTTTTGTAATAAGATAGTCGTGCTCGATGTTGTAACTTCTCTGTACAGCCAGTCATACTGTAGAAAGCGCAATAAAGAGACGTAAAAATTGGATTCGTGGTTTGTTCTGCACCTCTTATAATATTTAATTAAATTATAAAAAATACCTACAGTAAAGGTATATTTGGTGACCCCGACACAAGAACCTACATAATGACGAGCGCCAACAGTTCAGGATCAGGAGCAGCAGCGCAAAATGACTCCTCCGGTTTAGCATCGATAACAGTTTCGTCGAGGATTCCGGAGTTCTGGTGTGATAAACCCAGATTATGGTTTGTACAAACTGATGCAATACTTGGACCGCAGAAGCTGAGCGATGAAGCAAAATACAATTTGGTTGTTGCTAAATTAGGCAAGGAGGTGATTCAACAAGTCAGTGACATTTTATTAAAGCCGCCCGAGACTAAGAAATTTGAAGCTCTAAAATCACGCTTATTGCAAGTATATGAAGAATCTGAAATTCGGCAATTTCAAAAATTACTCAGCGAAATGGATTTGGGAGATCAAAAACCGTCTCAATTACTTCGAAAAATGAAGGATTTGGCCAGAGATAAAATTCCAGACGAAACCCTATCTATTATGTGGCAAGGACACCTTCCTGCCTCAGTGCGAGCTGTCTTAGCGGTTACAGATGTAAAGAATTTAGAAAATCTAGCCGCTATCGCTGACAAGATAATGGAGACGTCAAGGCCACAAGAAATTTCGGAAATAAGGGCTAATACTTCAAGTTCTAATGACACAGCTTTAATTTTGGCCGAAATAGCTAAATTAAATCTGCGGATAAATTATTTAGAAACACAAAAACCTACATTTAGAAATCGCATACACAACTTTCGGCGCGCACGCTCTCGGTCTACATCGCGACGGCGTAATATGAGCCGGCGCACGCCCGATAGTGCGGATTGGCTTTGTTCGTATCATTATCGCTACCGGAATAGAGCAACGAAATGTATGGAGCCGTGTGCTTGGAAAAAGATTAATCAGGAAAACTAAATATGGTGCAATCGGAGGCGGAGATTGGCACCATTTTGACTTCTAAACGCCTATGTGTTATGGACAAAAACAGTGGATACAATTTTTTAGTGGACACTGGTGCGAATATTTCAGTTATTCCAGCGACTAAGAGACCTTATCGTAGTAACAGGTGTAGTGAGTACAGACTGTACGCAGCTAATGGGACCGAAATAAAAACATATGGTGTAAAAACTCTTATTTTAGATTTAAATTTACGGCGACCCTACCGTTGGACTTTCGTTATAGCAGATGTAAATCAACCAATTTTAGGTGCAGATTTTTTAAGCCACCATAAATTAGTAGTAGACGTATGTAGGAAGAAACTAATAGACGAAATGACGAATTTATCTGTGTTAGCGTCAGTGAGATTAGATGGTCAAGGATCGATAACAACAGTAAGCTCTAACCATCCGTATAGTGACCTATTAGCATTATATCCCGATATTACTAAGCCAATGTGTTTCAAAGATACTCCACGCCACTCCGTAGTCCATTATATAGAAACAAACGGGCCGCCTGTGTTCGCACGCCCGCGTCCTTTACCACCGGATAAATTTGAAAAGGTAAAGGCTGAATTCCAAAGGATGCATGACATGGGCATATGTAGACCAAGCAAGAGTAACTGGTCTTCTCCACTTCATGTAGTAGTCAAGAAAAATGGAGAATTACGACCGTGCGGAGACTATCGGCGTTTAAACTTTATTACTAAGCCGGACAGATATCCGATTCCTCATATACAGCATTGTGCATACTTATTAGCTAATAAAAACATATATACGAGATTAGACTTGCAAAGAGCTTATCATAATATCGGTATAGCGGAGCAGGATATAGAAAAAACTGCTATAACAACGCCATTTGGTTTATACGAGTTTCCGCGAATGACGTTTGGCCTTAGAAATGCAGCTCAAACGTTTCAAAGATTTTTAAACAATGAAGTTTTTCAAAATCTCAATTTTTTATTCTCATACATTGATGACGTCATCATAGCGTCATCTTCAGAAGCAGAACATCAAGAACATTTAAAAATCGTATTTGAGAGGTTAAATAAATTCGGCTTAACGATAAATTTAGCGAAATGCGAGTTTGGGAAAACTGAACTGGACTTCTTAGGGTTTCACATTTCTGAAAAAGGACTAAGCCCCTTAGAAGATCGTGTTAAGGCATTAAGTGAGTTTCCAAGGCCACAAACAGTTGATGAGTTAAGACGTTTTTTAGGGATAATAAATTTTTATAGACGTCTTCTCCCAGGTGCTGCAGGTGTTCAAGCAAAATTAAACATGTATTTGAGGAATAGCAAAAAGAAAGACAAAAGCTCGATACCTTGGACTCACGAGACGATAGAAGCCTTTGAACAGTGTAAACAGAGCCTAAAAAATGCAGTTACACTATCATTTCCTATCGCGGGTGCTCCTATCTCTATCATGACAGACTGTTCTAACACGTGTGCTGGAGCAGTACTTCAACAAAAAGAAGGTACCTCATGGAAACCTTTAGGTTTTTTTTCAAGTAAGCTTAGTGAGGCTCAACAGCGCTATAGTACATTCGACAGAGAATTATTAGCTATATATATGGCAATAAAGTATTTCCGATACTTAATTGAGGGACGACCTGTAACAGTTTACACGGATCATAAACCTTTAGTGCAAGCATTTTCGAAGAATTCTTTTGGAAATAACGATACCCCTAGGAGATTGAGACACTTAGACTACGTGATGCAATTTTGTACTAGAATTGACCATATTAGTGGTTCAGAGAATACTGTGGCAGATGCTTTATCTAGAATCGCTACCATTGATTTTTCATCCATAATTAATTATGAAGACCTAGCTAAGGCACAGAGTAATGACGCAGAGCTACTAGAACTATTAAAGTCTAAAACTCTAAATATTAAAAAGGTGAAAATTCCTAACTGTAATGCATATATTTATTGTGAAACATCGCATGGAAAAGTTCGTCCTTATTTGCCGTTGGAATTCCGCGCATCGGCTTACAACGCGATTCATGGAATTAGTCATCCCGGCATACGAACAACGAGAAATATGATGCGAGAGAGATACTTCTGGAAATCGATGAACAAACATATTGCATCATGGACTAGATCATGTTTGGATTGCCAAAGGTCCAAAGTTCAAAGACACAATATTTCACCATTTAAGTCGTTTGAAAAAAGTGATAGATTTGAACATATTCACATAGACATCGTGGGTCCTCTTAAATATTGCAATGGATATCGATATATATTAACAATGTTGGACAGAAGCACTGGTTGGCCTGAAGCGTATCCTTTAAAGGACATAACAGCAGAAAGTGTAGCCGAAGTCGTTTATGATGGCTGGATTACTAGATTCGGTTGTCCATTGAGAGTAACGACAGATCAAGGACGTCAATTTGAGTCGAACTTATTTAACCAACTAGCTAGAAGAATGGGAATAACAAGAATAAGAACTACAGCATACCCTCCACAGGCAAACGGTGCAGTTGAAAGGTGGCATCGTTCTCTTAAAACTTCTCTTATATGCAGAGGTAACACAGATAATTGGGTTAAAGAACTACCTAGCGTATTACTAGGATTAAGAGCAAGTTACAGGGATGATACTCAGATAAGTGCAGCTGAGATGGTGTATGGTGAATCTTTAAGACTTCCTGGTGATTTTTTTGAGCTGAAAAAGCCAGAAATCTCAAGTGAAGAAACATTTTTACAAGAGTTAAGGCAGAAAATAAGGCATATAGCAGCAATACCAAGGCGCCAATTACGTCAAAGCAAAATTTTTATACACCCGGAACTTGAAAAATGTTCACATGTATTTGTTCGTTGCGACCGAGTGTCAAGGCCGCTTACTCCTCCGTATTCTGGTCCATACAAAATTTTAAGTCGAACAAATAAATATTTTAAAATTCAAGAGGGAGATACGCAGAAAATTATTAGTATAGATAGACTCAAGCCCGCGTTCACGTTACACTCTGATGACATAGCAATATCGCCCAGTATAGAGCCATGTAACATTAACAAGGAGCCCATGGTAACCAGATCAGGACGCATCAGTAAACCTACAGTAAGATTCACTCCCTAGACGACTGTCATCGTATCGACTGTTTTAGCTGTATCTCTATATTTTAATAATTTTATTTTTCGAAAAATAATTAAATATGGGTAAATCAGTAAGTAAAGAAGAAAGAGAAGAAATCATTATTGCACAGACAGGTGCTGGAAATAGCGCAACGGCTTCAGAAACGACCACGCATCTTAGCACTAGGGTAGAGTTGTATACACTCGCAATTCTGACCCTGGTATTGTGTGTTATTTTCTATATTGTATGGAGACGTTGCAAAATGCAATTCACAAACTTTATGAGAAGGACACTACTGGATACTTCTGTTGTCGTCAGGGGGCAACCAGAGAACCCTATCCCCCAGAAGAACCCAGGATGCCAGCAAGTGATTGTGTAGTGAAGTGTAATAAATTTAAAAAGTGTTAAATATAAGTTTAAGTCACATACATATTTTTAATATAGCAGTATATTGTGTACTCAATCATAATCGTATTTGTTAATTGTGTAACCATGATAGTAGTTAATGAGTATGTTCGTAATATTATATATATATTTTTTGTAATTGTTCAAAATGATATATTATATATAAATTGTACTATTTTTTTTATGTTTTTTAATGTAATAACAGTATTTGAAGGGGGGTATACTGTGCCGTGTGCACAAAGGTATTTCATTTTGTAACACTATATTTTTGTAATAAGATAGTCGTGCTCGATGTTGTAACTTCTCTGTACAGCCAGTCATACTGTAGAAAGCGCAATAAAGCGCAATAAATTTTTTATGTTCTGCACCTCTTATAATATTTAATTAAATTATAAAAAATACCTACAGTAAAGGTATATGGACAATGGTAAATAATTTTTAATGAAACTTTTTAAACCAATACATAATATATTGAGATGTTCTAACAGCAATCTGCGGGAATATTTGCATATCTAAAAGGCAACATCATGATGGCAGTGCACCAGGATACCACCCCCGACCTCAACCCTGAGACTCTTAACGCACTCTCACAATTGATGCTCGCTCAGGCGCAGGAAGTTATAGTCTACAAATGCATCAAAGGTTTGTTTATGTTATGAATATATGTAAGCAATGTATTAGTATTTCTACAATATCCTATCGATTAATATGTCCACAGATGAAATGAAAGACAGCATGGTGGCCAAGGTGTGCGCACAGTGCGACGATCTCTACACGGAGACGCTGCGATTGCTGCAGAAGGACTCCTTGCGCTCGCTTTGGGACCGCGACTGGATCCCCAATGTAAGTATAGCTCTGTCTACACCATCGGATGTAAACGAGTGTGTCTCCTCACGTCGATGTTTAATTCCTTTCAGATCCAAATGAAGCAGGCAAACTTTCGCGGGTTGACCCAGTACTTCCAGGCGCAGGTGTGTCGCGCTAACAAAGCCTTCGGGGAGGAGATCGCGCGCCTGACGCTGGCCGTGGAGCTGCTGCGCGGCGCGCGCGAGGGCAGCCCCGCCGCCGAGGCCGGCCTGCGCGCCGCGCGCCAGCTGGCGGCCGCCGTGCGCGACAACGACTTCATCTACCACGAGCGCGTGCCCGAGGCGCGCGCGCTCGAGCCCGTGCCGCGCGCGCGCGTGGCCGCCGCGCTGCCGCCGCAGCCGCGCTGGGCCGCCGGCTCCCGCGGTGAGGCGCCGCCCCCCGTGCAGCCCCGTCGCCCGCTCGCCCGCTGGCCCACTCACCGCCTCCTGTGTCCGCAGATCTGTTCGAGAAGCTGGTGCCGATGGCGGTGCACCAGGCGCTGCAGGCGAGTGCGGCGCGGCGCTCCGACCTCGTCGGCGCCGAGATCAACAAGCTGCGCGAGGCCACGCAGCTGCTCAACAGGTATCTCAACATTGTCAGCGAGAACATTTCTTACTTTGTTTATTTTACGTTTATGTATGTAATTTATTTGATTGCTAGTCCTAAACCGCGGCTTCGCCCGCGTATTGGGAGTGGGGGAAAACAAGCCTATGTTCCTCCTTGGCATTCAAGCTTGCTTCATACAAATTATCCCCAAATTCGATTCAGTGGCTTAGCCGTGTTTTATAATATTAGTATAGGCTGGCATATGACTGCGGCGTCGCCCGCATTTCAAAAAATTTAAGATCCTAGTTAAACGAAATTAAAAGGCCAAAATATATTAATTATGGCTGAGATAAAGCGTAAAGAAGTAAAAAATACTCAAAACACACGCAACATTTCGTCATCGGTATTGGTATTATGTTAATAGTAACGGCGGACTCAATCCGCCGTTACTATTAATTACAATAATCTGGTGAATATTTTATTAAAACAAATAGAAACCTATTACAGCACAGTAGGAGGTTCTCAGTTGGGCGCGCTGCAAAACTAAAGTAACCTTCGAACTTAACCCCAGCATCCTGGCGTCGCTGAACCTGCCGGCGTGCGTCGAGGCGGCGGCGGGCGCGGGGCTGCCGGACTCCATCCGCGACAAGGCGGCCGCCGTGCGCGCCGCCGGCGGGCCCGCCGCGCTGCGCCGCCTCATGGCCGACCTGCCCGACCTGCTGCAGCGCAACCGCGAGATCCTCACCGAGGTGCGTCGCGCCCCGCGAGCCCTCGCTCCGCCCGGGTCCGCGACGCTCACTTCCGGTCTCTCTCGCAGGCGGAGCGCATGCTGCGCGAAGAGGCGGAGGCGGACGCGGCGTTGCGCGCGCAGTTCGGAGCACGTTGGACCCGCACCGAGTCGGAGAAGCTCACCGAGGCCTTCCGCGCGAACGCCTCCAAGTACGCGCTGATCATCGACAACGCCGTGCGCGCCGACGCCATCGTGCAGCAGAAGTTCCGGCAGCACGAGGAGGTGAGTGGCCGGCGCCTCCGCCCCACCGCGCCGATCTCGAACACGCTGACTCGTGTGTGATTGCAGAACATCGAGCTGCTGAGCCGCAGCGACGGCGAGATCGACGCCGGCGTGCCCGACGCGCCCGCCGCGCCCGCCGCGCCCGCCGACGGCGACGGCGACGCGCTGCAGACGCTGCGCTCGCTCATGCACACGGTGAGCGGTTGCATATATTTAAAATAATATCCGTATCCTCGTAGCGCCGTGAACGGTAGAACTGAACATAGTGGCGCTCGAGAGAGTTCACCATCAGTTGAGTTGGAAACAATTTATATCTTTGGTTACCGCACACTCGTGTGACGTTCAAGAGGTTTGACGAGGGGCAGGTCACCCGCAGGTGGAGGAGGTGAAGGCGGAACGCGACGCGATCGAATCCGAGCTAAAGAGCGCGACGGTGGACCTGCGCGAAAAGTTCCTGGCGGCGCTGGCGGAGGACGGCGCCGTGGACGAGCCCGCGCTGTCGGCCGGCGCGCTGGGCGCCGCGCTGGCGCCGCTGCAGCGCCGCGCGCAGGAGTCGCTGGCGCGCCAGGAGGCGCTGGCCGAGGCGCTGCAGCGCGCGCATGCTGCGCTCATGGCCACGCGCGGCGGCGCCAGCGGCCGCGACGAAGCGCTCGGCAAGCTGTGCGCCGCCTACGACGCCTACCAGGACCTCACCGGCAACCTCAAGGAAGGCGTCAAGTTCTATAACGATCTCACGCAGGTGACCCGCCTTCGAGCGCTCTAAGAGATCGATAGCTCCGACTTTATATAACGTTTTGGCGTTTGCGTTCCTTCCAGTTGCTACTAGCGTTCCAGAACAAGGTGTCCGACTTCTGCTTCGCACGCAAGACGGAGAAGGACGAGCTGCTGAAGGACCTGACGCAAGAGGCGTCCCGCGCGCCGCCGCGCGCGGCTCCCGCGCCGCCGCAGCACCACGCCGTGGACGAGGTGCCTTTGCACTCTATGGCCTTACTATGACTGACTTCTAAGTCGGCTGGCACGAGACTCTCTCCCTTTAAGCCGCCGGTCTGTACGGAGCGTCAGACGCTTCAAGTCTTTACTGTCCATGTCCCAACGACCACGGGACAGACGTCGGATGACATCCATCAAACTCCAAAAACCAACTCCTTAAGAGATAGGCTTTCATCGACGAACACAGGACTTTCTGATCTCAGCAATTACTGCATATGTATTTTTAGTTTTATATATATGAGTAGGTAGAAATAACCCACCTGATGGTAAGTGGTCACCACAGCCCATGAACGTTGGCACTGTAAGAAATAATTATCATCTCTTACTTTGCCAATGAGCCGCCAACCTTGGGAACTAAGATGTTAGGTGCCTGTAATAATTGGGTCACTCACCTCTAAACCGGAATATAATAAAACTAAGTATTGCTGCTTGGCGATAGAATATATAATATGAAATTCTTCAGCAAACCATGAATAACGAAAGGTTAGAGTTTATTGAATCGACTATCCTGCCAGGAAAACTAAGCAGCGCAATTGATGCGATCAAAATAATTCGGCAATTCACACCCATAAATACTGCTAGGCTAGTATATTTTACCCCTGCTGTCTGCTTGTATATGTATAAAAAAATGCCGGTAAATATAATAAATTTACCATTTTAATAAAAATACATTTTTATTAATATATATTAATAAAAATGTATTTTTATTGAAATGGTAAAGTTGATTCCAGCGCAGGAGTGTTATTATTAATAACAAATAAATTGAAATTGTAGCTTACATTATTCATTATACATTTCAAGCCTGCCGCGGTTGCGAAGAAAGACCCTCCCCCCCGGCCACCCCCCCCAGCGGCTTCAGGCTCGCCCGCCGCCTCTGCCGCGCAGCCGGCCGTGCTACCGTATCCATCGCAGCCGCAAGGTACTTGAAACACTTCAATTCGTAATTTCGTTTGCAAGCAAAAGAAAACATAGTTTGAATAAGGCGCCTCGTCCTCAGGCATGCCGCTACCGTACGGCGCCGCCGCAGCTCCCTACCCGATGTACGCGCCGATGCCTGCGTTGTACAATCCGTATGCGACGCTGCCCTACCCCCATCATTCGCGCGCCCCCCCTGCCGCACCGTACCAGCCCTACCAGTACCCGCCACCGCCCGCCGGGTACCCGCAGCCGCCGCCCGCCGGATACAACCCTTACCAGCAGCAGTAGAAGCTCCTATGAGGATGTTAGCATTTACATCACTCTTATTTACAAAAATCGTCTACGCTTAACTAAAGAATATCGCATATATCTCAAGTGTTACGGAAATTGGTATTATCTACTTTCGACATAAATGTAGCAATTAACATAAGCAATGTATGTGTGTACACACACAATTATAATATTATGTAGACTTTCGTTGCACTTGTAGTTGCCAAAATTCTTAGTAATCTTATTCTATAAAGTAAGAGAAACCTTAAATGTATAAAGATCACATATGGGTTTGTAACTGAGGCAGGGTGCTTGTGTGCTACGGATAACAATATTATTTTATGTACAAAATAAAAGTTTCCATTATTTTGTTAATAGTAAGCTTTCGGTACTGGTAATTTATAAACAGATATTACATGTAATTCAAATACAATTTAATTTATTTTGTTGCTAACGTTCCGTGGCTGCCCATGAAGATATTGAAGATGTGTTGATACTGTTGGAGTTTACTTATTGTTAAAGCGTTCAACAAAAAGCTTAAAAAATTATCATGAAAATTAAAAATTGTTAAGTTTATACAAATAACTATTTGATAAATCATATATTAATCTTAAATTGGTCCCAAAATATTATATTTTGTTAACACTTAACAGAAGAAGACTTGCTTTATACATCCAATGGCAACAGAAGACTGATGAAGATTTGATATTACAAGTAATGAAATTGATACAAAGCATTTGGTGATGAGTCACAAGTTTCCAGAGATTTTATTATGTTTGTAATTGAGGTGCATAATCTTGTGACGGTTGTTTCTATTGTATTTTTAATATAAAATAAATTAATAATCTCCAAAGTATGAATTTGTATGTTAATTTTAATAATAAAATATTTAGATATAAATATATTTGTTAATTAATTTGTTTTATACTTCCTGTTAAAATACAAATTTATAGTCCAGTTTGGACAATAAATAAAACACATATGAAATTAAATATCACATACCACTATTTATTAAATTATATTTTCTAATTTATAACATGGGGTTTTTGTGGGAAAAAACGAGTTTAGTATTTGGGCGCAGGTGACTCCTCCTTTGAGTAGTCTCTGATGGGCGAATAGAACTGCAAACAAAAAATCATTTAAATTTTTGATATGAATTTACATAATTGAAATAAAAAAACAACAGTGATACGAAAGAAGTAACATGATGTGAATATCCCAGAGCTGGACGATGACTGCCTTTTGAAAGGCAGGTTTGGAGCTTACTCCATCATGCTGCTCCAATGTTGGTACAATACTATAACATGACTAATTTATAATAAATGGTGAAGATATATTTTAAGATTTGTTTTTGTAAATCTTCTCTTACTGACTTTAAGGGTAACATTATTTGTGAACAAATAATACGGGATGATGATGTGGCCTCACTGGAAGGCTTTGTTTAACCTCCTTAAAGCTGGAATTAATGATGGTGAGATGAGTTTAAAATAGAAGTTAAACAAATGAACTATATAATGTATTAGCTTAAATATGCTTGTATTAAAAGATTTTACAAGTACATTATTATAACAAGCATTGAGTCCAACATAATCCTTTTCATATCCAGTAATTAAAGTAGAAACAAAATATGAACCTTAACCCTCAACTATAGGAAGAATTAAAATGAACGAAGTTTGGTTAACAATTATGGATTATGTAAATTCATCCCTATTCTTTTATCAACTTCCTAAAATGAATAAAAAAATTTATAGTATAAATTCTCATGAAAAGAGCAAATGCTCAATCTTATAAATAAATGTTATATGTTGTTTCATTGAAAGTAAACAAGAATACCCAAAGGGTAATAATCTTCTCAATGATATTAATCAATATAATAAATATTACATAATAGATACATTGGCATAAGGCTAGTTATTTAATCCTTATAGATCCATTCTGCTGCCGTACATTTGATGTATATAGGTTAATGACACAACTGAAATAAATGACGTTCTTGCAATAGTCTGTGAGTGTATCCTAACAAAACTAAGTTAGTGTTACCTTATATTGCTTGTTCCTATACTCCTGCCAGGGTTCGGGATTAGTACGTTTGTTCCATGATACGTCGGGTGAGCGCAGCGCCAGGCGTGCCAAATAGAACACCGAAGCACCACACCCCAGTCCCACGCAAACGTAAAGAGGAATCAACTAAAAAAAACATATTTACTTAAATGTAATCTTTCAAAAAATTGTGTCATGACATTTTAAGTTGAATTTTAAAATTTGGTTCGAAAAATTTTTATTTAATAAAATAAAAGTATTCAATAACAATAAGTGATAATTCAAAACATAATTATTTACAACATTAGACAACATTACCTATGTAAAGTGTTAATACATTTCATATTTTTTTCGTATGATAAATTAATATTATTAGAATAATTTGATACTACTTCATAATAACAATTTATATATATTACAATAAACACAAAAAAAACTGCCTAGACATATAATTAAAGATTGCAGGTTAATTATGTAAGCAAAGGCGTAGTAAGCAAAGAGGCGTAGTAATAAAAGTAAAATTCAACATTATTTTATTCTACTTACAGCTTTGTGTTTCTTTAAGCTTTGTAAACTTAGGCCCTGCATTATGATATTTTTACAATTCTTTGATCTTTTTAGTTAATACTTGACTTGTCTACTTGTCTAGCAGTATTTGCCAAAATTGAGTACGCAATTCGACTAAGTTTATCGATTCAAAGACTATTGAAGAAAGTGTTGCTAGTTGCTACAAAAAAAACTTTATAATATAAACTAAAATCTATTTTTAAAAAAGTATACATATTAAAAGAAAAAAAGATAATTATAATTTTTAAATAAAATTCTCATGCATTTTTGAGCATTTTATATATTATGGGTGAGAGAAGAATTATAACTATGTAAGACAGCGTTTATTCCGAATTCCAAAACCTTAGAAATCATTACCTAACTAATTTTTTGTTTGCGGCCCGTGACACTATGATCAACATGTGTTTGTGGCCCCTATAAAGAAAGTTTGAGTATCGATGCTCTAGACCATAGCAATTAGAATTAGAAATATAACTGCTGTAGTGTGTAGTCTGTACTATCATGTCATATTAAAACTTATTTGACAGACTGAGTTACTGATTGAAATTTCTAAATAAATAACCTATTTTAATGGTTTGGTGCTATTTTTCAGGAGGCTAGTGTGTAATTTGACGAAATATAACGATAAAAAAAATGAGTTTTCTATTGTGAGTATTGACATCAATCGTATTTGAATCTATTAAAAAAAATGTCTTCCATTTAATTACTATCTTGTTTATATTGGAAAGATGTTTCCTGCTTTATCAGTGAATTATCAAAATGTTATATTAGTGTAAATGCAATCGAAAACAAAATGGAATAATTAGTACATACTACGTAAACACGGTCTACAGGCGAGGCTTTGTTTGATCGTATGACTAAGTTTGACATATCAATAGTTCGTAGGTATATGTGTGATAATATAAATGTATTTACACAAATTAACCTTTTGAGCAAGCGTAATTTATAATCTTCTTTATTTTTCAGTGGAAGTCGATCTAATAAAACCTTTAAGCCAAAGAAAAATATTCCCGAAGGAACACATCAGTATGACCTAATGCGACATGCAGCCGCTACTTTGGGTTCCGGAAACCTCCGCCTCGCCGTCATGCTCCCTGAAGGCGAAGACCTCAATGAATGGGTTGCAGTAAACAGTAAGTACTATAAGGGTATACAACAAACAATAAATTGTATACATGTAACCAATAAATTGATTGCAAATTATATGGTGACTAAGAAGTTGCATGAGTTCAACAGGAAGCCTGGTCGATATGTATTTTTGTTATGAATCTTGATAGTATAATTGCAAAACTGTAATTGTTTTGGTTGTAGGTATTTGTAATGAATCTGCCCTGATAATTTAAATAAATTAACAACAATAGCCGATGGTCTTTGCACTAAATATTGATGTATTGACATCATCAAAATATGTTATTGTTTTGCCATTAGGTTGTCAATTAAAAAATAATAATAATTTCTATCCAATTTTAAGCATACTTACAACACTTTTGTTAATAAGGCCACTTCTACACTAAACAGAATACTAACTAAAAATTCTTAGTGAATCCTTTATATGTTCATTCATTTAAAACTTTTTTTTAAATTAAAATTTAAATTGAATTGAAAAATTGTTTATAAAATAAATAGAAGCTTGGTGTCAATACCTGGCCTTTGAATCTCAGTGCAAAAGAAAAAGGATGCAAAGGTTTCACTGCTGCAATACCGTAGTAGTTATTCAATGTTAAGACATTCATCATTTTTAGATGAACTATCTGTTAGGTTATGATGAATGATGAAAATTCTTAAAACCACATTTTTGTTAGTGATATTAGTTCTTTTTTAAAGTATAATAATTAATATATGATAATAATTGATGTTAAACATTAGTTAATTGTTTTAATTTAAAAATATGTTTTGGGTTCTAGCGGTAGACTTCTTCAACCAGATTAACATGCTGTACGGTACAATCACTGAGTTCTGTACGGAGGAATCATGTGCGGTGATGTCGGCAGGGCCTAAGTATGAGTACCACTGGGCCGACGGTCACACTGTCAAGAAGCCTATAAAGTGTTCGGCCCCCAAGTACATTGATTATCTCATGACATGGGCGCAAGACCAGCTAGACGATGAAACACTTTTTCCCTCGAAAATAGGTAATACAAAACCTTATGGTTTGCAACCATGTACTGTAGTTTGGAAAATAATGTATAAGCAAAAATAAACAATTATTTGCAGGGGTGCCATTTCCTAAAAACTTTTTATCAATGGCGAAAACCATATTAAAGCGACTATTCCGCGTCTACGCACACATCTACCACCAGCACTTCCCTGAGGTGGTGCAGCTTGGGGAGGAGGCACATCTTAACACCTCTTTCAAACACTTCATATTTTTTGTTCAGGTTTCTTCTTTTACTTTTTTATACTTATTATACTAGCTCTTTGAGTAACTTCACCTAAGCGCGAGAGCTAACTGTCCGAGCTGGTCACATACAATACTAATATACCATTATTTAAAGATTTGTTTCTTATGCATATTAACTTCTATGACTTGCTCTAAAATTATTATTCGTAAATTTGTGTATGCAGGAGTTCAATTTAATCGAGCGGCGAGAGCTGGCGCCGCTGCAGGAACTCATTGAGAAGCTGACCGCCAAGGAGGCGCGATGAGCCGCCCTGCAGACCGCCCCGCCCCTCCCGGCCACCGTCTCTAGCGAATTCTATTATATAACTTATTTCAATGTATTATTTTTGCAAAAAACGCAATAAGAATTAAGAGGTGTACTTAAATGTGGACATACTTGTTAATGTAATCAGGATCAATCTCAAGTGTGCCCCACTCTCTATTATTGTAGCGACTCTCACTCTGACTCGACCTCTATTTACTATACTAATGTTTGATATTTTTGTGAATGAATTTGTGATATGAAGTATTCAGAGAGCGGTCCAGCACACGACACGTGTCTGCACCGGCCACTCGGCGGAGTGAGCCGACTGCTACGAGAGAATGACGTTCAGCGTGACGTCACACGCGGCGGTTAGCATTTAGAACGAGATTAAAGTATATTACTTTATATAGATGATTTATACCTTCTTATGTAATGAGTAAGATTAGATACAAGATACAATAGTTAGTATACATTTGTAAAAGTGATTTTATAACAATGTAACAAGTCATCGGCTATTTACGTTTTGTTTCGAGTAAGCGATAACTCAATATAGGCAATATTTAAGAAACATAAATTATTATTATTATTTTTACACGTTTATGTAATATGATTTGTAAAACTATTTACATTGTAAAAAAACTGTTATTTTGACAGGAAATAACAGTTTTATACGAAATCTTGTAATTTACATACAGTTTTATTTATTTAAAAAAAAAGGTTATAACTCTTAGATCTGATTCTCTTAATTATAATAAATAGCCATCGTTCTGATATCATTTAGGTCGATGTATGTCCTGTTAGTGAGTGACAAGACCATTGTAAAATCTCTGTTAAAGTGCGGAGTGCTTATCGAGTCTCGGTAGCTCGGCCGTCCCTTTATAATTATAATTACGAAATTCTTAGAAAAAAATATGATAAATAAACGTAAATCATTTGGGCGTGAAATGCATATTTTTGTATTTTTGCAAAAAAAAGTCATGCAATTAGTAGTAGTTAATAGTTTTAATATTGTAAATCCATTTATTACAAAGGTGTCCCGTGTCTCAAAACCTTGTACCGGGGAGCTGCTGGGCGAAACGGTACTCGATGACGTCATTGCTTAGGTTCCTTATTTATTTGTGTTGACGTGTAAACGATCGCAACGTGTTTACTGTAATGCTATATATAATGTGTTAGTTAATTAAGTTAATAGATTTATTTTGCGCATTCTTCTACATTCGTTTATTGTACCAGATATCGGCAAAAGATCCGTACGTGATCTACGCGCGACTGATATAATTGATTTTTTATTTATAAAATTGTAATATGAAATTAATATACAAATTATAAAAAAAATCTATTTTGAGTCAATGATTTCGCTGTTTAACGCGCTTATCTTTCGGAAACACATTCAAAAAGCGTTGCTTGGTGAGTAGTTGAGTACCTGGAGCCGATTTCCATAGCAATTAAAAAGACCAAAGAAACAAATGGCCATGAGCACCCACGGAGTCACCCCCGTTTTTTTTCCTTTATGGAATAAATCGATGGCAAACCGATGCTTTATGCACTATTTGGATTTAAAACAGTCATTTAAAACATAAGAAACGTGATTTGAGTGACGGCGCTTTTATAGGAAGACGTTGTTTTAAGTAGTTACGTGGAGTGGTATTGTATTATAACTAAATATATTTGTTTTAATCAAGAACTGTCAGTAATGCATAACATAATGTAGTAGAATTTATGCATCTGTACTCTTGTCGTCATTCGGAAATAGTTTTCACCATATTTTACATTAGCAATTTAGATCACGTGAAACAGTAATTAGTTGATTTTGCAAATTGCCACTAATAAAATATTTAAAAAACAGTAACAATTAGCCTGCATCAATACACAGTTCGGACGACGACAGTTTTGTATTATTAACCTGCTGTAATTGTTTAAGTCTCATTTACGTGTTGGGCGATTTTGTACAAATCGTATTTGCGTGTTTTGCCATTGGCCGAGTGTGAGGGCGCGCCGCTGGCTGACCAACTGAATATTATCGAGCATTCGGTATGTAGTTTACTTATGTTTCACGCTTGGCAAGTAGTATAAGCTCACTATCTTAAGACCGCTACTCCTGCCTTAAGTAGCCTATTTCGCGAAAATATCAATATTATTTTTACTTCTTTTTTTATAGTATAGGTCGGCGGACAAGCATATGGGCCACCTGATGGTAAGTGGTCACCAACGCCTATAGACATTGGCATAGTATGTTATGTCCTTTATGCCTGTAATTACACTGGCTCACTCACCCTTCAAACCAGAACACAACAATACCAAGTACTGCTGTTTTGCGTAGAATATCTGATGAGTGGGTGGTACCTACTCAGACACGCTTGAAAAAGCCAACCACCAGTAGGGCCACCACTTCATAGTTCGTAGATTCGTGAAATGTTTCTATAGTTTTTTTGTGAGTAAAATACTCACATATGAACATATGTATGTAATTATTTTAGTATAACTCATACATTCTATAAAAGAGGATACTTCGTCTTTGGACAAGTTTTTGTCTTTACTCTGCCATTATAGGCAAATTCTCAGGCTCTGCCATTATCTGCTATATAAATATATTAGTATTTCGCGTGATTTGTAACGTAATCCGCTACCGTAAGGACGAATTTCGGTCGATTATTTGTTTGTCCACGTGAAAATACTGCTTCCAATTTGGCATAAAATAATATAAAAATAATCGTTCTAAAATGATTATAAGCGAAAAATGATATTCGGTGCGTTAAATCACAAAACAGGATAGAATAAATACAAAATATCAACGCGCTTATCGCAAAAGTCGCCCGCAATAACCAACCGGCGATGTGACGTCACAGTCGTAACTGATCCGTCAAGGAACAAGAATTATACGAGAACGCCTAAATTGACTTATTTAAAAAAAGTTAACATTATATAATTATAATTTTTTTATATATGTATATGTTATTGTAATCATTTAAAGATTATTTTAGTGCATAATATCAATCAATCAATCAACAGCCAATCGTTGTCCACTGCTGGACATAGGCCTCTCCCAAGGTGCGCCAAAGCTCCCTGTCCTCCGCCTTCCGCATCCAGTCGGTGCCCGCCACCTTCTCATCGGTCCTACGACATACGTGTCCAGCCCACTGCCACTTCAGCTAATTTTGCAAGCTATGTCGGTGACTCCGGTTCTTTTCCGGATAATCTCATTTCTGATCTTATCCTTCAAAGATACTCCGATCATAGCTCGCTCCATAGCACGCTGAGCGACTTTGAATTTGTGGACTAGTCCCGCAGTTAGTGTCCACGTTTCGGCACCGTATGTCATGGCAGGTAAATAATGTGTAAGTGTAAGGATGCATTGGTTGAAGACTTTCGTCTTCAAACATTGCAGTATGGACGACGTGAGGACTTGACGAAGGTTGTCAAATGCTGCCCATCCCAAGCGAATTCTTCGATCGGCTTCCTTCTCGAAGTTGTTCCTATCGACTTGTATAACCTGTCCTAGGTAGGTATATTCCCTAACAACTTCGAGAGGTTTCCCTTCGACGTATATCGGTCCCGGCACAACATGCCTATTGAACATGACCTTGGTCTTGTCCAAGTTCATACCGAGACCGACAGGCCGGGAAGATTCACTAAGGCTACGCAGCATTTTGGTTAGTTGTTCTAGCGACTCTGGTATGATGGCGATATCATCGGCAAATCGAAGGTGTGAGATGTACTCGCCGTTTACATTGACTCCACATCCAGTCCAATCCAGCGTCTTGAAAACGTCTTCCAACGCGTTGGTGAACAGTTTCGGGCATATTACATCCCCCTGTCTCACCCCCCTGTGCAGTTGGATCGCCTTCGTCTTACAGTCCTGGATGTGGACAGTCATTGTAGCGGCGTTGTATAGACATCTCAGTACCTTGATGTATCTCCAGTCGATATGACATCTCTGCAATGAGTCGAGCATTGCCCAGGTTTCGATGGAGTCGAAGACTTTCTTGTAGTTCACAAATGCCATACACAGCGGCTGATTGTACTCTTCGGTCTTCTGCACAATCTGCCGAACAGTATGAATGTGGTCCACGGTGCTGTAGCCTGATCGAAAGCCGGCTTGCTCTGGGGGCTGGAACTCGTCAAGTCGTCTGGCGAGACGGTTCGTGACGAATCTTGAGAACAGCTTATACACGTGACTCAGGAGGGAGATTGATCTGTAGTTTTTCAAGAGGGTTTTATCACCTTTCTTGAAAAACAGTACCACCTCACTCCCGCTCCACGTTTCCGGGGTTTTGCCATGTTGGATGGCGGAATTAAAGAGGCTTGCTAGCTCTTTCAGGACCGGAATCACACCTGCCTTAAGCAACTCTGTTGTGATTCCGTCATCTCCCGGAGCTTTATTGTTTTTAAGCTGTTCTAGAGCCGCTCTAATCTCGCCTTGGTCAACGACCGGGAGCTCCTCGGAGTAATGGCGCGTAAGAGGGGCGCGCTGGTCATCAATACTGATTCCCACAGGTTTATCCGATCTTGAATAGAAACCTCTCTACTTCTCCGACAATCTCATGCCTAGAGGTAACGACCCCACCATTTTCAGTTTTAAGTTTTGTCAGACGCGGCCTCCTAAACTTGCGAGCGAACACTTCCGATCCCCGATTTTGCTCAATCGCAGCCTTGATGGCATATTAGATGGTGTATTGGAGCATCGGAGATCGCGTCGCGTCAGCGTTTTTATTTTTGGGTTTAAGGCCTTATCTGACAAAAACGATGGTAGTTCTCGTCGTTTCCTCATGAGCTCGAGTGTCTCAGCAGAGAGTTTTGGTGCGTTGTCTCTTTTCTGTGGCGGAAAACACTTGCGGGATGTGTTTTGCAGTATTTTGACCAGCGTGTCGGTTTTCTCATCAATACTGCTTACGGTTTCCAACGCGGTAAATTGATTTTGAAGTTCCATTTGGAACTTTTCGGCGCCTTGAGCAGCTTGGAGCATGGTAGGTAGGTAGTAGGCATGGGTAATATCGCTTTGAAGCGATATCGTATCGTATCTAGATATCGGTTTTGAATATCGGATATCGTATCTATATATTTCAATATCTAGATATTGTATAGTCTATGGTACTCGGAAACCAAATCAGTACCACATGATATCAATTTTACTGGTTTTATCCAATATAAAAAATTATTTGTGTCTATCGCATATAATGTATTGGTTTATTGTTATTATTGATAAAAAGATGGTTAAATAAGTAAATATTTGTTTACTAATAGATATCTAATCCGATTTTGATAATCAGTGAAATGAACTTTCCTTCATACTTTTTTCAGGCTTAAGACTGACTGCATAATAGCGATGTTTTTGTATTTATTAATTACTTATATAGAATACAAAATGCGTAACGCAGGCGTATTTAAAAGTTCATTTATTTCAGCGATAGCTCGTATCTCTTTTGATCTAATTCGACTTTTAAAAATATCTGTAAAATACGGAAGAGTCCTTGTAGCTACAAATGTTGTAACAAATACGACATTTCGCTTTTTTTCCTACAGTTAAATTTATTGAAATATATCTAAATTACGCTCGTATTGGGCCGGAACATAATTCTTAATTTTATTTAACACAAACATTAACCTAACTAAAAAGCAATCTTTAAAATTACATTAAATGAATATTAACACTTGCCCTAAATACCTCATTTCCTTGAAATGTACATATATACATCTTAGGTAGATGTATACAAGAAAATAATATATGAGTTACGAAAAACACCTAAAATTTAGAAAAAAAAGCGAGTAATAAAATTATAACATAATATATAAAAAATAACGAAACTAAAAATAGATCATAAAAATAATAGCAATTTCTAAAATGACACCCAAGGTCAAACAACCGATACCAGTAACAGTTAAAATATCATAATATCCTAACGGTTAAAATAACTAATATCGAATCTAAAACAGGTATTGAGGTGTCAATATTGAAATATCAATGTAGATATAACATTCATAAATACGACTCACGTTTAGGTTATCTGTTGATATTTTTTAAAATATCGGATATTCGATATCAAGATATTTTAACAAAATATCGATATATCGGCTTTATTAAAAAAAACAATCGTAATGCAGCTCAAAGGTTAATTAACACTTTTTAATCATGTATATTTATTAAGCTAATTAAATTATAAATGTATAGTTTTTAGTAATTAATGTTTAATTATGTGAACCAATATTTTCCAATGATAGATTTAAAAAATACTCGTATTATATGTTCGATATATCGATATTTTATCAACAATCTTATTCGCGTTCGGGCGTACTCGTTTGGCAAATAACAATACAGTATACAGATTATACAGAACCGATATCAGTGAATATCCGAATACTGTGCGCTCCGATATCTAGATATTAGATTGTGTACCAATATATAGATATTGTATCTATATACGATTTGTATCGCCCATGCCTAGTAGGTAGTGCATTATAAGGTTTTTTATTTACATTAAGCATTAAGGCTCAGAAAACAACAATTTCTTGTCATAAATAAATAAAGAACACTAATAAAAGTAATATCCGATCCGATCCGATCACGTAGGTTGTACCTTGTTGTTACCTTCACCGCAGTAAATGTTCATCGTCAGCTCAAACTTATAGTAAGCAGACACACTGCGTTTGGTAAAACTGATTTTTTGTTCAAAGAAAAGACACCTTTTTTCTTTATCGTTTACTTATTACAACATTTAGTGGACATTTCAAACGGCGCCACCGAAGACATTTTGTGCAAGGGCAAAATATACTTATCCGTTTTCTCTTCGTTATAAACCACAACTCGCTAAAAATAAGTATTTGAATTCGGAAAAGTAAAATGCGGTCGAGGTCGAGCCTCCGTCGACCTCGGTCGGGCGGCGGGCGGCGCCGGCTACGACGACGACACGGGCGGCGCCGGCTACGACGACGACACGGGCGGCGCCGGCTACGACGACGACACGGGCGGCGCCGGCTACGACGACGACACGGGCGGCGCCGGCTACGACGACGACACGGGCGGCGCCGGCTACGACGACGACACGGGCTGCGCCGGCTACGACGACGACACGGGCGGCGCCGGCTACGACGACGACACGGGCGGCGCCGGCTACGACGACGACACGGGCTGCGCCGGCTACGACGACGACACGGGCGGCGGCGGCGGCGGCGGCGCCAGGAAGGCGGCGGGCGGCGCGGCCCACGGCGGCCCGAAGGCGCCACGCCACGCGCCCATCCCCATCATGCCTGCCGGGCCAAGTGATAAATGATTGATATCCGAATTATACGGTTCTTGGAACTTTAGGTTTGAGCAATTTCATAACAAAATATAGCTTAAATATTGTACTCGTCTGTTACTCGACCGCAGAGGTCGAATCGACAGTCACTCACCCGGCGGAGGCGGAGGCATGTGCGGGCCGCCGGGACCGTTGGACGGAGGACCCATGGGATTGTCTCCCTGTGAACATGCGTCATATGAAAACGATTAACTGGTCGCACACGAGAGGCCAGACGTCGGTCAGCGAGCGGTACCTGGTGCGGCGGCGGCGGCGGCGGGAAGGGCGGCGCGCTGCCGGGCGGCGGGGGCTGCGCCGCGCTCACGCTGGCGCCCGCGCTCGCGCCTGCACAGACAAAGCGTCAGACGGGACCTCGCGCGCCTCGAGCGGCAAGGCGGACAGGCGCTCACCCAGCCACGGCGCGTGCTGCGGCGCGTGCGGCATCGCGTGCGGGAACGGCGCCGGCGGCAGCGACGGCGGGCCGCCTCCTGCACGAACAGTCGGTAAAGTCTCCGCCCGCGAGGCCAGCCCCGCCGGCCCGGAGGCGCACTCACCCGGCGCCGGCATGATGGCGCGCGGCGCGTGCGCGGCCGCGAAGGGCGAGTGCGCGGGGCGCCGCAGCGGGCCCGCGCCCAGCCCCGGCGGCGCCTCGCCCAGCTCCGCCATCAGCGACATGTACTCCTCGTCGATCTTGGCCTGCACGCGAGAGTCCGTCGTTAAAGCATCTCCCACGTCGGTGCGAGTTCAGGGCAGGCCGGTCCCGGCGCGTACCTTGTCGTGCGCAGCGGGCGGCGCGTGTCCCGGGCGGCGCGCGCGACAGTCCCGCGCGATGTGTCCCGCGCCGCCGCACGACGAGCACACGATGCTGTTGGTCACGTTCGGCTTGTCGGGACACTGCACAGAGGGGAGGGGTCAGGGCGTCCGACAGCGGGCGGGCACGGGGGGGATTGTGTCGAAAGGCGCGACTCACGAGCCAGGTTTTGTGGTCGGCGGCAGAGCAGTTGGCGCAGCGGGGCGCGTCGCTCTCCCGCAGCGTGCCGTTGAGCTGCGCCAGCTCCCGCAGCTGCATGCGGCGCAAGTCGTTCTGCCCCTCGGGCACCTCCACGCCCTGCCGGATCACCTCCTTTATCTGCAACGACAACTCGTATAGTTCGCGCGGTCGGGTCACCGGGTCGTCCGGCTCGTCCGGCTCGAGCGAGGCGCGGTACCTTCTCGACGGCCTTCTTGACGCAGTCCGCGTTGGTGGCGGTGATGTAGGCGTGCAGCGGCTCGTCCTCGCCGGGCAGCGGCTGGCCGTCCTTGCGCCCCACTTTGCCCTCTTTCACGGAGCCCTTGCCTCGTATAATTATTTTTGCGCCGGTCTCCTTCTCCATCGCTGCGAACACACAAACAACCTTGCTAGAGGTCGCTGTTGCAAATTCCATTTCAACGATACATTATAGACGTGTTTTCTTTAAAAGTTCCCTTAATAATGTTATAACGGTACAAGTTATTTATCTCTTGTGTCTGCGCGCACAGGACGGTGAGAGTACGTGACACACAGTATACGAGCAGACGGCACGAGAGGTTTGTAAAGGCCAGATTACCTTTAAGCGTATTCCCTCGAGGACCGATGAGCAGCCCCACGAAGTTGATGTCGGGGTGCTCCTCCTGCGGGATCATCACCTTGTCGTGCACGCGGATAATGGGGGGCCTGCAACAACGCGGACGTGTTCACTAGGGGCGGCCGAGGGCGGCGGGGGCGGCGCGGGCGGCGGGGAGCCGTACTTGTAGTCGGGCGGCGGCTTGAACTCGGGGTTGATCTGCTGCATGCGCTGCACGAGGCGGTGGCGCTCCTCCTCCAGCTTGCGGCGCGTGCGGTACTCGCGCGTGTTGAGGCGCTTGCCGTCCGTGGAGTAGATGGGCTCCGGCGACGGAGACCTGCAACGCGAGGGGCTTAGCCGAGCGCACCGCGCTGCGCTCCTCGAGCGCTTCTTTGTTCTTACTTTCTACGTCCTTTTGAAAACTCCACTTTTCTTACTTCGTATCGAACAAAGCAAAGCGCAAGCGCACACAAGCGCACACAATCGACCGACGATCGACGTGGATCGACGTGTAGCCGTGTCATATTTTGTAACATTTATTATTATTTGTCATACGCTACGTCTTCAGTTCAAAAAGACCTCGACTATAAAGCCGCCAGCTAAGATTACACGTGAGATGTTATACGTTCGTATAAATGCTCCGTTATCGTCTACTAGCACCTACGCTACGGTACGGCCTGAGAAAAAACATTTCATTATTTAAATGGTTACACCTGAAATTGCAATAACATTAATCGCTGAAAATAATTAGGTCATAATTAAACCTGCGTCGCTGAAAAGAGTTTCGTTAATAGGAAATTAAAGTCATTAATTGCAATTAGTGCGGCTGTGCGCAACCTGCAAATAGAAAATGACGCATTAGTGACGCATTAGTGACGCTTCACACGGGAGCGGAGCGCATAGCACTTGTTCTAACACTGACTACTGACTTTAGTTCCGATACAGCTTCGATTTCTCGAGTGCCTGTCGGGAAACTTATAGGTTAGGTTAGGCAAAACGTATAGCGACCGTAACACTACTGACTAACTGGAGCGCGAGAGTACAATGGAGACGTGACGTGGCACCCGAGTCTCCGCACTGGGTCTCGTACCAGTACTCACAGAAACTCACGGTCTGGTGGACTAGCTACTCATTACTGCAAGACGTCAATACGCGATCGGTCAGTGTATTCCTCAAATTAAACGATCTTATATAAACAACATTACCTAAGAATATTATCTATTATTTAAATATTATCAAAAACCCTACTACCTATGCAACCTAAATAATTTATCGATGTATAAAAAAAGTACTTGTGTTTAGTAATGAAATAAACAATTGCTATTCATGCCGGAATATTTTGATATTGGAGTACCACGACTACTCGCAAAACTAGTTTGCATGTCCTGGTACTGGTATTGGTACTGGTACACGTCTCATCTCTACGAGGGGTATACAATGAAGTAAACTTAAGCTAGGGATACCCAGAGTACCGTCAGCCGCAGTACCTCTCGTCCACGTTGGCGGGGATGCCCAGGTCGCCGGAGCGCAGCTTGCGGCTCACCTCCTCGATCTGCAGCTGCACTGCAAGGGAAGGGGTTAGCCACGCGCGGACACGTGCTCTCATTAGAACTTGCGCCCCTCCACCGTAGCGTAGCGTGGCGTAGCGCTCCGAGCTACGGCGACTCGTTACACATTATAATAAACAAGCATTTGCAATTCAATGGAACACGTTAATAGATTAACTTAAATAAACGGATTGCCATCGGTCGTCATGTAATGATTCAAATGCTCAGGGAACCATTACAACACCGAGTATAACTCATCCATCAACTGTGAATTGAGGACATCAGAGCTCTAACATTGAACACATTCTGCAGACGGGCGGGCGGACACATATACTAACATTTGTTACTGAATTCAGTGAGTCAAATAGAAAAATGATTTGAATATAACTTTACACATAACGATCGAGTTCAAATCAAGGAATAGAGAGAGAGAGAGAACACGACCGGGGCGGTGACAGGCGCGGGGGACACTCACGGAGGTACTGCTCCTCCTGCTCGCGCGTGAGCGTGGACGGCAGCACGGTGGGCAGGCCGGGGATGAAGGTCTTGTCGTGCTCCGAGCCCATCCAGCGCGTGCGGCGGCGGCGCGCGCGGCGCTCGGCCGGCGTCTCGCCCGGCGGGCCTGCGGGGGCGGGGCGGTCAGGCGGGCTCTGCGCGGCACTCACCACGCGCGGCGCCGCAGCTACCTTGGCCGTCGTCCTTGTCGTCGTCGGGGTGGTGGTCGAAGGGCGGCTTGTCGCGGTAGCGCGACTCGGTGCGCGCCTGCATCATCTCCAGCTTCTGCTGCACGGAGGTGGGCGGCGGGATGGCGGTGGCGGCCGACAGCGCGGCGGCGGCGGCGGCGGCGGGCTGCACGGGCGCCGCCATGCGCCGCTGCGCCACAAACGTCTGTTACGGCCGCGCGCGCGGAACATCATTACTCGAGATGACGCAACCGAACCAAACCAACGATGGAAGCATGACTAAACACAACTGAGGCGGGGGATGCGAGTTGGACTAATGAACGTAACACATTATTTGGAGATCTTCTCCGTCTAAACTAAGTCGTATGAAATAAAATGAGAAAAAATATATATAATTTATATGAACATGTACTGAAACACAGATGATAATTATAAAAACATGTCATTGTATTATGTTTTTATAATAAATACCTGACTCTCTTCAGCTTTGTGCTGGCAATGTTTAAGAAAATTTAGTTCACTATAAATGAGAATCTAATTAAATAGATATTTCCAATTACACATTCCTCTGCTGCAATCAGAAGCTTCATATTATTTTGCAAAGGTTGAAATCAGTTATATTGATGGCATGTTCAAGTAAATAAGTATTCACAAGCACTTCATAGTCCTGTACCTGTGCTACAGCGGCGGCTGCCAATATGGCTGCTTGTGTTGCAGGGTTGATGCTAGTGGGGGCTGCCACTTGGCGAGCAGTAGCTTTGGTAGTCGTCCCCACCATCTGATCCAGAAGTGCAATGGTGCCATCCCTGAATATTATAAATAAGTTTTGGCTGAATGAAGCAGTAATTTTATATTATTGTGTAAACAGGGCAGAGCGAAGGTACCTTGTTGGAAGCATCAACTCATTAGTTTTTTGACTACTGACCAGTTACTTTGTATTTCTGTGTTCTGATTTAAGGGATCAGTGAATCAGTTTAGTCACAGGCATACAGAATTCATCATGAATTTTAATGTTAGCGATGCATTAACCGACCACTTGGACACATACTATCAAATAGCACATTAGGCTAGAATTTCTTGATACTCCTAAGTCTTATACCTGTCCTTAGACTTTCTTCCACGACTTCGACTACGACTGCGGGAGCGACTACGCCTTTTTTCTTTATGGCGATCGCGGCTACGACTGCGATCACGCTCCTTATCCCTAAAATATATTTATTTTACTATATTCAAGACATTGAAACAGAAGCTCTATGAGGTAAAACAGAGACAGTTCAAACATTATTTTAATTGATTGGTGTATAAATTAACCTTTTAGATCGGTGTCTTTCACGATCACGGTCGCGATCCCGGTCTCTGTCCCTGTCTCTATCCCGGTTACGGTCACGATCTCGATCGCGATCACGATCCCGCTCACGATCACGATCACGGTCCCGATCTCTATCTTTGTCACGGTCACGATCTCGTCCCTTGTCCCTTTCCTTGTGTCGATCACGATCTCGCGACCGTGATCGACTCCTATCCCTATGACGAGAGCTCATTGTTTAGTCACTGGCGAACACTTGTTTGATGTCTTTGGCTATACAGCATGAAATATTTTATTTTAACTCATAAAGTGGTACACTTGTTGAATGCAAAACTATTTGTATAAAAAACACATGCAATAAATTGCTTAAAACTATGTTTGTGCCATGTCAAATTAAATTACGATACTTAATACTTTCTGAATTCAGCAATTAGTACAGTATTATGAGTAAAAAATCAAGATGGAGACATTTTTTTTCATTATTGTCTATGTTGAATTGACGACAGATAATTTTTTTCTACTACTAACACACATTGGATTTATTTATAACATTAAAATATAATAAAATTCATAAACTTATTGTTTTTATTTGAGACCTTATTACTTATATTATTAGTAAGATTTTTAAAAATTTATACCCCTTATAATTTTCCATTTTCATGTTTTATAATATTTATATGCATACGCATACAATTTATGTGTGCATTTTAATATTCGACATTTTTTCTTATTAATAAAATAATTGCAACTCAACATAATAATTAAATTAATTTAAAGAACAGGCGTTTTTGACTTAATAAAAACCTGATTAAAAATGTATATGATTTAAAGAATCTTGTGTGGAGGTTGTTTTTTCGTGAATTAATTTATAAGGAGTAAAGATAAACAAACCATAGATTTACATATTCCATGTCATTTGCTAATAGTTCTGCGGTTTTATGCACTACAAACTGTTCTTGATTAATTTATAAATTTATTTAAAGTAAATTCGAAACGCTATTTGTGGTACCAATTTTATTACTTTTAGGGAATACATCAATGTTCGAGTTTCAACATCAATCGATTATTAACTGTGTATTGGATGAAAATCACGAATAGCGTCCATGTTTCCAAAATAACTGAGTATAATAAATGTTGCTTAAAAGTGTAGATAATTTAATAAATGTAGTTTTTAATTATATAAATTATGGTCCATATCAAGAAAATTACAAAATATATATCAGTTTATATTATGATAAATTATGTTCAGGACTGTTACGATAAATTATGTCGAAGATATTTAATTATTAGACATGGTATCATTTATCTGTTGCCGCGGCTATCAAAATGTGACACTTGACAAGATGTTGATTTTAATTCAGATTTTGATTACGCGCCAAAATATCCCTCTCGATTGATGTCAACTTGGGGGTTTTCACCCCAAATTTAGGGGGTCTATTATTCAAGATATTTTTGTTCTTCAAAAAACTATAATATATTGAGATTGAAATAATTGCTCCCGTTGAGCTATTATTTTGATTTCATTATTATCATCATTAATATTATTAGGAAATAATTAATGTATGTAAATGTGTAAAATGCACCCGCATAAATACAACAGCAATTTTATTCTTCTTGAAGGTATTTGGAATTACCGCTCAAATCGAGTTTACAACAAAAAATTTAGGGGTTTTTAATCGTATTAGATCGATTTTTTTAATCGTATTAGGGACATTGTAAAATATATACTTCAATTTATAGTATGCACTAATGTGCCATGTAGCATTTCTCTTAAATAAGCATTTCATCGTTTGTTTCAACCCGCTAGTAAGCTAGTAGGTAATAGTGTTATTAACACTGTCATTTTTTGGCTGTTTACTTTTCGGCGATTTTATCATTAGATTAAACCACTTTTATGTTATTATGCCTAATCAAATAAATGATTTCATAATGCTTTCGACTCAAGGAACAAATGTTATGCTATGTAGTTTTTTACGACTTACTCTAACCTACAACAAAGCTTGTTATAATTTATTTGATGTATTTAAAATAAAACTGAAAAAAAAGATAATGCAATGTAGCAAAAAAATTATTACAATTTCATTCGATTCTCACCCACACTCACACAAAAAAACATGCACTCATACTCGCAGTAATATATTTTATAGTTAGATTCCTTGATTCATACAACAGCGATTATAAAAAAAAAAGTTGAAAAGATGCGCGCTAATTTAAAAACGCTAAGTTGTTAGTGGTCAGAAAGGTTAGGTAATTAATTCATTACTGGCACGACTTTTAGATTTGTTGAATACATTGAACACACTTTTTTTCTTTAGTTATAGTAATACTTATGCACATACATTGCAGAGATGGCCTAGTGGTTAGAATGTGTGAATCTTAACCGATGATCGTGGGTTCAAACCCGGACAAGCACCACTGAATATTCTTGTGCTTAATTTGTGATTATAATTCATCTCCTGCTTGACGGTGAAGGAAAACATCGTGAGGTAGCCTGCATGTGTCATTATGAAATTGTGCCACATGTGTATTCTACCAACCCACATTGGAGCAGAATGGTGGAATAAGCTCCAAACTTTCCCCTCGAATGGGAGAGGAGGCCTTAGCCATATACATATATTGTCTAATCTGTTAAGCCTTACTTTTAACTATTCATAATTGTATATAACTAAAATTTAGTCTTTTTATTTTTATTAAATTAAATATTTTATAAGGACTGGCAAGTTTCGCTTGACGTTTACTACCAACGGTTCACAGAATGATTACCTCAACAATAAATACTAACTCCACTCTATTTTATCAATATAGTTTAATGTTAATGTCTATTTAGTACTGTCCTGCAAGACATTTCATTGACGAAAATTGAGCCTTTGTTACATGAAGTAGTAATCGAGCTTATCTGGGTTTTGTAAGCTAAATAATCAAAGCTTTAGATAAATCACATAACACACCTATAACATTCTTGGATTTCTTCTACGTATCATTTATGTCTAATCAGCTCTTTTTACGCATTAGGCTTGATGAGACTAAAAGTTAAGTTAGAATATTTTTTTCATATATTTTACAAAAGGAGACCATTAAAATTGCCCAATAATTATTTGGTTATCTTCAATTTCCGATTTTAAGCAATGATCAACTGTTACATTCCAATGAAGTGATGAACCAGAACCAAAGTTGATTAAAATAATTATTACTGCATTACTTATCTGGTTTAAATAAATTTAATACAGCACTTAACTAATAAAATATTCCCATCTAAATTCTAATATTAATGATTTTAATTACGATATTTTAATAATAACTTTAAACAATCATTCAAGTCGTTTTGATTGATAAATAACATGTGTAACAGTGTACATGTATTTCGTAACTTTTGACAAGGTATCACCAAGTGCTCCGTCTGATATCAAGTCATTCACTGTAGCAAATAAATAATTATTTAGAAAAAAAACTTACTATTTGTTATTTTATTTATAGAGAATTACAAGTTTAATACAACATTATTTTTAACAGTAATTATAATCCTTACTAAATAAAGCATTTATTTCTTAATATTCCATTCTGCATGAAATGTTAATGTATTCTAAATAAATGAAACTTTGGAGAATAAACAATATTTCGTTTCTGCAATATATTTTAAAGATCAAAATACATTTCTTACAACTTGTAACAACAGTTTAATCATACCAAATTACAATTTAGAACAATATTATACCATTGCTTAATACAATTTGTCACTTAAAAAAATACAAAATGCTGCAAATTATACTATGACAGCTTAGAGCTAAAACAATTGCAGTTACAGTCAAGTTGGTAAAATTAAACCACTGCAGCCTCCAAGTGGAAGTTCTACCACACCTATGGTGTGGTAAAGCTAACAGTGAATTAATTTTAGTAATTGCTGAAATAAATTGAACACAATGTCTAGCGAAATAAAGATGTCCCATCAATGAACCAAGAAAATAAATCTTAATTCTAATACAATCATATTTAAATCTCCTTATTTCTAAAATATTACTATTACTTAATAGCTACAAGTTTAGTCCGGATCCACAGTTCCATGAAGTCACTCCACTGTCCACATCACTACCTATATAGAAAACTATGTTTACTGATTGGCTGATGAATTTACAGGCTGATATTGTGTCCGGTTCAAATGCAGTGAGAATGTTGATGCAATAGCCTGGAGAAAACGAAAAACTTTTATAATTATTTTATTTTATAATTTGATTTTTTTTTACATAAAAAGCATTCATTCTTTCACAACAATTGTCAATTTGAGTTTTATATATTTGTAGGCCCATACCTTTAATTAAACTGGTGCTCCAGGTCCACCCTTTTTACCAATAAGAGATTTGTGAATGTGTGGTATAACACCGCCTCCTGCAATGGTGGCTTTTATCAGACTGTCCAGTTCCTCATCTCCTCTGATAGCTAATTGTAAATGTCTTGGTGTGATACGCTTGACTTTGAGATCTTTGGACGCATTACCCGCTAACTCTAAGACCTAAAAAAAATATATTAAGGTTAATCCTAATATCAGACCACAAAATCTACATTACCTATTAAAATTATCCACCGGGCTACAATTATGTAAATTATCTTTACATAGGTACATAGCAACTTAGGAAATTAATAATTAATATTTTACCCGCCAAAATGTGATAATAACATAAATACGAATAACAGTAACATTTTAATTATAAACATTGTAGTTTTGCAATGTTAACATGTTCAACTAAAAATAAATAAGGATATTGCATATAATTGTTATTATTGTTTACACATTAAATACTTAATTTCCCGCCAAAAATTTTCGTACTGTTATTTTCAAAGGAAATTAATAAAAATATAGATTATATTTTTATAACAAAGTAAAGTCGAAAATAATATTAATATCATAGTAAAAACAGCAATACTTTCTAGAAATTACCAACATTTTTAGTAATTACTCAAGCTAGCCGCCATATTGACGAGGCGTCACTTACCTCGGCTGTTAGATATTCGAGAATAGCAGCGGAATATACGGCCGCTGTGGCACCAACACGGCCATGGCTTGTGGTTCTATTTTTGAGATGTCTGTGAATTCTACCGACTGGGAACTGAAAAATGATTACAATGGTATTCAACGATTTATTGATTATTTTCTAGTACAAAGCTGGTCGCCGCCATACTAGAGGTCATGCGTATTATTCAATTTTATGAAATAATTTTACAAAGACTTTTCATAAATGAAATTAGTGTCTAAATTCATTATATAAATTTAAAAAGTCAATAAGCTTACCTGCAATCCTGCTCTGGCCGAACGTGAGACAGCTTTTGCCTTAGCTTTGCCCGAATCTTTACCCGCT
Source organism: Nymphalis urticae (assembly GCA_905147175.2). Taxonomy (NCBI): domain Eukaryota; kingdom Metazoa; phylum Arthropoda; class Insecta; order Lepidoptera; family Nymphalidae; genus Nymphalis; species Nymphalis urticae. The sequence continues at coordinate 13,072,015 of LR989995.1, read as the reverse complement.
TTACCACCAGCCTAAAAATTGTAAAAAATCCGATTAATTTTAATCGTACGAGGCTGAAACTTTGCCAGGATACACATTACACTATTATCCATCGAAATTCACATTGATATTGTCACAGCACTAATTATTTTTGACGAAATCTTGCAAAACTCACCATTTTGAAACGTGTAACACACTATCGCCACTACTGAACAACCAACACAGGAAAGGCGCCAAGCTAAATCTACGAGACAAAGATGGCAGCGCCGCGCCACTTAGTGCACTGTCAGGTTGGCCAACCAACTAGCGGATGTGTCGCAAAAACAAACAACACTCTTAAGTGGCAGCTGACCAATGAGCACTGTACAAAATGGCGGTCTGCAAGGTGCTGCCAAGCCATATTGCGGATAAAATTAAAACTATCTTCTTAAAGCAAAGATAGAAAACAGTACAGCCTAATACATTTAGCATATTCGATATTATGTATAAATTATTAGTGTTGAATTACAAATGGTTACGACAATTTACTTGTTAAATAAAATTATTTACGCCGTGAAATAAATAAAAAAAATTCTACATTATTGAACATTCTAAATGTTTATGTCAGTATTTATGTAAGGACATGATTTTGTAAAAGCATTGAAAAAAATATTTATTAATAATTATTTTAGAAATATAAGTAACCTTAACTATAAACGATTTATTTTTATTGAGGATGTTTTTGCAAATAAGAACATAAATCTTAATTACTTACCTAAAATCAAATTCTCTCATTAAATAATGCATTTAAATTGATTGTTAAAAGTGAGTCAGAATCTTAACACTAACTGTACTTTAGTCTTTATAAGGTACTTTTATATATTTTATCTGACATTATATATCATCTTTAAAATCAGAGTGTAACTTATATTATAGTTACCTATTTTATGTAGCGAATACATTTTAAAGTAGACTCATACAAACTAAGAAGTACCTAATGGTAATACACACGCATCTAAATACATAATATATATTCAATGATTACACATTTCTATGGATGTTCATAGATGAAAAAAAAAACTGGTGATAGTATATGAACAACATAATATAGACCTGGGAAAAATATACGTTTTGCTTTAATTGAATATAATCAACTTTTGTGGGAAACAGTTTCTCTATTACGCAATTTTTCGATTTGAATTTGAAAACTCACATCGATCGGTCATACATGTTATCGGCATAACGGAAGTGTATCCACGTATATTATTTGTTACTTATGGTTACAATCATACAATCTATTTACAATATTGGAGCTTGAGACATTTCGGGATATTTTTAACAATTGTGTAACAGTTGTGTTACAAAATATTTACAACAATATTATGTATATTCAAAACAACAGATCATTTTGATATAATCTAAATGAAAAGTATAATATTTTGATTGAATTAATGTAGCGATGGACTTAAGGTAGGTCTGTTTTATAATTTCACGGTAGCATGCGCAAGCGAACCCGTGGCGTTCCTCGTTAAAACAGAAAGGGTACCGCTGGTTTATTAAAGGGTATTCCGATGTCCGGGGCGCACTCGGCGCCTTGGTGACCGGTGAGCGATAAAAAAAGGTCTGTTTTATAAGCGGTACCAGTTAGCCACCTCCGTGTAAGCTCATTGTTGCGGAGGCGGCGGACACTCAGAATAACCTAACCTCTAACCTAACCACCGCTCGAAGCGGTTTTGTAGTGCACGGAAAGAGTTCCGTGCATTACCCCTGCAACCATTACAATAACCCTGCAAGCCCTCGGATATTGCAGGTGTCCATGGTAGGTGGTAGGTCACTTTCCATCGGGTTAGGTTAACTACGGTAAATATAAGGACTAAGGACTTTTTCATTTTAATTTAATATCTGTAAATAAAACACTATATAGGTAACTGAGTTTCAAATAGTTTATTGTATCGTTAATTGTCTGTTTAAAATCACAGCACGGCCTATCTGTGAAGCCTGTTATTTACCTAAGAGTGATGCAAGTCGCTGTGAATTAAAAATGCAACATTACATCATGCTTAAGTGTTACATACACCACTGTATATTGTTAAGTAAATAGCTCAGTAACATTAGTCGTTTATATATATATTTTTAATTAAAACTTTTATCGAAGTACATTTTGTAAAATTATAATAAGTACTTATACACGAATTATAATCTAAGTCTCCACTTTCACACGAGATGTGATTGCACGAGTTTGTGCGAGTAAAGTACGATGACGTCACGCAGGTCTACGCGGTCTCGTCCGACAGCTCGTCGCAGCGGTCCTCCAGCTCGTACTGTAAGCACAAAGACGAGTAGCTCGCAACATGTCAATATCTAAAAGCAAACAATAGCGGCGGATCAGCTCGTTACCTCGTCGAGCTCCAGGCACTTGCCCCACTCGGCGAGCGTGATGCGGTGGTCGTCGTCCTCGTCGCAGCGGTCGAGGAAGGGCGCGATGCAGTGCTCCAGCGACATCAGCGGCGCTCGGATCGGGAACAGCTCGTGGCGCGATACGAACCTATCGGAGGGGGCAGATTATGTGAACGTAGACATAAGATAAGCTGTCTTCGCCTGATTAATTATAGATGTGGCACCTGTCGTTGTCGTGCGCGTCGAGGTCGCACCACTTCCAGATGGCGGCGTTGGTCCAGCGCCGCGTGAGGTTGGCCTCGGCCTCGCGCTCCATGTGCAGGTAGTGCGGCGACAGCTCGCGGCGCTCCGCCATGTCGCGCATGATGTTGAACAGCCAGTCGCGCATGCGCCGCGGGAAGTCGGACATCTCGCTCTCTAAACATTCCTGCGCACCGACCCGTCCCGTCAATCATCTAAACGTTAATTGTCATCTTCGAGAAAGGTCGCCGTAAGGTTACCGGCATCTCCCTGCAGGCGCCGTAGTACTCGATCTGAACGTGGTGATATTGCGGGCCGCGGCACAGCTCCGAGTTGTCGAGGCACAGGCAGCGCTGGCGGTATACGTCGCAGTCCGACGGCCATGTCTCGTTGTGATGAGTGCACACCTGCCGCGACGTGATTACGTCCGATTATCTTTTGTATTTTTGCATAATTATGTGTAGTAAATTAAAGAATAATATATTTTAAGATGTTCAAATTATATCCGATATCATAGGAATGTTCCAGGGCGCCCGTTTATCGCAGGGCTGGCCGGTGTCTTATGCTTACCTTTCGGCGGGAGTCGGTCTCGTAGGGGCATTCCTTGATGCAGTTGCAGACTGCGTCGCCGTGCTCGTCGATCTCGCACACGCGCCCTGCGCTGCAGTGCACCTTCAGACACGGATCTGAGACGAAATAGTCACTAAGACCAACACTAACACGTAAAAGACGAATTTGTCGTGAAACTGCATTTTTGGGAATATGTCGAAACTATAAAAAGTACTAAATATTGTCTATGTATGTTCTCATCTCGATATCATTATAAGATTGTATTAACAGACCGCCTGAAGGCTGCGTGTGAGCAAGCCTATGCCAGTTAACTCAGTGACGATTAATACGTTAATAGTATATTGGTGTATACATAAAGACTAAAGACTAATCATAACAACAATATACTGCCAAAGTCGGCGCCGCAACGAGTCGCAGCGCAAAAACTTAGCTAATTATTCCTTGAGTCTATTCTAATTTTTAAGGTTTACATGAGAAGTCAAGAACATTACTTACCTTCCATGAAAACTTCGTTGCCTCCGTTGTTTTCGTCACCGACCTCATTCATGATTTCATTAACACGAGCTCTCTCAGACTCCTGTGTGATGAAAAGATGCTTTATTCAAAAATATCTTCTATAAAAGTGAGTTTGACACGTGTTTTACAAGTTTATACGTAGTAATTTCAAAATATTTTTATACTCGAATGAGTTGACGACTGTACCTGGAATCGTTTTTCGTCGAGGCGCTCCGCCATGCCCAGCTCGAGGTGCTCGGCCTCGTCCCCGCGGTGCGCGCCGGTCGCGGGCGGGAACAGGCGTGCCGCCGCCAGCATAGACGGCTCCGTGGTCGTCGTCGTCCGCAACCTACGGTGCTTCCGACGTTTCTAAACAGAGGACGTTGCGGTTGCAGTCTACTCAAATGTATATTATTCTACATTCTTGCATGTTACAATTTTTTCTGTTGTATTACGCTTGCACCGTGGCGTGGGCTACGCGGCGTGAGTCACGCTGATTAGAACAAGATACATAAATATATAATGTGTTGCAAAATCAGCGAGCTCTTCGATGATCATAAAAATATGCATTAGTTATTTCTATATTACATTTTTTTTAAATTTATCAATCAATATTTTTTAAGCACAATCAGCTTTTAGATATACTAAGTGTTTACCAATACAGCTTCCGTGGAGCATATCGTCACGGCCAACAAGGCCAACACCAACAGATAACTCCTCATCCTGGCTCCTATCTGTAATTACAATCTGTTATTAAACTAGGACAAATATTAGATACGTCGTTAATTTTACACATTAGTAATAGTATTGTTTAGAATATTCTAATCTACGTGAGTAAGTAGGTATCTACATAATTGTAGAAAGACGGCCTTGAAATTTCGTATTTTTCATTTAACTTAATACTTACCGATAATGTAAGAGGAAAGTTCAGTCTACTCAGTACCTACCTACCTACCTACGCTAGGTAGGCGCGCGCTATGCGATATCACATGGAGTCCATTAAGCGTGAACAGTGAACACTACAACAGTGCCGAATGTAGCAATTGTTACGGGCTCCGCTCAAAAAGGGGCCCCCGTTTATATAAACCCACTCATCTCTGCCTAAGCGTATTTTTTTGAGTGAAACCTATTAAGACGTAGTATGTTTACTTGAATTTACTTGATGTCACAAAAACGAGAAGCGTTACGCCTTTTCCTACTGAGACAATTTACGACAGACAATCGGTAACCGATTATTTCCTTGGCGAAAATAAAACAAAGACTTTATATACGTTAAACGCACAAGTTCTACAAAAAATGTGTAGAATTTGAGTCTGCCTGATAGTCAGCTGTACAAAAAGTCTGACGTATGCAAGCACCCTTACTCGACACACATCGTTAAAGTGGATGCATAGCAGAATTGAAATGGCTTGATTCAGTGTTAAAATTATCTATTAATTATTTCTTTTATAATTTATTAACCATATACCAAAAACTTATTTTTATACTATATAAGTTATATGTTACGTATAAAAATATACTTTATTAATTTAAGAGAGATTTTCTTTCATCAGATCAGATCAAATCAAGGGCCTTCGAAAGAATTTGCTACGGGTCCGGCCGCCCCGCGCGTGGCGTGCGTTTTATGCGTGGACATAAATGCTGTCACTCGTCATTTCTCGCCTTCGAGATGTGAATCATCGTTAAATATCATTACTTGGAATTTATAATTAATAAAATAGGTAAACAATAACATGCACCACATGCTACTTGAAGTATTTCATACCTACTGACTGACGAGTATGTCACCCGCCCATTTATACGCATCTAGCTTTCACTATTTTTCAGCAAAGTCGGATAATGTGTTCAGATAGTATTAATTGCAATAGAGAAATATTAGACAAGTAGTAGGTGAGTTAATGAAGCGCTGGTGAGTGCCGAGCGAAAATTAACATATTTACTTTTGCTTACTTATTTGTAGTGCCGGTTGGCGAGGTTGGTAGATACTTGCTTTTCACGCCGAAGGTTGTAGGTTCGATTCCCACTCAGGACAGACATTTGTGTGCATGAACATATTTGTTTGTCCTCAGTCTAGGTGTGATTATCTTTATATGCATTTACTAAAATCAACGTAGTATATGTAGTATATCAGTTGTCTGGTTTCCAAAGTACAAGCTCTGCTTAGTTTGGGATCAAATGGCCGTGAGTGAATAATGTTACCGGGTATTATTATTATTTAAAGGTGAATAATAGGTGAATAGTTTGAATTAAGTTAGTTTAACTTTATCCAATTTGCATTTTATACATAAACAAAAACGTCGTCGGTATGACCAACGTTGTGTTAGTAAGTACCTACACCTTTACCTTTTTGTAAAATACAAAAAGTGCTATTACTGGACATTTATATTCATAAGGTCGCCTTCCCAATTTAATTGAATGAGATTTGATATACACAAATATCTCTTACGTGTTTCAAATTGACAGGAAAACTACGTACAGTGCGCAATAGCACAGTATAAAACTCACTGTAACTTAAGATAAAAAAAACTGATATCAAAATTACAAATAATAATTCTTTGAATTCTGATTTAAGATCAGTATTCGATATTAACGAAATGCGCGACCTGCGCGGGCGTCGGGCGGAAGTGCATCGCACCCTCGAGCCGCGGCGGCCGCCGAGTGGCACATCGGCGCTGCTGAGTAAGCGACGCATCGTCATATTACCCTGTCAATGAATTAGGAATGTGAGCCGTGCCTGCGCTTCGGCTCCGCATCGAATTTATTTCTCATATTAAATTACTAAACTTTCAAAAATACAATCTTGTTAACATAGAATATAACTGCATAGTAATTAAAAGAGAGGTTATTTGTTAATACGGACTATATCTTTGTTATATTTAAAATTTGTAAACTATTACAAAATATGTGTTCCTCTCTCAGTTCCTCTCGCCGGTTCTTCCGAACAGATCACACATTTTTTATTTGAAAACGAATAAGTTGATAAGTCAGTGACACTATCCTACGTTATTTCAAAAACATAATAACGACGTATCTATGAGCCGACACAATACATAGTAAGACTGTGTATTGAAGAAGGCACGTTCGGTAAGTGCACGTGCAAATAACTCAAATGCACGGCCGCTTCGCTCGCGCGGGTTCATGCGAGTACTGGGAGGTACCTACTTGTGGTAGGAACTAAAACAAACCATAGCTAAATATTTCGTGCTCCGCTCGGTGAGACACTAACAATCAATGACTTCATACACATCTGTTTAAGATATTGTGCTGAGCATGGTGTCAGACTCCACTAGGTAACACTGTTACCATACACGTAGGTACAATTTAGTCGACATTTTTAAAGAATTAATTATGTAATGATCAGCCTAGTCCGGTTAGTTAGTTTTTGTAGAAACTACTCGACATTGCTTATGTATTATATATGATTACTTATGTATTATATAACAGTATATATGTATGTAATATACATACAACAAGTTTGTATATTAACATAGGTAATGTTGATATACTTTTGTATTCTATAAGTATATCATAAGTATGGTATAAATATTATTCGAATGAGCACTGAGAATAAACGTTTGACTATATTTATGTTTGATAATTTTGTTGACTAAATACAAATTCTATTGCGTCACCGCTTAGCGCTGATGATTCGTGTCAGCGACGACGACGGAGGCAATGCAGCCAATTTTTTTTTAATTGAAAATGACATCAAAAAAATAAGATATTAATCTAACAAACTAGCGTATTCAACGTTAGTTAAATATGAAGATATGTAACATGTCGGAAGTTTTGGGAATAGCCTAAGCTTACACTTAGGTAGATGACGCAGTGACCTAAATAGGGAGCTACTCCTCGTATCTATATATTATTGCGTATTTATTTTCGTATGTTTTTATTTATGTTTGTTTGTTTATTTGTATTTAAGGGTATAAGTGAATTGTTATTCTGTTCAATTCGTTTATTTTTCTTTCACACGCCTACATATAAGTTCTCCTTTCTTCTTTATTCGTCCTGCACTTCCTGCGGTTGGCTGGTAGCGAATGCTTTTAGCATAAATACAGTATATATTTTATAGTGTTCAATAAAGTATATAATTATTAAAACATGAATAAATATATTAAATTTCTTTCTACTAATAAATATACTAATAATATAATAACCTCACGATTATAATATTCTAAGTAATATTTAGTGCTCGCAACATTGTACATAATGTTAAATAATGGTATGGACCGTTGGAGCTCACCTAGGCTGTTGAGATTTAATAAAAATATATTCTTACGATTAATTCCTCCTCACGAGCTCTCAGCCCCTAGCCGACGAAATGGTGCCCGCGACCTATTTGCCTACTTCACGGTCCTGCCTATTGAAGGAGGTTGAAGAAAGAAACGATCTTCGTAATTGGCGTAACGACAGTGGGATCGCATCGCAACTATTTGTTTCCATTGACCTAGATATGCCACACGTTACCTCAGAATTCAATTTCAGATATGGTAGATGAGTTTATTGAAGCATCGTTGTTAACATCAAGTCGTTTAATTTGATAAATTATTCAATACCAGTATGTATCAAATCTCTCAAAAAACCTAAATAATAGAATGTTAATTGAGTTTAAGTTGTATAAAATTTATTTATTGTTTACTTAATATTCACTATAGGTCTTTTTATATTAAAATAAGCAATAGTTAGTATATTTTTAAATACCGAGAACACGTGAATCTAACTGAAGATAGCGGATTCAAACCCGGGCGAGCACCACTCCTATTTCATTCTTAATTTATGTTTATAATTCATCTCGTGCTTATGTGTCGTATATAAATCTGCTATATGTGTATGTATCCACCGACCGGCATTGGATCACCGTGGAGGAATACGCTCGAGGTCTTTTCCAAGCCCACTTTAATTTACCATAAGCGAAAGTAGTTAATTTTACGAAGTGGAAATAGATACTATACGTTACGTTTTGATTTATTTAAAGCGGTGACTTCAACATCCAATTTCTAAACGACCGATTCTTTTTAAATATGTTCACTAGGTAGTCACATAATTATGAGCATACATACATAAGATAAATATTTTTAAACATTGGACATCACAGGCGATAACCTCCGACCGGTAACCTCGTTACCGAATCTACGATCTGTGTCGTCGAGATGTTTTATTAATAATATTTGAAAAATACTACCGATATACGTTATTTTGTTGTTGTGACCTGTAAAAAATTTAACAAGCGTAGAGAAATATTTACAGCGACCGTTAAGATTCGATTTCAGAATTTCTAAAGTTATTTATATTATTGTACACTTATCATTTGCAAACCTGGTATAGTCACAAATACAAAATTGAAAGGAGCCTCAAATAAATTAACTATCTTTAAGGTATCTTAGGACTGGTTGTGTTCCAATTCTTAATAATATTTTGTAATATATGTATGTAGGTCATAATGACAATGATCCCGCGAATAACATAAAACAATTTTTCGCGAGCGTAAACGGAAGCCAGGCTATCTGCGTGTCCGCCGCGCGATAGCCGCGACCCCGCCGCTTCGCTCGTCAGATAAAAAATAAAAATATAACTCTGCTATTGTGTCAAACCCAGTTTTATGTTAATGTAAGCTTCATAAAGTTTATCCACAGTTTCGACTTATCAATATGTATAAGCAAAACGTCTACTTAGTTATTTTGCTTAAATTGCTCATTTGATTGAAACATTACATACATGTATTTAGTAAACATCATTCACTTTTTTTATTTTTTGCTTTTAATTTGAAACGACATTAAAGATATTTTCTTGTATCTTCAATCCTAGTACAAATTTTAGGTTTAATTGAAAAGGTACCCATATAAGAAATATTAGTAATGCACTGTTCGTTGCATTTCCAGTATATGATTAATAAAAGACATAATATAAACTATTAATATATTACCTATATTAAACATTGGTCGGAGATTGAAACGGACCATACAACAGTTTACAATAAATAGCTACGCGTATACCTACAGATGCATGATCTTAGTTCTATTCTGGTTAGAGAAACTATGTTTCCCAGTTTATTATTTTTCCGACGACCTATATGTTTGTTACTGTTGCGAATCGGTGTACACAATAAAATGCCGATGCAATGATTTTATTGTTTGAGGAGTAACGATGAGCCCAAGAATGTGTCACCGGCCAGCGCGAATATATTGTAGTTCGGCAACAAAATAACCTGGCTTTCATCATCTTATTATATTTATGGGATACATTTTCATTTAGTGGCTAAAGCTATAATTTGTCTGGCAGTAAAGTAATTAGAATAGTTATAGCATAGATTTAAAAAATAAATATATTCTTTCATTTTGGTTAGTATCTTCTACTTTTCACCAAAATAGAAAAATATATTTTGTTCTAACTGTCTTCAAACCTGTTTTCGACCACGACGAAAGTATGTAAAGTATGAAAGGAAAGAAAGGATACGAAACATTTTTCGTAATTAGACTCGAATAACATTGGACATATTAATAGAACCAAGAGAGTTCTAAGAAATATTACTACGTATCTCACGGAAAAATATAATAATCAAAAATATCCTATTCTTTACTATCATAATCATATTATGTCAATAATTATCAAAGTAAAATCATTAAATCGACTATTCATCTTCATATTTGAGTAGTTGGGCGTTAGAATTTAATAATGTCAAATAAAAATAAATTAAAATTATATATATACTCATTTTTTTATCAATAGATTAAAAACAAATTGATCCTTTACTCACCTCGTCTCTCTTGTAAAGTGCTTCAAGCCGAGGCTGCGTCACCGTCGAGTGCGGGCCGCCGACTGCTCGTGCGCACGGCTATAGAGTACGGACTACGGAGGCGCTCCGCGCGCTTACAGGCTCGCTCCTGTACCCGCGCAGTTTGTCTCCTTTAGTAAATATGCATTGAACTAAATGTCCAAAAGTACTACCACTGCGTATATTTGACAAACTTCTTATCAATTCAATGAATCTACATTATTTGTAAGAATAGTATTAGTTGTAGAGTGCAGATTAACAAGTATATAACCTACTTAGTATTCCAAAAAATATATCGCAGATTGTGAGTTTCTATTACAGTTGTGTGTGAAATCATCGTAACTCACTAGCTCTATTCCCATTTATTTGTAGATTGCGTCCACATGAATGAACTGAAGGAAGGTCTTCACTAAAATTCCCCGAGTCATCGGAGAAATATTTAATTTCCACGCCCTTCCAATGCCATTTCTCATAAACTTGTCACAAGTATTTCAAAATAATCAAAACTATTTTCATTAGGAAAGGCCGTCGAAGCAGGAGCTTTACGGGCTGTTAATTTACTTATACGTCAATTATTGATCTCGGTACTTATTAGAATTAGGCTTTTGTTATTTAAATATGAGATATAATGTTACTTTTGTTCATTGGCCTATGAGAGTTTTACAACTGTTTGATTTGGTTCCCCCGTCACCTTTTTACCAAAGAACTGCGAGGCATCGAAAAGATCTGCACCCGTACGTGGTTGACATTGACGTATATAAGACACGTACGAAACGATTTGCTTCCTCGTTTCTGATACGCACCGCCAAGGTCTGGAATACCCTCCCGACCTCCGTTTTCCCCACCACCTACAATATGGGTACCTTCAAGTCCAGAGTGAATAGGCACCTTCTAGGCAAGTGCGCTCCATCTTAGACTGTATCTCACTTTCCATCAGGTGTGATAAGTCAAGCGCTAGCCTATATATTAAAAAAAAAAACATATTTCGTTGAGTAAATTAAATCATGAAAATATGAGAAAGGTTTCAAGGTTTTTTTTTTACCGTAAGTGGCTCATTAAAACCTGTATATTTAGCTTTTCTTATCAAAGTTCATTCTACTTTTTGTGTTTTTGAAATGATGATTGTTGTATGTCATTGCATGTCATATCAATAGTCAGCGAACACTTGGTTGGGGAGTAAGTAATAACGGCACCTCAGCTCCAGCAGCACGTCCAACCATCGCAAACTGCAGAGGACCTAATAATTTCATTATATTTGCTTATTTCGCGCAAACGTAGAGGGCAATTAAGCGATCCCGTCCACTTGTCGGTTTTTATTTAAACATCTGATACACGTAGACTGTATTACGTACTCAATCCACGAGCTGATGACGTGTTTGTAATAATTGCGAACGAAATAGGTAATTAATTGGTCAAACAAAGCAGATAATAAGCTATATAGGCAACAAGTTAATGTACTAAGATTGTTCCCATTGAAACGAAATGCAAAAGTTCTGTACATGTCAGTGTGGTAGCGGCACAGACCGAAGCAAACAAACACGTCGTCGACGTCGAGTATCATTTTATATTATTTGTGTGATAGATGTGAAAAGGTTTATAAATAAAACGCATTGCTTGTTACAAAAAGTATGTCTCTATTAGAGAAGGCGGTACGTCTTCTTCAGAACAGGTGATACGCACGCACGCGTTACCTGCGCGTGCGCATGTTATTTGAAGAAAACGTGCACTGTTCGATTATTTTACCAAGAAGAAAAGACTATACAGCACAAAATTAGACCCCAGAAAAATTACAGGAAGAAATTTCAAATAAGTAATTTGGTAACAAGATTTTTAAGAGACTTTACTTTCTACTGTACTTGCTTTCGGGGTCTGAACTTTGCTCACTAAGTCGAGACGATGAGTACTCAGGATCTGGTCGCGCGAAAACAAACTTCGGTCGATCAGCACTGATACATTCACGTCACAAACTAGTCCTAGTATTTCTATGTAAAATAAGATTAATTTTAAAGTACACGTTGGATACTTTAATACAGAAATACACTTTGCATTTAAGTTTGCGGTGGACTTGTTTATATAATTCAATCGGAATTATTAAGTATGTAAAAAGTATTTCTGTAAAAAGCTGACAATAATAATTACAAAATTACATTAAAATTAATTATTAACTTTAAATATTTAATAGTATGATGACGTCTGATGTAATTTCCAGAATACGATCTTGAATATACAAATACGTACTGTGTTGGCAGTGATGTCAAAGGCATGGCGTTTATGATTTCGAAGGTGAGCCTGCGAGTCGGCGACGCCGAGCGGACCACTTACCGCTTGCAAACGAAAATTTGAACACCGTAGATGTTATCTAGCTGACTTGGGTTTATATTTATTGAACAGGTAAGTATTACAACAGCTGCACATCAACTATTTAATATACAAACATTTTACAATTATATTTATCCACCGACTGCTAATAAACTAACAAATTTTATAAAACACAAAAGCCGTAATTGTTATATTTTAATTTCAGTCGAAGTAGGTATTTAATGAATGTAACTCTATAGTAATGCCACCTTGTTATATAGAGTCAAGAGAATAAGGAATACTGTTACAGGGCGCAGGCCACTGGGCACGTCGGGGGCGGCGACTAGTGATTCTATAAAATGGAGCGGATGGACGCATACAATTATGTTCCAATCAGGCTGGTCGATAAATCAATTTAGAAGATGCAGCTGAAGGCGCCCGAGGCGACCTGTGACATATATATAGGGACACATGAGCGGCAGCAATGTTTGTGACGCAAGCTAAGCTAAATATAAACATCATCATCCGGGTGATGGGTTTATAAAAGAAATTCAATTTATTTTATTTTATCGGTGGCTTTACTAGCCACGTTTACAAGTTACAGGATATGCTTTGACCGTCGTCGCGTCGGCGTGTCCTCGTGTTTTGTTGAAGTAATTGTACCGCTCGTGTACCCTTACCTTTAATTGCTCCTACATCATAACATTACTAAACGTACGCCCGCGGGAGTCCTCCGCGCATTGTTATCGCGACGGTACAGACAGACAAATAATCACAGCGACACGTCAGCCGTGCTGCGGCGCGTTTGTGTAACCGTTACACGTGGTTATACAAATCGTTCGACCAATACAACCAAATTGTTTCTAATTGTACTCGTTTAAGTATAATATCATTAAACACATATTATGTGCGTTCTATTATTTATTGCCATTTTTATTACTTTTAGTTTACAACGATAATATTTTCATATGAGTAAAGCGAGCATGCGGTAAACTACTAAGCAGAGCCGGTTCCTAGTGACACGCGACAAGTAGGACTCGGATGAGAAACGTTACATAGCACAGCGCACATAGTAAATATGACAATAATCAGTTCTCACAAAGAGTTGTCGGGGATCACGATAGCTGCTGTTAATAAAACAAATTGTTATTGCATTATTATGTAATTTTGGTCAAAGTCGTTATTATGTTGTTAATGTATATTATTTGTTACGTGGAACGATTACAAATGAACATAAATAATGGAAACGTGAAACCATTTTACACGTTCGACTGCGGACCGACGAGCCGCTACAATAACATTGCCAACCCGCGACAAAACAGTAAACCCTAAAGTATGGCGAGCCGATAATAACCTAGTACACAATTAAAATATACAAAAAGTTGAAAAATCACAAAATTTCCATGATCAGAAAAATTATAAAATCGCCATCGACTCCGAGGCGATCTGCGACTGCGAAATGATACGCGGACACTTTTCGCATGACTGTCTCTTGACATCGCGATTACCGAATTGTAGCAAACGAGAAGTGGAGCGCCGGTGTCTCACGACGTGCGCTCGGCGCGGGGCGTGGCGGACCGTCCGAGGCGGCGGATACGCTCCTAGTGTAACATTAAATACCACCTTTTGAAACGAGATTATTTGTAAAAAAATATTTAAAATAAAAGTTATTACACTACGAGCACATTCCGCTGTTTCAAAACGTTTCGTACGAACGGCGAACGAGATCAACGGCGAGGCCGTCGCTACGTCTCGTCTATGGAACTTGCGTGCTCTATTTAAATAAACAATTTATTCTTTGCCAAATATTGGTAAACACAAACGAAACAATTCATACTGACCCGAATGGTCTTCATATATAAAGCACCCGTATCTCCTGTTTAACACAAGTACTGCCATCGGATAACTTGATAATATGTTTCGGAATTCCTACGACACAACCCACTATGTCACCGCTTCTATTTGTACGTGGGACAAAACGTGATATACGAGTCTGGTACGAGTCGCTATGTAGCCGTATACAACGTCGCCTGCAGCTGCAATACCGCGGACTTTATCAACGCGCAAGATACAAGTTAGAGGATATTCGTTATTATTAACAAAAAAAATTAACTGCTTAATCATAAACTTATTTTAATAATTACAAACATATAATAATTTGTCGTTGAGTGGAGACTGCGTTCGGCGTCGCAGCGGACCAGCACGGACCAGCGCGGACCAGCGCGGACCAGAACGGGCGAGCGATACGGGACAGGACTATACCAGCGATCGATTGCTTCGATCGGAAAATTCTATTGAAGACTACGAAAGTAAAGTAAGGAACAAAACAAAATTTGAAGTAAAAGATCATTCTAGATTTATCACAAAAAGTCCCGCCGAGACGGTCCGGACGGGCCGGCTGTCGAGCGGGCTTCGATTACGAAATTAATTTACTATCTAACTACTTAACGAAAGGAAACGATATGCGAAGCGTGGTAGTCGACTCGTGCTCGACTGGAATTTAGTAGACGCGAAGTTACATCTAAGACTTGTGGAGGTTTGTCACACGACGAGCCGCCGGCGCCACCTGCGGACCGACGACCACTGTTAGTGTCTCTCGACCGTCGCGACGACCAGCTTCTTTTCTTTTCGTTTTAGTTCTTTCTAAATGTTTGCGCTCTTGTAGTCAGATAGAAAATAACTAAAACTACAAAATGTGTAGCGACATCAGGCATGGCATCGGGAGGAATGAGTCTTCGAAACTTAGATCCTTCGGATACCTTCGTGGCGAAAAAATTGAATGCCAAATGTTCTGACGGCTGGCTAAGCGCTTTATGACTAAAGTTTTGAAACACAAACAAGGGTATGAATGTCAATATGAATGAAACGAGTATTATAAACGTGGGTCAGGAGTGGCGGAGGAGGCGGCGACGTACTAGCGGCGGTAGGGCTGGCGCGGCTGGAAGGCGGCGCGGTGCGACGACAGCGGGCGGCGGCGCGGCGCCTCGCGCGCGCGCGTCTTCTTCTCCTCCACGTTGAGCTTGACGCCGGCGCCCTCGCCCTCGCCCGGGAAGAACAGCGGCTGCAACCACACGTCACGTCACGTCAGTCTGCGGGGCGCGCGGCGGGGTCAGGCGGCGCGGACACTCACGGCGGCGTTGAGGCACTCGGCGGCGGCCTGCGCGCTCTCGTACGTGATGAACCCGTAGTTGGGGTGGCGCGGCGCGCCGGGCGCGGCCGGCTTGCTGTGCACGCGCAGCTCGGCCACGGTCCCGAAGCGCGCGAACAGCGCTCGCAGCTCCTCCTCCGTCGCCGAGTGCGGCAGGTTTCCCAGGAACAGCTGCTGCGCGTCCGAGTACCGCCGGCCGCTTTCCGACGGGTTGCCTGTCGTCGAGCGAGTGGTTAGTGTCGACCGTCACATTTATGTATAGTTCATGCTCAGTTAAATATTCATTAAATTGAATCTGATTTTGTCAATACAAAAGAATCGAGATCTCTATCTGTATACGTTTCACCGGTTATGTTAATAACGG
Organism: Nymphalis urticae; assembly: GCA_905147175.2. Taxonomy (NCBI): domain Eukaryota; kingdom Metazoa; phylum Arthropoda; class Insecta; order Lepidoptera; family Nymphalidae; genus Nymphalis; species Nymphalis urticae. The sequence goes on along the minus strand of LR989995.1, from coordinate 13,055,770 downwards.
CTCATGTGTCGGGTCTCCACTGTACCTGGCTGCTGCGGCTGCGCTACGCGTGGGGGCCGCGGTCGCGGCTCGTGCGGCGCGGGCGCGGACGCAGGAGCGGGCGCGGGTACGGGCGCGGGCGCAGGGGCGGGAGCGGGGGGCGAGCCACGTGACGCGCCCGACTTCAGCAGGTTGGCGTACGTCTTCGGCGTCGCTGTAACACAAGAGCGGTTAGGATTTGATGGACTAATAAGCGGTATATAAAAATATAAAATAAAAGAAATTAAAAAAAAATGAGTGGTCTTATTTAGTAAATCATATATAAAAATATTAATGAAAATAGTGTTTTATATAATATTATAATATTTTCGTTTAAAAAAAAGTAAGTCGATAATAATTAGTGAAGTCCGGTCTCCCGAGAGAGGCGTATAATCTGTATGTATTATGAAAACCAGTTGTTGTTTTAGTCGTTGTTTGTCAGAAATAGTAAATTAAGTATTGATATTTACAAGGTTGCGGCGGCGGCGAGGGCTCCCGCTCGGGCTCGGGCTGCGGCACCGGCTCGGGCACGGCCTCCGGCTCCCGCTCCGGCGCCGGCGCCGCGCTCACTGCGGCCGGCGTCGCCGACGGAGCCCCGGCCGGTATAGCGTTCGCTGGATACGTGAACGAACATTAAAGACCAAAACCGAATACGTTAACAATGTCATTCACGCTGTCACAACAAGCCATCGGTCCATACCCTGCAGCGCGGCGACGAGGTGGCGCGGGGGCTCGTCGAGCGGCGGCGGGAGGCCGTTGAGGTGCGGCGCGGGCGGCGCGGCGGGCGCGGGCGCGGGCGGCGCGGGCGGCGACAGCAGCGGCGCGTGCGGCGGCGCGGGCGGCGCGGGGAAGGGCGCGGGCGGGAAGGCGGGCGCGGGCGGGAAGTAGCCGCCCGTCGCCGCGCCCTCCTCCTCCTCGCCCTCCGACCGCCCGGAGCCCTCGCCCTCCTCGTCGGAGAACACTATGTCCTGGATGGAGATTTCATTTTATTCTCTGAGGCAGTACGTTTCATTCTAAATACACAAAGCGACATGTGGTTGACGACGTTTTACGCTGACCACCTCTTCGAAACGCCGTCATTACCAGAATATTACTCTACGCTATCATTAGTCGATACTTATTACATAATATCAAAACCATCAGCCCAGCCAAGCACAGCCGACAGAGACCAACTCTACACACAGAGCATACACTATCCAAGTAATATTCATGTGATAATTTTTTTGTTTTATGGCAATTGTTTCAGACTGTTGCTGTGTCACATAACGTAAAATAATTATGTCTTATTTTGAATACTGGAAGATGGATGGGCATATGGGCCAGCTCCAGTGTTCACATCAGTAAGTGGTCATCATCATCATCACATTGGCACTATAAGAAATATTACATAACCAATAAACCACCAACGGCACTTAGGATCTGAGAAGGTATGACCTTTGTGCCTGTTTGAGGGTAGAATATGAGATGAGTGGTACTTACTCAGGTGGACTTGTACAAAGCCCTGCCCACCAAGTGAGTCCTTTACGCTTTGTACTAACTCTTCATTTCATTTAAAAAAGAAAACTAGTATCTAACGAAACTTAATTATAAGCATAATTAAAGTTATTTATAATTATTCATGTTAATATTCTTTGAACTGTGATGGCACATTTTTGTAAAACACGGTGCGACGGTTAACTTTTCTTGTGAGCAATTTAAACGCAGGCACTGCTTGAAGCTCGTCATCTGATTCCGTCAATAGGCCTCGTTAGATTTAGGTTCGCCTATAGAGAAATCTGATGTAACTGCCTCGTTTAAAAACAACCTGAGAGTCCATATAATTCTCGCTTGTGATCACACACACACACACCTGGTAGCGGAAGATGTCGTTGTGCACGTAGTACTTCTTGGGCGACTGCGCGGCCAGCACGAAGGTCTGCGTGAAGCGCCGCATGGGCGCGCCGCCGTTGGACAGCTCGCCCGTGACCTGCACCACCACGCCGTTGCCCAGCGTGGCCTGCGCGTCCACCTGTGGGCAGGGCACGCCTTACTGGCCGCTCTCGGGCTACCACACGAACGGAAGGGTCGGGCCGAACCTGGCTGATCTTGGCATGGCAGTCGCGGAAGTTGAGCTGCTGAATGCGGTTGTGGATCTGCTTCTGGCCGACCACTGGCAGCGTCTCGCGATTGGGCGCGTCCAGGCCGCCGTGCACGAACGACGAGTAGTTGTTGTAGAATCTGAACAAGATCGATCGCGTCGAACATTCATATTATTACTTGCAAGCTACATTCCACATACCTCCTTCCGTCCAAAGAGCAAATACAAATATCAAAATTATTAAACTTTGTTGGCATTTCTTACAAGGCCAATGTCTATGAGCATTGGTGATCACTAACCATCAGGTGGCTCATATGCTCGTCCGGCCTACCTATACTATAACAAGTCATCCTTAAGAAAAAACATTAACAATGTTTAATTTTTTGCATATTTGAAATGCTAAATAATTCTTTTATAAATTGAAAACAATGTCTTTTTTGTTTCCCCAAAGTAGAATAATTTGTATAATTATTAATATTATTTTGTGAAGATCACAGTGGATTCAATGAAAGAAATACTTAAATTTTACGAATTCCAAGACTTATAACTTGGATCAAACAAGTTATCTTCCTTTTATATTATTTTAAATATGTTAGAAAATAATAATTATGAATATAGTATTAGAAGCAACTGAATGAACAAAATGAAACGAAAGAGAGCAAGCTATTTGATTCAGATCGATGAGATGTTAACTAATATTTAAGAACATGTTGGATGTTGGTTCAAGCACCAATACTTGAAAAGTTGAAGAGTAATAGATTAGCGTAGTATGGGCATGTGATGAGGAGGGATGAAATGCATGTTACCAAAAGGGTGATGAGTATGAATGTTGATGGATATAGGGGATGGGGGAGGCCAAAGAAAATGTGGATGGATTGTGTAAGAAAGGTGTAAGTGCTGAGATGACGAGTGACAGAGAGAGACAGAGAGACCCCACGTAGTGGGATAAGGGCAGGAAGAAGATGTTGGATGTTGGTTGTTAAATAATAATACACTTCAGCAAGTATAGATGTCGGAGAATCAGCTCTTACGATATAGATATTGCGCGCGTAATCGATAGTAATAAGTAGATAAGAAGAGAAGGACACCACTTCACTTTGTAAAACACAACTAACAAACACGCACACCTGCAGATAGTTGATACACAGACATGTGACTAGTTAGTAGATAGGAACATAGCAGGCCGTTACGATTCCTGTAATACTCAACTTTAGTGGATGGCAATTTATATAAAATTATGCCAAAAGGTCTTCTTGCATAAGCTCATGTCTTTGTCCCCAGTGCAATAATATATTCTGAAGATTCACCTATGCAGATGTGCCGGCGCCTTGTTGAGCAGTGTGTAGTACTGGCGGACAAACTCGCGGCCGACGCTCTGCGGGGACGGGGACGCCTCCATTACCATCGCTGTTGTTATCACTGCGCCGATACAGCCCTCCGCTATACGCTGCCCTGAAACATTGCTCTTGTCATTGTCTTTGTTCAGTATCCGTTAGTAATATTTAGTTGAGGTCATTTTCATTTAGTTAGCAGGAATCAAACGAAACTTTAAATAACAATATTATTATTATAGAAACCTGTTTGTCGAAACGCTAAAAAAATTAAGTAACCAATATATGAATGTATTATTTTTGTGAGTGGTCACTTTTTTCACCTTCGAGTGTAGCTACCTAAACAACAATAACTTTTACTCGATTGACATACAACAATCAAAGTTATCATACACATAGGAACAGTCACACCATGTACTGGTTTGTTTTATTAATTTAATAAGATTTTCAAACTAACAAGAACTTACTAAATACATATTACAATATTAATATAAGTCAAAGATATGGCTGAAGATATTCAATGCAGCTTATTATTTGTATCACAATTATTATTATTTTAATTCGCTCATAATACTGTTATTGCATTGCATTCTTAGTATTGAGATTTTACTTTCTTGGCTAAATGCATCATATGACTAGCCCATAGTATCAGTGCACAAGCTTTAATTCAGAGACAAGTCAACACAACCTTGAAATCACTTGTTTATTATTTGTACTGAAAAGCCCAAGTTTAAATTTCACATTTCCGTCTCAACTGAGGCCCGACTATTTTCTCTCTCCTATGACTAAAACTATTTTTTGTTTCAATCATGTTTTCATAAACTTTTAATGAAAATTTTTTCAAAACTCTTTAGTATCATATTTTGTAAATTTTGTAGTACCTACTCGAAACAAAATGTAATTATAATTCATTCTTCTTCTGCTTCAATGGTATAAATGTGAAAGAATAACAGATATAGAGTTAGTTTATCATTTATAGTATAATATTAGTAAGAATTTACGTTGAGGTATAACAAAGAACATGTGTACTTCAGTACATGCGACATTGCATCTGAGATGATTCATTTTGAAATTATACTCTCATTGGGATCAAAGAAGTCTGAGATCATATTAAAACATAACTACAGTACAAAGTAAATATAAGAGTTCATTCATTTCTATTTATTTATGTTTAAAGTTGAAAAGCAGAGGAGCAAATGGGGCCTCTGATGGTGAGTTGCCAAACAGCCCAGACACTGGCACTGTAAATATTATGTCTTCCTTACAGTTATTATTGCATACATAATTGCAATTATGCTGTAATTATACTGGCTCAATATCCCTCAAATTGGAACATAGTAACATGAAGGATTTCTGTTTTATGGTAGAATAACTTATATGTGGGTGGTACACACTCAGGCCAAAGTATATGGCATAGTGCCTTACCACCATAATAATATAAAAGAAAATGTTATCTTTCCCAGATTAGTTATTATTCCTACATTTGATCACATTAAAAGTCGTTAAAAACCGCAGGTCGTTTTAATTATTTTGTAACAAAGTGAAAACAGCTTGTTCTGTAACTTTATTATTATTATAATATTTATATTTCGTGTAAATAGTAAAAAAACAGTTCCATATACTTCATTTAAATTACTCAAATGATTAATTTAAACTTATTGACACAAATTGATGAATGTAAAACAACACAAACATGTAAAATACATTGTTTATTTTTTTATATCTTCTCTCTATCACCAGTCATTATTAAACTGTTAATTAAAAAATAATATTTTAAAATTAAGTTATTTAAAAATACATATGTATATATTTATCTATTACAACTAACGAGTGTTATTTTATTCGTTAATTTACCTCATTTCGATTTATTTTGCTAAGACAGAAAAACTGGAAAGATTTAAGAGAATATTTATTTTCATATACTAACTATCTTCTTTGATGCATCTATTAGTAAGCATCAACAAATATTATTATTACATTACAAGTTTATGACTTATCGTATGAATAATCAACTGTATCAGTCTACTCGATACACTTGATTATCCAGGGGTTTGTCAAACCACGCATGGCGATTTCGTCTAACATTTAACATGTCCGGCTTAACGCATCTTCCACTGCACACCTTCATCAGATTATTTTCATAGTGAAATCCTAAATATCTTCCATCTATTGCTTATACGTACACAAAATTCGTTCAGTTGATATAATATAGAAACACTAGGGCTTTAACCTATCGAACGAAATCTTTCTGCCGACAACCAAAATATTGCACTGCCAGTACTTTTTTGTAAATAATAACAATTAAAAACGTACCTTAATAAATTATAGGCATCAAAGTAGTGTAATCTGCAACGAATCGTCACGAAAATCGCGTAATTTTCAGGATAAATAAGTACTGAAAACAGAAAAAGAGCCTACCTCACCGTTCGGTGTCAATTTAGCTATAGTGTTGCAACTCGTAAAAAGCTAATTATATTTGTTAATCTCCAAAATAAGCATTATTACGAATTATGAAGAGACTCATCCATTGGTATTTTAATAAATTTTATTAAAGTTATGGTCAATACACAATCTTTACTTTTTAGAAATTATATTTTTTGTAGACCTTAGTTACCATTCATAATCATTGTCCACCTAAATAATTATCATCACTTGAAATTGATAACTTAGATAAAGAAACTTATTTCAATTGTAATTATTAGTAGTTCATCCAACCAAGCATACTTTTTCCCTTAACATTATTAAGCAATAAAAAGTCATCTAATAATTTGTTCGTATACATTTCTGGACGATACTATTCGTAGCTATAGGCGGCATTTTTATTTTAAGGTTGGTAAAAGTATTGATTAATTGCCAAATCTATCCTTCTCACTTATACTTGGTATTATTTGTTATTGCATCCTTGTTGATACCGGTACGTGCCATTGACCTCATAGCTACTCCTTGTTTCTTATTGGCTGCAATCGTAGAAGGGATGAAAATGTCCGCAAAAAAGCGCGTCTCTCTGCTATTAGCCAACATTACGGAATAGTTCGCGCCGACTCATCATACGCCCTCTTTCATTCTTCTGCATTTGGCATTCAGCGTTGAAGGTCGTATTTAGACCTTAGATTTAGTTTATTGTTACTTTAAGTCTAAATATAGTAATAATAATGGCAAATAACGATAATTTTGCACAAGACGTTACTGAAAATCAAGTGAATGGAAATGCGGAGAACGGTGGCGGTGATGGCCAAGAACATAACAGTGCAGATGCGCCAGGACGCGATGACGACAGGTAAAACCGTTGATTTTATATTACGATATTAGTAAAGTGTAATATAGTATAATCTAAGTAAAATATTAACTATTCAAACATAAAATAGCTTTTTGCGTTGTAAGTTTATGTTCACAGTAATTAATGTGCTTGCCGCAATGGCGGCGTCGGTCCGGCATATTATCAATATCGGCATTGTAATCGACTTTAATCCATGAGGTTTTTTCAAAATTCAATGTTTTTATTCCTGCAGTGGATTCTTCGCGTAATCAATTAAGTCATCAATGTCATAGTTCTTATTTCAGCTAAATTCCAGGTTACAATATTATTAAAATTCATTTTGTAGCCGCTCGTCGTAAAATGGCGTCACTCTCGCGTCACTCGTACTTCCCGCCGGCGCGGTCCCGTTATCGATTTTCGCATCAGTTTTTATTTTCACATTCGATTAGTGGATTGAATGTTACGGTCAATTATCGGGCGTGGACCGTGTAAGCTAATTATTTAGCAATTTTGCAAGATTTTAAATCGGTGGTAGTGCGTACGGCGTTATGGCGCCGAGGAAGGCGTCGGGTGATCGGCCCTCGGCGCCGCGGTCAGTTTGGAGCGCTACTAACGCCCTGTCTCTCTGCAGGTGTGAGCCTGCGCCGCCGCCGCAGCTGCCGCCGGAGGACGTCATGGTATATATCCGCAAGGGCTCACACTAAAGTAAAACAACGACCAAACTGACTAGATTGTCTTGGCCACTTAACTTTGGGCCTCGTTCACACTTGCCAATTTCAAATCTTGCGATATCACTGTAACATTCTTGTTTTCATTTCTCGTTGTCTTGATAATGTTAAATTTTGCAGTTTAATTTTTGTAACTTACAGGTTTCTGAATTTGTTTTGCCGCAGTGCTTGGAGTTTGTTTGTAACAAAATGTAGCTGTAAAGTACTGTAAACAAGTACTGCATAGTGTTAATGTTAAATTGTAATTTTTAAGTCAGTTTCTAAATTGAGGCAATTTTGTCCCTTTGTGCTTTCTCATTTTAATAATATCGTTGTGTGCTTACAGAAAGCTTTTTGTGGGAGGCCTGAGCTGGGAAACTACAGATAGTAAGTGTTTTAGGGATTTATTTCAATATAATAAAATATCTTTTTATTATTGCACAATATTAAATGATGATCAATTTCAGTTCTGCTTCTGAAATAATTTGAAGAAACTTTTACCCACAATCCTGACTAAATATCTTAAATATTATTCTCATGTGAAATTAATTTTAGATATCTTATTTGGTGCTGTCTCTTTCAGAGGAATTACGTGATCACTTCAGTGCTTATGGAGAGATTGAAAGTATCAATGTCAAGACAGACCCTAACACTGGCAGATCACGAGGCTTCGCTTTTATCGTTTTCAAGGCTCCAGATTCTATTGATAAAGTGATGGCTGCCGGGGATCACACCATTAATAATAAGAAAGTAGACCCTAAGAAGGCAAAGGCGAGGCATGGCAAAATATTCGTTGGAGGTCTCAGTAGTGAAATTTCCGATGAGGAAATTAAAAGCTTCTTCAATAACTTTGGAACAGTAAGTGTTATTTAGGACGTAAACATTTAATTAAGAATGTAATGAGTAAAATAAATGATGAAAACTCCGGATTTGGTGAGATTAAATGATATCTAGATTGTATGTGAAGATAAAACCGGGCCCCTGATAAAATTTTAGATTCTTGAAAATAATAAGTCATCAGCCAAAACATTTATCAATGTTTATTTTCAGGTTATTGATGTGGAGATGCCTTTTGATAAAACTAAAAACCAAAGGAAAGGTTTTTGTTTTATCACATTTGAGTCTGAGCAGGTGGTCAATGAACTTTTGAAGACTCCCAAACAAACCATTGGAGGCAAGGAGGTTCGTCGAATTCTTTATACAATATAATCAAGTGTTGTATTTGTAATTTAACATTTAATTTAATTTTTCCTTGTTTAGGTTGACGTTAAGAGGGCGACGCCGAAACCAGACGGGCCCGGGGGAATGGGAGGCCGTGGCGGCCGAGGCGGAAGGGGTGCGCGTGGCGGGCGTGGGGGCCGCGGGGGCTACGGCGGCCAAGGGGCCTGGGGCAACCAGGGCTACGGCGGCTACGGCTACGGCCAGGGAGGATACGGCGGCGGATACGACGGTTACGGCTATGGTGGATACGGCTACGACGGCTACGGGGGCTACGGTGGATACGATTACTCCGGATACCCCAATTACGGTAAACGCGGCAAGCAGCACTAGTGAGCCGGCTGGACCGGCCTGCTCACCGACACATTACCTCGACTGATGTTACCTGATCCTAGAATGTAAACGTAGAGTAAGGCGGCGGGCGAGCGGCGTGTCGCGGTTCGCCCGCCGCGCTAGGTTAGCGTAGTGGGGCCGCCCTCCGTCCTTGAGATACCTCCTCGCTGATGTATAATTCGATCGATAAGGAGATATCGAGTCGCGTGAACCTTAGGTGTATGTCTTAGTGCGTAGAAAATATTTATTTTTCTATTATAACTGCGTATTTACATTGATATTCTATCGAGATAATGTGTAGTGAATGTCGTCGGGGCGACAGTTTATTCTGATAACGATCGTAGTTAGGAAACTTGCTCCTATGTAATCTTAAAATAAAATCATTTCATAGTTATAACATTTCGAAAGATCATTTTAATTTGCATTCTTTAGTTTATTTCCACTAATTTGCATCACTGTTGCGAGCCGCCCGCGTGTATGTCAGCGGCAGTAGCGAGTGCCCACGCAGCTATCGATCACTCTTTATCATTGTTTCACTAGGTACTATGTTTGTACATATATGTTACCGCCTTACGTTTTATAAGTGTTCATTTGTAATACCACTTTTGACATATGTAGCAATGTCGCCCGAGTTTTATTTGTTTTGGTATTTTTTATTTACCTATTAACGCTCTCGCCACATGCTACATTTGGGTAATTGGGGTAATATATGGAGAGACATTGTGAAAGTGATAAAGATATGATGAAGCTTTTGAATAAAGCACTGTTACCAAAAAATCAATGTGTTTCCATATATACCCCGCCCGCTCCCGCTCCCCCCGCGCTCCCGCGCCCCGCAACTAACACGCATGCTCGCAGCTGTCCACGACACGTCCCTCGACTGACTCGACATTCGCGGTGTGAGCATCGATTTTAGAATAGAAATTACTCAGTCAAATTAATAATGTTTTATATTATTCTTTTAAATAATTCAGTGCTCTTGAAGTAAACTGATAAACTTGCACTTAGTTAAGAGATAAAAAGTTATACTGGACAAGTTATATTTCTTATCTTTTACTTGAAACAAATAAGTCAACGCAAATCTCGTGCTACACACATATTAAATTGAGTAATGAGTAATAGTGATAGTCCATTTAATTACTAAAACGTCAAGAGTATTTAAAAAGTAGTTATAAATAACTCATCTTTACATTAAGATAAAACATGATTCGTACGAGAAATGAATACTTGTAAATACTCGAAAAACGAATACAAGCCCATATAGTACAAAAAGTGGTGCGTGGAGATAACGCACTCTGCTGGAGACTAATGTCTTTATGTTGCGGGCAGACTACGGCGGGTACGGAGGGTACGAGGGCGGCTACGGCGCGCGCGCGGCTCCACGCGGGAAAGGTACTGCCGTCCTCACCCAACCCTAACCCTTAGCAACCGCCGCCGGTCACACTCTCGTACCGCCGACTGAGTAGACTTAGCTTGAGTGTGTGACCCTACGTGTTCTTGTAGTGTTGTCACGATCGTTTTGGCCCCGCTGCAAATACCTATCGTATTACTAATATATAATAGTTTTTTGGATCGTAGTTTGTTAGTTAAATGTTCCAAAACGTTTCATTTGCATCTCAGTCGTTTAATATTTTAACCGTTTACGTTAATCTCAAATTAGTGTTGGGATAATATTGCATGTGTGAATGTAACTGAAAAATTATTTCAGCTTGGTATATAATTTTTTAATGAATTCTAATAGATTTAGAATTATATGACAGTCCTTAAGTGATATTTGTTCATTTCGAGGCTATTTTTTGGATATTTTGACATTATTACTTAAATTTGAACTTACTAGTGATTACTAAATATATTCTCTATGTAGATAGTTTGAAAAAAAATTAATTGTTTACATACTAAAATGTGAATAACATAGTATTTTGAATTTGAAGTGTGAATTTTTCATGTCTTGATATCTAACAAATCTTGTTTCTTAATGAATAGAAATGTAATAACGTTTTTTTTTCTTTTTTTTTATGGAAGAAACAGAAGGCAGACAAGCGGAGGGCCGATCTGATGGTAAGTGGTCACCTCTGCCGTTAACATTGATTATGCTAGTGACCTTAAATAAATTCCTGACATTACCAATGTGCCGGCACCAGTGTGACCTAAGATGTTACATCTCTTGTGTCTATTTATTATTGCACTGCCTCTTTCACTTTGGCTTCCGATGTAGATCAAATTTCTTTCAATAGTCGAGATTTGATAATAATTTTTAAATTTATTTGCCGAATGTATTTAATGAGCGCGTTCAATAGTAATGCATTTTAATATTATGAATGTTTGTCTAAATTAGCTCCGAGGGACTAAAATCACACCGCTTTTTGTTATAAGCTTAATGCTAAGCTAAAAACATACTATAGTTTAGTTGAATTATAATATTGTAGCCTTTATTATCTAGTAGTCTTTCTTTAAATTTATATTTCACGCACTATTTGTCAAAGAAATTGCTTATTTGCTTCAACCTAACTAGAAAGGAGGATACACTCATAGTATAAATCAATTTAAGATAGTTATTACCTAACTTATTTGAGTATGTTAATAAATTCAACATATTTAAATTGAATTATTCAATTAAAATTATTCCTGGATTTGTGTAAAGCTGACAAATAAGACAATTTAAAACTTCAGTCGGCAGTTTTATACATTTGAGTCTTAACATTGCAAATCTTTCCTGAGTATAAAATACAATGCAATGTCATTGTGGTTTTACCGTTACTCGTGAGTGTACCGCTATTTAATAACTGGCATGACTAACGCGCCGCCGAACCTGTTTTTATTTCATCGTTAAGTTGACTTATTGGTGCTATGCTTTTCGAAGTTTCCTTATCGTGACATCTTGCAGCAGGCTACCAAGGCGGCAAGCAGCGCGGGGGCGGCGGCGGTCGCGCCAACCAGAGGCACCAGCCCTACTAAACACAAACCAGTACCTGCCGATAGTCATCTCAGTCCAATAGTAAGGTGAATATGTTGCGTTAATATTGTATGCGCTCATTTTTTTTTTAATTCGCCCTAGTCTTTGCATGCGGGTTGACATATCGATCATTGGAAGAGTGCTAGTGACGCTACATAATAAATTCCTTAATATTCATCCTATTCACTTGGGGTCGGCGCGGTCTTTCCTCCAGTCATATTTACTTCCAACATTCGACAGATATCAACATACTATAAACTCTTGTTAAAATGTAAAATTTAAATAGATATATAGCTACATTTAATTTAGCTCAGTCGCGCTTCACACATGCTATTCAGATTAGTGCGGTGGTGCGCTACTCGGCGAGGGAGTAACTCTTGACTTGTGTTTCAGATTAAGTGATCGGTCGTGCGCGTCCCCCGCGCCGCAGCCGCCGCAGCCGCCGCCGCCGCCGCGCCGGGGACGCGACATTCCATTCCACATAATTAATATTTAAGAAATCTTTTTAAGAAAATTTTTAAGGATAAAAGTACGTCGTATGTGACGTGACCGCATCCGGAGCGGTCGTTGCATTAAATTAATATAATATAGTATGGATTAATAGATTAACTTGAGTATTATTGCTGATTAGATTCAATTTTGACATTATAGTATCGAAATCTTACCTTTTGAACTGATTCTTAGAGTAATAATTATACAGAGCTTAAAGTTAGAGTTACGGTCGCCGACGGCGCGCCGGGTCCGTGTGTGCGTGCGTGCGTGTGTGTGTGCGTGCGTGCGTGTGAGCAGCCGCCCTCCACTCAGCGATGATTGTTCTGGATCTCATTGCAGAAAATGTTGTAGATTTTTTGTAATTTTTAATTTTGGTAATCGAACAAGAAAATAGAATCATGTATTTTATACAAACTAGTTGTTTCTTCCGATAAATAAGGGATGAAATTAGCGTAAGTGATCGGACATGAACAAAACTTCTGGAGATATACGAGTTGTGTATGTCTAAATAAAACAAATATGTAAATAAAATGTTGACTTTTTTGTCTGTCTTAATTGATTTCAATTTCAATACTACAGAAGTAGGCACTTATTTATTATTAAGTACTGAATCTTTTTTACATTTTCTCAATACTGTGTTTAGTCTATATTCCAATTAAAGAACATAGTTTTAAAACTTGTAATTCTAATAAAAATTGTTTTGTTCAGTGATTATTGTCTAGAAATCGTAATGTAAATTGTGATTGTTGTAGGTATTTGTACGACTTCTTTTGAAACTTCATAGTTGATATGCCTAAGTTAACATAGAATTACAAATATCAATAAATGTGGATATAACTGTCTTGTGCAATCTTGTCTTCTAAATTGATACCAACTAAAAACCGTAAAAGAAATCCGTAAAAAATATATTAGATCTTGCTCAGGTATAATTTTGACGTCAAATAAGTAGTAGTCAACAGTAATTCAGCACGGCTGTGCACTGGACGTAGCGTGCAGGACATCAAGAGCGTTGCACAGGGCTCTATAGTTAACCTGTCCCAAAGAAATTTATAATTATTTTTTTATTTTTGTTCATGTTGCAATATAAATGAGCACATTGGCAATTTCTAACAGTGAATAAATTGGCATTACAATAGTTTTATTTTAGTAATAATTATCTATGCAAACAATACATTTATTTTAGTCCTGCCTCTAGTAGGCACATACCTCATCTCTGCAACCGCGACGGTAGCCGAAGCACTTGTAGATAACGTCCCGCTCCCGAGCCGACACGCGCTCCAGCAGCCCGCGCCGCGACAGCGCCCGCTCGAGCGCCGAGCGCGGCAGCGAGCCGCAGCGCTGCGGGTCCGCGTCCTGCCATACCGCGCCATTAGTGAACACGTTTGATGTTAATACAGCACTGCAGATAAATCGACAGTTTATTGCCAGCGCACAGTGCAATTTTCTTTGTCCAAAAAAAATATACTTTAATTTGGAACACCCACAAATACATTTAAAATCTGAAATTAATATTAACTTAGATTTTCACGTTATTGAATAGACTAGCAAACTAAATTACACAAGGCAAGTAAGGCCGCGAACCGATAAAGTTGTAAATGACGAAACCTCGCGGTCGTATTATTTGACTAAACAGTTAAAATACCTATGTACTAAATCTATTGATTGTATGTAATATATATAGTTATATATCTCAATATTTTAAAAGATAATACATGCGAAGAAAGCACGTATTCCTGTATCGCAATGTCAAATATTTCACTCTTAGAGCAGCAGCATACACTTTCCGAAAAAGCTTTCTTATTCCACACTCGCAACTATATAATTCAGGAAGAAATATTAAAATATATATAAAAGCTGAGATGGCCCAAAGGTTAGAAAACGGGAATCTATGTCGAGCTCAGAGAGATATGCGATATTTTCATCTCCTATCTTTTGTTTTGTATTTTTAATATAATATATTAAATTAACCCTTTAACCGCCCGACTTCATATCTGTTGGCGTGCCCCCAGCGCCCGGCACAGTGAAGTGAATCGAAAAATAAATACATACCTACAAAAAAGAGGGATGTGCAATACTTAACTTTTAGATGTCGATATTTCGTAAAACGAAATGTCGACCTTTTAACCGCCCGACTTAGCTTGGTGGAGATATAGATACCTACTTGAGTATTACTTATCTTACGAAATCATTCGGCATTTTTCGTAAACCAGGAAAACAAAAAGTGTTTGAAAATTTGAACGATTTATTAATTCGTACTTAGGCTATTCAAAATAAAATCAGTCCAGAGAAGAAAAATTATTGATTTCTCAAAAGTAAGTAGGTACAGGTAATGAGTTCTTATGTGTATTGATTTATACCTACTCTTAAGTTTTAGTGCGAGTTTTTATACGTAGTCGATCGTGTCTACGTTAACTTCAATTTGTACTGAAACTAAAGTAACGCCTGGTGACAATAACGGGAACTACAAATGTTCCACAAATCTACGTAAACGTTAACACGATCGAATACGAGTACTTAAAAAAACGCTCTCCACTCGCACTGCCTACTAAACAATTAACAACAAAAATAAAAAAATACTCTTGGACATGTCATTATCAGTTTACATATAGACTTAAATGGTAACGTATTTATCACAATCACAATTTATATCACACTAATGAACAATAAACATAAAAATAAAAATTTCATCATCAATTCTGATAAAAATTCTTCATTTTCATCGCCTTCTAGAATTCGTATTAACTCTTCAGTAGTCGTCATGATAAATTTCTGTCATGTACATTTATCGACATATGAACGTAAAACCACATGCACAAGCCCAACACTGGTGGAAAATTCCAGAAGTCGGCACTCCTTAATGACGTAAGAAGCGGTCGTCTTTATCCGACCGTGGCGCTGGGCGTACTAACGAAGTATGTTTCGGAACATGTAGGCTAGGGATGGGTACCATCAATTCAGTCGCTGACGTTTCACAAGTAAATTTGCTTAATTCCATAGGAATTAAATGAAATACTTACAAATATTTGTAAAAAAATGTTTTATTAACAATTGCTGTATTTGTTTTAAAGTTAATTAGTTAGTATAACGAGAAATATTTTCATTTATTTTTATTTTTGTATCGGTAAATCTTGGCATATGTCTCGTCCCTCACGTCGGATTTTGTCGTCATGGGCGTTGCACATCAATACAATTTTCTAAAATTAATGTTAGTAATTCTTCTAACTTTGGACATTATTTTTAAGACTTCTAATTAAGAGGCTAAAGTGTATTAAACTGTAAACGATTACTTAGTTATCTATTTACCTAATGTAAACATTTTTTGATAGAATACAGCGTAATTAAATAAAAAAGCTGATAAAACGATCAGTGTTATTTTGGTCGTAAATATACGACTCAGGCGAAATGGGCCCGAAAATATTTGTCGGATTAATCCGACCTAGGCGGTTAAAGGGTTAATGAGGTTGTGAATATTTTTAAAATAAACGAGAAAATAAATGACTGACAGACTGTTGTGTTTGTCGCCGCTCATATATTGCTACGCCGATGATCGTGTTTCGTGTGATAACCGTGGGTTCGAACCCGGGCAAGTTGCACTGAATTTTCTTGTGCATAATTTATGTTTGTAGTTCATCTCTTGCATGACGGTAAAGGTTATCCATGGTGAGGAAACCTGCATGTGTGCAAATTTCATTAAAATTATATATCTATTACTGTTAGATTATATATCAATTTATAACAGAAAATGCAATTGTTTTTTATTTTATTATAGGTACAAGGCTTATTATTGATTACTAAACAAGCTTCCTAAAACACTTGCAATAAGGAAGATAAGCTTATTTTTTTATGATCTCAAAAAATCATATTTAAAATACTGGCGAAAGAATTTCTAAGTTATCTGCAAAAAAAAATTCTTAAATTCTTTTCTGGAGCGACCGATTGCCCAACGTCGACCGCTCGCCCATACAATTTCGCCTAAATTTTCGCGTTATTCTTGATTTTATTTAAATTTCGGTTAGTAGTGAAAAGTGTAGTAGTGAAACTCAGGAAAAATATCTTTTCTATATATGTTATCAACAAAAACAAGTAGATATTTTCGTGATGGGCATTTTAATATGAGTACCTTAGTAGTGAAATTTGTATTTATAAGGTTTTAGTTTTGGGATCAAACATTTAATTCTTATAGGTTAGTTATAGGTATTCGTTTAATATAAACATAATTCAGAATTTCAGAATATTTGTAATAACGGCCTTGATACGTTGAATACCGATAGTGTTGTCATAAAAGTTTGTATCGATGAAAAATACATTTCAATGTTAATCTTAAGTTTATTGTTAATCTTGAAGATGATTTGTGAACAACGAAGTATCGGCAATGATATATATAAGTTGAAAAAATCATTAACGACTGTGACCCATTGAAATTGATTTTTACCATATGGCGGCGTCCTAATTGGGAGTGATCGTACGATGGCGCGATGCGTTTTTCATCTCACGATCAAAGTAGTCGTGCGATGACCTAACAGATGTCCTAATAGATCGCGCGATGTCCATCGTGTGATGCCGTCGCTCGATGGCTGGCGCTCGATAAAAATATAATACACTCAAAAGATATCTGTTGCTTTGATTACATGATCGCACGATCAAACGCATCGTACGATCGTTATTAAGCATTTCATGTGCTCGCACGATTACTTGCGAGGTTCAAATAGGACACTGATGAAATCTGTATGTTTGAACTCATCGCACGACGAGAATGCATCGTGTCATCGCCAATTAGGACAACGCCTTAGTTTCTTTGAAAGTCAAATACGTAGTCTATTATAGTACATATGATACGAATGTCATTTGAATAAGCTTATAAGGGGGCTTTTGATAGCTGCCACATACTCTGCTTCTGTATTTTAATGACATGTGCAAATTAGCATCATTCTATGTTGTCAGGCGACAGCACTGTAGACGCCTTATATACCGGCCGCGCTTATATTTGTTATATGTGTTATTTGTATTTTTTATGTGTCTGAAATAACAAGTTTTTATTAACCAATGCCTGAGATTGGGGCCAACCAAACTTGGTACAATTCAACCCCAATACGACACAAGTTAGCGCGATGACTTCTCAATTGACACCTTTTGACCGCGATGACTTCTAAAATGACCATCCCCTCATTTTGAGAATGCCACCTCGCTACCAAATCCAGTATCAGGACGTTAGGTTCCGCGGTCTATTGGAAGGTGAAGCCAAATTAGCCTTTAAAAGTTTTGTGTGCTCAACAAGGTAAGTCAGTACGTCACGTTAGTTTCTCGCCTAAAATTCTACAAGGCGAAAACTCAGCCCCACATGGAGTTTGGTCCACCATTTTAAGGTCGCTCAGCGAGCTATGGAGAGGGCAATGCTCAGAGTTTCTTTGAAGGATCGAATCCCAAATGTAGTGATCCGACAGAGAGACAAGGTTATCGACATAGCCCAAAGGATTAGTAAGCTGAAGTGACAGTGGGCTGGACACATAAGTCGCAGAACCGACGACCGTTGGAGTAGACGTCTTCTGGAGTGGAGACCAGGCCTTGGCAAACGTAGCGTAGGACGCCCTCCAGCTAGGTGGAGTGACGATATACTTAAGCTGGCTGGCAGCGGTTGGAGATTGAGAGCTGAAGATCGAGCTCAGTGGCGTGCTATTGGAGAGACCTATGTCCAGCAGTGGACGAGAAAAGGGTGATGATGATGATGATTATTATTATTATTATATGCCACGAACTGTGTACAAATTAAATTAAAGCCCTAGTTGGTTATATATAAAGCTATATTCGAATTGTTCATTAGATTATCGATGTATATGTATTACCTTACAATGAATAGTCTGCGATTGACGGATTGTTAATATCACGTACTTTCGTTTCAAAAACGTAGGTAACATATTAGAACTCACCTTAAAAACCTCTAGTATATTAGAAAGCTGATCGGGAAACTTGGCAAGCTTAGAGAGCGCGCCGGCGACGAGAGCGCGCTGCTCGTAGTCGAGATGGCAAAGCGGCGCTTCGGGCGGCGCGTGCGGCGTGGGCTGCAGCAGCGGCGCGCGCTCCAGCCCGCCCGCCGCCAGCGCCTCGCCCACCGTCTCGCAGAACCGCTCGTACTCCACGTAGCGCCGTCGGCCTGGTGCGCTGAACCTGAGTGAGAAGCGGCAACATCACTAACCCGTGCATCTAAATGAAGGGTGTTGCCGAGCGAAAATTCTGTATGATTCTCGTGTGGCAGACATTATTATTTGTCATGACTGCCACGCCGATGCAATTACAACCATGAGAAAATATTTAATTAGTAATGCTTTATTGTACAACTATGGCTCGTGATATGTGATAATGCATCGCACTGGATTCTAAAATATATGCTTAAAAAGTTAAAGGATGTGCGACCGCGAAAGTATTTGACTATCAGCCTCAGAGGCAAATATGTATGAGCTGTACCTATACAGTACTAGTACAGGATACTTGCTTTTTGATTTTTTGTGAAATAAATAAAATTTTGGTAATCGTCTAAGTTCATACAATAATAACTACTCGTCCCGACATCATACGGGTAAAATAAGGATTTTATGCCGCGCTATATTTTAACCAATGAGATATAAACATTCATCATCCGATTTACTCACCCGTACAGTGCTAATGGCTAAGGTATAGTACAATACACCCATGCGTTTATTTAAATATATTTCTAAAATTACTTTCAAGTTGCACAAATTAGCCAAATCATTATTAATATTGTAATGACTTTAGCTAATCGACATATAAAGCTGCGTCTCACACGTCCATGAGGGTCTCCACCTCGGCGGGCGCGAGCGCCAGCCCGGCGCCGGCGAGCCCGCGGTAGAAGTCGGCGCGCGCCACCACGCGCTCGCGCCGCGCGTCGAACTGCTGCAGGAACTCGCGCGGCCGCACGCCTTCGCGCGACACCTGCCCGGGGCACGGCCTGGTTACTTTGAGTTTACTCCTACGGGAGTTCGGGCACAGGAAACGAGCTGTAGGAATATTTTGCGAGCTTGCAAGTAAAAAAAAATGATACTGAGGTTTTTAGTAATGTCAGAGTACTAAAATTCTCGGTACAAAATCTCTGTCTGCGTTCGCAGCTCATCGCACCTTTCCCTTTATCTTAGCGAGGATTTGAACGATGTCCGTGTGTCGCGGGTCGGGCCCGCGCGCCGCCTCCGTTCGTACCGGCATCGCGCGCGCCACCGTCGAGCTCTCCACTGGTTTCTCTTCCAACTGTTAAAGAGTAAATTCTATTATTTAGTTTGGTGGTGTTCCTTTCCTACAAGGTAATTCTAATTCTTACAAGCATTTTATTAATTTATTTACCTTTTTTCACGAGTTTTAAAGATCAGATTACATTACATTTTCAGATTACACACTGTGTGTGCATATAACGCTAATTTCTATTTAGTGGTTACTAGAAAAACAATTCCAAAGAGTAGAGGGATTATGATTCAAGGGACACATTAAGTGTTAGCAACTAGTGTACCTCGTCTAGAAGCGCGAAGTAGTTGAACCCGCAGTCGTCGAGGTATCGCTGTTCGAGCGCACTAAGCTGTTCCGGTGCCGTGAGCACGGCCGCTCGCGCGAGCACGCGCCGGAGCTGCGCACGAGACACGTGCCCGTTGTTGTGCCTGCGGAGTGTCGTATAGCCGGTCAATAGATGTCCGCGTGCGTAAACGACGTGATTTGTAATTCAGAAGTATTTCTATACATTTTTATGGTTCCAATATTATGTCATATGATTGTAAAGTTATTAAATATATCACCGAAAGTTTCTCGACGAAGCGACTTGTGTGCCTGCGAGCATAAGTAATGGAATCAGATGTTTGTAGCTCACTGACGAAGAGCTGGAATCTAACTTTGGTAGAGGATCGCAGCGATGTTCAAATGTGTTAAGTTTGTTGTTTTAATCAAATTAATGTTTTATTTATTAATAGTGTCATTATTTACATTAGTAATCATATTTTGCACTATATTTAGTTCAAATATAATAGAAATATAATAAAGCATTTTAGTATAAACATAGAAAAAACGCACGCAGTAGTAAGGGAGATAGGTGCCGTTTTCGCCAGACTATAACAAATATTTTTTTAATATTCGGCTCTCATTTTTCGTATCAGTGGCCTGTAGATGATGGTCCGGTAGTGGGCACGGCGTCAGTCAAGTCACTCAATTTGATGGCAGCGGTACTCACTCGTCGTGCTCTCCGAACATAGGTCTCAGGTCAATGGCGCGTTCCTTACAAGCGGCTCGCAGCCGCAGCAGCCCTGCCTGCGCCAGCTCCGGCGCGTCCACGTCGCGGACCGCCGCCGCCGCGCGCGCCTCTGCTGGCGACTCCGACACCGACACCGTGGGGTGCTTCTCTAACTCCTTTATCGCGAATACTGTGGAGTACCGTGTGTTAGCCAAGAGCCGACCTTTCGATTCTATCAATAATTCAGTTTTAAGGGTTAGGCGACACATCACGTTACGCAGTGAATCAATATAAATATCATGGAGGTGATATTCAATTCTTCATTGGAAGATGTACGTACTTCGTAGGTAACGTTGTATTATGATATTTCTCTTATTGAACATCTAAGGGATTATTAACTGCAAATTTAGCAATAACAATTGTTTTTTTTAATACAGAAGTGGTTGTGTTTTATTACTATTAGGGAGAACGATTATACACTAAGGAAATGTATTTATTTTTTAAAGAATAAAAGATTAACAGCTACTTTAAGCGACTGATTCGGGGCTTCAACTTAGATGTTATAATTGTTCGCGTATAAACCGTACGGCAGACAGCTTTTACAATTTGAAATACCTTGAGCGACTAGTATTTGCATCGAGACAGCTCGGACTCCGAACACAGGACCGTCGAGAGGGTAATATTATTTCTTAAATGCGATGTATGGTAGTGTTGTCTGCCCATCGCAATTTCACCTTGGTCGCAGTCATCCTCGAAAGTGCGCCAACAGACAAGGCCCCCGTGTGTGTAATGGCACGCAATGAGGCGCGCCTCGCGATCCGACACCACGGCCGCCAGTCCCATGGCGTCCAGTGCGCGGCGAAACTGCTGCGGGGACACTCGGCCGCTGTGTAGTGGGTCGTAATCCTAAAGGGGACAGACTATGTGAGTGAACCGAATCGATAAGCGACGGTTACGAATGCTCATTTTTATAAGTCGTTTGTCGCTAGGATTTTCGCCGGTGTGAAAAGCACTTCAACACTAAGTATGACGCTCTCAGCACGTTGAAATTGTTTTCGTAATTAGCGATTTTGATATCTTTCTTGATTAGAATATTATATTCGTTGTGTACAAATAAGGAATTTATATTTACACTCACTATGTGGGTAAAGTGCTTTTAGACGTTGGGATTTTATTAAATAAACCAGAAAATAATTTACCCTAAAAAATTCAGAGACTCTGATCCGACGTTGCAGCACAAACTGTTGGACGGTCATCATTACTTCGACAAGTTGCCGAGAAGGTTTCGGTGGTTCAAGAGCTGGATGAAATACTTCGGAACTACCCAGTCCAGATGTAGACAATCCAGCTTCGATTTCTGGTCGCGAGAGCTTGGGTAATGTAGTGTCGATAACCGCTTTGGGATGATTGAACGCCTAAAAAGTAATGATCACTTTAGAAAACGTTACGTTCTGTTTATATATTATTTTACATTTTAATAATGTAAACCTGACAACATACACACCGGCCCAAGTCCTCGAATTCCTTCTTTTTTTACAGCTTCGAGTGCTTTCAGAAACTCAACGTAGTCGATAGTATACGAGTCCCTAATGAATCGTCTTACAAGAAGGTTGAAGTCCTCAGGCGAAACGATTATGCCGATGAAGTCCAGGATACGTGCAAAATGTGCGAATGTTATTCGCCCATCGTTCTTAGCAACCTGTACACAATGTTACATAAATTATTGGATTAGTATTTGAGTTATAGCAAAAGTCAGATTTCACAATTCCGGTATGCAAATAACACCAGGCGATTATGGCACGTCACGCTGACTGATAGAAACTGAACAGCTCACCAGTTCGTAGTCCTGGAAGTACGGTTTCAGTGGAATCTCGCGCTGTGCTATGGTTGCTAGCAAGCAACAAAGGCGACGCATCTGCCATTGATCCAATTTGTGGCACTCGGGCTCAGGGGGCGGGGGACATGCCTCCAGCAGACAATCAGATGATGTTTTCTCTCGTCCCAGATCTAGTGAATGTTAAGTGTGTAAACAATTTTGTTATTTAATATAAAATTAATCTTATATCTTATAAAATATAAAGTACACTAGTACATTCCTATCCTTTTGTCTCTAGATGACTGCAATTTTAAGGCCCTGAGTCCGAGAGTTTTCTGTTAAGATATACTCAGCAGCAGCCCCTAGTTTGGCAATGCTTACCTTTCCGTCGAATTATAGAGTGTGGGTCTGTATTTCCGCTCACATCACTGAGGAAGAATCGCTGATGAGGATATTTTTATCTGTTTGTTATTTAATAATTATACGTAAACTTTATGCCTTACTACCCCCCTATGTTGCATAGAGCGATTCAGTAATGCAGAATTTAAAACAGCAGACTTTAAAACAACAACAACAATAAAAATCAAATTCTCCATAAACATCTGATCTGCGCATTATTCGAGTAAATATTTGTTGTAATTAATTATTATCTACCTTCCCCGTGTATGACCTGACAGAGTTGGTCGTAGAGTATGCGGCCGTCCTGGGCGCGGAAGTAATCGGCGAGTTGGGCGATCTCTGCGTCGGACAGACCTACTACCGACCGTAGCGGGCCCGCCAACACCGACACGAACTTGGACTCTGATAGAAATATGCTGGTTATTAAAAAACAACATATATCGACAACAACGATGAATTTAGCGGTAATTTTAGTAACTACACGTCACACGACGCTAAGTCTCATTATATATATTTCATATTTTTTTACTGTTGAACGAATACAAGTTTTGTTGAAATACCTGTGGGAATTATTCTGTCTCGTATATGTTATTATTATATTATGTCGATGCTATAGATACCTACATAATACATGCTGCAAAAACACAATTACTGTTGACGATGATCAACAAAGCGGCGCTTACTGTTCTCAATACATTTCTGGCGCTCGTTCGTCGAAAAATCATGAATGCAAACGTAGACGAGAGTTACCAGAGATGAGGGTGTTCCCTTCAGGGTCGAGAGGGCGGTACCACTGCCACAGGTCGAGGCCCACGCGGAACACGGCCGCACGGATCTTGTTGCATGTTTTCCAAACATCCGCCAGCCGTATTATCTGCGTTCGTACGTTACATTTTCGGCCTTACTTATAAACGTTGTTTAGTGTGTTTTTAGTTAAACATTGGCGCGTCTCCTTCTTGCGAATGTCAAAATGAAGAAAGTCAGAAATCATTGTTTATCTGAACAGCCGCTAAGCAACGTTTATAAATATACCCTTAGTACATATATATGTTTCCCGTAACTGAGGGAGCACATAGATTTATAACTTGCATAATTTATTAAAGCTTGTCATGTGTAATCCTTGATAGAGATCCTATTAAATACGTTATAGAATAGAAATATAACGTTAAAGAAAACACAGATTTAACCACAAAATGTAATTTACTTCAAAATCAACTCAAGTCTGACAATATTTCACCAAATCGACATAATTTTCAAAGGTCAAACAACCGTTAATTTCTACACAAGAATTAACACAATTCAATAAAATAACGAAAGCAAATAGAAATAATGTAGAAAGAACTTACAGTGCGCAGCTTCGAAACCAACCACTTTGGCGGTGATCGATGCTGCCCACAGTAGGTTTGGCTTATAGAACAAAGGAATCAAGACTGAGCAACTAAAATATTATTTATGAGATATCCGTCACAACCGAGAGTCCCAGCAGAAATGTAAAACCTAGCGCCTGCCTGTGTCTCGCCCGCTTGCTTGAAGAGGGGACTCCTCTTCACCTCGAACCGAAATCATGCCAGTCTGACGTCACAGTTAAAGACACGCCCCCCTGGAGACTATCCTTCAGCTAACTATATATATAAAGAATAGGTAGGCAGACGAGCATACAAGCCACCTGATGGTAAGTGGTCACCAACGCCCATAGACACTGACATTGTAAGCAATGTTAACCATCGCTTACATCATCAATGCGCCACCAACCTTAAGAACTTTGAACTAGAGTTGCTTGTTGTATATATATTGTTGTGTTGATTTCCAGAATTTGAAATTATGATAGCTTGTTAATTATTGAATAAAGGAAAATTGAGTTCATGATCACGTCCCATTAAGGAATTCTTAATGGGACGTGATCATGAACTTAAAATCTAAGTGCATTACTAACACCATAGAAAGCATTTCGTAGATCGCACTACGCAGCCAACAATAGGAAATAAATCTTACGCCCCTTGTCATATGACGGTGTTACTCGAGAATTCCGCAGATACATATAAACGGCTGGACCGTTTCACACGAGACGCGGATTTGACGCGTTCGCTCCGCATGGTCGAGGGGAACCGGGGTCTTCCCGAAACATGTCTAGCATTCCTCGAACGTTACGTGCGTTAGCGTAACCGGATCATTTATATAATAACAATATTATGATCAAATATGGCTCTTGTAATATATCATAATATCTGTCTGTATGTTTAAAGTTTTCTTAATTTCATTTAATTTGTTAATACACAAGGCGTATTATTCTATAAAAAATACGGAAATGACAAATAATGCTCACTGAATCTGTTATATTTGCTGATTTCATACATAATGATGAATTAATATATAATGATGAATTATTATAAATGAACAGTGCGGTTGCATGCGAAATGTGGCATCTTTATAAAAAACCCAATTGCAGTTTTCCTCTGTAGTATTTACCGAATCGATACCGACACCGAACTAATTACAGGTTTTCGAAACTATAACCGATTAATAAGTGCTTGTAAGAGCCAACTTGATTGTTGATATTTTAGCCTTGCAATCAAACGTGTCTGTGCTCGAATACTACGCGTAGGAAATACCTTTCTTCTACAAATAGTCCCCGGTATATTCTTTATGTCATATGTCATGTGTATAAACCCGCACAGTAGTTTTACGGTAGAGGCAAAAAATATTGTTGGTCCTTCTATCAACCATAATTTAACCGTGAGTTATGTGATCGATCAAAAATAAATATAAAGTAGTAAATGTTTTTTTCCTGAAATATACATATAATAATTTTAAGTAAATAATTTTAGTAGTAATATTTTTTAAAATTCTAATTTACCGTGTCGTGCATCTTGAAATCACTTTAAACAATAATAGCGCAATGCCGCAATTGTCCTGAAAACTCTACGAAATAGATATGTATGTAACGATGTTATATTATTGCACTTTTTTAACCTGAAACACGTACAAATTTTTTCGAGAAATTAAAACGATTATGTAGATATTTAAAAATGCAGATAATAAATATCACGCAAAGATCCAATTCAAAATATGTCAATTAAAATTATTTTTTTGTTTACTGCCATTACTTTTTAAGTTTATATATATATATATATATATATATATATATATATATATATATATATATATATTACGAGTATACCTAATATCTTTAGACAAAATTGTCTTCAAATACTGATATTAAAATCCAATAAAACTATCAGTTGCATATATTTATGTGTGGGTATGCAATAAGCGTCACGGCCATTTTTACCTATAAACCGGTCTATACCGGTATACATCTACACCTAAAAACACTATAAAAATCTTTGGTCCCTGATTCTATTTTTGTCCGAGAGGTAGCCGTTAGGTTTTCGTTAATCAATTTGTCAATGGAGACGTGAGATGGTACGATTCTGTTACGATTCTAACACCTTTATTTTATGTACCCAAAGCTACCATTTCTGTGCAACATGTACATGAAATATAAAGTTTGAAAGCTTCGAGGAACTTTAAGCTTAAAAGCAGAAATGTAGCGTGTATCGCGTGGGTGTTTCGTGCTATGGTAGCAGGCGAGTGGGAGGTTCGAAGCATGCGCGGTGGCGTGGGATAGCGACCAATGACGTCAGGGGATCGATCGAGAGTACAGCGCGCGGCGCACCTCGGTCGACGGCGATCTCCTCGCGACCTGTCACATCTGGCACGTGAGCTAGGATGTCGACACGACGGGTTATGTAACGCGGCACAGGACACCGTGGTTCATGTTTGGGGCAGGGGATACGCGCGCTCATGTGCGGATTAAGTTTTAAGACCAGAAATAGCCCTTCGCAGAAGACCTCCCTCCGATGGGGTGACAGCTGCACCAGGCCTAACATTTACGCCTCGCTAGGGACGTCCATATAAGTTATTCCGGAACGCGAGTGACATAACGATAGTGTATTTAGATTATATATTTTATGATGGATTGTTATAACACATTTTAATTCGGACTCTACTCGTTAAGCAAAGGTGCGCGAAGGCGAGGCACAAGTTTGAAGGGCTTTTCGTATCAAGTGAGTACCAGTTACTAGATATTACATTAGACATTCACAAATTTGTAGACTTCAGTCTACGACGTAGCTTTCTCCGCGCGAAATCCTTTATAAGTAAACGATGGATAGCAAAATACTAATAAATCTACTATTTCAACCTCTGTAAACCATCACGTGTGATGTGTAATTTCAGGTTTGTGGACCTTATTATTGTAACAAGTAATCAATATAGACAATTTATTCGCTGTGCGTTATATAAAGCGCTCGATTACTAAATATCACTTCACACATTACAATACAAAGAATTAATCTCTTAATTTTAATATTTTTTTGTTAATTTATTTGCTTGTAATGTCAATACATGACCTGTATGATGTCCTGCAGGACAACGAAAATGATTAATATAGCGGGCGTGATCTCCATCATCATATTCTACGTGCTCATCTTAGCCGTGGGGATATGGGCGGGACGCAAGAAACCAGCGGGCAACGATTCCGAAGAGGAGGTCATGCTGGCTGGGCGATCCATCGGACTCTTCGTGGGTATTTTCACTATGACAGGTAAGATATTAGTGGTTTTATTAGACTGCCTATTTAGAAGCCGTTTCCGTTTTACCGTTTTATTTGCGGTTTTCCGGTAGAGTAGAATTGCTGTTGGAGGCGATTAAGGAAATATTATGTTTTAATCACTACCATCCATACTTTTAGCGCCTCTGCACCGTGGCGGGAAACCAATACAATAGCAAAATCATATCCTTGAAGCGTGAGCCCGTGATAATGATGTATGGTAGATGCAAGTTGCATTCATATTTTTTTGCTTGAATAAACGCAGGAATAAACGGAAACTAAATACTAAGGGACGTACGAGAACGAGGAGATATTATTAGTAATCACCAGATTCTTATTCCGTTAAATAACCTTTGGGTGTAAAAAGTTCTTTTTTAAAAAAAAGTTCAAGTAAGATAACCTTGCATGAAATATGCCTATGTATATTAAAAACGAAAAAGTTCTGCACATCTCCTCTATTTGACCAATATCGCCTATCCTATTGAGAAGGAGTTTCATGATTCTGTGTTACACGTAGTAGTAGGTGGTGGTAGAGTTGAGCAAGTCCGTCAGCAAGGTGGTACCCACTCATCACTTATGTCAACGTTTCGGATTGAAGGAAGCGTGACTCAGTAATCTACTCGGGGAGCTAAATTTAAACAAAAGGGTACTTCATTAAGTGCCACTAATTACCAAAAGTACTCGAGCAGTTACCAATTACTATCAGATGCTATAAATGATCAGTTTGAACTGTCTGGTCCCCTCGACTGAGAAGGAAATATCGAACCGATTATTCCCTTCTGTTATTATTTGACATCCGTTGATATTGGTTTGGTGTTATGTAAAAAAATAAATTAATAATTGAGAATTAAATGATTAACTTTTAAATGGAATCTGACACTCTCTTATGAATCTCGTTGATACAGCGACGTGGGTGGGCGGTGGCTACATCAACGGCACCGCGGAGGCGATCTACACCTCCGGCTTGGTCTGGTGCCAGGCTCCCTTCGGGTATGCTCTCTCGCTAGTGTTTGGTAAGCATATTTCATCAATAAATAACCTAATACGATTTAAGCGTTCTGGACTGAATATTTAAGATACATTTATCATTTGAACATATGATGATAGTAGATTTCATATAATAGCTCCCTCCCTCTCTTCCTGCATGAAAAATGTCAATACCTGACGCGTGACACGTCACTTAACCTTTCATATGTAAAATTATAAACGCATATTATAATGGTGTAATTGTATTTAATTAATATTATTAACACCCAATGCAAAAAGAGGTGAGAGGGTGTTATAGCCTTTCGCTTGTCTGCCTATTATATTAAAGCATGTGTGTGTACATTTGGTTTACAATCACTTAAAAATAAAGCGTATTATTCCCACCGAATTATATTAATGACAAAAAGCTTGGAGTTATGTATCTTGATTTTACCAAGTAAAAAATAAAATATGGTGCCCACTATACAAAAATACACTTCCATATTAGAGTCGCACCCGCGCGTGCCGAAGTCGAGAACCCCTCGACACAAATTTATGCTTAACGAGGCCTCCTTAACATACACTCATGAACTATTACAGCGCATGTTCTGCGTTGTATGATTACGAACTGCTTGTACAAAAACTACAAACTTTGTGTGAACAAACATAAGTCGTTAGCCCACTAGCTCACATTCAACGACAGTGTTTTTTTGTTTACAAATCTACGAATATGTATCGAGTGGATATAATTAATAAGAAATTAAAATGAATAAATATCAGGTGTCTTTTTTTGTCCTACTTAAGTAATCTTATCTAGTTATATAACGAAACTGCTTTGTGCAATTAAGGAAAAGGGAAATAGGAAATAGGGAAGTCACATCAACACATCAATTTGTAAATTATATTTAATTATGTGTAGGTCCGACGAGAATCCGTCTTATAGATTAATGTATTGAAACTAATTTTCTTCGGACAATTTAACGATAATAATTTAAAAAACTAACAGTAACAGTCTGTGAATGTCCCACTGCTGGGCTAAGGCATCCTCTCCCTTTTTGAGGAGAAGGTTTGGAGCTAAAACTAAATTAAAAACTAAATTAATTACAAATATAAATATAATTTCCTAAAAGCCGGAAGGAAATATTGTTTTCGTAATTAATAATAATTTCTCAATGAATATAGTAACTTATTTAAGTATATATAATCATTTCGTTACAATGTGTAATTTTAATAAATATTTTTGTTCAATGTGGCATTTTTGAAAACCATGTAAAATACACTTGGATAGATGCGACGAGTGATGTATGAGTATTTGCCAACAGGCGGTATATTCTTCGCCAACCCGATGCGCAAGCAGGGCTACGTGACCATGCTGGATCCGCTGCAGGACTCCTTCGGTAGCCGTATGGGAGGGCTACTGTTCCTGCCCGCGCTCTGCGGGGAAGTGTTTTGGGCGGCTGGCATCCTAGCGGCATTGGGTGACTACACACTGTTCATTTCAATAAATATTTAATATCTCTCGCTGATTATTTTTCTAATAAAATTAATTTATTTTGTATTCTCTCGAACAAGTGCTGATGAATTCAAAATGGCTCATATTTTCCAATATTGAGTAAAACTATTTAAGTACGCAATGACAAAACAGTTCAGTTCCGCAAAAATTGAGACGAAATTAAGGAGTCCAGCGCGTGTACGAGTATATCTCGGAATCGAATCGTATGATTGACGTTACTTTCGAAGTCAAAGTGAAGCATAAAATACCAGAACTTCAAATAAATCTGGCAACACACGTCGTTCAAAATCTTATTTATTTTCTAGTTGAATGCATCCGAAATATTGACAGAATATATTTGGTATGCCAAAAATATATTATAAAATTACCATGGTTGCTTCTTTTTCAGAAGTATTGAGGATATTTAGGGATTTAAAATATTGTTAGTATGTATAATATGAGTACACCTATATGACACGGAAAGAGCATCGAAAAAAACAACTTGACTTTATAAACAAGTTGATAATACACAAAACATACACCTTTATAATCGAAAACAACTGATACGAATATAAAATAATTATAAAAATAGTCAATGAAAGTAACAGCCCTTAATTGTTCCAAGAATAGCCCAGGCTGAGAATTGCTCTCCTGTCGAACACGCTGTAACTATGCGTATCGGAGGACACATGGCAGATTTTTATTTGATACTCGTAGGATTTTCATGATATTTCCCTTCACCGCCGAGCGAGCACAAGATGAATTATATTATTTAAACACATAAAAACCAGATGTAATGGCCCGCGCTTAGTGTAATAATAAATGAACCGTAGTAACCATCGTGAGAAAACCTGTATGTTTCGAATGGAACGTGGTGGCTGAAGATCCGAAAATCTGCTTCTTAGTAGCATAGCCTCTGTCCAGTAGTGGGACATTTACAGATTTTACTTTACAATTTGTATTTTACGTAATAGTGAAAACAGACTGCCATAAGATATTGTTAAAGTAACAAAAACATCAAAGCATCACATCAGTCTACAATTTAAATTTCCTAACCGCGAACGCTGCGAGCAATTACTAGCTAATCGTCCCGGGCTCGCACAGATAGATAATAAGAGAAAGTGTTTTGGATAGGATTTACGTAAAACCCGTCCTTAGTGAGCGTCTACTTCGGGAAAGGTTGGTACTGACTAAATTAAGTGACGAATTTTTATTTTAAGTGTCATTGGCAAATGTACTCATGATTTTTGCCCCAAAATATAAGACTAAGACAATTCTAAAAATGAGGACGAGAAATGGGCAAAGGTTAGAGTTCTGTGGTTCGCCCACATTTACAACAATCCCGGAAGTCCCTTTCCATTTAAATAAAGATATAATCTATAACGACTGGTCTATACAAGATAATATCAAAGACTAGATCGATGAAAGTGAGGAACTTGTTTCTAAAGCAGTGGCGTATATACAAATATAGCTGTGTTAATGTATATGGCTTGTGTATAGAGATAATAATTGAATTACGTAATACGTTCAGCGTCTGAGCTTAGTTACATAACAAAACATTTTGGAGCGGACGATAGCGGATTCAGTATCTGCGAGCGATAGTCCAGGAGAAGCAATTTTGAAATCTTCATCTATATTGCATTCTCCTGTTCTCCGTCGTGTTAACGTTTCAAAATACCTTTCAGCCAACTTTGACTCAGCTATGGCGTTGAAATTTATAACTAGTATATTTTTATACTCTGGATGAGATTTACTTTTGTTGTTTATGTATCATAAGAAATTATACAATTAATTTCGGGTTAGCAGGCATTCATTTATAATTTATACCCAAAGTCACAAGGTTACTTTAACATTGATCTTATTCACTATATATAAGGCACACACATACTACTATATATAGTTAATAGAGTAATTATATTAATTTGTACCATTTTTGTACTTCATGATGCTAATAAATAATATAATATCAGAATATCATGAACAAATGTCAGCTTGAATGTAACTTCACCCATATCCAGGAATATTATTAATCACTCGGTTTATTGAAAATTTTACCGAATAGGTAATTAGTACTTCCATTTGGTTCCTATTCACAGCTCTAGTTGTCTTTCTAATTTATTAATTGTTCGTGTTGTAAAAAAAGCTGTTAATAAAGTTTTTAAATAAATTTAAAAAAAGGAGAAATATTAAAAGCATAGCATCATCATTCCATCCATTGGAAATTTGGGATGTGTTCTAAGCTTTATAACACATAATATATTATCAAAAATGTCAACGGCTTTTTTATTTTGTGGTGTTTCTGGTACTCTAACTTAATTTATCCTTTAGCAACATTTCATCCTCATAAAGTTGGCAAGAAAGTTTAGTAGAAATCTTCTTTAACATCTTGTTTAGACTACATTGTTGAGGCCGCTAAGTCCTAGCAACCCTTTTGTACATCGTGTATACTTGAACTAACATGTTAAAAAATATTTTTTATTAAAAATAATACAATAGTGGCCATAAAAATGTTTCTTTATTTCTTTCTAGTGCGAACAAAGAAAGTAAGCCTTTTAAATTTATAATATTAATTTTAAAACATGACGGACGCATAAAATATAAAATTTGGCACTTTATAGCATAAAGACCATTTTGTACCAGAATGGCTTTAAAGCACGATCGGAAGATGTAGAATAGGTATATAATTAAATACAAACAAACGGTTTATTATTTTTCGCTCAGATCGAGAAACTCCGATGCGGTACTTTCTGATTTGGCATGCGTGCAACCGTAACGCCGTACACCGTAACAGCCTGTGAATGTCCCACTGCTGGGCCTAAGGTCTCTTCTCCCCTTTTGAGGAGAAGGTTTTGGAGCTTATTCCACTACGCTGCTCCGATGCGGGTTGGTGGAATAAACATGTGGCAGAATTTCAGTGAAATTAGACACATGCAGGTTTCCTCACGATGTTTTACATCACCGTAAAGCACGAAATGAATTATAATCACAAATTAAGCACATGAAAATTCAGTGGTGCTTGCCCGGGTTTGAACCCACGATCATCGGTTAAGATTCACGCGTTCTTACCACTGGGCCATGCGTGCAAGCTGATCACAAATATTTTTTTATTAAAATACTAACCACCTGCAGCTGTGCTGACGTTTAAGGAGGGGAGGGTGAGGTGTTAGGAAGTTAATTAGATGTTACGTCAGGGTAGCTCTCTATGGCCCGCATAGGCGGGCCAGCCGTCAGAGCGCCACGGTAGCAAGCGAAAGCGATCCCGTGGCGCTCGTCGGATCCTTAAGACGGAAAGGGTACGGGGAGGTTTTAGTGGGTAGGACGGTGGCCTTCTGCCCCGTGAGTCCCACATAACCGTCCCGGTCGTGGACCGGGCGGTAGGCGTAAATGCCTTCCCTCCTCGACAAAAAAAAAAAAGGGTAGTTCTCTATTCCTAATTTTAATATATTATGTTTGTGTATTGAATTGGTTGAAATTGAATGATGTTGAAATGCATTTTGCCACAGGATGTACTTCAGCAGGACACAAGTCATATTGTTTTATTTTCATTACAATTAATATACACAATGACTGCCACGTTGGTCTAGTGGCTAGATATAAGGCCGCAGACCCCAAGGTCCTGGGTTAAAATCCCAGGTCGGGCTAATAAACAGTTATTGGCTTTTTCTGTCGAAAATTCTCAGTAGAAGCCCGGAGTCTGAAAGTTGAAAGTGTGGTCACTTCCGTGCCTCGGAAAGCACGTAAAGCCGTTGGTCCTGCGCCTGAACTCTTTCCAGTCGTGTCGGATTGAAGTCCCATTGGATTATGAGAGCTTGGGAGTCGAGAGTGCACCTGTGTACTATAATATGTCCTGCGCAGTTGGCTAATCTCTCTTGAGATTGGCTGCCGTGGCCGAAATCGGTTCGCAGATCACTATTTTTATTATTATTATTACAATTAACTTTGCATTGTTAATTGTATGTCTTGCGACATGTATTGTATGAAGTAATAATTTATTTAGTTCAAAATTAAAGTTACTTGTTTAACGTAAGCAGTCAAATATTGAAAACAGAGTAATCTGTTAGTGACGCATGAAAATAAATTCAAACGAATTATTATTATAATTGTTATTTTAAGATTTACAAAAAGTTAAGTTTAATAGTAAAATGTGAGGTACTTATGAGTAATAAAGTTCTCTTTGTTTGATAATAAGTAAAGTCAAAGTAAGTAAATGTTTATGTATGAATTATAAATACAAACTAACTATATGATAATTCAGAAGTTCTTGTCCGGACATGAACCTGGAACCTTCTGTTAAGATTTATAAATTCAAGACCATCTCGGCTTAATATTAAAGCAGCTATAGAATTTTGTACCCGGCAAGCTTGTAAGGAAATTTTTTTTTGGTGGGTCGGAGTCTTCTAGTTTCTGGCCACCCTTTTGTTGGTTATTTACAATTTTATTGTTTAAAAACACGACATTAAAATTTAGCCGAATTTATGTGTCATTTTAAATTTGCGTGTCTTTATTTACGTTATAATGTACCTAAAATTATTACTTTAATGAGAATTAAATTTGAACCACGGATATTTTTATTTGAGAAAGTTTGTATTATGATTATTCAACTCACCTCGAAAACTGTAATTGAATTTCTACTCTACGCGAATATAAGTTAGTATGGAGAATGACGAGGGTCGAATTTGTTACAATAGCATGAGCTCGGGGCAGAAACGTTCGAATAGAACCCCTACTACGAGAACACGAAATTCTCGCAGTCGCAACTTATTTGTAGTCGAAGTATTTCTTATAACACGGTAGTACAATTAAACTTTACTACAAGAATTTTGTATTTCATGTAGAAATTACAATAAGTATATGTCTTAAAATCGGGTGTTCATGACATAATTATTTAAAAGTCAAAGTAAAAAATTGTCAATCAATATTCAGTAACGATTTTGAGTGCAAAATTATAACAAGCGCTACAGAGACCAGAAACACAAACTTGTTCCCAAACCATTAAGAATTATGTATATCAGAAGTTTTTATATATGAACAGGAAGATGAAGAGCACCAAAAAATGATAGTGATGTATAGAAAAAAAAATTGTAGTACACACTGGACAGTAATTAGTAGTAATAAATAATTGACAAAAATCCATATCTGAAGAATATAAAACCTCTTTTAAATTCAATGTTTAAAAAAAATATGTCAGAACTGGTCACTGACATGGCAATAACGACACAGACGGGTGTTACATTACATTGTGATAGGGCGGCACAAAAATAGTTAAATTTAAGTTTTCTTCTTCGAATTCATTCAGTACGGGTTTCGATTTATAGAAGGGCGTTCGAGTCGACCGACGGCCGCAGTCACAAGTCAATACTTCCAGCTGTTGCGGTTCCGCGGCTTTCGTGTTTCAGCCTCAGAACTATTTGGGAAATGTCAATCCGGCGTGACGTGACAAACCAGAAGTGACATATTTTCGAAATAAAAGCATTTCTTGCTTATTTACTCGCTATTTCAAGGCCTTCGTTGATATTCCACAAATATTATATTATGAACTATCTCGATTATTTTTATATATACTTTGGTTTCAGAATTTTTGGAATTTTCATTTAACATGAAAATACTGCTAACATTTCTGCCCTCAGTGTTAAGATTACTTCTGGAACAATTCATAAACAAGTTTTTTATTAGCAAAATACCATGAATACCTATTTCTAACTTTTGAAAATTACTTATTTAAAACAGCAGTACTTGGTATTGTTGTATTCCGGTTTGAAGGATGAGTGAGCCAGTGTAATTACAGGCACAAGGGAGATAAAATCTTGGGTCCCTAGGTTGGTGGCGCATTGATGTAAGCGATGGTTAACATTTCTTACAGTGCCAATGTCTAAGGGCGTTTGGTGACCACTTACCATCATGTGGCCCATATGACCGCCGCCTTCCTATTCTATAAAAAAAATTCTATACAAAGAAAATATCACCAAATTCCTTAGCAAAGTTTCATGTCTCACTCACCCACTTAGGTTGTGCGTTTGCTGACTGTCAGTCAGTCAGTTCTATTCAGTAGATTATTATGATTATAAATAGCATGTAATAAATTCTGATATTAATGTTACGTAATGTGCCATCTACCCAATAAGGGCTGATCGGTGATCACCATCGGTCTACATGGATAAGTAGGTCTGTCACTAACTCTCCTTTTATTCTCGCCGTAAATCATAAAATTTGCGATAATACGTAATATTATGGAACATATTTCCTTTATCTATTCGTGGACTTTGCGCGATAGAATGAAAACTTATTTATGAATATATGTTATTATTCGGATCACGTAAACGTTTTCCTCTCCTTATACGTCTTCGTAATGCTATTTATGTTTTGAAACGTTATAGAAATAATCCTATGTAAGCAATATATACATATGTAACGTACTTTTAGGTAAAATTATTCATGACAAGTTGTTCCGCAAAAGGTTATAATATTCGTATATTATACACCATCAACTAATGTCGTCTATTTATAAATTGTCTCTTACGGATTTCAAGTCATGTCACTAAGAAGTTAAAAATAACTTGTCTGTTGAAGTTAAATAGCTTATCGTTAGTCATGTTTTATTAAAATCTTGTATTAAACTAGTTTACGCCGCGCCGGTGCGCTTTGTTCATCGTAAATAGAATTTTAATAAAAAAGGAAATATATTGTATTTCTATTTACAATATATTTCCTTTGTCCACGACATAATCGTATTAAAATATTATACATACGTTTAAAGGGCCGATAGTGCAAAGGTTTTCGGGTCGCCTAGCAACGTATTTGCAAGTTTAAGCTTGATCTCTTGGGCTAAGCAGTCGTCGACACTCCTAGCAGAATTGGAGGAGTAAATAGAAACATTAGTAACTGGCATAAAATCTCAAACATATGCATTGCTATATTCGTTTAAATACGAAATAATGGACCGATCTTGACTTCTTGTCATAATTATAATAAAAATGCTGAACGCGGCACTGTTGGAAGTTATTTTTATTGTATGTTAACATTTATTGTATTCCCCTTAAATTTTCTCTTCAAAATCTTTTAATACCATCATAAAATACTCAGTTACTGTGGTTAGAAAATTTCTTACATGTTTTTATTAAATATTTTAAATTGGTGCAGGCGCTACTCTGGCCGTGATTATCGACATGGACCACCGCACCTCCGTGATCTTCAGCGCGTGCGTCGCCGTTTTCTACACACTATTCGGTGGTTTATACTCTGTGGCCTACACGGATGTCATCCAGCTGTTCTGCATCTTCATCGGTCTCTGGATGTGCATTCCTTTCGCCTGGGCAAACGACCACGTCAAACCACTCAGTTCTATGGAAATGGATTGGATCGGGAGGATCGACCCGGAGTACTACTGGTTTTACGTAGATTACGGTCTTCTATTAATTTTCGGAGGGATTCCGTGGCAGGTCAGTGTCACTTAAGCCTGTGATAGTTTAAGTTTAATAATTATTTCATTGTACTTCTATGTTTCTTAATAACCGAGATTGTCGGTATTGATGCAGGTGTACTTCCAACGCGTGCTGAGTAGCAAGACCGCGGCTCGCGCGCAAGTGCTGTCGTACGTCGCAGCCATCGGCTGCATCTTTATGGCCATTCCGCCTGTGCTCATCGGAGCCATTGCCAAGGGCACCGGTGGGACAATACACCTTCTTTGGAAGCATTAATATTAATATAATACAATAAATAGCCAGATGTATGTGTATACGCAAACTGCAAATATGCCCAGTGTATATAATTGCCTAGTGACCAAAACGCGTGAATTTTAATGAAAGATTGTAGTTTTTTAATGTGCTTTTTTTAATGATTCATCTCGCGCTCGGTGCTAAAGAAAAACATCGTGAGGAAACATGTGTATACCAATTCGCGTTTAAGCACCACTACATTGCTTTAAGCTCCAAGCCTTTTCGTCAAAGGGAGAGCAGTCTCTGGTCTAACAGTGGGACATTTCTAGGCTGCTATTTTTGAATGACCGTTTTGTACCTTTGGGGAAATATCTGTAAGACGATATTGTTGACAGCTTGGAATGAGACGGACTACCGCGGCCCTCTGACTCCTGAAGGCGAACTGACCTCCGAACAGACTTCCATGATTCTACCGCTGGTACTGCAGCATCTCACTCCAGACTTCGTCTCGTTCTTTGGGCTGGGAGCTGTGTCCGCCGCTGTCATGTCGTCGGCTGATTCCAGCGTACTGAGCGCTTCGTCGATGTTCGCCAGGTCCCTTTAAATTGCTAGATTATTTTTGTCAATTTTAAAATATGGTATAGTTTTAACATTTGATTTATGTATTTATTTAATATTGATTCAGATTTAAATGTTTTCTGGTCATGATGGTCATGAATAATATTTTTCATTAATCAATCAATCAATGATTTTGATAATTTCAAAGAAATATATAATATAATTATAAGAATATAATTATAAGAATATAATAATAAAGATAAATAATATTTATATTATTTTCTTATTCCGAACAGGAACGTATACAAGCTCATCTTCCGTCAAAACGCATCGGAAATGGAAATCATCTGGGTGATGCGCGTGGCCATCCTGGTGGTGGGCGTACTGTCCACCATCATGGCGCTCACCATACCCTCCATATACGGACTGTGGTAAGTGTTATATTGCATTCGTCTTATATATTAATTCGTTCATATGTATCGATTTCAATATTGGTTTCTTAGAATATGTCTTAATTCTGTGGATACACTAAACTTAATTTTAAGTACAACAATCTCAGATCAGTTTATTTTAAAATGGCCAAATAAGGTTATGCGTTTCAGTTAAGAAGTACTTTCCGGATTCCAGTTTCATTAATAGACAAATTGTTCCACGAGGAAGGCATTGATTGATGATTATATTTATTGATCATATACGCTATACGTGTGTCTACTTAGTGGGAGTCCGGAGTCCGTACTCCGGAGCGGGTCGCTGGTTAGTAATAAAAATGCATGAACGACTTAATTCTAAGTGACAAGTAATATTAGTTGTACGAGCGGGATGTGGTAACAGTCGTGGCTCGATTATACTCTCGCAAAAACGTTTTATGGTCCATTGTGTGCGCGAGTCGATGTCAACAACGTTACGTAACTAAATTGGAATACGATGGATAGCTGAAATCAACGGTTTCTTATACAAATCAGAAGTTTACTATATCGAAACGTTAGGAACTGAAGCTGAGATCTCTTTCAGATATATTTTTATATGATAGTAATAATGAATTCTATTCAATTTATATCTTCTATATATATAATAAAATTGTAATTGGTAGAAATCTTCACATTAAAGATATTGGAAAAAACCGAATAGCCCGCGGGCCGCTACTGAGAATTATGACAGAAAAACCCAATGACTTTTTATTGACCCGACTTGGGATTTGAACCCAGGACCTCGGGGTCTGCAGCCTTATATCTAGCCACTAAGCCGTTGGTTTACAGTCACTTAGCACTATGGGTACCGAATAGATCGATTATAATTTATTGAATAAAAATGCACGGGATAAAATCCTTATTTTACCCGAACGAAGTCGGAGCGGGTATCTAAAGTTATATAAAATACATTCCTATTAAATATATAAATAGCAATGGAATTGGTTTATTAATTGTACACTACAGCGATTGATATTATTTACAGTTTGTACACATTGGCGTAATTAAACATTGTAATTAATTGCAAGTACATAATGTGTGTAAAACGCGAGGATTTCGAATTTGATGAATCTATTCGAAGTATTTAAACGTTCGTGATCGCGGTCCGGTTGGTGGTATTGGTGTATATCTGGCTTCAGCCGGTTATTAAAAAGGGATAAAGCGCAGGGCATTAATACTTGCGTTGGAATTACTTTTGAAATATATTTCGAATTGAAATAAGTTGAAACATTTAACGAAATATGAAATAATGTATTTTAATAGTTTTTGACTCGATTGATAGTAATTACATATTTATTGAATATTTTACCAAAGGCAATGCTTATATGTCGCAATATTGAGAATAATTTGTATATTGATTAATTCTTGTTACGACTAGTGATGCCAAATCATCAGACATAATATCACAGCTATTCATTTGTATATGTTAACTCAAATAAGAAAACTTACTTTAGTTCACTTGTTGGTGTACGTTTGAAATCTTGCAACTGAATTTTAAAATTTTCTCACCCAATAGTAAGAGCTGAAATTGCCTATATACATTGGGGCTGGTGAATGTAGTGTGGTATAAGTTAAAATTAGACTTTTCGTATATCGGCGTATAGGGTGGTCGATGTGAGCGGGGGGATGTCCTCACCACCAGACATTATGTGTGGGCGATATGAGGGTACGGGTAACATAACAAATCATTGTCAAAACAAATCCCGTATTGTTGACATCACCGACAAGTATAATGTTTATTTATTTATTTGAGATTCACTCGTTGTTATTATAATTATACATTTATTGAAGCATTAAAATTATAGGCAATACTTTTAAAAAGGCAATAGGAATATCGATCATAGAGTGATCGGTGTTCCGCCGTTGGTGTCGCGGGTCTCTTTGGTATTTCATAAAACGTCCGATATTATAAAAGGTCTAAAACCCTTAGGTCGATGTGCTCCGACCTGGTGTACGTGATCCTGTTCCCACAACTCCTGATGGTGGTGCACTTTAAGAAGTACTGCAACACGTACGGGTCGCTGGCTGCATATATCATGGCGTTGCTGGTGAGATTGTCCGGCGGAGAGAAGTTGCTGGGTCTGCCGGCCCTCATCCACTACCCTGGCTGGGACGACGAGAATGAGGTGCAGCTGTTCCCCTTCAGAACCCTGGCGATGACGCTGTCACTCTTCACGCTGGCTTTTATATCTTGGCTGTCAGTGTAAGTATAGTGATGTGGTAAAGTATATTAATTACAGCTCTCTTGAAACGAATTGTTTATTTTTGAGAATATATTACTTTAAGCTCGCATACGACTATTTTGCTTTAACGTTGATAAATGTAGCTCAAAGAAACGGGAATTACATTGTATCGGTGAGTCCAAGGTCTCACTGGCTCTTTGATACCGCGAGTGGCTCTTGTGTTAGGCGAGCAGGCTGAGTCGATGTTAGTATATTATAGTATTATAAGATATGTGAGGTGGTTTGCGGTCGTATTCACTCATGACAAGCATTTTATGTTTTGTAAGTTTCAACGGCATGAAAGTAACAAACCTCAATATATTTACATATTGCATGCGATCCAAAACGCCATTTTTCACAAATTCATAATGAGTACTACATATAATTTCCATCTCGACCAATGGTGTCGAAATCGATCAGTCGGCGAATTTAAAAGCACATAATATATATCTACATATATCGTTTCTCTTAACTGACTATCAACGCACAGCCAAAACTACTGAGTCTAGCTGATTTTAAGGGAGGTAGTGGGAGGGGTGCTTTTTATGTATTTTCATGTACGAGCACACGGACAGCTAGTAGTAGATGAATATAAATAAGTCCGTCTTCGACACTCAGTGTATAAAACAGACGACTTTTAATTACGAAGAGAAACTTTCATTGGTCGTCATCTCCATGCGACGACACGATGTTGACAGTTTGTCGACCAAGTTTTATTTAAGTGCTTTTCCGCCTAATTGTGTTATTCTTTTCGATTTCTCGAATTATCATTCTTCTTTTATATTGATTCTTTATGTAAACTCCTCTTAGAAAACGCCGTATAGTATTAGAAGTATACGATTTTATAAACAAATTAATTTGGCGAGCCGGTTGGCGTGGTTGGTAAATACTTGCCTTTCACGCCGAAGGTTGTGGGTTCGATTCCCACCCAGGACAGACATTTGTGTGCATGAACACGTCTGTTTGTTCTGAGTCTGGGTGTAATTATCTATATAAGTATGTATTTACAAAAAGAAAAGTAGTATATGTAGTATATCAGTTGTCTGGTTTCCATAGCACAAGCTTTGTACAAGCTTAATTTGGGATCAGATGGCCGTGTGTGAAAAATGTCCCAGGATATTATTATTATTATTATTATTATTGTATTAATTTCTTTTATTTTTTATCAAAATTACAAATTAGTACATGAAGGCAATATAAACGTAGCGCACTAACGACGCTGACATAAATATAATAAATTAGGTCATCGAGGACTCGGGGCGTCTTTATTCGTCGCCATATCGAGGAAAATGAATAATTTACTTTTCAATTTCTCGTAGAAAGTAGCACAATTATATAGCTATTTCACAATTTTTTATTTGTATACTTTATTATATTTATTTATAGTAATAAAATAAAAAATAAAGCATTACCCGACCCGCTGAAAGGTTTTTAAAAGCCATTAAGCAAATGTTTATATGTCAAATAAAGGTCGTTGCTTTTGATACATTTTTGATGCTAAATATAAATAACAAAATGTAAGCATATATTCGTATCAATGAAAATATGAAGTAGCAAAAGTTATTATAGCAGAACAGTAACAAGGCGAGAAATCAAACAGCATGAATGTATTCGAATTTATTTATTCAAAGATAATAAAGACGGATTATTGCTTTCAGTTTGACCTGGTCCTGTTACGGAATACATAGCTTTTATATTTTGACAGATTACGTTGTGATCTCCTAACAAAATAGAATTAAGAAAATACTTTATTCCAATTCGACATCGAATCGAACGAATATTTAAATACCTGAGAGGCCTTTGTGAGGATTCTTGCAAAATACGTCTTCAAAAACGTCTTTCTCGTAACTTGTATTAATATAAACAAATTTCATCTGCATTCAAAGGGCGCAAAGATCAAAAACATGTACCCATCCACAGGTTTTTATTCAACTCTGGCTACCTGAGTCCAGAATCGGACTACTTCAACTGCGTCGTCAACATTCCCGAAGACATTCGTCGTGTGGATGAGCCCTCGGAAGCGGGCGAGCAGATGTCGGTTCTGGGTGGCGTCCCCGGTCGACTGTACGGCGCCGCATCTACGCTCGTGGGGCCAGACGAGAAGTCGGGTAGGATCAACCCGGCGCTGGAGACCGACGACGATGACCTGGACGACCCCAACGACGGCCCCACTCCGCTCTTCGGAAACAGCAGCGCGCCGCCGCCAGTGCAACCCTTCGGGAAACAGACGGCTTTCTGAGACGATTTATATTTTTATTAGTTCGAACGTTTCAGTTTCTGCCCCGACACATCGAAATCCTGAACTTGCGCTTCGACGACGACACGACATCGAAGCCGAGCGGGTACAGTATTACTGAGCTCAAACTATACATATCAAATATATGGACCGAACGATATCTCCCCGGTGCACACTTTTTTAACGACATACCCCTAGCACTAACGTTGTGTCATTTGAGTATAATACGAGGGAGCTATCGAATAAAATTAGTTCTGTATTATAAAATTAAGAGAACTTATTTTGTAGTCGATGATTATCTATATACATACATATATATATATGAAATATATAATAATGAAATTCATACATATCAAAAGGTTTATAACTTATTAACACTTATTATTAGGAAAGATATATGACATTATTTACATTAAAGAGATTCCTTATTTAAGTCAATTAATGTAGGACGACGAGCACAAATGTGTAAACGTGCAAGCTTCTAGGACATACGAGTGTGTGAGGCGGAGGAGTCTGAGCACGCGATAAGTTCAAGTGCGAGGAAACCGAGTAGCGACGAAAAGGGAACACTGCTCGAACGGTCCAGCGTTAAAAACAATGACATAATATTAGTATGAAATTGTCGAAATCTGTTATGGTACCTTCAAGAGGGAGCTTTGAATCTCTTTGGTTCGGATAGTTGTAATATTTTAAATGAATATAAACTACAGGTTTATTAAGTTCAATGTACAATTTAGTGGCTGTTGTCGGTTTTACAAGAGCGGAGTTGTTTTATAGTTTATTGAAATTAATTATGACTTGTTGTAATACCGCGTTGATTAGACCAGATATTTATAGGTTTAGCGCGCTGGCACTTTTAGTGATTTAAAATATTTGAGGTTGCTTCATAAAATCAGCTATTATTGAGCTTATTTCGGTTCCAGTAAATAATTATAAAGCAAAGATTATAAATAATGAAAAAAAATATATTTTTGATCGAAAATATAAAAAAAAACTTCTCAATGTATTAAATATTCAAATATTCTGTCTATACGTGTTTTAATCTTATCTTCTCAGACGTATCGCTGATGTTATGAGCAAACCTTTACACGAGTATGTAGGTTTAATGTATTGGTGTTCAATAATACGATGTATCGATGTTTCCCGTCGAGCCGACGTCTGTGTGTTGTTACCTGGCTTTTGATCTACAGCTGTTAGTGATGTTACGAATATTTACATTTGAGTAATTATATTTTATATTATATATACGAGCAATATTGATGTTCTTAGAATTTAAATTATTGTAATTATATAAATGATATTTGCGACTGTCAGCTGATTTAATTAAAGTCATATTTGTTGCTAAATAAGACGAGACATTATCATTACTCGTAGTGAGTCCCTGGGACATACAAGTATGCAGTAAATTATATCTAAAGGTATTAAGGTATTCATACATGGAAAAAATGTTTTATTTTATATAAGCAGACATATATATGTTTTTTTTGCAAAGTATGCCAACAGTGTTTTATATGGATTCAATTAAATTGGCTAGAGCAAGATCGCCTCGTGACATCACTGAAAAGTTTTTATCGTGTTTAAACTTCTCTATGTATTGAGGATCGGAGCTTTTAATAAAAATTTATATAACGCATTTCTTATTTAGATTGAGATACATGTATAGATGTACGTATACCTATCTATTGTGATATAGTCACCTGCCTGTTAATACTTCGCGAAGACTCAACCAGAACATATCATTACGTGACTTATTGTATTGTGTAAGTGTAAAGCATATCGCGTATGTTAGTGATCTCGTAACTGATACATATCAATATACTTAAGGTAGACTTTAGAATATCGTTGTTGTTCTTCAACGTCGCGTGCTAATGTCATT
This sequence comes from Nymphalis urticae, assembly GCA_905147175.2. Taxonomy (NCBI): domain Eukaryota; kingdom Metazoa; phylum Arthropoda; class Insecta; order Lepidoptera; family Nymphalidae; genus Nymphalis; species Nymphalis urticae. The sequence continues at coordinate 13,010,871 of LR989995.1, read as the reverse complement.
GCACACACAGCTATCAGGAATTGTAAGATACCGGCAGATTGTTTGACGAATTCTTTCATTTGTATTAAAAAAATCTGATTTTTGAACGTTATCTAAATTATTGACTAAAAGATAAGAGATCGTGATATAGATTAACTTGGCGTTTGCTCTACTGTACGCCTTCATATTGCACCTGGCGTCACTGGAATGTGTTAAGTATTTTATATTATTATATTTCTGAAAATATACGAACAAGTCCATGTGTGTCTGCGATGACGTTAGGAAGGGGCGGGTCCACTGTTAGCCGGTAGTTATACCTACTATTGACTTAATCCTAGTTCTTGTTGAATATTGAATGTAAATCGTGTAATGTTGTGACTCCGCAGCTATCTCTGCGTAAATAAAACATATAGTATGTTGATTGGCTTCGTTTGTTTTAATACCCCGATCCCTGCTATATGTTACAAGTGGTTGGTGGTAGGAGTGCTCACAAATCTACCAATAACATTATATAATTTTATTTATATTATAAAAAAGTACTAGCCGCCTGCGGCTTCATCTGCGCTGTAAACCTGACAACGTGTACCTGTCATGTAAAATTTCATGACGATTGGTTGAGCAGTTCAGCCGTAATGAAAGCCTATCGAATAAACAAAAAAAATCACTTTCGAATTCATGAAGTAATACTAATTATAACTAGTACTATTGATCAATATTGTTTTAGGTAATAGAAGCGCTGTATGTTTTATGTTTAGTCTCCGAATACTAAGATGTTTGCTTGGAACCTTCAATCTCATTTTACCATTTTGTTTACCATTATTTCAACTAAACAATGAATAATCAGTAATAGGAATACTTTAAAGCGTGTGCCATTTAGCCGTGTGTGTGTTTGCCTGATATTGAATAAAGTTAATCAGTCAGGCTAATACGATAACTTGATGGTTATCAAAAAGTATATTTTTAATAGTTTTGTGTATTCATATTTCAACATTTTGGGCTAAAGTATTAAAGAAAATCAAACGTTAATTATTTACAAATTTTATTATATATAAAATGATTTAACTTAAATGCTAAAGGTTTTGTACATTTCTTTGTTACACATTAAATACAACTTAAAGATAGTTTCCAATCAGCGATGGACAAAATAATAGAATTTGTCATGGAGTGAACATAAAAAGAACCGCGGCTTGATGCAGACGAGGCTTTTACCTAACGGCGTGGATAACATATCCAAAATTCTCACAAAATTGTTTTTGCTTTAGAATTTACACCTACCTTTTTATAACCTGGTAACTGCTTAATACTGATCATGCTTCTGCGATGCCATCGTGGATCGTTGATTGACAGTTGACTAATATTATCGATCGCTATCCACAGCTGAATAGAGTTGACAAATGTTTAGTACACATAGCCGCCGCTTGAATCGTAGCCTTGGCTGATAGTGGCTGGTACTCCGCCGGAATATCCACTGGAGCTGTGTCCTCCTGAGGAGTAGCCACCTGAACCACCTGAAGAGTAGCCACCTGAACCGTGACCACCTGAGGAGTAGCCACCTGAACCACCTGAAGAGTAGCCACCTGAACCGTGACCACCTGAGGAGTAGCCACCTGAACTGTGACCACCTGAACCGCCGGATGAGTAGCCACCTGATCCACCACCAGAAGAGTAACCACTCGATCCGCCTCCTGATGAATATCCACCTGAGCCGTGACCACCTGAACTTCCAGAGGAATAGCCCCCCGATCCGCCGCCAGAAGAGTAACCACCCGATCCACCACCAGATGAGTAGCCACCTGATCCGCTTCCAGAATAGCCTCCAGAACTGTATCCGCCAGAACTTCCAGAATATCCACCAGAGCCGCCAAAACCACTACCAGAGCCATGACCGCCAGAGGAATAGCCACCAGAACTATGACCTCCCGAAGAGCCTCCTGAGCTATAGCCATCTCCGCTAGGAGCCCCATATGAGCTAGATGGTGCTCCGTAACTCGTTGATGGGCCACTACTGCCAAACCCGCTGCTTCCAAAACTACTGCTGCCAAATCCGGAACTACCAAAGCCAGAACTGCCACCGTGACCAGAGCCTTGACCGACTGATGATGGAGCGCCGTAAGATGACAAAGGAACAGGGGCTCTGTATGAATCTGAGGGTGCTGGTGCACCATAAGAGGACGAAATGCTACCACCTGATCCTCCGTGGGAACCTCCAGACGGTACACCGTATGAGGAAGAAATGCCACCTCCGGAACCTCCGTGGGAGCCACCAGATGGTACACCGTAGGATGAAGAAATGCCGCCGCCTGATCCACCATGTGAGCCTCCAGATGGTACACCATAAGAGGAAGAAATGCCACCTCCGGAACCTCCGTGGGAACCACCAGATGGTACACCGTAGGATGAAGAAATGCCACCGCTTGATCCACCATGTGAGCCTCCAGATGGTACACCATAAGAGGAAGAAATGCCACCTCCGGAACCTCCGTGGGAGCCACCAGATGGTACACCGTAGGACGAAGAAATGCCACCGCTTGATCCACCATGTGAGCCTCCAGATGGTACACCATAAGAGGAAGAAATGCCACCTCCAGAACCTCCGTGTGAGCCTCCAGATGGTACACCGTAGGAAGAGGATATGCCACCACCTGATCCTCCATGTGAGCCTCCAGATGGTACGCCGTAGGAAGAGGAAATACCACCTCCTGAACTATAGGAACCACCTCCTGAGATAAAGGAACCTGAGCCAAATGAGCCACCTGAAGATGGAGCACCATAAGAGCTGGATGGAACACCGTATGAGCTGGATGGTTTAGAACCACCGAATGATCCGGAGCCACCGAAAGAGCTTGATCCACCAAACGAGCCGGAACCTTTAGGTGCTCCATAGGAACTGGAGGGACCAGTTGGAACACCGTAGCTAGTTGACGGTGGTCTAGGAACACCATAGCTTGATGAAGGAGGTCCATACGATTTGGACGGTGCACCGTAGCTGCTCGATGGTCTCGACGGTGGTCGAGGTCGTGGCGCACCATAGTTCGAAGAAGGTCTGTAGCTGCCACCGCCGCCGCCTCCACCACCACCACTGAAGGGTGGCCCATAAGAAGAACTTAGCGGAGCTGCAAATAAAGGAATAGATGCTTAAATTGATTTTCGTTTTATGTTCTCAGCTTATACCGTTACACTTAGACGATGACGGTGTTTATAAAATCAAATCACATTTAATTCTAATAGGGTTTTACAAGTCTGTTTGTCAGGTACACGAGGGTGACTTCACAGGGCAGAGCTTCTACGTCATCTCAATTTTAACAGTTCTTGGTTTATAAGTAAGTATTTCACGCTTACCTTCTCGCTTGTCATGCTTGCGCGGTGTGCCTGCCGCCAACGTTACCGCCATCATGACTCCCAGCAGCTGAAAAAGTGACCATACATGTTAGTATTTAGAATAAGACGAAGTCATTATAAAAATTATATTTTAAAAATATAATGACAACCATTAACAAAAATACGGCAACCAATCTATTAATACATATTTCTTGTATGAAATATATTTATCGAAACAAACAGCCTTCGCAATCAAAGTCCTAATCATAAAGTTTATTCTCGTTCACTATTTTTCTACCCTCGGTAATTTTTATTAATATTAGCGTTTGTCAAAAAAAGGGTAATATATGTAATAGGACGATATCCTTGTTGTTGTTGTTTATTAATTTTTAGTCTTTCACGTCTAAGCTACGTAATCAAACATCATGAAATTTCACATACACATTGTCATCGGTATATAAAAGTATATAGGGTACCTAACACCTGTCCCCCTCTAACTCGTGGGTGGAAATTAGTAATTGACATAGTATTTTAAAAATATTCAACAAGTCAACATTTTATAAAAAAGCTTTTCAGGATGCATTGTTTACGAGGTAAAAAAATACGGCGGACTCAGACTCACTTTTCACCCGAATACCGCAACATTCTTAGTTATTTAAACGCGTTTCGGCAGCAACCTATTTCAGGTTCTAGAAACAGCTTATAGAAACTGCTTATTTACATCAGTTTTATAATGTCGAGTCATAGTTTATAAATTATTCCTTAAAAAGTAAGGTTGTTGGAATAAACAAAAGCGATTGGAATGTTTTACTAAGTTGCATAATAGAACAGTAATTAATTATAATATGTTGCTTTAAATTCTATACCAAGTAGCATGAAATATCTTTACTTATAGTATATTCAGAAACGGCTTAAGAGCGTCGTTTATTTTAAATAACGCATAAAAAATAAATTTGGATTCCAACCGCGGTAAGCGGAGATAAATAAGAGAAGAGATTGGTGAAATGGGTGATTTACTTCAAAATCATCTATTTCTCCTCATTAAATGTACTTTGTAGTCGCCCGACGTAAGGATCGTGAGGAGACGCCGCTTTCTCGCATCCTGTAGATGGTTTCGAATAAAACAACGTGAATAGATGTTTTTCATACATTATTTATGAAAGTAAGGCTGCATTCATTGTAACAAAAGAGATATATCGAGTTGTAATTAAATAAGGTTTGTATCCAATCTGCAGTGGAGTGTCGTAGTACATTTATTAGCTTCATGACGAAGGGATTGTTTTCAAGATTAAGATTATCACCGCAAACGTAGCTAATGATACACATTCTGATTTCGATCGTTTATTAGATAAGTTATATCGTTTGTTAATAACTACTTAGTTAAAAGATAACCAAGAAAAAAAGATTTAAGTAAAACCACGGATGGTAGTTAGCTAGCAAAATATAAGCATTGTGTATTTGTAAATTGCTAGGCGTCTTTCTCTTTTTATACATAAAATATAAGTCTAAATGTTTTCATCTGAACTGAATGAACGTTTATTATCTGAGCTCATTTTATGCTTTGCGTTAAAACAAAAGACATTTATATAATGTTTTTTTTTAGAGCAAAACAACGCAAGTTCAGCTCGTTCTGGAGACATTAGAGCTTTCATTAAAAAACGATTAAATTCGTATCAGTGGCAAAGCTTATAACCCTTTTTGCACACTTGCATAATGCAGAAGCAATAACATAGTTGATTAATTCTTACACATGGTTAGTGTATTTACTAAGTAAAAATGTCATTTATAAATGTGATTACGTTAACACTAATGAGATCAACATAAGTTTCTTTAGGTTCATACGTTTTAAAAGTCGATTTTGAATTTTGTAGCGCTATTTGAAAAGTCAAGTAGATAATTTTTATATTATCAACGATGTCTTGCGTGGAAATCAATAAATACTAACTCCAAGCTTAATCACCTATATGATCTTGTACATGAGTGATAAGCCTTATATTTGCTTTTTGTTGTTATCCAATATCGTTTTCTTTATCAAATAATAAACACAAGGAATACTCCATGTTTGGGAGGTTATGCCACGACACAAAAGTAAAGATGTCGAAACAGACTGCGGTAACAGAACTTCGTTAAAACAAAGCGCTGTCATTATAGAATGCAAATTTAAATAGCCGGTCTCGTCTCGACAGTTCTCGATGGTGTTGCTTTTGGCTACATTACCGACACTATCTTAAGCATGACGCCATTAATATTGCACTGGAATACTAAACTATGCATCTACTTTATGTATGTACTCTTTGAATAAATTTTTCATAAAATTGAACGATACTGTCTGATTCGTATACTGGGCGCTATCGGAGTATACGATTGTATTTGTTCGAAATAAATGAACTTATGGAAACTATGTCTATATTATAAAATGTTTGTCATCAATGAGAGTGTTCGAAACAGTCCTCGGTAACTTACTAGCGACTGTCAGAGTGTCGGGCCTGTTATTTGATGACGATGTATAGTACGCGATCACCATTACTTATGTAACAAGCCGCAGCTTATTACATTACGGTTCGATTATTTGTGTTCGTTGCTAGTCATCGACCGCACTCTCAGACCTCATAATTAGTATGATATTTAATGTAGGTACCTCATTTTTCTTTATCCAAGCAGTTTTTACTTTTATGCAATTACAACAAGTTCACTTATATTTACTATTTCAGAGTGAATTTAATAATATCAATAGGTTTCTAATTTTAAAACTTCCAATTTCTAAAAGTTACAATTCCAAAATTCACTTAGTTATTCAAATGAGTAAGCGTAACTGTTTCCGATGGACATCCCGAAATTAATCAAGGGCGTTTTCTTAAATAGAGATGTTATGCAAATTAGATGAGAGATAAGCACATCAAAGAGCCATTTAGTCTCACGGGAACTTGGGAGGCACACGCAAGACGCGGTATTGTTCCAAATTGTGCAAATTGAATTCGCAACACCGCTTTATTTATTTACGAACAAGACATCTCTGGAAGCGGAACGAAGCGATAACATTGTTGCCTTTAAACGTGTAATCAACTGCTATTCAAATTATACTATTATTTTAACTGTTAGAATAAGTTATGTACTATTTTGGCGTTATTGAAAACAGTTTAGTTTGCAATACGAATTGTTTAAGAGCATAAACAGTAGTCCATGGTGAATGTTTAATATGTAATTTAACAAAAGCGGGAAGTATTTATTTGTCGTCAGTCGTTTGTTGTGTTCCGGTTTGAAGGGTTAGTGAGCCAGTGTAATTACAGACTCACCGGATATAACATATTAAATCTCATGGTTGGCGGAACATAGATGGTTTATACTTCTCGAGATGCCAGTGATTACAGGCGAAGGTGAGCATTTACATTAACGTGACAAAAAATAATTTAAGAAAAGCTATGCGAAAATACGTTTCTTCGACATTAGTTGCCACATTATATTTTACTTTGAATGAGTTACTTTACCAAGGCGGAAATGTAAGAATTGAATAGTGAAAATGATTAATGTGAAAATAAGTTTTACACAAAATGTTCCTCATTTTTATCCGCTTACATTAATCAGTCGCAATAAAAACTATTATCCCAAGTGAGAATCGCTTATAATCTATAATTAATCTGAAAACAAAGACAAAGTTAATGATCAGTTTTAGTATTTTCATTAGTTTCTCACGGTCAATGAATTCGTCGTACAAAGGCGTATTAACGGAAGCGACGTCGAATGTGTCGCGGAACCGCACAATGCACCCTGACACTTTCCAATATCAAAGATGAATGGAAAGGTGAACGATTTCCCGTTTCCTCGCGTTACGTCAGAACTATCTCAGAAATCTGTCTCAAAGGTTGCTAAAGTCGACATCAGGATTCTGTTGTAGTATTGAGTAAATAATTGTTTTTTTTTTGGATAAGAACATGTACATTATTTTTTTTTTTTATTTTTTAGAAAAGGAAGGCGGACGAGCATACGGACCTGATACTAAGTGGTCACCAAACACCCTTAGACATTGGCACTGTAAGAAATGTTAACCATCGCTTACATCGCCAATGCGGACCAACCTTGGGACCTAAGATTTTATGTCCCTTGTGCTCACTCATCCTTCAAACCGGAACAATACCAAGTAATGCTGTTTTGGGGTAGAATATCTGATGAGTGGGTGGTACCTACCCAGACGAGCTTGCACAAAGCTTTACCACCAGTAAAAAAAAACACGAATTCCATCACGAAATCTATATAATCATATAGAGAAAGAGAATAATTTCGCGCATCCCACTATATGTGATAGAAGATAAGCCTGTGTGTGGGTTAGAAATGTTTAAGCGTATATATTTATATTAGGTCTAAACACTTCCAATTAATTTATATATGTAATATTAATTGTAATAGTGTAGAGTACATTTGTTAAAAAAAAAAAACTAAAAAAGAAAATTTATGTCGCAATAACAGTAACATTTACAACTTTATGTCTTTTATTATATACGTCTCGGAGTGGGCAAACGTACAAATATTTGATGTGACATAACGGACATGGCGTGAGTGCGCGCAGTCGGATAGCGGAAGTAAAAGTGGCGCTAGCAAGACTATGCCGTTTGTAATTTGGACGTTATCCATTTGCTGGTTTTTTATTCATTATCATTAAAAGCCAATGGCAAACCAGCAATGTAGCTAGTATAGTTTTTTAAGTGTTGACTTATATAATGAATTAAGAGTGTGAACTATGACCGAATCTTTGTAGATTTCCTGTCACGAGTTATTGTATACGAAGAATCATGTCGCTTGATGATCGTCAGAAGCTTAAGAAACTTTCGCGCATGAGATTAAGTGGAGATAAAAAGTATTGCGTAAAAGGTAATATTTGAATACACGTCCATTTTAAATATAATAATATATAAGCATGCTAGAACTTAATGTTATATGATTTTATGAAGAGATAATAATTATAATATAATTATAATATTTTATTTAAGTGAATAAGTATTTTAAGAGATTGGAATTTAGATTATAATAACAGGAGTTGATTTAAACAATTTAAAACGTCTCGTCCAATTTGTAATTGTATTGAGTGACAGTGACACACTAGTGTTATAAAACGATGTAAAGCGATGTATTTCTGAACACAATGCGACGAGCTCTGGCTTATCTATAAATGAGAAACAGGTACGACTAATAAGGAACTAATACAAATCCACGCATTTCGCTCGTTAGGCATCAACGATGCTTTATCGGTCGCAAAACCTAAACGTTCTCACTTGCTAATCATAATACTATTAGTGAAGCGATTTCACTGCTATAGAGAGCACATCGAGATAGCGGCGAGTACAATGCCGGCGCACAATGACAGTATAGACCGATTGAGAGTGATCGTTGTCTTATTGAATCACGACGCTGTCACATTTTTTAAACTGTGAATTCTGGGAAAACTCGCCTTCGTAATGAATGAGCTATTACTTAAAACAAAAGAATGTAAACGTAGTAAATTTTCTTACTTATTTAATTTGAGTTATATGAGATATCAATCGGTTCAAAAAACAAACAGCTATTGTTGTCGCGCGGGCAAATTATTTCAAATTTCAAAGCGTTTGATTTCGAAGCTTGTACAAGTTTTCAAATCACCGCGTTATATCTGACGGCTTACACTGTTGATTGAATTATTAGCAGAGGGACAAAGTGTATTGTTATGTTAGTCGCAGATACGAGATGAACAACCCTGATACCATTCCTACAAACAGAACGGGCATTGTCAATCCGGTCACGAGTGTATTGGACACGGCTGCGCCGCGGTCTGAATCAGAATCCAGCAAAGACTTTAATTTAGCCGATATTTGGCCACAATTCAAGTTTAGTTTGATGGAATTTGGATTAAAATGTTAAACGAACTAATCAAGTATGCAGTATACACGTTTTAAAAGAAATATTCGTTTTTTGATTATCGTATTATTATAATTATAATAGCAATTAAATTCATTTCCAAATGAATACTAATAAGCTTTCTGGTCATTTACTAAACCTATAAAAACTATAATTTGACTATTATAGTTGTCTGGCCCGTAGCAGCGGCGATCTCTGTAGCTTGTTGTTCACGTCACTTCACATGTCCGCGGTATCCCGGCGCGTGCGAGATGCGCACGATGGTTGCGTCACAGCGCGGAAGTGTATCGGCCTTGACCTTCTTCGCACTTTCTACTCGCTATTCTAATGGTTTGGCATACTTGAATTTGTATAAATTTACGTGTGGAAATACTGGAATGGCTATCGCAATATTGTTGTTTAGCTTTACTTTTTTTATTTACTTTTCGAAAAGATCTTCGCAAAAAGCATATTATAGTATATTTTTAATGGATAATTTTAGCCCGTAAAGATGTATTTTTATCATATAAAGTAAGCAAGTTCATGGCCAGACGAAAATTAATTTCAAGTATCCATCCAAACGTCACCGTTACGAACAAACAGTTCGGTCCGTCAAAAGAGTCTCCAATCAAACAGGCTTTTAATTAACGTGAGTGTAAAACTACATTTGTTACGGACGACCGGACCGCTGAAATGAGAAACCCACTCTTATGTGTATCGTAAAACAATTAAAAATATAAAATTGATTGAGAAAATAAACAATACTATCAAATTTATTAAAAAGTTATTAACTTATGTTTATATATTTAATCATTATGCAATGTCAGGTCAGGTCAAAGACCCTGGTAATGTGGTATAGATATTAATTGATTACCTAATTTATTTGTTACTAACACATAGGAGCATATTACAACGTCTTCGTCGGTAAGGATCTCTCGAAAAGTTAAAGGTTCTTAGGGCCAGTCACAGAATAATTCTAATTTCAAAGTTCACGCGAACGTAACCGACCCAAAAGTCTCCTAAAAATAAATTAATAGACAAAGTAAAAGTTGAAAAGGTGCTTCTTAAGTACTACGATCGTCACTTGAGCATCCATATCGCATCGTGTGACGTAACGCTGCGGTATCTGACGCAACGCTCATGGCGTGTGTTGACGGCCTTTGATGGTAAATACTATGGCAGAGAGAACCGAATTGTGGTATCTAGCTGATCTAGGAGTACATCTGTTTACTGGGCGAAAGCGTTTTAATAGGACAGCCATAGACGGGGCCAGAGTCGAAGAGTCGTGAAAATCTCGACACCTTCGGTAGTACTCTAAGCCGAGTGTAATCCATACATTGTATCCGAGTCTCGCGGGCTACGACTTTTGTCGTTTTTTTTTAATTAATAATTTCCAATGACAATTGCTTTTACATTGATGATTTTTTTTTACGTTACCTTAAAAACATTTACAAATATATTTGCTATTATACAAATGTAAGTACAAACTAAGCGTTATGTAACAATGAAATCGCACCGTTTTCGTTTTTCCCGTGTAACAGTATGCCTTCATACATTCACACACATTGCGCGCCGCCGCATTGTTCTCAGCAGAACTGGGATAATCGAGAAACACGGCCAATGTCGAAATGACAGATATTCGAAGATACTTTCGATCGCGATATTTTTATTAGAGTTTTATGAATTATATAAATAAAGGTCAAATTTATAGATACTATAAATATACCGGACATGTGTTTACGTTTTACTCAATGGAAACTTAAATGACGATAATTCTATTCTCTGAGCGAGGAGCTTTTTGTTGTTAAACGAAAATACTACATTATATTCAAATATAGTTTATTTACAACTGCGTGACTTGGATTATTTATTTTATGAATTATACCAGACGGATTTTATATGGCAGAATGGCATGTACCGCATTTTTTATTAAAAAGTATATAAGTAGAGTGAATAATCTACCCGCATGAAATAATTGAGGATAAGTCTCATGAACATATTCAAAATTGGAAATTTCTTTTTTATATCTATACTAATAATATAAATTGGAAATTAACTCTGTCTGTTTGTTAAACCTTCACGGATATACCACTGTATCGATTTTAATGAAACTTAGTATGAAGATTGAACCCCAAGGAAGGACAAAGGCTACCCTTTTACCTGACCCCCTTCCCCTAAACAAAAGCATCGGGTAAAAACTAGTTTTATAATTATGATATATTTGACAATAAGAAGTTTATTTTGATATTTTTGTATTTTTTTAAAAGTTCCCTTTAAACACTCGATTTAAATTATTCCGAGTCAAATATATATTATTTGCTCAGTTGTGGCACTATTAATGTCAGCGTGAAATAGATGGCGCGCGAGTCGTGTAGCGATTTTTTAAAAATTTGTATACTAAAATTAAAACAGAGTGTTAATTGGGCGTAACATTTATATTTTATTTTTTATATTACGTTCAACATTTATTTACAACTGTAAAACTGTGTCTAGATCACGCGAACACTACTTGATAACTTAAATTTATTGGACAGGAGATCGCTCGGATCTTGGAGAGACAAGATAATTTTCATCCCGAGATATGAAAGGGTTGCACGGTGTCATCAAATACTACTGTATCCTAGTTTACGTACAAACATCACATCAACTGATCAACAATTGACAGTTTTAATAAATACCAGTGCCAAAAACGAAAAAAAAAAACGATTGTATCGTGTATGAAATTCGAACCAATTTTATATTATAATAGTACGGTATTATATTCTTAAAAAAGTTACTTAAATTTCTAATTAATTATTAATTATGCTAAAAAATATGCGATGATGTTGATTTTCGTATTAATCTATAAATATAATTAAATTGAGACGTACCATTACTCGGAGGGATACCATCTTGGTGGCGGCTCACTTCTGCAACAAGAGGGCGTGATAAGATATTACTCACGTTTAGATTCAACATTTTGTTTTCAAATTTATATAAGAACAATAATTACGATTACTTTGCGGTCGAAATGCTGATAAAACTTAGAAATTATTATTTCCCCTTAATTATATCTTATTCCCCTTAATTTATGACTGTAAATTTACGACCGATTTCATCATTAATTTTTAATTAAAAAATATATTTAAATGAAACGAATCACCATTGAACAGCTACTATTGTAATAGATAAAAATAAAATAATATGTGATTATCAAAACTCACCAAAAGCTTAAGGAATCCGAAACACACAAATTCGTTGCTCTATTCACGGAACTTTTTACCGAATTTATATGATTCCGTTCGAAAACGTAAAAGTACCGCGAATGCGCGGCAAAGCACTGTTGATAGTTCGTCTGCGCATCTTCTCTATATATGCGAGTCCCCTCTTCGCGCCGGGCTTCTTAATTGTATTAACTTTAGACGAAGTGAATATGGGATACTATTGAATTTAACATGTTTCAATTGTAATTATAATTCACCCATATATTCATTGCTTAATTGTTCAATATATATGTTGTTGTGTCGTGAAGATGTATTATTTTTTTATTTTCTCACGGTATTAACATTCTAATTCTGAATACACAACTTAATGATTTATTTATATAATGTGTTTCTATGATCATGAAATATACTTTCAAAACAATGCAAACTATCAAATCTATACTAAGTGTTTTAAAAACTTTTTATTCACTACAAATATTTTTACTTTTTAAAATTTAAAGTATTGTAAAGCGTCCTATTTGATTTCATAGCAATCATTATTGCAGGATAATTTTTTAAAAGTGAAAAAATGATTTTCTTTTTCCGTCAATTTATATTTTAAATAAATACATTACTACAATGTATTTGAAGGTTTTAAAGATTTATTTCCTAATTTTCCTAGATTATTTACTGGCACATTTTGTGCCAGTAAATAATCTTTTTAATCTTTTTTTGAATATATTGGTAATGAATTATATTTTTTGTTAAATAATAATATAGTTTTTGTGCCATACTTAGTTAGGGATTTGGGTAATTCGATTTTATGTCGGTTTCTAGTAAGATGAGAATGGGTTTTAGGTTGAAATATAATTTGTGATTGTGTGGTGTTCGTAACTATTTTACCAATTAACAAGCATGGTTTGTAATTATAATTTTGTTTTATTAATAAAGTTTATTTTGAGATATTTGGAGATTTTTGATGTGGGTTTCAGCGGCCGCCGCCCCAAATGTAAACAAGGTATTCTAAAATCGGTTTTACAATAGTATTGTAGATAGAACAGGATCGTGCTTTTTATATTTTGTTATCTATAAAAATCTGAGAAATAATTTGTAAAAATATAAACATACTTAATGATATTGTAACAGCCTGTGAAAGTCCCACTGCTGGGCTATAGGCCTCCTCTCCTCTTTTTGAGGAGAAGGCTTGGAGCTTATTCCACCACGCTGCTCCAATGCGGGTTGGTGGAATTCACATGTGGCAGCATTTCAGTGAAATTAGACACATGCAGGTTTCCTCACGATGTTTGATGATATTATGCTTAATTCAATGTATTTTATTACAATATATACTTACTTTTATGATATAAAAACATATTTTGTTAAACTATTTTGATAATTCTTCCAGCAGATTATCAGATATATTTTTTAAAATGTGTATTAAATATAATATATATGTAATTAATTTGTGAAGTATCTTTAAGAATTACGTATTGTTTTCGTAACAGTTTTGTACAAACATCCCATACAAGTGTAATACTATCGTTAGAATTATGATATTACACATTTCAACTTAAAGCTCATTTCTTAAATTCGTGTCTCCATCGATAGGTTTCCTATTTGCACGTCCATATAAATGGAATTATTTTTTTCGAATTTCATACAGTAATATAACATACTATTAACTTTTCTTGGTAATGATTTCAGTTAATTAGATTTTTTCAAAATAAGGTAATTACTTAATATAAACATTTTCTTATGAAAACAAGTACATATTTATTAATATATTCTAGAGCTAAAACTAAAAGTTATATTACTTATTTTTATAATACAATTATTTTAAGCATACATTTTGTCTGCACAGTCATGGCTCATATATTGTAAATGTTTATATTTATTAGTAACTAATTAGTAAGCCATTGACGTGATTAGAAATTATCTTGGTCCAGTATTATAAATAGATTATACAAGGTATAAAACATATACTTACTCTATTTGTTCAGTTAATTTTATTTATGTAATAATATAATTGCTTTTATAACCTTAACTTTGTCAATTAATAAATTTAAATTTTATGTTAAAATAAAATAACACATATTACATAATAGAAGATTATATAAATGCTAAACAAGCATGGGGTCAGTGCGTTGATTCTCAAACAGATTATTATAAATATTATTCTAGGTCTGTTCCCTGTCCTGCTCGGTGGAGTCTTATACGAATCTACTTGATTTAATAATATTTTGATTATGATTTTATAGCAATTAAAAAAAACATGTATAAAAATTTATGTATGTATACTTAACTTTTTTCTAAATGATCATAACATTATAGCGGCTATTTAAATTCTTTTTATTAAAATGAATAGAAGCGAAATGAAAACGTGTTTCGCGTTTTTTTAATTTCCGTTGTAGTTTGTAGGTTTGTTACGCGGGTATTCGTTGAAATTTGATATTTTGATAATTCAGAACAATAACATGGTCTAAGATACGTTATTTGAAATATATACCATCATCTGTTACGTCATGATGACAAAGCTTATATATTAGATCAACAAAACAAAACAGCAAAGCCGTCTCGATCAGATACAGTCCAGGCGCGGACGGCAGGATAAGGGCGTTACGTGCTTTTCCGAGGCACGGGACCGGGAGTGAAAGCACTGCCAACTTGTAGCCTCATTTAAACCCAGGACCGAGATCTGCGCCAAAAGATCAACGAGGTAGTCAATAACTATTTACATACCTTCATTGATCTCACTTCATTGTAGGATTTTTACCTAAATAAAAAAAAATACAATATAAGTGTTTGTGTAACCATTATTAGTGAAACTTAGGTAATGTTTGTACTACTTACTGTATGTATTATGTTTGTCTTATATGATTCTCTAATAAATAAATAAATACGTTTTATTAGAACAAAATAGTTACCCAAAAAGTATTTTGTTTCCTTATTTATTATACATTAGGAGACGGGCAGTTCACGCAATCTATAATTAAGATGTACTATCGATATATTGTTGCTGTAATTTTATTTCTGATTAAAGTATATCCAGATGATCTGAGATTGAAACGGGTTCGAAATAATTATATTGCCTTAACACTAGTACAAGGATTTTGTCTTCACACGCACTGACGGGTGACCACACGCTAGCAGGGTTTCACTACGTTGTAACAGGATATAAGGAAATATATATGGGTTAACTATTCAATTTTTCTCATCCGAAACGAGCCGAGATGGCCCAGTAGAAGAAATGAAATTTAATCGAAGATGAAGTGAAGTGAAGGAACACTATGTGGAATATATGGAGACCAGTATGTGTCCGGCGAAATTCTCCCACACGTGTGTCCGCCAACCCGCACTGGAGCTGTGTAAAGAAATAAGCTCCAAACCTCTCCTCAAGGTGACCTTTGGCCGGCAGTAAGATTTTAACGGAAATAAACAATTTATGCTTCAGTATATTCAATAATCAATAAGTATTACTCATTTATATTTAATATACTTAGCGCATTCGATCATTATTTGAGAATTCATGAGCGCTTAATATTTTTTGTTCAACTTCACGTGGTAAATACATAATATGGTCTGTGGTCTCTGTTTATCTGTATATAAATCAAAATATTCCTTATTTATGAAGGCTTTTATAAGTAATTTTGAATTGTTGTATAACATATTGAATTATCATATGATTAAACGAAACGTAAAGTCAGGTTCGGAATGTGAACTCTATCGATAAGAACAAGCACGACACTCAGCTGGTTTCCACCAATTAAATAACACATCTATGCTATTTAATGTTGTATGTAATAAAATATTACTCGTATAAATCCAACCTTATGTAGTATTATGTCGCCTTGTAGTGTTTTTATTTATGTATGTACATATACAATATCGATATTAGTCACGTATGAATAAAAAGTGAGGAAGTAACTAAGTGCAGTTTATTTATGAGATAAAGGATACTTGAACTGTATTGTGATATTTTAATGTGAGTTAAATGTTATCAACAACAAAATGGTGGGCACCATCAGTGTATCAGATGTTATCATATATTATTGTCGACAAGCGCGGGTCTCATGATCGCTGCGAGGTTGTTTCTGCGTAAGTTTAGTATTTTAAATCCAAAAATTGGAAGTCAAGAAGAAATAAAATAATTTTCTGCCCTCGCTTCCTTTTGTAATTCAATTCGGATCTGATCTAAAGTTTGATGAATAGGATATTATCTTATGAGTCCTTGTATTCTATTATTCTCATGTAATTTGAAACGTGTTCCGAATCATAACAGGCAATATTTATTTCTTACTGACGTGAGTGGTAAATAAGTTGTATTTTCTGGTAAATTAATATATGAAACAATAACAACGATCTTTGTTTACTTGTATTTTAATAATAAATACTATAAAAAAACTCAAATAAACATCTAAGGCATACTTTTATTTATAAGTTATTTCTTAACGAACTACCACCCACTGCTGAGCTAATGTAAGCTTATTCCAGCACGCTTCTCCAATGCGGGTTGGTGCATACACGTGAGTCAGATTTTTAACCTGCAAATGATTATTTCCTTATAATGTTTTCCTGCACTGTCGAGGACGAGATGAATTACAAACAGAAATGAAGCAAATATACTCCAGAGGATCCGCCCGGGTATGAACCCGGAATTTTCAGATAAGATTCACATGGTCACCTCGGGTGGAGCACCTCCGCTCAGATATACAAACTTCTTCTTTATGACCGGATTATATATGTAGAGTATTAATCAAAATTATTAATTTATATCAATGTTAATAATTTCTTGTCAAATAAAAAAATGATTATTTTAGCGAGCTCTAGAATGTTGTTTCTGTAAAGTTGGCAGCCCTAGGCTTAATAATGATGAACTCGTTGTAGTGTAGACTGTAGATGAATATCTACTGAGATATTTCAGGCATTTTCTCTCAAGAGATTGTTCACTTATTTATTGACTAATGTTTTTATTGTACGTTACGTAATGAGTTTCATTAACAGAACGTAATGTTTAAGCTCTTACTTAATAAATGCACTCCACTATAGTAAGTTTAAAATACCGGAAAGTTGTCATTGATATAAAAAAACCGATAGCATTTTAAGCTTGTTATATAGTTCTATGTCCTGTTTTAATGTAACATAAAAATACACGTTACCTGTACCTAAAAATACCTGTAAAAATACCTGTACCTAGCGACGCTCGTAGAGGCCGCGGCGTAGGAGTCAGAGGTTTATTCTTATGATATTACAATTCTAGTAACACTATAAATGTGAAAATTTATTTGTCTGGATTTTTGTAACTCAATCACGGAATGGAAATGGCTGGACGGATTTGGATGAAATTTGGAATAAAGACAACGTATACTTGTTCTAGCACTTGTTCCTCGTGCCTCACACAAGGGGTACACTCTCTACACTTTTTTACTAATGTCGTGTAGTTCACTAGAGTGTAGCTTTCGCCCGCGGCTTCGTTCGTTCGTGTGTGAAGAAGGAACAAGCTCTCTACGCTTTTTACTGAGGCAGTACATTAGTAAAGTATAGAAATAATAAAACGCATTAAAATAATCATTAAGTAATTATCTGCGTACACTATATTGTATGTTTAAGGTCATATTGGATTATAGAAGCAAAATAATAAAAAAATGTTATATTTCGACATGTGTCGACATATTCTGTTATTGACAACCGTATTATTGTTTCTAGCAACAACCTTGCGCAACTACTTTGTAAATAAAATCTATGATTGTATTCATTTACATTATCAGATTACAAATAGTTGTATTTGAATTCGTAAACAGATTATATATTATTATATTCCTCATCGAAGTATTAAATATAAATATAGAACAGTATCCCGAATAATTATGGTAAAGCCAAACAACATCGCGATGTCATTGTGTCTGACTCGCCATACTTCTTGTTTTAATTTTATAACAGTCTAAATAATTCGTATTTAATTTAGTTTAAATTTATAGAAAGTGCATTATATTAAGTCTGAAAGTTTAAAGCACTCGCCTGAAAGTGGATTCACAGAGTTCGATTAATCCGGCTGTACGTAAGTTTTGAGTGCAAAGTTCACAATTCCACACAAACGAGGCCACAGGCGATGTTCGATACTGTGATACAAATAAAGAATGACAGTTCGAGCTTTTGTTGGCACTTTCCGCTGCTGCCATGTTTTGTGTCTAAGCATACTTACGGATCGTGATTTACTGTAACTTAAGCAATGATAGATTATTACTGTAAAAATAAGACAATTATGCCATTTGGAAAAAAGTATGTATTTAAAAAAGTGGTGAGCTCATTTTGTCCATGAATCCATATATAACGTATGTCCTTGTGTATGTGTATATATGTATCCACATACATACATAGACAGTTTTCGTTTATCCCTTGAGGACAGTTTCCAGGATAACAAGTGTCCAATGTGTAGATACAGAGCATAAATCATTCTGACCCCTTTCTGACCGCTTTTATACGCGTGATATTTGTACAACTCAAAATTTCGTAAACCTTTAATAAATAAAGATAAAACGTATTGGTTCTTCATCAGTCTTGGTGCTAACGGTCACTTATTCATTTCAAATCTATTTTTATGATACAAAATTTTATTTTAGCACGTGAATTAACCCACATAAAATATTAATTCAATATACGACGTAAAAGAAATTATTATCTGTACAAATTGGTAAATGTTGTCGGTGTATAATTCTACGTCTCATAAATCACTTAAGTCTTGAGGCAACCACGTCTACTTCTCTGTTAGACGTTTTGTTACATTGTTGCGATAAACAAAAAAAATCTCAAGTCGATAGTAATTAAACGCTAAAACTTGTTTCTGCGCAGATATATTTTGTATGTTTGTAATTAGCACTACTTTCTATCTCCTTGGTATAGTGGCTTGTAAAGCTGGACTATAAGATCTGGAATCATAATAGTTTATTGGTTTTTCTGTCATGGAATTCTCAAGTCAGAATGTAGGAAGCCGTCCCATCGGATTATGAGAGTGATCTTATTACAAGTATTACCAACGACCTGACGGGACAAATTATAACATCATTATAATTAGACGGGACATATTATTAATGATGGGCCGAGATGGCCCAGTGGTAAGAACGCGTGAATCTTAACCGATGATCGTGGATTCAAACCCGGGCAAGCACCACTGAATTTTCATGTGCTTAATTTGTAATTATAATTCATCTCGTGCTTTACGGTGAAGGAAAACATCGTGAGGAAACCTGCATGTGTCTAATTTCACTAAAATTCTAACACATGTGTATTCCACCAACCCGCACTGGACCAACCAACCGCACCACCAACCGCAGCGTGGTGGAATAAGCTACAAACCTTCTCCTATAAAAAAAAGGGAGAGGAGGCCTTTAGCCCAGCAGTGGGACATTCACATGCTGTTACGGTATAATATTAATATTAAGCTATCACCTAGTCGAGGTTTAGTTTATTATATTATATTTAAGCTTATTCAATTCTGTAAAAAGTTTGCGCGTAATCTGAAAATTGGTAATATTTATCAATTTGAATAAATGCTCACAATTATTATTTATTACTTTAATAGCTTGGAGGATAAAATTGAACGTTATAAAATAAGTAGAATAAGTTGATATATCTTTACATAAGTTTATATCTGTTATTGTGAACAGTTTAATCTTTATTATTTACTTTTACTAGAAGAGCATCTGTTGCA
The DNA here is from genome assembly GCA_905147175.2 of Nymphalis urticae. NCBI lineage: Eukaryota > Metazoa > Arthropoda > Insecta > Lepidoptera > Nymphalidae > Nymphalis > Nymphalis urticae. The sequence continues at coordinate 12,990,825 of LR989995.1, read as the reverse complement.
ATGAAACTTATAAAAACATTGTAAGCAATTATCTTATAAGAGAAAGATCGCGCGCCGCCTATTGTACCTTGGTGGCATTATAATATCCCGCAAGTGCGAACAACAACTGTACAAAGTTTCAGCTCAATCGGATGAACGATGTGTACACTAAATACAATTAAGCAAGTCATGAATGATAGTACATCTTGGGAAGTTCATTGCGTTGATTATCAATAAGCGTGCAGTCGTTATAGCCCAGTATATTTGTTATAGTCAAGTGGTTAGGAAACGAAAATCTTAGTCAATAATTCCTAGTTAAAGTCCGGGCAAGCACTCCTGAATTTTAAAGGGCTTAATTAATTAATTTTGTTTATACGTCATCTGGTGCTCGACTGTGAAAGAAAACATCGTGAAGAAACCTGAACGCGTCGGATGTAAATCTACCACGTGTATCCACCAGATATTGAAGCAGCGTGGTGAAGGTCTAAACCTTCTCCTCATAAAACCGATGAGGCCTTAGCCCAGCTGTGAGATATTAACAGGCTATTACTTACTGTTAAATGATCAGGCAGGAGCCTGTACCCTTATAAGTAGTAGGGTCAGTATGGAAAATAAAAAATCAATTAAATTGTAAGAATGTACTAATACTATGAATAAAACTAAGAATTGGTATCAATACCATGTTCCACAATAGATGATAAATGAGAAATAATGCCTAGATCACGCGAGGTCGAATTACTCTCGTCCGTCGCGAGGCGTTCGTATCAGTAGACCGAGTAATGTTTTTGCGCTTAGAATGTATAAATGGGAGACCAATCATCACCTGTAGCAGTGGCTTGCAGCTGTTGCAAAGATTGCGGGGTTCGTTTGTAGAACTGTAAGTGTTAATTTTTATATATACTGACATTAGTTCTCTGTGCTTACCTTTACAAAGTAAACAGCGATGTTTATCATTTCGATATACGTTACAATGTTTCGAAGAGAATTTGCGCTACACAATTATTAAGTATTTAAACAAATACACGATTTCAAGTATTTTGATGATACATTACGAAAATCGTAATCGCTCCTATGATGGCAGGCTCTAGGTGTTAGGCAAGTTAGCATGCGCACGCAATGTAATGAGAAACGTGGAATGAACAGGTTGTATGGTAATTAAGATAATCGATATATAATCGATATTAATGCCATTCGGACGGCTTTTTGTTTCCTATGAGGGCTAATAATTTTATTCACTAATAGATATGTCGTTGTACAATGGCCTGTGTACAAACACATACAAAAATGGTGCAACTGTATGTAATCTACATACGGCCTGCTATTTGAGTAAATGATTTTGTTATAATTACATAGTAAAACACTAAACGAGTAATTTAATACGAATATTATAATTCGAGTTGTACTTTTTGTGTGTAAAGGTTCGCTTCCACTGAAATAGTTGTCAGATTGTGTGTATGCAATGATTTGCAATTCTCCAGAAAGTCAACAACTTCTGTTTCTATTTTGTCGTTGTATGTAACTCATACAATTAATATAACCTTATATAAAATGAGCAAGTATAGACCTGGAGAGTTTTAAATTACTCTGATGTTTGACGCCTTATGTGAAATTGTAATGTTTTTTCGTGCTGATTAATGTTATTATAGATACTTCTTTTAATAAAGCTCATCGGTTTAATGTTTTGTAAAAGTTGCCAGGAAAAAATTCCTGCAGCAACTAATTGTCAACAAGCGTTGCTCACGAAAGTTTTAGTAGATGTCTTCAATTAATGAGTAATATATTCAAGAAATAATAATAATATTGTCCATATAGCTTGTGACACTTTGAAGCATTGTAAATAGTTACAAGCAACAAAATTACTAACATTTCGGTGGAAACGAGTCTTAATGAGTATTATATATTATCCACCGATCACAGAGATAGAAAATAATGGACCTCACAGCTCACTCCGCCTGTGACGGTGACAAAGTCAATGTCGTCGTCTTCTCGTGACACCTAAAATAGAATATCTCTAATCGTTATTGCTTACTTTACATCACGTCTCTCACAATTATATGAAGCAGCTAATAAACACAGAGTATAAATGATTGTTATGATAATTTTAATAGCAATAGTTTTTATAACTTCCATGTTTTGTCATTTAAATCAACGATGAAATCTCATAAAACAGTCGTCAGAAAACACATATTTTTAAACGAATTAGTAGATGAGTAATAAAATGCTATGATATAATCGCGTAGCGCAGTGCACACATTCTCGCGAACCGAAACAATGCGGCGAGAGTGCGTAAAATCAATTATTAGAAGTGCATTCGTATAGTCTGTGATGTAATGACAAATGGCGGGAAACGAGAATTCGTGTCACTCCGTTAGAGGCGTGGTCGATCAATGTTTGTTTGTACTATTTCAACATTGTATGTAATTACTTATAATAATAATAATAATAATAAAAATTTATTGCTTCAGATTCTTATGTAGTCATAAATAATAAATACACAACATATAGCACATAACATTCCTCGGAAGTGGACAAAAGGTCATTTTCATACATTGCTAGCTTATTAATACTAATGAACCGTATAATTTTACTTTAACTCGGGAGTAAGTCAATAAATAATAATAACAACAACTATTTTTTTATAATAAATAAATAAATAATAAATTTATTTATTCTCTCCCACAGACAATAATGTTTACATTTTTTTATAATGTATATAAATACAGTTATATGTGGGAGACAGGAGCCCAAACTAGGTTGCCCTGTGCTAAGGGTCTCCTGGCTCCCTCTCTTGAGTAAGGAACTATTTATTTATTTAATTTTATAGAAAACAGGAGAAATAATTTTTCTGTCTCTTCATAGTCCAGTTTTAAAAGCCAGTCAGTTAATCTCCTCTTACATGCGAATTTTAGTAAATTTGAAATAGAGTCATTTATTTAATTTATTGTAAAGCCTTGCTGCTTTAAAATCAAAGAACTGCTTTAAAATCAAAGAATTTTTGGGCAAAAAAAAGTTATTCCCATCATAGATTCACATACTTCATAGGATCTTCTAGAGTCAGCTATATCAATCAGTGAGGCCTTAATCTTGGAGTGTTTTTTTAAAATGATGTTCAAAATGTAAAGTTTTCTGACTGTTAGAACATTTGCTTCCAGATATAGGTCTACAGTGGGAAATATGCGTGACTTAGAGAGAGCTACTTTAAGTATCATTCTTTGAGCTCTTCCAACTTCAATTATGTGCGTTTTGTTAGAACCACCCCATACAGTTATATAGTATGCGATTAAAGATTGTTAACGTTAAAGATAATCAACAAATCATAATCAACTGATGGAAATAGCTGACTCCCAAGGTGCGTCAAAACCCTCGGTCACCTGCCGCATCCAGTACGGACAAACTTTAATTCTTACAATCTATTAAGATCTCTTATTTCGATTATTCTTTATAAAAATTACATTAAACTTAATGAGTGATTACATATTTGGCCATTAACATGTAAGTAACTCAACGCAGCTATATATCAAAACTTAATATATTAATAAAAGTTAGACGGATCGTTTTTTAAGATTTTGTAATATTTCTTAATTTACAACATAATATTAACAGTTAATAAGATAATTTATTAGTTTTGTCGTTTTTATACAATTGGACACGACAGTCGACACGTAACTCTAACGATAAGCCTACGTTAGTTAATAAACCTTAATTAAAAATGTAAATTAAGCTAATTAATAGTAAAAATTAATATAATTTCACTTGGTGACCACGCATCACATATTCCACCGCCAAATAGCATTAGTATTGTGTTGTGGTTCGCAGAGTGAGTGAACATAGTGTACACGAGTGAGTTACGAATAGTTAGGTGGACGAGCATATGGGCCACCACCTGGGTAAGTGATCACCAACGCCCATAAACATTGGCATTGTGAGCAATGTTAACCATCGATTACCTTATGAACTAAGATGTTATGTCCCTTGTGACTGTAATTACACTGACTCACTCACCCTTCGAACCGGAACACAACAATACCAAGTACTGCGGTAGATTATCTGATGAGTGAGTACTCATCAGATAAAGTACTTACCTTCCCAGACGAGCTTGCACAAAGCCCTATCACCAGTAATTAGTTAGGATTATCAGCCCTACTTATTAACGTTGCTTAGCGTCTGATTAGTTAAACATTGATTACCCCTTTCTGTCATTACTGATTTGACATTCAAAAGAAGAAGACATCTCAGCTGCTAAACAATGTTTATAAATAAGGCCGTACATGAATATCGATTTAATTAATTGGTAATTAATATTATTATTTTCCTTTCTTTACACGACAGGCCCTATAAGAAACATAAAGCATATTTTATACCATCAATGCGCCGCCAAGAGGATCTAACATGTTACGGCTTAGAAGGGTGTAATTACACTTACCATGTAAACTGACATACAGCAATACAAAGTATAGATCTTCGGTGGTAGAATTAATGGTGCGTGGAGGGCCTCCATGAAGTCCTACCACCGAAAGATCCTAAAGAGGTAAGTTTGGTTTCACGCAATATTTACTAATTTGATTTAGTCTTTAAAGTATCTTTGGTGTCGTACGGCGTCATCATCTATGGCGACAACTGTTCCGTAATAAAGAAAACGGGAGACCTTTCGAACATGTCACATTTCGTGTGATATTTTTTCATACACTTCATCAAGCCAGGTATCGTTTGAAACACTTCTTGAAAGACACTTGACCCGGTTTCTTTGACATTTATCTGCTTTGAAAACAAAATATATTATAGCAAAGTTTTTGGATTGTATTTCCTTCTTTATATTATTCATTCAATCTTTGTTTATTCGATAAGAAATTTAATGATTGAATATAACAATCGGACAACATATCTAAAACTAAAAGTTAAATCAATAATACAGAAAAGGAGAAATCAGTGTTTAACTAAAATCAGATAAGCAACATAAATTATTAGCTTATAAATTCATTTAACTGGTACATTTGAGTTTCGAAAACAGTCATTCATTTGTTTTTTCTCATTATTTTTTTCTTTGGCGTCGTTTATTACCGCACAATGGAAAACATGAAATATCGGTATATTTACGACTATGAGTTCTACCGTGGCACCAGTTCTGCAGAAACAGCTCGAAGGTTTAATGATGGGCTGGTGTCACAAAAAAAAAGCACGGTACGTTTTTGGTTTCAACGTTTTTGTTCTGGAAATTTCTACCTTCAGAACCAATCCCGTGGAGGGCCGGAGACCAAAGTGGAAAATGTAGAATTAAAGGCTATTGTGGAAGCGAATTCATCACAAAGCACTTCAGAGATAGCTGCAGGCTTTGGGGTAAGTGATAAAACTGTATTAATCCAATTGAAGCAAATTGGGAAAGTAAAAAAACTTGAACGATGGGTACCTCATGAATTGAGTGAATCGAACTTGCAAACACGCGTCGACTGCTGTGTTACTTTGCTCAAACGACACAATAATGAAGGGATTTTAAATCGAATCATTACTTGTGATGAAAAGTGGATACTGTACGATAATCGGAAGCGCTCGACACAATAACTGAACCCTGAAGACCCAGTCAAATCCTGCCCTAAACGAAAATTTACTCAAAAAACGTTACTTGTGAGTGTTTGGTGGACTAGCGCCGGTGTAGCGTTCACTACAGCTTTCTAAAATCTGACCAAACGATTACGGCAGATATCTATTGTCAGTAACTGCAAACCATGAAGGAAAATTTAGCTCCTAAACAACCGAGATTGGTCAATCGCTCTAGGCCACTTCTGATTCACGACAACGCAAGACCACACACTGCACAACAAACAACCACTAAGTTAGATGAGCTACAATTGTAATGTCTGCGACATCCGCCGTACTCCCCGGACCTTGCTCCAACAGATTATCATTTTTGCCGGAATTCGGACAACTTCTTACAAGGAAAAAAATTTAACTCCGATGCGGCAGTTCAAAGAAGGCGGTTTGGACTGCCGCATTTATTAATTCTCGCCCCCATGGTTTTTTTTAGTAAAGGGATCAATGAACTACCTATGAGATGGTAAAAGTGCATAGATAACAACGGTGCATACTTTGATTAATTAAATATATTTTACAAAAAAAAAGACTATTTTCCTCCCGTACAAAACGCCAATTTCATATGTAAGAACCTAATATATGTAGGTTATGTATTTAATAATTAAAAGAGATTTAGTTCTCGCGTTAGTTTACTCATAAGATGACTAACCCTAATGTATATCATGCGAGAGTGTTATTTATATCATACTATTTACAAGTCTATTTTATATTTATAAATATTCTTTTCCGTCGAATGTGAAATTACTGATGACTGAAAACGGACCTGTCGGTGTGCAACCACACTACCCGCTCTACAACAGTTATTAGTAGAAACTGTACTGTGTAGACATAAATTGTCTTTATACAGAATTACAATGTGCCGTAACTATAAGTAGCCGGCCAGTAGTAGCATTGTGTTCTTAGAGTTTTTTATCAACAAAATGATCTTCGGCAGCTTGGGAACGATAGTGCAAGAACAAAAAACATATATGTCGGAAAGTTTGATGACATTCTCAAATTTATGTATTCATTGATCAAATAGGAAACATAATTATAAATAAATAAAAAGTAAAAGGACCCGCTGGCGTTTTGAAAGTTTGGTTTCAACTAGTACCAGTCGTGCGTGAAGAGAGGAGCTTAAGAGGGGAAAGGTAATTCGTATTAGGCTATAATCAATAATGATTATAATGTATTTGTGTAGGCGTGACTGCCTCGTTGGTGTAATGACAAATAATGCTTATATTTTTCGAAGGTGCTGGGTTCATATCACATCGAGCCAATAATGGTTGTTGGTTGTTTTCTGTCAATGAATCTCAGTAGCATTCAGGAGTTAGTACGGTGGCGGTGTGGTATTTGCCTTATATGGGAAGGCATAAAATAATAAAGTCTTTGGTTACGCTTTATTTCTCCCTGTTTATGACGGATTGGATATCCCGAAGAAATGTAAGGGTGAGGTGTACTTTTAATTTATGAGTTCGCACACATGTTTGTGCAGTGTAATATATTTAGTGCAGTTTGCTATTCTTTGAGATTGGACGCGGCCAAACTTCGGCTGGGATGACTTTTTTCAAACGAAACATCGGTATAATGATTGACGTAGTTGTACGATAACATTCTCGCGCAGCATCCAAACTTCAAACTCTAATGGTTATGAAATATTTTGCAATATAATGACTGTAAACTCATATTTTTGTAAAGCGAAAGTATAATTGTAATATCTAGTAATAAAACGTAATAATGTAATGTTTATTCAAATTCAATTAAACGCCATTAGTTCGTAAAAGTAGTTTTTACATTTACATTATGTTTTATGTAATGTCTCGTCTGTGGGTGAGTGCGGTCGTGGCTTTTTGTGTTTATTACATATGAGGAAAAAATACAATAACACATCGAGTCGGTGGAATGTGTTTTTGATTTACAAAGGTCACGTGTTCAATTAAATTAAGCAATTATTATTTTGTTTTCAGCGACATTTTAAGACATTTTATTAAATGGCAATATGTGGAGTGGTATCGAAACATTACGACAACACTCGTGTGCCCAGGAAGAAGTTCTGATATGTTCATGCGGGATGCATTATTCCATTACCACTTATCTCCAAGAATATATTTTGATGTTTTTTTAATTAATTTTAACGGGCCTAAGTTGTTTACGGTCTGTGTAAATCTTTCTTAGGAGCTTAAGCTATGTATTTTTCGTTTGTTTTTTCAATAAGAATAATAATAGAAGTAAACACGAATGATTTGATTTTATCTAGTAAAGATTTAGTTGGTAATATTACTCGTTTATATAATCACAATCGTAGATAGTAAGTTGGCAGTAACAGGACTGTAGTAGAGGACTCAACTTCCGTAGAAAGTACTTCTATAGCCGATTATTGTCTCAAATCTTTTGTGAAGTAATAAAATTCGTGTTCTCGTAATATCACTATTATGTCATGTAGATGAGATAAAGTGATAGGTCACGATGGAAATTTGATGATTGCTGTGGTAAATTGTTGATTGATATTCATTATGTAAGGTCTAAGTTACATATATAGCAAAGATCAGCACAAAAAGTCTGAGATTTATTTCCGGCCTCATCTCAACGTTTTTATAGTACGCATCGTGCTTGGCAAAAAATGTGGATAATGGCTTTTAGCGTAATCGAACGTGGATGTTCGGGTTTTTTCTCATCGTACATACTCGTATTAAGTCGTACATAATGTTTCTTGCAGTATTTTTAAGTGAAAGTTTGTACGAAGATTTAATGACTTTCTTGGTTTACCATTAAAATACTACGAACAGTATGCAAGCTGAATATATATAGAATAGTTAGCGTTTTAAATGTAAGTGTAGGTGTATTCTATCACCGTGATTTTTGGTAAAATCTCAAGGTATAACGTATTGGCATTGGCCTAGTTCCTTCCCACCAAGGTTGAGAGATTTCAAGCGAAGAATCGTTCGCATTAAAATAGATGTCACTCATTATAGCGATGTGACTTTAATCCGTGAGGTTATGAGGGAGTATGGTTTATATCTGAATTTTTAGTTTAAAAAGCCTAATGATTTATTATAAGAGGCGTAACACATCTGTTTATTCATGCTTTTTAAACCTCAGTAATGGTTTCGTTCTAGTGAATTATAATTTGCTATGAAAAACACTACCCGATTCACAAGTTATCGATAGGATCGTAGTTTTGTCGAGAAGATTACAAATAGCTGGCGTTATAAACATAACGCCAGCTATTTGTAATCTCGATATATTTGTATCACTGTTGTGTTCAGACAAAAGGGGCCTAGGGGAGTCGTTCAGGATACAGGCTTTACAAAAAAACTCGTCTGTTGTTTCGGGTAAGTCTTGGTGCTTAAGGGTATAATTTAGCGCGTGTGACCTGTGTGGTACATTACGCGCTATCAACGGCAAGGTTCCGTTTTAACGTCTTGGCGCTGGCGAAGTTGATATAAGGATGGAAGTTTTTTAAGCAAATTTTCAAAAGTGCGTATGCTATATATCAGCAATAAATATTATCTTTGAATATTGAAATAAAAAAAAAACAATTTCATAGTGTTTTTTTTTTGTATATTTTTATATTGCTGTATAAAACTTTTAGGTTTCATTTAAATATTGAAAATTTACATTTCATACAACAACTTTCATTAAGCAACAAAAAAAAATTATATTTGGATAATAAATTTATCAGTTATTTACCACAATTGTCTTAGCTATTGAGGCTTATCTTGAAGTGGATTTATCATGGATTTTAGGACATTTGAGATATAAACATATAGATTTATTTCGTTTACATCACACTATATCTAATATTTCACAACATTATCCTGAATTAACTTAAAATCGATAGAGCGCCATAAAACAGATCTCGTGTAACGGAATTCGTGACGCGTCATAATCGCCGGCACTGATGGCGGGTAAACGACCGTCATTCCGATGACACGTCGTTAACGGCTAACGCACACTGTTTGTTTATTATGACCTGACAGTTTTAGGAGCATTATTACAACGTTCACCATGTTTTTAATAGTAACAACCTGCAAATTCCCTAATGCTGACAAAAAATCCTATAGTTTTTTTTATAGAATAGGAAGGCGGACGAGCATATGGGCCACCTGATGGTAAGTGGTCACCAAACGCCCTTGGACATTGGTACTGTAAGAAATGTTAACCATCGCTTATATCGCCAATGCGCCACCAACCTCGGGACCTAAGATTTTATGTCCCTTGTGCCTGTAATTACACTGGCTCACTCACCCTTCAAACCGGAATACAACAATACCAAGTACTGCTGTTTCGCGTTAGAATATCTGATGAGTGGGTGGTACCTACCCAGATGAGCTTGTAAAAAGCTCTACTACCAGTAAAATCCTCTTGAACACAGGTTTGGACTTATGCAAGGTTCCTTAAGATGTCTTTCCTTATCGCCCAGCACGAGACTTATTTCAAGTCCAGAATCCAGAACCAGCAATCTTCGGTTAAGATTTTAGTGTGTGTTGATGATACTAGAGTGTTTTTGCCGCTGAATCATCTGGACTTCTAGTGTTTGTAATATTTATTTGTCTAACATATATTTATCTCCTGTGCTAAAAAAAACCAGTTGAAATATCACGAATGCATCAATTATTTTTCGTTTTATACCTACGACATGCGTAATAAAACTTTTCGTTATATTTATTAGGCCATTTACGCTTTGTTATGTCCTACTATTATTTAAAGGGACAGGTTTATGTGATTTAGAGATTTATGTTTATTTTTTGTTTGTAAAAAAAGTCATATCGGTTGTCCCGATTATGAGCTATTATGTTGCAAAGTTTCAACTACGTTTATTAAATGGTATCTCCAATATGTGTGTTGTGTACAGCAAATTAATACGACAAGGCACGTAATGACTTCAATATTTTAATAAACCTTAAATAATTATAAGTAGGTTGATAAAAATCAACATTGTGCGGATTTGTGCGGTTTTGGTAATGTTCAAATGATTGGTATTAAGCAAAGATGAACGCTATCGGGTAATTGCCGACGCTTAACTAGTCCCAAGTCTCGACCACACTTTATCATCGTCACGATATTTGATGGTAGAATAGATTACACGCGAACACAATTGCATTATGTTCTTAATCGAATTCATTTAATGAAGCTTATACAGATCCTTCGAATTATTATTACGTACAAAGACGTTAATAGTTTGAAACAACCAGCGAAGTGGTGTTTTAGAAGGTGTAAGCTGTGTTTAATTATATTTAAAATGTGATAATAAAATCTACTACGATTATTTAAAATCATGGACTCCTTTTACTATTATAGGATCTGCAGGCAGCCGTTGTCGGGTATAGTTTATTTCGATGACATTCTGACATTACAAATGCATAGCAATGAAGGATGTGATATGACGGATCAAGCGACGCTTCAATTGGTGGCAGACCAAGCCTGACGGGCTTTGTGCAAGCCTGTCTGGGTGTCGTGGTAGGTCGGGTCAACCACCAACTCATCACATGTCATACTAGTGTAATTACTGGTACAAGGGGCATAAAATCTTAGTCCCCAACGTTGGCGGCGAATTGGCGATATAACGTTGCTAACAATGCCAATGTCTATTGGCCGTGGTGGCCAATTACAAAATGGAATCAGATTAGTCGTTTTGCTTTATTTTTTAAATAATCAAAAGACATATTAATGATTGACGTTTTAATTTGTTCAATAACAATACCTACACGTATAGAGGAAAAAGACAGAGTTTTAAGTCTTGTTTCTGTTTTACATAACAATTACATAAGTTGATCAAATAAGACAAAATGTCATCGTACTAAGATAAACAATTACATCTAATCGTTCACATGTTTCAGAAATGAATCGATTGCACCGACAGAACACTTTAGGTGACTCAAACGAAAGTTGCCAACAAAGTTACAGGCGGACAGCAACACGTGTCGTGATATTCAAACAAAAATCACATAACGAGCCGATCGCACACAAGTGCGTAACGCTCTCCGGACAGTTCAAGTGCAACTTCACATTTAGGCGTATAACAGTCTAGTTAAGTACTTAAGTGCATTAAATCAACGATTGGTACATCAAATATGTTTCATTAATCTAGATATAATTTATTCAAGGACCTTCGAACGGTAAATTACAGGTAAACGTTAAATGTAAAGGTAGCACTGGCTCGAAGTGTAGATTCTACCGAGAAGGACCGGAAAGAAACTCCGTAGTGACTTTTCCATCAACTAAGTTGCCAATGTTATGGTAATGAAATACAATTAAATTGATATATTTTATTATATTATTATCCTTCCTGAAAATCAAATTATAACTGTAAATTATATTTCTAGTGGACATTCTAATACATCACTTAGAATATAATAAAAATATAGCGATCGTCGTATATCGTATCGGTATGAAGAGTGGCCGATTTAAAAAGGTTATAAGGTTGACGTATATGCTTCGTTTCTTATGAATATTCACCGATGAGTCAGACACAACTAGACCAATCTCCTTTAGGTATTCTGTCAAGAAAACCTCCAGGTACGATATTTTTTATTTGAAGTAGTTTTCTGCAAATAAAAACTGTTTACACTTTAGTAAAACCACACATTAAATTAAAACCTTTTAATAAAAATTCCTATTGATTTTTTCATAATTAATTACATTGCAAGTCAGTTTTTTTAATTAAAATATTATAATTTATAATTTGCATTTCTTTACTAATAATGAAAAACCTAATAATGATCGTAGTTTTGGCTTATATTGTTACATTGGTATTGTAACAATATATAAGCTGTTCGTTAATACGTACTTAAGACGTAATGGCTCCGGCATGTAGTACATTATTACGTTTGGCTTTAATATAACCGAAGATGGTCGGTATGTACTAACACGGGCTTGCACAAAATTACTAGTAAAACAAAGATATTTTTGAGAAGTCATGGTTGCTAACAGACTAGACTGTGTATTTATAAACCGCTGTCGTAAAGTTTCAGCTGGACCAGTTAATTATATAAGTAGTAGATAGGAGTGTTTATTTTATTTATTTGTAATTTTGTATATAAGTCTTGTTACTTGAATAAATAAATAAATTTTATTTTTATTTACTTCATATTGTTGTATCTATAAAGTAGCATTTTTATTGATCTATTTAATATGTATATATCATATATATCGTATCTAGTTAAATTTTAACTGAAATGAACTTTGTTTTATTCTTTTTAACATAAATATTTTAAAAGTAAAACCTCGAAACTACGATTGACCAAAAATAGTGAGTACGCTTCACGCATGCTAACTGCGAGTTCAGCTCGGGATATTTATTAGATAGTGAAGTGATGTGGAAACAGTCTCCAGCTTCGTTAAGTATTCATTACAGCGCTTTGTTAACTATTATCCGTCCGTGTGTTAAGTAAGGCCGGTTACAAAAGTAAGACAATCTCACTTGTTTGTTAGAGTACTGTGGACCTACATTTCGGCCTCGAAACAATAAGTTGGTAAAGTTACATTTAATAACTTTGCGGTGTAGCTGACTACATCATCTCATTTGGAAAAATGAGTAAATACTAAGTTTCTCGACAGCTCTTGTCTGATCTTGTGGCTTATATTCAATTTACTCTTGTACCATGACGGTTATAAATGACACATTCTTATGCTCTTGCATATTTGTAAAAAGTATATTTTGACTACTTATTTAAAAGTAAGATTCGGCTGTGAATCAAAGTGTTAATTAGTGTGACATTTATAACTCTAACGCAGACGAATTCTAAACGCAATTTAAGCATATGAGAATTCAATGCTTAAACCCAGGAACATCAGCTAAGATTCACGCGTTTTAACCACTAGGCCATCTCGACAAATGTGAGAAAATATCTCAATAATTAGTTTTGTTACATCGCTCAAACATTTGAATCGTTGGGATTCTCGCCTAGTCTGTGATCGGCTTAAGCGATAGAATTAGGAAACTTGCAATGGGCTGCATCTGTCATTTATGACGTGATCCTACGTGAGGCTACGTGTGCTATGGATAATGCGCAAGGACAAACATACCTGTGAGCACAGCGCCTATTAATAGATTACGATGGAAAATCAGATGCATAGTTCCATGACCCTCTTGACAACATATACCAGTACATGTTCCCTTCTACCGTGACCGTTATATTTTATTATTTAACTTTACATATAAACTATTATAGAGTTAACTATAGTAATTTTAATTTGTTCCTTTCAGAATTTTTTTCTAACTAATTAGTAATTTTTAAAATTACTAATTAGTTAGAAAAAAATTCTGAAAGGAAATAAATAAATATTTATTTATTTAAAATTGAAAGATATATAAAAACATTACACAATTAAGCAATGACACATATGTAAATCGATTTGTTCTGCGGTGAGTTATCAGTACTAACAGTACAGAAGATCAACAGTACATTGAAGGCACTTTGATTGATTATTTACGATGTTCGATATTTGATTGAAGTGCATATAATGGTGTACATATATATAATATATTTAGTTACGATCCGATTTTGGTTTGAGCTCACAGCCGCCCATTGTCCGGTTAATAATTAAAGTGACTATTGACGTAAGGAGTGACAGTAGCGCATTATTGTAACACAATGTATGTTATGTATAGTAATACATATTATGTTTATAGTTGATGTTTATTCTTAACTAGTTTTCGTTAGGGGGAAAAGGGGCAGGAGTTGGGTACCATATGTCCTTTTGTGTACCTTTGACAAAGTATACCTATGCAAAATTTCATGATGATCCGGTTGAGTAGTTAAGATGTAAATGCGTAACGTACAAACAAACAAACCGACTTTCGCGTTTATAATATTAGTAAGGACAATATCCTATCTTCCTACACCTGTAGGAGTGCTTTAAGCACATCATTAATCTATAATTGTTTTCTTTATCCGTGTCTGTCTCGGCATCGTCACCGAGATCATCGTCCTTCAACATGAAGGTGATTTATAAATTAAAAAAAAAATATTATGCTATACTTTCAACAAAATCATCGTCACAAGTATGTAATTTGAAATACATCAAAGATATAACATTTTTTAATATAGAAATATAGACGGGCAAATAGCCCCTCAGATAAGTGGTCATACTGACGACATTGATAGTGTATGAAATATTCGGTGGTACCAATCCAGTTGGGATCGCGCAACGCCCCGCCACCACCAATACATTCGAGATAATAAAAAATATACATCTGCTAATTAATATAAGTGAATTGTTACGTTAAACGACGACCGGTGAAGTTTAATTTAAAACAATAAGTTACATAACGCGGCAACGGACAGCGGTTACGAGACTCGCAGTGTACATTAAATATGTTTTATGTTTATTAATGTGATCATTTCAAAGATAAAAATCTTTCTCGTGTTCATAATTATTAACAATTTGGCTTCATATCTGACGAGCGGACGTCACAACGATGGACGCAGGCTATACATAATGATTCGGTTATTTTTCAATTTTATTATAAATATAGTAAAGTCTCTCCCGGCATTCGACAATGCACCCGGTCACATTGCCTCTAACGATAAGAAACACAAACCATACTCACACCAATGAGCAACCAACGTTGGATTGGAAGACCGTATGTCCAGTATTAATTGTATTTTGTGTTCTCGTAAATAAAATATATTTTTAACCAGTGTCATTACTAGCAAAAGAGCGTATAGGTGGGCATGTCGTTTGTGGGTACAATAGCTGATTAGTGGGTAGTACCCATCCAGAAGAGCTTGTTAAAGTTAAAAAGGGATGTTTGTATGTCCAGCGGGTTATGATTATTATTATTTTTCACAAAAAATAATATCAGTGAAACAAACTGTACCAATTAGTTTCTAACATACTTGTTGTTCAAACTTACTTTACAAATCTAGTAATTGACTTTCTTCAATATTGTATTGTTTATATTAATGATAAGAGAATAGCTAAGGCACGTTTAACAGTATAGTAACATCATTCCAGAGCAGTTCATACAGCCGACAATGGCATTCGAAACACCCGACAACCGCAGCATTATGAAACTACATACGCGAATTAATCAAGTATAAACCTAATGTATGTTTGTTTGTATAACTATGTATAAGGCGGATTATCGATAAATTTACGGCGTTTGTTCACAATATAATATGTCGCGAGGGCTTAGATGTACTCGTGTGTGTACGTCTGCTGAATGTTCGATTGATATATAATTTCCAATATAAATGCTGCGCTATATTATTCAGCTGGGGTGTTTGTAAGGGCGATCAACGTGTTTTCCCACTGTGTTTTCGCGGCTCTTATAAAAAATATTAGTTTAATAATAATAGTGGAAAAAAACATAGTTCAATTCAATTAGATTTATTGTTTGTTAACAATTTTAATATTGTTTAGAGAATAATTAAAATACAATTTATACTGGGATTTGAAACCGGCACCTCGAGATCTGCAGCCGTATATGCTAGCTACTAAGCCAACGGGGCAGTCAAATATGAACTATTACGTCATTAGAAAGAATAATAACTGCGGCTTTAGAAAGGAACAAGCCTTAAACTATCTTATTTATCTTTCGCATCGTCGAGATCAGTTAAGACATTTAGGCTCAAATCTTCGAGCAAATAAATTAACGAGCAAATGCGTTATCCTCCCCATTATTACCTACATAAACATATGTACCATACTAGGTCAAAATATGTTACACATTTTGTAGGTCTTTATTGTACACAGATAACACAAGCAGTAAACTAACTTAACTATAAAAGATAATGTACAAAGACGGATTTATCCTAATAAGCGAACTCTTTATCGCGGAGTTTGCTCCACCACGCTTCTCCAATGCGCATGGCTGGATACACATGTGGCTGATTTTCATCCAACACATTCGCATTTATTTCCTGCCGAGCACGTGACGAATTACAAACACAAGTTAAGCACATAAGCCACGGTTTCTTGCCCGTATTTAAAGCCACAATCTTCAGTTAAGAGCAACACAGAGCCTTGATGTGTCATGGTATTCCCCATGAAGCGCCTGCGCACAGGCCTACCGGCGCGTTTTCTTTCAATGACGTAATATATATCATATTTTTTAGTTTTCAAATGGCAATATAATTTTGACCTTTGTGATTAATTAACAGTGCTCAAGTGCCGACCGAAGTGGTGACCGACTGACCTTATAGTAGTGGACGCCTTTCCTTTTTTATTATCTAATAAAAAACTTCCATTCTTATGGTGTCCAATGTACTTTGTGACCGCGGTTTGTGTAATCGCGAATTTTGTTAAGTAAAAAATAATTAGTACGAATATATATTAATGCTGTATATATTAAATATTTATACTAAAGTTTTATTGACGTTATTATAAGATTGGAATTTTTTATTTTAAATTCTAACGAAACTAATGGATATATTTTGTTATTTTATACCAGCGTTATTAAAGATCATATATTCATCATTTACCTAATAATTGACGGCAAATGAGCCGGTGTAAGGGCCAGAATATCATATACTCTATAGTAGGCGATGCATTGGCGCCATTTACCATCAGGTACCATATTTTAGTGTCTGCTTCGTTTTATAAATAAACCATTGTTTCACTATATGAAAACGAACATACTCGTAGGTACGAATAAATATCAAGTCTATTACGGATTTGAAATTTCCTAAAAAAATATCTTGTACATGTTGATCTGTGATGGTAAATAACAGTTGCAGGGAATTGAGTAAACCGAGGAACGTTTGCTGCGGACGTCAGCGCCGGAGGCATTAGTGAAGCTTCACCGACACCACCGCTGTGAACTGTGTTTGTTTTTATTACAAATTTCTGAGCATCAAACGAATTTTTAACACTAACAAACTAGTCATGTTCTATAAAAATATATCGGTGTAGTAGCTGGCTTTTAAGGCAAGCAAATCCCGAGGTTCTAGGTTAAAATCGGTATGGGCCAATGGTAAGTAAGAATAGTTTTGTTAAAAAAATTATATCAGCCCGGAAATTTTAAGTTAGCAGTCATTACAATCCATTGCCTCGGATAGCGCGTAAAGCGTATCTTGAGCCGAACTCTTTCTAACTTTGACGGGTTCCTGATCTCTGGCCAAGACCGTTCAGGATTACATCACACCATGCGAACAGACAACAGTCGTGATTAGAATGTCACATGATTTTATAATGTAATTAATTTATGAGTACAGTCAGCGTGGTCTTGAATTAATTACCTTTTTATTCTTAAATGAAGCCGGGATAGGTTTCTCGTACCGACTGAACTGAAAGACAAAGGAAAATGTTAAAATGTTTTAATCACAAATTAAATTTAATTTGTGATTAAAACGTGTGAGTTGAGAGTTATGAAAGCGAGAGATGGGGAAGTAATAACGGCTCATTAGTGAGTCAGGAAATTGTTAACAACGGTTGTGAGCTTAAAAAAGGTTACATTCAAAAGGCAAACAGACGTTCATAGAAACGGAGTTGGTTGAACATAATACAATAAGCAAAAGTTTTATTGCTTTTGATACGTTGCGGAAGAGGAATTTCGTCACTGTATTTCAATAGTAAAATAGTAACGATTCGTATAGCGCACATAGACGTATACTGTATACTGGGGGAGAGACGAAGAGGTGGAGATAATAAATAATAATTTCCGTGAAATACTTGCGCATTAGTGTTATAATAATAATCCGATAATGCAACAGCAATATCTGAAACGTAAATTAAATTTGAGTTTCGTTGAAATTGTTTGTCTGTTAAATTTTACTTTATATTTATCGTTCGTACTGCATACAATTTTATTACCTAATATTATCAAGCATTTGTTGCTCATAATATTTTTTACACATAGTATTTTTTCGTTCATACCAGACGGTCATTGGTTATAACGGTTGTTTTCATGTGTTGTGTTTATAATCATCTCGTGTTTGCTATGAATATACCAATCAGAATTAGAGCAGCGAGGTGGAATAAGCTTCAAACCTACTCCTCGAGCGGCAGGAGGTCTCCGCCCAGCAGAGGGACATATACAGATTTATCTTCTTTATGTGTTTTTTTTAATTTAAACAGCCATGTAACTTATTTATGTTACAAAAAATCAGTGTAGTTATAACAAGAGACAGAGCACTGATACCAAATAAGTGATGGTTCATATTATCTAAATTGCCAACGCTTATGATCAGAGATGACTCCTACCAGAACAGTCACTTTACCAGTCTGCCTTTCTTAAAAAAAATAACGATTAAAAAGTTGTAGCGTTTCATATCTATATATATATATATATATATATATATATATATATATATAGATATACATATATTTAATCTGAGTCACACCACACTCGTAATTATCACGCTAAAAACATTACCTTTCTTAATCGACGTCACGTGTTACAACAGAGTTATAACTTAACATTTTTCTAATCTGTGAAATATATATTCAATGCATTGTGTTCACCACACAAGTGTCAACCGATCGAAAGTGTACCGGTTCCTCGCGGCGTCTTTACACGTGAGATTCAGATTAGATTTTATCAACTTCTACGAATCGAGCCGAGATTTTTTTACTATTCCGCGTAATACGCGGTAGTTGTCGAAAAGTTTACCATTCCGGGAAAATTATGAGTTCATTCACCTACTAGTTCGCATTACACCACGTGAAGGTAACTGCGCTCTCCTTCAGTAGTAATAAGTTATAAATGTCAAAATGATAGAAAACCAAGTGTTGTCACTAAGCATAAGGATTCGTCTAGTCAGTTTATTAACTTTCTAGTTAAGTAACAAATAAACAAATGATATTATTAATGCAATAAAGTCGTTTTTGTTTGAATTAAAATATTTTTTATTAAATAAATTCAAAATTTTCAAATCAAAAAAAAAATCGCGTGAGAGGGATCGAGTATTTATTATGAATATGAAAATCATTATTTATTCATTTATTTAGGATCACCAACATGACATACAATTAAAATTACAAATTTATAGTATTACGTCTATTTTGCTAAGTACGGTACAGTACAGTACAGTAACAGCCTGTGAATGTCCCACTGCTGGGCTAAGGCCTCCTCTCCCTTTTGAGGAAAAGGTTTGGAGCTTATTCTACCACGCTGCTCCAGTGCGGGTTGGTGGAATACACATGTAGCACAATTTCAATGAAATTAGACACATGCAGGTTTCTTCACATGTTTTCCTTCACCGTCAAGCACGAGATGAATTATAAACACAAATTAAGCACATGAACATTCAGTGGTGCTTGCCCGGGTTTGAACCCACGATCATCGGTTAAGATTCACACGCTCTTACCACTGGGCCATCTCGGCTTTGCAAAGTATTATAAGCTTAATATTTTGAAACTGTTTTCATTCTATAAACAGAGAGCTGCGCAGGCTTCAGGATGTTTTTTACAAAGAAGGCATTCTTATGATAGAAAAATACATAAGTATTGCAAAAACTGCAAAGAAAATTTTATAACAACGTGTTTCAAATCCGACAATATTTTCTAGCCCATAATAAAATGCTTACAATTGTCATGAGCGTTACAATATTAGTATTTTATAAAATGTAATTATTCATAATGTTAATCAAACTAAAATTAACGAAAATTTCTTGTAAAATTAGTATTTGTTGACATACAATATGTACTTGTAAATATTTCCTTTATATATAATACTAACTAAGGAATTTGTTTTAGGTTACTCTTCGAAGAATTTGTATTACGTTTAACTAATCTTGTAAGACGACAGACTGGAGGAGTGGAGTATACCTCTCGTATATGATAAATGAATGAGAGCCTACTTGGATAAAGTGGTACGATTTGATTTAATTGCTAAAATTTAATTAACGTATTTGATAAGTACGGCTCGATTACAGCTCTCTGTGTAATAGAACCGTACTTATCAAATACTAGGTATTTATATATAAATATTAAATTAATAATGCCGCGTAAAGCTTTTTATGTACACATATTATTTCATTGATTAAAAAGTTTTGGCCACAGTGGTCTGACGGATGTGGCGCACAAGTGTGTGCGCAACACATGTGCACTCTTTATTCTCATACTCTCATAATATCATTGTTCGATTTGACGGCAAACTCGTAGTACCTGCATGCGCTGGGACAACTTGCTCGTTTCCGGGTGGCTTTTGAGAATATCTTAACAGAAAGAGCCAATATATTTTTACTAGTCTAGACTCTGGATTCGAACCCAAATCTTAGGATATATATAGTTTTATAAGTAAAGCAGTTAAATTCCGTCCGTAATCACTGACCGGAAACACTTCCTCACCGCACGCTATATTCAATACGTTACGTGCTTTTAAAGCTTATTATGTTATTTTCAATAATTAGTTGGTTTGATAATAAATACAGACAGGTAAATGGTTTACCTGATAGATATATAAGAAAGAAAGTCATTATTTTTAATAATAAAAAAATAATAGAAAGTTATATAGTATGTATGTACGATGCAATAATGTAATCGAACTTTCTAGCTCCACCTTTTTAAGTTCTATGAAAGAATGAAAAATCTGCATGTTCAAAATTAAATAAATTTTAATTTATTTAACTTATCATTATTCAATAAAGGCACAAAACCTGGATAGTTCAGTACGAGGACAGGTCCAAAAGTCTGCGGAATGGAAGGGCTGCGAATTAAAAAAAATAACAAAGCTTTACTTTCTTTTCAATATTTGTGTGAAGCAGCCATCGCGACTTTACACTTGTAAACGGGCGCGTTGTCTTTATAAAGCAAATTCACTTTTCGATTTTTCGAAGAAAATTTTCTTAGTCTCCCTTTACGGAACAGTAGTGCTCTTAGGTGATCGTTGTACGCTTTTTATATTCACCTAATAAGAATACATTTCAGTCCCAACAAAATTAGCCATCATCTTTCCAGCTTATTCTGACCTTCCTGACGTAGCCTTATGAATCTTTGATCTTGGAATCATCTTGGATGAAAACGGATTGAATATCAAAATGATTTTAATTTATAATATATGTATGTACACGCAACAAAACGATCCATAGAATAAATATACTTGAAAAAAATGCATTTACCAACACATTTCGATGAGTAACATATAAGTATCATCTAGTTTTTGTCATCATACTCTCTCACTGATCTTCGCTGGCGTGCTGTCTCGTACAAGGCGGCCAATGAACAGCAACGTTGGTCAATCATGAATTTTATTGTCGTGGATCGTAAACTTTTATACTTCGATTTACGTTTTAAATGTAAATATATTTGTACTTTTTATATTTTATTTAACATAATGTTTAATTGCATATATTACAACTCGATAGCAACAACGCTGGATTTTTCACATTCCTGAGTGGCACTGGGTATATAATAATATATTGTGTAAAACGATAATCATAATACTAAGCAAATAAATAATTTAATTTAAAATAAAAATATAAGAACCATGGAAGTACTTCCACGACTATACCCGTTAATATTTCGGTATAAGAAATAAACGTGATTCATGTGGACACACTAACGGAGCGTCGCTTGTTGTATTTCAAGTAAAAAAAATGTCAGATTGGCATCTAGTAATGTCGGTGTTAAATTAATATATTTCAATGATTGCGGTATAATTAATATGAGTTTTGTTGTTGAGGATGAGGACGGTCTAAAAGTGAACGTAGTGTTACGCAATTAATCATTTTGGAATGTAAACGATCACACGGAATCGTTGAAAAAAAAGAAAAGTTCTGTTTACATCGTTTGCATTTTCTGTTTAAAGTAAAAATTAGGAACATTTCTTCTCATAAAAACGTACAACATACGTATAACGTATAAAATTTCATAGTGGTTCGTGTACCTGTGGCTACCTAATGGTAAGTGGCCACCACTACCAATAGACGCACGTTGGTGGCGCATTGGCGCAGCAAGAAATATTTACTCATATCGCCAATGCGCTACCAACCTTAGAAATTAAATGTTATATCTCTTGTACCTATAATTACACTGGATCACTCACCCTTTAAAGAGGAACACAACAATACTAATCGTAAGTAGCGCTACGGTGATATAACTGTACATCTTTAAAAATACACAACCTAAGAACATAAAGTAGACATATACATGTCGACGAGGATGCTGATTGAAGTTAAATTAGATTTGATAAAATATTTTTTGCTTTCTTTACATACATTTAATTTTAAATTCATTACGCAGATTTATTTTTAATTCATACGCATCTTTCTGTTCTAATAATTGGAGAAAGTTTTGAAGTCAAACAGTGTGAAATTTGAGTATAATGAGACGTTACTATGTCTATAATTTAATTATCCATTTATTATGCAGAGATATTGTGTAAGAACAAACTCTCACAAGACGACCTTGATGTGTCAGAAACTGATACGCGACATTGATTACAATGGTTATACTATTTAAACACATAAAATTAGTGTATCAACGTAAGTCGCCTTACAGCATGCTAGCTTGCAGTACTATTAAGGAGTGATATGTATATATATATTTTTATATGTGTATATATATATATATATATATATATAGATAAACTACACCGACTACTAATGATCGATACATTTTTGTTATCTCAAAATTGGTATAGTGTTCTCAGTGTTTAAAACACTCGGGTATTTGCTTTGTAACTTTAAGCTATCTTAATATAATTATTGCACTGCTGGGCCGAGGCCTACTCTCATTTAGAAGGCTTGAAGAGTTGAAGGAATACCACGCTACTCCATTGCGAGTAGGTGCATATTTTCGTCCGACACATGCCGGTTTTCTTTTACAGATAAGTCTATTCTATGTCGGAGATAAAAACTCAATGGTGCTTCCTGGTTTTTAATTTGCGGCATTCAGTCGAGATGTTCTATCCACTGCACCATTTCACTCGAAAATTATTTACATAAATGAAATTCTAAATAAAAATATAATAACACAATTAAAATAACGAAAATTTACGACTAGGTGAAGTTAGGCGAATTTATTGCTCGTAAACTTTATGCAGGCGAATTTTATGTTCAAAATTAGCTTTAGGTACCTACTAGCTAATTGTCCCGGCTTCGCACGGGTTGTTAAGAAGAAAATGGTATTTTCGATGGGATTTGCGTAAAATCGATTCTTAGTTAGCGTTTACGTCGGGATAGGAGTAATTGTGACAAATAACAAGTCGTGATGAGTGGTATTTCGCTTATATATATTACCTAATAATTGTATATATACTTCATACCACCAATGATCATCCAACACAACCGGACTAGCTTAATATCAACAAACGTTGATTTTTGCTATTCACAATGTAAAGGCGCTTAACGAAACCGCCTACCTTTTCATAGTTAGTAAGTGCTATGATCATTTTTTTATCAGATTATTTCGTAAAACTAATATTGTCACTAATGATTTATGAAATAATCTGCACGTTTTTAATTTTTTAATTTTAGTAATTAACGTGATCATCGAAAACGTTTTGTTGTGACAAGAAATACTTTGCTGATTTTGTTTTTTTTTTTTATAAAATAGGGAAGCCTATTTTCGGCTTAACTAATTACAACTAGTACTTGGAATGATAATCGCTAGCAAACCTAAGTAAATAAATAACTATGGTAACTGACGGACTAATGTGAGTATTGCTGCTTGGTGGTTTAATATCTGATGAGTGTGAGTAGAACTTACCCAGACGAGCTTTCACAAAGCTGTACGCCGTGCCACTACAGGATATAAAGTAATTACCACTCCTTATATTGTCATTATTCACAAATTTAACAGTGTAAAACAATACGAATGTTTGGCGGTGGATGGTGACCAATGTCGCAGGCACAAAATCATATCACTCGGTTAAATGCTACTCGTAATATAATATTGTATAAGTACTTAGTACCTTAGTGTGTGATAGGGTTTAGAGTGCTTAAATTATGTAACATTTATGTGTTTAAATTTTAGTTATAACCATTTATTAAAACAGTTATGAGTCAAGGTCTTAAATTAACAAAGTTTATCGTTTATTTTATTTTTATTAGTATTACACAGTTGCATGTTTAATATAATGTCAGTAATTTTATTTAATTATTATTTTTAAAGTACTTATTACACTTTAATCGGTGCAATATAGATTATTATTTTCATAACATTACTAAATAGCCCAGCCACATAATTTCGGGGTTATGATCATATATGCATATATATTTCCAAGGATTTCGAGTTAGATAAACGAAAATTATACATGTTTCAAACCGATTGTTAGTTTCAGATAATCTAACTTAAATGTAATCGTATCTAATGGTGTATCAGGCGCTCATCTTCAGTGTTTTCGATGCCTAATGAATAATAGTACTTAGTGAACCCAATCAATTTCAAATCAAGTTATCTAATTTAATCTGAATGGAATATATTGTTGCTTTACTAAATTTGTAATTGTGTGTCAGTGGAGCCGGTAATGTAAGTGGTTAGTTATAGAGTAACTTCCAAATTATTTTAAAATTATTGAATTATATTCTCTGTTAAGCATTTTTCACGTTTTGCTTTTTAGAAAAAGAATTACGACTTTTTGCTTAACTACTTTACTACACACTACAGGTGTTTAATATATTATTATCATAGTCATTAATAATAGTTAAAGAGAAGATGTATAGATGTTCGTTTGAATACAAAAAACATGGGAGCTTGGGAAACCTTTCAACTTTACCAATTAATATTTTTAAATCTCATATAAATCAATATTATATAACGCGTATTACGAAAAACAAAGTTGTATACGTGGATGATGAAAAAGTGTGGAGATTGTAATTGTTGATTTTAAGGCTCAATGTAAAAATACAATTGTATTTTATTAAGATGCCTAAGTTCGTAATCGATGGAGAAAATATTGAGATTCTTGTCTGTTCTTCTCGATAAAATGTACATTCCGAACGGCTTGTGGCTCTCAGTGTTTCTAACAGCCTCCCTACTTGAATAAAGAATATTTCGTTTCAATTTCATGTAAGTGAATTGCAATGTTTCAATGTGAGTTTATAAAGGAATATAAATTTGTGCTTTAGATATGTTCAGTGAATATGAGATGCTGCCCATATTGATACTGTAGTACTTACAACCATACATAGCCCTGTGTTTAAATATATTAATAAAATTCATGATAAGAAAATAAAACACACGGAATAATGCTAATAGTTAACTCTCTAACAAAACTCCAGTTTCAAATCAGACGTGGCTAATTCGATTACTCGTACTGGCACATTCTGGCGTGACCGTCGCGTGGGGGAAAGGGGACGGGAGAGGTGGGCGTGGCTCGGTCGATACCAAGATGATATGAAAAACCTTCCGATCGAGTGGCAATTGGACTGCCCAGGGCTATTTATAGACACCAGTGTGTGGTCTCCGACCATTGGTAGGCTATCTGATATTTTATTCAATGTCTGTTAGGTGTGATTTATAAATTTGTAGTTTCGTATTGGTAATTGTTTTTTTTTTTAAATTTCAAGTCGATTTGGTTTTTAACCGAAAGTTGCAGATAGAAATTCAGACAAGCGACGTTGAGTTTTCATGAGTTTAATTAGTGTTTGTAATGTATTCAGCGGTGAAGAAGACATCGCTAAATAAGTAGCATTACTGGATGAAAATCGTGTTGGCATGCCCTTTTAGAAGACTGGTCTATCTCCAACAGTGGGTCAAAAATATAAATTGTTCAAAATTTAACAAGGGTTTGGTACTAAAAGTAACTTAACCAATCTACTTTTATATCTAGTAATCTTCTTTATACTGCGTATAATTATCGTTAGATGTTGTCAGTTTTATTAAGAGTTTTTACGAGAATTGTGTAATTAGTAGAGCTTTATGGGCATATATATATATATAATAGTTGCATTGGGTTGATTACGTAATTTAATTATATAACTAAACTAAATAACTCCAACATATATAGCTAAACACAATAAAAATATATAGAGTTTATCCGTGTTTGTGCACACACTTGTGTACTATATCTTCTGGGCAAATGGTAAGTCTCCATTGAGCTGGTCGCCGTAGCTGAAATCAGTGAGAAGAACAAGATCTCGTCTCCCAAACATAATAAATGCAAAAGTTTAAATTACTCTCATTCAATTAAGAGTAAGAAGTCGGGTACATTACACATGGCAATACCAAGTATTGTTGTTTAGTATTAAAATTGCCAGTTCGTTAGAGGTATCCCCCACATCCGGTGGTGCATAAAGCTTTAGCACCAGAGCATTTTCTAAAAAAAACTTTCAAACATGTTTACAAACTACAAATAAATCATTTACTAATTTATATTAAGAAAATGAAATACATCCTTGTCACACCAATAGTCTTATTTTAAAAGCGGGCAAAACTGGCAAACGTAGCTACTTATATAAGTGTATATATTAATAATAATATACTAATACTGCTCCGACACTTGCTTTTGGTAAAAGATTTATGTAAATTTGTGCCAGTATTTTTTTGTTAGGAATTATACAAAAAAAGGGGCCTAATATTTGAAGTATGGAAAAATATATGGTAAGTTATTTGTTAAATACTTTCATTAACAGCATACTTAATTAAATTACTTAATTCCCTTAAGTAGGACTAGTATGGCAAAATGTGCAATTGTTGTCGTTCCAGAAACGATCGAATTTTCCGTTTCGTGACAAGTTAATTTACTTGATAAACAATGCATACAGATGTGTTATTTCTATTGTTTAATTGCATTTGTTTGGCAGACTGGCAAGTGGGCAACCTAATGGTAAATGTTCACCACTGTCCATAGACATTAGCATTGTTATATCATCGTGTTAACGATGAGTATATTATTGTAAATGTTTTACTGCTGGGCTGATGGATTTTATCTCATCAAGGTGATGGTTTTGATCAGAACTTCTTCCGATACAAGTTTCAATAGGTTTTACAAGTACAGGTTTCATAATAAAAATAAAATAAGAAAATTAAAGCTCAGTAGTGCCCAGTTACCCGGATTTGAACTTGTAATCTTAGCATAAGAGCCGACTGAACTCTGGAAACTTAATTCAAGTTCAAAATGAATGATTCAAGGAAAAAAATACCTCACTTTTTATCTTAAAAATATATATTATAATATACTTTACAATTATACTTTACATTTACATAATAGTGGGTTATTTATTTTTACCGTTCACTTTAGACTTCATCAGGGCGGAACCATCCATTTCAATGACATTCATTAGAGCGCTTCGTCGCTGCGACGGCGACTTATATTCAGCGGCACAAAGGAGCTATTTCGGAAGACGAATGATCTTTCATTAAAACATTAATTTAGCATTTGTTACAGCTACCTTTGATTTAGTTCAACATACATATGTATATTTTTAGATACTTTATTTATGTAACATAAACTTTTAATAAATCTAAATATATATTATATAAAATAGCTACGAATAATTTGATGTATCTTTGAAACGAAGTGCGCCAACAATTCGAATGCAGGACCGCACAGGCTGTGCTGTATATCCTCAATCTTGCACAGGAACATTTCAATATAACGACTCACTCGCCTATTGTTAAGACGAGACATCATATCATCTGTATCTAATATGCCTCACGGATACTGGCACGCTCATTTCACCTATAAGCAACAAGAAAAAAAAATCCTTACTAAAATCTACTGTAAAGGGCCGTTAATATGATTGGCAGATGGACATGAAAAACCAAGTTATACGAATATGATTAAAGTTACTTCTTAAAACTCTGGCTCTTATTTCAACTTTTAATTCAATTGAAATTCAATTCAAACAATTTCTCTATCTAGTGATGCTGATTATATGACGATGCTCGCTTGTTTCTTCATATTGCATATAAAAATGGATGTGAGCAAATCTGTTGTAGATAAATAAACTTAGACACCGTTTGACCCATCATCATGAAAACTGACTCCACATCGTTGAAGCTTGCCGCTCGCTAGATGGCGTTGCAGCACTCAAACTTAAATACCCTTAAATCGATATATATTTAATGACATGTATTTAATCGATCGCCATGATAATTTGTCTGTATTTAAAAAAGCCGAGATGGCCCAGTGGTAAGAACGCGTGAATCTTAACCGATGATCGTGGGTTCAAACCTGGGCAAGCACCACTGAAGTTTTTCATGTGCTTAATTTGTGATTATAATTCATTTCGTGCTTTTCGGTGAAGGAAAACATCGTGAGGAAACCTGCATGTGTCTAATTTCACTGAAATTCTGCCACATGTGTATTCCACCAATCCGCATTGGAGCAGCGTGGTGGAATAAGCTCCTAAGTCTTCTCCTCAAAAAGGGAGAAGAGGCCTTAGCCCAGCAGTGGGACATTTACAGGCTGTTACCATGATAATTTACAAATGGTATATATACACAGACATGAAATAATGTAAATGGTCAAACTATATACTTCTTCCTTATATTTTTCTCTTTTATCAAATCAAATAATAAAAAGTTTGATATCGAATAGGTGAACGTCAATTCTGATGATTCGAGAGTCGTATCACGACACTTCGGATATAACTCCCCCCTTGGCCCCTTGGCTCGGCATGTATGATATAATTTACATAAATAGAAACGGGGGCTCGGAAATGATTTCTTCTTTAGCATTGGGTACGTAACGACATCGAAATATGTTATAACGATATATGAATAAATATTACCTATATACAATATAAATATGTGAGCAATATTGATACAATATGATTACTATTTGTTATATAATTGTAATACAGGTCCGCCTACTAATCACTTATTCTATCGCTAAAGAGCTTTATTTAATATTGTCGGGTTCCGGTTTGAAGGATGAGTGAGCCAGTGTAATTACGGGCACGTCCTATGTCCCATAACATCTTAGTTCCAAAGATTGGTGGCGCATTGGCGATGTAAGCGATGGTTAATTATGGCGTTAGTGACCATCAGGTGGGTCATTCACTCGTCCGCCTACCTATTCTATATAAAAATCGTCGTGTGACCCATATGCTAGTCCATCTGACTATTACAAATAAGAAAAGTTTATAAAAGATTCGCAAATGTTTTACATAGCAAATATATTGAATGTTAAAGTTTAATTTTTTATTTAATAATTATCCTAACCAATATAATTATTAAATCAGTTAATTGTCAAATAACTATTTTGAGCGCAAAAGATTCTGCCAATGTATCGTATAAAAGAAATAATTTTCTATAAAGATGAAAATGTGATTCATAATTTCGCCAATAATTGTTTTGTAAAATGAAAATACATATTTGCTATTTATCAAACGACAGGACCTCAGGTTCATAAGTTCCATCTCCTAGGTTTTTATTTTATAAATAACGCAAACATAAATGGTAGAGTTCCTTATGTTTGCAGAAGGCAGAGGCAAAATAAATTAGTCAATTTATCTTTTCCTTCTGACTTTCTTTCACGTAGTGAGAAGCCCGGCATTTGTATTTTATATTCAATTTGGATCCAGTTTTTAATCTAAAATTGTACTACGAAGATACCGACCACAAGAACCTAGAAATTGGATTTTCTAGACAATTTTAAATTTCAATCAATTTCGAACCTTATTATAACTATATTAGAAATCATTTTTATGGTTTCAACATTCATTGATAATGGTTTCTGATTTCAGCTTAAAATGTCATAAGTATAAAAATGTATGAGAATTATGAATTAAGCCTTATTATTATAGAGATAGAGTTATAGTTTGAAGAAGGTTCTATATAGTGATGAATGAATGTGATTCCCGGGCGAAGGAGAAAGGATTAAGACGAGTATTGAATTTTTTAACATTTTTATTAATAAAAGCTTAAGAAGTTTCTCTTTGTAAGTAAATGCTCTTAACATATTCTTAGAAATAACAAAGATGGAGAGAATAAATAAATAGTATCTTTGTCATTCTAAGGATTACGAAAACCTATTACGTCTCAGAAAAATTCAATAAAAAATACAAAACAAAATCGTATTTCTTTAGGCATCGAGCGTATATAAAGAATTTAATGTAACCTAGTTGCAGTAACATTATAGATGGACTTGACATTTGAAGGAAACCAGTTTTAATTACTTACTCCTTAAAAGCATCTTGATCGTCCGCTGGTTGCTGGCAATGTGACGTCACACCAAATTTAATATAGCGCAGTCTGGAGGACGTGAGGTTGTATAACTAAAAATATATTAATGTAGGGTATCGTGTTGGCCACCAAATACGAGGGTTTTATTTGTACTATTTACTATTTTAGAAATAAATACGTTACTAATTCTTGTTCTAAGTTTATAAAATCACATTTTAGATATTAGTTAAGCTATAAACATAACGAATGCTCGTTTTTTTATTATATATTTTTTTATTAATATAATTTATATCGTTAATTACGCAAAGTAAAGAAGATCAAAATGGTAGATAACAGTATAAAACTTTAATACACATTTTCTTTTTTTTACGCGTTTCCCCCACGGAAATAATGGGGGAGGGGATATGTGGAACTGGCTGGTGTCCAAGGCGCCGAGTGCACCCCGAACATCGGAATACCCTCTAAAAACCAGCGTTACACTTTCGCCCTAACGAGGAGCGCCACGGGAACAACTTGCGCATGCTACCGTGACGCTTCGACAATGCAATACATCTGCATTAACCTTTTGTACAGTTTTGTAGGTTATACAAATATGCATAAAACTTAGTGGATGAGAAATTAGAATGACGAAATGAAAGGTTTCCCACGGTGCGTGATTCTGCATATTGTACACGCACGGCCATGGTCCATGATCGTCCATGGAAAACCACGCACCGCACTAACGATATTTCAACGCTTCGTGCGCACAATCATGCAGCGTGGGAAGCGACCTTTAATAATTAATAAATATCACTGTGAGTATCACTTTATCAAAAATAGCGACTGTCGCTGGTATACCGATTAGCTTATCTAATATATGATACGTTTATGTAAGCCTAATAATATTTTGACAGACGAATTTCGTCCTTATGTATATTGTAAGCTATTTAGAGATAGGCGTTACGCAATTGGAGTTCAAAGGTCGACATTTGAATGCATTTAAATTACTTATTAACATAATATAATACAAAGTTATATGTTGGTGATTATCGTATAACGCTGTCCCTGGCACCGCATCGCGCATGCGCGGCTGCATCGACCGCCGCCATATTTATATGCCCCACACCACTCGTTGGTGGACTAAAGTTTGCGGGCGAATTTTGCGAAACTTCAACATTTACTGATGCGACCTGAACCGTTTTGAGCCGGCTGCAAGGCTGGCTCGTATAAAACGGATAACAAAGTTTTTTGAAATCCCTAACACGAATCGAAATGTGGAGCGAGGCCCGAGTTTGGATTGGAGTTTGTACACTTTTTAGGGGACTTTCGGGTAAACTATAAGTTATGTGTGTCTCACGGGAAAGGGTTTTGTGACGTTTCAAGTGTGGCCATTAATAACTGCATTTACTAGTAAAAACATCCCAAAAACTGTATATATTGATATATCTCAACTAACTGAATATCATAGTTATATAATCTTCAAATCATATCTAATAAATAGAATTAAACGGCAGTACATTTTGTGGTTTAAATTCGTGAAATAATATTTAAAAGTTAATTCATATTATTTTGCTGCTATTTTCGGATAAGTAACAGGCGTTCTTTCTTACTGACTATCGGTATACACACTATGTCACTTAAATAATAATAATTTATGCCAAATTTTAAACTTAGATCTGTGGTAGGGTTTTGTGCAGGCCCGTAAACCATTGCTAAACTGTAATACATTGTATCAATTCGTTCCGGCGATAGGTGCACCAACTAGCTGCTAGTGCAATTAAAAGCTTCTTCAATTTAGTTTTGTATAAATATTTAATTCCTCAATGTTAATAGTTTTGTACTTAAACATATTTTTTTATAATATCTGGGAAGGAAAAATACTCCACTCAACCTGATGGTAAATGGTAGTACAGTTCAAATGCAACGACGGCCAGTACAGACCAAATGCTTAATGTGCTCTTATATAAAAGCAAAAATTGTAATTAATTTTAATAAGATATAACTGTATTTTTTAATCAAATTATTCTAATCATTCTAGTGATTATTTACATAATAGGGTTGTATATCAAAACTAGAAAGCATGAAAATTCAGGCTTTATTTACGAGTTAATATTAGTTTTAGTCAAATTAATTTTATTTCCAGACAGCAACGCGGCATGCATGGTCACTCTACAGATGTAAGTGAACGAGTGACATTCGCTCACCCCTCTAAGAGTGCACGGCTCTCTTTGTTGTCTCATGTATTATGATACACACAAAACGATGCCCTTGCGTTTGTTATGTGACCGCTGAATTGTCACCGCGTGTTATAATTATTTATCGATTATTTTTAGGTTTAGAGTTCCTTATTTTTTCCATAAAAAAAGACAAAACGTCACTTACATGGAAACAATAAATTAATGTAAAGCAAAGTGATCGTAATCAATTACAAGTTATTTATTTTTGATGTACCCATTCAATGTATATACTTCTTAAGTGAGTAGTTTTGAATAATATGATCCGATGTTTTAATCTTAAATACATTCAATGAGCTCACACGTTTTAAACAGACGGCAATTTATTATAAAGCTGTGCACCCTCTTTGGTAAACATTTTTTCCGAGCTGGGTTCTGGTTTTTGGTAAGACAAAGAGACTTGCATGCTTAGTATGTTTATTCGTTTGCTTCAACGTCATAAATGATATTCTAGTAAGGAGTGCTTAAATTTTTCTTGCAATAATATATGTATTGTAAATATATAATTCCTTTAGTTTCTGTATATATTTGTGAGGTAATATTATGTTGTAGTTGTAATATTACGATAATTTTATTATGTAGTATTTGGAGATCGGCTAGTTTGATTTTGGTAGCGCTGCTCCATACTTCTAATAGGTAAACGTCAAGCGTACGGTTTGACTATTGAATTTTAATGCTATAGCGTAGTATCTGACCGGATAATTCATGAAAGTGAACCAGTAAGAGATGACAATTTTTTTCGTATGTGTTCAATATGGGCATTCCACGTCAGGCAACTATCCAATCTAAGATTAATTTAGATTTTGAGGAGGGATGATCTCGTTTTTTGCATTTAAAGATGACGTAACACGTTTTTAATATATATTTAAAAAAAATTAACTATTGAGTGCGACTGACACTGATGCGGTAGTAGCTTTAAATTAATTTTAATCTTTTAAAATTTCGATTCAAATGTACTCGCAAAAGCCTACTGGAATAAAGTATATTTTGATTTGATATGAAGTAGAATTCGCATCGCCTCCAATAATATCATTGTATAGCTTACAATGGAAAATCGTTCGTCACAAACATCGCGCATGCTTTTCAGAAATAATCGGAAAATAAACTTCTTATATAATATATTAAATACCGCATAATTACATAACCTCTGCAGCAAATGCTGTTATTATTATAAGCGTTATACGAATTCATGTAAGCCATTACCTCGCTTGTTCGAGAACCGATAATTTCTATTTTGAACGAAATTCAACCAAATTTACTTATTTGTTATTAGTTTCAAATCCCCCGTTCTATGATAACAAATAAATCAACCTGTATGTTAAAATAATTTGACTAATCAATTTATGGAAGAAAGTATTTCATCTTTGCAACAAAGATAAAATATAAATGACCCAGTGGCAGCTTCTACCATTGCGACAAATTAAGATAAATAAAGATATGATATATTTGTATACGAATCAATACGATTATTGTGACGTCGCGTCGTATAAAATATTTTTATATAATGTGAGAGAGCGAGTTACGTAAAGAGAAAATTGTTAGTCTGAGAGCTTTTCTTGAGAACGGTGGCAGCGCCGTAACTTTATTTGCGCCGGTTTTTTTAACCCTATATAGTTTATATGTCTATATCCTTATTCAGGGCTCAGGTTAAATCGATGTCAATTTTAATTGGTCTTAATGAGTTAAGAAACAGACAACAGAGCTTTCTTATGTATACTCTTGTAGCATAAACAATATAACTAAAACAAAAACGTGTTGATATTTCTTATTCTTCTTCTTTAGATGACAAACTTTACATATTATTTTATCTTGAATCGATATACCAACAATCAACGTTTATAAATATTGAGAAATTATGTAACTTATTGTATATTTTCGGCCAAAATTATGACGAAGCATAAGATATTATAGCATAAGATAGAAGCCGAGATGGCCCAGCGGTAAGAACGCGTGAATCCTAACCGATGATCGTGCGTTCAAACCCGGGCAAGCACCACTGAATTTTCATGTGCTTAATTTGTGATTATAATTCATCTCGTGCTTTACGGTGGAGGAAAACATCGTGAGGAAACCTGCATGTGTCTAAATTCACTGAAATTCTGCCACATGTGTATTCCACGAACCCGCATTGGAGCAGCGTGGTGGAATAAGCTCCAAACCTTCACCTCAAAAAGGGAGAGGAGGCCTTTAGCCCAGCAGTGGGACATTTACAGGCTGTTACGGGTATAAGATATTCCATGTTAGGATATAAAAAAATCTAGGAATCGAAAAGACCGTTTGGTGCGATAATAATACTTTAATTATTTTACACTATATTTTTGTAGTCAGCCAGCACTATATTAAGGGTAGAACCAATTCAACTTAAAACCTTTATTCGTCAAAACATCACAGCAGCCATCAAACTATTCACAAATGAACACAAATTCACAAATTTACGAAAAGTCGATTTTCGTAAAGAACACTCTGCTTGTTCATCGTTATTTAAATCTATAAACAAGTAAAGACTATAGCGTTCACACAATATCCATGTTTCTAAATTCAAACGTGACACTTCCCAAAGAAACTTTCGTATCTTAGTTCACTATAAATCTTTTAATTTCTTAGTGATCATCTTCTATTAGAAAGTTTTTATCAAATATTTACGTTTCTAAGCCTCCGGTTTAGGTTGTGCATTGTCACTCAGAGATTTATTAAGTAGATGCGCATTTTTTTTTTCAAATCCTAATTTTAAAATATTATTTAAATATAAAGAAGAACGAAAACGCCTTTCAGCGCCACTTTTCACCAAGAAGTGACGAGAAACTCGTGTTCAATTATTACGTATTTATACCTGTGTTCTAAGAGCTTAGGAATGTTAATCATTAAAGAAACGCAAAATTCAAAAACACTTTATTGTAAAAGCTTCGTTAAATAAAAACCCACATCATTTATTTAATTTCACATATTTTATAATTCTCTTTTTGAATTAGTATTCGTGTAATAAAATCTATGAAATAATTTTATATAAAAGTTAGCTGGCCCTTTCCACCGCTAAAAATGTTAGCGTGCCACTGGCAGACTTAACGGCTTAAAACGATATTTTTTTGAATGATAAAGCTGAATATGCAAAACATGCGCACAGAAAATCAATGTTCTGCCAACAGCTGTAGAAGTCGTGTTTGTGTTAACGTTTGCGTGTCGCGATGCAGGGCTCGGGCCAAGTTCGTAGCGCAATGAAGGTATCGTTCAAATATATAATAGTAATGAAATGTACGCGGTTTGTTTGTTTGAAATTGTTGCTGTTAATTATTGTGTGTACAATTATTTGTTAATTTCTGTTTAAAAAAAATTACACGTACGTCTTTTCTATATATATATTTTTTTATCTTTGCGTGTATTTTTATTTTTGGTAAATTAAGATCCTGGGTCAGGCTAATAAAAAAATTATTAGATTCTCAGTAGCAGCTCGGAAATATTCAGCTGGCAGTGTTATCCTTGTGCTCCTCAGAAAACACGTGTCATCAGCCCTCCGTCTGAAATCTTTTCGGTTATTTCGCAATTCCATCACACGGGACTATGTGAGTTAGGATAGAGAAGGTGCACGTGCGTTTGCTTACTCACCCTTTTATAATTTGGCCTACGAATGGCCTACGGCCTTTTCTAATTAAGTTAGGAATACCGACGCTTTGTCAAAGTTGCACTTACCGTAGTCAGATGCGATTGACTCGCAAGAAATAGAGAGAACACAATTCCTATATTAAACACGTGCATCGGCCACGCAAACAAAGTCTCCGTATAAACAAATAAACAATACATTAGGTAGAAGCCCGACTGTCAATGTGACATGATTTATATTTAAAGTTGACGGTTGTTTATGTCGTGATAAAATACGTTCGTATAAAAACAGCATTTTGCTAAAATACCAATTTATTACGAGTTAACGAGTTGACGAATAACCAATATTTACTTTTGTGTGTCACGCAAACCATGAGTAACACCACTTTCGTTACGAGTTATCGTATCACATCACCTCGTTCTATATTCAAAATACGAATTATCATTGTGTATCATATATAACATAATATATTTACCACACCGTGCCGTGAGATTTAGTAATGAACTTGAGTTCGACAAACAATCGACAAAACTTGATACAATGTGAATATCTGAAGATAGTTGAGATTGAATCTGAATATTTAGGTCTATAAGATCTAGATAGATTTATAAAATCTGAATAATTACAAACACTATTTCAGTACAAATATTTCAGCGTCATACTCAATAATGTGAGAGATATGGTTATATTTACAAGTGTGCAATATCGCTGGTGTAATAATTATTATATTTTAGTAAGCTAAAAAAACAGTGAAATTATTAGAAATAGTTTTATTTATAAGTGAACAGAATTTAATTTTATACATTGATATTATGTAACATATCACAACTCCAGTCTCAGTTTTTAATTATTAACAAGATAAAATAACATTTCATATAAATTACACGATTGGTTATATTACTAGGAATGAAGATGACCACATCAAAGACGAGGCCCATTGAGTTTTAATGTAGGTGATTTAAGTTTGTAATTCATTTCGTGAAAAAATATATCGTGAAGCAACCTGTGTCAGATAAAACTCATCCCTCAAGTACATTCACCAACCCGCACTGGGGCACATGTTGTGAAGCATACTCTCCAAGCATTTTATGTGTTATAAGCTCCAAATAAAACACAATAATTATATAGATACGGCTTTCCTAAATGTGATGTTCACTATATAACAGACTAGCGGCCCGCCTCGACTCGACTCGTCCGGATTGAATAATCTTTTTTACGCCAATAATGACTTTTATAGAAAAAAAACGAGATACCTCGGATTACATTAATGTAATTTTTATAGGAATCCCTAATCTCCCTGAAATTTTTTGCGCTTTTTTTATAGAATAGGAAGGTGGATGAGCATATGGGCCCCCTGATGGTAAGTGGTCACCAACGCCAACCAACCAAATTTTGAGTTTATCTATTACAAACAAACGAACCAAAAAGGAAACCTTTTTTTATAATATTAGTATATAACAACGATCATTGACTTAAAATCTCTGATGACTTTCCTCCTAACCTTTTATATCAACAGACACAATATTTCTAATTAATATTTTATCCCCTTACGGTATTGCAATCAGTATTGCCAATATAAAGTATTAAAGTACAATATTTATACACCCAAATCAATTCATAATAAAAACTTTGCCTAGCAGTGGCAATTACAGGCTTTTATATACTTGTTACATATAATGTGTGCATGGTAGTTGATATTACGCATTAATGCTATGTCCAATTTGACACACACATACATTTAATCAATGAAATATCAGACACGTGATATCTGTTCAAACGGCTACTGACAGTCAAATTAAAGTGATGATTATCAATAATTTGACTGTCACAAACACACGCGCATGCCGTCTAAGGGGTTGTTAAAATTAATAGAAATTTAGTATATACAATTTATTATATTGAAATTTTGAATTACCTTACTTTACTTTATATTTTATGGTACACCACAAAGATTAAAAAAATTACAAAACACGGATACAACCTAATTATGAATAGCATAAAACTTTGGTGAACTTATCGCTACATAGCAATCTCTTCCAGCAACCAATATTAATTAATTTCCATTGTCAGAACTTTCAGCAGATTCTATTTACAAGAACAAACAGATTGCCCTTTAGATGGGGGTTAATTGGTGCTTTAGATCTCGTACTTATACAATAACAACTAAATAATTAACTTAAAATACCCAAAACGCTGAACACAAATATATATTTTATAAGCATATTATAATCTAAATACATGAGACGACTCGGGAAGGATTAAAACTTCGTAGCGTAGAGGTGCGTAGCACATTGTAGCGTATCATTACGTTCACTTGCGTTTAGTAATGAATATATTGATTATAAACATAATTATATAATTATAGTTAAATATATATAATAATATTTCTTAACCTTTATGAGTGGGGATGATGCTATTCCAGTCGTGGTCATTAATGACAGCAGTGCTGTTCTGTAAAACCTCCTTCGTATTACAGACCATTTATCAATTAACAATACATGTTCTGAGTTGTCGCTCGGTTTTTATATAACATTAAATAAATTAAAACAATAATTATAACAAACGTCGCATACATTTTAATAACTGATTAAGTTCATGGTACATGCGAGAATAGCTTTTAAATTGGGACGTAATTTAAAGAAGCGAGCCAGGAAACAATTTATGACTTGGCTTTTTTAACCGAGCAATTATTTATATAGCAGACGCTACTTGAATGTATATTTTAATGCCGGTTTCTGTTAAATGTTATATTTTTTAATTTCGCACTTGTCTTACATTTCACGTTTCGTATTATACGGTGAGGTTCAATTTGATCTGACAGAATAAAAATAATGAGATAAATTTCAGGTCAATTAGTTGGGCGGAACATATTTCGACATTCAGTTGCAAGATTTGATCCACACACACATACTAACAGATTCAGTTTATTTTATTATTAAGTAAGATACACCGTCGATTTATCACTACACACTTATTATTAGATATATTTTATGTTATTATACAATGATGCGCCTTTGCAAGTATACCTTTTATTATTAACCACCATATATAATATATATGGTGTGTAATAAAATATAATACTTTATACAAAAATTGTTTAGCAATTTGGTGAACTTATCGCTACATAGCAATCTCTACCAGCAACCAATATTAATTAATTTTCATTGTCAGAACTTTCAGTAGTATAACTTTTATTTGTATAAGTGTTGTTTACGCGATATCTTTAAAAATGTTACGTTGGAGTGAACGAAGCTGAAAATGAGAATTTGCCTGATGAGTTAGCCTATAATTGCGATGTATAGTGTTAATAAGTGTCATTATTTTGATTAACGAAGAAAAACAAATCAATATAATAATAATTAAGTTTGAAAATTAATATGATGATAATAATAATATTAAAGAGAATGATACAAAAACCTTGAACTAGGTGACTTAGAAAACAAAGAAATTATCATATGCCATATTGAACATCGTAATAAATATATAGCAGAAAAGAACTATTTGACTAGAAGACCTAAAATAAAACTTAATATAAATTTATAGTTAATTAAATGTTTTTAAAAATAAAATGTAAATGCACTGAAGAAAAAAGTTATTATTTTAAACTTCTTAATAATTAAATAATATATTTTGATATTGAGCCTTGTATCGGATGGGGCGATTTATTCGTTTATTTGTTTATGTATTAGGAATGATGGTAAGTGGTCAGACACGTCTATAGATATTTGCATTGCAGGAAATACAATCCACTTGCATCGCCAATACAACCCTAAAACTAGGATCTAAAATGTGGTCGACGTCCCTCGTAATGTAGCCTGCCTGGCTCACTTATACCAACAAACGTAATACAACGTAAGGGATCTTTGGCGATAAACCATTTTTAACTATAATAATCGATAAAAAAAATTTAGAAACATAATAAAAAATGATTGAAAAGTTTGAAATAACCTACAATTGAAATTGTCTTTTTAAAGTTTGATTGCGGTTATCTCTTAGCTGCCGCAGTTAAAGTAATTTATTTAAAACGAAAGTTTTCTCTCCCACTTAGAAGGATTTCCCGGCGCCCCCAATCACTTTGTGAAATTTAAAAGTTCGAACCTACGATCAATTTGCTATCGTTTGCAATTCAAATCCACTTTATAATGTAAGTATTTGAAGATTATGAAACGAGAAAAATATAATGTTTATCCGAAATCCGTTACATCAATAACGTATATAGTATACACCTATATATATATATATATATATATATATATATATATATATATATATATATATTATATAAATATATATATTTAATACGTGTGTGTTAAAAGGAAAATCAAAATGATTACATAAGCATTTTTGAATCATATTTACACTGGTTACACTTTTAAGATCTGGAACGAAATAGGGGAGATCTATATCTAAACACAATTATAATTTTAAAATAGTCAAGCTAAATATTGAATATATTATAAAGTCAGGGAAATCAGCGTCATTGTTACATTATTATTTATTATTTTATAATTAAGGATTTTAAGCTTTGACAGTGACAATAGCGAGCATATAATAGAACGTACTTACCATATGTTTTATTGTTATTATCAAACGAACTACATAAGTAGTTGCTTACACGACTGGTCCCATCGTTACAAACGATGTAAGCGTAAAACAGTGTAAAGGCGCCGTTATGTGGTTAAATGTTGGTATATACGAGTATACGTCACTACTCTACTCACTCATAGACTTAGGTCTTTCTTAGGGCGCGCCACTGAGCCCAAACTTGAACATAAACGACTAAATGAGCCACCTGATGGTGAATGGTCATCACCTCGTATAGACATTGACATTACAAAAAATATCAACCATTCCTTACACCGCCAATATAAAAATATATATTGCTGTTTGAGGGTAGAATGTACGCACTAATGAAAAAAAAACATCTACCCACAAGCTTACAAGACTGTTTCACAACAAGTACGAAAATGAACAGCGTCCTTGTCAAATTAAATTATATTTTTTTCCTCAATATAATATTTTACTTGTATAACATAAAATAAAATAACTTGAGTTCTGAAAGTCTTAACATTGTCTTTCTTAATTACATTAAAGTTTTTAATGGTGATTTCAAAAGTCGAATTCTCGAGTAGAAATGTGTGATGAAGTGGTGTTGGAATGCACCCAAATGGAGCGGTCTGAGGAGGCGACGGGTCAAATATATAGACATTACTCGGAACTTCATTATATAACATCGTTTAGATACGGTATGATGAGTGAACTAATTATTTTATTATTATAACAAACTAAATCAAAATTACATTTATCGAATACATGCTAATATTTTGTTTGCAAATGTTTACCGATTCGTTCTGCAAATACAACCAAACATTATTTAAAAATTATATGTGCATTTGAATTCATTTGGTATATTATAAATAAAAATTAATCTTTAGCAGCCATATAATAATTATTTCTGTTGTTTTAAAGTTAATCTTAAAACGTTAGAAGTAAACATACGAAATCAAATAATGTCCATATGCGGACTTTAAAAAGTAAGTTTTATTCCTTCAACCATTTTAATATACAAACAATATATACATATTATACATATTGGGTGTAAAAGCTGTTTAATTCCTAATCTGTTTCAGAAATCACTGACGCATAAGTAACTGATTTACAAAATTCGAGCAATTTCAGACGAAAATTTTCGATACATGATGGCGTATCGACCATAGCCATCGCCCAAGCCTATTTTTAGCAATCGACCCATTTGCCTCCTATACCTACATGAAATTCAGGAGGACGCGATTGGATGGTGGAACATGACGTCACAATGGGACCTCAGCCAATAAGAAACGAAGGCTCTGCGCATGACTACGAAGCCTCTTTGGCCGCTAGACCGGCCGAAGTCAGTCTGGGCTCGCGAAACTCAGGTGTGCCAAGCTCGCGCTCAAACAACACAAGGTTAATATTTATCCTATATTATTCGGCCATTTTGTTTCTTTATAACCGTTAAGTTTGAATTTCGAGTTCTTGAATTTGATAATTTTATCTATGTGTGGTTTTTTCGTGGTTTACATAGATAATGCATTTGTGTGAATGTTATATAATCGTGAGATGTAGATGTTGCGTAATGTATATACGAGTGAGCGGGAGCGTGGTAAGGGGTGCGGGGGAAAGAGATGGCTAGAGTTAGTGATTTTTAACGTAGGTCGCTATTACAAATATGATATATGAAAATATATTATGTAATATAATGCTGAACAATAGTATGTAGGAAAAACTTAACATCGTTACAGATAACGGTACGGCATTGCGGTGTTTTCACGCCCGCCTTATATTGTACACGTTCGCTTACCAGTACATAACCAGTACAACACTACCAGTATATAAGATTTATATAAAATTAAAAAAATAAGCTTCGTTTTCTGATTAACTTTAATAGGAAGTTAAAACTTATAATTCTAAGTAAAATTTTAGTGAATTAATTTTCCATTTTCGGATAATTAAAGAATCGTACTGGCAATATTTGGGCGTGACTCTAAACTATTTTAATTGGTAGATACACTAAATAACTTATTTTTTCATAGAACGAAGATAGAAAGTAATATTGTTCATTCCGTTGCCTATCATCTGAATCTATGTTTGATATTCGGTTAAATTGCAAAATATTAATTTCTATAACGTTTCCCACAATCTGCTCCTTTATAATAATAAAATAATAATAATAAAGTAATAACGTAGATATTTTAATATAATTATACTTTGAATGTGCGTTAGTAAATTTAAATTAGTTTTTACACGACAATAACTGCTACATGTTTCGAAATTTTACATTATTTGCTTACAAAGGAAATACTTCATTTGCAAATTTGTACAAATTCATTTATACAGTAAATATTTCTTTTGAATCCAAGATTATTTTAATAAATATTTGATAACGATTTGAAATCCATCGAAATTAAAACAACATTTGGAATAGATCGTTTATCTTCAGAGCAGATTAATGCTGACATTAAGTTAGAGCTGTAGTAAGATATAACTATTTAGCGTTATATTTATACAAAAGTTTTGCAAAAATTACGTCTCAAGTTGAGAGATTTCGGATGTATGCCGCCGGAACTCGCTCCTCCGACCACTTCCGGTCGCCATCTTGTGAACGGAAACTCTCTGTTTATTACTTCCCTTTCTTTGCGTACAAAAATATAAAGACTTGTGAATAATGTTGTACGACTCCAAGTTGTTATACAAGACTGAATAATAGCAGGTGCGGAAAATGAATAATCTGAAATGTACTTTTACAATTCACGTGCTATATGCATTTTATTAACATAGCCATACATTTCGATTTACTATACAGTAGCGTTTTATATTATTATAGTTAAAATACAATATCCATATACTAAGTTAAAATATAAATTATTGTTTCAGGATAACCTCCGGCGCACCATGAGCGAGCAATAAGCCCACTGAATTACAATCAAACCATACATATCAAAAAATGCACTGATAGCGTTAAACCGTAGAGTTAATTAAGTATAATAATAGATTCAATTGTAATTTAAATTAAGAATATTGAAGACTGGCACAAGATATACAAAAATTTAAAAAGTAGTGTTCTTATTACCGCGCGCGTGGGGCAGTCGCCCCTTGGGACTTGAAGGTGGAGGACGAGGGGGGAGCGCTGCTCGGGCGGCTGCAGGGCGCGCTGCGAGGCGGCGCCGCAGCCGCTTCGCCCTCGCGTGTCGCCAACTCCATCAGGGGCTACCTCACTAACAAGGTCGGCTCTCTTCAACTGAAAGACACAGGTAAGGGTAGATGTATGTAGTAAACGATATGTTTAATGAGCGGTTCCTATAATAATAATAATAATAATAATAATATCCTGGGACATTTTTCACACACGGCCATCT
This sequence comes from Nymphalis urticae, assembly GCA_905147175.2. NCBI lineage: Eukaryota > Metazoa > Arthropoda > Insecta > Lepidoptera > Nymphalidae > Nymphalis > Nymphalis urticae. The sequence continues at coordinate 12,946,612 of LR989995.1, read as the reverse complement.
GATCCCAAATTAAGCTTGTACAAAGCTTGTGCTATGGAAACCAGACAACTGATATACTACATATACTACTTTTCTTTTTGTAAATACATACTTATATAGATAATTACACCCAGACTCAGAACAAACAGACATGTTCATGCACACAAATGTCTGTCCTGGGTGGGAATCGAACCCACAACCTTCGGCGTGAAAGGCAAGTATCTACCAACCACGCCAACCGGCTCATCAAATATTATCAAATATCATCCTATATTTAACGAATCGTTATCGTTACCTCTGCAACGAGTAACGAGTCTGTAAATTCGTTCTTATAGGTTTTTAAAATTTAAAAACTTACGAAAATTTATTTATTGGGACGCTTTTGTCATACGTCTTTTAACAAACCACCTCCGTAACCAAACTGATTTGTTACTGGAATATAGTAACCGGACATTGACGTATCGACTCATTATCGATCATTTAAAAATATAAAATATGTAAACGATTATATTACGGTTTACATACAAGTCTATGACTTCGGTACACATTAAACTCGATCTTTAAAATATATCGTCGTTTTCCAATACATAAAATTATAATAAGTAAAATAAAAATTCAACATACTATAAGGTACTTAAATAAAATAGGAAAGACGCTCATGCAAAAAATATCAACAGAAGCGACTGCGCCTTAAAACAAAATACAAATATTACTTGATTAAATAAAAACAACACGTCAAGAAACAAAACACTGCGCCCTAAAACAAAAAAATACAAGTAAATACGACCTTTACTACATTCGACATAAGACACATAATAGCAGCTAGTGTTTGCACAGAACTAACGATTTGCAAATATTTGTTCATTATTGCATAGGGGTGATGACGTCATAATAGTGTAAATATACAAGTATCGTGATGGAACTAAAGTGTCATTTTGGACTCTAAACATAGTCTTAAAACAGAATACATTGGTTTCATAGAGATCTCTCAGGGCCATTATAAGAGCACCAGTGCCAGAGCACCAATATTTGAAAAAAATATTTTACAAAGTTACTTCCTAGGAACCACGAATTCGATCAATAAACATCCCATTAATTATTTTTTAAATATCTTTTTATGAAATGGTTTCAAGTCAATATACATTTACAGTAAGAGAGTAGTTATGATGTTCATAACTGTTCTACTGTTATGAGGTTAAATAAATGAGATCACAACGAGATAACCTTGTATACCTTTGTCGATGAGGTTGCCTTATAATCGGAAGCGACGGATCAAAGGAATGCCATTTTCACCCCTCACTTGCAGATACACCGCGGTTTCGTTTAGTTTGCTATTTACGTATGAAGTATTTTTATACACAGACCGGTGGTAAGGATTTTCGCAGGCGAAGTGGAAGGTACCACTAGTTCACCAGTTATCCTAGCCCGAAATAGCATTACTTTCTATTAATATTCTATTACATTTCAAATGGAGAGTGCCATGACAGTGGTCGTAGTTGGGTACGCATTGATGATATTATATATAAATACGTTTATATTTATAGCAGAATCAATGTCAAATAATAAGAAACATATAGTATGTTTATAATTTTAGTATAAATAGTTAAAAACATTTAAAGTAGTCGCAGGACAATAAAGTTGTGGTAGATATGGAAATTCTCATCTAGTAAGAGATACAATCAAAATCACTTCATCTAAAATATCTCATCTTTGTGGGGAACTATTCCAAACTCTGTAAACACACTACGTTGTCGCACACTTACTCAAACACACATCAACTTAGCGGTGTAGTTTCATGCTGACTTTGTTATGTGGAATTCTAGGGAACTTTTTATGGAGCTGATTGAGAGTTTTTTTTTTATAGAATAGGAAGGCGGATGAGCATGTGGGCCACCTGATGGTAAGTGGTCACCAAACGCTCTTAGACATTGGCTCTGCAAGAAATGTTACCCATCGCTTACATCGCCAATGCGCCACCAACCTTGGGAACTAAGATGTTATGTCCCTTGTGTCTGTAATTACACTGGCTCACTCACCCTTCAAACCGGAACACAACAATATCAAGTACTGCTATTTTGCGGTAGAATATCTGATGAGTGGGTGGTACCTACCCAGACGAGCTTGCACAAAGCTCTACCATCAGTAATTTGAACTGGGTTCTTTGCCACCATGTATTCTACCGTAAAACTATGATGACGTTATCTAGACCTCCCTTAGGTTAGACTTAGACGACTGCGCAGGAGACTATTACGGAGTACAAGTGTGCACTTTCTATAATCCCACTCTCTTAGATTAGTTCTTAGGCCCGACCCGGGAATTGTACTCTGGATCCAGGATTTCACACCCTTTTAAGCTTATATATAATACCAGAAATAATATTATTTACAAAAATAATTATATTAAAATAATCGAAAGCGTAGTACGATTGTGTTATGTATAATCTATTAAAGTTAAACGCAAACCGCTTAACAGTTCTCAAAGGTCTCGGATAATTCGCTAAATTCAGCTCCTCCGTCTCCCACTAATTGCATCAATTAAGTCGCGCCAACATTACCGACTTAGCTTGTACTGAGATGACATAAATCCGACAATTTTATGTAACTCAAAGTCCATTGCTCGTTATATTATAATGTCTGCTACAATCATGTTGTAACTTTGCTTTTTAACGTCATTCATATTTATATATTTATTTATCTACCATTGTTTTCCTTTTGGAAATTATTGGATTTTTCCCAAACATAACTTATTGTTCCTTTACACTTACCATTTCGAAGTTATCAGATCAAAATATTACCCATCCAGTTTTGGTAGTCAAAATATGGCATTTTAAAGTCCTGTAAATTTGAATCGGTGTATTTTAAAAGGATGTATATATTGTATCTAACGTCCAAACAGATTAAAACTAGCCCAATTGCTTTATGGTGTTACGAATGTGAGGCTGCCTAGTGTCGAGCCATTCGCCACGCTCGGCTTACGTTTGAGGCTGCTCAGCCGCTACCGACCCATTCGGGTGTGAGTCAGCGCTCGCGGCAATCCGCTTATTCATATTTTGTACGCCGCGTAACGTACTCTGCGTACATGAAAACTATTTTATTTTTTATTTTCATTCATTAATTGTTTTAAAAAAAAGAAAACTTCGAGTTCTTGGATTTGAAGCACTTATATAATAATCTCAATAATTACATTATGAATAAACGTGAGGTAACTTTTGAGTTTAAGCGAACACAAAAACCAAGGTTTCTTTTTACAATAAGTAATAAATATGCGGGGAGCGGACGCCGTAACAAAATCACGTTTAATTCAATAATTCTAATTATTGACTGTGTTTTCTGAAACAAAATGAATAAACTAAAAGATGTATATACACGCGGAAGTGAAAATTATAATTAAGCGTAGTACTAAAAGTTCCTTCCAATTCGCACTTTAACCCTAAATTCAATACATTGTTCTTATTTTAGTTACAAATTAGACTATATAGTAATAAATAAGCAAGTATAGTGCTACACGTAACACACGACGAAGCCAGCAGGGGAGAGTGGGGTGGAACGCACTCTATGAATATTTGATATTACCGCCGGAGGCACAAGTCTAAACTCGTGTATCATGCAAATTTATATACATCGCACCATATTTCGATATGCAACTCTTCTTGATAAGCAAAACTATATGTAGATGTCAAGGGAAAGTTGCACTTTAAAGAATATTATCGCGTACTCTGTACTTGATTGTCATTATTTGTGAGGTGCTCATGAAATATTGAACAGCGTTCTCAGTAAGTGTACATTTCCATAGAACCGAAAATCGATATGAATGTGCGTTGTCACTTTTGTTTGTACAATATGAAGTTTATTTGTCAGCCATTGGCCTTCAATATCGAACATTGTATTAAAATAAAACAATTCCTTAGCGAAGTTCCACAGGCTAAATTCTGGGCACCATTGGGTTTTCACGTGCTTTTTGGTTTTTAATATTCATTTCATGCTCGAAAGTGAAGAAAACCAACATGAGTCAGGTGCTAATTCTATCCGTGTGTCCATCCCTGAAGCTCTTCACTTAACGCTGTAATTCGCACTGGGGGGATAAACTGCAAACCTGCTGCACTCTTGTGCAGCAGAAGTGAGACATTTACAGGCTAATTGACATTTTTTCAGTGAGTTCTAATTAACCACCTACATCACGTCCCATGAGTTATTCCTTACACCGTTGGTTGCCTGGAAGAGATCCCTATGTAGCGATAAGGTCGCCAAAGTTGTGTGCTACTTTTATTTAGGCTGTATCCATGTTTTGTATTTTTTTTTCTCTTTGTGGTGTACAATAAAGTATAAAATATGAGTAACCACCGTGACTAGTACGAGCTAGGTTATTTAATTTTGATGTGAAATAAACATGACACAGGGCGCTTGTGTAAGTTATTTATAAAGGGAAAATTGGATAATGTCTCGTCCCCAGGCGCTGTTTGTGATGGGTCGACGTATTAATTTCGATTCTTAGTAGCTTTTGCTTTGATGTTCCTTCGTTGAAACTAAAATTACTTATTTTAAAACTGGCAAATGATTCTTGCAGATTGCAAGAATTAATATTGATACAGTTTTTACAATAGACCATAACAATAATAATTTTCGATTAAATAAAGTCTAATCAGAATATTGAAAAAACAATTGAAGTTATAATTATATAACTGTGTGTTGCTACTTCTGTTAACTATTATTAAGTTTGTATAATTCAATGGAAAACAGTAATTGGCTCTATTGTCTGTATATTTTATTTTTTAAAATATTTCTTGCTTAATTTGTTCAGTCGACAACAATGACTCAATTTGAATAAATTGAACTTCTTCCATAAAGCAATTCTCTGGAATGAAAAAAAACGAAGCGCTTTCATAGAGTTCGTAGCTCTTGAATAAAAGAGAAATAATGAACAAAAAAACAAATCTATTATTAGCGTGAGTGGCGTTCAAATTTTATTAACCAATTATGAAAGGATGTAGTCATTAAAATCCGATTAGAAATAGTAATAGCACTCGAATAACAATCGCGATTGTCGTCGATAGTCGCGTGGCCCTCCTTGCTTTGACGTCGCGTGACAAATGGATTTTCCGGGGCGACCCGCAGAAGGTATGTTATGTGGCAGAAATATAAATGGGGTGCGGATATGGGGCGACCTATATTATAGTTGAAAACAAACTTGGCTTATCATACTCGTTAACAACAGCAGAAAATTTATAACACAATGATGTAACAGTAGTTGGGATGCCGTCTCCGACTCGAGACTTTTCGAAAACCTCGTTGGCTTCTTAAATTAAGCGTCTTAAATATAAAGAAAACTTCTGGAAATTATATTATTTTGTACTATTTCAAAATACAAAGTTTTTTTTACCATTATTTCGGGTAAAATAACATATTTATACATATCATGTTTATTTAAATTCATTAACTTTTATCTCAAATAGCTGATGAAGCGATCGCGTCCCCGTTAGAGAATCGTACGAAATTACAACGGTACAAATTCCGATCACGGAGTAGTCGTTCGGGCAATCAGCGCCCTCTGCCCCGCGGGCGATTTATCTGCGTAACTAACTAATCCCGCACCCTCCGCACGGGTCTCCCCTCGCTGAGTTTCCTGCCCAGTGGAAATCAGGTGATCAAAGAATTTCAAAATTGGTGTTAGTTTTCGTTTAACGGGAACAACCTATATCGATAGATTCATTTATTTAATCGATAACTGTAAATATTTGTAATTTTGAAATACTTACTTACGTGGGAGATATATGTACATATAAGTGTTGAGAATTAAGTCATTTAATGGACGATCACAGTATACCGTGAGTGTGGCAACATATATTTAATATCCTGAGGGATATAAGAATTTTGACGTTCATATAATTGTATGTTTTTGTCCAATCAAATAAAATCGTGTGCATAGCTTGTGTTGCAACCTAACAATTATAAATGTTTGGACAGCACCGATTTTTTGTAGTTTTTCCGCTGTAATATTTTTTGATATATAATATATTTATGTACTCTTCTTATATATCTACTCATAAATATCATATTTGTGTGTATATTCATCACATCAAGATATATCAGCCATATATCTACTTGAACATTAACTTGATCAATTATTCTTTAGATACAGTATTAACTAAGACAGTTGTTTTAGATTCTTTTGAAAAAACTCGACCCCGATGAACAGAATAACAGAAAAACGAAGATAATATCCATCTGAATCACAATTGAACATTTCACAAAGCGAGCGGACGCTAAATTACATCAACATGAAATTTTCATTTGAGATAAATTGTTTCTATTACGGATTGAACAATAGGACCGTCCAATAAAAACACCAGACATGCTTCCAGGTTCGGCTGACGTTCCACTCGTTACCCATTGCTGTTCTGTGCTATGTAAAGCTTTTTTTTCCACTGATAAATGGGAGAGTTTGTGGTAAGCGGTCTCCACCAACTGTAGAAAATGGCGATATAAAAATATATTATTAATTCCATCCACCACTCACGCACTGTGAAACGTGTGAAGTTAGATATTATGTTGCTTGTGGTTGTAATTATACTGGCTCACTCACCATTCAAACCGGACAGACACAAAGCCCTGTATTTTAGATGTATATAAATAATTTTGTTTTGTGTTAAAACGTCTTGTCGTACAAATAAGAGTTGCAATTAAGTGTTAAATCGATTTTCTAAAATTCAATTATTTTTAACATTGTTTGTAATTGAAATCTTACTTGCAATCACATTTCCATTCGAAGGTACTCGCTTGGTATAGCGCTATTTATTCGGTGGAAGACGTCTTAGTCTAGTGCCCCGCTAACAATATCTGCACCCTCCATCCTCCATTTTAGCTCGTATTGTTGCGGTTCGGATATAACTAAGCCGTGGTGGGGGACACTAACAAAGGGAATGCCGTGTTTATTAAAAGAGGGATTAAGTTTGTTCCGCGCTAACTTGTTAGACCCGCGTGTTGTAAGAGATTGTACCTGCGAGTTCACAATAAAGTATCATTTTTATGTAGCAATATAATGTGAACAGAAGGTAATAAGGTCCTATGACTTTATTACCATATGTATAATTGTATGTATATGTATGTATGTATTGTATGTATAATTACCTTAATTTTTTACTTGGTTTACTTGTGCAAGCCCGTCTGGGTAGGTATTACCCAATCATCAGATATTCTGTTGCCAAACAGCAGTACTTTTATTGTTGCGTTTCGGTTTTAAGAATGAGTGGCACTTATCAGATGACGTATTTGCTAGTCTGCTAATATTTTAATAAAAAACGTGAACCGTCACGACCATCCTCATCCAGCTTATGTCTGTGTCTCATAAAGTCCCCAAACCCTCAGTATTTGTATGATTTGGATAATATTTTAAAGGACGGAAATTTCGTGGTAACTTTAATGAAATGCTTTTAACCTGGGAAAAATCGCCTTAGGAAAGACATCTTATAAATAAAATATATCTAAAGTTTTACTAATTACATAAATAATTTTAAATTTGATAAATACATTTATTGTCCATTCCAATTATGCCTCCATTTCACAGGGGCTATGAAATACAAGTAAAATAATAACGTGTCACGCTCCTCTATAACTAATGATGCGTGAAACGGAACGTATAAATATATTGTCGAAGGAAGTGGGACCGGGAGACCGGGCTCGTTACGACACAATAATATTTGCGCCAGGTCACCCATACGTTTCACCGCATTAGTGATTTGCGATATTGTAAAAGTATAATAATATTTTTATAAAGGACTTTTACGAAAACGACAACGAGACATTACTGTTTAATTTTGCATTTATTTATCCATCAGTAGTAGTAGTTACTACTCGAACATGCTTAAAAAATAAATATATTTTGTTTTGAAGAATTAAGTGCAACTATTTAAGATAGCTACTAATGTAACTATTATATATAAAATATTTAATTTTACACATTAAAATTATTTTGTACAAATAATGTACAATAAAGACCACGATGTTAATCGAAATAAATTTTTCATATTTATTTTTATCGAACGCCCTTTTTTGTAATGCAACACGCTTTGTTATCATCGTCTAAATTCATCGTAAGTCTGTCTGTGCTAACCAATACACATGTTCCTTTGTGCCCTCGTTAAATTAGCCGTCAGTCACGGAAGGGGAGATGATTTGTGGCGATCGAGATAAGGCTCGCTAATACTCGGAACACGTTCGGGAGGAAAATTGACCGAGATTCTCATCTCGGGGGCCTGAATAATGATGATGGTGCGACCAGCATCCGGTATTGGGGTGATCGTATCGATATACGCTTTAAACATTTGTCACATCTGTTGTAGAAGTTCCAATGGAAAAAAACAGTCAGACTAGACAGCATTTTTTATTTTATTACAAATTTGATGGAATAATCAAATGATTAAATTATTATTTATTTATACCAACAAAATATTAATATTACTTACAGAACCTCCATTGTGTTATTTACATTTAAGTAAAAAGTAATCTTTGTATTATTATATCTTTCTTAACCAAAGCTCTACTTAAATGAGTAAAAGTTTTCCGAGGAATATATGAGAATAAAAATCTAAAAAGTTTAGGGGACATCAGCACGTAATGGAACATGGCCGCTCTCTGGCGGGGATAAAAGCTTTTCGCCGTGTAAGCACAAAGATAGAATAAATGGCTAATATAGAGAACAAAGTGCCCATTGCGTTTACTGTCCGTACGAAATGGATGTCCGTGGGCTGTTCGACCACATAATATATGACATAAAGGCCACTAGAAGGAAACAGACAAACATAAGTCATTAGAAATGATCATACTGTAGTTCCATATAAATAACATCTTAAAGTTAATTTATTTTTTATCTCTTTTATCTATAATAATACTTTAACATTTAATTCTGGTTCTACATTAAGTAACTACTAATTTCCTTCTTATATGAGTGTAGATTGTGACAATATGTTTGACCGCACGTGTAATAATTTACTCAAGTCGGACATTGCAAAGTAAATAATCACAGCGTACGTAAGAAGATCACTTTAAAATAAAACATTGTGTTTGACACAACTAATAAATAATTCCAAGCCTTCTCATCCCGTATTGTTTAAATTGCGAACCCTATTATTATACTTCCCCTCTCCACTTGACATTTCAATCCGACGTCAAAACAAACACCAAAGAATCCGTGACATTTTCGCATGCCTTTTGGAAGCGGAGGCGGGAACACGAGTTCAGGACATTTTAATATTTGCTATAAAAACAATATTATTATATGAGCACTTATAAATGCTTTACAATATGAAAACAGGATAAATAAACCATAATTAAATAATTCACTTAAGCTATTACTCTTACATAATATACTTATTACATGATATATTAAAAATACAAAAGGAATAATCAAAACATTACACGAACATAAAAGCTCGGAGCCGACTCCCCAAAAGAAGAGATCATAGTCCAGCAGTAGGACTATAAGTTGGTAGGTTTTTAAGTTGCTGCTTCTTTGAATAAACGGGCATTAAACAATTTCATTTTACGTCTGCAAAGGTGGCGTGTCCCAAATATGTAAGCCGCTCAATAAAAGTCAAGTATGTGACACCCAACACTGACTTTCAGGGATAGACCATTGTCTCAGCAATATAAGCGACTCCACCTTTCACCTTCTTTCTTGTCTGTATTCGTTAGTTTAATTATTATAAAGTAATTACAATTTATATTCTGTTGTTAAATGTTAAAATATTAAATATAATATTAGGGTTTCTTCTCTAACTACCCTATCTATATGAGTTACCGTTATAACTTATGTTACAATAATAATATCATCTAGGATCTATTTACAATATTTTGTTGAACATATTATCCAGCAACACTCCACTGTACAGATCATTATTTATTACAAACTACACGCATTCGGAAACATTATCCTGTATCTTAAACGCTTATACAAAAATGGAACTTATCTTATTACGATAAGGTTGAAAATGAAAAGAAAGTCATGGATCACGGCGTTCTCAAGAGGAATGACTTCATCCGCCCCATTCCCCTGCGTTCCGTTTTACGCAGCGCAATTATTCCACGTCTATCCTGCGGCCCGTGCAAATTTAATGGTTGTAGTGGCGCTTTCCAATTAGTGCCGTATTGTGAGTAACAATTTAACGATTTATAAAGTTGAATCGTAGATGAATTATTTATAAATATATTGTACCTTTGTTTTAAATTATTAATATGCAGGGATTTCTTATCAGGAATAACACAATTGTAGGTTACGAAATATAAAACACGCAAAATATATTATATTTAATTAAAGCTAACCTAAAATGGATTACATCAAAAAATATTATTTAAGCAATACTCAATCACCAGATGGTGTTCTTACAGAATATTTTACAGGTCTTTTATCCAGGGCGGCGCTCTAAATCGTGGCTTAAGGAGCGGTTAAAATCTATCGCACTAAATTAAAGATTCGTAACGAGTTTTCGTAGCGCTCAAATGAACTGGATAAAAGTCTGGCCTGCTTTAATAGCCATGCAGGGAACGTTTAATGAAAACAATCTGTAGTAGAATTTGTGATATACAGACAGAGAAATCGATCGGGATGTTATGTATTGGGAGATTTATATAAACTTATTTTGTTTCTAATTGCGTACAATGAAATTAGTTGAAATACGTAAACTTAATTAAACATTTCTCTTTAATATTTATGAATTAAAATGAAATGAACATATGTTCAACCTTTAGGATTTTTGTGATTGGTTATGTGTGTAGTACCAACTGTAGGTATAATTATACAACAAACACCCTACGCTTAATCAGGCTCCGAGCTAGAATATTAATTTTATTCAAAAAGTAGATTAATTTAAACAGACGTTTCTTTACTTCATATAAAATGTATGAAGTAAGTACCAGGAATGAAGAAAATACTTAAGTAAATAGCAGTAAAATCTAGGTCTGTTTATATTAAAGCTAAAAGCAAAGTAGATTAAATATTCTCTAAAGAGATGGCGGGCGGGGGGTACGGGTTGCGGTGCGGGGGGTGCGGGCGACGGAATAATGTTAGCTTGTTATACTCGGTTGCCGAGTTAGTGAATGCTCGAGTGAAAATATTGTGTCGGTTATGTTTCGTGTTTATTTTTAGTTTAGAGTTCACGTGGATGCTTAATTATTTTAAGTTATTAGTTGAAGCGTGAATTTACTATTTATAAGTAGCTCGTTGTTCTAGTGACTCGGTTAGAAGGTAGAGGATCTCGAGGTTTCGTGTATAGGTTTTTTTTTAAATTAAATTTACCCGCGCGGTGACAGTAATTCCTAGGGGATGAGTGTTCTATACATGAGCGTTATTTTGTTACATTTTATGCCAACCTCTTAAGGATGCTCAGTGGTAGAAAGGTTTGTGCAGTTTCTGACCGCACTTATTAAAAATTGTTTACAACTTTCAGGTATTTCTCGTTTTCGTGTTACTCATGAACATCTCAAACTATATGTGGAAAATGAAAGTTGAAATATGTTTTTACAAACGTTGTGCCACATACTAAACTGGTACCTGTATGTACCTAAGTATTAAAAATGGGAAATTTCAACTAATTACTATATATTTTTACATTTGACCTTTACTTATGTCGCGATTTCAATTATATAACAAAGCAAACATCAAAATACCTAAGCGTACATTATTATTATTGTTATTTTATAAAAGAACTTTATTGCACACTCACGAGGAAAAAAAGACAAATACGAATATAAAAGAAAAAAATACAAATCTTAAGAATAGTCATGCTATATAAACTATTTTTTTAAAGATAACGAAGCTACGTAGAAGCTACGTTCATATAAAATATAAACATCTTATTGCCACTTATATACAACGTCGCAAAGCGCTTTGGCAAGAAATTCACTTGATATTTGAAACAATATTATATTATAAGGAACAAATAAACCTGAAGGCTTTACATATCTGTAAATTCTAACAATAAGGCATTTCAAATGAAAGCAAAGATAGAGCCAAGCGAGGCACAAGCAAACATTAAGATAAAGTCGCAGCTCGTTCCGCGCGCCACACTAACCTAAACCCGTCAAACGGGATTACCGTTGACTTCGCCAACTTTTCCCTCCTACGTCTCCCTCCCCTGCTCCCCGGGGACCCTGGCGATATAATCCAGTTTTACCCATTCTCCCCTTGAAAATGGCTGAAAAAAAAGCAATTTATTCTCTCGTTTACATTTTCGTTTCCGCTGTTAGGTCTGTGTTGAAAAAAATCTTTTTACGTTCTGTTTTTGTTACAACTTATTCGATTTCGAAACGTCATTAGTTATTTATATGTTAATAGTGGTTTCGAAGTTTCTTTGCACAAAATGTTTTCTACGAAAATATATCGATATAGTGCAGTCCATATTCGTTAACTTTTTGAACACATGGATTAAAATACATATTTTGTATGTATTTTAAGTAGTATAAGAGAGTAAATTCTGTTTTTTTTAGTTAGTTCTTTTCGGTAGAATTAACAAAAGACCACATAATTTTGTAAATTTATCTTTTAAAACTTCTTCTACGACTACTCGAATAAAATATTTTTGCCTTTTCTTTGTGGTTTCGATTTATTCCCGTGACAAATATCGATAGGATATGGGGGTGTTGTGTGTTTTCAAATATATATATATATATATATATATAAGGCTAATATTTTTTTATGCATTGATAACAAATGTCGCAGTTAAAGCAAAAAAGTGAAATACAAAGTACGAAGCGTACATGCTAAACAAAGCCCCGGGGCTTGTGGAATGAAAGCACTCGAAATACAAAGGGCTTGAAGCGCCCCAGCGAGACAAAGGTCAAGTGTGTTCGTGCCCTATCGCCGGCGGACCTCGTTACATGAGGACGTGGACGAGCAGTAATGATTCCAAAAGATTCTTATCAACGTAAAGTATGCAAGATGCTTAGAGATTTATTTACGTAACGCCTTAACGACTCGCCAAATTGTGAACAACGAAAAGGTTTGCGTTCGACCTTGTTTTACTATTTAAAGAAAAGGTCATCGATAATATCTACGATGATTTGCGCAAGCGCGTTTCTGATTCCCCGGCGGTAGCTTCGTTTGGCCCGTTTGGGGGGGTACCACCCACTCATCGGTTTTCTACCGCCAAACCACAATCGTCCACATACATATTCTGTTGTAGCCCATTTTCTGTCTTTCTTTCATCTAAGCTAAACCTATAACACATTTCGTTTTAATAACATAATTTAAATTATATAATACATATATTTCAACATTGTAGGTAGTATGAGTACGCTTGTGAGGCGGCTCCGTAGGTGGCGAGGGAAGCTGTCAACAGCAGGTCGAGAGGTGAAAGAACAATCGAGACCCCCTTCGGTTAACATCGTGTCAAAATCTCTCAAACTGTTTGCTGTATCCGTCCCAGAGATTAATATCACGTTTATGTTTAATTTGTTTCATACGAAAATTATTTCGACAATTATTTGACAAAATGTTCAACTTTTTAATACTCATTTTTGGAAGGCGAGAAAATGTGTTATCTGTTTAAGAGGTTGACACCTTCGCTCTTAGAAACTGGCGCCGCAAGAAGTATAAGCCTTTTCTTATATCGTCAATGTCAAAAATGACAAATCACTATCAGCAATAGGGTTAAAGATGCTTATACCTTGTGTAATTTCACTCGCTGCGATACTCGCGAGACCATAACACATCAATAAGGACTATAAACTTTGATATTTACTGTTATATTACTGTTAGATTAATATATCACATTCGTCACCCACGCCACCATCCCGTAACGCTTGTGTTTTATGATTGGCTTTTGTTATCAAATCCGAGACATGTTATGACTTCATTTACGGTCGTATTTTGTGAGTTGTTTCCGAACACTTTTCCTAAAACACGGTCGCTGCTTTCTGTAGTAGAACCGAGTCGTGTATTACCGTTGGTTATTCAACTGTTAAATATAATTGAATAGCTCAAATTTTGAACCAATGATGTTATGTGGAACCGTAGTGTTGTGTTGTGCATAAAAATACCCATGAATTACGAGTAGCTATTATGCCAGCACAATAAAGCTTAACGAATAAAAAAAATTTACTTCACTAATTATTTACGGGAACTCGACAGAAAAAGCCTTTTAAAAAATTCACGACGTATTCCCAGCAAAATTCTGTCTGCAATTCTGTGTTATAACGTATTTATTCGAGAGTTGACCCTTACCTTTGTGTAAATAAGATTGAAAATCGCGTAAATTTGTTAGTTTAATTTAAACCTTTTCATGATCGGAATAGAGTCGAAATAGTGGTAAAGTGTTGTTGCATGTTTGAAGGTCACTCCCCTCCGGCGGCACAGCACACCCTCGTGAATTACCTCGCCCTAGCTTACCTGCCCTTTGAAGACGCCGACTGTACACCCGCAGGGCACCGAAACGCAGAGAACCAAAAACAGTTATTAATAATACAACGTAGTTAAATGTAGTCTTTCGAGGATGTGATTTTCGCCTAACATACAACTACGAGTATAGCTGGTTACGTATTTGCAGCATTAACATTGTGGCTATTGACATGTATATTAAAAAGTCACATGATTCTTTGTCGATTATATTGCTAAGAAAATAATTATATGTCTATTTTTCTGTAATTTACCTTAAGATTTACCGAATTTGGAATTAATATGAAAACAGTTTTATGAGGAATGTAGTACTGGATAGTTTTGAATTACGTTTGTTGAAGTTCAGCTTGTTAAGTAAAACAATATTACAACGAGCTAAGCGATCTGCGCCCCCGTATTTAATGCTAACATATATCTTGCCGCAAACTCAAGTATTTTTAACCGACAAAAATGGAAAATACTCAATTCGTCTATATATATATATACTCAAGCATAACTACGTTTTTGGCCTTTAATTACAAACACTTATTGTGTTATTGTATATTTCTAAAACTGATTTAAATTGCAAAATGTAAACGGTAATATTATATCATACAGTGTGTAACGTATTAACATGCTTTATACCTTATATGTCCATTTTGAAACTATAACCGATCATAATATTATGAGAGACCTACATCAATCGTTTGAGAAGCTTTGTATACACAAAGAATTTAAATATCAGACCTCTTTTAAATAATTGTATTATATGAAGTAGCGCCTTTAGTAACCTGCGTCTGTACTCAGCAGGGTGTGTTGTAGAAATTGCAATTTCATTCGATTTTAATACGTCTGTTTACCTCCGATATAATCCCGTTAGCGAGGGGGGCGCGCCCTGGATGGCGACGGCGAGTGTCATTACTTATATTCACATCACGCACCGCAGTGTTTTAGAAACTTGACGGCAATGAGATGATCGCGTTTGATAATGTTTTTACAAGGAGGTAGCAGAGCAGTATACTTTAGTAGTATACAGTTCTTACAATGGGATCCCAGAAAACTTCCAAAATGCCTCCGTATCTAAATACTAAATAAACGTAGACATTTATTTGTTTGTTTGCGGTTTAATTCGATTCTACCCGCTCTTTCACGCGATTCTTACACTGTCTTCTCGCGCGATCTCTTTTTTTTTATCTACAACGATAGTTATAAAAATAAAACGAAAGTGTGCTACAAAAAATCCCCAGTAACAGACCTAAATTATTTGTAAGCATAATTAATTATCCAGTTTTATTACGAGTATTAATCAGAAAAATGGAAACATTAAAGGACATTCAAGGAAAAAAAATTGTGCTTTTACTTTTTTTAATAAGTCACAACATTTGAAAATATATTCTATTTGAACTGAATTTACTAACAAAATGAAATAAAATGTCAGCAATTTTGCTTTATACCTCTTTTAAGATGATCGCCTTGCGAATGAAACAAACCCCTCGCGTATTTTAAAAATTGAAAATTAACAAATGATTGACAGCACAATAAACGAAGTTCTTTTGCCTAATTTTTTTAGGTTACGAAGCTTATTACTTTCAAACCGTTAATACACAAAATAAAGTCTTTATAAATTTATAAATTGAGTACTTAATTCTCAACTAATTTTTAATTACTTTGTATAATTATTCCATATAAATAGCTTGTTATATATTAAGAGTTGGAGTTCGAGCATTTGAGTGTTTTTCCTAAGCAAACCGGCTTCCATCCCTTTGTAATCCGAACCGTGAATTGTAATTACAAGTGTCCTCCTGCCGAGTGTGAAGTCTAAACGTTACGAGAGGTTTCGGGTATAACAGAATTTCGAGTGTATTTATTATTGATTTGAACGCTCGTATAGAACGTACTTTTGTTACCAATTAGCTAAGGGCTGTACTAACGGATTACAGAATGAGACCAATGAGACCAATTAATGTTTTACCTTCGTTTTAAAAAATGTTAGTCTTATATAATTCATACATTATACAATTTAAGTATTGTATTATTAAATCGTGAGCAGCAAAGTCGTATTACATTGCGGGCGACCTATTTAATACAACTACTGGTTGTATCACAAGACTTGTCGGTACCTTATTAATTAAAGGAATGTCACGGGATGTATCCTTAATTATTCATATACAAAGACGGAATGGATATGTATGAACTTTATTCGAGAAGCTCTTTCAACGTTTGAGTCATTTGACAGCATTATGTTAAGTGTAAGGCTACCACCCGGATCGGAATGTTTCGACCTAATACCGCAAGTAATTACAATTAAATAACATGTTATGTATGTGTTATTAAAATACAATTATGCCTGAAAATCAACAATTGTGTTATGTCAAATTACTTATTAAATAAAGTTTTTGATAAATACGCTCCTTTACGTCCCATCAAATTGAAAAATCTTCCTGCTCCTTGGCTAACCAATGAAATTAGAACGTTGATGACTAAGCGTAATAGAGCCAAATTTAAATACAAACATAACCCCAGTACTGAAAATTTAATTAAATACAAGCGCTTGCGTAACCGTTGCAGCAGGATTTGCCGGGATGCGCAACGACTTTATATCCACAATACAATTAAGAACAGTAATTCTTCTCAGACATGGAAATTTCTACAGTCGCTCGGTATCGGACGTCAACCTTGCCCTATCAATCCAAACCTTGATCTCAATGCTCTGAACGGATTTTTTGCTACTACTATCCCAATGGATATCAAGGAAAAAATAAAAACGCTTAGTATTCTTCGCTCTCTACCTATTCCTAACAACCCTCCTTTTCAGTTTTCGACAATGGCGCTAAGTGATATTAGGGCTCATATTCTGGCTATCAAGTCTAACGCAATGGGTAGTGACGGAATCAACCGCAGAATGCTTCTCCTAATTCTTGATCAAATCTTACCTGTCATTTCTCACATCTTTAACTCCTCCCTCTCTTCCGGTCAGTTCCCAAGAGCATGGCGTATTGCTCACATCCTTCCAATTCCTAAAAATAAAAATCCAGTATCCTTTTCCCATTATCGTCCTATATCGATCCTTCCCTTCTTGTCGAAAGTATTGGACGCCGTATTGTGCACCGCCAGCTAAACGACTACATTTTAAAGTACAACATCCTCTCCAAATATCAATCTGGCTTTCGTATGGGCCACAGCACAGTTACCGCTCTGGTAAAAGTATGTGATGACTTACGTTCCAATATGGACAACAAGCAGCTGAGCATCCTTACATTGCTCGACTTTAGCAATGCATTCAATGCGGTTGATTTCGAGCTCCTGCTGGCTGTCCTCCAGTCCATCAATGTTGCTACGGACGTTTCTGACTGGTTTCGTAGTTACTTGTTTGGTCGTCGGCAAAGTGTACACATTAACAACCAATCTTCTTCCTATCTCCCTCTCACAACTGGTGTACCGCAAGGTAGTGTCCTTTCACCTCTCCTGTTTTCTATTTTCATTAATACCATCTCAAAAATCCTTTCATCCTCTTTCCATCTCTATGCCGACGATCTGCAGGTCTATGTTACTTGTACAGCACATGATATTGATGATGCCATCGCAAGACTCAATCAGGACCTGCTTAATATCTCCAATTGGTGCAAGGCGTATGGACTCCGTGTTAATCCTGCCAAGTCCCAAGCCATTATAATCGGTAGCACCTTTCAACTCTCCAAACTTAATCATAGTAAATTACCTGCTATTCTTTATGACAATGTTTCCTTAACCCTCTGTTCCCATGTAAAAAACCTTGGTCTCCTTATAGATAGTAACCTCTCCTGGTCCGTGCAAGTTGCAGAAGTGAGCAGAAAGATTTTTGCCACTATTAGCTCTTTTAAACGTTTGAAGCACCTATAACCGGTTAAAACTAAAATTTGCCTGGCTCAATCACTACTGCTCCCAATACTGGACTACGCTGATTGTAGTTATACAGACCTAACTGAAGAACAGCTAAACAAGCTTGAACGACTACAAAACGTCTGTATCAAATTTATTTTTGCGCTACGTAAATTCGATCATGTCAGCGAATACCGTGACCAACTGAAGTGGCTTACAATTAGACATCGCCGCAACTTGCATATACTCTCCCTTCTCTATTCTATCCTTTATAATCCTTACTCTCCTAATTACCTAAAAACTCGTTTCTCTTTCTTAGGCACTGCCACTGATTGTCATCTTGATCTGCGGTCAAGAAGTGACAATCGCTTAAAGATGCCAACAGCTCATACTCGCTTTTACAGTGAATCTTTTACTGTTAAAGCTGTGAAGCTATGGAATATGCTTCCCCCGGAAATTCGTCGCTCTGATTCTATTTATATATTTAAACGTCGTGTGAAAACTCACTATCTTTCCTTACAATAAGTAATGTATGTACGTTTATTGAATATGTATTTTATATAAAAATGTTATATGTGTGTATGTATTTATATTTATATGTATCTATGTATGTACGTATATACATGTATATTTATATGTAACGTATGTAGGTTATATATATTTTACATTAGTATGTATATTATAAGTCATTATTTTCTTTTATCTTGAATATTATTTTATTTTTATTTTTTGCACTATCCTGTTTCTGCTTTTGCAAATCCTTTCACCAAAGGTTGTCTGTTAGAGATTGCTTTAGCAATAAGACCGCCTTTGCACGCTCTTATTTTCTTGTCTTTGTTGTAATTGTTCTCTTTATTTGTATGTCCTTTCACTGTGTGTGCAAAAAAAAAAAAGAAAAAAAAAAGTTTTTATTTAAACTCTAAAATTCTACATAATAAAAAAATAAAAACTCAAATTTATAAATTGGAAAAGAAAAAGAAGAAGAAACTAGATAGTTGTGAGTCACTCAGATAGCTTTCAAACTCTCAGGCTACCTATTTTTAGGTAGGCCTCACTGGTGCAAGCTCGTCTGGGTAGGTGCCACCCACTCATCAGATATTCTACCGCAAAACAGCAGTACTTGGTATTGTTGTGTTCCGACACAACTTACACAACAATACCAGTGAGTGAGTGAGCCAGTGTAATTACAGGCACAAGAGACATAAAATGTTAGGTCCCAAGGTTGGTGGCGCATTGGCGATGTAAGCGATGGTTAACATTTCTTACAATGCCAATGTCTATGGTGACCACTTACCATCAGGTGGCCCACAGGCCGTCCGCCTTCCTATTCTATAAAAAAACAATATTAGCATAAGTTTATACATCGCTACATTTGTATATGTTCGAGTGTATAAATGTCATGACCACGATTCAAACACGCCACACTTGCCCTTACAATTCGACATCTAATTTTCTCTAACCCGGCAACATCGAGAGTCACGCGATATTCCAGTATTTTCGATGTAAGCCTTGTTTTACTGCGCTAGTTTTAATTTATAGTCTGTGTTTGCTATAAATTGGTGAGTCAAGTTTAAAATACGAATATATATACTTAATGAATATGAATTGGTTGATATGAACAGTGGATAATTTAATCAATCAGTTATAATTAAATTCCACCATGACTATTATATTGGTTTCATTAGATATTAATTACCTTTTTTTTCTAGTAACAAATTCTTCAATTTCGACTTGTGTTAGTGCTACGACCTAGTTACCACAATGCGAAGGATGAAGAAGATGGTGACACTTACTATCAGTTGGTTTGCCCGATACCTTTCGCAACAATTATATTTTTAATAATAATTTAATACGTTAAAATCTTTCGGAGTAAATTGTGAATTATATTGAAAATCGCATAAAAATCGATTCTATAATTTATAAGAGGTTAACAAACGAACACTCGTAAAGCAACGTGGATACACACATATTTGTATCGTTTTAAATAATATCGCATATTGTAATTACAATTAGCAACTTGATAATTAAATATTATAATTATGATTTTAACGTGAAAGTTTACACAGACTTATGCGGGGAATGAGGAGCTTAATTAACATAAGTAATTAATTCGTGTTGTTAAAATTCAAGCTTCAAAGATATATTTTGTGCCTGTGTAATTTTGCTCTGTGTTATTCATTTTATATATATAATAAATAAAATATACTATATATACAAGAAAATATGAAAGATATATAATATATTTATATATAACAATTTACATAGGCGGGTTTTAAACGCGATCATACAATTTTTATGATTACTTTTATTTTAAACCCAAAATTTTAACCGAGTTGCACATGTCTGAGCTCCCGAGCTCCCTCAGAAATAGATGTGGAAATAAATATAAATCAACACCGTTTGCTCATGAAAGTTGGCGCACATATATTATGTAACAGATATTTTCATGGAGCAGATTTTTATATCACTCGGTTGTAACTCCATGCTACATTTATTGGTATATCCACACAGACAAGACAATTTTGGTGAGGTTATTCTAGTAAAGTATAAATAAGTATCTTGTAGTTATTTCAGTAGCTCCAGTTTAGATTTCCGTAAGGTTGCTGTCTCGCGTAATATATTGTTCGCTGACTCGCCGTCGGCTACGAGCGCCCTCCAGTCGACGACACTTGACCCGTTCCGCTGTCTTTGAATGCAGCAGATGCTCAGAAATATATTCTGGATATTTCAACATTATTTATAATAAAATGTAAAATATATTTAACTTCTTGCTATATTTGATAATAATATATTTAATACTTAGTAAAATCAAAGCAATAGCTAGTAACTATTCATTCTTGCTGGTTGTTTAAAAACTTACGTAAATAAGGTCAATTTGCTTACAAAATATTATTCATATAATAATTTCGCTCAAATTTCTCTTACAATAAAAAACTAGTTTATATGTTATTTTGCTACAAAAGCTACATTTTTATATAATTCCAACGTTATAATTATTTTTAGCCATGACCTGCTTACTTGAAGCAGCGATCGCGTGACGTGTTCAAAGATTCTATTTCAGATAGTCAAAACGAACTTAACTCGATTTCGACTCATTTTAGTTTCACTTTTATATTTCTGATACTAACAATATATTAATGGTAAGGGTAAACAGACCTATATCACTTCTTGCATTCTGTAAAAGTATATTTAATTATATATTGGTTCTTGAATTATGAATAGTAACGTATATTTTATTTTAATATAATAAATATTTGCGTATGGCATAGATTGTGTTTATTAAATAAATCAATCTATTAATAGTAGTAGTAGTAGCCTCGGAAGCCACTCTTTCCGCTCGTGTGCCTTTGCCGTTCCATCGAACTACGAAGGGGTATTAGGTACTTGTGTTTGTACATATGTATCTCTTGTAACTGCTTAGTACTTGAAATTACTCGCCGCAGTCGAAACTCGGTCAAGAGAACTTGTTGCATATTCATATCATATGAAAATTAACGAATGAATTTCAATATTAAATTCCATCTTGTAAAATAACGATTCAAAAGTGCTTGAATAAAGTATAGTATGTGATTTGTAATACGTCTTAATGTTCTTGTAAGTATACTAACAATGTTCGTATTCGAGTAATAACGAATAATTATATTTTCTCTCGAACTGAGCGTTAATTTTTACATGGACTCAATCTGAACACAATCAGATTGAATACGCGTAAAAATGTTTATTTTGTTTTATTTATTTGGATCTCTAACCGTTGTACATACACACACACACACACCACTCTCAAACACAATTATAAAAAGAAGTAACAAAATATACAAATAAAAAACAAAAACTGAAACAAAAGGTAGTAACAAATTAAATTTTAATATAAATTTTGATAATAAAGAAGACCTCAACTTTATTAAGCCCCAGAACCATCTATATACTAGCCCAAAATACCACTGCATCCGTTCATGATATATGTGAATAACATTTCTTATATATTTCGATGTTTTGACGATGTTTCAAAAACGCATACAATAGACTCTACTCTTTTCAAAGGCGTTTAAATCCGCATCAGATTTTTTTTTAAATAAATCGCAAATCGTGCGAATTTTCCGTAAAGCGCAATTTATTCTGACGATGTCGACAACATCAATAGTCCCGTAAGTTTCATTGAGCGTGAAAAACCTGCGCTCCCTTCCTTGTTAACATTTTTCTTCATTGAAATTCTTTGTCCGTACGCTATGGGATTCTATCCTCTTTAGGGATGTTCCTTTTCGAGAGGCAGGATATCTCACTGTAAGGCTTCATAAAATTGATGTCGGGATAAACTATTATTGGCAAAATATGGTTTCTGTTCTGAAGGGGAACACATAAGTATGAAAATAAATAAAACGCATAACTCTATGTAGATATAGACTATATTTTTAATGAGGAATACATACTGGTGACAACAAGCGTACAAATCGTACGTTATTTATTCATTGTTGACTTATTTATTGCTTATCATTTCTTGTTTAGTAGAGATTTATAAAAATATATTAAAAGGTTAAATAGACTAAAATAAGAGTAGGAAAATTTGTAAAAATAATCTAATGATCTTAAGATGATCAAACGAAATATTGAAACGATTTTATAAAAAAGTGATTTGTCGATGAAACGAAAAAGATCCGTTGACGTGAATAGGAAACGAGGCGAGCGCCCTTTGTACTTGTAACGAGGTTGCCTGACTCCGACGGTTGACGACGTAAATTGGATTTTGGCGAAACAAGTCGTTACCATCGTTCCAGACACTGTTTGTGGGGAATTTGTAGCAAATAAGTCATCAAAGTATCGTCCAACTAAATTTTTAAATATTATATTTAATACTTTTAGTAAACCTGTAATAATGACAGTTGCAGGACAAACTTCTCAGAAGATTTGTCTCTTATTTTATACATTGACGGATACACGCTTCGCAGAATTTATATAAATAAATTATTATAGGAAATTTTTTTCATTTGCTTTTCATCACCTTGTTATATTTACCAAAAATAATATAAATATACAATTATGCCAAAAGACAACTCACAATAAGTAATAAACGAATGAAATATTATTCGATATGACGTTCGCATGTAGTAAAAACATATAAACTACATATTCATTTGTACAACTTGCATCCTTAAGATCTTCGAGCTGTAATTGAAATAACGTTTGGCTAGACACTTCAGTTAAAAATACTTTTTAATATAAAATTTCACATATCGCTTTAAAAATTAACGTCGTTACTCAAATAAATAATAATAATAAACGTTAAATAGCGGGTATTTACTTCATCACGAAACTCTCTCTTTATCCTATTATTGATTCAAAAAAAGGTCTTCATGTACTAAATAGCAGGGAAAGCTTAATAAAAGCTTGTTAAATATAAGGAACCCTTGAGAAATAAACATTTAATCCGCGTACCAAAATAAACAAAATCCACATCTACATTCAATCGCAAAATTTTACCCTTACATACAAAAAGGTCAAATAAAAGCTTCTAAAACGTACTCTAACGAAGA
The DNA here is from genome assembly GCA_905147175.2 of Nymphalis urticae. Lineage (NCBI taxonomy): Eukaryota > Metazoa > Arthropoda > Insecta > Lepidoptera > Nymphalidae > Nymphalis > Nymphalis urticae. The sequence continues at coordinate 12,922,886 of LR989995.1, read as the reverse complement.
AAGGAACGGCGTACCAAAATATTTTTGTTGGATATATTAAAATACACAAAAGCGTATTCAATTAATATTGCTCACTTATTTTTAAGTATTCAATAGTAAATTCGTAGTATTGTATTCAAAAGGACTCTGAATCGTCTTTGCCAGTTGCAGATTATTTAATATAATACACATCTGGGATAGAGGAACCATGTCAACCAACAGAAACAAAGATCGATCAAATTCCTTTTGAAAGCAAACGCCCTTCTCCGGGCATTCTATTACCGCGACGAGGAAATGAAAATTAAATGATCATTTCTGTCTGTTGTCAGGTTCCGAAGTCCCAATCGAGGGTTGCGGCGAAAGGCATCAAGTTTCGCATGATCAGTAAGCGGGAAGACATCAGAAGATAAACGGAGCGATGGTCGTAGCTTCTCAGGGCAGATATATTTTTTAAGACACGCTCGTTGAAAAAAATCAAGATGGCGGAGGGTCCGCAAACGATATGGCAGAAAATCGACAGTTCCGCGATCCCCGTTGTGAACCTCGAGGTTCGGGAGGTCCGCGAGATACTATGGGAGAAGATAAAGGAACCTACCTCTCAGAGAAAGATCATTCTAGTCATAGTATCCATAGCCCTTCTACTAGACAACATGCTGTATATGGTTATCGTGCCGATTATACCAGATTACTTACGTTACATCGGTGCGTGGGGTGAGGCGGGATATGACCATGTCGTAACTCTACCGCCCTACAAGGAAGGTAACAGAACCATAACACCGACTAAAATCATCCCAGCCTCTCATGAAGGGCAGGATTCTGCGACAGGAGTTCTCTTCGCTTCAAAGGCGATAGTGCAACTGATGATAAATCCATTTTCCGGTGCCTTAATCGATCGCATAGGATATGACATACCCATGATGATTGGGCTTATAATAATGTTTCTGTCTACTTCGATATTCGCCTGCGGACGGAGTTATAGCATGTTGTTCTTTGCGAGAAGTCTTCAAGGAGTTGGATCTGCTTTTGCTGACACTTCTGGATTGGCAATGATAGCTGACAGATTCACTGAGGAAAACGAACGTTCAAAAGCGCTCGGCATCGCCTTAGCGTTTATCAGTTTTGGATGTCTCGTCGCACCGCCTTTTGGTGGAGCATTATATCAATTCGCAGGAAAAGAAGTACCTTTCCTTATTCTTGCGTTAATATCACTTATGGACGGATTCATGCTACTACTTGTAATGAAACCGTTAAAAACTCAAATGAAAGAAGCCTCTCAGCCGAAACCTGCTAGCACACCCATTTGGAAACTCCTTATGGATCCATACATCGCTGTGTGTGCTGGGGCTCTTATGATGTCTAACGTTGCATTAGCGTTTTTAGAACCGACTATCTCACTTTGGATGGAAGACAATCTAACAAAGGATAATTGGAAGATTGGTATGATTTGGTTACCCGCGTTCTTCCCTCACGTGCTCGGCGTCGTGATAACGGTAAAAATGGCGAAGAAATACCCACAGCAACAATGGTTGATGGCAGCTGGAGGCTTAGCGTTGGAAGGGTTGTGCTGCTTCATTATCCCATTCGCTAACTCGTACAAGATGTTGATGATACCAATATGCGGTATCTGCTTCGGCATAGCTCTTATTGACACGGCCTTACTACCGACTCTTGGCTATCTCGTAGATGTTCGATACTCGTCTGTTTATGGAAGTATCTATGCCATCGCTGACATATCATATTCCTTTGCCTACGCAGTTGGACCGATCATAGCTGGAGAAGTTGTCGAAGCAATAGGATTCACCGCACTGAATCTTTTCATAGCATTCAGTAATCTACTTTATGCTCCTGTTTTGATGTATCTCAGGCATATTTACGACTTCAAGCCGTTTGAAAATGAAGCGAATATTCTGATGGCTGACCCGCCAGACAAGGAATATCAAACTTACAGCATGCAAGATCAAAGACCGGTTAACGGTGAATTCAAAAATCACTTGGAGTATACCAGCGTGCCGGGCGAGGGTGACTCGATGCAAGAGTCCAACGTCGACCAGTCGAGGTATGACTATCAAGAAGGGTATCAAAATTATTCCCAGGGCTATGATCAGCAAGGCTTTCAACAAGAAGCATACAGCCAGCCACGTCAGTTGCCAGCACAACCACAGCCAACACCGAGCAATCCATTCAGGGCTCCAGGAGCTGCATCTGCACCAGCTCCAGCTCCAGCACCAACGCCGGCACCTGCCCCAACACCGAATCCAATCAGGAACCCTTTCCGACAAGGCTTCTAGATCTATTTAGTATTGTTGTCTATATTTTTGAACCTACTTGTTGTGTATTTATAAATGTCTCATATAGTTGATAACTTCGATCACTGAGCCGCGCCCAGCTGGCGGCAATGTTTAACCTTTGATTAGATGTCTATAACCTTACTGTGCTTGTAATTATCTCTACTGTAGTGTGTCTGCGCTGCCCACGGGATGACGTCATCGTGTCTTAGATAATTTTAATTATATGTTTTACGTACGGAAAATGTGTACGTAAAATATGAAGTTATTTTGTTGGCAGCCAGAGTTCTTGTTGATCTTGAATTGTTCAAAGCTAATTGTTGCATCTTATAATATTTAGAACTAAAGAGCCGATGAGGTTCCACTTTATAATCTTTCCTTAATTTTTAAAGATTAATATATATTGAAGGATGAAATGACTGCAGCGCAGCTAAACGTATTTAAATAATCTATTGATGTGGTATTGTATACACGTTATATCAGATTATTAAAAGCTATTCAAATAAATATTCTCGAAGCAATTTAAGACAAATTTAGAAGTATTTATATGTAGCTTAGATCATAGGATTAAAGATTGAAAATCATGCAAGAACGTTAATCAATTAGAAATAGATGTGACGAGGTCTAACTATTTGTAAATTTCAAATGACACTTGCATCTATTAGTGATTATAGTTTAAGATATAAATAAGCTATTATTTGGACACGTATGTGTGTGTGTATGTGTACACACAGATTGTTCGTGCTTTCTTTGAGAGACCGAGAGATTGTAAAGTTCGTTTTTTGTCCGTTTGTTAAGGAAAGCAAGAATTATTTGTAGTTTAATTGAATAGAACTGTTTTTTTACGAATTTAATTATGCATTTAAAGATTGAAGTCAAATCGTGACATCGCATAATAATAAGAAAACGAACAGAATCGAATTGTCCGATTTCACGTCTATCGTGTCAAATTTTATATTGAAAACTACATCGTTGACACATAGAATGAATACTTCGGGGCGTCACGACATATCGCTGTTGGTTGACTTTAATTAAATTCGTAAAAATAACGTTTTAACGAAGAAATAAAGTTATAAATTTAAATATTAGTCATGTACTTAAATGTCTACTGTCTAGTGCTTGTAGCAATATCGGTGTTATACATATGTATATCGCTATCAATTCGTATTTAACATAATCAATTATAATATCAATTAGAGGTTTAAGATCAACTTGTGATAAAGTTGCAACCAAGGTAACGAAACATATCAGAATCTTTTGATTCACTTAGACTAAGTCGTAGTATTGTAAGTATTTGTCTCTTATTGTATTGTAGATATGTGCTGGTTTTAGGCGCGTTATATATCGGTGTACTGTTTAGCTGTAGCGTGTCAAGTTTGAAGAGCATTGAGGTCATTCGGTGGGTCAAAGAGTTCCTATGTGCAAATTAAGAGACGAGTGCTGTTTTGTATTATTACTGTACGAGAAATTGTGCGTTAACGTCGATCAGACGATCAAAGTCGTAAATAAATAAGGATGTGAAAATTTTAAAAAAAATTCTCTCGTGGAAAGTAAAAAAAAATGCAATATTTACGCAATTTAATCAGGTATTCATATAAATAAATATAAGACATAAATATAAGACTGTTCTCAAACATATCATATTATTATCGAAATCAAAAAAATAGAATATAAATCATTGAAAATTGTAGAACTCCCACCGCAATGACCCGACAAAAATATTCACAACTCGGTTATAATCGATACGAAATAAAAAAAATACTATTTAATTGTCTAAGAAAATGTGACGAGCCCGACATGTCAATTGAAAGAGTGTGTAAAGTAAAGAGATTGGAGATGTGAAGATAATCATTTAAATTAACGTCTTACAATGCTTTTGACAACTTTATCAATTGTGAAATAATAGGAACTGTAATTTCATTAACAATTAGCTCGTGTCGCGTTGCAATGCCTCGCGAGAGTGTCAGTAACGAATGTACAAAAATTTCAATTCAATTGTATGATTGATATGTGAACGCATTAAATACGAACCCAAACGAGCGACATATTTTATTTATGAGGTTATTAAACGAATAAGTAAATAATAATGAAAGTTTTAGAGATGTCATCCGGTCAGTGACAGCACTATCGATCTGACGTTATGTAAACAAGCTTTTAGACATGTTGTAACGCAGTGACCATCAAGAGTTGGCGGTTAAGGTATATGGAGGCATTCCTTAAACTTTAATTCACAATTGAAAAAGTATTCGATGATTATTTTGCGATTTTATTTTACGGCAAGCGAAGATGTGCCTGATTATTTCCTCGTGGAGGTATCGGTAGCCTGCAAAGTACAATAGTGTTCGTAGGGACGATTCTGAGCACATTATTTTATTACGCACGAATATGTCGCTCCCGACCTTTGTGTAATGTATAGTTGCATTTATTGCATCAAATACCATTTCAAAATTTACATATCTTTGAACTTAAGCGCCATACAGATGTTATAATTATTATTTAGAATTATATATTTTATTAACAACTAATAATAGGTATAACAGTAAACGCGGATGATTTAAATTAAAGTAAAATTTGGTCTAAACACAAAAGGTTTTATATACATATATATGTATACTTTATGATTCCAAAATAGTTTGGTGCCTGGTGCAATTATTAATATGGTTTGTGAAAATGTACATTTCCGTCGGGGGCTTACTATAAGGTGTTTTTGCTAATTATAAAGTTTAAGGGATAAATTATCGATATGATCACATTTCCGATCAGATATGGTTTAATCGTAAGTTAAGTCAATTTCGTGTTAAATTCTCCCGAAATTCAATTACTTAGTAGAGTATCAGCGCTGTGTGAGGCTTGCTGTTAGACGCTCGTGGTATCGTGGGTTTTTATTACACAATAGTTAAAAAAAAATCTTTCGAAAATTATTCAGTCTAATTTTCAAATATCATTTTAAATTATATTTAATAAATTAATTTAAATCCACGATGTTACGATTTTATCGTGTTGCGCTATTAAAATTTAACTCAATGAAGTATTTTAAAATCTCTCTTACGGTAGAGGTTCATCAGAGAGGTATAACATCGTATACATATCACTAGGCTAAGGTTATACATTATCTGTGAATTTTATATGTGTGTATTTATACGTGTGTACTTATATATATTTGGATTGTATTTTTAAATGAATTATTCCTATAACGCACACGTAGATAAGCTATTAATGGCAAATAAGAACAGAGGGATTCGTTATATTATTATTTTTAGAGAATATATTTTAAATGAATTCTATTAATTAGGTTTTCGTTAGAGATTTTAATTTTTTGCGCACTTATTCTATCATAAATTTAAATGAAGTCCATATAAATACATATTCAAAATAATAGATTTTAAAATAAACAATATTTATATAAAACTGACACAACTGTGAAATTTTCAAGTATGCAATGTATATATATATCTTTAATTTTTTGTTTTTTATCATACATTTTACCATTTACCGTTAATCGTATTATATCTTACTTTTGGTGTTTGTATGTGTATGTGTGTGTGTGAGCTATGATAGGTGCTGGTGTGAATCAAATTTGAAATTCCATTGAAATTTAGCTGCAAATATAAATATATCGGATTCCTTAACAAAAGCATCGACATTCGTATATAAAATTCTAAATAAAATGCTTAAATATTTTATTTTCTTCTTAACATATTAATAACAATTTATTGTTTTCTAAACCGTTATAGAGATAAGTTAAATATAGTATAAATCTTCTCGAATGTATCCATGTACTGTATGTATGTATGTATGTATGTATGTATTGTATGTGTAGTTGACGATGCCTTTGCAGTTACTATTTCGACCTAGATCGACACCCGTCCGCTAGCTCTATGTCTTTCTAACTATAGCTATATTTCATCTTTCTCCTAAATACATTCTAAAAATTATCTAGTAATCTATCACTAGGCGTAGATTATACGTTAGCTACTTTTAGTCAAAACTATCTTGCCTTCTCTACTTTCAATCCCATATCATTCGTATCGTCAATTTTAATATTAATTTTAGTTTTAAATTAAATTTATTCAATGCATGTACGACTAATTAACTATTGTTTTGAAATGAACAATTGGTTGACCGTACCTTCCTGTATTTCCCGTGTGTGTGAATTCTGAGTGCGATAAAATGCAAGCGAGGTGCGTTTGTGTTGACATGTTGTTTGGACTCTTAAAATTTTAATCTTCGTATGAGTGTGTTGATATAAGAAATATAACTATTCGTTATTTAATAAGTCACATCTTAAAGTTTCGATATCATGAATTCGTGATAGAATATGCGAATATATAGTTTAAAGGAGGCCATACAAATAATAAATCGTATGTTAACATTCGAGTTATTGTATGTGTTGCGTAGATTTACTATGTAATCATTTTAATGTATCACCTGAATGTACTATAATAATACTGTTCTGTTTTATAAATAAATAATAGCATAGTATAAAATAATTTATTTTCGTTTAAAAAAAATTATAAATGTCTGGTATTGTCTGAATTGAAACTATTCTGTCGAAATATATATTGAAATAAATTATATTATGTTAACAAATTAACAGCTTTAGCTATAAATGTTGTTTAGCGGGCCATTAGTTAAACAATGTTGTGTCTTCTTCTTTCGAATGTCGAATCAATGATGATAGACAGAGCCGAAAACAAGCACACGCTAAACAAGGTTTATAAGCGAGGTCATTGTCATTGATTTCTTATCCTTAGCGTGATTTGAAATTGATAAATTAACTTTTTAGTAATAAGTACCTCATTCGATAAAACTTCTGTATATATTTAGTGTAGCTTCGGTAGTTTTAGTAAAACATTATAAATGACAATTACAGTCGCTTACAAAGTTAGATGCGTTAAATATAATGTTGCACTTAAACGATGTTTAAACTTAGTTTAATTTAGATGAAGGGAACAGTGGGTAATGTCTATATTACCAAGGGTTTTAATGTTTCGTTGATCCGTGACAAGCTTTCTTAGACTAGTTAATCACATACTAAATTTTTATGACTTAAATGTCACTTAAATTGTGAATTAAAATGTTGCAAGATTATCACCCGAGAAACCTTTAAATCATAATCAGTATCTTAGTGAATCTGCAACTAAGTAATACAGTCATAACTATAAGAATATAAACGCTAATCGTAACCTTCAATATCTTAAATTACCTAATGTATAATTACATATAATCATGCATATTAGACACGTCTGTTATGTGATTAGAAGTCCTTAGTCGATTGCTGTATAAATAATGTAGCATCTTAATTATACCATGTATATCTTAATACATATGTACAAGTAGCAATAATCATGTATTAATTATACACGCCATTTCAGTCGATACTTAGTATTTGGACTGTAAATCACGTGTATAATTAGGATTTATCGAAATTGCCTGTCTAATATATTCTTGAAATTAGATTTTTAAAATTATATAAATAGGAGGCTTCATTGACAAGCACATGTTACTGGCAAAGGTTTGAAATATTAAAGAAATGATTGGAAAAACAAATGTTATGAAATTGTTAAGCTAAACTCGCTCGTAATTCTGTGGGAATAGAGCATAATTTAGTATGTTTAATTCGTGTTTGTCAATGCAAGCAGCCGGTAGTGTAATTCGTTAGTTTAACCAGTTAATACACTAATCGGATATTCTATCTAGTTGTATGTAACGTGATCAAAAATTATTCAGTGATCGAATATACTTGTTACATCAAATTCTGCTCGTTTTAATTATCAACGTCACCTCTATAACTTCGAGTGTTTTATCAAATCAAAACAAATCTAAATACACTCGGTACAATGAAAAATATTAATTCATTAATATAATGCCACAGGGCAATCTTTTAGATGGCATGTTCCTGCTATACATTTGTAATGTGTATTTTGTTTTTTTTTTTATTTGATATATTATAAAAATGACTATACATAACAATCCCAGAAAATTTCCCAATAAATATAATTGGTTGTTTGTACTTTATATATTTTATAAAAATTAATTGATTGATTTACTAAAACATACCTGCGGAATTTTGTTATAGAAACGAATACCATGCGATAAGTTTGTGCGGAGTCAGTCGTAATGGTAGAACAGTCTGCAAATGCATATAAAATATAAAAACATTTAATCAGTTTATATTACTCCTTGAATACACGTTTTGTCCTATTTGATAATATTTGACATACTATAAGTTAAATTATATTTATAGAAATTCTTTTACGGGTAAAAATGTGTTCACTTAGTGTGTGTAAACGTAACTTACATGCATGGTAATGAATTTTTTTTTAATTATTGTTATTTATTATGAAATATCTACAGACTAAGCGCCCTTATTAAACTTACGATACAAATAATAACAAAGCTATTGTTTCCAGGACATTAATTTTAATGATAATTATATTCTATTAATACTATGAACTCTTGTGTATTATAAAATTATCTAAAATGCGATTACGACCAGTCCGGAGTGTGGTAGTTGGCCGTGATACACTCGGGAGTGACCTCGTAAAGCGACTTCGTCAGATGATTGTCTTATCTCTGGATGGCCTCTCTCTGCTAGGTGTTGGAACGATCATCGAACTATGTGATTGAGGGAATATAGAGTACATCTTTGTTTGCGCCGTCGATTATTTACTGATCTAGATCGAGAGTCGCGTTTCATTTGGAACTAAAGAAACACAAGTTTAGTCGATGGTGGTCGTCGTTTGGTATTCCTATTTCAAAGCGCAAACCTTGATTTAAATCAGTCAAATTTTAACACAGCAGTTGTTTTTGCCTATAAAGACGACAGAAAACTTACGGCCTTACTTATAACTTTTTTGGCGGAAGATTAGTTAAACAATGCTGTGTCTTCTTCTTTCGAATATAAAATCAATAATGAAAGAAAGAGATAAAAGAATGTTTAACTGGATAGCAACCTGTATAAGTAAGGCTGTTAGTAATCAAAGGCTTGTGCATTCATTTGTGCTACAATCTCGCCTGCACCGATTGGCCGCTATTGCTGAAACTCGGTCAGGATGACGTCATTCCCATTGCTTAAATTTGACAGGTCGATACAGACCTACTTGAAATTATTCATAGTTCTTAACACCAATTAAATATCCTTCGCAATCCATGCAAATCAACCTATTAGGTACATCGATTTTATTCGTTTTTAGGCAAACTTCAACTGTATGGTTATTTCCTTAGGGTATAATTTGTATTAATGTAAAAGCTCTTTTAACTGAAAACCCATTTTAGCTCCCATTGAAAATTGAACATTAAATTGTATACCTTTAAGAACACTTTTCTTTGACCAATATTTTAATTAGAGGGAATATAATTGAATTTAAGCTCTATAATATTGGCTTAAGGTTTAAATTTGATTAAGACGATTTGATATTTGAAGATCGGACAGGATAGGGTGCGGTGATGTTTTTGATAGTAATTAGTCTAATTGGAGGGCGCTACGTGTTATTCTGTGGGTAAAGTTCTTTACTTAATATTGTTATTTGATAAAATAATTTGTCGGAGAAATATCATGTGTTGCTTTGTAACAATTTATTGGAACTTTTCTCTTTCTGTCTCGTCGTATCAGGAAGAAATACGATGAAGGCTAGATTTTTGAGTTCCTTATATTATTAATAGAATATAAATCTCTCAAAGAGCCCCTGAGTGAATGTTCTGACATCTGATTTTGGGCAAATAAAATTTCAGTGGTGTTCTCCTGGATTCGAAACCACGTTCGGTTTAGGAATAAATTAATGGGAATAAAGGCATTTTGAAGAACGTGATCGACGTTGTAACAACAACCCGACAGGTGTAAACCAGTGAAAAATTATGGTTATTGAAAGAACTTATAATTAAAAACACTAGTTGTGGATTGTGGGTTGTGGATGAGGATTGAGGATTGTGGATGTGGAACATGGATTTTTGCCAGAATAATAAATATATTTTTCTTACATATAACAATAACGTACATACAATACGCATCCACAGCAAACTCACACGCATGCACGACGGCATAACTTTTTCCCGTCACGGCATACGAGTCAGTCCTACCCCCGAAGCGCGCCAAGAGATATTTCACATGACCAAGGCGCAAATAATTTCCAGCAACTTTATCTAACGGCTTGATTTGTTATTCAAAACTGTATCTTAATAGACAATATAATGATTACATCGCTCTCCAAGCGATAATTATATCGCTTTAAAATCTTTAGAAAAACTTTTATGAATTGAAATAAATTTCGTAGAGCACAAATAAACAAGCGATCTACGTTTTCGAAGGTAATTGAAGTAAAACAAACACTAGACTCCCCTGCGTTCGCTTCGTCCTCAGCAAATAGGATCCTTTGAGGGCAGCCATCGATCCCTCTTGACTGCTTGCTTTTATATTAATTGAAATGTACCGATGCTTATATCGGAATGTAGAGTTCAAATATCAATTGGTTACATAATTGGGAACAGAACGAAAAAATACATGAATTGTAATTTGATACGAGCGACATATTATTTTAGTTTTTCTTTCTATATATTAAATAATCATTTCCATCATTTATTGCCAATTACGTGAAGTTTCCACTGAAATGGACCGACAAGAAACCAATGTTCGTGCCATGAAGCGCCATCTAGCGCCGATTTAAAACAAAGTGCATTGTATAAGAATCTTCATATGATAAATATGTACCAACTTTCACAGTAATCGGTCAAATGGTGGCAAATTAATCTAAATATTTGATAAAAACATCAGTGTTTCTATATAATAAATAAATAATTCATTTCTACTACTACTATTACTAACTACTACTACTAATTTAAATATAAATGGTAAAAAGATATTTGCTCAAAACGGTAATTCGTTTAAATAAGGCACTCTTAAATTCGAATATAATGAGAGGTGGGCTTCGGAGGACCATGAAAATTTAACAAGCACCCACCCCGAGCTGCGAGCCATAAAATATTTAAACCTCCATAAAAGCGTAATAGCCGTCGGGGGCAGAGGGCCGCATCGTCGATCGACGAAATTTGTACCTTTTATTTTGAAACTAAAATAGACCATCCTCAAGAACATTGTCCGAGACTGTTTAGCAAAGGAAGTCAGACGGGCTAATGTTCTGCCTGATGGTTTGCGGTTCCGCTGCTGGTCTGGGATCACTGGTTCTTTTGAGATGTTCCATTGCAAGATACCACACGATGATTTCCCTAACCCCGAAAATTGGGATCAATTACAAACACAAATTAAGCGTACAAAATTCACTGGTTCCAGCTCGAGTTTGAACTTAGCATCTTCGGTTAACGTCGTTTAATCACTATATTCTAGTTAATTATCTATTAAAAATGAACATATTTATATACCCATCATAATTACATTACTATGTTTGTTTAGTCGTAGCGCGCGTAGCTACAACTACGTCGTAGCTTGTTTGTAGTGTATTACACTCGGATGGGATGCCCGCTAAGTTATACAGCACAAATAAAATGTCTAGACAACCATTTAAGCTGTTCATATTATATAAATATATATAAATGAAAAAATACATTTTACTTCTGAGCTTATTTACACATATACATATACATTTCATTTCAAAAACCCCTACAGTAGCTCGTAAATTTAAAATATATTTTTAGTGAAAAATATAGTTGTTTGTAATCTGAACAGGTTCCGTAGTTAGCGGTCCCTCGTTAGGGCGACGTTACGTGCGACGCTTCTAATTACCCACTAACTTAGTTTTGCACTTATTAGCGCGGCTCCGCTTTCAACAAGATAAATTCATACACTAGAACACGGAGAAATTAATAGCTTTTTAACTAATAATGTTCGCATATTAGCACTCAAATAACGTAGAAACGTAACGTATAAATATGTTACAAAGTCGAATTGCAACATGTAATAATAATAACAATAATATTCCGGGACATTATTCACACACGGCCATCTGATCCCAAACTAAGCAGAGATTGTGCTATGGAAATCAGACAACTGATATACTACATATACTGCTTTTCTTTTGTAAATACATTTTGTATAGATAATTACACTCAGACTCAAGACAAACATACATGTTCATTCACACAAATGTCTGTCCTGGATGGGAATTGAACCCACAACCTTCGGCGTGAAAGGCAAGTATCTACTAACCACGCCAACCGGCCCGTCACCCGGTACCTCGAAAAATTCTAAATTAATTCTAGAAACATAGATATATATTCACGAATTTACAGCTTAAACACCCAAGTGGGCATCAAGATGTCTTAAACAAAAGATAATGTTAAATTGCTATAAGCGGATTTATTAATACTAAAAAAACAACTTATTTCATATATCAAAGGTTACTTTCTGAGAAAACCAACTTCCGCTTCTTTACACAAATTTCTATTAAGCTAAGTTATATAAGTAATCTATGTTAAGCAGTATATATAAGTGATAAAAGTACAAACTGTGTCGAAATATAAAGGTCTGTCTGTAGCATTCAATGCAATAAAGATTGAGGTATATGTGTCGACACACCTGCTCGATCGATCCGCGCACCTGCGTCGTCATAGCGACGACCCGCCCGAGAGCGGAACTACACCACAAGCGGCAGCGATAGCGTTTCACACGAATCGAAATGAGAAATAATAGTTTGACGTTTCTAATATATTTTAAATAAATATAATATAAACGTCGTTCAAACCTACAGTCTTCTCCTTCTCTTTCAGTCGTCATTGATTTGACATTCGAAAGAAAAAGACACAGCGTTGTTAAACTATTCAGCTCTTAAACAATGTTTATATGATAAAACAAACAAGGATAAAACATTCCAATTATTTTCGTAAAGTCATACTTATGTAAAGCTTAATTTTATGTAATATATATTGATTCCCGCTTTGTATTGTAGAAGGATATACATAATTAAAGTTTAGATTTTTATTAAAACGCTCGTATTCGTCATCTTCGTACACATAGCATCCTATCCGTATCCGTCATTCGCCTTCTGATCCTCAAATAACAAGCCGAGCATAAATTATTTCTTAAATAAATTATACTAACAATAGACTAATTACACCAGTATTATACATTTGTTAGTATTAGTCTTGTCAAACGATACAAACGCTTAAGCTATTCGTCGTCATTATTGATCGCCGACGATGGTGTAAACATTCCCATAGAAATGTATAAAATATGTTCCAAACAACTGAAGACGATCATCGGGGGAAATTATCTCGACACAACAAATTAATACACTACTTGTGTCATCCGTAAACATCTACTATCCCATCACAGTACGCTGTCACCGCCGTCTGAAGATATTCAACAGTAATGTTTCGATATAATAAATATACAAAGTTTACAAGAGTTAACGCAGCTCAAAATATTTTGTATGTCTTGGGTACAGTGCAATGCGGTATATTTTTTCTATATAGCAATGCCCGTATATAAAGTAAATACTAATATACCTATTTACCCCTCCAATTAAGCGTACAGATTGGATTAGGAGTGGGAACGACAATATCTCAGGTCAGGATCGAGCCTGTGAGCTTTACATCGCAGTCCGCCAAGCATTGCGCTATTGACGCTTCATTTCAATTTTTGTATCAGTCTGAAACAATTTTAGCGATATAAAACTAAAATTGAACGTACATCGTACATTGGTCGGTCATTGGTAATTGATAATTGAAACTACTTGTAAGAACTTACTAAATTGAATATATATCTCTAATATGAAGTTCTATAATTTATCATTTAAAGTTTATTTTAGTTAAGCTGTGCTCATCTCTGCGATGCAATAAATAATGAATCCGCTCCGCTCGTCGTTCCCGCCGCGTCGCTGCACCGACTGGGGTTGCGTAATTAAATAACCAGGAGTCCGGTCGATGTTTTCTTTTTGGACTCACATATCATGCGTCCCACTGAAAGCTTTTAGGGACTTTTTAAAAGCTTTCATGTATGCACGTCACAGACTGAATAAAGTAACTTAGTTAAATTTCACAATTTTTAATTTTATTACAATATATATATATATATATATATATATATATATTGCAATAAAGTATATTATTATAAAAAATGTCCAGTAAAAAAGGAACAGCCTGTTATAAAGGTCCAAGTACTGATTTAAGGAATCATCTCCTTTTTATTCCTCGTTATCAAATAATTGTTGGGCGTTTTCAAAAGGAATAAGTAAGATATAAATTGTTCCTTAGTTTTCTGGGTGACTGATACTTACTCACCCTACTTCATAAATCGAACACAGCAAAGTTTAATTTAATTTCTTCTATGACTTTCATTCATCAACTTGAAATAAAAAAATTGTTTTAAAACATTTAAAATAAGAAGATTATTCTCTATACAAAAGTTGTTTTTATGTTTCTATTGTGTTCGCCGGCTGTGTGGGCGCGCTGTTTCACAAATCGTCTCCGCGACATAAATTCCTTTTAAAATATACGAGTAACAAGATCACATCAAAGTGTGATATGAAATGCCATTCCGAAATATTTAATGTGTCTCCGAGCTGTGAGAGAACCGAAGCGATCCCCGTGGGAAGCGACACCTGGTGGGGCGGGGAGGGGAGGCTCTGTACGCTATACGCGGTGTCTGATGTAAATTTATACAACGTCTATTATTATAAATGTTTTTATACGAAATAGGGGGATTAATGGAAATTGATGTTTAGATTTATTATTATTCTTAGAATTGTTACTTTTTGGTTGTGGTAGGTGTGTGTATGTGTGCGTGTTTAATATATGTATTTTATAAACTCATACATGTAATCGATACAAAATACAAAAAGCCGAGACGGCCCAGTGGTGAGAACGCGTGAATCTTAACCAATGATCGTGGGTTCAAACCCGGGCAAGCACCACTGAATTTTCATGTGCTTAATTTGTGATTATAATT
Source organism: Nymphalis urticae (assembly GCA_905147175.2). Classification (NCBI taxonomy): domain Eukaryota; kingdom Metazoa; phylum Arthropoda; class Insecta; order Lepidoptera; family Nymphalidae; genus Nymphalis; species Nymphalis urticae. The sequence continues at coordinate 12,907,724 of LR989995.1, read as the reverse complement.
CATCTCGTGCTTTACGATGAAGGAAACCATCGTGAGGAAACCTGCATGTGTCTAATTTCACTGAAATTCTACCACCTGTGTATTCCACAAACCCGCACTGGAGTAGCGTGGTGGAATAAGCTCCAAACCTTCTCCACAAAAAAGAGAGAGAGGAGGCCGTTAGCCCAGCAGCGGGTCATTCACAGGCCGACAGCCAACACGGTTATACATGTAATAATAGTCTCATAATACAAGCAACGTTTCATTAAACATGTTTGTGTTGCTTGAGTGAATTTGCGTTTGAATCTCCTAAAACAAAGTTAAAATCTTTATTTATCTAATATAGACACAACTGAGCTAGAAATAGCTGAATAAAATCAAATTCGAATTTTATAAGCGATTTAAATAATATAGAAATGTTAACAACACTTAACATAGAAATGTTAACAACATTTAAGTTCCAAGCAAACAAAATATTCGCAATATTCTTTAAAAATTAAAGTTTTGTTAAAAAAACTGAAAAAAAAATCCTATAAATATACTCGCTCTATGTATTTGGGTAAAAGAGGTAACATGGTAATAGAGGTAACATTCGTATCTTGTATAACTATATGTACGTATGTAATCTATGTAAATAATAGTATGTACGTCACAATATCTAGAAAATTCTGACGTCGAAATAGTACAGTCGATATTTAAATCCTTTTATAATTTCTTAATGCAAACATTTTTACCTGACGGAAATAATGGTGGTACTTTGAATATTTTACAATCTCGTAAAACAATTTTAATGTTCGATGTTCCGTTGCATTACACTGTTTGTTCAACATTTGCTAATTGGTTTAGTGGTATATACTTTCACTTATTATTATATAAATGTTATAAAATTATAATTTATTTTACTTGAAAATTTATCGCGTAATAAATAATGAGATAGATAAGCTGATATTGCAAATGGATATAAACTATATTTGTGATTGGTGCCACTTAAATCAAATGTACCTTAACCCCACAAAATGTTTTTACATAAAAATTTTCGCAAGATTATTTCTGATACGGTGACATATTATATCAATAATAATTCAACTATCCAAGAAGTAACGAGCATACGTGATCTTGGCGTTATACTTGATAGTTCACTAACCTTTAGCCGAAGAAGCCGAGATGGCCCAGTTGTAAGAACGCGTGAATCTTAACCGATGATCGTAGATTCAAACCCGGGCAAGCACCACTGAATTTTCATGTGCTTAATTTCGGATAATAATTCATCTCGTGCTTTACGGTGAAGGAAAACATCGTGAGGAAACCTGCACCTAATTTCACTGAAATTCTGCCACATGTGTAATCCACCAACCCGCACTGGAGCAGCGTGGTGGAATAAGCTCCAAACCTTCTCCTCAAAAAAGGGAGAGGATGCCTTTAGCCCAGCAGTGGGACATTCACTGGCTGTTACGGTTACGGTAACCTTTAGGCTACATCTAGATAATATAATAAAAAAAGCGTCATAACTATCTGGATTTATTAATAGACAGTTAAAAATATTTAAGCAACCGAGTGTTTCTATTCTTTTATTTAATACCTTAGTTCGAAATATCCTGGAGTATTGCAGTGTAGTGTGGAGCCCTTGCTATCAGGTTCACATAAATAGACTTGAATGTGTTCAAAAGAGATTTTCTTATTACCTTTATTACACAGATAATAAATGTCTCGAACTTAAATCGTATGCACAGAGACTGAATTTTTACAGAGCAAGCTCACTTTACACTCGAAGGAAAATAAATGATATCATATTTCTATATCCAAATAGTCCCATGCAATATTGTATGACCTTTTGTCTTCCTACCTCTAGAACAAATGTACTTAGCCACTCGCCTTTATACCGCATGTGTTCCTCTTATAATAATATTAATCTTAATTATGATATTTTTACCGACAGTTCTATAGCCTCATTGAAAAAAAGTTAAAAAAAAGCTGTTTCGATCGTCATCTTGTTTTCTAGACCTATGAACATTAAATAAAATAAAATAAAACTGATAATACTATTCGGTAGCGATAGATGGCGCTGATATTGATTATGTCACATTTATGTCATAGAAATAATTCCTAATTTGAATAAAAACTACATACTTTGATGTATACATCATTTCAATATTCTACCGAAGCGAAGCAGCAATACCAATTATTGCTTTGTTCCGGTCTGTAGGGTGAGTGAAACTTTGTAACTACAGGCACAAGGGATATAACCTCTTCGTTGCCAATGAAGAATATTTATATCCGCCTTCAACACAAGTTTCGAGTACGGCGAGTACAACAAAAACGGTAAGTTCGTATCGGTAAATAAAATATAGCATTCAGTAGTTTCAGACTACGCGTTCATAAATTCTGCTGCAGCTGAAATTGAGTCTGAATTCAATTTCAAACAGCGATTGAGTTCGCTTTTACCGCTCCATTTTATTATTTCAAATATTCACCTCGTACGAGTACACTTGTGCACTTGTCGGAGAACTAACGAAACGTACTTTCGTTTGTAAACTTGGAGCGTATTAGAAGCGAAAACATTACACAAATAAAACTCAAACGAATGGTGCCACGGTCTTAGCAGAGCAATTAGATGCAAGTATAAAACATACTCGGGAATATCTCAATTCCGCGCTTGCTCCAATTTAAACCCTTGGCAACTTTAGTTAAGATCAAGGAAACGAACAAGAAATTAACGATAAAAACAAATAAAGCAACACAACATGAATACTCGGTAGGGATTACCCGGGTTTGAACCCGTTATTTTCGGTTACGATTCTCGTGTTCTTCCTCTGCCATCTTAGTATACGAAACTCAAATTTTGGTGGATAACCAAAGAATCATTACGCAGGTTTACTGACTGCGCTGTAGAATACTTGGTGGTACAAGAATACTTCTAGTGATTATATACTTAATACAATGACTATCACCGATTTCATCAAAGTTATTTATATAATTTCGTAATTATTTATATTTCGGTAAAATACCCTGTTTTTCAGGTTATAAATGGAATGGGCAAATACAAATGAAGCGAAGGCATAATTCTATCAAATTACCTTAGCGAATATTCTTATCGAGAGCTGTTCATATTATGCAAAACTAGTGGAATAATAGCAAAATAATTTATTTACATCTTTTTACTATGGACAGTTCGGCAATATATAGATATGTTCAGTACGAAATAAAATGTCGTCCATCCCGACTCCCGAGGGAGCGATCGCGTGATCGTTCACTGTCAGCTCGAGAGACCCGCCGCTACATATAGTTTGCTATCACACTATATTTTGATGAATAAAATACTATGTTATACGTATTTTACATTACATTTTACATTCAATTAGTCTTTTTTTTCTCCTCAACAGTTACAGGTCACACATGAAGAATTTTGAAATGTTATTCATAAATACAAATAAACAAAAATATTTACTTTATCAGGTATGTTCTTTAAAGCGTTTTTAATTATTTTTATTTCAATATAAATTCAATTCAATACTCCCATTAGTTCTAAATGTGGATTCTACTAAGAAAAAAAAAAAACAGAAAATATTATACATATTTCATAAGCAAAGTAAAATAAAAAGGGCAATAATATTACGCTACACCCTACTTACCTACTACTAACGATAAGCAGAAATAAAAAATAATGCTGTGTTCCGGTTTGAAGGGTGAGTGAATAGTCATTTTCTAAATGAATTTTACAAATTATAATAATAATTGTATTATTATATCTATTATCTGTTATTATATCCGTGAATTATAGTAAATAAAGTTTTTTCTATTCTAACAAAGCATAATTTCAATTAATTATGAAATAGCAAAATCAACGCGCTGGTAATTCGCAAACAGGACTTGTTCGCAAACAATTCGCCAGATCCGCAAATAGATCGACAAACGAATCTCTAAACAGAGTCGATGTCATTTCCCAACGGATATTGCCACTACGTTTTAACGTCTCCCCAATCCCACGTGTGACGTGGGAGTCTATTTGCTGAGATGCAGGTTCATTGGAATTTTATGTTTCTTTCTTGAAATGGATTCGGAATAGTAAATTTATTCAAACATTACTTAACTAAACTTTACCGGCTTTATTTATATATTATTAGCGTGTGATAAGTTAAGCAATGCTGTGTCTTCTTCTTTCGAATGTCGCATCAAGGATGACAAAATGAGAGAGAACAGTAGCAACATTAATAAGTAAGGGCGTACATGTCTTGTTTGTGTACGTTGATTCTGGAGTAATGCGTTGTGTTGTCTTGTTTGGTGCAAATTGGACTAGCTTTTTGTTTAATTAATTCTTAAACGTATCATTAGGTTCACTGACTACTTTATCTCAGTAAGTGAAAACATCTAAAGAAACTTTGTTGGTGTAAATTCTATTACGTGTCTAGCGGTGGTACTTTTACTGGTGGTAGAGCTTTGTGCAAGCTCGTCTGGGTAGGTACCACCCACTCATCAGACATTCTGCCGCAAAACAGCAGTACTTGGTACTGTTGTGTTCCGGTTTGAAGGGTGAGTGAGCCAGTGTAATTACAGGCACAAGGGACATAAGATCGTAGTTCCCAAGGCTGGTGGCGCATTGGCGATTTAAGCGATGGGCAACATTTCTTACAATGCCAATGTCTAAGAGCGTTGGTGACCACTTACCATCAGGTGGCCCATATGCTCGTCCACCTTCCTTTTCTATAAAAAAAAAAAAAATACTTTACTTTTCATATTATAAGAGTTGACATGTCAGCGTACCGAATATATATTTTTTTATTTATTATTTAGAGGTACATTAAAATATACATATTTTACACTACTAACAAACTTCGTAGATAACTGACATATACATACAAATGTACATAACATTCACACATTGTATCATATAAATATAATTGTAAAGTATCTTATAAATAAATAATACAAGAAAAACAATACATTTGTAAAGAATATAACTAAACATACCGTTATATCAAAAAGAATAATTACAATACCTTATCCGCATTCAGGAGGTCCTGGGTTCAATTCCCAGGTCGGGCCAATAAAAAGTTATTGGGTTTTTCTGTCAGAAAATTCTCAGTAGCAGCCCGGAGTCTGGAAGTTGGAAGTGTGTTGTACACTCCCGTGCCTCGGAAAGCACGTAAAGCCGTTGGTCCTGTGCCTGATCTCTTTCCGGTCGTGTCGGATTGCCGTTCCATCGCATTATGAGAGTTAGGGAACAGAGAGTGCACCTGTGTTTGCGCACACACTTGTGCACTATAATATCTTCTGCGAAGTTGGCTAATCTCTCTTGAGATTGGCCGCCGTGGCCAAAATCGGTCTGGAGAACATTATTTCCAAATGGAAATAAAATATGAATAGGTGGTAGGGTTGTTAGTGGCTTTGCGCCCTCCTGGATAAGTATCACCCCACTCATCATCATCTCAGGTATTCCACCCTTAAAGCAATAATTACTATAGTTGCATTCTGGTTTAAAGGCTCAGCGAGCGAGCCAGTGTAACTACAGGCACAATTTATCATTATATATATGTTATAAGGAAGCGTATGTGCAAATAGGCGATATCGACTCGTATATATACAAATTCTTGATAACTAAATATCAATCAACTTAATATTCAATCTGTCTGTATTATTTTAGGATGGGGAGAGTCGCTGCTGTCACTGCCAAGGAAATGGCTCAGCACCCAGGTCTACGGCGCCGACGACGAGGAACCCCAGGTTTGCGCTAATTTTTTTGACTTTGCATTTTGATTGTCATCAATTAATTATTAATTATGAAAGACGTTTTTTTCTGAGTCTGTTTGTTTATACAAAACATAATAAAATAAATGTCGTTCTCAGTTTGCCCAGGTTGCCAAACTCCCTGTGCCGGAGCTGCAAGCCACGCTGGACTCCTACCTGGACTTTGCGTCGGTGATTGTGAACCAGCAACAGATGGAGAAAACCCAGGAAATCGTAAAGAAGTTCGCAGAGGATCTGGGGCCGAGGATGCAAAATGTCCTCGTCGAGAGGCAAAAAGAGATGATTAACTGGGTGATTAATAAATTTATTTCGATTGTATTAGTTACACATTTTCTCATTATTCTTTCTACGTAAATATTTTTCCATGTTATATAATCTTACGAGGGTGTGTTGGTCGTTGCTTTGATACAAAATTAATGTGCTGTTATATTATAATGGATACAATTTTATCCAAAAAGAAAAGCAACATTTTTTTTTAGAACTAACTGCACCAATTGGTGCAATATTCTATTATTAAAGCTTATATAATCAATATTTTATTATCATTCGCTTATTTACAACTATATTTTGTCGATAAAAAATCTTATTCATTAAGATTTGTAAGTCTAAGCTGTAGAAGTATGTAAGGCGACCATTTGTCACATCTAATCGGAATTGGTCTACGAATTTCATAACAAATAACAATCTTATTGCAAAAACGACTCTGTTTTTCAATTGTACTCGGAAAACCAAACAAACATGAAGCTACAGTTTGAGTTGTTAAAGACTTTGCAATGAACTTAGAAATTAAGACATTATACATTTTGTTATATCTTTTAGTTCAAGTTACTCGAAATAATGGCTTAGTCAATTTAAATGCAAATAACGATAACCCTGTGTTATTAAAAATATTACAGTCACTAGACACCGCGACTAGTAGTAGAAAGTTATTTGAAGTAACGTTAAAATTAATAGAAAGTGTTTGTGTGTGTATGCAAGAGGTATTAAGGAAAAGACATAAATCTATGTTTTTAATCGAAAATAATTCACTACATCTGGAAGATGAAGACAGCGGAGGTAGTAAAATAAATCTTTATAAAAAAATTTACAATAAAACTTGTATACATTTAAGACAAGAATTAGAAGAAAATATTAAAAGACAACCTAATATAAACGACGGTGATATTATACGACAGAGAGAATTAGATCATGATATTCCAAAAAGACACACAACAACAATAAATGAAAATGAAAAACAATATTTCGCACTTTTATTCCAGTCTCTTATAAGTACTCAAGATTATCACACTTACAATATCCACAGGCATAATTTGTATAGAAATAAAATTGCATTGGAAAGTAATCAAGAGGGCAGTGTTATAATTATTATAACTTTACATCCTAACAACGCAAAGTTTGAGCTTAAGAACACAAATACAACAAAAGAATATTTATTAAACCAAACACTTTACTCTCATACTGCAATAGACATAGATATAATTAACAAGAGTAATCTTCAGAAGAATGATGAAATACTCAAACTAGATAATGTGGAAAAATGTCATTTATATTCCATATATACATTCCTAATAGAAAGCAAGAAAGAAAATTTAATTCATCTTTATAAGCTATTATCTGTAAAAGGGACAATAAAAATGTATATAGATATTTTACCTGATCAAAAGCATATTAATTTCTTTTCTAAATGCTGTCATAACGACTCATTACTAATATCATGTAAAAATCACATTTTAAGAAGACACCTTGAGGAGGATTTTGTTACGAATAGAAGTGAACAAGAAGAAATGGAAAACTATAGAAACATTATTACTAATATTAAATTATTAGTCAAACAATTTAATAAAAAAGTTAATACAAATGATTTATTCGTTAAAGATAATATTGATGATTTAAACTATACAAATGACTGTAATATAGAACGCATTTATACAACAGAACAGACTGACGTAACTTCTAATATTAACACCAGCAAACTTTACCAATCAATATACCAAAATCCAATCAAAGAGCCTACTATACATGCTAATCGAATTCTTGCTGTAACAACTCAATCTACACTAACAACTACGGATTTTGATTTGGCAATAAACGCTAGCAATTCAATACAACCAAGTAATATCACAGTAAAAATTGAGAAAGGGTCTACAAAAGCTTTAAGTAAATCTACAATAACACCATTTCATATGGAACGTGATGTGACAGACGTTACAAGATATAATTCAAGTTTATTGTCTACAACAATAATTATTGCAAAAGATGATAACAGTAAATCTACAAATTCTTCGCGCGGACAAGTTAACTTACTGAAAAATTTAACTAATATAATTAATACCAGCAATAGACGTTACCAATTAAAATATCAAATTCCAATCAAAAAAACTATTTCACAAATTTATTCAATATTTAATAAAACAACAATATCTATATCATCTACTTCTGACAATGTATTGGCAATAAATAACAATTATTCAAAACAAAGAAATCTTAGTGTAATGGAATCTGAAAAAGGTTATACAGCAGTTGTAAATACATTAATAACAACACCGCACTTAGGGCGTGTGACATACGTAACAAAAAAATATCCAAACTTAGAATCGACAATTATGAAATATGGCAAAAATAATGCAACGTTCAGAAGTTCTTCGCCTGCAATAATTACATTATTTAAAGATTCAAGTAACGTTATTGATATCTTTAAATCGACTCGGGCATATAAAGAAGATCATATTCCTAATACTAATATAAAGGTAAATAAAAATTTGTTTACTGCAACAACCAACAAAAATAACTACACGAAACGTTCATTCGACAATGAAATAACAATCAAGCCAGTTGTAACAACGCTCCGTGAGTTTATAGGGGATAATACTTATTACATAACGAATAATAATTCAAAAAACATCAAAAGCAAGTATTTTACTGCAAACATGTTTTCAACGTTGCTTAATTCAAATTCAAACGAAGTTGTTTTTCCTCGAGCACTCACTACTGAGCTCACAACTGACCAGACAACATATTTTAGTATAAATAATAATAATTCCGATAAAAATGATGTTTTTGTACCAACCAAATTCACACAGGCTCGAAATTATCCAAAGACGCAGATCACCTGGAGACAAACTCCATTAATATTTGAAGCAAAGTCACCAGTTCACTTGAAAAATGAATATATCTATCAAAAACTATCCACAAGACCAACATTATTATTTTCCATGTCTAGTGGCCGCTCAAGTACAAAGCATAATCACAATAGTATACACACAACAGGATATGGAGAAAAAACAAAGCAATCAAATATAATGAATATGAACAGTTATCATAAAGAAATATTTGACAAATACAAGAGTAGTACTATTCTATTTGAAAATTTAAGTTTTATAAACATTAAGCCGCACTTAACAAATAAGATACTTAATAATCAACAAACTATCCAAAATAGAAAAGAGAGTTCTTCATTAATTCCAATTACAAAAAACAGAACAATTATAAGTACAGATTTGATTAAACCTTTAAAAATTAAACAACCTTACAACGATAAATACAATATAGTAACTCAGGATGCTTTTAATAAGACCATTCAATCGCCATACACAACAACATTTACTATTCACTCGAATGATAAAAATGCTTATCAAGAAAAAATAGAATCTCCAAGACCGAGTATAAAATTGAACTTATATTTAAACAAAATAACAAAACAACATCAAAAACCTACGCAAAAAATAATTTATACACTCGAAACTAATGAACGAGAGAAAAATTTCACTACAGTATTTGGGGATGAAGCGAATACGATTGTAGCAATTGTAGATACAACAAACAAAGTAAATACCATGGAAACAGAAGAAAATACTGTCACTAGTTTTGTACATTTATCAACACCCAGTAAAATATTTGATCATTCTTTACGAAGTTTTCCGACAGTTTTACCATTAATAGTGAGAAAAAAAGTTTATGATAAGACTCATTTATTAAATTCAATGTCATTTATTACATCACCAAAACATATTTTACCAAAATTTAATAATATTAGCGACATAAATAAGAAACCGTTCACAACAATACATAATGAAACGGTTATTATACCTAGTATTTCCTACAATGATATAGAGACACCAAAAATTATAGAGAAACATTTAAAACAAAATGAGGGAGTATCAAATTCATTGTACCCGGATACGACGACAAGGTCAACCACAGAATCGACAGTTAATCGCAGTGAGTCTTTTAAAAACACTTATTATTTGATGACGACTAAGCTTATGCATACCATTTCTGATAACACCAACAACATTCGGTACGAGTCTAATACGAAGGATAATAACAAACGAGTTACAAGTGACGCGTTACAAGCGATACCAAACACAATTAGTCATGTGGGTCTGGAAAAGCATAAAACCAGATCATCTGAAAGTACCCTTGAAAAACCGAGCATGGCAGAAAATGTTATCAGTTTGTATGATGAAATTAAACAATTAAAAATTTTTGATAAAGGGAAGAATAAATCTACCATTAAGCTTATGAGCAAAAACAAATGGAATAAAAATAATACTAAATTTCTAGAAACTAAAAAAGTACCTTTATTTACGCAAGTTACTAAACTAAATTACATGGATACTACAATAACTTCAAATAACGTTATAAAGGATAAAAATAATTCGAGTTTAAGATATCACTTACCTCTTTCAGCTCAACGAAAAAAAAACAAACTGAAGACCTTCAATAGCAAAAATAAAAGTATGGTTGGTTCTAAGAAATATAAACATTATGGTAGAATTAATTATGAAACTGTAACTAATAACTTCGATATGAATTTTATGTTATCTGATGAAGTTTCAAATAATATATTACCGGATGAACATTACACTACACCGATAATCACATTTAAAAGTACTTTAAACAATGACATTATAAAGTTATCTTCAGGCCGTAGCAATAGCAACGAAACGGTTACATTATTACCTACCGTTATTAGTAAACCTGGAAATTTTGAATACATACTTACATTACAAAATCAAAAAGAAAATGATTTAACGAAGATGAATCAAAATGTATCGGATAAAAATATTGACACAACTCCAGAAAATCATAAAAATTATAAAAGTAGAATACTTCAAAATACTATAAATGAGGAGAAGAATACCTTTACGACAAATGTAAATCAAGGATCACTTACAACTGAATCATCATTTGTAATGCTGGAGACGACAATTAATAATCCAAGGATTGATGCAACGATCGATAATGTTGGTAGTTCTGATTTTAATCAAACTATTAGAAATTATGATATCACATCATATTTCCCAACGAAAAAAAATAAGAATCAATATAAAATTAAAGAAAACCACATGCCATTTATAAATTACGTCATAACACAAGAACAAAATAATTCTTGGTATAATTTTAACCAAAGTCCTACACAAAATAGTTTATCGTCTTTAAGCGTTCACATTAACAAATCTTCGCTAACAAAAAAGGCGCAGACTGGAGAAGAATCAATAATGTTAAAAAATAAGCTAAACAAAAAAGATAATAGCGCACACTTTTCTACCGTCCCCTTATATAAACACACTACTAAAGGAATTTATTCTCAAATTGACAGATCAACGACTTCAAATATTATTCAGAGGTATTTAAGCACATCAAGTATAGGAGCCATGCCAGTTAAATTACCTTTGCTAATAAAAAACAACTCAACTTTAAATATTACCCAATCTAAAAATATAGAACAGAAAACATTTATCCCACATAAAAGTACCTCAACTTCGATCCCAAAACTTCATAGCAATATTAATAAAAAGGAAAGTTTTAACTGTAGTTATTTAGAAATTATTCAAAATGTACAGCAAGATAAATTGAATAAAGAAGCTTTAAGAAACAAGAGTAAAATTGTTAAATCACCGATTAAAACATCCTCTGCAATTTCAAAGATTGATATAAAAGTCACCAGCGCAACATTACTTAACAATGCTAGAAATGAAAATAAAAAGTTACATGCTACAAGTTTGTACGTTTCTTCTACACCAAGAATATTTTTGATTTCTGATCGGAACCTAAATAAATCTTTAACAACGTTAAACAATACTTTTCAAGTTATGTATAACATAGAGAAAAGTGGTGACAATTTGTCGCAATTTGTATTTACTGAAACAACTCCGTCTTTTAAAGATTTGAATTTGAGTACTCAACGTCTCAAGTCTGCTAGCAATAACAACAAAAACATTCACAATAACACAGCTACTCCACAAAGTTTTCATTCTAACAGAACATTAAGAAAATATTTTAACATTAATAATGTTGCAAAGAATGATGAACGTTCTTCAAGAACTTATAGCCCTTATATAATTGAAATTCCATTATCAATTGAGAATAAAACAATAATAAGAAACTTCAAAAATACAACTCAGATGTTAAACTCTCCAGTCCCAAAGTCTATAACTGAAGCAAACAAATATGTGAATACGTATAAATATCATTCTAATAACATAAGTATTCATTCTGAAATGAAAAAATCTCAATCAAATCAAACAAAACGTCTCTCAATGCATTCAACGTCATCAATTCATCATAAGGTTGATAAAATCGAACGAATTTCTACAGTTTTATATCAAAATACTACAGTAAAACCAGAGATAAATAAAAATATTTTGTTTTTAAGCAAGGTTAATGAAAATAGTAATCGAAAAAAATCAAAATCAAATGTGATACAAATAGATGACATAGATGATAAATCTCTTTTTAGCAAAAATAAAACTAAGAAATCGGAAATTGGGATATATAATATTCAAGGACGAAAGGAGCTTCTGGAAGATGTACATTTAAAGAATAATGATAAGTTGAACAATGTATCTTCGACATTAACGGAGGCATATCTTCTTTATATAAATAATGACAAAGACCAAGATAACGCTGGTGAGATTCAAAAATCGTTAACATTCACAAATATTACAATGAAAGATGAAAATAATGCAACTAAACCAGCAACAATTCAAAATGATCTTATAAAAAATAAGAGCAAAATTGCTAACAGCGTTGCTCTTCTTTATAACAATGAAAGAAAAACTATAGGAAATCTTAAAACAACATTAAATAACGCAATTTTTCAGAATTCAAACATTCATGAAACAAATAACAAAATTTCTTATATTGCAGACAAAATAAACAATGACACAACCGAAACAAATATATTATTATCATATAAGACTAAAAAAACTACGTTAAAAGCTTTTAAAGGTAATATGGCAAACACTGTTACAAAGAAATTTATAAATAAAATCAACAGCAAAAGTACTGTGTATTCTGAACAAACAAATCCTCTTTCAACCTCATCTGTAAGAAATACTACTCAGGTTAAACATTATGCCAATGGCAATGGAAATACAACAAAAGTCCTTTCGATATATACGACTAGCACTACGTCTAAATTATTTACGTCTGACATGTCGAACGATACTGATGTCAATAACGTTATGTATGAACTTAGCACTAAAAGCAATTTATATTTAGAAGACTCACACCCTCTTATAATTTCGTCATTTGAAAATACTAATCAATTGAAACAAATTATCGATAAAAAAGGATTTACAACGAACATCCCAGTGACATATACGACGATACCTCTGAATATAAAAAACAAAAAGGAACACAAAATTTTACTTCGAAAATCTTCAATATTTACAAATATTACAACGAAAAATGAAACAAATATAAATAATAATTATGCAAGAAAACCAATAAAACTTGATATTGAAAAAAATAAGAGCAACATTGACTTTTATGAGAATGAAAGAAATAAAATAAACAGTGTTAAAACACAAAATGTTATGATATCTCAAAAAAAGCAAGCGACTGTTAAAAACCTTAAAGCTAATTTAAATACCGCAACTCATCAAAATTATAATATTCAACAAACAAATGACAATATTTTTTACAATACGAATAAATACGATAGTACAACCGAAATAAAAATACCATCATCATATACGACTAAGAGAACTACATTCATGCCTTTCAAGATTAACATGTCAAATAATACTGATATTAATAATGTTATAGATAAATTTAAAAATAAAAGCACTGTTTCACAAGTAAAGCTTCTTTCAGCTTTATCTTTAAGGTATAGTACACAATTGAAATCTAGTGCCAGTGATGAAAGATATACCACTAAAATTCCACTAACATATACAAAAATGACCACTACTTCTAAAACATTCAAGGCTAACATGTCAAGCGATTTTGATATTAAAAACCTTATGTATAAATTCAACAAGAAAGATATGGTATATTCAGAAGAAAAGTTATCCGCTCTTCCAACTTCATATTTAAAAAATACTAACCAATTGAAAGAAAATGTCTATGACAAGGAATATGCACCAAAAATCCCATTACAATACACGAAGAGGAGCACTACGTTTGAAGCATTCAAGGCATACATGACAAACAATAATGATATCAAGAACTTAATGTTTAAATTAAGCAATGAAAGCGCAGTATATTCAGAAAGAGGACCTCCTCTAACTTCAACCTTCAACGATACTAAACAACGGCAACAAAATACTAAAAGCATAAAAAATTTAGATAAAAACCTAGTAACACATACGACGATTTTAAATATTATTAAAAATAAAAACCAAGATAAAGAAAGTAAACTTAAGATTAAAAAATCTTTAACAAATATAACAATAAAAGATGGAAATAACACAAATAACAGTACTGTAACAAAATCACAAAAAAAATATCATGACATTGTACAAAATAAAAATAATATTGGATTTTATGATACAGAAAAAGACAAAATGTTTACCTTAACCATACAAAAAGCTAAATTATATCAAGAAGATAATACAACCATATCAAACATACCCTTATCGCATATGTATAAGTTTGATAATAAAAGCATTGTATATTCAGAAGGAGTACACTCTCTTCCAACTACAACATTTAAATATACTAAACATTTAAAAGAAAATACTAATACCAAAGAAAATACATTAACAATCCCATTAACGTATACAAGCAATACGTTTAAAGTAATTAACGCGAACATATCAAACAATATTGATAACAAGAACTTTATGTATAATTTTAACAATAAAAATACAATATATTTTGAAGAGATCCCACATCAAACAACAGTTTTAAAACATAGTAAGCCATTGATGCAAATTGATAATAGTAAAATAAATACCACATATAAAAATATTTCTTCACCTAAGTCTCTGCCTATTAAAACACTTATGGATAAAATTAATATAACAAATAAAAATGATAGTCAAAAGGTTAAAAAAGTCGAAAAAAAAACCAGCAAATTCAATTATATTAACAATTTGTACAATAAAGATAATCTAATTAATAGTGTTACAGAAGGATTGAAAGTATCTGATACCTACGAGACACTACATACACAAATGTATACAAGATCTACATTGAAAGTTCTAAAGAAAGCTAAAACAATCAAATACAATACATATAAACCAACTGAAGAAGACATCGAGATCAAAATAAAACCTTTGACAGTGGCCTCTAATAAAATATCCCAAAGACAATTGCAACTACACCATTTACTATTTACAAAATCAGTGGAAGATAATATGAAGACAAAAAAAATATCCATGAAAACAAATTTTAAAACAAAAACGACAAAAAGTTCACATAGTATAATTCGTCACGAAATAGAAGCAAAAAATGCGAGAAGGATGAATTCGCTCGATGAAAGTCTATTAGATCGATTTCGAAAAACAAACCTTTATCCTGTAGTGAAAAAGCCTTCAATTAAACGCAGAAAGGTAATGAAAAGATTACGTAAATCGAATATGGGCAAAGAGATTCCGACGATAAACACAAACGATATTTTCTCACTCAGGAAAAATGCACATTTGTTACAAAAATCACCACAGTCTCTTTACAAGGACCTTATATCAAATCCCGCCACACCAATACCAAAACAATACATAATACATCCGAAATTTAGTAAAATTGACGCAGCAAATAAACTAGGACAGGAATATATGAGGCCTAAGCCACTATTTCTGGCGTATGACAAAGATTTTTATAGAGAAAACTATCAAATTCATCACCATAGCGAAGCGCTTTCCTTGCGGGAGAAAGTTAATCATATCAGAGATTCTTTACGTAAACCTTCGTCGGACGTTCAAGAACAGGCCGTAATAGAACGACCCACGTATCTTCCTAAAAACTCTAAACCAAAATTTTTACGAGATAGAATATACTCCATCAGGAACTATCTTCATAACAATGACTTTATAAGGTCGACACAATTTCCTATTAAGCATTATTTGGAAGAGACCACGACCACGTACAGTCCTTACATAGATCCCCTGTACTATTTCCGGAGAAGTGGCTGGTACGAGGTGAGGACTTCTACTCAAGACCCAACTACCGTCAGACCGACAAGAAGAAAAAGAAGAACTATATTTTTTTTAAGTCCAACTGTACCATATTATCGTTATTTTTAATTGTAAATTATTAATAGATTGTATGAATAAAAATAAAACCGTTTTTTTAATAATAAAAAAATAATATTGAATATTTATAAAAAAACCATTTATAGTAAAAGGCTATCACATGTTTCCCATTTCTTTACACATAGATAATGAAACTTATATCTTACAAATGGCACTATACATATTCTAGAAGTAATTTGTTTTGAGCCGAGGCGGCCCAGTGGCTAAACGCGTTGAGCAAAACGGACGATTGCGAGTTCAAACCCGAGCAAATAACTTTCATGTTCTCAATGTGACGTTATAATTCATCTCCTTATTGACGGCGATGGAAACCACGACGTGTCGAGTGGAATTCTGTCACATCTATATTTACCAAACCGTCTCCTTAAGAGGGGAGGACGCCTAAACAAAACATTTACAGCAATTTACATTCCAACAGTAATGTATTTGATAATATTGTCAAGGTCACGGACTGGTGGTTGGATGATATGTACCTGAAGGTGCGGCTTCCGATTCCCATCAACTCCAATCCTGGCATGGTGTTTCCCCGGAGACAATTTGCCAAAATCGACGAGGTGGCTGACCTCGCCGCTCTCTATATTGACGACCTGCTGGACTACAAGGAAATGCTTGATAGGTAAAATATATTTATTGTATATAAAATATTTATTGATATCCAGTGAATAATATTGTTAGAATATTTAAATAATATTATGTCAAGCGACCTGGCGAATGTCATTATTTATTTATAAAAATATCCTGTGACCTAATTAATTATATTTGTCGTACAGTGTCGTTTAACACGTCTAAGACTTATTTATGAGCTAACAGCTAAGGTGAAAAAAATTCAATCCCCTATAAGGATAAATCTATCCTTTATATATGTTGTTCAAATCACTACAACAATCGCTGTGTTATCATAATATGTTTATATGTAATAATAAATAATAATTAATTTCATACTCGGATCAATGTCGTGTTATATTTTTAATAAATAAATAAAACACAATTACATCGCATTTATCACGATTAGGGGAGAGCTGCCTCAAGAACGGGCTACGAGCCGCGAAAAGGGTCAACCACTATGCATGGAGCAGTTCTATAGATTGCTCGGTGTCTGCCGCATACCGGAAATGGGCAAAGATCGCCTGGAACTGCCCGCCAGGCCCAGCGATCCGTCGGAGTGCGAGGAGCTAGTGATCGTCGCCTGTCGAAATTATGTAAGTTTCGTTTAAAAGTTTTGACATTGTAACATAACTTATTTGTTTTAATTTAACGATTACTTGAGTAGTTCAGTGTTGTTGAACTGTAATTGAGGAATATATGTGAATAGATTAAAAATGTATAGATGAAACAGTCACGAGCAATCGTCTTCTTTGAACACAGATATAATTTATAAAGATATTAAACCTGGTCTACTTTCATAGACATATACAATTTATATCAAAGCTTAATGGTCTGGTTAATTGTAGTTTAACACAGCTATATACTGGAGACGACGGCATATTAATTATAACTACCAAAGTTTTAACTACTAAAGTTGCCGTCTGAACCGTAATTAGAATTTATAATGTAACATCACGTACACAAACTTACATATTTTGCCGCACATTCGTGATTTCAATAAGATATCTTCATCCTCGGTACACAGTATACTCCTTGTAAATATGTATTACTTGTAATACCTAACGGAATTTATGTGTAATAAAATATTCATAAATCCAATTCAAAGATGCTTCGTAATTTAATACACTTGCTATAACTTCCTGTTAACTACTCTTTCTTCTTCTGGCTTATGTCAAGTTTAAAACTTATTTCTATCTAACGATCAGAATAAATTTATTGAGTTCTATTATGAAGAAAATACATAACAATAAAATCTATTGATTAGTATATCGTTTACGATGTTTTTTGTAACTTAAGTAACAAGAGATGATATTTAACAGAATAATTATTTATTTAGAATAGTTTATATTTTTCACTTTCTGCTCAGTCTTTTGTATCTGCATTATCATTAAATGGCCGCCTCGTTGTTGGTTATTGGAATGATCTGTTCATTCACCCTCGAAAGTGCGTTATATTTATATAAGTTACGTATGTATTTTATGGTACATGAATAAATTGTTAGTGCTAAACTCCAATTTCAAAATAATTTGGCATTTTACAAAAACAATTCTTCGCAATTTCTGTCTAGTTTTACCCGATCCCGGTGAAAGCAGCAGACCGCGGCCGTCTCACCCCAGGCGAGATCCAGGCTCAGTTGCTCCACGCGATGGTGGACGCGGCCGGAGCACCGCCAGCACCCAGGGTCGGCCTTCTCACATCCATGAACAGAGATCAATGGGCAAAGGCTAGGGAGCAACTTATTAAAGGTCATATGTCGTTTTATTTTTTTAATTATTGTTACATTGTGTTTAAAATAACAACAAAATGCACTAACAAATGCTTAGTACACATATATACCAATGTATTCATCGGGTAAGAACATTTGTTGACTGTTTTCACAGACGAGAACAACAGAGCTAACTTAGAACTGATATCGCGGGCACTATGTATCATGTGTATCGACGAGGCGGGTGGCGACCGTCCGGAGCTGGACGGCGATACCAACGCTTTGCTGCGAACCATGCACGGCGGTGGTACACGGTACAATTCTGCCAACAGATGGTTCGATAAAACTGTTCAGGTTGGTTACATTCAAATATACGAGTACTTGAGTGTTGAAATATTTTAAGTGTATCCTTGTAAATCGTTAATTTTTTTGAGGATAGTTTGATATTTGGTTGTAAGCGCGTCAATCACACAATATTTATGCAGAATATAACTTTTGTTATAATCATCATATCGTTCATATGTCATCATCATTCATTTGGGTTGTTGGGTTTGGTTTGGTTTGGTTGGTTGGGTTGTTAAAAACACAGAATAAGTAGAAAATTAAGCCTTTGTTCAGAAAACGGGGTGTGTCTATTTTAGTTATTAAGAAACCAATTACAAGTTTGAATATAATTTTCTTTTTGTCTTCTACAGTTAATCGTATCGTCGGACGGCACAATAGGCATGTGCTACGAGCACACCCCGGCAGAAGGCGTGGCAGTGATCCGTCTGGCGGAGCGCGCGCTGGCGCGGGCCGAGGTTGCGGACAAGCCGGCGCCGCCGCCTGTTCTGCTGCCTGCGCCGCAGTTTATGAAGTGGAACCTGACCAGTGAACTGCACAGGAGTATCGAGAACGCTGCCAGAGATTTTGACAGGTTAGGATATGTGGTGTCATATCAGATGATGAACCGAAAACTATATTTTATTGTAGGTCAAACGTTTCTAGTAAAGCTAATGTTAAACGTTCATCATTCTCTTGGAGTATTTTTGACGATTCGAATGTACCGACTACGAATTTCCATAAAAAACTATTTAATAATGCTAAATGACTTTAAAGTAAATTAAATAATAAGTGACGATCGTTACAGACAAATTGCGGATCTAGACCTCAAGGTATATACGTACCGCGGCTATGGACGCGAGTTCATGAAGTCCTGTCGCACGAGCCCCGACGTGTACATCCAGCTCGCCTTGCAATACACCTACTACAAGTGAGATTGTTTGTTTTATAAATTCAAGAGATCAAATAAATTACATTACCTGATATTGTATCATTTGTTAAAATATTAAATGAAATCAAACTACTCATCGATTTCTCTATAACCAAAATATTTACAAATTTCTTAATTTCGCTATGGAAATCTTTTTCTAGATGAAGTTGAAACCTATTTCATCTCGTATGTGCAACTTAGCGAGCTACTGAGCATGTACTCCGTGTCCAGGTTATACGGCTACCTGGTCTCCACATACGAGTCTGCCTCCCTGCGCCGCTTCCACCACGGTCGCGTGGACAACATCCGCAGCGCCCATAGCGCGGCACACGCGTGGGCGGCTGCAATGTGCACAGCGGACACGCCTCCGCAGACCGACGACGACGGACCCAAGAAGGTTTCTTTCAATTTGTATGGGGTTAGTATTTTATAATCAGGGATAAAACCAGCTGAAATCTATTTACAAGTACTTCCCTGCAAACTTTACTATTTATCTCTTGGATCGTAGACTGTCACAGTCAAAGACGCGAAATGTCTTCAACGAAAAATTTTTGTTCAAAAGAGGATTTTTATTAACTGCAGGACTATTCTGTAAGAACTCACTTCGTGCCTCACTCGTGAAATGTCGAAAGCCATCTTTGTGAAAAACATTGAATATTTCTAATCTTTTCATTTTTAACGAAACAGGAACAAAAGAAGCTTGAATTGTTCGAAGAAGCTGCTCGCAAGCAGACGGCTATAATGGAGGCTAACATACTGGGTCGAGGAATCGACAACCACTTGCTGGGACTGCGCGAAGCGGCGCGGGAGACCCTCGGAGAACTACCAGAAATGTTCAAGGATCCCACTTATGGCCGAATGATTGAGTTCAAACTTAGCACCAGCCAGGTGAGATATAAAAAGTATTATTAATTAATCTGTTAAAAATTACTCTATACATTAAACTGCCTACTAAATAAATTGTTAACGTATGGTAGGTGACCACAACAACTGAGAACACATTCATGGGGTACGGAGCCGTTGTCCCTGATGGATACGGTTGCAGCTACAACCCCAAGAAGGATTCAGTCATATTCTGTATTTCTTCTTTCACATCGTCCAGTGTCACCAACACGGAAGCCTTCAGGCAGTCTCTGGGAGAAGCTCTCGACTCGATGAAATTGATGTTTCAAAATCGAAAAGTCGAAAATTAAGTATTTCACGTACTTTCTAAAGAATTAACAGGTTTATATGAAATATTGAAATGATAAATTGTATCTATCTTGAGAAGTAATACTGTACGTCTTAGACATTATATCTATAAAAATTTAAGATATGAAAATTATACAATTCAATTTTAAAGTTATCGTTCTTGCTTCGGGGAAGTTTTTAAAAACGTCTTAAATTATGGAAAATTTTATGAATAAATGAATAAAAACATTGGTCGGGTTTAAACCGAAGGTAAGTTCTTGTAACTAGTGAAATTATATTGATGATGAACGTTTTCTAGTAACTTATGTAAAGGCATGTCTTTAAAGAATTTTCTATAGAGTATTTTACGGATGGAAATAATCGCTATTATGTGTTAAAAAAAATATTACGTCTATTTAGAGTCGTTGCAATGAAAGATGACATTTACCTTTGCTTAATATTTAAAAAAAATATATGATCTCGTATAAAATACGCACATTAATTAGGCGTTAAACATATATTAATTATAACTGATACATATCACTTGAGCTGACTTCGTGTATTATTGATGAAAGTATTTAAATGTTATTTAAAAACTAAATTATTAACTAGGCATAGATAATATATTATATTTGAATGGAATAGATTTATTTACTTCTATATAAATGTTTTTAAAATATTAGCGTTTAGTTTTAGCCGTGTCTTCAAGCTTTATCTTTCAAAATGGTTCATTGTAAATTTGTTACAAACAAAATGAAGGACACACTTCTTATTACGTTCAAAATTTATTATTAGGTACTCGAATGTTCGTATATTTATGGTATTGTAATATTTAAATTATATATATATATATATATATATATATATATATATATATATATATATATATATATATATATATATATATACTATACAACTATTTTTATAATCATAATAAAACATTAAATTTTAATTTTCATGTATGACATAATATATAATAAAGAAAACAGAACTTGTTACGTAATATACATGTACTTAATGTTATTTCTCAGTATTATTATTCTGTTAATAAGTTAATTAATAACAACAATTTTAACGAAAAACTTTATATTTTTAAATGTATATTTCGTTGACGTTTTTAAACATTTCTAGTTATAGTTTTTCAATTTGTTTTACTGCATTCAATACGAATTGACTTTTTATCATTGCTCGTATTGCTAAAGTACTTTTAAATGTTTTTTTTTTTCTTTTAAATTTACATAACAGAAGATATATAAACGAGTTATATATTTATTTATTAATTATAATTATGACAAGATAGTTGCGTAGCTAATTTTATCGATACTATTATTGCCGTGAGTCAAGTCTTATGCGTCTTTGAAAACCGACTAAGTCGTTATATTTTAAATTGTTCTCATGCTCTGTACTTACGAAGTGCATTTATTGTTATTTATAATTTAATAGATGATTTAGAGTAGAATGATGTAATCTTATATGATACCTCTAGTCAATGTTACGTTTACAACATGTATTTTTAATGAATAAATATATGATCCCATAATGAAGCCAGAAAAATACCACACGACCCGATTTTATTGACAATGAACATATTATGCAAATATGTATATCATTTGTTTTAAGACTGGCTGGCAGTATGTACATTAAATTGCCATTTCAATTTATTAAACAATAAAACGGACATGTTTATCTAACTTGCAATTGAATGAATGTCAACACGGTGACATTTCCAATTCTAAACTAATTTAAACTTTGACGATGTTGAAGAGCGATGTAAATAAACCCGCGCTCCTATCAAACAAACAAACGTCGCTCAGCGTAGCGTTGGGCTTCTTTTCTCGTTGGAAATATCCCGCTAAAAGCAAAAAGTTTCTATACAAATCCAATATATCTATATATTTTTTCTTCATCTTGCAACAAAACAAACTGCCCTCGCAATCGTTATCCACCTTAAAATTTATTTAATCCGATTTTGAATTTGGAACGCTCGAACGTATGTGAGCAATTTGTTTGACAATTAGAGCGAATTGCCAATCATTGGTCGTGTGGAAGAAGCATAATTTAGCGTCGTTATTTTAGCATTTATATTGATTAAATAAAACATATAAAAAATAAATATATAGAAAATATAATATATATTATTCTTATATATAGACTAATGTCTAAAGTCTAAATAATAAGTAAGGTATTAAAAGATTCCTATGTATACATGCTGTAGTTCTATTACAAGCTATAGGTACGCCTGTAATAACAAGACTTGTTTTGATATAGTTCTGCTGTTGCTATGAGCGCTATCTTTAATGTCAGTAGCGTAATTTATACCATTAACAAGAAATTGTCCAATTCTTTTTGATCTTATAACGTATTTAGATCTAATTATATTTAATTGTTATAAATATATTCATTTTAAATATTATATATTAATGTTATTCGAATGTCAATGCTGTGGTGATAACAAAGAACTTAGAATTGTAAAATAAAAACGTTTTTAGTGTAAGTGTTATGTTTCAAATTCGATACTTTCGTCTTGCCAAATTATGATTGCGCCTTGTTGTACTAGAATTACAATTTATTTTGTTACATTGTATTTTATTAGCTGTATTTGAATAGCGTATTTGAATTTTGATTCGCGGTTGTTGAATGTTAAAGTGTTTTCTTTGTCTAGAATGCAGCGCGTTTTTCGCGTTTCGTTTTATTACGAAATGTTTAATTCAAACCCATTCTGGTTTTTATTGGGTCTGTCGCATATGCATTTATTGTTTATTCGTAATTATTGTACTCATTAACTCGCCATATTTATGTATTTATGCGATATTATTTTTTCTAATTATAAAGATAGAAAATATTAAATTTACTTCAATTAAAAAGTATAGTTAAAAAATTATGACTTAATTAATTATTACAGTACTTTGTATAGTTACGTGTCTGACGTTCGGTTTTATTTTTTTTAATTTTTTATATAGCTTTAAGGTTAGACTTATGGTAACTGATACATATCAAAACGTCAATCATGCGTGACAGGACCAGGAATATCAAAAACATATCAATGTTAAATAAAATTATAGTAGTTAAGTAAGAATAAATCTTAAGCTTATATTATTGAGGTATATATTACGATTTACGATATATTCCTACTTTACTTAACAATGTATAAATAAATGTATAATTGGAAAGAAAAACAAAAAAAATATCAATCATTATTTAATAAAATATGTATATTTTTATGTTCATATAAAATTATATAATGGAACTGTTGTTCTTAAACATTATATTTTACGCCTGTTTAATCGTAATTTAAAAAAAAGTTGTAATTGTATTGAGCGAAGAAAAAAAAATACATGAAAATTAATGTAGTATTTTATTCGGTGATTGTTTTAATTAAAAAAAGTATATCAGAGAAATATTATTATTAATATTTCCTACTTACCTTGTGTCATAATGTTAATATTTTTAAAATTTTAGTAATAATTATGTGTTATTTACTAGACGTAGGTAGTTGAAATATCTAGACAACTTGTTTTAAAAACGTTATGTCATATTTATCCTCATGTTATAATACTAAATTCTAGAAATAATATTAGATGTTATAGAATTTATAGTGCTATTTATTCTATATTACTAAATGTATTGTACTGACAACTGCGGTTGCTAATTAGCTATAATTAAACTCACTTACACTCGATGTTAAACAAACAGGATCAGTGATTATTATTGCATTTGTTAAAGTACTGTCGATGAGGTACATTCTACCGATAGTAAATAATACGGATACATATATATATATTATGTCCTCTTGTAGTCTCCCCAGGCGTTGGTCGTGTTTTTGCTGTATCTTCTAACGGTTAATAGTTTGGTAGTTTTATGTGCCTGCATGTTTTCATCTGTCCAGGAATTTTTAAATTGTATAATTATTTTGACAACGTCCTGTTTTTTAGAGATATATATATATAGTAGATATTGTATATCGACATAATAGTATCGACACTGAGAAACATTAGTCGAGTTAGTTATTAGTATTATTAGTTTCGTTATAGTTGCAGAGCAATCGTAGTCGTTCATTAGTACATGACTCAACTTTGGTGTTAGAAAATATATGACTTGTAGACTTTCGTAGTATTATTCCATTTCAATTTATATGTGTTCATGTTAATAAAGAAATGTGAAAATATCGAAAGTGTGTAACGAATGGTTTGAAATTAAATATAACAAATGTTAAAAATTAGAATATTCAAGCTGCGACCAGTTCCTTGTCTTTACTATTGGATATTTTATCCAAATTATATCGTATTAGCTGTAGTTGAATAATCGCGGCACAAAAAATACTGTGTTAGTTTCGACACTTATTATTATGTCTATTGAATGTTAGAACAGGGAGTTTAATGAAACATATCACTAGTGTAAGGTGTCTGTGTCAATTTATCGTCTTAATAAACTTTATCTGTGGAGCGCGGCGGCGTTTTATTTGAAATGTCGAACTTCGAGTTGAAACGCTACAGGCAAACGTGAAACATCGCTATAGATTGATGAACAACCTTGAACGTTCCAAGCTGGGCTGACTTTTGTCCATTTCTAACGGAGTTTATTCCACCACGCTGCTCCAATACGGGGTGTACACACGTGACAGTGAAAATCAGTGTAATTACAGGCACAAGGGACATAACATCTTAGTTCCCAAGGTTGGTGGTGCATTGGCGTTGTAAGCGATGGTTAACATTTCTTACAATGCCAATGTTTATGGGCGTTGGTGACCACTTACCATGAGGTGGCCCATATGCTCGTCCGCCTTCCTATCCTATATAAAAAAAGATGGTTTCCTACACCGCTGAGCACGAGATAAATTAAACACGTGCAAACTCTTCGGTGCTTGTCCGGGTTTGAACCCGCGATTTTCGGTTAAGAGTCACGATTTCGAGCTATTGGAGTCTTAATCGGATAACTAGTTCTGGCGTGAAGGCGGAAAATAACAAGGACATAAACAACATTGCAAAACTGATCTCTTTTTAACACATTCGCATCCTCTACACTTTTCATATCTTCATACGCTATGCCGTCATACATTGTGTTAGTGAACCCTCTAGGAGGGTCCTCGGCAATACATTTAATAATAGCCTTGAGCCCACGTCGTGGGTTCTTGGTATACGGTAACGACTCGTGATAAAAAACGCTCTAATATAGTCAAATTGGATATTTTTCGGATCGTTTTGCTATAAGCAGTATTTTTAGAGGCGTTCCCGTACTTAGTGATAGTAAAAACGAGAATTCAATGAAACATGAGTAAGTTAACAAAAATTTATTTCACTCGCTTCGATCATGTGACAGTGGTCTTCAACCTTTTTGTAGTTTTCATGCTGTTTGCCAATAATAATAAATAATTCATTGAACATTGTCTTTTTGTACATTTTTGTTTTGCACCTCCTAATAAAACTCACCTTGTCAAGGAATAAATAATTTATTGTTATTTCGAAGCTATTACACAAAGTCCATTCTTATTCATGATAGTCAATTCCGCTGTCTTTAATTCGTAATGGTGTGCCTTTTCTATTTAAATTTAATGTTCATGTACTGTATAATATCTGTAGATTTAACAATTCTTCTCCTAAACCTACGCTAGTATGAAAACTATCTGTATATCTGTGTTTCTAGTGGCTGCATGTAAGGCCGCGGACCCGGGTTCAAATCCCTGGTCGGTACAATAAAGTTATTGAGTTTTTCTGTCGAAAATTCTCAGTAGCAGCTGCAGCCCGGTGTCTGGACACCGGGTTGCTACCGAGAAGAAGTTGGAAGTGTATACATTCCCGTGCCTCGAAAAGCACGTAAAGCCGTTAGTCCTGCGCCTGAATACTTTTCGGTCGTGTCGGATTGTCGTCCCATCGGATTATGAGAGTTAGGGAATAGAGTGCACCTGTGTTTGCGCACACATTTGTGCACTAAAATATGTTCTGCGCAGTTGGCTAATCTCTCTTGAGATTGGTTGCCGAAATAGGTCTGGAGGACTATTATTATTAGTATAAAAGTTAACTCTTAAATTTATATATATAATTCTAAATAAATATAGAATAATCCAGCTTGACTTGAATCGGGAACGTATCGTAATAGGCATGATGACTGATTTTGAAATAACCTTCTACAGGATGACTGTTTGAATACTATCAATACTTAAGGATTTATATGTATATATTATGAATATTTGACGACCATATATGACCAAAAAAAAAATACATATAACATAAATATTAATAAACTTCTAAGTAAAGTTAACCAACCTTTGTGTAATTAATTACGCGTCATGTGGACACCCTAGCTGCGCTGTCGACACAACACAGGTAGGTACATTTAGTTATCGCGCGGTACTTTACCTACGTCCAAACGCCGCTGCGTGTTAACAGGGTAGCAGGCTACCTTTGATAAACAAGCATGATCCAATCCCCTTTCATACTTTAAACCTGGTTTAGGACAGGCAAAAATACCAAGATATTTCACTCGTTTAAGCAACAAATTTCTTGACTAGGTAAATGATATGAACTTGGGACAAAAATTAACTAATGGAATCATACTTATTTACAACGATTGTCAATCATTAAACTACCTATTTACCTACAAAACAACACTAACCTTAACAAATATTCAAAGTGAGCTCCTGCTCGTGTGATACACAGTTCCGCACGTTTACGCATATTGTCTTTCACACGATTTAACACGAATGGGTCACTTTTAACAGTATTCTGCATTTGTGTATGGATAAGCCATACCTAATTACTAATGACGGGTCACACTCACACACGAAAGATTAGGTATACGCGTAAGATCGATCGCTAGGGGCGCGCGCGCGGGAAGATGGACGAACCTTCTGGCGACTAACTAGCCGCGGGGCAGGGGTTGCGGGTGGCAAACACCACGCCGCACGCGCCGCGGAAATGTGTCCACACTTTATTTATAAAAATTAAAATTTATGTAAATTTGGTCAAAAATTAAGTACCTATTTTTTTACATAATTCGAATGAGAATCATGTACCGAGTATGCTCCTAAAATATTGATAGTAATTCACCAGTCACCCTGTATAATGTAGGTCTACTATTACTGAAAATAATTTTATTTCAGTAATAAACTAACTGCTTACGCAAATAATTGCATTTTCATTTACTTATTTTGAATTTCGGTCGAAAACACCCGCAGGCGTCATGGCGTCTGTACGTGACGTCACGCCTCAGAAAACGACAGTAAACGTTGTATTGTGTCTATACTCAACGAAGAAAGGCAGAAAGTATTGCGTATTTCCTAAGGTTAAAAATGAATTCCAAAGCTTACAAGCGGTGTGCGGTCTCTCTGTGTAAAAATAAATACATTCGAATGCCAACCAGATCGAAGAACAATCTACAGAAGCAGAACGACTGTATAGTAAGAATAAGTAAGAAACGTAAGATGATGGTTCTTGAAGAATGTGAAAAGCAATTAAAAGAAAGTATGGTTACAGAACAATTTGAAGAAATTGCAAATTGAGGCAGAGATTAATAAAGATTTGTTATATATATATATATTTAGATTTATTGAAGTATTCGTAAATATGTAAATTCACAAATTCAGTACTAGTGGAGCTAAATGAAATATTGTCTTAAAAGTTCTTACTGGTAAAATATGATATGATAACACTAAAGATAAATAAAAATGTAGTAACAAGGAAGTTTTCACATTTCGAAATTCAGATAAGCAAGTCTTTATTTGATGAAAAAAACTCTACTAACATCAACAAATCCTGGGCAAATTAGAGGAATTTGCCTTAACAAAACCTTGTTTCATCATTGATAGATCTTGGATGTTTTATTTTCTTTACAAAATCGTAAAACAACAACTGTTCGAGAGGTTGTAGATACCGAGGCGCGACGTCATTCGCTCTGATTAGTGTTTTAAATAAAATGGCCGATTGCAGAATTTTATATTTTTATTTTACTAAAAATCTTATTGATCTCAATGTGTATATTAAAATTGGATCCTTTTTATGAATCCTTTTAAAATAGGTTCATCTCGAAAATCATTTATTTTTTAATTCTATAATACTGTCATCATGCCTATTGTTATAGATTTGTAGAATTCCAGCTCTCTATGTAGACACCGTCTTAACTTCGCGCCAATTCCAATTTATAAATATTTAGCATCAAAAAGTTGATTTTACAAAAATCTCTAATTGGTCTTTTAAATAATATGACACGAAATCTTATAAATTTGAACACATTGAACAAATCACAAGTCGCGGCAATAATTACTGTACCCTTTTATCCATTAACAAAATGGCGGTTTTAAATTAGCGCGTGTTTTTTTTTTTAATAACTGTTAATTTGGAATTAAATATTCCAAAAGCTAAACGATTTAAATATTTAAGAAAAAACAAAATATATCGCACCAAAGCAAACAAAACAAGAGTGTAGATTTTTTTTATATTCATTTCTAACTTCACAAAGTTTTTATTTTGTATTTTATTTCTTTTAACGTTTTTTACACCTGCAAGAGAACCCACAACGTGGGTCGTTGGTATCTAGCAAGAAGATAAAATTTATTGAAAAAATAAATATGTTTAAAACTAAAAACCAAAGCGTATACTAAATAGGTCTTGTTAAAATGGCCATATAATTTTGTTGTCGATTTTTATTGTGGCATTTTTACGAAGAAAAACTTACTTTTAAAGTGAGCCCACTACGTGGGTTCCCGGGCCCGCAATTGCGACAAGAGTGAGCCCACTACGTGGGTCACTGGCATTGAATGGGTTAATATAACTATGATCGTTAAAATAAATATGTAATACAATAATATGGCGAATAGGTAACAGCTAGTATCAGTGTTCTAATACTGCCTATCGATATTTTTATCTGTCTCGTTAACTTCAATGATGACAAAATGAAAAGCGATATCAAACATCAA
The DNA here is from genome assembly GCA_905147175.2 of Nymphalis urticae. Taxonomy (NCBI): domain Eukaryota; kingdom Metazoa; phylum Arthropoda; class Insecta; order Lepidoptera; family Nymphalidae; genus Nymphalis; species Nymphalis urticae. The sequence continues at coordinate 12,877,878 of LR989995.1, read as the reverse complement.
ATTATATATTCATACAGTTCATACAATATTATAATACAAAAATATAACAAACACGTCCAAATACCTTTAGATTAATCGTAGTATGTGATAAAAATGATAAATACCAGATTCGCAATTAAAACTGTGCGAAACGAAATTAATGTAAAATTCGTCACAATCCGAGAAAGTCACAGGACACGTATTCTCCGAGGCTGGGACTGTTCCTAACTCGGCTGAAGTAAGCTACTGAAAATTTGATAAGAGAAAAACACAATCATTTTGATTATTGGCTGACTCGAACCCTAGAGGCTTTATACTAAATCTACAGTACAAGCTTACTAATTTTTTTCTCTCGCATGGAAACCTTCAGAAAGGTACTGCATTTTCAATAAAATTACTGCGATGGACTGCGGGATCGTGTTGGTATAACGCATCCGCGGGCTCTCCCGTGACAAGCTACTACTGGACCAACGGAGCAGTGATACTATATAACTAGATATTAAATCTTAACAAATAGCAACAACTGAAACACGACTCCTTTTAGTCCTTATACGACAAGTACAAAACTACAAGTATACAAAACTGTTCCTACTCTCGTTGAATTTCCACACGACTGTGTAGAGGCGGCACTACACGTGGCGACATCGCCAATCGAAAATATTAAAAACCCCCATGCACATTTGGATTAAAGCCGCAAAAATTCGCATAACATTTCTTCTATCTATACAAATATTCGCCTTGTTCGGCTCCTTTTTTTCTGTAAATATAAAGGCCATAAAAGTCGGATAGACAAATTTACATTTTCACTTTTAGCATTACATTAGCTATGCTATATTTTCTTTGTACAAAATGTCTGAATTCTGACAAACCAGTGCTCAGGTGTTCGCGTGTAAATGTAACACAATTCATTAAAATTAATAATTATCCCGCCATTTTGTATATTTGTTAATGATTATAAAAACCTATTTGAATATTAGTGCACAAATGTCGAAATGCATTCATTTTTTTAAAATAAATACTTAAATAATTGTCCAATCCATGTCGATGGCAATGGCCAATTAAAAGTTCAGCTTTTGTTTACATTTCTCCCTAAAAGTAGATAATTTATTTATTCATATTATACTTAAGACTATTTAAATACTTGTTCGTCCGACGAATAATTTAATTCATATTTATAATCTAATATATAAAAAGTGGTACGAACACGTTTTTGACAATTTATAACAATCGATATACATATATTTTGAATATACACAATTTAATATAATAATAATAAGCTAATTTTCGGTGCGCGGCGTAACGCCACTTTATTATTTTAAAACATTATCTAGTGGTCAGCAGCTGCTGCACAAAATTTTATCTCAATCGGAATGAATGATATAGGAATGCATCCGGGACAAACATTAACCTTTTACATACATATCTATATTTTTTTTTATATAATTTAATTGACAATGGCACAAAATTTGATTTATAATATTCTACAAATAATATATATTGCTTATAAAACTGCCATTCGTAGCTGCAATAGTAAATGCATTTTTTATTTATTTTTCAAACCATTTATAATTGGAAAATATTACAACATAGTTACTACATTGTATTAATTTTTATTTTATTTTTTTACTTTTTTTAATTGTATATCTCAAAATGAGATCAACAACACCTTTGCATAAAAATATAGACATATCTGATTATATTTATAAATTTGACAACGCCTCTTCGAGCATACGAATCAATTTAATAAATATCTATTGGTCAATATAAAAATATAATTTTTAGTATAAAATTTATCTTTTATACAATTTTATTCAAATGTTCTAAATTCAAATTTCCCACGCATTTGTATCTCTATAATATAAAGTAATTTTCAACTTCATTGTATTAAAAATATTACACGCTTAACAGCGGAATTTAAATGTACATTTTGTTATAGCTATTATGTCAATCTGTAAACAAAGTTCGAAATACAGAAATGGAATTGATTTATTGAAACATTTCGGAAATACGTAATCTTGCTCATAAAAATATGTCTGTTTATGCATTACGTGATAAGGAATGCAGATTCACATTTACAGTCGTCGTCGGACTTCACCTGAAACAAATAATATAAGATTACTTAACGAGTATCTCTCGTCTCTTTCACTTGGTACGTCATAGACATGTAACAAGATTTGTATATCATCTTCGTTATACAAACATAAATGAAGTATGAATAAATCTCATACCATCAAGAAGTGGTGAAGACTCAAGGCTTCGGCTCGCGGACGCAGGTCGGGGTCGTGAGTGAGGCAGCTGAGGCAGAACTGCTGGCCCTCCTCCGACAGCGTCTCCGGTATGTGCGGACGGCCCCCCATCCCCACCACGAACATTATCTGATAGTTGCTGTCGTATTCGGAGAACGGTCGCTGGAAACGTCAATTGCCATTATTTGGGTAATCGATAATGTTAAAACAAGTAAACATAAATTGCTGTAGAGAATAAGTAAATTGATTATTATTAATATGTCACTCGCAAAATCCGCGGATTCGACTGCGTAGAATTCAGTTAGTCATGAAGCTGATTTATCTGTAAGATACAACTATACATTACATTAATCTTATTTGGATGAAGTACCTTTCCAGACGCCATTTCCGTGACGACACAACCCAACGACCAGATGTCTGCGGCGCGACCGTGTCCGGACGACTTCATGAACACTTCGGGCGCCATGTACGCTGAAATACATTTAACCAATTTAGTATCTTTACGTTGGGAAAAGGTAAAGTAGACCAGTAGCATAAGGTTAGGCAATCAATTGTATTACGTTCGGTGTGAAAATATACAGTAGTGCGTGTTGTTTGATACACGTGGCAGAATTTGATCTGAGACATGTAAGTTTTTCGTGCTGCAGCGTTTCGTCGTCACGTTTTTCCTCACCGCTGAGTAGGGGAAGTATTTTAAATACAATATATGATGTGCGTGTGCGAGCTCACCCTGCGTGCCCACGAACCCCTGCAGCTCGCCGGGCGCGGTGGTGTTGGCGCGGATCTTCACGGCGCAGCCGAAGTCGCCCAGCTTCAGGCAGTGCCCGTCGTTGGTGAGGAAGATATTGCCACCTGCAGCGGGCGCATACGTAACATATTAAAAATAAGTCCATTAACTCGCACAAAAGAAAGCACTTTGCACAAAAGAAATAAAAACATGAATGAATACAACAAGGAGTCAGGCTCTCACTCTTGATGTCGCGGTGCGCGATGGAGCGCGCGTGCAGCTCGGCGACGGCGCTCAGCAGCTGCTTGCTGTAGCGCCGCGCGGTGGGCTCGGCCAGCGCGCCCGCCGCCGCCAGCAGCGTCTCCAGCGAGCCCTCCACGCACAGCTCCATGAACAGCAGCATCTCCTCCTGCGGGCAAGCGGCGGGTCACGACTGCGCGCGGGGCGGGTGCGCGGCGGGCGGGGGGCGGGGGGCGTACCCGGTGCAGCTCGCAGCCGTAGTAGCGCACGAGGTGCGGGTGCAGCACGCCCTCCAGCACGCGCAGCTCGTTGGCGGCGCGCTGCAGTGCGCGCCGGTCGCCCGCCGCCACGCTCAGCTCCTTCATGGCCAGCAGCTGCCCGCTCTGCGTGTTCACCACCGTGTACACCTGCCCGAGGTCACATTTGGGATTTCAATATTGAACTTAGGACGCATTGATAATAATTATCACCATTCGCTAATCTTATCCTAACGGTTCGAGATCAGCGCAATTATTGAACGAACACTACAACAAAACAACAAATGCCTTTGGGAATGCTGTTGCTAGTCAGTTGTTTTTTTTTTTAAATTAATAAGTAGGCGAACGAGCATGCTGAGCATGACGAGCAACCTGATGGTGTGTTGTCACCAACGCCCATATGTGCGTATTAGCATTGTAAGAAATATTACTGATCGCTAGATGTTTGAAGTTAGGACACACCTTGCCGAAGGTGCCGGCGCCGATCTTCAGCCCCCTCTGCCACTTGAAGGTCAACTGCCTCAGCTTCGGCTCGTAGCTCTTGACGGTCGACTCCAACACCCTGCCGACCGCTCTCGACGACTGCAGCTTCGCGTCGCGACACTCGTCCAGCTGACGTAACGCTTCCACGATGCGTTTTCTGTGAGCTGTGAATTTTATTTTTACTTTAAATTGTGATCGTCGCTGCGTCATCCATTGCAGTATTACAAAATAGTACTGTACATTACCGGCATCGTCAAGACTGTGCAATATGAGTGGGGCGTCGATCTCGCTGGGGGGTGTCGGTGGGGTCGCGCCCTCCTTGCTGTTCGTACTGCTCGTGCTCGATAGCGGACTCTGCAATTATTAATTTACGCGCCATATTGTGATACTCAAAGAAAAATAAATAATAGTGAATGTGCTGGTCGCGGACTCACTTGTACGCGGTGCCGCTGGCGCAGCGGCGCGGCGGGCTGGCTGGCGGCGGCGGCGCGCGACCCCACCACGTGCGAGATGCAGCCGTCCATCTGCTGCTTCAGCTCCTGCACCGGCGAGTGATACCACTTACTTATGGTTATTTATTGTATACGGTCGGTCCCATTGGGGTAAACGACAACGCAACGTAAACAATTTTTAAAATTTTCGGACTCTGAGTAAGTGTTAGTATCGGTATATTCCAAGCTATCGCTCACCTCGAACTCCTCGTCGCTTAAATGTTTCGTATTGTACGGATCGCAGGCCAACATTAAAAATTCCAATCCTTGGCTCGCCCATCTAAAATATAAATTCATCGTAATAAACATTATGACAATCGTATTAAGATTTTTATTTTTAAATATTACAATATTTAAGTCTACTTCTGTATTACCTATTTGTAGGATTTCTTATTAGTTACGCATTACGTTGATAAAAATGGAATTTAAGTGCATGTGAACCGAGTAGTAGTATATCAACGCAATTTTTGTATTATAATTGAGAGCAGAATTATCTAAGCCGGACGATTTCACCGTATTTTTAAGATGGCGGAAATCGCATAGGAAACCTTGGTTGGTAGTTTCTAGTTGAGTACACGATGAGTGGTCAACACTAGACCGCACGTTAACAGCAGCTAGGCACAAGTAATTAGAACTAAAGAGCCACGGGCGGCGCCTACCGCGGCCGCAGCCCCCGGCCGCGCTCGCAGCGCTCCACCACGAACGACATCCAGCAGCGCGCGAACTGCACCACGGCGCGCGCCGCCCGCCCCGCGCACGCCTCCGCGCCCGCCGCCGCCTCCGCCTCCGCCGCCGCCGCCGCCGCCGCCTGACACGGGTGATAAACATTTCCCTTGTAGCTGAATTAACTTTGTCGAGCGAGCGGCGCTGTTCCCGGCCTCACCCCGGTCACGTCGAAGCCGCTCTCGTCGAGCGCGCTCGGTTCCACTTCCTCGCCGATGCTCTCGGACCTCAGAAACTTCATCCTGCGCGGCGACCCCGTCGCGCTGGGGCGCGGGAACGACGGCCGCGGAGATGAGCTGTTCACGAACCGGTGTAGTTCCTTGTGAATCTGAAAATAGTAATTAATATATTATAAATAGGATTAGCTCTGTTACTTGAAAATTTACACCCGTGTAAGAATTAAAAAACCACGAGACACAATTTTTCCATCATTTTTAGACATATCAAACCTTATGTTTCAATAATATACAAAATTAGAAGTCAATTATACGAGCTGATGTGTTACGGTAATCTAAAGAAATAATTGCTAAACACAGAAAAGCTCCAAGCCAGACTTATATTAGTCAAATATTTTTAAAGAAGCAGAGGCAACTCCCCAAACTGCCTAGATATGGAATCCAATTAATAAAAAAAAATCCACACTGAAAAAAAGAGGAATTAAGAGGAAACGAAACGACAACAACATATGGAACACGAACACGAACACGAACACGTCAACGGCCGACACCAAAGCGAAGCGGACCGATCCAACGCGAACGTTCGACCCGACGTTCGGCCATTACCGGGTTGATGGACTCGTGGATGAGCATGGTCTCCGGCCGTTTCCTCCGCAGGCGAGGGGTTTGGGGGCGGGAGGGCTGGAGGGAGGAGGGGCGCTGGCGGCGCACGCGCCGCTCGAGCTGCTCCTTGAAGGGGGCCTGCGCGAATTTGTGCAACTCGGTGTGCAGCTGCAACATGGCGTGCGGTTAGTGGCGCTCGCGGGCGTGTTTGTGTGCGTGCGTGCAGCTTAGAGCAGCGGTGTGAGAGTAGCATTGTAATATTTATTGAACTATTTATCAGTAAGCATTTTTTGCATACATATGTATATTTAAGAATAAATAAATAATATCCAGAATGTATGTATAATTTTCTCGTATTATTATATTAAGTAATTCAAACAGTTCGTTACTAGACGACGCTAAGTGAAGTATCAAGCTTTTCTAAATCACGCTGACAAGATTCTTGCTTGCCTAGCATATATTTACAAGGTACTTTTTAATAAAGAGTTTTTGTGGAATATGTTTTTTATTGTAATTATATATATTTTTGAAAGATTATAATAGGCTCTGAAATTAGACTTATATGAACTAAACCGACTATAGCCAAGTTCTTGTTTATACTAGACCATTTAAAGGCTTGGCATCGACTCCAAAGCGAGAATTAAAGATTTATAGCAAAATTTTTGCTTAGTCAGTTTTGTTTCTTGATATTATTTTTTGACTACATGTGATTAAATTGATGATGAGGGATTTTATAATGGTTTTTAGCTTTCCTCTAGATCCTGTGCGGTGTGGCGAATGAATATCTGTTATAATACGTCAAAGATCCGAAGAATTCTTAAATAAATAATTATGTCTATATTTATCTTAGTTTCATTGATTATTAATGTCGTTCCCTATTAATAATAAATTATGCTTAAAACACAAAATACGCCTTTGACTAAATTACAAAAAAAATGCATTTCAAATTTGAGTATGAAAATAAATATATTGTACAGTTCGGCTCCATTCACGCCTTGTGCTAGCGGCGAGCCTTCCTCGTAAAATTTTATTCCTTTTTTTATCGTTTTTTAAATTCTACTTTAAGTTAACAATGTAAGGTTGAATTTGTAATGTATGTAGACCAGCTATTGTCGGTTTAAATATGTGTGTGTGTAAATATGTATATGAGTTGTGAATACAACTTTAAGTGATGATCTTAAGATTGAATTTGCATTAATGTGGTTTTGTTTCAACTACAACTACATAAACACATTGAGGGACAGTTTTAAAATGATTTTTGTACGGGAGTGTGTATCTAGTTCTTATTAGTGATCGAAGCTTCTATGGCAAGTTCCTATTGTTTTTTTTAATACGATTTTTGCTTGTTTAGAAGCCGATAGCTTGAATATGTTGCATAGCTTAAAAAAACATATTCAAGCAATATATTATGCTTTATATTGTACATACAATAATTATAATGCATAAAAATGAGTATAGTAGTCGAATATAGTACTAGGGATCTTCTATACTGTAGCGTAGACTGACTTGTCGAAAATCGAAAGAATTGAATAAAAATACCGTACCCAGTATGTTAGTATTAACACAGCAAAGATTATGCTTAATTATTTTAAAATGAACTTGAATGTGTTGAAAAATTGACAATTATTTTGGAATTGGACAACACCTTAAGTTGCCAATAATAAAATTGACCTGTCCCCTTTTTAGGAAGAAATTGTACAAACAATGTTGTCTATGTGTAAATATATATCTTGTATACATAAATAACCAACAATGTGGCGAAGATGTCTTTATGTATTTCCACGAAGTTGCAACACGTCTCCGTAACAACTGGCTCAGCAGCCAGATTATGCTCGCGAGCGCGGCCGTAGTCACCTCGAAGCCCAGCTTGTAGACCTGCAGCAGCAGCTCCCGCACGCGCGCGCCCAGGCTGTCGCGCAGGTCGCGCGGCAGCTCGGCCGACTGCAGCACCGAGCGACTGCTCTTCAGGATCATCGCCGTGTGCCGCACCAGGCAGTCGCGGATCGCCATCAGGCCGTTCTGTGGACACAGGGCTGGGTCGCTCGACTGTGCTGCCGGCACATTTCTAAAAGCGAGACTACTGCGCAAGAGATCTTATAGTGCACGTGTCTTCAAAAACACGGACACCATTTCGCCCACTCCTCATTGTCCGATAGGATAACAGTACCGCACACCCGGAATAAGAGATCGGGGCCGGCTTTACGTTTTTGGCGGGGCACAGGAGCGGAAACATTGGCAAGTCCCGAACTGAATATGTGTACTGAGCCGCTACGTACGAAGATGTCGGCGCGCAGCGGCGGCGCCAGGCGGGCGGCCAGCGCGCGCGCCCAGTGCGCGGCCTGCAGCGCCGCGTCGCGCGAGCCGGCGTAGATGCACTGCGTCTGCCGGCACAGCGAGTACACCAGGTACCTGCACACCGCACGGCGCCGCACTACAGCCAACTGTCTCACTGACGGGGAATCGTTCCTCGTAGTGTAGTTACCTTTGGTCGTCCAGGTCGGACGGGTCGCTCTTCTCGAGCTCCATAACTTCTGCGAACTGCTCCTCGAATTGGTTGAGCACCCTCCTGAGCTGATTACACGCCATATCTCTGTGGACGAAAGTAGTGGTAAGAAATTTGTAATAGATGGTAATATCTCATTTCAAATTTATGAAATTAACTCCATTCTAAAATAAAACACGCCAACTTAATAGCCCGAATAGCGACCAGTACGACGCGGCTAGGCAATGCGTGAGGGCCCCCTCGCCCCCCTCGGCCCCCGGTACTCACGCGAAGGCGGCGGGCGCGAGCGCGGCCAGGCGCTGCGTGAAGGCCCCCTCGCCCCCCTCGCCCCCCTCGGCCCCGGTACTCACGCGAAGGCGGCGGGCGCGAGCGCGGCGGCGGGCGGCGCGCGCGCGGCCAGGCGCTGCGTGAAGGCCCCCTCGCCCCCCTTGGCCCCCGGTACTCACGCGAAGGCGGCGGGCGCGAGCGCGGCGGCGGGCGGCGCGCGCGCGGCCAGGCGCTGCGTGAAGGCCCCCTCGCCCCCCTTGGCCCCCGGTACTCACGCGAAGGCGGCGGGCGCGAGCGCGGCGGCGGGCGGCGCGCGCGCGGCCAGGCGCTGCGTGAAGGCCCCCTCGCCCCCCTTGGCCCCCGGTACTCACGCGAAGGCGGCGGGCGCGAGCGCGGCGGCGGGCGGCGCGCGCGCGGCCAGGCGCTGCGTGAAGGCCCCCTCGCCCCCCTTGGCCCCCGGTACTCACGCGAAGGCGGCGGGCGCGAGCGCGGCGGCGGGCGGCGCGCGCGCGGCCAGGCACTGCGTGAAGGCCCCCTCGCCCCCCTTGGCCCCCGGTACTCACGCGAAGGCGGCGGGCGCGAGCGCGGCGGCGGGCGGCGCGCGCGCGGCCAGGCGCTGCGTGAAGGCCCCCTCGCCCCCCTTGGCCCCCGGTACTCACGCGAAGGCGGCGGGCGCGAGCGCGGCGGCGGGCGGCGCGCGCGCGGCCAGGCGCTGCGTGAAGGCCCCCTCGCCCCCCTTGGCCCCCGGTACTCACGCGAAGGCGGCGGGCGCGAGCGCGGCGGCGGGCGGCGCGCGCGCGGCCAGGCGCTGCGTGAAGGCCCCCTCGCCCCCCTTGGCCCCCGGTACTCACGCGAAGGCGGCGGGCGCGAGCGCGGCGGCGGGCGGCGCGCGCGCGGCCAGGCGCTGCGTGAAGGCCCCCTCGCCCCCCTTGGCCCCCGGTACTCACGCGAAGGCGGCGGGCGCGAGCGCGGCGGCGGGCGGCGCGCGCGCGGCCAGGCGCTGCGTGAAGGCCCCCTCGCCCCCCTTGGCCCCCGGTACTCACGCGAAGGCGGCGGGCGCGAGCGCGGCGGCGGGCGGCGCGCGCGCGGCCAGGCGCTGCGTGAAGGCCCCCTCGCCCCCCTTGGCCCCCGGTACTCACGCGAAGGCGGCGGGCGCGAGCGCGGCGGCGGGCGGCGCGCGCGCGGCCAGGCGCTGCGTGAAGGCCCACTCGCCCGCCAGCTGCGCGCGGCTCAGCGACTCCTTCTCCGACATGATGCGCAGGTACGACAGGTACTGCTGCAGCGCGGTGGCCACGGTGCCGTCGTACGTGTGCAGCAGCTGCCGCAGCGCGCCGGGCATGTCCCCCCCCAGCGCCGCCTGCACGTTGCGGGCGAACGACGCGCGCACCTCCGCGGATATGTCCAGCCCCTCTTTCAGCTCGTGGATCAACTGCAGATCATTAAAAATAAACATTATTCAAGTAATTACATACACTTTTGGAACGACTTTATAATGTAGAATCCGACTCGAATCGTAGACATTATTTTTCTTTTTTTTTTCACGCAGTGGAAACCTTCAGTCCTCCTCAGGGCCGTCTCAAATAAGACACGCTAGGCCCCCACCTCACGCATCCACGGCCCCAGGTTTACGCCATATCTTTAAAGCCGGGCGTTGGGGTGTCGTCTCCGCCGAGCAAGATCGGCCCTTTCACGTTCCCGCTCTGCCGTCTCCTTCTGGGCCATGATAGTCTCACAGAAGGAGGTTACGATCGTCCACGCCGATTCCCTGCAGACCATCCCCGACACGACTGCTTGCCGGGACAGGTCTTGTCCGACTTCACGGACCAGGATCTCCCTCTGCGCATTCCACCCGTTTCGCAACCGCAGTGGTGACACGTCGTCGTCTATTCGCGTCCAATCTTACACAGACCATACTAACAAGAACCAACAAGTAAGACACAGTATGTACATTAAAAATCACCTGTTTGATGGTGAGACAGGAGGGGTTTTCAGGTCTGCTCTCCATCCTCAGCGAGAGGTAGTCGTGTACTGCTTCCATGCTGATGCTCGTCAACAGTAGGAAATGATTGCGGTAGGAGGGCAGACGCATGGCCAGAGTCTCCTTACTCCAGCAACCGTACCTAATGAATAAGTAATCGTATTCGGTATTTAAGTATAACAACAGTATGACATATAACATATTATATATAGCCTATTCCAACTAAAAGAATATTGAAGAAAAATAAAGAACTTTGACATTGATTTGACGCGACATCTTTAGTCGAGATCTTGATTTATATATAATTTTCACTATGGATTCACGAAGAAATGGCGGCTTGAATGTCTGATAAGTTGTTTTATATAAATAGTGGAGTAGAATAGTTACAAATAAATATATATTAATCAAGAATTGTTTGTAGTGAATAAAATAGAAGAGCTATAAGCAAATCGCATGGAATATGTAAGTCTGAAGTTCTTTTTCAATTTGAATAATATAGGTATTAACATTTTACTTTTTTTTAAACAATTACAAGAACTAATTTAGTTTTTAAGAATATTTTTAAATTATCATCATCATCCAATCGCAATTTACTGATGGACACAGTTGTCTGCCAAGAACATCTAAAGTCGAAACCTTTTATTCTCAAAGTAACGATCATAGTGAATATTTTTAATGTTTCAATATTTCGAACGTGCCTCGTCATGTAAAACGAATGTACGTATACCTGCGAAGTTCATATTCGTTGATAGCGTCCTGATTCGCATCAGCCTTCTGTTCTGTTTCTTTGGTATCTTCAAACACTTCTGACATATCTTCTTCAGCCGAGTCTGCCTGCAAAACAATCACCAATATTTTTTGAGATTATGGATGCAAGAAGAGAAGGGCTCGTAGTCTCCTGTAGTAGATACTATCCAAACACAATTTATTCTACCAGAACAGCAATACTTTGTTTCAGTTTCAGTGTTTACAGACGAATATGACCACTTACTATCACGTTGAACTTTTCTTTGTCTGCCTTCCAAAAACTAATTGAAAAAATGTTTCACGTGAAAGAAGAAAATGCAATGTAAGTTACCACTGCATTCACTGGTGGTAGAGCTTTGTGCAAGCTCTCTGGGTAGGTACCACCCACTCATCAGATATTCTGCCGCAAAACAGCAGTACTTGGTATTGTTGTGTTCCGGTTTGAAGGGTGAGTGAGCCAGTGTAATTACAGGCACAAGGGACATAAGATCGTAGTTCCCAAGGTTGGTGGCGCATTGGCGATTTAAGCGATGGACAACATTTCTTACAATGAGAATGTCTAAGGGCGTTGGTGTCCACTTACCATCAGGTGGCCCATATGCTCGTCCATCTTCCTTTTCTATAAAAAAAAAAAAAACATAATTATGAATACACGTGCGGCAGAATATCAACCGAGTCTTGCGTCGTTATTTCACTGCGAGCACAATATGAATTATTAACACAAATCAATCGCATTAAATATCATTATTGCTCTTAATGTAATCTACGCGTCCAACTAGGTCATTAGTTTAAAATAGAAATGTTTATGTAAACAAAACTGACCTGCGGCTCCAGCAGCGTGAGGTAGACTTTATTGAGCAGCTTGCTGCACATCTTATTCATAAACATCAGGCAGCGACGCACTCCTTGCGTCTTCAACATCTCGTGGTGGTAATCGCTGTTGATTTTATATTTACGTTTATCAGCTTCGTTATTAAACAATATGAAAACTTAAAATAAAAGTGAACCTACATGTTATCCTTGAGGTACACCAAATGAGATTGGGCCAGACTTACAAATAATTTTACTTAAATCAAATTTTGAGCACTTACTTATTTTTAGTAAGATTTTAACCATTATAAAACAATAATTGATTTAGACTCAAGCATGCAGCTTCAAGCTTGAGAGTAAAAGGCGATAAAATATACAACCAAATGCCCCAGAAAAGTCGGTTTTATTTTGTTTACTGTAACTTTCAAGTCTATATTGAAAGGTAAATCTCCAACAATTGATTCTAGATAATACGAGGGTAGATTGGAAAATTTGCGTTTAAATACATATATTAGATTTATGACACTACCGTCATTACAACTACTTTAGGCTGGTCCGGCTCGCACAAAGCTTTAACGAGTAAATTGACCCTTGAAGAATCTTTTTTTAAAAACGGGCACATAAGCTTTAGAAAGTAGATGGAAGGAATAAATAGAGCTAGATGGAGGTAACGTTGATAAATAAAAATATTTATGATCGTATTTTTTGTTTTCTCGTCTAGGCCGCAAACTTTTCATTCCACCGTCGCATTACCCGCGGGCGTACGTACCGGTAGGCGGACACGGCGGAGCGGCCCAGCAGGCGCAGGCGGGCCACGTCCCCCAGCGCGCCCAGCTCGAACACGTCGTGCGGCGCGCCGCGCTCCGCCTCCGACGTGTAGCCGCTCTCGTTGCTGCTGTACGTCTCCGGCGCCGGGCCTGCGGGCGGTTAAACTTATTTATAAAAAAAAAGAAGAAAATTATTTAACACTTATAAAGGAGCACAATTTTTTCGGTACTCACCACTGTCGGGAACATCGTGATCCTCGATATCGACGTTTACGTCCGTCTTCGATTCCACTTTCTCTTCCTCCCCTTTATCTGAACTCACATTTTCTAAATTATTCGAGTCCAACGTTTGGACGTCGCCATCTCTCCTCTCCTCCGTTCCCAGTTCTTTGCCTTCCGAGTGGCCGCTCGTGTCGCTGTTGTTGGAGTCACTCGTGTTGTTGCTGACATTAAAACGCACTAGACCGGGTGACCTAGTCGCCGACGATTTTCTATAAGCAAACCAAAATTTATTTAAATAACAATTATATCATTTATTTAAAGAGTTTTTTTAAAAGGTTCTCAGCGGCAGCCCGGAGTCTGGAAGTTAAAAGTGCGGTCCTGTGCCTCGGAAAGCACTCAAACCGCTGGTCCTGCGCCCGAACTGTTTTCGGTCGTGTCGGATTGCCGCCCCATCGGACTACGAGAGCGAGGGAATAGAGCGTGCACGAGTGTGTCACCTGGCGGCGTGCGCGCGCGCCTTGCCCCGCGCGGTGCGCAGCATGCGGCGCACGGACAGCACCTTGAGGCGCATGTGCAGCGCCGTGCTGTACCACAGGCACAGCGCGCGCAGGCGGTGCGCCAGCGCGGCGCCGCCCAGCGCGGGGTGGTCGGCGGCGGCCGCGGCGCCCGACGGGTACAGCGCCAGCGCCGCCGCGTGCGCGTCCAGCAGCGCCGCCACGTCGCGCATGGCCGCGCCCACCGCGCGCGCGCAGCGCCCGCACTCCACCGACGCGCAGCCCGCCCACGCGCGCGCCGCGCCCGCGCCCGCGCCTGCCGTTGCCAATTATTGCACCTTATCCACAAGCTATAGCAGCCATTAGCAAATAACCATATTAACTTTGAAAGAGGCGATTATTTTGAAATCGCATACAATTCAATTTTATTTATTTGTATAGTGTACATTGACGTACCACAAGTAACCGGACGTCAGTCATATAATACCTTCGCCGTCGTCGTCTCCGGCCGTGTCCTCCGCTCGGTCGGCCCGTTCCTCGTCGGAGTCGTCTTCGGCGAACTTCTGCGATGTATTCCTACACGGGTCTGGATTCACGAATCTGTAATCATTGTGTTATAAAAAATAAAATATATGATAATGACTGTCCACACAACTAAATACAGCTCGAATTGTATGGCACTAAATATGTTTTCAACTTTGTTATATACATACTTGTACTCCAGAATTCTCTGCACGATGGAGGGAATAATGTTTCTCTGCGCGCAAAGATACGCGTCTTGCTGGCTGAGCGTCCGGCCGGCAAGCTTTGCTTTTAACTCTAACCAGATGAGATCCTTCAGCTCGTTCTGCCAGACCTGCTCCTCGCGACTTATCTGCAATATCATACATTATCAAAGTACACTCTTACAAACACTGTGTATGTACCTTCGACCGATATGAAACGATAAAAACTCGGTAACTGCTCTTTTCGACCTACTCAGATACATGTATATTAAGTTGACGAAGCTCCAAAAGCCTTTGAAAAATTCTAGCTCATTCTATTGGGTGAGCATGGGTCATGGATCTAATACTTTATCTAGACAGAAATTACAAACTCACTGTACGTCGACATCCCTTCTCAATATTCCCCATGTTAATGAGCATGCTGAATGTATTGTGGAAGTTGACCCTGCTGGCTGGCAGCTCTTCATCCGAGCACCTCTCTTGGACCTCGCTCTCGTAAGCCGCTCGACACTTGAGACGAGAGGTCAGCGACATGAAGCGGCTACAGGACTCCACCTGAAACGGAAGAATAATATATTATATAACACATCATGTTATTACAGAGATATGCATTTAAATGTTACTGATATTCCTCTCCACGGTTTTGTATTTTATTTCATGACAAACACTGTAATATAAAAATTATATAAATACAAATACTGTTTTAAGAAAACATTAAATAAATGATTGCCGTAAATATTTACCACCGGATCGGAAAGTATCACCTCAGACCTGAGATGAACCGGCGAAAGATATTCAGGGGAAAATTTTGTCAATTAGGTGGTTTGTTTAAAAACCGTAGAACACAATTTATGATTGTAACGTAAAGTGTTTATATTAAATCACATAGTCGCTACAGTACCAAGGTAGGTAACCAAGTGTGGAGACTGTTTTTATTCTCAATTGCCAAACATTTACAGTAAAAATTAGTTCACAAACTAAGGTAATAATAAACGAATGCATTTTGTTTCAGTAACCGAAACTTAAATATACAAATAGACATTGATATTTTTAACGATAAATATAATATTATAATCTGTTATTTATGTTACCATTTCAAACAAACTAAATTCCACAGATAAATTAGAGCATCAATTAAATAATTCTTACCAAAGTTGGCACCGCAGCCTGAGGATTGGGTGATGGGAGCGAATCGGCCCTGGATTCCCGTTGGCCATCCTTCCAGTCCCGTTCCTTGGTTCTGATGAGCTTCAGACTAGAGCGTTTCTTAAGACGTTCTATTGGACAAAACTGATATTGGTTAATGATTTCTAATGTACAAAATTATTATATGCAAGTATTCAGCCTAGATTTTTAACTTTGCTGAAATTATTTCTAATAAAACTGTCCCAAGGAAAACATCAATTAAGAACATAAATATATTTTTAGTTTTTTAGCGGTTAAATGCAGGGGTATGTGCAAGCCCGTCGAAGTGGGTACGACCCACTCTCCAAAAGTTCTACCACCAAATGGCATTACTTTGTTCCCACAGTTGGCGATGCATTGACTGTGGTATTTCTTATAGTGATCCTACATATAATTTTAAAGAAAATTGCTCATTCGAGCAAGACATTCAATTTGTAAACTATTTTTGCTGGAGATACTTGAAATCAACAATTTTAAATTAAATAATATAATTGCTAATTAAAACATTGAATCAAACCTGGTGGGGAAGGTGACATGTCGTTGAAGTTCCTGCCTTCCACCAGCGTTTTCTGTACACTTAAACCGGCTTCGAATACGTTCCTGGAATAGATTATTAGATTATATTTACAATAAGCTTTCGAAATCCAAGTGATAAATCGGGGAAAGTACTTAAATATTCAAATAGAATTTAATCGTTGTAGCAATTAGCAAGCGTTAATTTCTATACGGGTTATTTAAAATTCAATATTTATACACAACATGTTATGTAGAGACGCACATACCTTTCAACATACAGACAACGATTGCAATACAAAGTTGACAAAAAAATGCAATGACAACGTTATATTTATAAAGACTAGTTTTAGTTTTAATTTATAAGTAGAAACAGCGTATTTATAGTATTTTTTTAAATATATTGTACATAATTACAAATAACAAAAACGTAAATTGTAAATGTAACTGGCAGTTAATAAAACACATTTATTTGTTTTTTCGTAAATCGAACATGTGTTCAGTTTAAAAGAGATGTTTTAGATTTTTGTAACAGCCTGTGAAAGTCCCACTGCTGGGCTATAGGCCTCCTCTCCTCTTTTTGAGGAGAAGGTTTGGAGCTTATTCCACCACGCTGCTCCAATGCGGGTTGGTGGAATTCACATGTGGCAGAATTTCAATGAAATTAGACACATGCAGGTTTCCTCACGATGTTTTCCTTCACCGTAAAGCACGAGATGAATTATAATCACAAATTAAGCACATGAAAATTCAGTGGTGCTTGCCCGGGTTTGAACCCACGATCATCGGTTAAGATTCACGCGTTCTTACCACTGGGCCATCTCGGCTTAGATGTTTTAGATAAAACGATTATTAATGAGTTGTGTGATTATGAATTAATCTAATATATAAAAATCTCTTGTCACAGTGTTTGTGGTCGAACTCCTCCGAAACGGCTCGACAAATTTTTATGAAATTTGTTATGTACATATATTTGGGAGGTATGAGAATAGGTCGTAAAGTATATAGCTGATAAGGGTGTCCTTATCCAGATATTTTTTTCAATTTTTTAGACATAATTTTTTATTTGTATTAAATAAATTTATTAAAAATTAATTTACATTAAGTAAATTTTCACCCTCCTAACCCATCATCACATTTTGTAATCACAATTTTAGTATTTTTGTATGAAAAATATCAAAATAATTACTTAGTGAACCTCATCGAACTTTCGTCTACGTCATTCACGAGAAGCATCGCGTCATTTTGACATTTAAAAATTTGCAAAATATTTAACCATTTATTTAATTGATAAGAAATATAAACGTTTTATGATATTAAAAAGGTTGGTAAAATACTAAAGATCAAATACATTATCGGTATACCGTTTTTATCAGTAATTACAACATTTGGGTCTAGTTGTGTGTGTGTCACAGTGAAAAATGCCAGCAAGACGCAAGGGGGGGGGGCTGGTTTTATTTTGAGTGTCACAGTACCAATACTAACGGGTAACCTGTAAATGTAACCTGTAAAAAAGTAGGCAATTACCCATTTACGTATTATGACTTTTGTTTAATGTGTATTTTTGTTGTACTACTTGTTGGTGTTGTCAATTAAATAAATAAAATAAATAAATAAGTAACCCCAAACAATTACATACATTCAATATACATATAATTCGAGTGTTCACTATTGACAGTATAATCAGAGAAATGATAATATAGTCATATGTTCAGCGTCGAAAAAACTATCGAAAGAAAAAAAAAAACAAAATCAATGACCATTATTTATCAAGCAATTATAACAATATTTAATTTATAGTAAGCTTTGTTTAGATTGTTTGAAACTTTTAGACATTTTTGATGTTTAATTTATTGTGTAATAAGGGTTTAAATTACTTTGACAATATTCAAAATAAAATCCTATAGAAATAATATCATTATTCTGAATTAAATTTAATTATTTAATGCAAAAAGTAAAACTTAATTCCATTTGAATTCTGTTAGCAGCGCCACCTTTGAACATACTATGTTTGTTTATATAGTTTGTGTGAAATAAATCATCTCGAGTTGTGTATTTTACACAACTACAATTACAATTAAACTACATTTCAAAAAAATATTTAGCAGTAATTTAATTTGTCTGTTTTAATAGAAACTGTTAGTTGCTAATAATTGAATCGATTGAAAGGCAATAAAAAGACGCCGTTGCCTCAATAGAATTACAAAAGGATTAATTTAAATTAATATCTTCGGAGTCACGGCAAAATTAAAATTCTCGCGCAACAAGAAAAATTATGGTGTTGGCCAACGGTGCGACAGCGAAATAGCCAGCGCAAAGATTATGTTCTATCCGTATGTACTATGTTTGTCCCATATTCTACCGCCAAACAGCAATATTTAGTATTGTTGTGTTTCGGCTGAAAGGGCGATGGAGCCAGTGTAACTACAGGCACAAGATACAATTTAGTTCTCAAGGTTGGTGGCGCATTCGCGATGCAAGGAATGGTTAATATTTTTATGGTGCCAATGTATATGTGTGGGGGTGACCATTTACCAATATTATAAAGAAAACAAATAACGGACCACCTTTTTCAAAAGTCCTGTCTCATAATGTGGGACGAATGTACGATGAGCCATCACTCACACACAAAATCCGTAGACATAACCTAAGAAAACAATAATAAATAAACGCATGAAAAAAATTGCAGGGTAGTGCTTTATGCGTATATGTATAATGACAATCGATAAGTCGCATAGACACACGATGTCCGTTTGTGGCTTAGATTTGGGCACACCATGCTTATCACACGGACAAGCATGTTCTCGGGTGGGCAAACCATTGAGCTTATTTGTGACCAAGGACGGACTGACAAAAAATATCGTAAACTCAGTTGCTCTTTGAAAGTAATGAACTGCTTTTGGATAAAAATATGTCACTTTTTTCACTTTACATTCAACTTTTAATCAAACAATGAACATGTCCATTACATTAATAAAATATATTGAATTGAGAAAATGAATGGTTGGCGTTTTTTTTTGTTTTTATCGGCGGTCATCGTCTACAGCGCTATTTTCCTTTTTCTGTCATAGATCCCATCCCCACACACTTACCATACATTCGTTACTTTTTATTTAAAAACCAAATTATTCAGTAGATATCATTTATATGGCGGTACAACCGTAGCCGGTCAGTTAGTTATTATATAATTTGTAATGAGATATTGAACAACATGCAGTTAATAAAAAAAAAGGAATAATTCAAAGTATTTTTAAAACATTTGTAACATTGGTTTAACTTTTGGTTTGGTTGGTTTAAGTACATAATATCGTAGTATACACATTATGCAAATTCATGTGCCTTCTTGTTCTCATAAATTTTTCAATAACGATTATGGTCTAATATCGTCCACATAGCGAACACCAGTACATACAGAACAGCGGGGACTCCTGCAGGCTATTACTGTACTCTACTATATAATTGAAAAACCACTCTTGTTTCGAACGGGATTCCCTGATGCAGAAGCAGTTGTCCGCTCTATTTACAAAAGTACATTTATGAATCACTCGCAACGGAAACAACGACATTGACGTACATAGGTGTTTTGACAATATAATTACTATATGTTATCAGTATCGAGAGTCGAACATATTATCAGTCCGATAATAAACAAATAAAAGCATTTTTAACATCTTACGCAGCGATAAACTTAAGTATATATTATCTGTGACTAAACAATTCGAAATGCTAGAAATTTTAAAATGTATAATTTATAGTGATGAAGTGTGTCGTCGCACCAATTATAATATCGCTAATACATTAATATTGAGTATTGACATCCATACCAGTTTGAAGGGAGAGTGGGCTTGTGTAATTATAAATATGTAACATCTGATACCTGATGGTTGGTAACGTATTATAGGAGTGTTTTATACATCTTCCAGAGTATACGACGAGAGTAGACGAGTATAGACGAGGGTACCACATACCTACAAACTAGGACTATTGCTCGTCTGCCTTCCGAAAATAATAAAGACATCTTAATTTTTATTTATTCTTTATTGCACACAATTTACAATTTATAATAACAAATAACAACAATTAGTACAAGATCTCTTGCAGGCAACCTTAATGTACCTGTAGCGATAAAACTTATAGGAGGTTCGAGGCTATTTCTCCTGACCGGTCAAAACTACGCCACGCCTGCACTACACAACCAATATCAAAAGTCATGCTGACATATTTACAAATGTCTTCGCTATTTTAATCTCTACATTTTTTAATAAAACAATGATCCTTTTTATAACAAAAGCATTCCGAACTTAAATAAAACGTGTTCTTTAATAAAAAATAAAGTATATGTCTATTGTTAATGATAATATATTTACAATAAACACACATAGTGTAAACATACGTGCAGCATTGCAAACCGACTCACGGTGATATGCTATTTTCATGTGTAATCGTGTACCTCTGAACAGTCAATGTCGCGTATCACTTGACATTTCGCCATCGTGTTCTGCGATGAGTTTCATTTTTGTCTTACATAATATCTCAATACTAGGCTACTATTTTATGTGAAACATGTACTGCCTTGGGGGACCGCCTCGCATGCGACAGCAATCGACACGACGCCCTCTTATACCTTATATATTTATTTTCTCGAGGAAAATGTTTTTGCTTATTTTACCAACTTAATTATTTATTTTTTACTAGATAATTGTCTCGACTTCGCACGGATAGATAAGAAGAAAAATATATATTGGAAAGGATTTGCGTAAAACCCGTTCTTAGGGAACCTCTCTTTTTATATTATACGAGCAAAAAGGGCAACTGATGGTAAGTGGTCACCAAAGAAATGTTAACCATCGCTTACATCGCCAAAGCGTCACCAACATTGGAAACTAAGATGTTATGACCCTGTAATTACACTGGCTCACTCGGCATTTCAATCGGAACATAACAATACCAAGTACTGCAGTTTTGATGATGTCGATATATGTATGCCACGTGACGACCACATTTTTAATAATTCCAACTATTTTTAATTAATAACAAATACACGTTTGCATCTTAAAGTTACTTTATACCAATGCTGGTGGAATAAGTACCAAACATTGTCTAGAAGACAAGCGATGAAGAACTTCTGATGATGAATGATGAGAGTTAATGAACACCACTCTATTTATATATTTAATCTCCGAAACGTAGACGTTAAGATCTCGTTGATCGGATACCTCAGTTAATTATGAAACGAATTCCAATATAGCGATAGTCGAGTGTAGTTGATTGCATGTGATTAGGGACAATTAGTCTCGCGGCACTCGTGGCTAGTGATAAGTTATCAGTTGTCATACAAACACTAGCACGGCGAACGCCGGTCCCGTCACATACGATATACGAGAGAATTCTGATCCTTAACAATTAAATGTTTTGGATAACGTACTTTTTTTTTTCGCTGGAAAAACGCGTTGACGCGTTTCCCCCACATGAAGTGTGGGGGGTATGTGGGGCTCGCCAACGCTGAAGGCGTCGGAATACCCACTAAAAAACCAGCGGTACCCACGCCGTCTTTTCGGGGGACGCCACGGGATCGCTTGCGCATACTACAGTGACGTCCCGACGGTTGGATAACGTACTGTATCAACATATATATGATGCAAAAATTATAATATTTAAATTTTAAAATATATATGTAATATCGGTCAACATTATAGGTTAAGTTTTATTAATGTTTTTTTTTTATATATGCCGACTAGCAAGTGCCACAGCAAAAACTAGATTCCGAAGCTTATAATTAATTTAGAATATTTCCATTACATATAATAAGTTATTTTTAATTACTGCGGTGGTATAGTTGACATGTATATAAATGGGAAAACCCTTACAAATCATAAGAAAAACTCTTCTGCTGAGCTTGAAAACGTATCCGAGGTTTGTTGAAGTCTCGCGGCAGTTATGTATCAAATTTCATTGTAAAGCTATCAGCGCCGGAATGTTGGTTCCACTGAAAACCGTATCGTAGAATGTATTTTTAATCGAGAGGTTCATATGTTTAGGCTAGATTTATTTGAGTGATTATAAAAAAGAGTTAAAGTACAGTCTATATGGATGTTTACTAAAATTTGAAATACACTAAACTTTCCGGCAATAGCTTAAGAACAAAACTTATTAAACGTATTTAAATAAAATAGGTGGAATATCTCTTGACGCATTCCGACGTACGTACTCAACATTGATTTGTTTCTGCTAGAAATTACTTATATTATTCCCCGTAGTCTTTTTACGAGCACGAACTGCATTTTTGGAAAACCGGTATATAATATAAGTCCATACACAACACAAGCACGTATGAATCGGTATATGATACCAGTTTTTTAAGTCGAGTAGAGCGTTGAACGTCGAGGTCTTTATCACCTTCTTCGTAGATTTTATTTACCGCCGACATCGAGATGAATTATAATAATTCTCATCAATGAGATCAATTAGTTCGAGTTGCATAAATGTTCCAACACACAGAAACACTAATATAAGTTGTCAATACTTTTTCAGAGATATAGGGTACCTTACTCGACACAACATCCCCACCAGCACGCGAACGAAAACTAGTTCCTTATAAATTCATCATTTAGTACCTTCGCTTCTCCTTATCCCTGATGCGAGCTCGAGGCGGTGTCGTACCGAGCAGGTCTGCCTCCGTCCCGTCCCCATTCTCCTCCAGCAAGTACCTCGAGGATTGCCTCGGGTGTCTCATCACGACGTCCTTCGAGTCACTGCAAGTGAAGTAAAATGTGTTCATTTGTAACGTTACACACTCTTGTAGCTATAAGAAGAAATATACACTAAATATATTACACATTACATAGGTTTGTGCATGCATTGAAAATTCCATACTCTTCGTCTCATTTTTATTCACAAATATTGTGACGTCATAAATACAATTTAATTATGATAATATATAAAAGTAAAAAGTAAACCGATCTCGCATATGTACCACAGCTAGACGATGGTCTACTTTGCTTATTCCACCGCTATGCTACAATACGTGCTGGTTACACATGTGGAATACAAGTCTACACATGTAAGTTCACACATGATATTTTTCTTCACCACTGAGCACGAGATTATAACACATGAACTTGGCGTTGTGTGCCATTCACTTGTTCTGTCCACTGGGCCATTCGGCTCACGGAAAATATAACCAAATAACTGTAAAAAAACGGTTTTTGTTATCGTATTTATTTTCGACTTTTATGTCATTGCTGGTTATCGCAATTGTTATTCTAACTATAGAACTATACATCCGTCCACGGAACACAATAATCGTTGGATGCAATCATAAAATATACAAATAATACTAGTTTTCTTTTTAGGTAAACAATTACAGATATTTGGTATATTAAGAAGCATAAATCATTGCAATTGCCTGAACCGTTTAGAATGTAGAAAACCAAATAAAAGAACTAATAATTATCAGAATAATTCATTAATATGATATTAGCATTTGTGTATCTAATGACACACATTTTTTTCATTATAATAATCGCCTCCTGGCTATTGCTATAAGTTGTAGACGATTACAAAATTCCACAATTAAAATGAAATTGTAATAATATACTAACATACTACCTACATATACAAACATAACATCCATTTACTTAACACATATATAAATGTATATAAACACAATAAAAGCACTACGTATGTATAAATAATCCATACGTTGTTCTATAAAGCTGGTATTTTAGGATAGAAATGCTTTATTCAGGCATTCTTAACAGCATCAGGCAAATCGTTTCGTAGTCTAACGGTTCATCTAATCTTTATTTATATAATTAACACTTCTGTACGCGTATGCCACGGGACTACTAAACGACTGACCTGGTTTTATTGATTTTATTTTAAGTTTTTTTGAGTAGCTGGAAGCGATCGGGGCCCCGAAAAAATAAACTTTTCCTAATAAGTAAGTTGTTTCTGTAATATAGTAAGTATGTTTCTGTAATATTGAAATAATACAAGCTGAGTGTTTTTTTTCGTGAATAACATAGGACAACCTTAAGTCAGAGGTGTGCAAAAACTGTACCGGCTCGTATGAATCTGTATCTGTTATAGTTCTCAACGTATTCATCTCACGATTACTCCAGTATACTAGTTTTATCAAAACGGTTCAACTACCTACACCAGAACAGTAACATCACGTAAAAATATAAATGTATTATTTTGTACTCTCGCTTATAACGTAGGTGTTAATTTTAAATATAGTATTAAGTTGTTACTTGTCGTAGGGCTTTGTGCAAGCTCGTCTGAGCAAAACAGCAGTTCTTGGTATTGTTGTGTTCCGATTTTAATGCCGAGTGAGTCAGTGTAATTACAGGCACAAGGGTCATTATATCTTAGTTTCCAGGGTTGGTGGCGCATTGACGATGTAAGCGATGGTTATCATTTCTTACAATGTCAATGTCTATGGGCGTTGGTGACCACTTACCATCAGGTGGCCCATATGCTCATCCGCTTACCTACACTATAAAAAAAAAGTGAATTTAATTCTTATGAAAGCAACAAAGATCTTAAGCCGATATCGATACGAGGAATTCGAATACATTAAACTCTTATTCGCCGTATCAATTTTTTCACGTACGAATATTATGTTCATACGGATAGATAAGAGAACCTTGAAGTGAAGATAAAACGACACGTTTGGGAATCACTGATAAGTGCCTGAGGACATACATATTATGAATATGTAAAACTAATGCGTT
Source organism: Nymphalis urticae (assembly GCA_905147175.2). Lineage (NCBI taxonomy): Eukaryota > Metazoa > Arthropoda > Insecta > Lepidoptera > Nymphalidae > Nymphalis > Nymphalis urticae. Next base: position 12,853,004 of record LR989995.1, on the reverse strand, counting down.
TTCTTTCCAACATTTTTTACGTAACACTTTTAGCACGAGTCGTCATCGAACTTGACAGCAGGCCGAATATTATGCCGCCGGACATCTGAGTATCCAGCTAAACAACTATACGTTTCATCTCTAATAAAAATCCTTTTATAGTCCTGCCCCGATTTAGCGCGTAAAGTAACGTTTAGGATGTCTGCGCAACCTCAGCCGTAGACTGCTTTAACTCTACTATAAGAGACGCGATGAGTACAAACAGCATCCTGGACACGATCGCGGGCAGATTTGATTGTCCATATGTAAAAAATTCTGTGCTTAATTTAAAGTTAAATGTATATAGAAAATATATTCACACAGCGATTCCCAATTGTCCCAATTGATAGATAAACAGTAAAAAGTACCTTCATTCACTCACAAAAAGTAATACTAGCTGTACCAGTTTTAAATACTTCTGTACCAATTCACGCCTCCCCCCCCCCCACTTTAAATATCGTCAAGTTTTTTAGGGGGTGGACAATACGACGACAACTTGAACCAACTGGGAGGCTCGTATACCATTGAGCAATTAAGACAAAAAAAAATGATTGCAAGTATTAAGTAAGCGAGATAGAATTACTGTTGGCTGTAGATGGTGTCGTACCATTACCGCGATACCACAGGTAAGCCAGCTAACAATATCGCAATGAAAACAAATACCTCGTAAAAACTTAAGCAACCTATATAAACTATTGAATCGAAACTTCTCTATGCGATGATAAAATATTATTAAGTCGAATTTTAGCACAACCGATACATATACAAAGTTTTGCAAGGCAATAATGAAATGATAGATGATGATGTCAATGATGGAAATGAATGATAGATAAGATGCATGAAAATGCAAATGAGACATTTCTGCACGTGATTATTTTTACTAAAGATTGTTTATATAAATAAAGGTAATTACATAAGCAATCATTATCATCGACCTCTATAACCTTTGGGTCACCCGTGACCATATTAGTCTGATCATTAATTAAAGTTAAGCAGCCAAATAAGTCATCTTAACAATTTACATATTAAAACAATAAACATTTGTAAAAATATAATTGACTATGTAATTCGTTTTAAAAAAAAACGCTGTAAATTTTTTACCGGTTCTTTGCGGTAGTCTACATTCCGAACCGTAGATTTACACTCAATTTATATTCTATACAACGGTTGATCGAGCAAGCCGTTCGTAATTATCATCTCTAAACACGAGTGAGAGATGATTATCATTCTTAATTTTAAAAAAAGTTTTGTTTTACATCCAAATTTGACGTTATGTATACAAACAATATTAGAACCTAAAACTACTCCAATTAAGCTCAATTTTGTAAATTGAATATGATTTTACTTGATGATAAGGCTTTGTTTAAGCTCGTCTGGGTAGGTCAAACAGCAATACGTATTGTTGTGAATGGTGAGTGAGCCAGTGTAACTGCAGTAACAAGGACTAATACTTCTCAGTTCCAAAGGTAGGTGGCGCATTGGCGATGTTAGTGATGGTTAATATTTCCCACATTGCTAAAGACTATGGGCGGTGGTGACAACCTACCATCAGGTGGTCCACTTGTCAGCTTGCCTACCTAATACAATAAAAAATTTGGCAACCAAGGTTGTAGTGACATTTGCTATATAGTATATAGTAATATTATTACTTACAGAGAAGGGTAGTGCTAAGATATATACTATTGACGTGAAGAGAAAACTTTGTTAAGCATAAACACATAATAGTCTGCGATCGAAATAAAAACCAATAACGTTTCAAAACACATTCCTTGGGTTTTTTTTATTGCCATACATAACAGGTAAGCGAAACCTCGTTTGTATCTTCGTATTTTTTAAAGAACTCGAACGATAATAATAGAAAATAAAAGTTAGAATATTCATAACCTGTCTAGCAAAGAACCTGTAAGCTATTTTTTCGCGAATCCCATAATTAATATCATAGTTCATTCAAGATCTGCAATGATCCTTCTCCTCAAAAAGGGAGAAGAGGCCTTAGCCCAGCAGTAGGATATTTACAGGCTGTTACCGTGATTCAAGATCTCCAGTGTTATCGCATCAATGTAATGTCAAAGTGTTTACTTGTCTTTACTCTTCCTGTGGCTGAAATAGGCTGGTTTAATATGTATCCAATTCATATAAAAATCGGGCGAAAACATTGTATCTAGGTACGATAATATGACTCAGCGGGTGAGTCATTCCGTATACATTTATTATATCGTTCAATTTTTATTTGATTTTAACATAGTTCACCCTGCTGGAAAGAAACCTTCCGTAATCCTTTAGACTATTATAAATGCAAAAGTGAGTTTGTTTTTTTGTTAAACCTTCACGTCTCAACTGATCATCATGAAATTTTGCACACACGTTGTCAGGGGGACAGAAAAGGACATAGGGTATCTAACAACTACCCTCTCACACGCTCCAATAGGAGCCACGTGTGATGAAATTCAACACATGCAAGTTCTTCGCGATGTTTCCTTGCGCACGTGCACGAGATGAATTATCATATTCATATATATGTATATACTTTGAGTGGGATTCACGTGTTCTAGCCACTGAGGTCCGCTATAAACATTGCCATGTCCTTACTATTCATGAGATACGGATAGAGGATTGTAGAAAGTGTTACGTTAGTCGGTCTGTATGTAATTGTTACCGACTTTAGGTATATCATTGTTTTAATAAAGCGGAAATATACAATATTTTAATACATCACAATACTATATCCTACAAATATTTTAGTATCTCAATTGATTATTTCCGTTTAGATTAAAATATTTATTTTGATTAATAATATAAGTTTTATTTTGACTAGAAATTCAACTTATAATAAAAAGTCGGACAACCAGCGATTCGTTTGCTAGATACCGAGCAAGAAAGGTGTGCTGGCAAATAAATAATTGTAATACTATTTAACAAATTGTCTTTAATTATCATTCAAAACCTCGAAAAAACGTCCTCGAAGTAAAGTGCAGTAGTGTAAAATAAAGAGTTGTGCAGTTTGTGTGACGAAGCTAATAAAAGGAGGGCGTAACATAATTTAGAACATGACCGAATTTCGGCTACCACAGCCAGTCACAAATACTAGGCATCGGTGCGTGTAATAAATACAAACATAGACAAACTCTATTCGTTCGCTAATAAAATTCGATGGGGAATCCGACACAACCGGAGAGAGGGCGCAAGACTAACGACTTTCTTTTAAAGACAAGGGAGTATTACATTAGCGATGAAAGGATGTATCAGCTGATAAACAATATCGATAACATCGAAGCCACAGTATCATGTAACTAAGTATATTATTTATTGCATTTCATTCAATCGGCATTAATTATATCGATATTTAGCTCAACTTGAACAAATTACTGTCAGCTCCTAACTAAGGGTAACTACTGAGAATTCATTCACAGTTTCCTGGAACAAACCGAGATTCGACTTATAAGTCAGAGAGACAGCTTTACATGGTGGTAGGGTTTTGTTCAAGTTCGTCTGGGTAAGGAAGAGTAACTTCCCACTGATTACATATTCTACCACCAAGCAGCAATACTTTAGGTTGTTGTGTTTCGGTTTGAAGGGTGAGCGACTACTGGCACAAGGGACATGTCTTTGTTTCCAAGGTTGATGGCGCATTAGCGTTGTAAGGGATGATTAATATTACTTATAGAGTCTATGGTACCGCCATAACGATTCCCATAATTCCAGTCTGCCTACTTATTTAAAAAAAAATTTAAAAAACTAGCTACAAAATTAAACATATTTATGACAATAAATAACCGACACAAACATATAATCCAATATTACCAACAACTAGATATTATTTTTAAATATATGTACATATTGTGTGGTATGTGTTGGTACATCGAAGCCCGAGTCTAGTCTAACAATGTATCTATTGTTGAACACCTAACTGGTTATTAATTCAACCTTGGTGCTATACGCTAGGTATATTGAGCGTGTTTACACTGTGTATTAAATTGGACACGACGTTAAGAAATACTTACTTATGTGTAAAATCTATTGTTATATATAAATACTGACAAACATTCGTCACAATGTTGTTAAGTGATAAAACCATATACCGTCCTATGTAGTCAGTGATTGTTAAAAAATCGATTCTTTACATGCAACTTAATTAACTTATTTAAAAATGCTTTTTATAAGTAATCATATTTGTAAGATTGTCAAATATTAAAAACGTTTTGTTAGTTGGACAGAATGGACGCTTTCTTCCGAGATTTATCATTATCAATTAAACCTTATATGAAGAAGTAGTGCAGAAAGTGAAATTTGTATTTTATATTATAAACAACCGAACCGAAAGCCGAGATGGCCCAGTGGTAAGAACGCGTGAATCTTAACCGATGATCGTGGGTTCAAACCGGGCAATCACCACTGAATTTTCATGTGCTTAATTTGTGATTATAATTCATCTCGTGCTTTACGGTGAAGGAAAACATCGTGAGGAAACCTGCATGTGTCTAATTTCACTGAAATTCTGCCACATGTGAATTCCACCAACCCGCATTGGAGCAGCGTGGTGGAATAAGCTCCAAACCTTCTCCTCAAAAAGAGGAGAGGAGGCCTATAGCCCAGCAGTGGAACTTACACAGGCTGTTACAGGAATTATAAACAACATTCGTAAATTCTCATATCAAACTTAATAATGGATTTTTTTATTACATAATATTAAAGGACCTCCAGACCGATTTCGGCCACGGCGGCCAACCTCAAGAGAGATTAGCCAACTACGCAGGAGATATTACAGTGCACAAGTGTGTACGCATATATGTACAGGTGCACTCTCTATTCCCTAGCTCTCATAATCCGATGGGACGGCAATCCAACACGACTGGAGAGAGTTCAGGCGCAGGATTAACGGCTTTAAGTGCTTTCCGAGGCACGGGAGTGTACATACTACCAACTTCCAGACCCTGGGTTGCTACTGAGAATTTTCTGACAGAAAAACCTAATAACTTTTATTGTTCCGAACTAGGAATTGAACCCAGGATCTCCGGGTCCGCGGCTTTATATCTAGCTACAAGACCAATAAGGCACTCATTATATATTTCTTATTTTTCAAATAACTGGATAATTATTACATACAAAAATAATTAAGGCCATATAAGCTTTGTAACAGTTAATCTTTAAACTGTTTTCAAATTTTATATTTTACCAAAAATCAATTACATTTAAAATGAATTATTGAAAACAATTTATACTTTTATGATGTTAAATCTCATTTTCATTAGCTAAACCAGTCGAATTTCAACCAATGTGTGATCTCTAATATTTATAAAACAAAATTGTGATTCATTGAGTGTAGTATATAGTATGCCTAATACTTTAAAAATTCATTAAATTAGTTTGGTTTACTTGATTTGTTTAACTTATTTGATGAAGTGTCAATTAGTTTATTAAATTACATCATCAACTACTAAATTCTGATTATAAACTTGTCCAGAGATACAATTTAAAAAAATTATACAATATAGATGAATATTCAACTTACATTAATATTTTTCCCTTGAGTCACCATTAAATAAACTGGTCTTGTTTTAGGAACACATATTTTCACTTATTTTTTTTTACAAACTATATTTACAATCACAAATCATCAATATTTATTATTATTTATTGATGCTTAAATATAATCTAAAACTGCATTTATTATTAGAGGCAATCGCCAATTACAATCATGCATTTAGTTTGATACATTATTTATTTGCAAGAGATAAGATAGATTGCGGAGATAGCCTGACTAACATTATATGGCCGCCTAATGTAATACAAACACTCAACTGGTGTGCCGTGATAATCTTTATCACATGATCCTGCTATTACTATAATGTCTGATTACTATGCAATTATACATGTGGGAGGCAATACCTATAACAATGACATGATATTTAAATGATAATGTAAAAAAAAACTTGATTATAGTATTTTGATTTGTACTTCATAAAGCAAACATTCAGACACTGATCAAATATAGGCTTCATATATTATATACAATGTAATTTATATTATACTAACTGCCCTATATATTATAGTTTTATTTACTTCTCAATCACAGCACCACCTACTGGGCCATCAATCTAAACCATTACGCTTAACTCAAACCCACGAAAAAAACAATTTATCAAAATGGTAGAACCATTTAGGAGATCAATGACATAAACACACAGAAGAATTATTGAAGTATAGGTCGTCCAACCAGATGGACTGGCATTTGTCTGTATGTTATTGTTGTATTTTAAACTTTTGAATCAATAAAACCATTTGGTCTATATAGATGCACAACAACTTTCCTTATAGATTAATAGTCATCTGCTATTCCTAATCTGCTATTTTAGTCATAATCTCTTAAGCTGGTAACAGGCATTATAAGTGTACATGTACAAAATATATTTGGATTGTAAATAAACTTTAAGATTTAAATGCCAATAAGAACCACTGAGTTTTCATATGAATAAATTAATAATAACTTTTTTACGCTCCATTGAAGGTAATCATCGCGAGTAAGACTGCCTGAGTTGATGAATATCTATCACTTGTGCATTCACCCTCATTGGAGCGCGGCATGTTAAAATCTAACCTTCTTTTGAAAAGGAGGGACGGCCTTAGTTCTCTCATCATCAACACTGAACATTGTGATGAAACATGTGTGTCTTATGAAATTCTGACACTTGTGTAACTGCATAAAGCAAAGTGGTGAAATAACTTCTAAAACTTCTCAAGATTTTGGTCTAACTATGACGATGATGATCATTAATCATTTATTAAGTTAGTTAAGTTTAAGTTTTTTTATCATTAGTGGTTTATAATCACGTTTTTTTGATTAAGAAACATATTCATATAATAATAAAACCTATTTTTACTTATATGATACTAAATTATTTATTACTACACATATTAAACTTAAGAACTTATTTGGACACAGATTAATGTCTAAAAGTTGTAACCTTAAGATTGACATTCTCAGATTGAATATTGTCGTTAGCTGTTCATTAATAAGATAATAGCACAAGTAAGAATACTGTATACATAAAACTGCTGAAAGCAGTCATGATATATAAAATATGTTGGATTGTATTAAATACTAAAATAACTGATCAAGCAAGGACTGTCAAGGATCTTGTCTTGTGTGATCTTCCTTTTTTTAATGCAGTCTAAATTGTTTCGTAAAATAATATCTTATATTACCTATATTTCTTTTTCACAGTAATTAAAAACTTAAGCGTAATACTTTAATCAGTAGTATATTTCCATTCCAATAAGACTAACAATTTAAAATTTTACAAAACAAACAAAATCCTTGACCTTCATTGAAAAGAGGTCCAAGAGTTAACCTCTGCGATTATATAAACAAATATAAATGTGACGAAACTCACATATCCTCCTCTGAGCTCTGCCCTGAATCATAATTGATTGGGAATCCCAATTTCTTTTTCCAGTCTTTCTCTTCCAAATCCATTTCACTTATATACGAAACTAAATGGGTACAAAGTTCCCGCGTCACTTTACATGTTTTATATTGCACGAACTTTACATTTAAGCTTGGATTATTACACCTGGCTTTTTTTAGTAACTTAATACTGAAGCATTATTCAAAACACTCTAACATAATTAATTGCTCACACTTTCAATTATTAACCGGCAAATCAGGACTTTTTAATATAAACACCACCTCATCAATGAATGATAAACGTCAAACTGGTTAATAGATAAAAATTATGACGTACCTATATATATTTATACATATAGATAGATCTATATGTATAAATATATTTCTTTAATTTAACGGCTCTGGATACAAGTTTTTTACGACCTTATTAACAAATGTTTAAAAATTTACAAGTGTTGTTACTTTGTTGATTTTTTTTCTGCTCGCTCGCATATCTTTGAAAATGTATAAAAATGAATAAAATAAATTTTATAAATTATCGATATGGTGTTTTCCTTCATATATTTTGATATCAATATTTTTATTCAATCAATGTATTGCGATTAGTAAAATTTTATTATTATTGTTATTTTTTAATTAGATCCGTGACCTCTATCTGTTTATTGTCTTTACTATAAATTGGTGATCATGCAAAGTACTTAGGCCGTTTGATATAAAACTGTAGTTTCCTAAAACCATAGCCACGACAGTTATAGTGCGCGTGAGATGGCGCGATGGGAAGGAAAATGACGATGTGAGTACCATACACTCATTACATATTCTACCGCTGAATAGCAATAGTTAGTATGGTTGTGTTCCGGTTGAATGAGTGAGTGAACCAATGAAACTTCAGACACAAGAGAAACGAGATCAGGTTACCAAGATCATAGTTCATGCCGATGGCGCGAGTATTGACGGCTACTGAGAATTTGTTGGCAGTTCCAGTCGGTGAAGTGTTATCTGTTCGAAATCTGCTTCCTTATGAGCTAGCCTAGTGGCTAGTATGATCTAGTGGTGTTAAAATAATAAGAGAGACGAGGCTTTAGATACACTATTAGAACAATTTTTTATCATTAACATAAATTCAGATGAAAGTGAGGATAAGGGTCAATGTCATGTCAATGGGTCAATGGGTCCATGATATGTCTTAAGTTAAAGAAATTCGTTATAAAAAAAACTGATATCTGATAACTGCTTACTTATACAAACGCAAAAAGTTGCTTTGGCTTTACAGAATAATAAGGCCTTTTTAACAAACGTTTTAAATTTATAAAAAGTAAATTAATATGTAAGGATGTAATTTGTATAGTAGAAAACTAAGTAACATCTACTTATACATAAGTACGTAAACGTATTGTTTGTATTGTATTAACATGTGACATTTCTGCCAAAACGTTGTTTATGGTAATTTAAAAGTTAAGAAAATTGTATTGTATGCAGAAAATTTCGTGTCAGAATGTACATTTATTATTCTTTTAAGGATAAGGCGTAATAACTGATTTTATATAAGGCTGTTTTATTATTTAATCCCTTTAAATATTTTATTATTAGATAGAATGATATACGTCGCTGGTTACTATCTCTATAATATTAGCTAATTACTTTTTTCCATATACGTGTCCAAGTGGATGAACGCGACTCTTATAATCAAAATGATAGGCTGGTAGCCATGGCCAGTAATATTTCGGTTTGAATTGTAGGTTCATTGCAATAGAATTCATAAAATCATGATTTTTATATCCGATAAAAGGTATTTGCTGTTGTTGTAAATATAGATATTGCGTTGCGGTAACATTTAATAGTAGCGTCAAAATTAACATATTGCACAGTTGCCACATCTGAAAAATATAATATTGAAATCTTTTTATTGTTTTTTTTATTTCATTGTAAAATTTCAGATAATGATTGATTTAAAATTCCAAATTACTGCAGAAAAGAGGACTTATAAATGTAAATTTAAAATTAATTGTTATATATAAGTACTAAATGTATTTCATCTTTTCATAACTTCTATTAAATTAATTTCATTTCATAACTAAGCTTTGTACTATTTATCTACTAAATACTTGTACTAAAAACGGGAATAAGCACTCTGTATCGAATTTGACGTCAAGCTTGTGTGTTCTTTCAACGTATCAACGTATTCAACGTTAATACCTTATTAATATTTTTCGTATGTTTTTTTTTTAAACTATTTCAGGTTTTGGAGATGTTTTATAAACGACTATATATGTACACAGATCTATACAGAATAACATTTAATTTCGTCCCCTATCTCTTTCTCTCTTTATATAGGTTACAGAGAGTTGTGTTTCTAAAATATATATAATGTATTCCAAAATAATAAAAAAATTCTCGGGGGAGCCTCACCCCTAGAGAACGCGTCCCCAGGTGGCGGATAGGGGAGGACTCGGCAGATATGCCGGGTAGGAGGGAAATAAAATACCTCCCGTGGACCAACAGGCCGGAGAAGGACACTTCGTTACCAAACCCCTGCTGCAGGCTTATCCAAAATATCTGGAGCAAAGGCTGCAGTTAGTGTTGTGCGGCTAGGTCGGGACGCACAAAAGGGATGGCGGCGGAAGAGCCTGCATAAGGCCAAAGGCGGCGCCCGCATGTCTCCAAGAGAAGTACGACCTTGGCGTCAGGTGGCAACCGGCCGTAAAACTTAAGCCAAAATAAAAAAACTCCTTGTATGACAGTAAAGCTAAAGATGAGAACGTTAAATGCTAGGGCGTCCCCCTCAAGCGACGTAAATGCGAAGAATGCGATACATGCTAGGGCGTTCCCCACAAGCGACGCTAAAGACAAGAACCAACGTTCGCATCCAAAAGACTTTGACAAACTCAGACTCGCATCGTGGAACCTCGGCACAATGACGGGACGCAGCACAGAACTAAGCGAAATTTTAAAAGCAAGACAAATAAACGCCTGCTGCGTCCAAGAAACTAAATGGAAAGGGTCAAAATCCAGGGATATCGGAAATGGCTACCAGCTTGTATACCATGGTGCTGATACCAAAAGAAACGGAGTAGGAATCGTATTGGATGAAGACCTGAAAACGAGAATAATCGACGTGGTTAGAAAGAATGACAGACTCATAAGCATAAAACTAGCAATGGACGGCCAACCGCCTTTGAATTTAATCTCAGCGTATGCACCACAAACGGGATGTTCTGAACAAGAAAAGCACGATTTCTGGGAGGACTTTGACGAAATTATGCAAAATATTCCTTTAACAGAACATGCCCACATAGGAGGAGACCTGAATGGACATGTAGGAGAAAAGAATGACCTTCATAGCGACACCCAAGGAGGCTATGGATTTGGCACTAGAAATAAACAAGGAATAAGCATTCTTAATTTTGCATCCAGGCACTCCCTAAAAATAATTAATACATATTTCCAAAAAAAAACCGGAACACCTTATCACCTACAAATGCTCAGAATATAACACACAAATAGATTATATCCTCGCCAGCAACAACATCTTTAAACTTTATAAAGACTGTAAAGTGATTCCCGGCAATGGGCTTCCTCACAACATAGGCTTCTCGTCTCAGTCATGAAACTACCCAAACCTATAACAACACACTTCGGCAGAGCAGACAGAATTAAGTGGAAAGAACTGCACTCCATCAAGGGCTCTCCGCTCCTAGAATGGGCCCACGCCTATATGAAAGAAGACATTGAGACCGACAAATCAGCTAACCAGATGTGGTCTGATTTCGAAAGACTATGTTTGGAAGGGGCAAAAGAGATCCTGGGTATTTCACGTGGAGCACGGCGCATAGGTAAAGAAACGTCCTGGTGGAATGAAACTGCTCAACACATAATAAAGTCAAAGAGAGAGGCATTTAAAGCATGGCAGAAATCGGGTTTGGAAGAAGATCACCTACTGTATAAGAATCTTAAAAAGATAGCTAAATCTGCAGTAGCACAATCCATGGCAAAATCTAGAGAAGATTTTTATGACAGATTGGAAAACGCCGAGGATGAGAACTCAATCTACAAAATAACCCGACAACGCCATAGATCTACTCTCGATATTAAATGTAACAAATACATCAAAAATTCCCAGGATATTTTACTAACGACGAACAAGGATATCAACATAAGATGGAAGGAATACTACGATCAACTAATGAACGAGGAGTTTTCGAGTAAAAAAATGCCCCATATGCCGCCTGTTGAAGGGCCTATAAAATGTATAGTAGAGGAGGAGGTGAGCAAGGCTATATCAAAAATGAAACACCATAAGACCACTGGTCCCGACCCGATCCCAGCAGATCTCTGGAAGAAGCTGAAGGAATCTGCCACACCCTGGCTCACAAAGCTTTTTAACGCTATTATTAAAGATGGCAAGATCCCTGAATCCTGGCGTAACAGCATTCTATCACCAATATATAAGCAAAAAGGGGACATTGCGAATTGCGGTAACTACAGGGGCATAAAACTCACGTCACACACACTAAAACTGTTTGAAAGGACCATCGCTGCACGCATTAATGACTGTACTCGTATAACTGAGAACCAATATGGCTTCACATCTGGCAAATCTACCATCGATGCCATTCAGTTAATTAGAGTTGTGATGGAGAAACACCGTTCAAACAAAGAAAATCTGTATCTCCTGTTCATCGACCTAGAAAAGGCTTTTGATAGGGTACCCAGAAATCTAGTTTGGCAGGCTATGAGAGCTCAAAACATCCCGGAGTACTATGTGACACTAGTACAAGATATGTACACAAACACCATGACGCGCGTCAAAAGCCCAGCGGGACTTGGCGAGCCCTTCCACGTAAACGTAGGAGTACACCAGGGATCTGCCTTAAGCCCATTGCTATTCAACCTGTGCATGGACTACATCACGCGAGACATACAAAAGCCAGCACCAGAGTGTATACTTTACGCAGACGATATAGTCCTAGTAGAGAAAAATGCACAAAGCCTACAGGAAACACTCAACCGGTGGGTGACACAAATCGAAAAACATGGGCTACGCATTAGTCGAAGTAAGACCGAATATTTGGAATGTGACTATGGAGGGAGAGAAGAGACGGGATGTAATATTTACATAGACAACCGCGCACTACCCAAAGTAGACAACTTCAAATATCTTGGGTCTGTGCTTACTACTGATGCAAATATCGATAAAGACGTGGACCACCGCATCAAAACCGCCTGGATAAAATGGAAATCGCTTTCGTGTGTTCTTGTGACCGTAGAATGCCCATTCGTGTAAAGGGAAAAGTGTACAAAACGGTAGTACGCCCATCCATGACTTATGGGGCTGAGTGTTGGATCATCAAAAAGCCACACGAACAACAACTGCATACAAACGAGATAGGAATAACCCGGCTGGACAAAGTAAGGAATGAGTATGTCAGGGGATTGTTCAAGATAACACCAATTGTCGAAAAACTGAAGGAATGTTGACTACGCTGGTACGGCCATATCCTGAGACGTGACGATGACCATCCCATCAAGAAAGCCTTAAATAGACCACTGGGAAGAGGGCGACCGCCCGCAACCTGGTAGTCAAACATGCAAAAAGAGGCCCAGAAAGAGAATCTGAGTACACAGACAAGTCAGAACAGAGCTCACTGGCGCAGACGTACAAGGAGACCCGACCCCAGCTGAACTGGGAAGAGGGTTTTGGACAAAGAAGAAGAAGAAGACCTATATAAATAAAAATTATGACTTACCATACCAAGCCAATATAAAAATAATTATTTTGTGTGTTTAAAATATTGCCAGATACTTTCGTTATATTATGTTTAACAAACACTTCCTAAACCTTGTGTCATAACCAAAGTGTCTTTCTGTATTTATCTAACATATATGTATCTCTATCTATCTAACATCTTACGCCTAATAAAGCGTAGTTAGTTCAGGAAAAGTGTTAGAAATAAATTGATCGATTCAAGAAATGAAACTTAAATATTATCGTATGTAAGAAATAAATTGAAAAACATACATAAAAAAACATATTATATTTACTGTTGTGAAAAAATAAGGTTTATTATTTAAACGCATTATCATCATCCATGTCATCAAACAATTTCGATGTAATTTTTTTCCCTCCCATCTCTAACCAATCACCGGCATTCTCTTTTTTAATTTTTTTCTGGTAAACTACTCTACCATTCCTGGTTACGTAGGAAATAACTGGTGTCAGAACTTGGCGTTTCTTCTTCCTATTGCCATGTTTTCGACTTCTTAAATACTCACTGCTGGAACGACTGTCACTATCGATTGATTCTGATTCTTCATAATACTTCTTTGGTCTTCGTTTCCTGCGCTTCATGTATTTTTTGTCGGATGCCTTTGAATGGTATGGCATCATCATAACCGGTAAGCGTCGCTGAGGAAAGGGTTGCGGCATTTGCATTGGAGGCATCATCATGGGGGCTCCTACTGGACCCATGGGTCCTTGCATGGCTCCTGGCATCGGTTGCATAAATGGTGGGTATTGCGAAACAATCCCCAACGACATGTGTAAAATTAATATTGCTTTAAAAAAACCTAGTGAATCCATCTGCAAATAATAGAATTATGAATAGAATACGTTTAATAAAATTATAAAATATATGTTTCATAGTAAAAATATATTTTTTATTTAACACACCTTACGAAAACCCTGTGCCACTCATTGTTGAAGAGAACTCTGGGGTGTGTATTATTAAATTCGCTTTAAATACAGTTCCGCAACAATGGCTTTTCAATTTTATGTAAGTGGTTGATTTTGACAATACGAATTGACCTTTATTGAAACAGAAAATATCATGGACGATAAAAACTATAAAGCTATTTGAAGCAATAAATCTAATACGAAATTGATACATTTATATACAATTAAAACAATCCGAATTTTATATCATGGATATGTTGGCATGTATGGTAGAAAAGAAAACAAGAACATATTGAGAATTGTTACGTCTACACTTATCACCACTTTATATAACAGCCTAGTTTCGATAAACAATTGCATACATTGTTTAAGGTTTATGTAGCCTTGGCTGGCGGTCCACGTGTTTCTTATTGTATTCTTTTTACCCCATCAATTCGTCAAACGTAACAAAAGGGGGACCTTCGGCACTATTTAGTCATTACGATAACAGAAAGTGACTGAAAAGGCTGGTTTGAGGAAAGTAAGTTCTTAAAAACTTTGGACCACTTAAAATAATTAAAGAATATTTACAAAGTTTATTAAACATTAAATAACATATATTATTTTCAGATAATATGCGGTATAGACTTCAAGCGGTTATACTCTTGTTATGTTTAGTAACATTAGAAGCTAAGGAACCTGAGCTGCCATTATGTCCTACCAACGTACAATTTTTTCCACAAAATCTTCCGATGCATTGTCGAATGCCAGTTACCTCTCCTCCAATATCAGGTAAATCGATGGAATATTTTCGTATGCCAGGGCCATTTCCTGGTGCCCTACCCGGGCCTATGCCAGGCATGATGCCAGGACCAATGCCAATGATGCCACAACCACCGGCACATAAGCTTCCAGTTGTTGTGATGCCAATGTATTCTCCAGAAACTAAAAACTCGTTTAGACTACGGCATAAAAAACACAGATTTGGTTTAAAAAGAAGACCTAAGCATTATTATCATTCTGATGAAGATAGCACGGACGATGATACGTCTTCAGACGATTCCTCAGATACATCATCAGAATTTGGTCGCAGGCAAATGTCAAGAAATGGCAGACGGTCTAACCGCCGGAGGTCTAAAAAAAAGAGACACCAGAATAAAGACCTACTTACACCTGTATTGCAATATGTGACAAAAGATGGATACGTAATATTTGAGAAACAGATCTCTAAAGGCGAAGCTAAGAATTGGTTAGGGAATAAAAAGGTAGATAGTAATACCCAAGGCAGACAGCCCAGAAATGATGACAACCAAGATTCTAAAGAATCCAGAGATGAAAATGGCGATACCAAAATATTAAAAAGAGAGGAAGATAATATTGAAGTAAAAATTCAAGATAATCCTCAAACACACCAGAAGAAAGTTTCAAGGCGTAAGACACCAAAGAAACATGAAGTAGAATAAATTAAGCTCTTTTTAAAGATTTTATATTTTTATAATGTAAATTTATTTATAGTCTTAATAAAAAGAAAATTGAAATAATTATAGTATATCATTTTATTTTGCAATTATTATTCACGCATAATGGTTCTAAGTAGAAGCAATCACCTAAAGTATATTTAAATGTACTTAAATAGGTTTATACTGAATATTGTTAGTCGGTAACGATGCTATGCCCGTGCTAACTAAGTATTCGTCAATTGTAATTACAGGCACAAGGGACATAAGATCGTAGTTCCCAAGGTTGGTGGCGCATTGGCGATTTAAGCGATGGGCAACATTTCTTACAATGCCAATGTCTAAGGGCGTTGGTGACCACTTACCATCAGGTGGCCCATATGCTCGTCCACCTTCCTTTTCTATAAAAAAAAAAAATTGATAATATGGAAAGCAGAATAAAAATATGTAGTTTTTGTAATCTATATATTTTAATGATAAATAGCTGATAATTAAAATGATTACGTCCAGAATAAAATACCGTCAGAAAACGCCATTATGGTGCAATTATTTCACAATTATACTTTTTTGAATAAAATCATTCGTATAAATAAACAAAATTCACAAATGTTTCCCAATTTTTATGTTTTTTTATAGTATCAATCCAATCTACCAATAGACGAAAGTTATGTTAATGTTTCAATATGTTTTACTTTTTATATATTATAAGTGTTAAGATTAGGCTGTTGTTACTGTATTTTCTTTTAAAATTAAATATTATTATAAATTTCATATTTATTAATATCGAAACACTAAAACTCAATTTCAATGATGACACTAAAAAGCTAAAACTTATTACGTCAAGTTTCACTGAAACTTTCATCACGAACACTCCACTAAGAATCAATCTCGACTCTCACCATAATATAGATAATATGATATCATATATTTATTTAAATAAACACATAGTTTAGCTTTTTCAATGACAAACACTACATGGATCTCTTATATTCCGTGTAAACATATATACATAGCATATATTTTATTCTGTACAAAATAGCATACAGCTGATAGTCATAAATTGGGTCTCAATATATCCCATATAGCAACCCAGAGTTAATAAGTTGGCAGTATTATATTCCCGTACCCATAGGATAGTAGAGCCCTATCCCTATTTGAACACAGGCGTATCTGAGTAGAACATTGCTGCCGTGGCAACTAGCCGTATGAAGGATATCTTTTACCCCATGATCAATCTGCAGGTTATTATATTAATCTATTAAACTACAGTTCACGGTTTTATGTGTACTCGTATGTTTGTTTATGACATTCTCAAACCATTACTGCCACGGGCAGACAAACTTATTATATAGATAATTAATTTATTATTAATTAAAATTAATTTTACTAAGACGTCGTACCGTTTCTTCTTTATATTCTTTATTCAAACTAGCTAACTATAAGTCTTAATCAAAATCAAAAATATAAGCGAACAATGTCGTCGGTATGTGTAGTTTAAAAACAATATAAAACGACTACTTGCATTTTATTTTCTAATCTAGATACATAAAAGTGCTATAAATTGAAAATTCCTTGCGCAATATTTGTCCATGTTTTTCTCTTTTCCCATCTGTGGCAGCTACAATGAGCTGAGATTGTGTAAGAATGTAGAATGCATAAAAGCAAATTTCGATCGCAGAAACATTGCGATAATAAACAGTCTAGCGAGAATGACATGCGTGAGTTATTTGAATCTCTTTCTTCAATTAAATAAATCTTTTGACTATAATAGCATTTAAGCTGTCAGACTTTAAAACAATTCACATTTTGTTTGTTGTTTTGATGTTGTTACAGAACATTAAAAACATTTGGATCCTGTCAATGTTCTTTACTGAAATACTTAAACAAGTCAATCTACAATATGCGATGTCAATGTTCGGGCCACCGATGTTTCCAATGCCTATGTACCCAGTACCAGGTCCAATGCCAATACCCATGCGGGTATCACCTTCGGGTTCTTCATCATCATCCTCGTCAGAAGAAAGTAATAGTACAACAACAGCAGAAACAACAACAACGAAGAAAACAAAAAGAAAAATACACGTAGCGTTCCCTTTACCAATGCCTCAACCAATAGCGTTTCCAGCTGTTCCACCGATTATATGTCGAGGACCAGCATCTATTACCAAAAAAACAACAACACCTCCTCCGCAATCGCTACTTCCAATTATAGCTCCACAACCAGTCGTGATAGTACCATATCCGCAACCTCGACCTGTGTACGTGAATCCTCCACGACGCAGACAAAAAAAGAAATTAGTAACTATTTGTTCATCTTCCTCGCAGCAATCAACGGATTCCAGTAGTTGTGAATCTTACCGCCCAAGAAGGAAGCTCAGAAAACGTAAACGACAAAATATTTACAGGAGAAGTCTTCGAAGTTCGGAAAGTGATAACGAGTTATTAAAACCAATGCTGAGCTACGTGGCAGAAAACGGTGACGTCAAATTCGAAACTAAGATAAGCAATAATGACGTTGCCGAATTACTTCATGGAAAAGATAAATCGAAGAGAAGGCATCAAACAGTGCAAGTGTTGACTAATCAAGATGAAACGAATAAGCCACAAGTGGTCGTATTATCAAATGACAAAGAGACGCGTAGGAGTGGATCAGATCGTCATAAAAAAGTGTTTCTGAAGGGTGGTGTATCAAACCACGAATTAAGTGATGGAAAGAAAGAATTAATATTTAGACCACCTAATAATAAGAAGATCAGCAATCTGTCAGTGTCGTTTCAAATAAGCTAAGAAACGTGATTTATGTATCACTTACATATCTATATGTGTTACATAATAAAAAGAAATCGATGAATTTTCTAGCTATCTTACACATCATGTTCATTCATTCATCAAAAAAATTACACTGAATATGTAACAATAATTTGTATGTAATAACTTGTTCCGGTGGATTTTATAAGGTGCTTCGAAATAACACCGACCAATATTTTTTTATATATAATATTTTTGATAAGTATTAATAATAATTTCATAATATTAAAGGGTTTTATTTTTAAAAGTTACATTATCCTGAGGAAAAATAACTATTAGACCAAAAAAGCAATACAAAGCTACTTAGAATACATACATGGATATTAATAATATTACTTTGACAGACACATGTGATACTTAATATATCTATGAAATCTTGGTGAAGACACAGGATCCTTTAGGACTATCTACACAAATTGGTCAGATGATACCTTATTAGTTTTTTTTTGGGATATTATTCACACAAGGCCATCTAAACTAAGCAGAGCTCGTACTATGGAAACCAGACAACTGATATACTACACATACTACTTTTCTTTTGTAAATATATACTTATATGAATAATTACATACAGACTCGGGACAAACAGACATGTTTATAAACACAAATGTCTGTCCTGGGTGGGAATCGAACCCACGACCTGCGGCGCGTAAGGCAAGTATCTACCAAATACTATTTGTGATTATATGATAACATTAGATTATTTACAGAAAAGTAATGTACTATTAACCGGTTAAATGTAAATAATACAATGTCATAAGCTCCATCTCCTCCAAAATTAACAATCGCTCTTAGTCCAGACCATGAGACATTAATGCCTTTTATTATTTTTTAATTATACACGCGTTACATAAACAACACCTGAAGTATTCCGATCGATGTGAGATTAATTGCCTGTAAATTCTTATGCAACATTTTCATTTACGAGAACACAATGACTTCGGAAAATCATATATACGAAACAAAAGTCGAGTTTCATTACTTTTAAGAAATGTTTCGGGCCTTTTGGTTGTCACTTTTTCTTATGAAAATGGATAGCTATCAAGCAATTGACGGATTTTCTATGTGGGATATTTTAAAAGGTTGGTTAGTTATAATCCTGTGAAATTAAATAATAAATTGTCCTCGTTATTATTTAAATGTCCTCAAAATATCTTGTTTCAGGTTCCAACGTTACAAGTTTGTATCCTCCACTGTATATGCAGCCTCCAATAGCAGTTCCAGCGCTAACGTTCTTTGAACCTGTTGCTCACGACCACCCACCGGTACATATATTAAAGAAATTGATAAAGACCGACAATAAGAGGTGGAATAAATACCAAACTTATGAAGAATTTTCTTCCAGTGATACAGACACGGATACTGATACTGACACAGACACAGACACAAATACAGACACATCCGACTCGGACTCCGATGCGTATTATTAGCATCTTCGATATAACATAACTGATACTGACTGACATAGATTTTATTTATACTTTTAAAAAATAAAAATAAAACAATTTAATAACATTGAAACGTTTTATTTATTTAAAAAAACATTGAATTTGTTTTGTATTTTAATACATATTTAAACAAAGTTACACAATACATTAATGGCCTTCTAACGGCCTCTCTTATAAACGTTGCTTAGCGGCTTCAAGCACTTCGCTCTTTCTGTCATAATTGATTTGATATTAGAAAGAAGAAGACACAGCATTGTTTTACTAATCACCCGTTCAACAACGTTTATAAGTGAGACCAAATTATATATGTAACAATTATTAGAAAGTTGTCAATCACAGGATACACTTCATGAGTTTCAGAATGTATATAAATAGAATTTGATATTTTATATACATATTTATATATTCAGCAAACATTTTAAAGCTTATTTTAAATATTTACAAATACAATAATTATAAACTAGTGAAATTCCTCTAATTGTTTGATTGTAAAATATATAAATAATAGGTGGGAGATTCTTCTATTAGAATAACTTTAATTCATTCAATTGGAATGTTAAGTATTCAAATTGTGTAAACGCTAATTCTTGTCGATATTTCGAGTCCATTATATAACTAAGAGATTTTATATTTTTGTGACACCTTAATGAAGATAACTAAAATGACAAAAATAACTCATAACGAAGACCTAAAACGGCGCAATCAGTATAGCGATTTATATCAATTTCTTTGCATCTTTGCTTGTTTTATCACAAATAAAATACTTAAAAGAAAATATATTCTTATAAAGACTTGATATGATGTTATTTAAAACACTAAAGGACGTGCTTCTGTACGAAATCTTTACATGGATACTCTCTATAACATGAATATAATTCAATCTTATACACGAACAACTAACTATTATGTAAGGGGCTCTTGTGAGAAATTCTTGTCAGACTTGGAAACTCTTAAATCGTAAACATTACCGGTATATTTATCATTATTTTTGTAATTATCAGACCAAAGCCATTTTAAATACATCTGACGGAGAGCGTATACCAAAATTGTCAAGCCTGTTATGAGTACCACCACTTCCACGCCATGAACGATATACGGTAGAACATAGTTGGACATTTTTATATCGTTCTTGTCTTCTTCTGCTAACTGGGGCTGAACCTGAAACCGATTAATTAGGAATGTAATTTCGATTGTAGAATAATAATAAGCAAACGTAAACAGCTTAGAATGTCAATGTATAGCCGCTGTACATTTTTTTTTATAGAAAAGGAAGGTGGACGAGCATATGGGCCACCTGATGGTAAGTGGTCACCAAAGGCCCTTAGACATTGGCACTGTAAGAAATGTTAGCTATCGCTTACATCGCCAATGTGCCAACAACCTTGGGACCTAGGATTTTATGTCTCTTGTGCCTGTAATTATACTGGCTCACTCACCCTTCAAACCGGAACACAACAATACTAAGTACTGCTGTTTTGCGGCAGAATGTCTGATGAGTGGGTGGTACCTATCCAGACGAGCTTGAACAAAGCTCTACCACCAGTAATTTTATTAAGTGGTAAATATACTCGACCGTTCTCCTTTATTTATCAATAAATAAACTATAAAACGGTAAACGGTAACAATGTATTTTTTAAATTATGTTGAAGCTTAGTGTAAGTGATGGTACATCTGGGTAGGAGTTACTCCCATTGATTTTACTAGCGTCAAAAACAATATCTATTTCGCTTTGTTTCGGTATGAGAAAAGAGCTAATCTTAAAAGTTAAATAATTATTATTTAACTAACAGTTACTCATAAGTATATTCTTACAATTTTAAAGTAGACGAGAGGTATGACCATTCCTGAGAATGGTCGAACTCGAGAGTAGAATTTGACGTCCTTAATAATTACATTTACTTGTAAAGTAAATCTTCCACCAAGTACTGCTCCCACTTTCTGAAAACAAACATAATCATATTACAATCAATCATAAAGATCTAACTCTTTCATCAATAACTAATATTAGTATACTGATCTCATTATTGTTGAATTATAATATTTATTTTTCTAAAATAGTATACATTTCTCCGCATCGAATGTCCCCCAAACTTCCAGGTTTCTAACCGACGGCTTCTCTTAATAAATTAAAATACGTAAAAAAGCACAAATATTATATAAATGTAAATATTGTAAATGTACTAGGCGATTATTGAAGATGAGGAGGTCACCGTATGAGGTGAGTGTAAATAATATTATTATTATTGTCAATGGTATTGGTATAAGGGGTTCAACTCACTGGTTCTATTATAAATTCACTTCCATGTTCCTTCTCATTAGGACGCATACCCTCAATGCGTTCATAAACTTTGGGATTAGCATACAAAAAGTGGCCATTAGACAGAGCAATATTAAGACCTGTAAATAAAAAATTGAAATCGATGTAACATCGAAACACCATTATTTTTTTAAGTATATGTTTATATGTTAAAATCTTACCGTACAGACACGGAGATATATCGGAAATTCCATCAATGCATTCATTTATTTCACCACACATACATTCCGTACTAGGATCGATAGAATAACTTTTATTGCTGATCTGATAGACGAAGGCCTCGGATGTGACATCCGTTGTCGTGGTGCCGATGAAATTAAGATCTAACATCCTGCAGAAAGAACTCCGATACAGTCTGATGGAATCCTTGCGGGTTAATCTTGGCGCATATGCGTATCCTTCATACGTATCTACTAATGTGTTGCAACGCGTCCTAAAAATATTATAATGGTATCAGAACTGTTGGGCTCAAAAACATGCCCATTATTTGACGAAGATTGAAATTAATTATGTTTCAATACTATACCGCTTGCTTGGATTATCGTAGCCCCAAGCTTTTAAACCAGAACTGCCATCGATTTTCTTTACCTGGAACTTATCCTGAGAAGCGGTGCTCACCTCCAACACAGGTATAAATGATTGATCGTATAGCTGTAATAAAACATGTTTTTTATTAAAGAGTACGAACACAAAAAGACTAGTTTGTTTGATGGTAGGTAGAAAATTTTGTTAAACGATTGTTACAGTGTGGGATTAACTTTTAGCCATTTCCAAATGTGCATTTTTCAGGTATCAGTAGTAATGTCCAATTTCTGGTTCTGAAACTTATTCTAACACGCTACACCAAATGGTTACAAATATGTAGTAGATTTTTATCCGATACATGCAGGTTTCCTCACCATGTTTTCCTTCATGAACGAGCTCGAGATGAATTATAAATACAAATTAAAGATATGAACTTCCAGTGGTGCAAAATCGCAATATTCGTTTCAAGAAATAAAATTTGCTTCATTAATTGTTGCAAGCAATTTATGTAACCTTTATGAATAAAAAACTGTTGTTGGGTAAAACAATATATGAAAAAAATTAATTGGTATTTACTCGATCCAATATTCCCATTTTGCTGAATGTAATCCAGCCCGGCATCAGAGTATTAGATAAGGCTATCAACGGCTCGTCGTAGCCCCAGAGGTAGCTGTGGACATCGATGTTGATAATTGGCTGTGATTGTAGACGCTCCGCCAGGAGTGTAAATCCAGCTTTCGTCCAGTAAGAGTAAGAGCTGAGCATTGAGGATATGGCCTGAAATCATATATTTTGTATATTAATTTATGATTTGTAAATTGGTCGCCTAGTTTAAAACACATTACAACATACTTTAAATTGGTAGGTGGACTAGTAAATGGAACACCTAATCGTAAACGGTTACCATCAGCCATAGAAATTAACCTTGTAAGAAATATTAACCATCCCTTACTTGGTCAAAACGCCACCAACCTTGGGAACTTATATCCCTTGTGCCTGTAGTTTATCTTAGACAAATCATTTGAGCATTAACAGTTCAGGGTATTAATAAATTAAGCGTTATAATTAGAAGAACCTTCCTACCAACATTGCAGCGTTGGGGACGGTGATATTAACGAGTTCTGGGTCATCAATGGATAGATCTCGTCGGAACTCTGTCCTGACGCGTGGTATATACCTCATCACACCAGCTTCTTCGTCGACCTCGAAATTATCATTCTTTTGGTATTCTCTGTAATAAATTCCATTAGGTTAAAAGTGACGCGAGATTGATGAGATTTTTTTTGGAATTAAATAGTATAGTTTAGTATGTCTTTACTACTTATAGTATAAATGTGAAGCCGATGCGTACAACATAACATTTACGATTTTAATTAGCACAATTCAGCATCTAATCAACTGTGTGGTTTGCTAGTTTTTGTCGCTATAAATCATTATGTTGGGTCTATAACAAAGGTTATGTGTTTCTCAATAACAGTTCTGAGCTAGAGTTAAATTTTGCGACATTCTATTATTGTAACTTAGATATTCAGTCCATGGATTGGTCATCTATACAAGTCCATGGACCTATAAAAGTGATTGAAATTGCTTCGCCGCTTGGATAAAACTCGATACAGATGATTAATCATTTTCAAAAATTGTAAAACTCACTGATAAGTAAAAGGGCCAACTTCTTCAATCCGTAGTTTCTGGTCCTCCCCGGACAGGAACGCTTCGGCATTGGTGACGTTAAACACGTAGACTTGTACCAGGGTACCCACATTTTCACGTGCAAAGATTTTGTAGAACTTAGATCCCACTGCTATTCTCGTCATCTGAATTGATAATTATTTTATAATAATAATCCTTTGCTGTTTAAGCTTGTTAACAAAGGATAAAAACGATCGCCGCACTTGGTTGGGCAATGACAAGGTTATTGATCTTTTCAGTCATTAAATTAATAGTAACAGCCTAAAGTTTAGAAGTTGTTATTGTATAGTGATTAGTATAGTTGGTCCTATATGTAAAGTTTTCTGGTCATGGCAGAATGCCGTGTCATCGGATGCATTTTAATCACTTGAGCTCCATCGGCTGAGCTGTTGGTGATCAAAATCACATCACACAACTACCAAATAGATTGTTTTTCATAAGTATCCTAGAACGAGAAACTATTTAATGTTTCTTTGCCTCGATATTATGACAAAACATGGCTAAACTTTCACGAAAAATACTCATACATATCTATGGTTGTATTGAGTTCGTGACGAATCTTTTCGTCGTCACTTATTATAATAATGATACGGAGTATATGTATGTGTGTAATATTATGGTAATGAATATACTTATTCGACTTTCTGTGTTACATCGATTTATAAAAATTGAAAAAACTGTATATTTTTAGAACGTATTAGAAATGGAAAACGTTTTATATATAACGCATTAATAGATGTAATATTAAAAGAATAGCAAAGTTAAAATATAAATAATATCTCAATAAAAACGACAATTTTCTTTTAACAATAATTATTTTAATATGATAAAGTGAACGGAATAAAATGAAGGTTAACTGTTGTCACACGTCAAGCTTATCAGACTTTTTTGTAAATAAAAAATAGCCTTAAACTTTGCAATTTTGAACATTTGTCTTAAAGATATAATTATTGTAAATATATTTAAATAAAACTCACGAACACAGAGGTGCGATGGTAAGCACAATACAAACGGTTAGATCGCTTGTATCGAAGCCGACTGTTATAATATTTATATATAAATCGTTCTTAACAATATATCATAGACATATCACAGTTATATAGGTAAACATTTAAAATTAACCGTTACGGGTTAGTAATAAAAAATACATAATTAAAAAAATATTACTAAATTATTCATATGAGAAAATAGTAAATTTAGCTACTTTGTACATTTAAAATATTATTACGATGATTACAATAAAATCGGTTACGGTATGCCATATTTCGACCATGGCGGCTATTCTCAAGAGTTGATTGACTCTATATAGTTTAATCTTATGACGGCTTATCCAGCACGACTAGTAAGCAGGACCAACGTTTTTACGTGCTTTTCGAGGCACGGACGCGACTCCGTTCTCCCGATTGCTATGAAATTATCTTGGTCTTTGCCTTTACCAACGAGGCACCAGGTGATGAAACGTTAAAAATGCAACATAACATCACGATTACTAATATACCTCGTTTTGATTTGTCCTAAAATCGGCCAAGAAAACATCACCATCAGACAATTAAATTGGAATGCTTACGTATATCATCATTTGGTATTGGGAATCCAAAAACACCGACACCATCGGTATGACGAGTAATATGACCCCAACTGCTATCAACACAACCAGCGTTTCTGAAAACGATAGTGGTAGTAATTTATTTTTCATGTCGCATACCTCACATGTGTAAAAGTCGAGATAGCCCAGTGGTTAGAACGCGTGAATCTTAACCGATGATCGTAAGTTCAAACCCGGGCAAGCACCACTGAATTTCATGTGCCTAATTTGTAATTATAATTCATCTCGTGCTTTACGGTGAAGGAAAACATCGTGAGGAAACCTGCATGTATCTAATGTCACAGAAATTCCACCAACCCTCATTTGAAAAGGTTGGTAGAATAAGCTCCAAACCTTCTCCTCAAAAAGGGAGAGGAGGCCTTCAGCCTAGCAGTGGGACATTCACAGGCTGTTACGATACGCATACCTCACATACATAAAGTTGGTAGAATTTGAGGAACTATGACTTATGAATTCGAAGCAAGATTTTAATCTTATCGTCATAGTTTTTAGATTTTGATTGAAGCAAAATTTGGTCACCAATGTTTGGCGAAATTATGTCCATACAGGGGCATTCCCTGTATAGATGCACACTCGGCAACACTAGGCGCACAAAAGTTCGACAAAGAGCCCGATCGTTCGACACCGCGCAATTATCCGCACCTCGGCGAATGCACTCAAAGTTGCGTGGACGCTTTCATTTATTTGTTTAAAAAGGCACATGTATTCAACACTTGTGAATTCAAAACAATTAACTAACATATATCTGATAAATGTACCAATTACAAATAAGCACAACACTGACAGGGTGACTCGCTTGACACAAATTAACTAAACTATCTGTTTATTAAATATTTAAAAACAATTGGAGTATTAGCTTAACTAAAAATATATATTCAAACTAATAATATTTTCTAATATCCGCTCTTGAGAACGAGACGTTGAGTTTATATATTTCAATGAATTATATTACTATTAATATCCTCGGCCGATATCGACCATCCCATCACTTACTCGTGTTACGTATTGTGGTGTCCTTGCTCTTGCACTTCATGTTTAGTACGTTCGTAACACAACACTTGAAGTTCCTTGAAACGAGAAAATTTATAGATTAGTAGATATGAACATGAGTTAGATAAAGAAAAATACCTGGAGTATAATCGGATACGGGTGTATTATGTTAGAAGTTATACGTGTAGTAGATACTTAACGTTCTTAAAAAGACACAAAAATATAACAGTCGTAAGTATCTCGTGAGTAAATAACATTAAATCATAATTCAGGACTATAATAATCCTTACTAATATTATAAATGCGTTTGTTTGTTTACTTATTTATTTGTTATGCTTCCACGCCTTAAATACTGAACAGATCAACATTAAATTTTAAATACACGTTCTCAGGAATACAGAAAGGAACATAGGGAACAAACATAGGGAAAAAGCGCCAAGTGCAAATTTAAAATATTATATTTTGTGAATTTCATGTAATATGATTAATGTATGAATGAGTAAAATTCAATAGCAAATTATTACCATCTAACGATTATAACATATATTAACCTAACTGCATTTAGAAAAAAAATCGCCGACAATATTAAGGCAAGACTTTGCTGATATATTCGTACGTTATGTGCATCACATTAAAAACCGTATATAAAGACAATGTATATTATAAAAAATTCATTTGAGTAAACAAACAAACAAAGGTTAGATCGAAAATTAAGATAATTATAAAATTTAATTTTAATAATCATAAAGTTTCGAAACAATGAACAAAGTAAATGAAGATAGATTATTTATGGGGATAGGGCTTTGTGCAAGCTCGTCTGGATAGGTTCCACCCACTCATCAGATATTCTACCGCAAAACAGCAGTACTTGGTATTGTTGTGTTCCCGCTTGAAGGGTGAGTGAGCCAGTGTAATTACAGGCACAAGGGACATAACATCTTAGATCCCAAGGTTGGTGGTGGATAGGCCATGTAAGCGCTGGTTAACATTTCCTACAAAGCCAATGTCTATGGGCGTTGGTGACCACTTACCACCAGGTGGCCCATATGCTCACCTAATGAGTTGTGATAAATATAATTAAAATTATTATTATTAAATAGAATATACGACTCACCAAATTTAATCGTCAAAAAACAATTACACTATATATAACTGCTATAATTACACATTTATTAATATTTGAGCTTCAAAACATAAATGAAACAAAAAAAACTGCGTCACGTACGTTCGCTTGATTAAACTGTTGAAAAATGAAAGATTACTTATTGAAGTCGACCAACCACGTAAATATTTATATATAATGTGATTATATACTTTCAAAGTATCAGCTCGTCTAAGCCGTCTGGGATGTTGACGCTGGCAAATCGGGTCTAAAAAAAAACAAGGCAATGAATCGTTAACAATGCCCACCCCACGATTACTAGCGTTATTAATATACTTTGTTTTATTAATTACATTCATGTATGTTTGTTATCTAAGGCAGTTATACTAATCCTATCTCTGGTTCGCCGGATAAGGTTACTGACTTCAGATAAATATACGTCTGAACACTTGTCAGTATCAAATCTAATTAAGTTTTAATATAAAAGGAATCTAATGCTATATAGGATCTACGATACATGTTATTTATTGTATTATTTATCTTATATATAGGCACATATAGCACATAAAGCCGAGATGGCCTATCATCGCGTGTATCTTAACCGATGATCGTGGGTTCAAACCCGGGCAAGCACCACTGAATTTTCATGTGCTTAATTTGTGTTTATAATTCGTCTCGTGCTTGACGGTGAAAGAAAACATCGTAAGGAAACCTGCATGTGTCTAATTTCATTGAAATTCTGCCACACGTGTATTCTACCAACCCGCCTTGGAGCAGCATGGTGGAATAAGCTCCAAAACTTAAAAGGGAGAGAAGGCCTTAGCCCCGCATGGGACATTAACAGGCTGTTACTGTATAGGCACATACTATGGTTTCTCTCAAGTAACTAATGACTATCAATGCTCAGTCAAAGATATTTAGTTTAGGAAGCTGACATTTGAAACACACGTTAATCTTATAATGCATCCGCATATTTAAGGGGTAAAACTTGTATAAGGTAACTTTGTATAAATTATATACCTAACGAAGTCGGAATGCTATAAATACCATATGATATTGCTTTTGCCGTCTGGTTACATGTCATTTTTTGCTTATTTCATATCCATACAAGTATTAAGTTATATTAGTTAACAAAAATAATTTAAAAACCACGTAATTATACGATTATTTCATACTCATTGGTTCTGTGAGAAATATTAAACATTACTTACGACACCAATCTTGGGAACTAAGTTGATAAGCCACTTGAGCCTGTAGTTACACTGGCTCACTCATCAATTATACCGGAACACAGTAGTACTAAGTATTGGTAGAACTAGTGAAGTGTTGGTGGTACCAACTTAGACGGATTTTGTTCGGATTTTTCTAAATCCTCTAATCATAGTGCTTGAAAGCCTTTTATAAGCTTGAACAATACGGCATCTAAGTTTTGGAAATAATTGCTGCACAAAATTTTTATTACTTTAATCAAAGAATTCCACAAGTTTACATTAATATAAAATCATTTAGATCTTCATTGTTATCTTTGTAAAACTATTTGTGTTATAGTAGATATTTTATTATGATTATTAGGTTTTTCTGTCGAAAATTCTCAGTAGCAGCCCGGAGTCTGAAAGTTGGAAATGAGTACCTCGGAAAGCATCTAAAGCCTTTGGTCTGCGCCTGAACTCTCTCCGGTCGTGTTGGATTGTCCATCGGATTATGAGAGTAAGGGAATAGAGAGTGCAAGAGCATGCGCATACATTTGTGCAATATAGATAACTTGTCCTGTGCAGTTGGCTAATATCTCTTGAGATTGGGCGCCACGGCCAATCGGTCAGGAGGACATCAATATGTCGGCCGCTATTTAAAGGTTAATGTAACGATGAACTATTTACTATAACAGAATACAATCAACTTACTCATTTATTTATTTTAATTTATGACTATACTATCTTATCAAATATTAAAGGTTTAAAAGTTATCTATAAGTAGTATGCGTATAACATCTAATGGAAACTTTAAAACAAGTATATACAAATATATATATTAACGCGCAAAATATTTTTTTTTTCAAACTACCGGTATTACTTAATAAAAACTTTTTCTTTTTTTTTTCTTTTTTTAAGCGATTACTGTTTACGTTTTGCTTTTGGTGTTTGCTTGTTTGCTTGCACGCTTTCCGGTTTATGTATTCAAAATAATATTTATATTTTAGGTTATGTTTTTAATTTTTAGTAGTTTCTTCCACCATTTTGTTAATATGACACGAATGGTTTATAAAGGTAATTCTTAAATTTGACATAGAATACAATTTCATATGAAATATCCTGCAGAACCATGTGTTATACAGTCGTTACTACTAGTAGATAGTACTTAGTAGAACACAACATTACAACCCGGCTCTGTACATAAGAAGTTGGTGATATTTGTTTATAAATAATAATTGGTAGTATATGGTCATAAAATATTGCAAAGAAATCGACAAACGTTTTTTTTTTTAAATCAATCAGTACCTACTGTTTGAATTTATTAAAATCGGATAAAATCTTAAGATTATCTATATAAATCACAAAAGTTGAAACTTGTTAAAGTGTATTCGGATATATATTTTGACTAGTTACTGTCCGCGGCTTCGCCACCGTCTGAAGAGGAGGTGCTACGCTATGTTCTTTTCTTGATATAGGATTATAGGATATATAGGATATCCTATGCATAATTCATGATGATCAGTTGAGTTGATAGCACTCGAAAGCTTAACAAAGAAACTCAATTTCGCATAAGTATATAATATTTACTAATATTCATTTATGTCTGTCATGGATGGATGTCATTTGATTTATTAATACAACGGCCGAAGCTTTATCATTATCGTTAAAAGATTAGTAAAAATAAATTAAAATAAATAATATTTACACATTATTTAATATTAAAATCATCAAAAGGTCTTCGCCTTGCGGGCTGCCGCAAAGTTTAAAGCTATCGCATTACAAGTGTCAATGTCGTATGTGAAACTGATATTCCAATCATTCCACGGTTCATTCATCGTGGGGCGGATCGTATAATTATTTTTATAATAGGGTCAATTCGGTTAGTCCACATCCATGCCATGTTGAATACACCGGTTCTCGTCCGATCACCGAAGTTAAGCAATATCGTGCGCGTTCAGTACTTGGATGGGTGACCGCCTGGAAATACCGCGTGTCGTTGGCTTTTTTTATAAGACTTAACCTTGGGGTCGTGTACAAACGAAATATGTTTGCTCAATTTAAATATATTTTTTGATTTATTATTATTGATTATGTTACAATAAAGTTTCTAAATGGCTCCTATATTCATCTTATGCGTAGTCAAGAAAACATTTACAGAATACATCACTAGATGGCGCTGATTCATAACGTCGAGTTTCTACATCGCGATGACTAGATGTTCGCGAATTGAATTAGGTCCTCGCCGTATAGAACACTCGTCACTCTGGTTTCCCTTCAAAACGTATAAATCTTTCGCCTTTTACTAAAGATTTCCGTGGAGGGGAACACTCAAATGAGTCTAAACTTATTTTTGAAGCCTTGTGCATTAGCGCAAGGTTAATAAGAAACTATATCTAATACCGAAAACTAGCTATATGATTTGTCAGCCTATTAATAAACATTGCATCGTGTGTTCAGTGTTGATGTTTGGTAATGATAATATCAATTTGTCTTTGAAATTAGTTGTAAATATAAATATAGGTAAAATAAATAAAAGTGCTGTGTTCCAAAAAAATGTGCGCTAATGTATCTGGTACTAAACCAATCTCACGCACACATTAACGCACAATAAAAAATCTTACGCTGACGTCATTGAGACGTGACCAATGCTGGAACTCACAGTTAGCCTCTAAGTACCGAGCACTAAGCTGTT
The DNA here is from genome assembly GCA_905147175.2 of Nymphalis urticae. Classification (NCBI taxonomy): domain Eukaryota; kingdom Metazoa; phylum Arthropoda; class Insecta; order Lepidoptera; family Nymphalidae; genus Nymphalis; species Nymphalis urticae. The sequence continues at coordinate 12,821,105 of LR989995.1, read as the reverse complement.
TACTCACCAAAAATATAGTTGAATAAAATCAGTTTATCAAAAAACACTTCTATGGTAAGTTGGTTTCCACTGTACGTTGTAATTGTTTATTTTTATTTGTAATAGGCAGGCAGGCATGAGCCGCCTTATGGTAAATGGCCACGCAAAACCTACTGATCCGTCATCCAACTGATACGAATATTTATATTATCTTAGTATATAGTTTTAGGTCGGACATAGCTCTATCCTATGTGCTTAATATGTGTTTGTAATTTATTTCGTGCACGGCAGTGAAGGAAAACATCGTGAGAAAACTTGCATGTTTCGAAAAACTGCTTATCCACATTGGAGCAGCGTGGGGAAAGTAGCTCCAAACCCTTTCAATAAAACGCGAGGAAGTGATTATACGTCAGTAAGTTATATTGCCTTTATTTTTCATAAGGCACCAACTTTATTTGGTAAGGTTATTATATTAATTGATTTGTCCACACTATAAACATTTAATAATGGATCTTCAAGTAATTTTATTAAATTTTGTACACGAGGGTATATTTTTATTATTTGAAAGTAATCATAGGTAACTATTTCGGTCAATAAATATTAGTCAATACGTTAAGTAACATTTTATGGTATTTTTATATTGAAATTGGTATTTTATACACAAGCGTCGAAGCGATCCATAAAAATGTGAATAAATTGATAAAATATTGCATTAGCCATGAAATGGGTTTCTCGTTATTTCCATCTGTGATTAAAATGTAAAATTGTAAGAAATAAATAGAATGCAAATAAGGGAATATCGATTGCGAACACATTGGTATAATACACGTCCGATGGATAATGACACGCGTGAGTAATTATATCCTTTTCAGATTGTAAGATTAAGTATCACTTAAATTTATAATAATTAAGCATTTTCTTATGTGTTAACTATCAAACTATCGAATTATTTAGTTTATTCCTTCTTTCGATATTGTTTCAGAACGTAAAAAAAATTTGGTTCCTGTCCATGTTCGTTACTGAAATATTAAAACAAGTCAATTTACAGTATGCGATGTTTCCAATGCCTTATTTCCTGGTACCAGCTCCAATACCTATAATGGTACCAGCTCCAATACCCATAATGGTACCGGCTCAAAAAAAAGTAACCTCGACGACACCCAGAAATCCACCCTGCCCACCTTGTTTGTGTTTGCCGTCATGTACTCCAGCATTTTTTTCATACTGCTCTCTGTGCCATTTGAAATGCAGATGTAAAAGTGCGAAAGATACACCCGATCCAATGCCAAGTGGTTCAAATTTCGTTTATGCCATGCCAGTACCATTACCTCCGGTTATAGGTTCACCGCCAGTCGCCATTTTGAGCCCAGGCGAGGATTCATCCGAATCCTTAGAAGAATACACGGATTCGAGTAGTTCCGATTCTTATTAGTTAAGAATTTATATTCATAAGTCTTCGCAGTTCAGAAATTAAAAGATCAGCGATGATGATCTTTTTGAATTAGTTGGTTAAGAAGAACACACTTACTCAACCGTCGAACAGCAATACCTAGAATTGCCGTGTTCCGGTTTGAAGGGTGAGCCAGTTTAACTACAGACACAAGGGACAACACACTTTGGGAACTTAGTTCCCAAGTTAGGTAGCGTATTGCCGATGTAAAGGACTGTTGGTATTTCTTACAATGCCAATGTCTATGGGCGGTGGTGACGACACACCAGAGTTCTCCGTTGAATCCATGATAAAAAAATAAGACTCTCAACAGAAAGGAATTTAATTATATTTTTAAACAACTTCACTGTACATCAATCGTCGATAGAATGCCAGCAAAACCTTACTTTTTATCAATAAAAATATCATATTTACTTAATTACAAACATAATTAATATAACCGGTTTATAATTATAAAAACAGTATAAATTAATTTTAATCCTAATTAAAAGTTAAAGTATATATTAATTAGCTTGATTATTTATTACTAACTGTAAAAAAATCGCACCGGAAATATTAAGTTTTTGTGACAAAAATAAATCGTATTTATATTTTAAAATGATTAAAACAATATTTCAAATTTTAAAATCTTATTTAATTTAATTCGTCTTAATAATCTGCCTGGTAATCATAGTGTTAACACCATAAGTACAAAAAATGTTAGTGACTTGCTTAATTCATGCGGCACACCAAAATGATTTTAATAAAAAAAATAACTTCAATATTATCTAAAATTGATTGATTATGAATAACATTACTATATACTTAGTTTTTTTTTAAATGCGTCGTTATTTTAACGTTCAATCAATATATTGTATACGTATATTTTAACCACTAATATAAAATATTGACTTTATGATTAGATACCTTAGATGAGTTGCATTTACATTTCAAAATAATATTATTATTCTTTTTGTTTGACCATAAAGTACAATAGGCGGGGATTTCTATTTCTAAACCTCTTATATCTAGGTTCTGAAGCGCTGGTCAAACTAAAAATAACTAATTAAATATTAATCTGAAGGGTCATTGGTCGAACACAGATGTTGACGTAATAGGCGACCAATGAGCATTCAGTATTTAGTCAGATTAGTAAATCGGACTTTCCTCATCACTTTAGAGCTGGCGGTTAATATTCTAATAAAAAAATTGAAAAAACAAAGATATTCTTACAAATCCAATACTTTATATGACCTATTTTAATTGGGTTCGTAACCATTGCAATATAATGAACGTTCTGGCCAGAACCACATTGGAAAGTTACCTCTTTAACGGAATTGTTACTTAACTAAATATCTCCAGCTGACTTCGAGTCGAAAGTTGGAAGTTTTTCATGAATTAACGGCGTTGACACCTGAAGATTACCACTTCGTTCCTCATTATTCTTGTGACTACCAGAACAAAGCTGCTGCAGATACATCTGACGGAGAGCGTATGCCAAAATTGTCAAGCCTATTATGAATACCACCACTTCCACAACAAGAACGGTATATGGTAACAAATACGTGGACTGTCTTAAATGTCTCTTATCTTCCTCTGGTAACTCAGGCTGTACCTGAAACCGATATTTTTTATGAAGGCAATTAACACAACAATATAGTATTAAAAAAAAACTAAGAGATGTTACAATTCAATTAATGTGTGCACGATATAGCAGACGGCGCCTCTGAGTATGCATTCATACTATTATTATTATTTTTAATGATTTTTGACATCAGACCCCATTATAATCCCTTAAACACCATCAGGCGACCCAAATAATTATGCACTAATAACAACTAAAAATGGTACGACATAACCATTATTACTTTTCGAACACAGCTTAAACAGTTAATCTTACAATTTTAAAGTAAGCGAGAGGTACGACCATCTTGGAAAATGGTCTGACTCGAGGGTAGAAATCGACGTCCTTAACGTTTACATTTACTTGCAAAGTTAACCTTGCACCAAGAACTACTCCCGTTATCTGTAAACGAAAGAATTACATTTATAAATATGTATTAAGGCCAAAACATTACATATCAATAAGACATATTAATTGACCTCAAGTTATCTTTTATTTCTATTATTATTTACTATAGTAATATTAGTGTTCAAATCATTTTTCACAAAGATATTTTTTTGACAGAAAAACCCAATAACTCAATATTAGTCGCACCACGGAACTCGTGGCTCGAGGCTGTAGATCAGCCTTGCAAGCTAGTCACTAAACTAACGAACCACTTATATGAGTATAGATGATAGTTCATAACATAACTGGGGACCGATTTTACCAATTTATAACTGTAACGATACGTTCCCGATTCTGTTCCGATCCAACTTCGACCGAACTGCAACTGGCCAGTGTTGTTAGTGGAATAGGAAAACGGTTAACCAGCAGCAATTACGTTTCAATTCGGTAAATTCTTCGGAAAATTTGGTAGTTTTGGCCCCCAGATGTCAGACCAATGGAAGCAATGAACGTAAATATGATCATCCTAGGTTAAAAGTCATTACTAACCGGTTCTATTATAAATTCACTTCCATGTTCCTTCTCATTAGGACGCATACCCTCAATACGCTCATACACTTTGGGATTAGCATACAAAAAGTGGCCATTAGACAGAGCAATATTAAGACCTGTAAATAAAAAATAGAAATCGATGTAATATCGAAACACCATAATTTCATTATTAGTATGTATATCTGTTAAAATCTTACCGAACAGACACGGAGAGATATCGGAAATTCCATCAATGCATTCATTTATTTCTCCACAAAGACACTCCGTATTAGGATCGATAGAATAACTTTTATTGCTGATCTGATAGACGAAGGCCTCGGATGTGACATCCGTGGTCGTGGTGCCGACGTAGCCAAGGTCTAACATCCTGCAGAAAGTGTTCCGATACAGTCTGAGCGAGGCGTTGCGGGCAAATCCTGGTGTAAATGCGTACCCTTCGTACGTATCAACGAATGTGTTGCAACGTGTGCTGAAAATAAATACACGTGTCAGAACTATACGAATATGTTATTTTTCCATTATTTAAGATACTAGTTGACGATGGCAAGCAAATTCTAATTACATTCTAATATTTACCGATTTCTAAAGTCGCCGTGTTCCCACACCTTTAACCCAGGATGACCGTCTGTTTTTTTTACTGTAAATTTGTCAAAAACCGCTGTGCTCACCTCTAACACAGGTAAAGACGATTGATCATACAACTAGAAAAAAAAAGTACTATTTTTATATAATCATTATTTATTACGCGGTAGCAACATAGAGAAAACATTGCGCCATTTAATGATAAGTAGTCAATTTCGTCAGAGGCGTTAAAGGCATTTAAAAACCCTCAATATTTGTCAGTGTGCTGCGAAACAAATCATAAAATACATCGTGTCCCTTGTACTTACAATAGTAGTAATGGTCAATAATAAAAAGCGTCGAATTAGTATTTAAAGATTATAAGCAGGATGTAATGTGGTGCCCTGAGAGAGGAATGAAAGCCGAGACTGCTGAATAGATACTGACTTTATTTCCAATAGGTCGTACATTAAATAGGTACAAAATTAGGTTACGTAGTATATAATGATTAATAAGTATGTTTAGTTAATATAATCTATTCACTACATCTCATCTCCACCGCAATAAAAAAATAAAATAAACAATACAATTTATTTTATTTTAGTTTATATTACGAATGTTCATATAGTATAATGTCATATTATAATTACTATCTTTACAAACTTTTGAAGTAAGTATTTAGTACATAAACTTTTAACAAAATTGTTAGGTAATTGGTTCAAAATACATTTTTGTTCTGTTTTTGTGAATAACATAGTTTTTATTATCCTTAATTATTTCTACATTGGGTGAACATTCCCTTATTACTTTGTATGGACCTGAATATATGTTTTGGAACTTACTGCCGGTTTCATTTTTTATTAAAATCAAATCATTCTGTTTATAAGTCACAGGGTTTATATTACGATCATACTTATCTTTTCTTTTTAATTTACTTGCTATTAAATTTTCTCTAGCCTCTTTTTGTGATGTTTGTAATCTGAATTTGAGTTCCAAAGGATAATTATCAAAATTGTACAAAGGATCAACTTGTGCTGATCGCAAATTAGATGGTAAAATACATTTCTTACCGAACACCAACTCATAGGGAGTGAACTTAGTCTCCGTATGTACTGCAGTGTTATAGGAAAAACACCAAAATGGAAGCCACATGCTCCAAGCTTCTGAGTGATTGTCTGTCTGTATTCGCAAATAGTTACCTAGATGTTTGTGAGAATTCTCCAAGGCACCGATACTTTGATGATGATAAGCAGTAGATTGCAGCTTGTTAATATGCAAAAGTTTACAAACCTCTTTCATTGTGTCCGATAAAAACTCCGTTCCCCTGTCTGTAGCTATCTCCTTCGGAATACCATACCTGAGTATAAAATTGTTTACGAAGTTCCTGGCTACCTCATCTGACCTTTTTGATATTAATGGGTAGGCCTCAACATACTTGCTCAACTCACATTGTATAGTTAAAATGTACACATAATTATTGTACTCTCTCTCTAACGGCCCTACTATATCTAAATATACCTTTTCAAACGCTGAAGTTGCCGTCGAACTAATTGTCATAGGTTCCTTAGTATAATGTGAGGAATGTTTTTGTTTTTGACATTTGTCACACCTTTTTATAAATTCTGTAACATCAGCTTCTAATTTTGGCCAAAAATAATATTTCTTTATGTTATTTACCATTCGTCTTATGCCGGCATGGCCACTTGTGGGTAATATATGAAAATCGTTTAAAATTACACACTTATCGTCTTTATCAGTTATTCTCTTTGTTCCCCTTAAAATACATATACGTGGTCCGGACCAACTACATATGTTATTTACTTCATTTATTAACTTTTCCACAAATTTATTATTTTTCTCAGTCTTAATAAAGTACACTTCTTTAATATTTATTTTCCCACAAAATATTTTCAGCTCTCTCACAAATTCGCCTGGCGATAGTTGCGATCGAGAAGCTAAATTAATAAAAATAGTATCCATTGAGGGCACGTAACTCAAACATCCCTTCTCATGCGTTATCTCTCTCAATTTACGATATCGATTTAATTCATAAGCGCTTATGAAACGTAATTCCGTGAAATATTTCGGTTTGCTATGTACTTCTACAAGTTTTGGTTGATCAGTCCCATCGTTTTTAGAAATAATAGCATCCCGTTGTTGCTTAGCCATCTGGCCACGCGTCATTACATTCATCACCGTTTGATTCATCTCTTTCAAGTCCTCAGAAGTTAAATGCAAACGTGAAAGTGCGTCAGCGGCAGAATTATTCTTCCCTTTTAAGTATTCAAGTACAAAATCGTATTCTTCTAATGCTAACCTAAATTTAATTAAGCGGCTAGATGGATCCCGCATTCCAAATAAATAGATAAGCGGCTTATGATCAGTCTGAATTTTGAATGTCCTAAAATACCATGCGACTTACAAGGTAACGTGTCAAATACATAAAACTTATGACTAATATACTGCCCGTGTACTGTCAACTGTAAACATACGTATCCGATAGCCTGTACCTTTCCACCTATCCCGTTTATTGTTATGTTTTCTTTGTTAATTGGAACGTTGAAATCTAAAACATGTTTATGTTTTATAGCTGAAATTGAGGCTCCCGTATCTATGAGCCAGTTAAAAGCGTATCTGTCTTTATAAAATAATTTTATGAAGTAACTACTATCGCTGGCTAGAATACTATATGTTGTAGGCACGAAAAAAATCATTTTCAGGTTCCGAATTCTGAGTGGATGCACTCGATTGAGGCTGTAACTCATCAGTTATTATTGTCCGAATCTGTCCTTTGAATGGTCTATGACCCCTAGAATAATTATTAAAAGTTCTACCTCGATATGGCGCTCTACCCCGTGGCGCTCCCCGTGGCTGAGATTGTGGCTGCTGGACCCATTGTCCAGTCTTGGTATGCGACTGTCGCCCGTTGTAGCTAGGGTTGCCTCGGCAACGGTCAGTATTGTACGTACCTCTTGGAATGCTCTGATGAGAAGGCGGCCTGGAAGTGTTTTTAAAGAAACGATTATTATTATGCCTTGTTAGTGTAAACACTTCAGCAGTTGAACTTGAACCTGAAATGTCCTCATCGATTGCGGCCTGAATCGCGTCTTTCAAATTTTCAAATTTTTGAGCCGTAATAATAGTGCCAATCCTACGATTTCTCAATCCGTCGCTAAATTGACGAATTGCCTGTTTCTCGTTAATAGATTTTAAAATATTAAATTTTTCAACATTTCCCTCAGATTGAGAAATTGTAAGATCAACGAATAATTCGGATAAGGTTTTTCCGAAAACATCTATAGATGCATCATTTTGCCTGCAATTAAAAAACTGTTTTTGCAAGGCATTTGTAGATTTTTTCGGTAAAAGTAACCTTTTCATATCATTTACAAGATCAGTTACAGTGTCGTATTTCGTTGCTAATTTTAGCTTGGCAGACTGCGACAATCTGCTTTTCAAAGTAAAAGATATTAAATACGTCTGTGACTCAGTATTGAGAACCGAACTATAATACTCAATACCATCGATAAGTTGTCGTAAATTAGAAAGCTCATCATTCATCACTGGCAATAAACTCAAAGCTACCTTCAGGTCGAATTTATCCATTGTTGAAAAAATACTAGAACCGTCTGAAATTCGACACAACTCAGTAATTTCATCAAACAATTTCTTAATATCCGTACGATATTTTTCAAAAATAAGACGCTCGTCCTTTTCAATGCTTTCAGTTCAATACTTTCTATATAATTATTATATTGTGCAATAATACATTTAGCTTCGTCTAACTTAGTCTGCAATATTTTACCTTGTCGTCTAGCGGGTCCTATTTTAATTAAATACTGTCTCACTACTAATAAATCTTCATATAATTTCTTTAAAAATGTTGCCATAGAGTTTAAAAATACTTAATATGCATAATAGAATATTAACATACCTGTTTTAAACCCTGGATCCTCCACATATAATTAAGAATTGTAACATTTATAATAATACACGAGTATACATTATATATTTAGTTACATACATTTAGTTATACATATTTAATTATACTAAGTTTAGATAATATTTTTAGCTAATAAGTTTTATTTTTTATTTTTATATATTATATTATAACAATATTGATTATACGTTGGTAAATAAGGCTACAGTCCACTAAATAATGTCCATAAACTTGCCGAAATTCCGATGTACGCGAAAAGAAATACACATATTTATGTAACCGCACTTCACCTCATACCACTTTATACGCTTTTGAACACTTTTACACTTTGCTATCATCGATCTTCAAATCGGGGTAACCCTGGCGCCGTCGAAAGGAGAGTTGTCGCACCCTGCTGCCACTCGCGTTCAACTCAAATTCCTGCCGTATCCATCTCGTATGACATTTCCGATACATCCGGAATACTCCATACAGGACTACCAAAACTAGGCAAAGTACCACCACGCATAACAGGGCGCTCGACGTTTTCATGTGAAATCGGAACTCCTCGATTGGTGCATCATTTGTGCCCCCAGCTGCATTTTGTGCTATCACGAACTTCTCTTCTTTAGACTGCTGTTTCCCCATTTTCGAAGCACACTTTTACCACACTAGCACCGCTGTCGTCAGTTTTAATAGATTTTTTTTTATTATTATCCGACGATTGCATTGTGACGAGAAGACGTTGTTTATAAATCACTGTCCATATATGTAAAATCGGTCGGCGACGCGGCGGCGGACGGTGTCAGAATACTCGCGCGCGTGAATCTACTTTTGGCAGGGTCGCCATGTAATGTGGTGCCCTGAGAGAGGAATGAAAGCCGAGACTGCTGAATAGATACTGACTTTATTTCCAATAGGTCGTACATTAAATAGGTACAAAATTAGGTTACGTAGTATATAATGATTAATAAGTATGTTTAGTTAATATAATCTATTCACTACATCTCAAGGATATGCATTAGTTAAAAAGTATTTGATTGACTTCGTAATTAAAAAGATGAAAAATAATAAGATTCTGCTAGTAATATGTCAGTCAACTCAGTGACAAGTATACATTAATAGTATATAGGTTTATAAATAACAATAACACATATTCAAAAGTATCATTATAAGCCATTCACTGGTGGTAGAGCTTTGTGTAAGCTCGTCTGGGTAGGTACCACCCACTCATCAGACATTCTGCCGCAAAACAGCAGTACTTGGTATTGTTGTGTTCCGGTTTGAAGGATGAGTGAGCTAGTGTAATTACAGGCAAAAGGGACATAAGATCGTAGTTCCCAAGGTTGGTGGCGCATTGGCGATTTAAGCGATGGGCAACATTTCTTACAATGCCAATGTCTAAGGGTGTTGGTGTCCACTTACCATCAGGTGGCCCATATGCTCGTCTAAAATAATATAAAAAAATGTATAAAGATTTCATTATTATTTAAGTTTAAAATTTTAGTGCTGCGCGTTAGAATAATTCAGATTATTATTCTAATCTACCTGGCCTACTCCCAACTAAAACACTAAAGGTAATAAGCAAACGATCTTACTCGATCCAAAATGCCCATTTTGCTGAAGGTAATCCAGCCCGGCATCAGAGTATTGGATAGGGCTATCAAAGGCTCATCGTAGCCCCAGAGGAGGTCGTGGACATTGATGTTTATAATAGGCTTTGAGTGCAGACGGTCCGCCAGCACAGTGAACCCGGCCTTGGTCCAGAAAGGGTATGAGCTGAACATCGATGATATTGCCTGAAATAAGAAACATTTTGACCTGCTTAAGATGAAATGGTATTAAGGGCGTTACCATAGCGATACGTAGTCATTTTTCTATCGAATTGATTCAATAACAACCTCCTTACCAACATTGCAGCATTCGGAACTGTGACATTAACTCGTTCGGGGTCATCAATGGACAGTTCGCGTTGGAACTCTGTCCTGATGCGCGGTATGTACCTCATCACTTCAGCTTCTTCGTCGACCTCGAATTTATCATTCATTCGGTATTCTCTGTAATAAATGATCGAAACTAAAGGATATAATAAATAAAAGTTTGTGTAGATAAATCATTCTAATAATTCGCCATGTCTGTGCTATAGCCAATATTCTACAGATTGGGTCGACGTACCATTTTAGATTTGTCTTACTGACTTTGTATTCATTTATTTCAACTATACAGAAAATAGTTTTAAATTATAACAACTGTCAGATGCTGTAAGCATTCTTTAAGATAGCACTGCACTCGTATTGACGTGTGCGATTAGATAATGGGATGAAATATTCAGTGTAAGACCAAGTTAGATTGTAATATATAATATTAGATGTGATACCAATTAATATTAAATACTACTGGAGAGTATCTGTCATTTATTATATTAATCAATAATAATCTATATTTTTAATCGGCAACAAGAACATTGACAGATACTCTTTATGGCGGGAAACTGATGGAGTTGAATTCTATTTACGAGCATTGTGGATTGCGTGTTGAGATCTAGTTTTTACATCAGTTTCATATCAGACGTAGTAAAACAAGTTCGCGAACTTCATGTACGATATTTTTCACAGTTGAATAATAACCGTTGAGTATAGATTCAGTGTTCGATAATGTGTTTAAGCATTAACTCACCGGTAAGTAAAAGGTCCAACTTCCTCGAGCCGAAGCTTGTGGTCATCCCCGGATTGGAACGCTTCGGCGTTGGTGACATTGAACACGTACACTTTTACGAAGCTAAGCGCATTTTCGCGTGCTAAGATTTCATAGAACTTAGACCCCACTGCTATTCTCGTAATCTGAAGTAATAAAATCTGATGTATACGTGGCTGATATATGCATTATGCATCTATTTAAACTTGTTATATAAATATATTTTAAAAATAAATAAAATGAAAATGCTCACGAAATTAATGATTAGATGTTGAGGGTCCAAAAACACCAAGACTGCTGGTATGACGAGTAATATTAACCCAATTGCTATTAGCACAGACAGCGTCCCTGAAAACGATAAATATATTGTACAGGTACTAATAAATTCTCACTGTAAGCATGCACAGACCATTTGTTACGACTTTTAGCCTATAATTTAAAGCAATAGGAGATATTTGTCTCTTAAAAAATACTTTTAAATTCTAATTAGGTAGGTACCTATTAGTTAGGATTTTGTAGATATTTTATATTTAAACTTAAATGGGGGTTAGTTTGATTGTTTGCTTGTTAGACTTTTACGTCTTAGCTACTGAACTGATAATCAGGAAATGCATACACGTTTACAGTAGTTAGTAGTAGTAGTAGCACATTCGTAAAGACAGACGTTGGCGGAAACGTGTAATTTTAAATGTTTGCTTGGATGTAGACGTGGCGTTGTTGGTAGTTACTTGCCTTTCACGCCAAAGGTTGTGAGTTCGATTCCCACAAAGGACAGACATTTGTGTGCATAAACTAATCTGTTTTTCTGAGTCTGGGTGTAATTGTCTATATAAGTATGTATTTACAAAAACAGTAGTATATGTAGTATATCAGGTGTCTAGTTTCCTTAGTACAAGCTCTGCTTAATTTGGGATCAAGCCGTGTGTGAATTATAAAAGCAAGAACAAATATTTACTATGTTATACATGCAACCCTTGAATGGTCGGATACCCAAAAATAAAATAAATTCTATTAACCCTTCTAACTTAATTTTTTAGTTAAAGCTACGGTGTTAGATGTGGGAATTAAACACAGCCAGTGCTATTCTGTAAGAAATCACTTCATTGCTAATCCATGAAATGTTGACAAGCGACCTATAGTGATATACTATTTTGATGTGTATATTCTTGAAATGTTATAATTATTATGGTCAATTTCGCATATCACTCTGACATTACAAGACCGTTTTCTGCGGCGAGTTTCGAGTTTGTCCTCACAGAATAGCATGGAAGCTTGTGCTTTGAAAAATAAGATTTTGTGTTATTTCGTTAAAAAATACTGTCACTCTGCCAGTCTCCTTTGTGCACTTACTCGTGTTATCGTTTGTGGTTTTATTACTTCTGCACTTCATATTATTATTTGTGTGTATCAACTGTCATTGAAGACACCTGAAACGAGAAAAAACATATTAGGAATATTCATATGACTAAGAAAAAGAAATGTCAATCGTCAATCATAAAAACTAAGATGTTATGTTCACGCTGGTTTTGTGGTAAATTACTGGTTTGGTAGCTACCCAAACGGGCTGATACAATGCCCTATCAGAAAATAAATTTGCACATCCACATCTTATTATTAAAGTATTTAGTGAGTAGAAAAAATAGATCTGGACTTTAAACCTGGGACACAACCTATTGGCTTTTTTCAATATTTTTGCTTCTGTAGAAATACTAAAATATTACCGAAATTGCTCTAAAGGGACGAGACACAGTATATGTATAAGTAGTTCAAGAACGAGAAACTAACTGGACAAGCGGGAATCTTCGGAGGATTCACGGCTGTCATGTGAAAATGAAATGTAAATTAAAAAAAAGAAATATATAAGTATTCAATTCATAATAGACGTAATTATAGGTGTGGATGTACATTATAATGTATTCGAAATTAATTTCGCATGAAACGAAGCGAAACAAAACCACTCGCAAAATGGAACTATGCATGTCCTTGGAGATTTTTACAATAGTTATCACTAAATAAAATAATATACTATTCTCAGAGCATTGTTTCTATGAGCGGTGGATGTTTTTAAATTTTAATTTAATGTGATTTGACAAAGATTGGTGTACCGCAAGGCACTGAGAATTAGTTGGACCATTAGATCCCATTTTGTTACCAATTAATATATATTAGTTTTGGTACATTCTTGCTAAAAGTCAATTTCAAAGTCAAATTTTTTGTACAATGATAAACGTCATTGTCATACAAGAGAATAAATAACTTAAAAATTAGTAATATAATTTAAAGTTTACTGCTTCGATTGTATATAGCTAATTTATAAGGCCGCATATCCTGAGGTCCTGGGTTCGAACCCTAAGTTGGGCCTATATAAGTTTATTAGATTTTTATTAGCAGTGCTTACAGTCCCGTGCATCGGAAATTTCGGTCGTCTCTCCCTTTGGAATAAAGGGTGCGCCTCTGTTATATATCTTCACTTGATCACTGTGATTTCACTGGCTCACTCACATACAGAATATTGTTGTTCATTAGTAGAATAATAATTAGTGAGTTAGAAAAGATGGATTTTCAGAAAGGTTTTTATTAGGCTAATTATTTAAATATTATTAAATTATTACAAAATAATTAAAGAGTATGTAAGCTTTATAATGTATCTTTGAAATAGTGCTGTTTTTATTTTTGAGAAATACCTAAACAAATAAATAAATGTTATTAAATAAAAAATAAAAACTTCTTACCAATTTCTTTGCCTAGAAACAAAAACACTTTAATTGTATACTGATTATTTCTAAGTTTAATCAAATAAATGCATTAAAAAACGTACGCGCGCTTGATACTGTTCACAAATGAAAAATAACTTACTGAAGAATCCGGCGCAAGCGCTTAAATATAAAACCAAGTTTATATATGGTGAATATAATATGTACTATATGTGCATATGCATGAACACTTTAAATATTACTTAAAATGTTTTAATATAATTGCAATGCTATCCTAGCATAGCTATGCGCTCGAACTAGCTATCCGTGCAGTGACGGAGAAAGAATACATTTCACTGCCCCTTTCCCATGGGTGTCGTAAGAGGCGACTAAGGGATATCATCTGGTGGTAGGATGATAAACATCCGCCTGGCTTGTTACCACCGTACGCATGGTGAAAATCTCGTGAAGTGGCTTGCAGCCGCGTTTCGAGGTCAGCCAGCGTACAGCCAGTGCCCGAGCGAGCATTGCCGCGATGGGTGTTGGTCCAGTGGAAACGGCTGCTGAACCAATGCCGGGGGAAACACGCCTCCACACTTTGCCCATCCCTATCGTGGCAATACGTCGCTCGCTTCACGTCTCTTTACGAGGCGTGAAGAGGCATCTTGCGGGCCGGCAAGGCGAGGGCGGCTAGTGCAGAATCTTCTTCCCGACTGTACTGGCCGTCCTCGCGTTTGGACTCTACTACCACTTAACATCAGGTGGAGTAGAGTCATTTGCCCACCCGGGAAATATATAAAAAAAAAAAAAAAAAGAACGCCTCGGTGCGGCGTGATCTCGGAAATTTGAATGAGGTACGAGGTGAGTCCTATATACCCTGCCCCGTGTGAGAAGTAACTTGTATATATCAATGGGTGCTTAAATTAGTTAGACTAAAAAAAAACAAATTACTAAATTATGTCGTGAGGCACTTTTTATATGCAAATGCATAAGATATGATTTCTACCATCTAAACGATGCCTGTAAGTCATTTTGAAGACAAATCAAGGACGTCATTAATATTAGATTATCCTAATTACCTTAGCAAGCGATAAGGTAATTTATACACCGCTGAGTGCGCCGAAATACCCACTAAAAACCAGCGGTGTCCTCTCGCCCGACAGTCGGCCCGCCGTAAGGTTCAGTGAGGTCTTGTACACAAAATTAAATAAGTGTTGTTTAAACTGTCTTTAACACTTTACTAACCCATTACTACCATATTAATAATTTGGTCGCTACTTACGTCAACGCCAGTATTTTTTTAAAGTGTGTTCTACAATCCTCGAATTAATTCCTCGGTTTCTAATGTTTTTGTGCAGATTCTTAATTTTTTGTAACTATTTTTTTTTTGTTATACGTTTTTATCGATCTTATTTAGAGCTATAAAGAACTATATTTTGCCAAATGTTTATACTTTGTCTCCAGTCTTTGTGTGCGTATGTATAGAAACTGTTAAATAAGTAATACTAATATACTATATCGTTTATTTTATTGGTTTAAGAACCAATTTTATTTACTGATAATAGTTCTTCACTGGTGGTAGAGCTTTATGCAAGCTCTTCTGGGTAGGTACCATCCACTCATCAGACATTCTGCCGCAAAACAGCAGTACTTGGTATTGTTGTGTTCCGGTTTGAAGGGTGAGTGAGCCAGTGTAATTACAGGCACAAGGGACATAAGATCGTAGTTCCCAAGGTTGGTGGCGCATTGGCGATTTAAGCGATGGGCAACATTTCTTACAATGCCAATGTCTAAGCGCGTTGGTGACCACTTACCATCAGGTGGCCCATATACTCGTCCACCTTCCTTTTTTATAAAAAAAAAAGAAAAGTTCCTCCTAAAAGTAAAAACTTTCGTCGAGACAAACAAAGCATGTTATTTTTTGTAAGCGATTGATTAATCGGGCATCTCATTCATCTCGTGCTTGACGGTGAAGAAAACATTGTGAGGAAAACTGCATGAAAACTGAAATTCTGTCACATGCGTATTTCACCAATCCGCATTGGAGCAGCTTGGTAGAATAAAATGTAAAAATCCTCTCAAAAAAAAAGGAGAGGCCTTAGCCCAGCAGTGGGACATTCACAGGTTGTTACTGATTACTTACTGACTGACTGAATAAATTTATTTGTGTGATGCACCTTCAATTAGTTTACTAGTGTTAAATAAAAACTTTTGCATCTAATACCAGACTAAGACTTTAATGTAAACAAAATATAAATTCATTGTTATATAACAACAAATCCGTATCATTTAATATTTCCTCAAACGATAATACGTATAATACAAAAACACCCGACACTTGCAAAGTAGCAATACCTATCTAACTAGTTAAAAAAAATTAAACACGAATGACCTCTACTTTATAAATATTTCTAAATTGTAAAGTTAAATAAGAGTCGTATCATTTTGCATATTATATGCATACTTTGACTAAGTGGAATTGGGGATAGGCTTTCTTTACCTGTGACAATAATCAGATTGACCTACGTATTCCGAATTAGGAATTAGGCTTTTAAGTACGTTGGTATTTCTATGTTTTAAACTTGGTCGGCTAAATTTTCATGTGCTTAATTTGAGTTTATAATTCATCTCGAGCTCGGTGATGAAGGAAATTATTGTGAGGAAACAAAAAAGTAGGATGCACAAACCCGCATTGAAGAAGCATTGTGGAATAAGCGCCAAACCTCCTCGACCTTCAATAGGAGAGGGGCCTTAGCCCAGCAAGCTTATCAAGTCTTATGATATAACTTCCATAATATTTTTTTTTTCAGCCTTTTGCCGTCCACTGCTGGACGAAAGCCTCCCCCATAGAACGCCAACCATCCCGATCTTGGGCAGTCCGCATCCATCCCGTACCTGCCACCTTTTTTAAATCGTCGGTCCATCTTGTCATGGTCTCCACTCTAACACGTGTCGGCTCCATCGGCCATCAAAGCGTCTGGAGACATGACCAGCCCACTTCCACATCAGAGAGATAATTCTACGCGATGTCGATGACTTTAGTTCTCTGGCGAATATCCTCATTTCGGATTCTATCGCCCAGAGAAACCCCAAGCATCGCGCGTTCCATCGCTCGCTGAGCGACCTTAAATTTGTGGACCAGTCCTACGGTGAGTGTCCACGTTTCGGCACCGTAAGTCATTACAGGTAGGACGCACTGATTAAAGACCCTGGTCTTAAGCGACTGAGGGATCTACGATTCAAAAATATGATGCAATTTCCCGAATGCAGGCCAGCCCAAACGTATTCTTCTTTTAGCCTCCTTCTCAAAGTTGTGCCGGCCAAGTTGTATAGTTTGGTCCAGGTAGATATATTCCTGCACAACTTCAAGTGGAGAGCCATTTACGACCACTGGTCGGGACCAGTGGTCGTAAGGGATACATGTTGGTTTGCCATGATTTTGGTCTTTTCAATGTTCATCCCGAGACCTACTCGTCTTGAAGAATCGCTCAGGTTGTTTAGCATCTCTTTCAAATCCTGCAGAGTCTCCCGCATGATGACAATGTCGTCGGCAAATCGCAGATGTGTAATGTGTTGGCCATTGATATTAATGCCGCGTCCGTTCCAATCGAGCGTCTTGAAGACGTCCTCCAATGCATTGCTAAAAAGTTTCGGAACACCTGGACATATCGACAGTCAATTAGGCATCTCTGCATGGATTCCAGAACAGCCCAGGTCTCGATGGTATCGAAGGCTTTTTCGTAGTCCACAAACGCTAGGCATAGAGGCTGATTATATTCCTCGGTCTTCTGTATTATTTGCCTGAGTGTGTGTATGTGGTCTACGATAATGAAGCCTTTTCGAAACCCAGCCTGCTCAATGGGTTGGAAGTCATCGAATTTCCGGGCAAGACGATTCGTGATTACCCTCGAAAACAACTTGTAAACATGGCTTAAAAGTGAAATGGGGCGGTAGTTCTTCAGAAGAGCTTTATCACCCTTCTTGAAAAACAGAACCACCACACTTCTGCTCCATGTCCTCGGTGTAATACCATTATGGAGGACGGAATTGAAGATGTTAGCCAGCTCTCTCAGAACTGGTGTGCCTCCTGCTTTAAGAAGCTCTGAGGTAATTCCGTCATCTCCTGGAGCCTTGTTGTTTCCAAGTTGTCCGAGAGCAATCCTAATCTCGCCCAAATCGATGTCGGGCGTCGAATCGGCGTGTCAGTCTGGCTCGTGGGTCATCCGCACTGTGGGACTCAGGTGGAGGTACTCATGATGAGTATAAAGTACTTTTCGACATCAGCTAGAATCTCTGGTTTTGAGGTGACGGTTGTGCCTTGTGTGGTTCTGAGTTTTGTCAGGTGAGAACAGGAGGTATGTAACTTTGCAAGAACCTTTGAGCCCCTATTGAGTGCTATAGCATCTTCAATATTCCGGGTATTAGCTCGTCTTGTGTCACGCCTTATTAGTTTTTTAACCTTCCTGTTAAGTGCCTAACACTCAGATGGCGTCATGTTCTGCTGTTCTCGTCTCCTCGTCATCTCGTTCAGACACTCGCGTGAGAGCTTCGACTTACGTCCATTGCTCTTTTGTCGAAAGTAATTTTGGCCCACTTCGCGGATGACACACACCAGACTTTTGGTAGCGTCGTCAATGTCCTGCCTGGTTTCCAACATGGCAAATCGGTTTGGTAGTTCCAACTGGAAGCTTTCGCAACCAGCTTGGACCTGGGGCAGAATTGGTCTAAGAGTCGACTTCATTAACCGCGATCGTTCGATTTTAGTGTTAATATTCAGGGTGCCTCTTAACAAGCCGTGATCACTTCCAGTGTTTACCCTGTTGATGACGGAGACATCCCTGAATATTTGGCGCTTATTGGATAAAATGAAGTCGATCTCATTCATCGCTATGTTATCGGGGCTTCGCCAGGTCCACTTCCTTTGGGGCTTTTACTGGAAAAATAAATTCATCAAAAATAATCCCTGAGCCTCAAGGAAGTTTACCAGCGTTTGCCCCCGATGATTCCTGCGCCCATAGCCGAATTTTCCTACCCTTGATTCACCATCTTCATGTACTCCCACTTTGGCATTGAAGTCACCCATAACAATTGTGTAGAAGGTACTGGTACGAGACATAGCTTTCACTATGTCTTCGTACATGGCTTCGACCTCTTCGTCAGTGTATGTAGACGTTGGGGCATACACTTGTATAACCTTCAAGGCATACCTCTCAGTTATCTTTAAGACAAGGTATGGCCGACACACTGCCAACCTCCACGACATTGCTTCTGAGTGACTTGTGGATCAAAAAGCCGACGCCACCTTGGGATGGTTGGTGTCCTTCTCGGAAGTAGAGTAAGTGACCGGAATCTAGTGTCATCGTGTCCTCGCCCTGTCTTCGGATTTCTGATAGACCTACTATATCCCAGTTAATACGACTTAACTCTACTTCCAATTCTGTCAGGTGTTCGTCCAGCCGCAGAGAGCGTCCATTATACGTGGCCAAAAACAGTCGCCGTTTGTGGTACCCTGCCGTAGTGCGGGGATTCTGAGCACCCCCATCGCACCGTTACCATGGCCGGTACCATGGCCAGGAATAGTGCGATTACCGGGAATTGGGGGCCGTGAATTTGTGTCCCCCCCCCCCCCTAGGGGGGTTTTTGCCTTAGTCACCGCGCTTGGCAGGCGGGTTGGTGACCGCAGTGGCTGGAATCTTTCACTAATAGCGCTGCTGCCCGCTATCAGGATTTCAGATTCCAGCATTTGTGTGGTTATACCGCCACGATTTCGGTCGCCAGAGCCTTGTTCGTTGATTAGCAGGATGTACCACGAGTAGGTGAGGTTGACGGTAGGGAGCCTAGGTTATTGTTGACTCCCCTTACACTCCATAATAATATAATGTTAAAATAATTAAAATATTTGTTATAATATTTTATTACCATTCAAAGACCTTAGTTAAAGTTGATATAATACAATATACATATATCCAACGTTTCCAAAAATATAGTATCTTTAATGGACTTTTCTAGGTTATATATATTTATATTTCATTAAATATATTAAAATTTTATCTTAAAAACTTTTTATTCATTCCATATAATTTTTTTGTTAATTATCACATGGTTAGATTTAAATATAATAAATATTTATATTACTATATATATTTTGTTCATTTTTTGCTAGTTTACAAAAGCTAGTTACGTTCGTAATTCACTTGTAAGTTGTGAATAGGCGTTTCGCTTTACGAGTGCGAACAAAAAATTCAAAAATAATTTTGTATGAAAATAGTTAAAATGTAAGAATTACGTGATTTTAATTATTTGCAGTAGTTTTTATATAACATTAATTAATTGTAAATTCGTTTCACAAAACTGCATGGGAAAAAAGAGCGGGGCGCGACCTCGTGGATTGAACTATCAACCAAAACGCTATTCTTTTGATTTTTGTAACTGATATTCAAAATTAAGAAGTACTTGCATAAATTCTAATAATGAGTATTAGTTCGTACTTTCATTGTTGGTGAATCAAATAAACATAGTATTTTTGATTGCGTTATGGAGAAAGACACTAATCTATTCTTAAAAAAAACTTATCTAATCGTGGAGTTTTTATTTGTGTGATTTACGCAGCTTTGTAATTAAAATGGTGGAAACGATTAACTACTGAGTGTCTGGCTGGTTCTTCTCATGATACTCCGAACAGAACAGCGGTCGCTTTTTATATGGTATAATCGTGTAAAATGACCGTCGAGCAGGAAAAATTACCATGCCGGAAAAGAAAAAGGCGCTATGCGCATCTTCTCCCCACGCCACAATAGGCGCCGCCGCGAATTGGGGGGTTTCACAGTACCCTGGGAACCCACCCTAGAGAATGGAGGCCCGCATAGGCGGGCCAGCCGTCAGAGCGCCATGGTAGCATGCGAAAGCGATCCCGTGGCGCTCCTCGTTAAGACGGAAAGGGTACGGGGAGGTTTTAGTGGGTAGGATGGTGGCCTTCTGCCCCGTGAGTCCCACATAACGGTCCCGGTCGTGGACCGGGCGGTAGGCGTAAATGCCTTTCCTCCTCGACAACAAAAAAACAAAAAGGACAAATTACCATAATGATTTCCTCCAAAATTAATTTGGCTACGGCGGTCACTCTTAACTGAGATTTCAGCTGCGCAGAACCTATAAGAGTGCGACAGGCATATATGTGTGTTTGCAAACTCAAGTGTACTCTCTCTCATAATTAGACTATTCATTCTCTCTCATAATTAGATTGGAAGGCGAATCAGTCACGATTCGAAAGAGTTTAAGCACAGAACCGACAGCTTTACCTGCGGTACGGAACGGTTTCAAGGTTACCATCAGATCGCATTTGACCGCCCACCTGCCTATTACATAAAAAAACAAAAATATACTTACAAAGGTATGTGCTTGGGATTCGCGATTAATCACTGGGCTATATCGGCTCTCTACGTCTACCTTAGTAACAAAGCAGGAATTTATTTGCAAGTTTTTCTAATGTTTTTAATGTTTTCTGTTGTTAATAATTTAAATATAATAATCAAATCTAACGTCGGAACGACTGTTCCAAAAAGAACATATATTTTTTACGATTAACTATTGTGCTGATATTACAAAAAGCTTACATTATTAAAATTTTAAACAATTATTTAGTGATTAGCATAATCTATAATTAAGCAACTTTTTTGTAGACTTGTTGACGGGTCTTCCATATCAATGTCCGACGATTATTGTCTAAACGCAAATTATACCGAGTATCGGATAAGAGGAGCCCCCCATCTCTTCCTAGGCGACTAATGGACTGTGACGTCATCCCTCCAGATGAGCAGCAGAAGAAAATCACTTGAAATTATTTTTGTCAGATATTTTTGCTAAATCTGATTGTCTTTAATTGTTTTTATATTATATCTCTGTATCACGTTTTATCCTTTGGTGAATAATAATGTATTTTCTTATTTGTAACTTTGATGTATAAATTAATTGTATGGATGATTGTCGTTCTTTTCCAAGGTCTAGATTTTTATTATTGTGTCGAGTTGATTTAAAAGATTTTTGAGATTGGCGTTACCGTGTTACAAATATCATATATTGTCGTTAATAATCTTTAACTTCGCTTACAAATGGAGCCTAAAGACATCCAGCGCCATCTATTAGCACACAGAGTAGTATACTGGTGGTAGAGCTTTGTGCAAGCTCCTCTGGGTAGGTACCACCCACTCATCAGATATTCTGCCGCAAAACAGCAGTACTTGGTACTGTTGTGTTCCGGTTTGAAGGGTGAGTGAGCCAGTGTAATTATATGCACAAGGGCATAAGATCGTAGTTCCCAAGGCTGGTGGCGCATTGGCGATTTAAGCGATAGGCAACATTTCTTACAATGCCAATGTCTAAGGGCATTGGTGACCACTTACCATCAGGTGGCCCATATGCTCGTCCACCTTCCTTTTCTATATACAAAAAAAAAATCGTATGTAGTAGGTTACGGACAATGGATATATGACAGTGTTTAAAAACAAATCAAATAAAACATTAAATATTTCGGTTAAATTTTATTAAAATAAACAACAATAATTTGTTACAATAACAACGATTGTACTTTCGTTTGAAATTAAATTAAACTAAATGTTACTTCTGTTAACTAAGTTAAATAAATTAATTAATACTATCACAGTGATACTAAGTACTTTTATAGTTTACTAAAACACATATTTTACTGACTAAAGCATTTACTTACAATTTGTATTTCAGGGCTCAATAAGTTGCTAACAACGACGAATCGCATATAATTATCTCTATTGGGATATTTTAACATGGTAGACATTAAGCAGACATAACATTAAAGTTAAGAATATGATAACTGTATAAACAAATATTTTATATAAAATAGTTGTTAATGCAATTATCAACGGCTAACCAAATACACGATCAAAACACCAACATACATAGAAATGACGTAATAACTGGAAAGGTCACGTGGTCACGATTGATTGAAATTCGATCCTAACGGAACACCTGCCACAGTCCTGGCGGCCCTGACTCCTGGCCAAGATGCCGTCATAGATATATAACCTCACTTGTGTCACTTAAACATTTTGTTGGTTGTAGATTTGACCGGAAAATATTTCTGACTGCAAGATACTTTACTTGGGTACCACCCACATATCACATATTCTACCACCAAACTGCGATTGTTGTGTTCTGGCTTGAAGAGTGGGTGAGCCAATGTAAGTACAGGCAAGCCTTTACCTAATATGGTACGAATAATTTATATTATTCTTAAATTTAATATAGTATTAATAATTAATAAAATCTCTAGCCAATATCATATCGCTGTACAATGGTGGGTTATTACATATTTTTTATTACAATTGATTAATTAGAAATAAATGTTGAAAAGCATATGGATTTTCATTCACAGATAATGACTGAGAATACCTTAGTAGTAATGTTTTACATTATAACAAATTTTATGCTATTTGATCCGTTGTACACACACACGACATCTTATGTGCTTATAATTAAATAAAGGGACCAGAAGCTACCTCATCCCTAAATACCAATAATGTTACTACATGACTTTGTTCATAAAACTGGTATTATGTATTTGTAAATAAGCGGTCGCGCGGTACTCCCAATTCTCTATATTGTTATAAAACCGATAAATAATTTATTATTCATTCTTCATAATCAGATGTCTTATTTACATACGGTAGGTAATATTGTTAGGATATGAAACAAGATTTACGGCCTTACTGATAATTAAACTTTCTTGACAGTCTCTTTAGTTTAGAACTGTCTGTCATCATTGATTTGACATTTAAAAGAAAAAAAAATTAAATTCTTAAATTAACATATTTTATAGGTAATGACATTAATATTTAATAATAATCAAACGATTAGCTAAATTAATTTTAACTATGATTTCCTTAGAAATCATAGAAGTCAAAATTTCGTTATGAGACAGGTATGTTTTGTTATGAAAATACAAATGAGAGTAATTTAATTTGTTCATTATATATTTTGTAGATAAGTATCGAATGTGTTCTATAATAATTCATCCATCCGGTTAAGCCTAAGCCGTATAGGCTTTTACATATTATAAACAATAACAAATAAAATTTATAAAAAATATAATAATCGCCTAAATCATCTAAGAATATATTTTTATTAAACTTATATATAATAAATTTTATAATAAAATTAATAATAACAAAAATAAACAAACACGATTTAAGTGAAATTAAGCTCCGGTTGAAATTATTAATAATTTTGTCCCTGTTTATAATAATACCTATATTTGCGAATTATTAAGTAGGCAGAAGGCATTCAAATAGTCTATAATTTGAAAGAAGAATAAATATAAAAAACGGATTTTAATTTAAAATATTAAAAATGCCGCGTGTACGGTGTTTTTAGTATATAAATTCTTTCTAGATAAATCTAATTTAACACCTAGTGTTGCATACACACTGTTCTAGCGCCTTGACTGCAGACTTCGCTCGCAACTGTGCCTGTAACCTCAAATGTTTCAGCTTTCTTTGAGAATGAAGAAGTAAATCCTTGTAGAATCTTCTAGAATGAAGAATGTCGTCTTTGACTCTATTTAATTCGAAAAGAGCTAGACGCCTCCATCGTATCATTCTTGGCGTGGTCTGAAAAAGAATAAGTTTGCTTACAAAATACGCCACTAGATGGCGCTGCTTCACAACGTCGAGATTCTACATCGCGATGGCTAAATGTTCGCGAATTGAATGAGGTCCCTGCCGTACAGAACAATCGTCACTCTGGTTTCCCTTCAAAACGTATAAATCTTTCGCCTTTTACTAAAGATTTCCGTGGAGGGGAACACTCAAATGAGTCTAAACTTATTTTTGAAGCCTTGTGCATTAGCGCAAGGTTAATATGCCTTTCTATATAAATTGTACGTGACTGTGCTTGTAATCATACTAATAATTTTATTTAAATTGTTATTGTAGTAATAATGGTATTTGTTCATAGATATATTTTAATTAATTTTCTATTTATAAAACTGCTATTTCGACTTAGTTATAGTACAGCTACAGTGGTTTAAAATTGCAAATCTAATCGAGCTTATATGAATCTATTCGATTTGAGATGTAGTGTTCTGTCATTTTCTGTGACAATTTTGTGCTAATAAATATCGTCTTTTATTTGTTTAATACATTTTGTTTTATGTAACTCGTCTTATACCGCAGTTTCCGAAACAATTTATTATTTCAGCATTTACTTTGAATGTGTAATTTGTATACAAGTATTAATAAATGAAATATGTATATGTCGATGTAAAATCATAAAACTCTTTCCTAAATCTTAATTAAGTTGATTATTACTAAATTAATTTACAAGTTTATTTTACTAAGTAATGTTATGATTAAAATTATGATTTGACTAGGTAATATTAAATAGAAGGTGTAATGGTTGAGTACTCTTTTAAAAGACGAACTATTACTCATTATTTGTTAAAAGTTAATCTTTAAATTAAGAATTCAATTGTAAAACTATTATCTGGATTTATTAAAAAACAACACATTGTTTAGTTATTTTGATTACTTTTAGGTAAGTTGCATTATTTTAGATATCATAAAACGGCAAGTTTCGTTAACCCAGTTAGTTTTTTTTAAAGATGTTTTGCTTATTAATTTTACGTTTTAAATTAACAAAATGATTGCTAAAATTAAACTTACAATTTATAAGTGACAATGCTTATTTTTGTTTATGAATTTCTATAACATCAAAAGAAATAGATTTCATTTTTACTATTAGCCGGCAAATTTTGTTTGCATTTTTAAATTTGATTTTATTATTAGTTTTATATACTAAAATTCTAAGCAGTGTTAATAATTCTTAAAAATTGTTTTATATTTTAATAAGTTAAACTGATGTTGCGATAAAACTGATAGCTTTAATTTCATTATTTAAAAATGAGTGTATTAACTGAGTTACTGAGCACCGCAGTCCGCAGGCGATGTTTGCTGAGTGGTGAACGGCAGGCAAGGTACGACTGAGATTTTATTAAAATTAAGGATAAGGAAAGTGTTTAATGCACATTGATATAAGTATAAAAAACCCTAGATGTCTCTCTCGCGTCGCCCGCGTCACTGCACGTTCGTTAAAAATGCCGAAGTGTTCGTATTGAAAAATTGTAAAAATATTACGTGAAGAACTTTAAAAAAGGATGGGATATCGTATTTTCGGTAAATAAAAGTGTCTATTGATTTCTTTTAGTTGTTTTTATGACTTAATATGCAACGCAATATGCGATTTTGATTTAATTTGTCTCAAAACTTCACTCATCGGTCCAAGTATAATACGACAAATTTCTATGGCCGCATTGTCAGTGTAAGAACGATGCGTAACAGCCGCCTTTTATTTTAGTCGCATAATACAAATGTATCTACTGTAAATATGAACAGGTTTGCTCTTGGATGGAGTCTATTTTTTTTATTATGTTTAATAAATTAATATAGTCCATATCTTGAATTTGAATGATAGTCCATATCTTTTAAGCAAAATTTACTTTAGGTGTAAAAAAGTGAATACACGTAATAGTGCTTTATTCCACTTACCCTCCACTCGAACCAATTATGCACAAAACGAATTTATATATCGCTCTTGTAAGAGCTACAATATGAAGTTTAATGACGTGGACATGTTTTCTTGTACGCTCAATACATTTAAAAAAAGAGTTAGTGAGCATTTGTCAATTTAGTCATTGTTTTTTTTGTTAATTTTTTTTATTATATATATATTTCACTAGTTTGCAGTGTGTTTGCTGTTTGATTCTTAATAATTAATATTTATAATTTACTAAATTGCTTGTTTAATGCATGAATTAGTTTTAAGTGGAAACTTGATTGGTGTGTGAACGAATTAATTGTTGTATAATGTATGTGGTGTATACTGTATGTTTCCCAATTATAATAAATATATATATATATATATAATAATTTTGTTTTCATTAATTTCTTCCTATACTACGGATAAGGAGGGTGAGGTCAGCTATGCTGACAACACCGTTTGTAAAGGTTCGGTTGGGGCGTAGACAGAGAAACTAATAGACGCAATGACGATTTCCTTCTCACTTACACAAGAAAGAGAGCGAACATTACGTTACAAATGCTTTAGACAGAGATAGAATTATCATATCTTTTGTCCCTTATCGCGTAACTAGTTTTGGTGTTTGAAAGTTGACAGTTGGTGCGTTCATTGTGTTTTTTGTTCAATTTTCGCTTATTTTTATGTTCGAAATCGATACGAAATCGAACGATTCCAATCCAGTGAAAATGCCGAGAAGCAATCCTTATATCATATCAAAGGTTATACAATGGTGCATTGTCGCATTATTTCATGTTAAAGCGATAGAAAGAAGAAAATTGCCGGCGTGTGTTTTCACGCGTAAGTACGAATATTTTGTCCCTAAATATAGTTTCTCAGTATGTTTATTTATGCCATAGCTTGACGGAACCTTTTAACGCATTAAAATCCTGAAAATATTAGGATTTTCCAGTTTTTATCATTCATAACCTATAATTATTTATCTCGTAAGTGCTGCCAGCGTTAGCTAAAAAAATGTCCCGATTTTCGATAAAAAATATCGACTCGTCGACAATGTAAACAAATAAATACGGAGTCCAATAATAACCTAAAGTGCTTCGTTATTTGTAAATGTTTTATTTTAATTTATTCGTTCTCCTATTTATAATTTTCTAACGACAACATTATTTAACATTCTCCATGAATTTATAATATTATTAGATTCCGAGTCAAGAGGTTAACATAGAAATATATGTGGCAACCATTCTTTATAAATAATTTACTTGAGTGTTTTAGATTTCAACATCTGAGGAGAATGCTAATCCAGTACAACGTAATGGTTTTTGGGTGTAGTTGGAAAACAAAAAATATTTTAATTAAAAAAATGTATAATAAATATTAAAAAGTAAAATTTAATCACCTCATTTTGTTTTAATTAAATCCTGAAAATTATTTATCTCCCAAAAGAGGGAATGCAGTTACAATGGCAACATTACACGCACACATTGACAAACTTTCTCTGTCTCAATCGCGGTTTCACGGCCCCTCGGTCTATTTGTTTCTCTGTCTACGGGTTGGGGATTATAATCCGCTATATATAATGTAGGAATGGTAAGTCAACTATGAAACTCCCTCAACTAAAGAAAAAATGTTTTATATATCTAAGAAATAATTATTAAACTAAAGCTACAGTTGTTGTTTTATAAAAGTGAATTGGCAATAATAGCGGTGTTTCCGATCGTGAAAAAATTAAAAGCCGACTACTCACTTCGCACGGTACTCCACAACCTCGTATTATTTTTTCACATCTTCTTAAGTAATCTTCGCTCTGAAATTATAAATAATAAAACGTAAATTAGAAAATGTATATGAAGAAAATACAAATACATATATGATGAGATGATAAAAAAAAAACATTTTTATAACAGATCAATCTGCACAATTTCATCCTTCGGGTAAGAAAGCGTTTACTGCTGGTAGGGCTTTGTGCAAGCTCGTCTGGGTAGGTACCGCCTATTCATCAGATATTCTACCGCAAAACAGCAGTACCTGGTATTGTTGTGTTCCGGTTTGAGCCAGTGTAATTACAGGCACAAGGGACATAAAATCTTAGGCCCCAAGGTTAGTGGCGCATCGGCGATGTAAGTGATAGTTAACATTTCTTACAATGCCAATGTCTAAGGGCGTTTGGTGACCACTTACCATTAGGTGACCCATATGCTCGTCCGCCTTCCTTTTCTATATAAAAAAAAAACGTAACAAACCAACAAATAATCAAACTGACTTCCTCATGTATAACTTTTGGTTAGGAATGGAAGTGTACAAGTGTATCATAATTATATCACCTTATTGAGATGCATCCGGAATACGATCATGTGCCCCAGAAAGAATTTATGGTGGTTCTCTCCGTTGAAGCTGGCGGCGCGATGCGAGTCGAAAATGACCTTTCTTATATGTTTTTCGAATTCATCACGACAGGCTCTGGACTGAAAAATATACATTCAAGGTTAAGTCGCCTGACCTTGAACATTGATCGGCTCGTACTGCGATGCCATAATTACGATATTTGAATTAATAATTAATGATTAATTTCGATTTTACGTCATGTCCATTGGTCAGGTCATAAGTATACGCTCAACAAGCCCTAATCATGAGCGGTGACGTTTCCGACTAGGGATGTCCGATGCGACATTTTCATATTATAAGAGCTGTTGGTTTTTGTTTAAATCGGTGTCAACTGTGAACAAAATTTTTGCTGAAAAAAAGACCCTCTTACAAAAAAAAAAATCGTAAACAAATCTAACACGTTTACGGCGGTTATGATAGGAGGAATCGATATGAGGGAATTCGATAATATTGCATATCGATACTGTTAAGATGCGATATATCGATACAATATACATTCTTAGGCATCCCTATCGTCGACTGATACTGGTATCTTAAGAGATGGTATCTCTATTATTGGCTTACACAGTTTACATGAAATTTATATCGGAGGTGGAACAAATCAAAATTATACTTTATTCATATAAATAGTTAAAAACATTTTTAATCGTCATTTTACAATAAAAGAAAATTGACACTTATAACCGTTTAAAACAATGGTACCAACCTTATGACTTAAGTATCATTTTAAATGTTGTTTAGCGGGTGTCACTAAAACAATGCCGTCTTATTCTTATAAATGTCAATTCAGTAATGACAGAAAGAGATAAATCAATGTTTAAATACACAGCTGCTAAGCAACGTTTATAAGTGAGGTATATTTATAACATCTGAAAGGAAGTAATTTGTTCGTTACTTAATTCACGTGATGAGCTCATCTCACTCCTATTGTGTCGTATCGACTGTTTATATGTATGTTTGGAACTGATTTTCGATCTTAACAGTCAATTATTGTTAAAATCACGTGTTCCGTGACGTCACTGGGTGTGTATTATTAATATATTTACATATTAACATATCGAGAAGCCGGGTTTGTTCATTGGCTAATACAGATGAATCTTAATCGAAAATTAAGTGTTTAAATCCGGGCAAGCAGTAATTCGTGTGTTTTTTATTCATCTCATGCTCGGCTGTGAGGTGAGATAAATTGGTGAAAAAACCTGTAGATTTAGAATAAGTGTCACATGTGTTCACACCAGACCCCAAACGGAAACCTGGAGAGGAGAGGCTTTTACCCAGTTTTAGCAGTGTCATATTTACAATAGAGTACCTATCGGTATTGTTTTTTACTTCAACGCCTTAAAAGTAATTCTTATGTATTTTTAAAAGCTAAGATGGCCTAGAGGTTAGAACGCGTGATTCTTAACAGATGATCGTGGGTTCAAACCTGGGCAAGCACCACTGAATTTTCATGTGCCTAATTTGTGTTTATAATTCATCTCGTGCTTGACGGTGAAGGAAAACATCCTGAGGAAACCTGCATGTGTCTAATATCATTAAAATTATGTCTCATGTGTTCTACCAACCCGCATTGGAGCAGCGTGGTGGAATGAGCTAAAAACCTTCTTCTCAACAGGGAGAAGAGGCCTTAGCCCAGCTGTGGGAGTTTAGCGGGCTGTTACTGTGTATTTTTTAATATCGATGTTTGTATTAACACACAAGTTCATGTCATTGAACTTGCGCTTCAACGCCACAGCGGTGACGTCCCTTGAAATATTATATGCATTGATAGATAACATGTTGTAAAACGATCATTTATTGTAAACAATTAATTTAATTAGTGTGTTAACTGATAGCCTTTCGATATAATAATATTCTTAATCAATTTCCATCTTTGTAATAAAATTTTCAAGATTTATTGCAAATATTTACCGCATTAACTAAGGTAACGGGTATATTTGTTTTAATAACCTTAAGTACCTTATGCTTAATTTGTTAATATAGATTATAAATTCGAATAAATTGTTTATTTATATGCTTTGATCCTTATTACGGTGAAAGAATAATAAAAGTTATTCTAAGCCCTGTAAGTCCACGAATATATACGATGTTTTTAATATGTGTGACTTTACATATTAATCTATACCTATAATTTTATTACATACATAATATTTGCTAAAATTAGTGATTTTTATGTCTAAAAGCACTAATTTTAAGTTAAATTGTGTTTTACGTATTTGTTTAATATATTTGGTATAAAAAAATGAAGTTGTTTTTAATCCTCAAATCCTAAGTAACAATAATATTTTATGTTAAGTCCAAATAACACATGAGAACAACCCACACAAACGGTTGTGAGCGAGCGATTCGGGTTTGGGTATCACCCTCTGGTATTCAGGTATATCAGGTATTCTATTTTTAAACGTTAATACTTTGTATTATTTTATGATGCTTAAATAAGCCAATGACATACATACACACACACACACTAGGAAACACAGGAGCCCATAGGGGGTAAGTGTAATTACATCTTATATGACAAGGTTTTAATTTTTTTTAAAAGTGTGCGACCACGTGTAGCAGCAGCCAATGATTGGGATCAGGAAAAGAAAATACTTCGACCTGAGAAGAACCGGCGGTGAGAGAAACTCGGCGGGTGTTTTTTTTGTCAGATTTTGTATTTATTAATCGTATATTGTTGTTGAGCCTGAGTTGAAAGTTATGGGAGTTACATAGTTAGTGTTTATTTGTTATATACTATATGACTGCCTTGTTGGTTTAGTAGCTTGATGTAAGGCCGCAGACACGGAGGTCCTGGGTTGAACTCCCAGGTCGGGCCGATAAAAATATATTGGGTTTTTCTGTCAGAAAATTCTCAGTAGCAAGCAAGCTACACCAGCAAGTACAGTAGAAAGTTGGAAGCGTATACACTCCCGTGCCTCAGAAAGCGCGTAAAGCCGTTGGTCCTGCGCCTGATCCTTTCCGGTCGTGTCGGATTGCCGTCCCATCGGATTATGATAGTTAAGGAATAGTGTGTGCGCAAACACTATAATATGTCCTGCGCAGTTGGCTAATCTCTCTTGAAATTGGCCGCCGTGGATGAAATCGGTCTGGGGGACATTGTTATTTGTTATATAGTTGTACATTTGTCGGCACCGTGAAGGCTTCTCGTATAGTTCCATAGATGCACAATAGACACATGAGTAGTAAGATATTTCTTTAGCAAAAATATAAACAGGCATTGCAAGAACAAATTTTCTAGTTCTTAACAAAAAATAATATATCGAAAATTGAGTTTCTAAGTATTTAGCGTGATCCTTGCTTGACTAGACTGCGGGAAATCGGTCAACTACATTCTTATCGTATCTACGAATGTACATAATTTGTTGTAATTTGATCTTTATCACGTAAGCCATAAGGAAATGGTTTTTTTTATTAGCGAATGTAGTAATTGCAAAGTAATTGCTAGTGAATTCGTCATCACATACGTTTATAACACGAATAAAAAACTAATTCGTTACGTAATCGTACGGACCTCGTGCAAAAGTACATCTTTAGTGGATATATCGAAGTATTGCATTGCACTTTGAGTAGAGCTTTGTGAAAGCCCGGGTTGTCTTCCGCGTTGTAGTGAGGGTTGGTGGCACGTGGTGGTGATAATGATAGTTCATATTTCTTACAGTCTAAGGGCAGGTCTTATTTGCCGGCCTGTCTGCCGATTTTAATTTAAAAAAAAAGTGTACTGAGTGTAGAGTATATACAGAATACCGAGACACCGCGGTGTTCGAGAAGCTGACCAAAGGGTGGCGACTTCCTTGGCGTAAGCATCGATGACGGAATTTGCAAATATCCGAACGTGTATTATGTTAATTATTGAATAATATTGCAGTAAGTATTTTAATATATGTTTAAAAGCAAACTCGCAAATATATAATTGAAATTGTAATGATTGTTTATAAGTAAACTATGTACAGACAGAAATTGTAATTACATAATTACAGGAATAAATTAATAATATTTAATGAGCTATTTCTATAGTAATAGTTTTCTCATGACGAATGACCCTTAAAACAAGGTTCACATAATATAGGTGTTAATGACTTGGCATTAGTCTGTACGTGTAATTCCTTTGATCTTAAATTTTCTTGGATAGTAAAAACAACAACGTGCTCCTGTGTTATATTACATTGTGCGAATATTACATTCGTTTCAGGGTCGGATATAAAGTTTTCGTACAGACATCGCTTCTTATTGTTAAGTTTATATGTCGTAAACTGTATTTAAACTAGCCGATTCTTGGCTGCCTCGTTGGTCTAGTGACTTGTCAGACCGCAGACCGGAGGTCCTGGGTTCAATTCCAATAAAAAGTTATTGGGTTTTTCAATCAGAAAATTCTCAGTAGCATCCCGGAGTCTGGAAGTTGGAGGTGTGTACACTCCTTTGCCTCAGAAAACACGTAAAGTCGTTGGTCCTGCGCCTGAACTCTTTCCGTGTTGGATTGCCATCCCATCGAAATATGAAAGTGAGGGAAGAGAGAGTGCACCTATGTTTGTGCACACACTTGTGCACTAAAATATCTCCTGCGTATCTCTCTTGAGATTGGCCGCTGTGGACGAAATCGGTCTGGAGGACATTATTATTATGATTTGTCGATCCGCGCAGTTTCACACGCGTCAACCCGCTGACTGCTCCGCCTACAAGCTTCTCTTAGAATTGGTTAACAAATGCGAAATTATTTGTTACGATGTTGTCTTTGTACACAGATTAATGTTTTGCGCTCAACTAGTATAGATATACACCAGAAATGGAAAAAAAAGACATTTATATCAATACGAACGGTAACCCTGAAGAACAGTCATCTTGGTTGTCGAGAAGCTGACTGGAGAAACCGAAAGCCAATGGTACCGGAGCCGGAAGCGTTGCTTAATTTCATATGTGTAGATTATATAATACGCTAAACAACCCGATGACTTAGATATTACTTAGAATTACAGAATTACATTTAAAATATATCTCATCATATATCATTTTCAATTTCATTTAAATAATAATTCACATTTGCATAACATATTAATAAAACTCTTGTTTACCTCTTTGTATTAATATCTTTTTATACAATATATATATATATATATATATATATATATATATATATATATATATATATATATATATATATATATTTTAATCGTTTTTAATCATTGTTTAACGTGCTCGATGTCTCCTATAAGCGCACATGTTTTAAAACATTATGTAACGTATTCGCGTGTATCATTTGTTGGAGATGCTAAATAAATAAATAAATACTCTTACTGCGCGATACGAGATCTGTGGCTGTCCGGAATGTACGTATAAATGGAAACGTTTGGACAAAGAAGTAAAGAGGTTACTGGAGAAATATTTCGTTATATACACGAGTTTATTGTAATGCACCACATTCATTTGAGATAACATAAATGTACTGTGTCGTATAAATGAGATTTACGGATGGTTAGCCAAGGGCATGTACGAGACACTTGCAAAAAAAGAATAAGATTCGCTAGAGATCTTGTGTTTTTTTTTCTTTCAAGAATTCGGTGTATCTTTCTATTATTTAGATTGAGTTTTAAAGTTTGATGTGCCGTTATGTTTTTATTATCGGGCTGTTTAATTATCATGTATCGCCTGTTGATACAGGGTCACTGTTAGTGAACCGGAAGAGCAGTTAATTCTATCGTCCCATTACACGTGTTTAATACGTTAGTGCGTAGTATGTATGTATGTGTGTAATCGGTTATCATACGGATTACTTAAACTTTATTTGTTGTAACTTTGCAAGTCTGTGGATTTTCCATTCCTCGAAGTACGGATTTTTTTTCAGAATTAATAGTCACGTGACTCGGGCCTTCCAGTTCGGCTTTTAGACCAACTGTGTACGAAATATTATACTACACCAGTGTTCGCGCACATATAAGTGCAGTCTTTATTATCTCACTTATAATCCAATGGGAAGGCATAGGAAAGAGTTGAAGTTGAACAGGTTCACGTGAGTTTCAAGGCACGGGAGTGTAAAACTGCCAAGAGACTTCGGGCTGCTTTCGTTAGTTTTTCGACAAAAAAATCCCGTAACATTTAATTGTCAAGACCAAAGATTTGAACCTAGTACGCCGCTATCCGCAATAGTTCGATTCTATGTCGCCCCTGCTGATACATTACACGCACTCTTAGTTAGTATTCAAGTTAAGCGAGCCACTGATACCCGGATCTCGTAAAAGTCACTTATAGCTCGTAAGAAACAGCATTGTTCAGACTTGAGACAGAGAAGCTAATTTTTTACCGTTAACGTTGCGTCCTGCTCTCGTCAAGTAGCTGTTATAATGAAGCCATTGTTATTTATTTATTTGTTAGGTCACTACCACCTATAGTCATTGGCGATGTAAGAAATATAACCATCCCTTACATGATTGCGACACCAACCTTTATAACCAAGATGTTATGTATCTTGTACCTGTAGTTACACTAACTTACTCACTCTTCAAACCGAAACACAACAATAATAACTATTGATGCTTGGCGGAAGAATAAATAAGAGTGCGTGTTACCTACCCAGACTGGCTTGCACAAAGACCTACCAATTACTATCAAGTAAAATATGTATATATTTGTATATAAGAATAAATAAGTACATATTTAGTTTTTTGCCCGTTATAAAACAGTAACTACGTATTGAATTTCTCTCCGGTTCTTCCCCGCTGAACCTACGGTATAAGCTTCATGTTTCATTAGTCTTCTAAATTACTTGTAAGTACTGAGAATAAAACATAATATTAATTTGATATCCTAACTGATATTATAAACGTGACAGTGAGTTGCGATGTTTGTTACGCTTTCAGGTCTTAACTATCCAATCAATCATCATAACACATATGTTTACATACACAGTCATGGATACAGCAACAGGACACAGGATACCTGACATTATATACATACATCATTATCCTATATACACACCGTAAACTCGATATAGACATAAAATCTGTCTAATTTTGTATCTCATTTAACAAGGGTAACATGTATTTCTGAGCTGTTGTAAGACGTTACCTTCACTGCATCTACATAATGTATAAACTAACATTATATTACGAGCCCTTGACTCGTCTGCGGATCAAGGGATAAATCGTAAAGATATATAATAAAATACATCGTAAATAATATGGCGTTAACTCTGATATAACATTTTAATTGATTTGATAAATTAAAGAAAATTAATTTAGTCATTAAAATTGCACAATGACAGTATTGAAATTATTTATATAAAAACAACCTTATTTCAATGACGATTAGGTAGGTTATACATCGTTTATAACATTTTAAAAATGTTGTATACAAGGCTACAAAAATTAATTTGAACCCATTAATAAATAGTGATTTGGGAATATTTTAGGCATGTGCTTTATATGTAGTAAAAAATTTCTAGCCATCGCGATGTGGATTCTCGACTTTTTGAGTCAGCGCCATCTAGTAACATTTTTATTAAGCTATATTATAACATTAATGCCTGAATGTAATTGTAACAGCTTAGATCTTAAATATGTTTGGGTAAGTTTACTGGTGGTAGGGCTTTGTACAAGTCCGTCTGGGTAGGTACCACCCACTCATCAGATATTCAACCGCAAAACAGTACTTGTTATAGTTGTGTTCCGGTTTGAAGGGTGTGTGAGCCAGTGTAATTACAGGCACAAGGGACATAACATCTTAGTTCCCAAGATTGGTGGCGCATTGACGATGTAAGCGATGGTTAACATTTCTTGCAATGCCAATGTCTATGGGCGTTGGTGACCACTTACCATCAGGCGGCCCATATGTTCGTCCGCCAATCTATACTATAAATAAAAAGCAAAATATTAATGCAATTGAATTTTGGGGTTATTGTCCCACGTTGGGCGCCACTGTTACATTTCGATAAAATAAAAATGGTCTACTTTGATATCCTCATTCTCTCTTTTATTTTACATATAAAAACGTAACAAATTGATCTGAAACGTGCATCGTTCAATCATCATCTGACAATAAAAACAATATTTTATCCGAATTAGTAAATTAAACGTAATAAACGAAATTGTTGTGAAATAAATACATAGTGCATAATTTGTCATTAGTTCTAAGTTTTTAAGTTGTAAATAGGTCTATCGAAAGCTGAAGCTTTAAAATGTATTTTTCTCGAATTGGTACTAAATGAATTTAATTGATTTTGTCTCTTGGCACACGATGAAGCAACTTTATATTAAAGAAGCGTAGGCAGGTCATATATCGTCAATATTATATTGTTAAAATCATTCGACTGTTGTGATTTCAATTTTAACCTTGTAACAAATACAAGGCTTCAAAAATTGGTATCATTTTTCTATTGCACTTTAGTAGGTAATGGTACTGGACTGGATGCGAGTACCCTTTGAAGAGAAAGCAGAGTAAGGACTTGTTAGTGCAGAAAATTTAGCCATCGCGATGTAGAAACACGATGTTTTGAGTCAGCGCCATCTAGTGTCAATTTTAAAAAGCTATGTTTTCATACACGTGGCTTAAAAAGCTTCACTTAAGAATCTCAACTTACAGTAAATAAAACTAAAAATGTTGTATATACTGAAATATTATAAGTCTGCTCTTAGTGATTTCTTTAAGTTATACGCAGGTGAAACTGCGGGAACAGCTAGTTTATTTATATAATTTGACTTTTTTAATAAGTCTTCGTATTTCGGTTGAAACATATGAGTCACTTTCCGTCTCACTAGGTAAACTTAAGTGTAACAAACAGACAGACGGGCTTTCGCATTCATTGTTTAGATTATAAGTAGTGATGTCTATAATTCAATCACTTGTTATTGCGTCGGACTGTTCGTACATGACTGCCTCGTTGGTCTAGTGGCTACATGTAAGGCCACAGACCCGGAGTTCCTGGGTTCAAATCCCAGGTCGGGCCAATAGAAAGTTATTGAGTTTTTCTGTCCGAAATTCTCAGTAGCAGCTCGGAGCCCGCAAGTTGGGAGTGTGTACACTTCCGTGCCTCGGAAAGCACAAAAGCCCGTGGTC
Source organism: Nymphalis urticae (assembly GCA_905147175.2). Lineage (NCBI taxonomy): Eukaryota > Metazoa > Arthropoda > Insecta > Lepidoptera > Nymphalidae > Nymphalis > Nymphalis urticae. Next base: position 12,783,276 of record LR989995.1, on the reverse strand, counting down.
CTGCGCCTGGTCTCTTTCCATTAGTGTCAGATGTGCCGTCCCATCGGGTTATGAGAGTTAGGGAATAGAGAGTGCAACGGTATTTACGCACACACTTGTGCACTATAATATCTCCTGCGCAGTTGCCTAATCTCTCTTGGGATTGGCCGCCGTGAGCGAAATCGGTCTGGAGGACATTATTACATGACACAATCATTATTTCAGAAAACTTATAATAATGATCTATAAATAATCTAATGGATTAATCAGTAATATGCTTAAAATAGTTGATATCCGGTCAATGTTGGCACGGCGTCCATTACTGATGTAAATGAAACATGTATAAAACTTGATCATTGAATTCCGCTATCACATACTTAGTGATAGGTTTATGTGCAAACCCGTCTGGGTAGGTACCATCGTATACTCTACTGCAGAACAGTAGTACTTAGTATTGTTGTGTTACGGTTTGAAGGGTGAGTATAACAACAGGCTTAAGGGGAATAACAAAATAGAGGCTAGTGGCAAGGCAATCTGGCTTAAAACTCATCTGCTAGATTAGAAATTATAATTTATATCAAATAGTCTCTGAATATTTGGTGTGAAATCGAAACTGCGTAGTTACTAGCTAGTAACTTATATCTGAGTTATTACTTCCCATGTGAAAAGTATTGTTATATGTGAGTCAGTGATATATGTTGTATGTAAATATAACATTACATACAAATACGTAAATGAGAGCCAAAGAAAGATGTGTCATAGATAATGAGAATCAATTGAAAGTAATTATGTCATTACTATAAATACGTTCGTCGAAGATTAATGACATAGTGTCTACCTTTAATATCGTTGGCTATCACTTGCCAATAGAATCGGAATTATATTCGGAGAGTGATTTAGAAGTGACGAGTACACTTATCGTGGCCAGCTTCCGTGGTTATCTAGCGGTTAACTTAGCAGCTTCTTGGGGTTTTTAAGCTAGTCCTACTTACGCTTCCGTAAAAAGCATGTAAAGGCGGTTGTTGTGTCGGAATACCATGATATCGAACTATGAAAATTAGGTATAGAGAATGAACCTCTCATATCTCACACACGTGTGCGCTTAATGTGTCCTGCTGAGTTATATTCCGTTGTAAAAATTGTCGTAGCCAAAATCAGTCAGCGAGACCAAAAAAATAATTGAACTAAAGCGAATATTATATCGAATGAATCAGTGGAAGGTCTGCTATCAGTGCTAGCGATGTAAAAACATAGCATAAGAAAGCATCGCTGTTATCGAGTAGCTGATTTGCATAGCATAACTTTCCTTTTGTTAAAGAAAACCTTGTGGAACTTTAATGTATCTGCATTTAAATATGGTAATCTTATTATAAAGAAATTTATCCAAGTATGAGGTCCTTAGTACTTCTTAAATAAATTTTTGACTTTCACAACGATTTCTGGCGTGACCTCAATCAGCTCGTCCAGGGTTGGGGCCGTTTACAATCGATTCTCAAACATGATTAAGTACCATGACGTTTTTAAATCATAGTTTTATCAAGATTGTTTGTTGGCTTTTTAGTATTATTTAAATGATTCTATTACATTGATTTTTGGCCTCCTCTCGCAGTGTTATCGACAACAGTTCAAATAAGGATGCATCTTAATAAATAGTTATTAGGACAAAAGGGTAATTTGATAGTAATTTATGTCTGTATAAAATTACAATAATTTTATATAATTGTTGCGCTCCCAAACGTGATAAACTAATTATTAATTGATTACCATTATGTAACTTCTGGCTCTCATTACTCCAATTTACTCACACTTAAATATAAACATCGGCGCACTTCAAGTTATTGTTATTTGACAAATATCTGGTAAATGAAACGCATCTAGCGATTCGTAAAATGTTTATTGGCGAAAATAATAGATTTAGATGCTTCATTGATTTTTGCCAAGTTATTCAATGACTGTTTTATGAGCTTATGTAAACAGATATCTCTTGTCTTAACCAAGGGCGCTTGACTGTATTCCCTGAACCCTAAAATAACATTAAAGTCCCTTCACGTATCATTATAATGATTAACCAGTTGCTCCAAGATGATTTGATGTAGATTTTATTCATTAATTCAACAGTGAGCAGCTGTTCTTCGCGCGTGCGCATCGGAATCCTTCATGTCGGAATGCTCCCGACCTACATCTAACTAATAGCATTCCTAGTGCTTCTGATACGGATTCCTTTGAAAACTGATCTCGTCTATTATTGATGCGCCCACGGACCAAATGGTATTTTAGAAAGAACGGTAGATAGGTACGCCACTTAAATTATCGCTTAAGAGATAAAACATGACAGCGATGTTTGAAGTTGTAATATTTGTTAATTGTGACCTTATATGTAGTGCAGTGGTTAGAATACGAGGGTTTTTTATCAAGGATGTTAATTTTTAATCCAATTCTTATTTTATTTTATTTAGTGACATTTATTTAATATTATTTTTCTTGTAGCGCCTATATTGTAGTTCAAAATAACCTTCATAATGTATACAATGGGCTTATTTTTTAAAATTAGTTTTGGGAAGCGTGACATATGTTTATTGTTCGTTTGTTATTATTCTGACGCTTTCGAATGCATAGGACGCTCTAATGTATTTATAATAACCAAGCTTAAGGATGCTTTCAAAATCTTCCAACAATTCCTTTCTGGGGAAATTGTGGAACTAGTTAGTTATCTAGTGATGTTCACTAATATGACCTACATAACTGTGTCTACCAATTTGGCCTACTATGTAAATATACTTATTTACATATTTTTTTATCTGCACTTGCATAAGAAATTCCTATACGACTGTTGTTACATTTGTATATTATTTCTACAAGTAATTAACAATTTTATTTTATTACTAAGTAAGAAGGAATTCTTGGTATTTTATTGGTCTTATCTTCCACATCTACCTTCATAGCAAAACTATCATAAAGGGTAATTTGTGACTGAAAACAATAATCATCAATCGTCCATATTATAAAAGATTACATTAAAAAGAAAAAAAAGGCGAGATGGCCCAGTGGTAAGAACGCGTGAATCTTGATCGATGATCGTGGGTTCAAACCAGGGCAAGCACCACTGAATTTTCATGTGTCATTAATTTGTGATTATAATTCTTCTCGTGCTTTACGGTGAAGGAAAACATCGTGAGGAAACCTGCATGTGTCTAATTTCACTGAAATTCTGACACATGTGTATTCCACCAACCCGCATTGAAGCAGCTTCGTGGAATAAGCTCCAAACCTTCTCCTCAAAAAGAGGAGAGGAGGCCTTTAGCCCAGCAGTGGGACATTCACAGTCTGTTACGGTACGGTACGATTCATTAAAAAGAGCCGAGAGGGTTAAGTGGTCAGAAAACGTGAATCTTAACTGAAGATTGCGGGTACAAAGCCGGGCAAATACCAGTGAGTTTTCAAATTAAATTTGTGATATTCATCCCGTGCAATGAAAAATATCTTGAGAAAACCTGTATCACTTTCACCAACTCTAGAACATTTGCTGCCTGCAGTGCTATAGTGTGAGAGTACACTTTATTACTAACCCGTGAAATATGGTGATATACTGTTATATAGCGATGTATTCTATAAATGTTATAAATATTATAATCAATGACACATATCACTTTCTAACATTTCACGACCGTTTGTTGCGGTGAGTTGTGAAATATTCTTACAGAATAACCCTACTGTTACGTTAAAAATGGGTCCAAAATTGTTATCACAAGCTACTAGTTAAACATTTCAGGGAACCAACGCGCGTCGAAAGAAGAAAATAATTAAGACAACAAAATAACGTACGAGATAATGCTTCAATAGTTCTCAGCTGAAGGAGAGGTGTTAGCTCAGCACTAAAACATTTACGAGCTGTTGTTTCTGAACAGCCGGAAGCACTAATCTCAAAATTGGCAAGCTGTTACACGAGAACAAGCTAACATTAAAATGTTAACATAATATACATATAAATTTGTTTAAATGAACGTCAACCGAAACGCATTCGGGAGCCAATATCTAATTTGACGTCCATTTGGATAATCGGGAGAGTATTCCAACTAAGTCAAGGTTTGTTTAAACGTCGTGAATGACAGTTCGTCTGCACTACGTTAGAGTTTAAAGTAAAAGCTGGATTTAGAAGATTTACGGTCGATCATAGATATAGATAACTAATTCGTATTCGTCGTGATAACTTAATATATATCATTGTCTTAATGTATAGGTTGGGAAATATTGGGACAAATTAACTATAATATACTCTATTTTTGTTAATACGTTAATGTTGGAGCGGGCGTGGTGACATCATTGACTATTTAAAAAAATAAACTAAATTCATCTCTATTATCGTTTATCGTTTTAAAAGCCTTTTCAGAGTTTATTTTTAAATGAAAAAATTATATTGCTGACGGAGATGGTATGAATAGCACATAATGATCTTTGTTTTATTACAGAATTATTAAAGTGACGGTCAGCTGGCTCTTGACATTGCCAATTTGTCACCTCAAGAAATAAGATGTTAGATACTGTTCTGAGCGTTTATTTCATGTTTTAACATTTAAATATAAGTCTTACATTTTATATTATGTATAAACATTTTAAGCTAAATATTAGAATTGGTTTTTATTATATTATTATTTTTAGATATTTAAAACGTAATTATGAACATTCTATAAAAATTTTGTTATGTTTATCACGGTAAATTAGTCGATGATTGTTTAATTATTTAAATAAAATATTCTGGTATAAGTAAAATAGAATAGATGCTAATACTCACAGCTCTATCCAGGACCCTGTTTTCCATATTTCTTATCGTGTCTTGAGTTAGCGAGGAGATGTTCTTGAGGAACGCGTTCAGATCAGCAGCAGCTCGCGCTGTGTATTCCGTGTACAGGAGGAGCGCGTCAGACTTGGTGTCTCGAAGGTCTTTCAGCAACTCTGACGTATATCTTTTCTCAACTTCTTCGGTTTCCTCTGGTTCTTCTGTACGATATCCTGACGTGTCGATGAATATTCGCGCTGCTGGCTGGAATTAAATTTCTGAATTAAAATCTTTGTTAAGGATAAATTGGTGATCTCTTATCACTGCTTACTAATTAAGTTAATGAAGGATTATGTAATACAACGATGTCAATTGAAGATTTAAGATTGTTCTTACTAATATTCATTTTCAATATACGCACATATGTATACATTGTACACAAGTGAGCGCAAACACAAGTGCACTCTGTATAACTCGGGGTTTGAACCTGGACTAAAGGTTTATTCTTATAAGCCAGCCATTAAATCAACGAGGCAAACGTTCACGCAGGATGATCATCATGACATGAACGACACCTAGAAGATAAATTAAGTCTTAGAAACGTTAATAAAGTTACAACAATTTTAAATACGCAACTATTGCGTCTCCGAAAATATTATTACAAGCGTGCCATTACTGTCCGTTAAAATAGCAGCGATTACGGATCAGGTTATTTTTGAACCTCGACTTGAACCTTGGCTGGACTTGACACTGAATGATGTAATGATATATTTTATGACATCGTTAAAATTAACGTTTGCAAATTTTTTAGAATATCTTTGCGTCGTCTTTGTTTATTCATATCTTGGTACTGTGAAAGTCGACTTGACGTAAGCTGAGCAGAAACTACCCTAGTGGTAGGGGTTTGTACAATCCCACCTTGGTAGGTACTACGACATTTCATTCTACTACTAAATTGTGATAATTTGTATTGCTGTGTTCCGGCTTGGACGTTGAGTAAGCCATTGTAATTAATCCACAATTGACATAACATCTTAATTTATTGCACTTGAATTATATAAATGATATTTTTTTCTTACAGTGCCACATATCCTTACGACATGCGTATTGCATAAAGGCCATGGCCTCTAAGCTGGTTCTCTGCGGAACATCGCCTATATGAATGTTTTTAGGAGGAGGTTTTGTCCGTTATCCCGGACCAGCCTCACTTCCCGGTCGACGTCACAAAAAGACAGAGCCAATATTCATGGGCTATGGTGATCACTTACCATCTGGTGATCGGTATGCTAAGTAAACATGTACTAGGACCATTCATCGGCAAAATTATGAAGAAATATTGAAAAAATATTTCTTATTATATTATTATATGGAATTACTTTTATAAAATTTATGTGTTATGAAAAAACATATAATGATCTTAAATTATATTAAAATGATGCTATGTAGTTCAAGAGCACGTTTTTGTTATCTTAACAATGTTTGCGCATACCATTCATACGTAGATGTACTCGAGTAAACGAACAAACGTAAAATCGTATCATGCTGTTTTTATTCTTATTACAAACACCATTGGGATGAATATCGCATATTTGTTTTGTCTTTGTTATGCATTATCGTGTTCATTGAAATATGCTCGTATTGGTGAGAATAGTGTGTTGCTTAGGAATAAATATTTATCAATGTTTGTAAGTTTATTTGCTTGTTACCGGTAATAAATGAAATCAATAAACATATTTTGATGGTTTTAAAAACACTCCATAGAGAAGTGTATTATATATTTAAGAGTTACTTTTGGATATAAAACTCACATACATAGTTTAAAGATTTAGGACAACTTATGATATTTAGATTTTCGCTCAATTAATTTATTTCGATTATTTGATCGGTTTAAAATTCACCTCTTTAAGGTTTGTATATAAAAGGTTGTAGGCAAATTGTTATCTTTATAATGATAATTTATATACTACAATAAAATCTTCGTAGATTTAGAAAAAAATATAATCGTCATAAATAATCATCAATATGGTTTCCATGGTAACGATATTAGATCTTATACATAAAGGATTATACACACATGTGCAAGACTAACGCAATCTTAAGATTTCCTAAGTAACACATTTAAATTTATTAGTTTAAAGAAACATTCAAAATCATATGTATGAAAATTTATTACAATTATTAAAAATTTCATAATATTACAATAAATTAAATCGAAAACAATGTTTCAATTTATATCGTTGAAAGTTTCTAAAAAAATTATATAAATTGATAAAGCTTTTAAAATTTACATATGTAGTGACTACAAGTCAATATAGTTTTACGATTCAAGCTAGTGCATAAAGAGCCTTATTTCCAACGGATAAATTACTGAATGCCAAACCGGATGCATCGCCTGACGTACAGACATACAACGTGTAACGACCTTGTTTATATACAAATATTACATGTATTACGGTGTTAGAGTTATTATATAATTATGTGGTAGTTAACAGGCGGACTGTAAGAGGGATGACACGTGAAAAGAGTGGGTAGCTGAGGGCACGTGTGGTGGTAGAGGTGAATAGTGCGCCAACTGTCCTCATGATGTTCACCTGGCCGGAGTATAATCAACTGCGCAGGATACGTTATAGTGCTTATGTGGCCAAACACACTTGTATTTATTATTCCTTCAGTCTCATAATTCTGTCTGTGGTAATCTGACACGAGTGGTGAGAATTCGGGCGCAGGACCAATGACTTTACGTGTTATCCGAGGCAAGAGTGTGCTAACTCAGCAATCATCCAAATTCCTTCGCAGAAAAACTGAATAAATTTTTATGTTCCTATCCTAATCCTGAAGCCGGGAGGTGGGATCTGCAGCCATATCAGGTAGCCGGTCATGAACCCCACATAAATAGAAATGTCTTAGTTTTTATATATGTTAGACACGTGAAGAGGTTTAAGTAGAGACACTGGCAGTGTTGAAAACTATATTACGTATAGCCTATTCCAAAAGCAGGACTATGATATTGAATTGACGTGATATGATTGGTCGATATTTTGAATAATCTCTGATATTCAACATGGATTCGTGAAAAAGCTCCATTTAAATCTTGGTTATGTTGTCATCGGAAGTTTGGAAGTGAAATGACAGTGGATATAAGTAGTTAAGTCGATCTTGCTTTATAAATATAAAAAATATATTAATCGAGAACCATTTGTAGTGCGTAATATAGCAAAGCGCGTGAAATATGTAAATCTAGGGCTAGTTTAATTTTAAGTCTTCTGTCATTAGAATAGACTTTACAAATATAGTACGTCAAAGATGCGATTTAACTCGGTGGTAGGGCTTTGTGCAAGCCCATTGGGTAGGTACCCACCACTCACCACTTATTCTACCGCTAAAGAGCATTATTTAGTATTGAGTTCAATTGACTTATCAAGTGTAATTACAGGCACAAGACTTAGTTCCTTTTCCTTAGTTAGTTATGAAATGGTTAATTTCACAAATATTTATGGCCGGTGGTGAACATTCACCGTCAGCCCATTTGTAAGTCCGCCTACAAGTTGTATGTTTGAATTTTGTCCCGTGCGACACGTGTTAGCTGGCGACATGGATAGGGCATCATCTCGTTTATGTGTATGCAAATAACGTCACAATACATAATTACATTTCAACCTTGCAATTGAAACATGTGATTGCAACCAGACGACACGTCGTATTTATACATCCGTCTGTACATCTCGCCAACCGATCGTGTCGAAACGTAACGAGATTGACAGCAGGTAAATAGACCTGACCGGCGACATCGGCCAACGATGATAATGCGTTTATTATTAATAATAAGGAGCCCGAATTGCCACATGGCTAAGTAAATCTTTATTTCATCATTTTATTGGTGTATCTGGAATAAGCTACTAACCGTGCCCCTTAAGAACAACACACTATACTATTATAATTGCAACAAGTATTTAATGTTTTTTTTTTTTTTTATAGATTAGGAAGGCGGACCAGTATATGGGCCACCTGATGGTAAGTGGTCACCAAACGCTCTTAGACATTGGCTCTGCGAGAAATTTACCCATCGCTTACATCGCCAATGCGCCACCAACTTTGGGAACTAAGATGTTATGTCCCTTGTGCCTGTAATTACACTGGCTCACTCACCCTTCAAACCGGAACACAACAATATCAAGTACTGCTATTTTGCGGTAGAATATCTGATGAGTGGGTGGTACCTACCCAGACGAGCTTCCACAAAGCTCTACCACCAGTAACAGTATGATTCAATAAGGGAGAAATTACACAGAGCTTTTTTCTCTAGTTATTTTTGTTTACTCAATGGAAACCTTCATAAAGGTACCCGGCTCCCATGCCCACTATGTACTATTCAATATCATAACATTACCTTTATGATAGAAGTAAACTAAGCTGTGGGTACATTATTTAATTCTATAAAATTATATATAAACTATGGAATATATATGAATATCGTTATATAACAAATAGATTTATTTATTGCGTCATCTAAGATTATTACTTCATATAATTACTCTGACTATTGAAAGTGACTAACCATGCGGTGGTCCATTTGCTCAGCTGGTCTTTGGAGATGAAAAGAGGGGTGTAATAAGTTAAACGTGTGTATCTGTGTATTTGTATGCCTTCCTAGCTCGAATAGACCGATTTTGATGCGGTTTTGCTGTTTGAAATTGGTAATTAAGATGGTTTTAAGCTCATTTTCTACTTGCAAAAGGGTCTTACTAACTTCCCCGGACCCGACGCGACGATTAAAATATGACTCATAATTAAGTTAAAAAGCCAATAAACAGATTCGATTTTTTACTTTTTATAGATTTTTTTAACATTGTACGTTATTTATATATCTGTTATCCTTATCCACAGGATACCTAAATGTGAAATTTAATTATAGTTTCGGAGTTAGTTGTGATGAGAAAACAGACAGACATACTATTGCATATGTAATATTAATATAGATAATTATTTTAAAAAAACAGAGACACGAAGTATGAGTTTAAATGTACAGTACATTTAAATAGATATTTGAGAATAATTGTTGTACTTGATATTGTTATCAGCACAATAGCTAACGAATCCTCACGCGGGAGGTAGTGTTGTAACCCGAGATCTGTGTTCAATGCCACGGTGTGCCAAGGGAACCACATGACGGAGTGTTTATGTAATAATAAACAGTCAGTTATGTTCAAAATCAAAATATTAATGATTTTTTTTTTAATTGTAGAACATTAAATTTAGACTGTGATAGCTTTATTGAATATAACTTTTTTTATTTAATCTTGTAATAAGTCAATTAAGAATGCTTAAATATTATATTACAATTAGGAATATTTTAAATATCGTAAATAAAATTTCAAATAATATAAATAGAAACATATGTTCGTTTCATTGTTCCAACGTTTATGAGGACACTATCAACAATTATTGTTATTTAAATAATAATAATATCCAAGCAATTATTTTTGTATTCGGTGTTAGTCGAGGCAAGAAAAAGAAGACCTCAAAATTATGTATTCATGCTTGCAAATCTGCACATTTAATTTAATTAAATTAAAAAGAGCTTTAAACCTCCTTGAATAAAGTTTAAATCGAGTTAAAAAAAAAGTGACTAATTTCATTTTTCAAAACTTACAGAAATTGTTATAACACAACTTTGTTATAAGTTTTTTGTTTTCAGTAATTATACAATTAACTTAAAGACTTAAAACTATAAATAGGCAATGAATTCCCATAAGTTATTGGTATGCGCTAACGGTCGGGTTTGATTCCCGTTTGTTGCGAATAATTTGTTTCGTCTATACAGGTACTTGATAAGATCTGGGTGGTATAAATATACATACATCGCATTGAATGCATCTTCTTCGTTACAATCTATGAGTTGTTTGGTAATAGTGTAGCGTTTAAATACTTTGAGTGCACAGGAATCAACCATGTTTGAGTTTTATTGAGTTTTGAAAGTTACCTAACCTTACATAACCTTTATTTTATTTAATATGTATTTAAAATAAATATAAATAATTCTATCAAAAATGTATTTAGTTATAAGTTCTAGAATACTATAATATTGTAGTAAGTTATAAATTTGTTTTTTTTTTTGAAACATGCTTCGGTTTTATCCACAGATTTATATTTAATAATAAGATTATATTAATATTATTAATTGTACTGCAGCAGAAGTGAAAGAATTCACACGTAACAACTAATAAAGTTATCTGTTCATGTTTATATTACATAAAAAATGTAGAACAAATTTGTATCATTTTTTATTTTCATTTTTTTTTAGCATACGTTACCATAATTTAGCAATTTTCTATTGACGAAAATTAAATAACTAAAACACTAATAACCATTATTTTTATATATTAAATATTATTACTTTTTAATTTCCGATTTAGTTTAATACTTAAGTAATTTAAATCACTTTAAACTGACCTGCGTAGCGCGCGCAAACGTTGCGCAGACGCAGAGCGCGATGAACGCGAGACGCGCTGCCATTTTGCATGCGCGCGGTGCACTACTGCACGCGTCTGCAGCTCAGACGTACACAATGCGTAAATATAGCGCGCGCTGTTGTGGAGATAGTGCTATATACGTGCCCGTGACTATGTCGCGCCACGTCATATCATATATATGTATTACATTATCTATATCGAAATAAATCAGTCCCTGTAGTGTTGTACCCGTTTCGAAACGTATGTATATTTCAATATCAATTTTACTGGTAGGGCTTTCTGTTAGCCCGTCTTTGTGTACAACCACATCACATGTTCTACAACCAAACAGCAATACTTAGTATTTTTGTATTTGGGTATGGAGGATGAATTAGGGAATCAGGGCCATAACGTCAATGCGCAACCAAGTTTGGTTGCGCATTGACATTATACGTAGTGGTCAATATTTTTTACAATGCCTGGAGGGTAGTGACCACTTACTATCAATTAATTACTATCAATTGGCTCATTGGCCAGTCCAGCCAATTTTAAATGTATCCTAAAAAAAACCATATTATATTATTTTAAAAATAATAATTTTGACTTTTTATCGTCTCGATTAGATATTTTTTTGATATGATTTAGATATTTGAGCCCTGGTCTTTAGGACCTGCAGACTTGTAAGCGTGTTACTAGACAAACAAAACAGTGTTAGGTGTAAATGCCTATGTCGTAGTAAATTTCATCAAAATCGGTTTAGTGGTTTAGTTGTGACAGACAGACAGACAGACAACAGACAAACGTATTTTCGAATTTATGATATTAGTATAAATTATACTTTTCTGAACCATGTAGCTTAAATGTATAACAGAATACATTTCGTTTGCGAATATATTTTTTAATTCTATGGTAGTTTTTTAGAAATACAATCTTCGCTTGTTTGGGGGAAAAACGGTATAAAAAGCTTGGTATAGACAAATAGAGTCTACAAGCTCTTATAATGTTTAAGCTCAAGTGTTCGTTGTAAAATTGACGTTAAGTAGCATGTCCATCGGTCTTCTGCAGGTTATCCTTCGGAGAGGCAACAGGAGTAGCATGACATGATGATGATTAACGTAAAAGCCTACACGCCTATGTCATCGACATTGACATGTATCTTTTTGCTTTTTCGTTTCTCAACCAAATTACTTTCCAAAGCATTACAATCTTCAAGGCAAGCGTGGATAAGCATTTCTTGGACTTGAGCGATTCATCTTCATCAGTACTGATGTAGTGTACTTACCACTGCCTAGTGGTCACATGCCACACATGGCTATGTGTGGTCAAGTATAAGACTTTATTTATAGTTACAGCCTGTGCATGTCCAACTAGGCTAAGGCCTCCTCTCCTTTTTTTTTGAGGAGAAGGTTTTGAGCTTATTCCACCACACTGCTTCAATGCGGATTGGTCGAATACACATGTAGCAGAATTGCAATGAAATTAGATACATGCAGGTTTCCTCGAGATGTTTTCCTTCACCGTCAAGCACGAGATGAATTATAAACACAAATTAAAAGCACACAAGCACAAAATTTAGTAGAGCTTGCCCGGGTATGAACCCACAACATCGGTTAAGATTCACGCATTCTAATCATTGGGCCATCTCGGCTATTATCGGATCTTTATACGCAATAAAAAATTAAAAATCTGGTTGACAAGGGCGTAGAGATTGGCGGCGGAGAGAGGGCATGTCGGATTAAAAAAAGTTCATGTAGTATTATTACCTACAAAATACGTATAAGTCCTTGTGTCTTATCATCTACTTTGATTATCGCTTGTTAACATTTCAAAAGCGGAAGGAATTGTTATGATTAGAAAATGTAAGTGGTTGGTTTAAAGTATTCTTCATAATTTTCAGATAAAATACTTTAAATAACACGCAGTTAGGCACAAATACTAAGAGACTGTCCTTGAATATGAAGGTTGAATAAAAAAAAATAAAGTAACAGTCTATATATACTAGATGTCGCACTGATGGGATAAGCTCGCCCCTTCTTTTGAGGAGAAGTTTTGGTGGTCATTTGTTAGCGGAGCACCCGCTCGCGTCGTCGAAGTTCTCACTAGGGAGCAAAGGTCTGCGATGGTAACCAAAGATTTACCATTCAGAGTCGGAGCCTTCTTCGTTTCCACTGAGCGGGATCAACCGCTCCGCTTTCCGCTTTGGCTACGGGCCTTCACGTCGATTTTCTGCTGCTAAGTAGGGTGCGTGGCTAGTGTAATTACAGGTACAAGGGTCATTACTTAGTGCTCAAGTAGTGGCGCATTGGCGATGTAAAAAATTATTAATATTTCTTTCCGCATCGAAATGCAATTTGTAAGTCCTCTTATTATCACCTACCTATTATTTTATAAATAAAAAAGGATTCTTCATATTTACTAGTTAGCTTTCCACATCGGATGGGTCTGACCGTTCATATCATAATAAGCTGGGTTGTAACCTGCACGGTGAAAGCAACTCTTGGATCACACTAAAGCAAGATTATTGCAATAACGAACATAGAACAGCTCATCGTCATCATAAGAATCTTGTTTGTTTTCAGAACGTGTTGGAACGTGAAATTCGCTGTCATGATTTGGCAGAAACTCTCCATGAACGAATGCCCGTGGGCGACGCTTGTTGATAAGAGCATTTCAAAACATTTGTTCCACTCATACATATTTTCCCGTTGAATCGAGTTTTTGATTTAGTCAATTGTTTCTTATTTCAATATCCGTTAGCTGATGTTTATTTGGGAATAGAAATTGTTGATAAAACACCTTCACCTTGTTGACTGTTTATTAGTTATATTAGGATCTTTTAAGCTGTGCTGTTTTATTTTCTAAGTAATTTTTTGAAAGATTTAATTGCAACATTCGTATATGTAACGTTTGCTTGAAAGGTTTTACGAATACAATTTGATTATATCACGATTATGTTAAGCTATTTATTAAAGCCTGATGCAATATATTTATTTATTTGAAAAGTGCATAGATGATAATAACTACAGCACGATGTACTCTGTGGACTGTTTGGCGACCTCAAAATACAAGAAACGTAAACATATTTTATTATCAGGACTTACAGATATGTGTTGCCAAGTTAAAAACACACGCTGTTAAAGAATTATAAAAAAAATAACCTAAGTACATTTATTGATTAATTATTCTCTAGTTATATATATTATTAAATGAATAATGATATCAGTGAAATATCTACCTACTTAAAACAATAATATTATGATTAATACGAAACAAAGGTGTGATTTTATCTTTTGATATTGTAAATCCATACCTTCTTCTTTTTTATCGACTATTATAATATTATATTATAATAACTGATAAGATAAGAAATAAATTATAACAAATTAGTAATAAATAATAATAGTATTAATTGGTTAAATATTTGAAACTTAGCCCATAGCACATCATTTTCCTGTGATCTTTACACTTGTGTGAGCCTTGATGGATTGTCGTCGAGGCATTCTTTCAAAACGAAGGCTGTATTAGTCAGTACAGCGTCAGTGTGAACAAACAATTATTCATTAATAATACTGGCAACTATATAATATTACATTTAAAAAAATGACAATTTTTTTTTAGAAGACTTGGTTTCGAAGTGTAACTTAGACACCAGTAAAAAGTCTGTCTTGCACGTTTACGCTTAATGTTTTTACTTTCTTCGTTATTATCAAAAACATATTAAGTTATGTTGTAGCGTCGTTGTTTTATATTTTGTTATTTATATAGTAATAATATTATTAAAATATATCGCATAGGAGTGCATTAATTAATTTTGTTTTTAGAGTTTATATTTGTTACGGACGATATTTGATATTGTTGATATCGTCACACTTCACAACAACCAGATCTTTCATCTCGTTAAGAACGTAACATACGTACAAGCTGATTAACGCGATCTTAATTTTGTTTTCAGAATGTAATTTGTAATTTAATTATTTCTTACGTTAATTGGTGATTCGAGTAAGATAGCTATGTAATCAATATATTTAAATGATAGAAGAGCTTAAAGTTTGGAGTATATATAAATGTAATTGTGTATGATTATTACGTGTATTTATTAATTGATTATTAAAAATTAGTAATTTGAATTTTGAATTTTAATTGATTATTAAAAAGTTGTTGTAGAGTTTCTTGCCGGTTCTTCTCGGTAGAATCAACAATCCGAACCGGTGGTAGCATTATATTAATATTAAAATGACGACTCTGAAGTGCTTGTTTGTTGAGATTTTTTTCTTTCTCTGGCGCGTGTCTCCGCTAGCTCCGTGCAAACTGTTCTACCAATGTCACGCATAAAAGATACACCTATGAGATTACGCCTTGTTAGGAATATTAGAAAAAAAATTAACTTTGACGTTGATAGCAAATATATAGGACAGTATTAAATTTTTCATCTTAAATATTTTGCGAATTTAGTTTATGTACGATCTCCTCCAGGCCAAGGTGCTATCAATTTACCGATGAATAAATAAATAATTATTAAGTTCCAATTATTATCAACAAGTGTTCTTTGATTTATCACCACATTCGCTTGTGTTATTTATCTCAACTATGATATTATTCAATTAGCTTACTTCTATCGTTATTAAACGCAAAGTAGACTGCGTGACTCTACGTGCACTACGTGGATACGTCCTTGACTCTATCATTACTTTTTAATTAAAATATATAGATTATATATCTCGTTGTTTGGGCGGTGGGATATGTGATGGGTGGTACCTACAATGTCAGACTAACTGTTTAGACACAATATATACCTTCTGGCCAGTTGCCTAGCCATGCTCGAAATTCAAATATTGTATATATTTATTTTTACTCAAAAATTTAAGCTCACCATTTCCAGGTCTAAGTAACTTCAACCCCAAGTACCAGTTACCATGAGTTGTTTTTATGCATAATAAGATTTTGAAGATGTTCAAATGTGTATACTTTATCAATGTGGGTTAATTATCTTTCGTGTTTGACACAGACACACTTGTCCTATCCCTTCTTATATACATAAATAGATAATTATTGATTGATTACATTGTTTATTCAACGACGTTGGATGTAAAATTGAGGTAGGGCGTGTCATTATGTATTAAATTTACGAGTTTAATTCAGGGACTGTTTCGCAACAGAATTATTAGGCAGGAAGGAGACTTGACTAAATAAAGAAACATTTAAGTTATAAAATCATTTCTCTATTTAAAAAGGCAAATAAGTAGAAACATATCAGTAGAAATCCTGAAACTGTACTTTTCATGCTTCGAATACTTTCCCCGATAGTAGTAGTAGTATTAGTAGATTTTTTAGATTAGTTTTTTTTTAGCTTAGTCACTACTAAGCTAGCTAAAAATTATAATACCCAGTGGGATATCCCACTGGATATTATAATTTTTAATGGAGCGTTTATGAAGGAACAGTGAATTAATTCATTCCACTTTTACTACATTCACTCCCTATGGGTATTTAATAACCGTGTTACAAAAGCAGAAATATTATATACATACCTAAGCGCTAGAGGATTCATGAATAATCGTAAAAGTATATTTGAACAAAAATATTTTGATATGATTCAAGTTTTCTTTGGAGAGAATATCTATGTAAATTAATTGGCATATACATCGGTTTCTTACCGGATCATCTTTATAGAATCAACATTTGCTACTTATCAGTAGTAGCATGAAGTAACTTGTAAGAGTCTACTTGAATTTTAATTTCAACCTAGACATTCTTGATTTTGTTTACCTAGCCTCTAGGCTAGGTTGCCAGTGTAATTACAGAATAGATTCTAGATTGCCTATGTCATCTAGGAAACAGGAAATTACTAAGTGTTTTCTACAGAACTGAAGCATTCACACTCATTGTTTGAACAAGTGAAACTGCGTTTCATACTCATGGAATACAACGATATGAATATATTACTGTCCTACGAGTTTCAATGATTGTTTTTAACAAAATCAAAATGATCTTATGCGAATTTCAAACGTCATGTTCCAGAATGAAATAAAATTAACGGTGACAATCTGTCCGGAATACTTAGTAGAACCGGAATATGTCAAATCATTAAAAAATAATAAACTGTCTTTGATCTCATCCCGATATCTTTCATAATATATATTGACGGTCCACCACAAACATTGCCGGTCCACCACAAGGCCGCGTGTGAGCAAGGTCTATGTCAGTTAACTCAGTGACGATTAATACAGAAATAGTATATACTTGTATAAAGAAAGATTAAAGACTAATTATAACAATAATACTGGGAGACGGTTAGTTAGGTTAGAGGTGGTTACTCTATATCTGAAATTAAATACATTGCCAACAACATAAAATTAAATATATGTAAATATATGTATACTATATGTTTTTATGCAAATCAATGTATAATAACGCGTATTTTTATTATCTAGGTTATCTTATATGATATTGTTTTTATAGTATAGGTAGGCGGACGAGCATATGGGCCACCTGATGGGAAGTGGTCACCAAGGCCCATAGACATTGGCATTGTAAGAAATGTTAACCATCTCTTACATCTAATCTAACCTTGGGACCCAAGATTTTATGTCCCTTGTGCCTGTAATTACACTGGCTTACTCACTCTTCAAACCAAGTACTTTTATTTTGGTGTAGAATATCTGATGACTGGGTGGTACCCAGACGAGCTTGCACAAAGCCCTACCATCAGTAAATTTGTAAAAAAAACTAATATAAGCTTTAGCTTTCTTTTTCCATCAGACGACTCAATTGTCTATTTAGCTTAAGACCAATATATCGTTATATTTAAATAATATTTTCATTTCGATTACGAGTACGGTGGTAAAAACAACTCTAGCGTCTCCTATCGTACAAAAATACTGATGAAGCGCTATTTTTTTAATCGTCAACGTAACGAAATTACGTATTATGATAACAACTTGAGGGGTCTCGATTTAGTCTTGTAACACGAAGCGTTTCCTGATATTGTACTTTGTGTATGTGAACGAGGTCTTAGCTGTTACTCGAGATAATAACGCCCTTGTTGAATATCAGTTGATTAGTGTGAATAACTTTATCTGTATACATAAATATTTAGCCGTAAATTTTAATTAGTAGTGAGAATCATTCTTAAATATTTTTTGCAGTATTTAGTTTTTCGATACATATTTCGGCTGCTGCATAAGTTACAGATATTGTGTGGAATAGTAAAAGCTTTTATGCACTTCCGTGTAATGTCATATTTCGGTACTACACATTTCGTTATCAATACCGCTTTCTACTAGAAGTTTTTACCAATTTTATTCTTACAATTTTTTTTTATTTCCATCTATTCATATAATGTGTAAGTCATGCCTTAAGAAGTTATATTTCTTTTTAATTATTAATTGTAAATCTGGGAAGTCTAATTACATCAAGACATATATAAACAGCACTGAATATGTCTTGGTCATTTCAAGACGAACTGGATAAGGGATAATGAAAATAAAAATTGCGTTCGAACTATCAAATAGTTCAAAAAACGAAATTGAAAAAATTGAAACTTTTAGCGCGTTTAATTATTAAAACTATCGTAAAGGGCAGTGCTACAAATATTGTAATAAAATGTGTTATATCTTTCGTTTCTTTCGAATAAAAATAATATTTCATTATCATTTTTGTATATAAATCAGTTCCTTAACGGGAAAAATAAATAGCTAATTATGAATGTTTCTTCGTGTATTAAAAATCTTTAGAACGATATAGAGTAGAGATGTAGGTGATCTAGTTTAATAAATAAGTGCTAAAGTTATTTTAACAATGTTTGCCTTGGGCCCTTAGCCTTGATGGTATGATTATGTAAAAAGATTGTAACATAATTTTAATATCAATGACAAAATCTTTTCATATTGACTTATAATTTATTCAGATGCATTTATAACATTTATTTTAGGTTATAGTATATAGATATATAGAAACGTTTTGAAAATATTTCATCAGACTAGCTAATAAGCTCAGCTTGATACATGGACAGCACAAGGAACCCCATAGCGTACACCGCCAGCATCATGTCCATAACGGTTGCAAATATATCTCTGGATATATGATTTTCAGCTACACGTCTAATTTGGCATCTAATATGATTGCAGGCTCTTCCCAAATGTGATAGAAATATTTCCGCTGTATTCAATATGGTGCTGAAAATAAATTTGGTTAAAAGTGCCATCTATTACATTTTTTTAGAACTTTTTTACAACTGTGGCTAAAAATAACAGGCGCCATCTAAAACTCAATTTTAAAACTGTTTAAAGTATTTATGAAATACTATGAATACATTAATAAAATATAACATTTATACGGTAATACGATAATTATATAAGATGTTTTTATTCGAGTTATAAAGAATAACTATGAAATGAATGTTTTATTAAACATAGTTCCTTTGTATTTCACTAGATGGCGTTAATAAGGTGAAGAAATGGTGCACATAAAATTTTGCTAGGTGGCGCTTATGTATTAAAATAGAGGATAATATTTAAGCATCATTTATAAATTGCAGTACTGTACTTAATATTTTGAATTTGTAAACAGATATGAAATTTAAATATGTCTTGAGGTTCATGGTAAAGAAAATATAGAGCAACAGCCTTCACGTTACTAAAACACAGGTTGGAATATACATGTGGCAGAACTTGATCACACACAAATGCGGGTTTCCTCACGACGTGTTCCTTTACGCCGAGCAATAAATCAATTATGAACATAAATTAAGCACAATTACGATTCATGTCCTAAGCATTGGATTATTTGACTTGTGTTACCTGGGTGAACATCTCCAATGGGAAGTGTTATTCAAAGTGAACAGCGGCAGGAGCATAGCTAGTATGTACCACATTCCTGCTCCTTGGTCAGATCCTGCTAGAGTCGAGCGCTGGACAAGAGGCGACCTCAAAAAAAAAATAATATAGTTAGATTGAAGTGACTATTTAATAAAAAATACACTTCATCATAATTTTGAGATAATACATCTATTTAAAGACACATTTCCTTGCTTGTGATATTTCAAAGATTCCTATTAATCATGTTATGTATGTACGTAATTAGATATTTAGGAAAATTGGTTACGAGCAAAAGCAGTTCTAGTACGAACTAGTTTGGCCGCGGCATATGTATTACTGAAATATGTAACATATGGATTTGTCGTTACTGAGACCAGCACTCAAAACATAAAGCTTTCTGATCGAGAGTAAACCAGAATAGATTTGAGTTGTGGTGGATACATTAAAGGACATTAATCGCTCTTTATATCTCAAGAGACCTTGTTTTGGCAGCCCAACCCCAGACAGTGACACTATAAGATATAATTGATTGAACAAGAGCTAGGTAAACATTAACAATTTCTTCTTCATAATAATTAGATATAGATAGATTTATACAAAATGAAGCTGTAAGCAGATTTAGTTATAGATGATCTACCTGCTTCCCTGAACCCCTGTGGTTTCAGTAGCGTTAGCACTACCACTGATCCAATGGTCTACGTCCCTGCTGAACACACTCTGGTCGCTGGCCATTGTGTAGGAGGACGAGCTTGTTGGGCTGGCCTGTAGTAAAATGGAAGGAATTTCAAAATTAGCTCATATTTATAGCACAAGTGTAAAAATGACAACACTTTTCACATTATAACTTAACTATATTATAACATATATTTTATAACTTAAAATTTATATATTTATAATTTTAGAAGTATATAATCTCCGTTTAATTAGCGACAAATCCAAGGGATTACCTGCGACCCTCGACCCTCGAGTTTGACGTAAAATAAGGGCGATTTTTAAATCTATCAACTGACCTGTTATTGTACAATTGTCACGCAGTGGAGTGTTCGGTCAAAGGATGGATGAAATAATAATATATTTAAATGAGATGACAATTCTGAGATGAATGACAGAATATAATTATGATCGGTAGTAGTAGTAGTTAGTAGAAATTAGTAGTAGTACAACGTGGAAGCATATCAAACAAACAAGTTCACTTTCATGTTTATAATATAGAGGGAGGGGGGGGTCGATGGTTTCAGCGGTATATACGAAATAAGACGGTCAAAACCTGGGTTTCCTTAATTCCCCCTTCTACTTCTACTTCTGCTGGTCTAGATATCGAATCATGAAGCGTTGGTTCCAGAGAGTTCTCTAATAACTCTCTCGCAACTTCCATGCTTACGAAAACGCTATCAGAATCTGTAATCATACATCATTATATATATTTTTATACATCTCATCTAAATAGCTATACAAAGCAGTGTTATATAATATGTCAAGAAATAACTGGGGGTACAACTATTTCCTACCTAACTACGTCACACTTAATAGACAAATAAGTTACTTGTACTGATATAGGTATAGGTATACCTTTATTATGTTTAGAGTACATCTACCATCTCTATCATACGACAATTTCTCTTTCTATTTATCATTCATACTCGGGGAACCCCGTTAATAAAATTTAAGATACAACTTGTTACATTACATATTAATAGTATTTATAACTTTTTACTTTTATTTCTTGTTAAATTTGTAACTTACTCTGCTATCAATTTTTCAATTTCTAGGTAGCTCTAGCACACGTCACAGTTCTATGGCATGGCTAGAGAAAATATATTTCTAATTCATTTTGATTTTATTACGAACGTCACGATGGAAATTTGATGGAATTTTGATAAGTATGATAGACGTCTTGTTTAATCATTTTTTATTTTTTTTATTTTAATATAACCTTCATAGTACATGTGACAACTTCCTTACTATATATATGTACGAGTACCATGTTAACGATAATGTAAAGTATTAAATTTTGTAATATATCCAAAATATTTGTATTTAGAATGTCCTAATTTAAATAATATTAATTAATTCCAACAAAATTATAATTATTCCAACGCTTAAACTTATTCGTATGTTAGAATTCTTTTTGCTGATGAGGCAGGATAATATACTGATTTTTATTCTGGTAGAATTCTTGCATTCTAAAAAATTGTTACTTTATCGCAAACGAATCTGAACGTAATTATTGCCGTTTATCCTTTAATGTAATTATTATCCACTACTGACATAAAAGTCAACAATTAAGTTATGTTTTGACATCACGATGTATTGTAACATCATATAAGAAGAGAAGAAGAAGATCAAGTTTTGATACGAATAGATATAGAATAGGTACAGTTAGATTGGAATTGAATCGGGAACCTATCAAAAACTATATGTATTTTTTTACTTTAACGGGCAACATTTTGTTCATGTTGACGTGTTCTATTTAATGGTGTAGTTTAATTTGCCTTCAGAAGTATATTTAACATAATTTATCAATGACTTCCACACTTGGCTGACCAATTTAATTAAATTATCAACAAATATACACGATCTTACATTTAATTTGTTAATTCGGTAGCCCGTGGCGGAATATGCAAGGACAAAGTAACTTTTTTTTTCATCACTTTATTCTATTCTTTATGTCATTCTTTGTGTGGTCTGTGTAAAAAGGCGCGAACCGCTGGGCGCCATTGTTCGAATACGATTTGAATTTGGAACGCAGACGTCCCGCCGTTTCATTATTCGCGGGTGCCCTCGTGAAAAAAGGTTTTTTTAATGTCAATTGATTTGAAACTTTTTTTTAATTTGGGTCTTTTATCGTACCGAGTGGATGGACTCAATTAGATGAAATTTGGTATAAAGTCTAAATTACGTTAATTATACACAAAAAAATGTACTTTGAAGTTAAATGTTTATTATGCCAAAAACTTGTTAATTACTGATACCGATGATATTATAATTAATTTTACACGTAAGAAACAACAACTCACACACATACGTATCAATTTTTTTTAATCTTTAGAAATGGAATACAAGGTGTATTGCACCATTGTACGTATTATATAATATAAATGTTATAATTTTGTACGGTTTTATTATATACCAACAAGATAAAAATTCTCAAGTAGTTCTGAGAAAAAGGAGTAATGATATTAAGTTTTTAAACACAATAATCAGTTCACTTGCTCACTTGTCGTGGTGTTGCGTATGATGACTTAATCAACACATCCTGCGATCAAGCCACAATGACAGTCATAAACATAACGATAATCTACTCTAATCTGTGCTGCTTTTATTATCTGTGGTGACTAAAGTGAAACGGATTTTCTTAGTCGTTTTGTGCAATCTGATTTTATTTAAATTCTTTGTAAGTCGCATCATATTAATGAGGTTTATTTTTTTTTGTTTTAAATCAATGGCCTTATGTTATATGTACTTTTATAAATATTATATATTTTATAAATATTTATACTCAATTTGCACGGTTGGAACGATGCAAATTAATAAATAGGTTTTCCCTAAAATTTCTAATAACGAATAATAATCGATTATGGTCAAATTTCAACCACTGTACGAACAAGTTTTTATTTTAATTCATGGAATCCCTTTCGTTTTCATTTTCATATTTGTTTTTATATCGAATGGATGTATCGAAAGCCGTATTTTTTTAATCAATCGCTTTTTTTACACTTTCAAGTGACCATAGGCGTCTTGTCACTGCGGGATGCCGCTACCGACGAGATGTGGAGAATTGGCGATTTTTTTTTACATTTTGGCACCTTGATATAGGTCAGCGTCATGTTAGAATGTTAATTGATTGACTTTTTTTTATTCGAATAAGATTAATTATTTTTTAAATATGATTAGAATTATTTTTTATGTCGACTATCAGAAGTTGCTATTCTATAAGAACTTTATGGAATTGTTTAATTTTTATTATGTTATGATTATATTATTTTTTTATACAATAGGTAGACGAGCAAATTGGTCACGCGATGGTACGTGGCCATCAGAGCCCATAAGCATTGACATCGGAAGAAACTGGCTCACTCATCCTTCAAATCGGAACACAACAATACTAAGTACTGCTGTTTTGCGGTAGAATATCTGATGAGTGGTGAGAATACTTGCACAAAGCCATACTACCAAGTAAGTAAATCTCTGACATTTCACGATCGTGTAATCTGGTAGTAAATTGTGTATTACGTCATATGACATATTATCTCACAAATTAAAATATTTTTAAGAAGCTATCTTCATATCTTCTACGTTTACATGACATTGGCAGAATATTTTATATCCGATTATTAACAGTAACACTTTAAAAAAGGAAAATAAGATTTAAAAATGAAAAGTAAATCTTTCTTATCAATATATAAATAAAGTATTAAATAAAAATAACAAAAAAACATATCGAATGACGTTGGCTTTATAATATATCAAATAATACGATTTTAATATTCAATCAATTACAAATTTAATGAGCTTAACAAATGTCACACACGTTCACATAAACCAAATTAATTCACATAAGTAGCGTCATCACTTAGGCGACAAAGGCTTCATCCCATCATCCTATCATCACAGTCAAATATTTGACCGTGATATAAAAAAAAATCAAAAAATCCTCCATATGGCTTAATGAATTCTAAGTCAACCCTTTATTTGCCGACGAGGTATCATTTAGACCCCATTATAATATTTAATGCTAAACAAACATGGAATTTGCCCCGAAATGACTTTATCGAGCTTTAGCATAATGAGTGAGCTTTGAAAAATACGTTTCGGGGCTACACCGCGATATTAGCTCCTTTTGTGTAAGGCATAAAGATATTTATTGATTAATGCATCGTCATTTATAGTATTATATTTTTGTACGGGTAATCTGTGATTATTTATAATGTTTGTAGAAATAAACGCTCGTTATTTAGACGAATTGATGTCTTATTGTTAAATTAATTATATTATTTGATACATAATTACGTAATTAGAATTTATTTTTCGTAAAGTATTCCAATACTTAATGTTTGTAGATATAAAAAAATGGTTGCTATATATAAAGGTACGTTTGCCAAATTAATTACATTCATATATATCATATATATATGTTTACACTAGTAAAGAAGTAAATGATAAGGAAAAAAATATTTTTTACTAAAATATTTATTTAACATTTTTATTACAGCACATTTTTATCGTAACAAAAAATATAAAATATGTATGATTATAAAATATTTACAAGCTTGAATATTTGATCTCCAAAATAAACCTTACGACATTTCTCTTTTGAGATTCCCGCATTCGAAGGGTTAACCGTCATTTAACCCACCATACTTAGTTCGCGCTTCGATTTATGGAAATTAACTATATTTAGTTAACCGGACCTTTTGATCTTAATGACCTTATTATTATTTTTTGTCCCAATAACTTAGTGATTCGAGGTAATGACATAAACTGTTTGTTTCTGGATCACAATTTAATTTTTTAACAGTTGGTTTTAGAAAATAAAATGGTTGCAGGCCATAATGTTAAGTAATGCAAGTAGATATAAATATTTTATTGAATTGAACCGAGATGGCTATGCTTAGAACACGTGAATCTAAACTAATGAGAGCGGGTTCAAACCCGGCTTAATTTGTGTATAATTCATCTCGTGCATATGAGGCGAAGTAATCCTTGAGGAAATCTGCATGTGTTGTAGTTCCATACAACACTGTGTGATGTGTGACTACCAACTCGCATTGGAGCAGCATGTTGGAATAAGCTTCAAACCTTCTCAAAAAGAGAGGAGGCCTTAGCTCAGCTGTGGGAAATTAACAGGCTGTTACTTTACTTTTTTTATTGCGTTTGTTTGAAAAATAAACCATAAACAGATGTGGTATGGTTTACTCTATAGATTCAATAAAAACACGACCCATCATATTTATTTATATTATATATATTACAGTGTTACAAAAACAGATATTTAATATAATTATCATGGCTCACATTCCGACTTTACTTTGAAATCCGGGTTTGCAAAAAAAGTATCAAGTATTTCTATCAATTCTTCTCCGGAGAAAGATATATACCATCATGACGATGAAATGAAAATTAAATTAAAAAAATTAAAATAAATATTATTATACAGGAAATGTTACATATTTTAACATTTATGTTGTCTGTTGAAATATTTTTTTTAAATAACAATCATCACCGCCTTCATCACAATCAGCTTGCCTTATTCTATTAATTCAAGTCAGAAAAAGTATGGGCGGATTTTTAAGGCCAGTAGGTTGCCTGACGCCATACGTCTTTGGGATATCTAGATATTAATCTCATGATTTTGGCGGTGGGTTGTTCATGGGACATTCCCTAGTCAGCTTCAACAACAGGGTTTGAGTGTTTTGATTATCCTCTATCAGAATACGGAAAATTAGACAATTAACTACGCGATGTAATTTAAAATATTATTATATTCAAGTAAACTACTATGAAGTGTTTTTAAAAATAGTTTAACTCTACCACCGTTTCAGAAAGCAGCCTCTAGCGACAGGAAACGATGAAAATTCGCGAAAAAAAACTAACTGATCTTACTTTTTTCTCATTTTGTTCTTTCTTTCGATCTTATTAAAAAGTCAGTAATAATAAACGAACCTTATTTACTTCGAAAGGATGATTCTCACACACTATATTATAAAAGTATTAAAGCCCATTGTGTAGTAACATAATAAATGTTGTTAAAAACTCCAACTAATTCCCGTTTCCTGCTACAAAGTATCTATCGCAGAGAAATCGTTAAACAATATAAACTCTATATGATCCATGTGTTAAAAAAAACCATCGTTTCAATATCCTGTTTCGAACTGACGAAATTTCGAATTACCTCCGGAATCGCGTCAAAGCCTACCCTGCACGTGTCTCCTGCGCACGCGCACAAACAATACGCCTTTTTTGCAATTCGACATTCAAATAATAGTACTACCAACTAATGAATATTTTGTCTCGTTCTGGTGTATATATTTTATTATATGTGAGAGTGGGACAGCGAATACGACAGTTGGTTTGGCGTCTGCCACTACCATATGTTGTTGAGGTTACCAGAATTACGGTTAAATGCAACATGGCGATCTACGTTCGTTTCACGTATCGTCTATTCGTCAAAGTGTTTTAAACTTGTCAAACACACTCGCAATTATAATAATCGCAAAACAACCGTATTGAAGCAAACCTTAAATAGTACATATGAAATTAAAAAAAAGAAAACATTATATTATACGACCCAGAATGTAACTAATCTTTATTATACTACACTTTATATAATGTTTATATAATAAGCTTATAATCATTTATTAAATCGTTTGTTAAAGTAATATTTATTTTTCTATTTAATAGTTTTCATTATCTATCTTAGCTGTAAACAAAGCCTGAATCAATAAATTGATGTCCGGTTTCTAAAAGAAACGTGTTTTATTTATATTACTTTGCGTGTTTTATAGTTTTAAAATATGTATATATGTATTTGTATTAAAATCTTTGAAATACAAATTAAAATTAAAAAAAAAACAATTTAAAGAAACACCTATATTTAACCTGTATATAACTAGATTCAATTTACCTAGATTTATTAGTATCATAGGATAACGTTTCATTATTACTAACAAAATAAAAATATTTTAATTTTATGAGAAAAACTATCTATATCTCCTACTGGTGGTAGAGCTTTGTGCAAGCTCGTTTGGGTAGGTACCACCCACTAATCAGATATTCTACCGCAAAACAGCAGTACTTGGTATTGTGTTCCGGTTTGAAGGGTGAGTGAGCCAGTGTAATTACAGGCACAAGGGACATAAAATCTTAGGTCCCAAGGCTGGTGGCGCATTGGCGATATAAGCGATGGTTAACATTTCTTACAGTGCCAATGTCTAAGAGCGTTTGGTGATCACTTACCATCAGGTGGCCCATATGCTCGTCCACCTTCCTGTTCTATAAAAAAAAAAGTACCAGTCTCGATTGTAAAAAAATATATATATATTCTTAAAGTCAATAGAGTAACCGTGTTTATATGTACATACTTTATTGTTTACGTATGTATATATCTTATGTGATTCAACTTGTGCGTTATTAGACAACGGCTTCCTATATTATAATGATGTGTACCTATGTTTAAGCATATATAATAATATAGTGTCGGCAGATCGATCAGAAACAAGCTGACAAGATCTATGGGTGCCAAGAATAAAAATAAAATTTTGTTGGTATGAAGGTATTATTAATTAATTCACACAACGGAAAATTATATTATGATTATAAAACTAATTATTCATCTTGATATCGGCTTAGGTTCCTGGGTAAAAATCCTGCTGCATCTCAACTGGAACATATTTTTCATATTAATAAAAATAAAATAACGTGGCAAGGCACCAAACCGTAATATCCTTTGAATAAATTCACCTTCCAGACCCTTAAGCTTTCATATCTGTTTCCTCAATGTTTTTAAGGCTGTAGTGTAGAAGCCACAAGAAACCGCTCATATTAAATGTAACAAACCATGCGAGTTAACCCCCCTCCCTCTTCGATATCCCAATATGGGCGACATATGGCCGACTCGTGCGCATCCCTTTGACATCCCGACAGCCCTTGCACCTGAGGGAGCAAGTTTTTTCCTTTCCAATGTGAAATGAGTATGTGTGTAATATATATGCGTTTTATCTTATTATATATTTTAATCTATAATAAAAGGAAGAAAGTAACTATAAGGTAATAGGCAAGTTTCCTCTCAGGTAGGGTGGTGTTCCAAGAGACAAACAAATTGACTTATTAATCTACCGACTTCCTCTTACAGTATAATTCTATATCACGTCTCCTGTAAACTTACGTTAAATGTAAAATAAATAAATCACTTTTGTATTTGTGTGTTATTGTTATATATATTAGGTAATACACAAAATAATAGCAAATTAAAATTAAAACTGTATAATAAAACTTATAAAGAGTAATATTACTTAATTTGTATTAATAAGTGTATGTACTATGTACACACACAAAAAACTAAAATTATTTATGGAATTTTAACAGAAAAGAAAAAAATATTTGCAATACCTTGAAATAATCCTGTCATAATAGTACCCGTACATCATTTTAACTGGCGCCTTTTGACCTACCCAACAACTTGTTGTTTTAGAATAATAAACTTTATTGTAAATGTATAGAGTTCATTTTTGCGGAATGTTGCGTGAATCGTTTAACATAAGAAGTAGCAATGACTAGTGCTCCGCCCTCGGATCCATTTGTTTTATTGCTTTTCACGTGTGGCCTCAAACATACTTAATTTTAATATATATTGTAGAACTTTTGATTCTGGCATATACAAAATACTTATATAAATAAGATTATTTATTTATTTATTGACCAAAGGTTACAATTGTTATTTATTATTTTGATAAAAAATATAATATTACGAAATTAAATAACGTACTACTTAATAATCTCTTAATTTAAAAAAAAAAACTTCATATATTTTTTATATGAAAATTCAAATTATAATCGTTAGAAAATATTATCAAAGTTCACAGTATTGAAGTATAAGTCTGTTTCCTATACTATAGTACGCTAATGTCTATGGACATACGAGTTCACACCAAAAAGCACTAAATAATTATTATAACAATTACACTAAACGAGCAACGAACTATATATTACACCAAAGCAAAAGGAAATGAAAAAAATGTATATAATAAAAATTGTTAGGTATTTTCAAGTAATAAAAACCAAAAAAAATTCATTGCGAAATAAAAACCGGATATATAACTAACAAATTTTTGCTTGTGGCTTCAACCGCGTTTTAAGGAGAGGAGGTCATTTATTAGGTAAAAAAGTAAGCTGTGTCCTTCCTTGAGTTACAAGCTTACTTCATACCAAATGTCATCAAAATCGATTCAGTGATTTAGCCGAGAAGGCGTAACAGACGTACAGTGTTAATTTCGCATTATTATTAGTATAGATTTACTACATACCAGTTTCGTATCTTTAACGAATCGTTATACATCACTTTTATACATAAATAACTAATCGTTTCTGAGTTACGAGTATCCGTTAGTCATTATAGAGATAGCAGCGCAAAGCGCTTTCTATAGTGTATCACGGCGAGTGCTACGTTCTATAGAAATGTGATATCAATTTCATCGCGCACGAAGAAATTTGGCAACTCTTTTCTTTGTCGCACCACTAAAAAATAGAATTCTTTACCAGCACACGTGTTCCCCTCCTCTAACAACCTGGGTTCCTTCAAACGAGGCGTGAAGAGGCATCTTGTGGGCTGGCAAGGCGGGGGCGGCTAGTGAAGAATATTCTTCCCGACTGTATTAGCCGTCGTCGCGTTTGGACTCCACTACCACTTACCATCAGGTGGAGTGGAGTCATTTGCTATCCCGGTATAAAAAATAAATAAATTTAAATACGTCACGTACATACAACGTCGAAGCTTACGAAATATTTTTATAAGGACGTTATTGAATTACGCTTCGTAGACAATTCAACCATTCGTTAGCAAAAATAATCTTATATATTGAAACCGGACAAATATCGGCAACATTAGGCGTTCCTTTAAAACGTTTCGTTATCTTCCCCGAGGCGAGTCATCAACAGTTAGCGACATTTTAAGTAAGCGGAACAATAATATTTTTTGCTAAATTTTATGGCATATTGAAACAAATTAGTGTTAATCTTTCCAGAGTGAAAAAACTGTGAAATTTATTAGTTTCCTCAGCAATAAAACTGACTATCGCCTCATCTAAACGACGGCGCGCCGGAGTTCCGTGCCGATGTCATTAAGATATACGCGTAGTTGTGATTGTTTCAAAACTTCTATTGAATTGCTAATTTTTTACGGCAGCTGTACTTTTGTGGATTGACATAATTATATACATTATTTCTGGCTGTATGGAGCTTAGAAATAATACCAACTGACAACTTTTAATATTTTTTTTGGTAAATAATAATAGTAATTTAAGTTTTTATATGTTTAAAACATAGTTACACAACACATGGCCTTACTTATATATTTGTTTAGTAGATGTTTAGTTAAAGTTATTTCTGCAAACATATATAATTATATATAAGGAAGGAAATTAAATTGAAGTGTGAACACGGAACAAAGTATCATATATATCACCAAAATGAAAAATATTAATTATTTAAAGACTCGTAAAAGCACTATAAAGCTAAATATATGTTTAACATCTTAATCTAAGAAAACGTTTTTAAAAGCCGCCAAGTTCTGTGTATAAATTCATGTGCGTAATTATTTAAAAATAAGTTATTTAATTATTATAAAATACATGATTAGTTTTAATTAACACTTTTAATAATTTTAGTTATTTTATTTTTTATTTTATTTTATTTTATTAAGGACCATCAGCAGTCACAACACTTACACATGTAATAATAAAAACACATTCAAACTTATATAAAATGTGCGAATCTTTAAGACGGCCACAACATGCATTCTAAGGTACAATATTTTTTTTTGTATTACTTAAGACAGATTACAACATAAGCAATATTTTTATAATACTCCTTGCTAACCACATTTGTATAGAAAATTAAAAGATTTAAAAATAAATTAATTTAAATTAATAATAATAATTAATAACATTGAAAATAAAGCTAAAAAATATTATAAATTAGTACACTCATAACATTTATCACATTAATAACATGTAACAAAATAATTTAAATAAGAAAACAATAAATAGTAATTAATTAAATTTTTTTGAAATTTAAGTATAAAAAAAAATGAATAATACCATTGAATACATTTTTTCATTAATTTCTTTAATTTACATGCTTACAACATATGTTTTATTTTGTAGTTAAGATTCTAATAATAATGTTATGATATCGCCAATTGATTTTTTAATGATTTTTTTATAATAACAATGACTCATTTATAATTTAATTTTGTCATTTTTAAAAATTTACTGATGATTTTTGTTACTTTTAATTTGAATTGAATTAGATTGAACCTGGAAGAGCTATGTACACTTGTAATTGACATACATAGTAGATATACTTGTACTGTTTTATAAGTTATTTTTTCAATACTTTATATAAATGTTGTAAGTGTGCTTTTACAAATAAATAAATAATTAATATTCTAATTGTATCATCATTTTTCTATAATATTTCTATTCGATGATGAAAAATAGTATGACGTTTGTATATATCGCGAACCCGAACTGCAACAATGTGCAGGAAGCTGCAAAGCTTTTTATCAAATAGATGACTTTGCCAAGGCTATTTTTTATTTTTAAGTTTTTATTTTATATAAAAATAATCGAAAATATAACAATTGGAAAATCATTTAAGAATAATCTGTTAAAAAGTTAATCGTTTATAATCTTGTCTACTGACTTCAACTTATCAGTTCGAGGTACAATAACTTTACGCGTTAACGTGTTATTATTACTGACAAACATGTATTTAGTGTCACACTGAATTAATGCATAATCAAACCAAAAATCGACCTTAAGTTTACTACATACGGTTTATATTTCTTTACATAATTATTTAATTTAAAACACAACAAATTGAATTTTATTTCAAAGGGATAGGGTTTAATTTTAATTGAAACATTCGAAGTAATGGGATGTGACAGCATCTATTGTCAAATGAAATGACGCCAGTCGTTTTGTCAAAGCGTTTATAGGCTCTTGGACTCAATAAATTGTGTTTTATTGCCTACTTGAGAGGCAAAGTATCAATGGTCAGCTTCTGACGACTTAATTTAACGATAAGTATGTTAACGTGTCGGGAGAAAGTGTCGAAAAAACGGATAATTGATTTTAGAACTGACATTTCGAAAGTCACTAAAAAGTTTTTATTTAATTTGAAATGTTTGTTTGTTTGTTTTGTTTAGGTCATATTTGCAGGCTGAATTAGAATGAAGAACTTATCCTGTGGTGTTTATATATTACATATTGCTTCAGTTCCTAAAATAATATATTGTTATTGTAAGCATGTTCTACACTAGCTAAAATTAAACTCCTCAACTATCACGAAATTTAAATAAATTTTTATTTTATACATATTTTTAAGATTAATATAATTAACTGTCTATTAGTTTTGGCATTGTCACATAATCAAATATTATTTTATATAAATTAATAACATTAATAAAAATCTTAATACGCTCGCCTAGTAATAATGATACATGATACAATGTAACACAAGAAATATATTAGAGTTATAAAAAGTAAAGTAAAGTATATCCGAGAATGTTCAGAGCTGATTCCACAACGCAGCTCCAATGCAGGTTGATGCATACATATGTGGCAGATTTTTTCTTTAACACATAGACGTAACATATGAAAATTCTGTGGTTCCTGCCGTGGTTCGAACCCGTAATTATCGGTAAAGATTCACGTGTTATAACCACAGAGCCATCGCGGCTATCATTACAGATATGTTTTGCGATATCACTAGTTCATATCAAAGCTAGTTCAGCACCGCAAGTAGCGAGCACTCAACGTGATTGATTGACAGACTGACATAATATTGCCCGTTAGAAATGCACCTCTGATTGATAATCATTTACCAAAACCAGCAATCATCTATTTTGATACGCATTATCTATGCAATTTAACATATTCACTGAAATTCTTTTATGATAAAAATAGAAACGGTATAAAGCTTTACACATGTTGCAATAGATGCAATTTTTGTGGAACAAGTTATGGAAGATACGTCGTTTCGTCTTTGGAGTTTTTTAGCGGTTAAAGCTAGTGTAATCGATGAAGCTATTGATCTTTCTCTCTAAATACGCTTTTAATTGCTAGTTTTCTCTACAACCGTTTATTAAGCGGTTGCAAAATATTATATTTTTTTTCTATCAAAGAGGGCGGGTTGATTCCACCCCGACTAGAGATCTATGGATCTGTTTCGATTATAGCCCCTCTAATGGGTGGCATTCTACGTATTAAATCTTGGATAATTAATAAATATATTAAAAGTTTTCAAATTAAATAAAAGAATGAGACAGACATTCGCGCATTATTACAGCGCTCAAGTGTGTGCGCAAACAAAGGTGTACTTAATAAAATTATGAGAATGAAAAATAGATCACTCACTCTCAAAATCAGATGGTCTTCAAAAACATATCGCCTTTTGAGGAGAATGTTTGTAACTTATTCCAGCGGGCAGTATTTCCCTAGTAGGATATGAGCTTCAGTCAAATCTGTGTTTTAGATGTAAAATGTAACATACAGATAAAGTTACATTTGCATTTAGAATTTAAGAGTGAACTTCGGTTGCTATCGTCTCATTTGAAAAAGCTATCACATCACTGAGCATCAAATAGTAACGCGATGCTAGAAGGACCATTTCAAATTGGAAAAAAATATCCAAGGGTTTGACCTAATCGATTAAGTTTTTGCCACACGGGGTCCGAAATGAAATCATAAATTTCAAGATGGCGTACGGCAAAAAATCACGCATGATATTGTTACGCTCCAGGCGTGGCGGTCAATTTATGACTATATCTTATGGGCATTTTTGACCATAACTACACCACAATGTTGTGTTGTAAATTTTAAAGTGATTTTTATTGTTGTGAGTTTGCAAATATGTTAAATAGTTCAATTGATTTTATTATAATATTCAAATAAAACCTGAAGCGACAAAGTGGATTGCAAACGTAGGTTTTACTCTTAATATAGATCGTAATAACAATCATAATATTCAAAGTAAAATCCAGTAAATGACCCACTGCTGGGCAAAGGTCACTCGCCACGCTGGTGTAGTGGGTACGACTGTCGAGTTGTATCGAGGATACACAAGTTTTGCACACTGAGCACGAGAATTATAAACAAATGAAACGCATGAAAACTCAGTGGCTCTTGTCCGGGTTTTAACCCACGATATTCGGCTAAGACCGTGTTCCATTCCATTGAACCATAACGGTTAAATTTTTATTAATCGTCGTATCTGGTATAATAATTATTTTAAACTAAAGTTACAAGGTTTTATATGCGTCCTTACTCCATGAAAATTACTATCACTGAAAATTTTTCATAAGTATATATAACATAAATGAGATTGATCCTATAATAATAATAAAATTATAAAGATATTATACCTAGTGCATTATAAGTTCTTTAAATTAATGTAAATAAAAAAAAAATAAAAAAAAATTTCAAATAATCACACATAGTATTACTTAATGCCCAACATCCCTTATTAGACGGTTATTAGATTCTATTAGTGGGTTCGTGGTTTCGCAAAAAATAAACGAGACGTCATCAAGGTATCGTTTGACACGACGACAGGCCAATAAGGTCCAATATATAAAAATACCACCTCACCCTTAGCTACATTTTTAAGTGAATTTTAAACCGACAGAAATCATAAGCAAAGTAGTAAGTAAATATTGATATAAATAAATATATAATTAAGAAAATTAAATAAAACTATATAATTATTAAGGCAAAGTTTACTTAAAATCAAAAGCTTAAGAACATAAGTTATTAAAATCGTTAATGTGCAAACGACCCGTCTATAAAGAACAGCATTGCTATGTTAGAACTAACTACGTATCTCACTCGTGTAATGTTGACAACCGACTTACGATGATACGCCATTTTGATGCGTGTATTTAAATGTTATAATTATTATATTCAATGTCGTATATAAGTTTCTGACATTTCACGACCATTCGCTGCAGTGAGGATCGAGTTAGTTCTTCGAGAATAGCCCTACAGTATCTTTATAATAGAACTCATTTTTATAATTAATACATTCAATGTCGCATATAACTTTCTAACATTTTACGACCGACGACTCTTCGTGTGGGACATTGCCCGCTCTGTCATCTAATTCAATTAAATATTCGCAAGCATTAGGAGTATTAGGCGTCGCCGCAAAGTTGATTATACCTTGTTAGACGAAACCGTAATGTCGAACTAATTTGTAATAATGAGTGTCATTACAATGATTGCTATGCACCTAATGCGGTGACCGCGGGATCAAAATATGGCTAATAGAATGACGGATGCTGTTTTTACAACGTTGTACGTAAAATTGCTCAACAAAGATTAACGTATTTCGTAACTAGATTTTTTCTTAGATACTAATATTTTTCTTATGAATATTTTACGTTAAATTCTATTTTAACATACTATTAATTCAATATTGTTTTAGGTTAATCTCGTTGAAAACTCCAATATCTTATAATGTAATCAATACTTAAGTCATATAATGCATAAATAGATGTTAAAAAAAAACGAGTTAGCTACTTCACGACTAGAATAGTAAAAAATTGGCCAGCCATCCAATTCTCACGGTTTTGACTTGAAAAACTAACTCTTAGAGGCGATTTTCTTAAATTTTTTCTACTATCAGATTTTTTTAACCAGGAAACCAGAACTAAACTGTCCTTAAATTCGATTCGCAATTCCTAAAGCGTTTTTGAACGATATAGTTTGACCCTTTAGGCGATGGAATAGATGAAGCCGTAAGCATGGCAGGCTTAAATTAGCTGTAAAGCGCTGGTCAGACTAATTTCATTTTAATGTTTCAAACTTCCAACTTTCGCTGATCTTAATTAACCTATTCGATTTGTTCTGCAACAGATCCCTTTTTACCTGGTGGGGTTTTGGGGCATCGTCTATGTTGGTGGTGGGAACATAATCTTATAGTTTGCATTGGTATGTGGAAGGTATCTTCGAGCTATCTAATTGTAGAAGCCGCCAATAATTCCACAGTATATGGTAAAATTAGTGTTGTAATGGGGATTTGGTTCTTGGGCTATTAGCGTCCTCACACAGCACAAGGTTTACGCTCAATGAGAGATTAAATTAGGAATATTAATAAAATAAAATAAATAAGTTATAATAATAAGAAGGAGGTAGAATGATATCTTAGCGTATACATATTGTTATTGGTATTTTTCCTAAATCTATTCCATCCCATCTATAAATATCGGATCATATCTTCCGATTATTATCAGGTGTCTCATTTGTCTCCAACCCAGTGTAATAGCTCGACGCAAAGGTTAGCTATCTCTGGGATGTGATTTATAATTATGTAAGAGAAATATAAAAACTTTTCAGCTTTGTACAGTTATTAATAATAATGATTATGTATTCATTACTTGTCCATTTAAGGAAACTAAAAGTGTAATGTCTCGTGTAAACATTATTAATTCTTATACGACTTGTCGATGAATAGGTCTAATTGAGAAGAAATACAATTACAGATATTATTTCTTTCATTCAATTTAAGCCTATATTGTGAAGTGTTAAGAGCTATTTTGCTTTCCATTTATTATGTGGTGATGTTATTATGGTTTTGCAAAATTGTCCGGTTCATTGGCGCGAGAAAAATGGAAGTACAGAGATGTGACTCAAGTGTTCGCTTCCGAGGAACGGTCTTGATACTTGATATAGGTTTATTTTATGTATGTTTTTAAAGGTTATTTTTTCAAGATCAACAACTTGTTTTACTTAAAAGCAAAAATCGCTTCAGACGTAATATAATAGCTAATAATGTTGAAACGAAAATTCGTTTTATTTGGTTGTAAAAAACTAATAATCTTCGCGTTATTATGTGCGTGATAATAAAATACAACCTCATCACAATTAGTGGTATCAGTGGTGGTAGGTACAAGCCAACTGAGAGAAATTTATAAGCGGATTTGTCACTATCATTTAGCAATTAACCAGCTCAATTTTGGTAGCAAGGAACCGATCAAATACCGAGCAATAGTATTTCCGCTGTGAGTTGGTATATATATGCGCAATGATGATGATGAGACGAATGAGAACCAGTTGCGATATTGCGATTTTTAATCTTCTTAATCAAATTCGATTTTCACAGTAATGTGTAAAAGATAACTGCATACTTTTCTCTGTGAATATGATGAAGTGATTCAGATGTATGAAAATCAATTAATTTTATAACAATTCGTCTCAAATGTTGTATTTAGATAAGGATTTGTGTTTTAAATTAATCCATATAGTTCAATTATCTGAAAAAATGCAATTTTACATAAAAATATATATGTAAAAAATGTGACATATAGATTTATAAAAAGTTACGTAATAAAGTAAAATTTCTCAATTAAACTAAAGGTAAAGTATCAATATGTTTCGTCTGATCTATTCAATGACAATATTGGCTATTAAACGGAAGTGCGATATCTTACAAATTCCGCTTACTTCCGTCGTTGAAACCTTTTTGGGGAATTATGGGAAGTTTCAATTTAGTACGCCCTTCGGAAATTATCCCTACAAATACACTTTCAAGGAAACAGTTCAAAACAGGGCGATGTAATTAGAACCTCAATTGATACTAAAGACTTATATATGCTTCTATTCAATAAATTGTGTTGATGAATGTTTTGACGGGCCGGTTGGCGTGGTTGGTAGATATTTGCCCTTCACTCCGAAGGTTGTGTTGTGTGTTGGGTTCGATTCCCACCCAGGACAGACATTTGTATGCATGAACATGTATGTTTGTCCTGATTCTGGTGTAATTATCTATATAAGTATGTATTTACAAAAGAAATGTAGTATATGTAGTATATCAGTTGTCTGGTTTCCATAGTACAAGCTCTGCTTAGTTTGGGATCAGATGGCCGTGTGTGAATAATATTCCAGGATATTATGTTCAAAATATTACAGTAACATCACTTAGTTTTATTAACTAAGCATTATTATCAAATCAGTTTCACCCAATCCTAAATCGAGGCACATACACAAAGATCTATCTTATGTAATAAAATTTTGGTATGTATCTGTTTGAGATTAATGTCAGACGCCGTTTGACCTTGAAAGTACACTCATATATGTATATTTTCATGGAGATGTTTAATGCTTACTTGTTGTAACTCGCCGCTAGATGGCATTGCACCGTGATGAGACAATTTGGTGTACAGTGTGTTCATTTAAACACGAAGAATATTTTAGCGCATATAAGAATATTTTATTAAAGTGGCATTCGTGCACGTACCGAAAGTTAGCTATAAATATGTAATATAATAAATGAATCGATTTTATTTGGTGATGGTCGCATGTACAATTTTTTTTAATTAAAAATATATCAAAATAATTATAATTTCGATACAATGTTGCAATACAGTTCGACGAAGTTCGATGGTATACCATTCAACTCGATGTTTACGTTGAAACAACGACGCTGGTATGCATCGTATGCATGCCTTATATTATCTACAATATAGAAAATTAATTTTAGGCTTTATGTATACATACTTACTTCTATCTTTTCGATATATTCAGTTTAAAAAAAGCACTCTGTCACTCTGTCACAGGAGAAAAAATCTACCAGTAGTCACGCGGTTATTAACGGATGAATGAAGGTGTGAAAGACTTGTCGTGTACTAAAACAGGTTATTATAGACATAAATATTACCAATACCTATGTTAGCCTACTGTTCACTAAAAAAATCCACCAATTGCAAACCATCTGTTTGTACGCATGCGCAGCGAAGATGGCGCGAAGCCCTGCAACGGCATCGCGGTCGATTCGTAACAACTGTCACTTTTCGCGCCCTTTTTTCTCATTTTTCAGTTCACGATTCCTCCTTTTTAGCGAAAAGTGCAGATGCTCCGTTTTTTAGGTATTTCGAATTTATATTTTTTGTGAATAAATCTCAGCGCGTCGCCTAATTAACTACCGATTGTGTAATTAAGTGAATAATTGGAGCAATTCATGTCGTGTGAATATAGTGACAGATGTAGGTTACGGTGAGAATCTGTGACAGATATTTTCTCATGTCTCGGACTGAAGGCTTAGATTCTTGTTGTTTAAGATTTTGATTACGTGGGTATATTCATTACGAATTATAAACGTTTAAAACTTTTTCTTGTTTAAACTTTATATTTCAGGACGCAAAAATGTTAGGCAAATAACTAAATACTGTAAAAAAAATATTTTAACATTTGATCACTATCTAAAGAGAATATAAACTTATCCGCATAAGTCCGCGTATTTTTGTTTTCAAAATATGAATTCGTTTATGAAAGTGTATATTTTACAAATACAGTACAGTACAAAGAACTACAAAGTACTAATTGTACCAAATTATAAATACATTAAAAAACGGAAATTTCTCTTATCTGATTAAAATTCAATCTTTAATATCATTATCTGCTATTGAAATAATAAGTCGATTCATAAATAATGTAAATGTTTGTGTTATAAAGGGTAAACCCCAATTTATATAATCAGTGCGAGCTATATTGCCCTTAGTAATGAAAGGCGTGGAGCTAATGAGACGTGTAATTGCTGTGTGTGGCTGAAGCCTTACAGCGGGGTCACCCACTGGCCTACTGACGCGGGTAGTGTAGCGCCTACTGGTTTTACTTGTCATGCATTTTTTAGTTTTTTTTTTAAATAAATACGTAACTAGATCTAGATTGTATTAAGGTCGTATCTGTGTTTGCCACCGTACCTATGTCTGCATGACTAACCACCCGAGGTTAGCATTTTTATCGATACAGGGCAAATATACATTATTGTAATGATATTGTGTAGGAAATATATATAATACATCACAATTTTTCGTAGCAAATAAAGAAATACTCCATAATAAAGTAAAAGCCTTTTCGGTGTCCAAAATTATTACGAACCCATTTCACCACGCAGCTACAATGCAGTTTGATACATTTACATGTGGCAGAATTCCATTCGACACATGATAGTTTCCCTAAATGCCGAGCCCGACATGATAATGATAAACACTAAGATTGAACCCAGAATCTAACGGTATGACGTGTTAGCCTCTGGGTCAACTCGATTGTAATATTATATATTTAATTTGAAGAACATAAAAGATTTGTATATGACAACCCATTATTTTCAAAACAAATTGAAAGAAAAAAATATACATCTCTGAAGTCACCGAAGCCACGAATGCATCTAGTATTATTTAAGAATCGGAATCATCCTTTTCTATTCATCTCCCACGCCTTGTGGGAAACGCAGTATTGACAAAAAACACTTGTAATTATTATAATATATGTATTGGAGGAAGACTTCCGGCCCAGCATCCGGGATATAGGATTGTGATGTACTGAGAGAAAATATTAGATTGTTTTATTTAATTAAGTAGTAGTAATTTGTCAACAGGATATCCCTATGTATAATATGGATGGATGCAGGCTGACGTTTGTCCAGCAGTGGACGGTGATAAGCTGAAAAAAAATTGTAGTAGGATATTATTTGTTTACAGAATGTTATAAATATGAAACATTTTATATTTTCATGGATATTTATAGTTTTGATTCAACTACAATATTTTAATATGGATGATTTTAAATGTCTGTATTATTATTTCTGTATTAGTATTTATCCTTTTGGTGTGTGCTGGAAAAAAACTGTTTAACAAAAATAACCATTCCTTATATACTAAGTTCTACTTTTATACTTTTGTACCCATTTTTGTTTCTGATTCGTAAAATAAAGTATTAAATAAATAAATATAATATCCTTTTTGTCTATATTTATTTATAAATAATTTACTTAGGTCGTGATATTAATATTATAAATGCTACTTTTGTCACATTAACGAGTAACTGATATGATTGGTTTGAAATTTGACATATAAGAAGCCAAGGTACTTGAATAAGGCTTTACGTAAATTAACTATGTGATTCACTTGTTGGTAGGGCTTTGTACAAGCTCGTCTGGTTGGAACACCAACCACGAATTACACATTGTTACGCCAAATGCAATACTCATTATTGTTGTGTTCCAGTGAGCCAGTTTAACTATAGGCACAAGGGATATTACATGTTAGGTTTCAAGGTTGGTGACGCATTAGCAATGTAGGATTTGCCAAACCCTAAGGGCGGTGGTGAACACATACCAAGAAAAATAAATTTGTGTCGGATGACGCGTTATGTATTATTTTGGTGCATTTGTTTTGGTGCATTGCTCGGTGTGCCACAATCTCATTTGAATACCTGCTTATAACGACGCGTATCAAAATAAAGGTTTTATCAATCGTTTGATCTTTAAAGGCTGTCGCATTGACTTTTATAATATTTAACGATTCCAATTTTTGTACTTCTAAGTTGTGTCTGTTTTAATAAATTGATTGTTTTTTATTCATTAAAACGGATTATACTATATTTAAATCGAAATGTGATGATATTATATTATGTAAAAAAATAAATTATATTATATATTTAACATGTAAAATTTAGATTAGTTAGAATATTTTACTTAGAATAAATGTTATTGCTTCTACA
Source organism: Nymphalis urticae (assembly GCA_905147175.2). Lineage (NCBI taxonomy): Eukaryota > Metazoa > Arthropoda > Insecta > Lepidoptera > Nymphalidae > Nymphalis > Nymphalis urticae. Next base: position 12,740,981 of record LR989995.1, on the reverse strand, counting down.
AAATTTTGCAATTAATTTGATGTTTTGATAAATATATAGAGCCATTTTTTTAAATATTGAAAATAATATAGGATTACGCAAAAAATTTACGAATGTGGTGCCTCATAGCACTTGAGGTCCTTAATGGTCTGTATTGTAATGACTACAGTTTAGATACAGTGAGTACTTACATTTAAAAAATAGTAATTAAAAAATATTTTAAGGTACTTTTCGCCCGCGTAATAGTTAGTTATTTATCCTATATAATATTAGTAAGTTAGTTATTCTTCCTTGAGGTATAAACTTGCTTCATACCAAATTTTTTACTTTCATTTTTATCATAGTTTTTTTTATGAAATGAAATAAAAAAATTGTTATTAATTTATCGGATTAATCCACCTTTATGAATTCATAACGGTTTTTGCAATTAAAATTATTTAGTGACCACCATGAATATGCCAAAAAAGATAATAATTTAAATCAATATAAAAGTCAAAATGGTGCGAAAAAAGTTAAAATGCGTTATTTTTAGCGCCTAAATAGCCACTAGCCTTTGTCACGGTCGTTTTAAAAATTAAAAAAAAAACACGACCAACACTTTAACACCCGTTCTCGGGAAATAATTAAATATTATTAAGTTATGACTAAATTTTGGTTTAGGAGCCTATAAATTGACGTTTCTCTTTCTAATCACAAAGAAAGAAGAGAGAGGCGACTATTCGCGGTTTAAATTAAAAAGTGCCAAGCGTCGGCCACCCAAATGTAAAAAATATGAAAGGTTGAACTTTATATTTCCAGTTTGGTTCCGTACTAGTATATAATTAAAACGTACATGTATCCTTTACTATAAAAGCTTAGTATTAATGAATTTTCATATTATAATCCTTTTTATCTATTTTTTTGTTTTTGAAATAAAAACCTAAACTAATGTCGCTACCAATTAAAAACGTGTCAACAATTATAAGATAGATTTTTCTGATCTCGACGATGCTCGTTTCTCATTTAATATTAATAATAAAATATTATATTTTTAAGTAAAATCTATTGATAAGTAAGTATCAATGTTTTTTTATAAAAATTTAAGAAAAACGCACAATAAAATGAAACATTTATAAAATCACGAAGCAATCCTAATTCTACGGGAAGTAGGTTCTTTATCGAGAGCCGACGGTGACTTGCAATTCAACTCAATAAAAAAGTTCCCATGAGTGTCGACATTAAAAAACCCACGATGACTCGCTGAAATACGCTAAAAAACTATGACATAACGAGTCTACCTGATGTGTCAATTTGATGAAGTTTTCTTTACACGTAGCAGTACTTCAATAGTAAATATAAACCCATGCGTTTATACTCATATCCAATTACGACGCAGTTAAGAAGAGTAATGCTTTATGATTTTTATATTTACACTAAGCGTTTTTGTACTGGCTCACTCACTCTATATAAAAAAACAACAAATACATTGTTTTGGTGTTTGGCGTTCGAATAATTAGTGAATTGATACGTACATAAGAGTGGTAGGTACTTAAGCATTAGCATTAGCATTGTTATTCAATTTATATAAATAGTGTATTTATTTATTTTTCATATTTACAATCAATCCCGAACATATTCTTTATTAGATTCTTAAAACTTCCTCAAATACAGTCTTAAGTACTTAATTCTAGATAATGGTAGATTATTTTTAATCCCTAAGTGTAAAGAATCGATGTTATATAGAGTTTCGGGTTGTATCCGATATGTTTTAGTTTTTGTATATTCTAAAATCTTATGCTTTTGTTCAGAAAGTTTCATAAAAACATTTAATATTTTTGCAAATGGAGTTCTTCGGTCAAAGACATAGTAAATAATACAGATACATTATATATATATATATATATATAAAAGCAGTATTATCTTTAAAAACGTTGTTCTTACATCAAAAATATGTTATGAATTCCTAAAAAAAGTGTTTTTATAAACAAGTGAAGTGTCAGTCCTCGATCCACGAATAAATCGGTAGCTAGAATAAGCACTTAAGCTTTCAAGTGTTAACCTGACAGGGAGGTAGATAAAAAAAATTGATTAAAAATGTTTTTTGCCATTTAGTCACTAACGGTCCTATAAACGTTAGTTAGCGAGTGATCAGTTAAGCAGTGCTTGTGTCTTCGTCATTCGAATGTCAAATCAGCGATGAGCGAAAGAGATAAATCATTGACTAATCAAGTTTTTCTTGTATTTTTCATTCGATTTAAAATAAGCGTGTGCTAAAACAGGTGCACTGTCTTGTCTTACGATAGAATGGAGACTGAAGAGAGATCAGTAGGAACAACGGATACAAGTGCTTTCCAAGATTCGCCAAAAGATTTGAAACCAGGACCTTGGGTCTGCTGTCTTATATGTCTAATTCTTTTATCCCCTTTACTCCTCAAACATACCATAAGGGGTAATAAATTTCACACATCCAAGACGCAAATGCAAAAAGCGAATCTTTTGTGGTTAATACAATAGCATTTATTTAGTCTATTGTTAAAAAATTGATCTGCAAAACCGTATAATTCTCGTCTTTTCCAATCTAATGAGAAATTAACATTAACAATGGGCTTAATTCTTTCATTGGACAAAAGATTATCAGCAAATAATACAACTATTAATGTTGCATAATAGGGAACAATTTTGGCAATCAGATAATATTCTATTTTGAACCTTATTCAATATATGATAAGGGCTGTTATTTTCAAAGGGGTAATTTCAAACGATCCCGCTGAGAGACAAGTGTGAATGAGAAACTTGCATTGTTTTCATAGGGCGATGATAGGTGGGCTTTTTAATTTTTTTTAATTTTTGATTTATGACGTTTATACATGGTCTTCCGGTTTGACGTAAGGATACGGCTTCGTATTTATACTCAGTTTTTCGAGCCAAAGTAGATATATATTTAAAAGCATGAAATAATGTTGAGTTCAGAACTTCGTTAGTGATTTTTAAAGTTTCGTAATATTTTCATACTTAATACATACTTAATAATTACATAAATTTAGCTATCAAGTTATAGTTATTTAAAGAAGCTTAACGATACGAGTTGCATAGTGAAAAAGTAAAGTCAATATAATGAGTTATTTATATTACAAAGAGTCAATCAGTATAAACAGAGTAGGTCGTACCGTTGTCAATTTAAGGCGCGATTAAAACGTAGCAATAATATGCTAATGTGTGTGCAAGAAGGCCCATGATGGGGCGCGCTTAGAACACTTTCATCTTATTCAAAGATTGTAGGCTAAAATATGGGATTATAAGGTGTTTGTTGTGCATTTTAATCCGAAAATGACTTTACAAAAGCCTCAACACAAATATACCGTTCATAAACTATCATATCAGCTAACGTAGTAGTCGTCGAGTTAGTTCACTGTTTTTGGTTATTTGTTTAGAAAGAGGGAAGTACGTAACGGCTATAAAAACAATGAAATGAATAACACCATGCAAACCCTTAAGTATATAGTATAATTATTAAGTTGTAATTGGTTAACCAAACGTATCTAAGTTAAAACTGTTACGCCAGAAATCGTATTTTTTGCATGTTTTCGATACCAAGTCGTCACCATTCCAACTCTTCCCAAACACGAGAATGTCTCCCGCTGCGGTGATCCCATTGTTGGAACATTTTACACCATAATAAAACGTTTATCGACCGTTTGCATAAATATCTCAGTCGAAATTAATATGTTTTTGAAGAAATATGCCTTCTTTATGATTTTAATGTAAGTTATTATATCATTTGGTTTTGGGAGGTCCATTAGGATAAATGATTTTCTTGTTTTATAAGATTTTCTAGAAACTAATTGGAACTTAATAAATATTATTTTTTATAACATCATATTTTTATAGCTATGTAATTAAGATCTATGTAAAAAAGATGTTAATTAATTAGTAATCTTATATTTAAAAAATGAACATTGTTGTATTCGCTTGTGATTAAAATACTTACCGTAAACGTTGGCACATATTCGTTTTGTTCATCGAAGTTTTAATACCATCCTCTATGTTGTACATCAACTAGATGGCATTGCAGTTTTTTAGATAGAAAAAACGAATTACGCGTTTCTCCCACGGGAGCAGTGGGGGTATATGGGGATCACCGGTGTCCAAGGCGACAAATGCGCCCTGAACATCGGAATACCCACTAAAAAACAAGCGGTATCCTTTCCGTCTTAACGAGGAGCGTCACGGGATCGCTTGCGTATGCGACCGTGACGCAAAATGCCACTGCACTGCATCAACTTCTGTACCGTTCATCCATCAACCCATCGACATGACAATTATTATATCTGTATGTATATTCGAAATGTTAGATTGTATTGACTACTGAGTTTCTTGTCGGTTTTTCTCAGTAGAATCAACAATCCAAATCGGCGGTACCTTTACATTAATACAAGTACTTAAGTGCTTGTTAAGGCCAACTTGAATTAAATATATATTGATTTGATCTGTATATATATACAGAGGCTGGATAGTCTGCCAGCCTTTGTTAGTGTATTATATATACAAATCCTTATTACATTATCACAATAATACACTGACATAAGAGCTTTGACCAACTACATGCTACTCAATTATCAGTTCCTTAATAAGTAAATATTAACATAGGCGTTGAGTTGTTTTATATATAGGTAGATGGACGGGCAAATTATCCGATAGACGTTTGCGTTGGAAGAAATATTAAGCAATCCTTACATTGCCTATTCGCTACTAATTTAGAAACAAGAGCCCTTCCCTGTATCCCTTATGCCTGTAAGTACAGTGTGAGTACGTGAGTAAGTACTCACGCCTCGAGCAGGAACGCAACAATACTAAGTTATACAGTTTGCAGCAGAATATCTGACAAGTGGGTAGTACCTACACAGACTAGCTTGCACAAAGCTATTGCCAATTAGAAGGACACCCCTCTCTGTAAAACCTTAAATATCATATCTAGCAGTTAGATGTGCATACGCCGCTTACTAAGCCAAGATTTTCAACGTATGAAGGTAAACATTAGGGCTCATTTACACTTCAAGTTTCTACAATTGATATTATAAATACTATATCTGGGAATATCAGAACGAGGCTTTATATTGAGGGCTTAAACAATCTACATATATTAAAAAAACTATTAAATATGCAAAAATATATCACAAAGAGATACAAAAATTGAAGATCATAAAACGGATGTAATCTTCCGGAACTGTCCAAACATCAAGCTATCAAAACAAATTCGAAATTAAACGGAAACCATCCCGACAATACGAACTAATCAGGGCCGACCTATAAACATATGGTAAACATCCGAAAGGGTTGATCAATTACATAAATTAATACTAACATCCTTTTTATATAAAGAAAGCTTAAATATATACGCGTAAAATCACTTCCTCTATCATTTACAATGTTTTTTCCCGCCATATGACGCTATTTTTTCTCCAAGATGGCTACCCCATATGTCGTCGGCGTAGCACGTGTTATAATGAATATATTTTTGTTTGTAGCCTCCGTCTCATTAAAAGAACGAAAGTTGGGTAAGGAGGTTTTATTATAATTATTTCGCGTGCAAGTAAATATTATTGGAATATATTTTATTTAAAAAATGTTTTTATAAGTAACATTTATCCCAATTATTTTCGTCAATTTTTTATATTGTATATATAAAAAAACATCAAATATGACATACCACAAATGGGACATAAAATCTAAGGTCCCAAGGTTGGTGGCGTATTTGCGATGTAAGTGATGGTTAACATTTCTTACAGTACCAATGTCCAAGGGCGTTTGGTGACCACTTACCATCAGGTGGCCCATATGCTCGTCCGCATTCCTGTTCTATAAAAAAAAAATTAAGTCAATTTATTCGACTACTGAATTTCAAACCAGTTCCTTCCAACTTACTGAAATTTAGTATCCCATTTTAGATATGGGTGCAATTATGATGATCAGAATGCAGAGTGTCTATTTAGATTAAAAAAAGTTTTTTTTTTAATATACATGTTATTTATACAGTTGCCTCTTCTTTAACTATGTAAATTATTTTGTGTCCTGGAAGAAATCTCTTCAAGGGATAAGCATGCCTGCTTGCTTAGTCCGTTTTCGCAATTTTTATATTAAATTTATTTCTGGTGCGATTATAAGGTGTTAAATAGGGTTGGCAAGGAACGCTTGAATTTTTTTCTTTTTGATCTTGTTTCTGTCGGAAAATTTCGATGTTCTTCGAATTTCCTCCTAAGGCGAAGGCTCCTTAGACGAATTTGCGAAGCGTCATGAAAGTGACATTACCCGGACACGCACGCCCGCAGCAGTTACCGTTTGTTCTTACCAAATGAATTTATAACTACAACACTTAACTTGTTATAATAACCAGAGAATCATACTTATTACGAGAGGTGTCGCCTTAAAGGATGTTTAAGTGAATTGAAGCAATCAACACTTCGTACCGGAATGTTCTTGATTTCACATTTTTGAAAATTTTTGACATATTTCTGAACATTTTGTAGGTGATTCTATTCGAACAAAGGTAGAAATTCGTTTATCCTAATTTATTTACTTACCAGAACATTTTTAAGGTTTTATAGCCATATCAATGAATCTGTAGATATTAACAATGCTCATTTTATATCTTTTACTTAGTGTTTTATGCAAAAATAAAATAATACGCATTTCATGATTTATCTGGATAGCGCGTTTTTCCGATATTAAGCAAAGCTTACTAATTAACTTTAATATTTAACTTGCTACGGAAAACGCTGCACTAGGAAGACCAGACCAAGAAATACGCTGGACAACAATGGCATTGGACAGCCCAAAACCGAGAAAGTGGCAATCTTTGGAAGCGGCCTTCACTCACCTGAGAGGGATGATTATATATTTATATATTTTTTTTAACTGCTTCACGCGGTTTTACTCCCTTAAATATTATTACTCCACACCCGTGAATTGTAGCTTGAATTAATTATAATATAGCATTCAAACAAATGAACTAACTCTTCTGTTTTAATCCACTATAAAAATATAAATCTCAAAAAACATGCCAAAAATGGAACCTACGAGGTAAAGAAATTGAGAGGATTTGATCTACTAATCATTCCTTATATCGTCGATGCGCAACCAAGATTTGGAACTAAGATGTTAAGTGTCTGTAGTTACACTGTCTCACTCACCTTTCTAACCGGAACACCATACCATGGATTGCTGTTTGGCGGCAGAATATGTGATAGTACCTACCTAGACGGGCTTGCACCTAACCCTTGCAAAGCCCTACCAAGTGAAACTATCTTAATTACTAATAGGTTCACGTTTGCGTCTAACCGTGCAACGAGAAATTGTGAGAACCAATAATGTATCATATAAGATGGATTCAAACATCCCGAGATGATCAGCTAATCAAACATAAATGTAGATATTTATAATAAGGATTCATAGTTGTCGAATCGGTCGATCTTATTTGAAATAGGTATAACAGTATTACAGAGAATATCTAGCGACTGAAGAAAAGGCAGAACCCTAAAAAGGTCGCAAGACTTGCAACATTGAAAGTAATATTCAACAATTAAATGGTTCTTGAAAATGACTTTCAAGCTACCAATTGACGTGGCGTGGTGATATTTTTCGCACCTTTTAATCGCCTTAAACGTCGTAAATACACCGGGGAGGTCGAACGCCGTCGTCACGTCCAGTTTCTGCCGGGAATCGAAGTGGAACCTGTGTTTATGACAGCACGCGACTTCCGCGCCCGCGCGCTATTATATCGGTGTGAAGCGTAAGTCGTTCGCATTTATTTGGCGGTGATTTGGTGGTAACTAATTTATATACAGCATGTCGCGTCACTTGTGTTTTGTTAAGCAGTAGTTGTAATTGTTGAGCGCATACATTTATAATCAGATTTGATGTTACATATGTAAATAGTATGTATGTAATCGTTATAGTGAAAAATGAATTTGCAGATCAGATACAATTCATAAAATTATTTAATACATTATAATTTAACCATAGGGAATTATGTAAGAACATACAATGGAAATAAAAAATAAACAAACTATATAGACATATTACAAGTTATAGAAAAAAAACACGCGTACAAAAGATTGTTCTGTGGCATTGTATCTAGGACGCTGGCACTATGCCCTCTATGAACCGCTAGACCCAATCTTTGGGCTAAGTAAGCGTCAGCTCTTGGGTCACCAGAAGTTTCTTTGAAAGATCTTTTATAACTTTTTAGTGTTCGTTTAATAATAGATCTATTTCAAATTTTATAATTTTTCTATGCTATAATATATCTAAACAATAAAATGTTAAATTAAAATATGTAAATGTTATATTATGATATATAAATATTTGTTTTATTAATTTAATTATTAACGAGTATATTTTGTATATGATTTTAATATGAACAACCTATATAACGTCTCGTTAGCGTGTTGACTTTGCCGCGGAGGCGATATTACGAATATTGTTATAAGTGACGGTAATGACACCGAGTTCGATGCCTGTGCCGAGTCACACGTGATTTAGCGTTTGTTCGTCTTACCGAGAACCTCGATACTTATACGTACTTATACTTAAACACGACTACTACGGTTAATGTGCCGTCCATTTTCAAATACAACTAAAAAAATCAATTATTTATTTGTTTAGGATCACCAACATGACATACAGCAATAATTATAAATTAAAAGTTTACAAATTAATGTGTCTAAGGGTTGCCAAAATAATAGGTAACTACGCATCTACAATAATAATGAAAGAAAAGAAAAATATTATAAAAATAAATTTAACACAAGTCGGAAGTATCAAATGAAATATAAGTGGTATTAATATAACAATGCTACTAGAAAATATATAATAAAAAAATTAAGAAAAATAAAACAGAGATCAGTTGTTATGAGCCAACAACGAATATTTTAAATAGTTCAACATTGGTGAATGTCCAACTGCTGGGCTTTTGAGGAAAAGGTTTGGAGCTTTTTTCAACAACATTGCTTCAATGCAGGTTGGTGGAATACACATGTGGCAGAATTTTATGAAATTAGACACATGCAAGTTTCCTCACGATGTTTTCATTCACTATAAAGCACAAGATGCCCGGGCTTGAACCCACGATCATCGGTTAAAATTCTACTTACTATATACTAATAATAACAATTGTAATAGTTCAACAGAAGATTCTTAAATTTTATAAACTTTTACAAACTTATTTGACAATATATCGACATCTGACTTATTGTGTAACGAGTTATACTGTCTGACTAATCTATTAATGGGGTAATAAACCTAAGTTAAGCTTGGACGTGTAAGTCCAGAAAGGAATGTACTTATCAACAGGAGGGGACTTTAATTAATAATTTTAAGGCTTATTTCAAATGAAAATTAACAGAAGAATATATAGATTAGTTAGTGGTTAGTAATTAAAATTATTTAATATTTAATAATCGGTAAAGATTATTAAAACTGAATCGATGACAATAAGCAAAATAACGATTCTAGTGCTGCCAGACCGTTTGCTTAATTTGTACTTGTAATTATTTATTTGTAAGGTAAGGGTAAATCTCCATTTTTGGGCCAATCTCCGAGGAGAAACATGGTTTAATTGAATGTAATATTAAAAAAAATGATAACCATATGTTGACAACAATGCAAACTGACTCCTGTCCCTGGTGAAAACTATACGAAAAAAAAACTTCTTAATTTTTTACATTTTTTTTCTATCTACTTTAAGGTTGTATTCTAACTGGAAGCTGATTCTACTTATTTATAACGGTTACGATGCGATCCCGATCTAACATCGAGGAAGGAACCGTAACTGGATCGTTGTGTTAGTATTATAAAAAGATAAACAGGAAAACCCTACATCTCTCTCTTAACATTTAGTATAGTAGTTTACTGGTGGTAGGGCTTTATGCAAGCTCGCCTGAGTAGGTACCACCCACTCATCAGATATTCTACCGCAAAACAGCAGTACTTAGTATTGTTGTGTTCCGGTTTGAAGGGTGAGTGAGCCAGTTTAATTACAGGCACAAGAGACATAAAATCTTAGGTCCCAAGGTTGGTGGCACATTGGATGAAGCGATGCTCAAAGTTTACAGCGTCAATGTCTAAAGGCGTTGGTGACCAATTACCATCAGGTGGCCCATTCGCCTTCCTATTCTATAGAAAAATGTACTACAATTTTAAAGAGACTAACAAGGCGAGGCATGTTTAAGAATACATAAAACATATTTTTCCTTATAAGTTTATTTTCAAGCACATTGGGATTTGAATTACTATATCAACTTTCAACTTTACGAATTAAACATTTAAAACGATTTCAATTTGGGTCAACACAAAAAATACGTATAAAAATCCACTTCGCCATCTCCCGCTCCTCACAAAGGCTTGTTGGCACAACTGATGACGCACATAACGATATCACGAAGCCGCCATTTCGTCTGTTTGTACAAAATGTCCGCATCACGGTTTAAGGGTTAACGCTATAAACCGGCAGACAATTATTAAAAAAATAATTGAGTTACCACACGTTACGTGTTCGCCTTACGATGGTAGCGGAGATAATGGGCCACCAGCTAGTAAATTATATATTTTTCCATAAAAAAATGGTACCATAAAAATATAAAACGCTCCACTATCCGTGAAAGTGACATTAACCATCGGATCTATTTATATTCATAGCAAAACATACCACCGTGATACACTCCTACTGCGCTATTTATCTTTAAGAAAATGTTTTCTTGTCCAGGATTGTTAGGAAATGTAAAGGGGAGGAAAAGGAAGTACTACGTGACGATAAAGGGTTTTGTAGTGTAAAGTAACATGTTTTATTTGAACTATTAACTATCATATCATTTGCAACATCCCAACACAGTTATAAGTACTTGTAATAAATAAATTATTAAATAAGAGGAAGAATTTTTTTATATGATTTATATAACGACTATAGCTTTTTACAATATATTAAAAGCTTTCATTGACGAACTTGCACACAGACAATTTAGTGTAATATTATGTGTTTGTAGTAACAGTCAGTGAATTCCACAGCTAGCTAATCCCCACTTTCCGCACATAAGGTATTGGGCATATTCTACCATTCTGCTTCAATGCGGGTTAGTATTCACTAACCCACATAATTGTATGTATTGATTGATGATATATGAAAGATTTTGATCTGATACGTGGAGATTTTCTTACAATAGTTTCCTTTACCGCCAAGCAATTATGCATACGACTTATAATAAAGATATTCAGTGCTGTTTGCTTGGAAATTCAACCGTTCTTCGGTTAAGATTTCACGATTTCGATATATTTTTGTGATATATACAGGCCAATAATTAAACAAATAAATCAAATGTGTTTGATGACAAAAGAATCGGTCCATTCGTTTGGGAGACGACACAGACAGCCGCACAGATTCACACGTTAAGCTTATAACACCCCTCTTTTTGCATTGGGGGTTTAATATAAAGTAAAAATCTACTATTATTATTTTAATAATAATAGAGACTCGCCTTAAGTCATGTTTATATTTTCAGCGGAGTCCGGAACACTGTTTGATGAGCGGCGCTCTATTTATCGCGACCAGAGGCAGGTATTGCCAACGTTTCACAAAGACCAGCGTGTTTATACGATTGTACAGTTGTTCTGCAATATCCCCGCCGACGACCTAATTATTACAAACCTTTAGTATTTTCTTTATAAATCTGTTGAAATTTAACGATAGTATAAAATGTTGAAATTTATATTATAACATAATCAGTTAGTGTTTATATAAACGTAAAGAAATGTTTAAATCATCACTTTACATAAAAAAATATTATATTTTTTTGCTAAGCAAATACTATGTCGCGTAATAATATATTTGGAAAACGACAAAACATTTTTGAGGACATAAAAAATAATCATTTTCATCCTTTTAATTTCTTTTCTCCGTTTTTTATTACAAATTTATTTACAAAAATTTAAAGGTTTAGATTTTATTACTTTTTTTCTAAGAAACTGGTCCACACTTTTGGCGAACCAAGAGCTGGCGCTTATTTAGCCCAAAGGCTGAGTCTAGCGGTGCAGAGAGGCAATAGTGGCAGCGTCTTGGGTACAATGCCACAGGACAATCTTATAGGCGGCGTGTTTTTGCTTAAATTTGTATGTGTATTTTGTTCTTTTTATTTTAATTTTGTATTTTATAAAATGTCTGTACATAGTTTCAAATAAATAACTTTATATACCCCGTAACAGCATGTGAATGTCCCACTGCTGGGCTAAAGGCCTCCTCTCCCTTTTTGAGGAGAAGGTTTGGAGCTGATTCCACCACGCTGCTCCAATGCGGGTTGGTGAAATACACATGTGGCAGAATTTCAGTGAAAATAGATACATGCAGGTTTCCTCACGATGTTTTTCTTCAGGGTAAAGCACGAATTACAATTACAAATTAAGCACATGAAAATTCAGTGATGCTTGCCGGGTTTGAACCCATGATCATCGGTTAAGATTCATGCATTCTTACCACTGGGCCACCTCGGCTAATAAAACTTTATATAAGCCTTAAACAAATACAAATAAAAATATAAAAATAGCTCTCTAACTGTACCTTCTCCTTTGACTCGCAAAATGTCCTGTTTTGAATATTATAGTAAAAATTTTACGATGTAATTAATAAAAATGTAGTCAAAATAGTTATTTGGTTATTTAGTTATTGTTATAATCTAAACGGATAAATTAATTAAAGAGTCTGTCCGTGATGTCTGTTCGTCCAGGGTCATCATAAAAATTGTTAACAAATATAAATAATAATTAGATTATTATAGAGAGAATTCAAGGTTACTGTTAAATTTATTCGAGTTAATCAAACCATAACTAGTTTCCGCCAGGGGCTTAGCCCGCGGGTGAGGCGGGGGAGGGTGAGGGTTCGGTCAGGTCTTAGGTACCCTATGTCCTTTACAAATTTCATTATGTTTGGTTGTGGAATTAAGACGTGGACTCATTACAAGCAAACACATAAGCAAACAAACTCACTTTCTCATTTACATTTATATTATATAGCAGATCTACGTCAGTATAAAATACCAAATGTTTTGAATCTATGCATCGCTAGGGACCCCTAATTTTGTGTCCCTATGCTTTTGTGTCTTTAATTGGCAAATGGATCAAACGCGAAATCCTCTATGAACTATCTAATCGTATTTTGTATTATTCAAGCACAAACATTGATTGTAAAGTTGGTTATTAAAATGTTTTAAATAAAACACAAAAGAATCCATTCAAGAACTATAAGAAATAATCTGTAAAAAATCTGTATCTTGTCTTTTGTTTACCAAACATAAGCACATGTGTGATTTTTTATCTTAGAAATTAGTAACAGGTCAGAATGTATATTCCGTTACTTTAATTGAAATTCCTACACGATTGTGAAACCCTAAACATTGTGTACTGCAGGCACAAGGAACGTAACATCCTAGTTTCCAAGGTTGGTGGCACACTGGTGATGTGTCTTACAGCGCCAATGTCTATGGGCGGTGGTGACCATCAGGTGTCCCATTCGCTCGTGCGCCTACCTAATTTCTAAAAAAAACCCCTACCTAAAAACTAATTTATCAATATTTCATGTCAATATGAAAAACATTTCGTATTAATAATTAGTTAATTTAACCAGCCCCCTAGTCGGTGTCGGTTTATTTTCAAAGCGTCCTTTATGATTGGTACGGATCATTATTAAATTGGCTCTCCACCGGCACACGCCAGATGAGGCTTGTTTCAAATATTGGCACATCGCGTGACAGCGGTAATGATGCGCGTGGGTCGAAACATGGTCATCATTTTATTTAACTTTTGTATGTTTGATATTGAAACTATTTTCATAATAATAACGGTATTATAATTAGCTTAGTTAGTTTAACTATCAACGTCGTTTGAATTTAAAACGCATGTTTTTTTTTTTAAGTTTAATATATGTAATTATGTTTTGAAGTATATTTGTTTGTATGTCCTGCTTTTTGATTATTTACATTTTATGGATAACTTTTTGTTAATGGATTGGGAGGCGTACGTGAATATGAGCCACGTGATGGTAAGTGGTCACCAACGCCCATAGACATTAGCAAATAAGAAATGTTAACCATCGCTTACATCAATGCGCCACCAACCTTGGGAACTAAGATGTTATGTCCCTTGTGCCTGTATTTACACTGACTCACTCTTTAAACTGGCACACAACAATACCAAGTACTGCTGTTTTGCGGTAGAATATCTGATGAGTGTACTATCTATTCTAGTATGTTCTAGCGAGCACTTTTGAATCGTCATTTCAAAATTTTAATAATAACTGTGCAAGAAACTCAGTACGGGTTGTCGATAAGAAAGTAAATAAGTATTATTAGTAAACGTAGATTATTATCGAATGATAACTAAATATATGAATAAAACTGAGGAGCTCGTTTAAAAAGGTCATCATATTGTCATTATGTATATGACAGCGTCGTATATAATGTAATTTATTTATCAAAAGCCTCTCCGCCTGGTTATAAATTATATGTTACGATAATTCATCTCTATTATTTATCAATGAATGGGTTATCTAACGAACAAATGTTTTTTTTCGATTCGGTCCGCTATATCTTGAGATATACAAACAAACAATCTTCGCTTTATATATAAGTATAGATAATTTAAAAGTCACCCCAACTTGTATCAATTTGTAAAGATATAAAAAATATAATCAATAAAACACGTCGTCACCGTTAACGCACGGACACACATTAGTACCGGCTCATTGGCTGTGTGTACATAGCCTTATATAGAATGGAGTGTCATCCCCCTTATTGGAAATAAATTGTCACAGAACGCAACTGTTTTTAAATGGATCCTATGGTTCAGTGGTTATTAATGAAATTGAAAATATACAATAACAAAGAAAAATGTTTATATTTTTAGTATTATGGGCGTAAATTGAGATAAAAATGGATTAGTTTTTTTTTAAATACTGTGATAAAGAAAGAACAGAATATACCTTTAGAATTATTGATAGAACTCGTAAGAGCTTTGTAAATGAATGTACACTTTAATCATTACAAATTTCATGACTTTTCTGCGAAAGTATTCCACAATTGCTTTGACCTCAAGCGACTACATAGCTTGAAGACTGGTCCTTGCTATCCAGAGAGCGTATAGCGCCGGAGTCCTGGGTACACTGTCGTAGAAACATATTTTGAGCGTCGCGTGTTTTGGTATAATTTGTATATATGCATTATTTATACTGTAATTGTTATATAATTTACTTTCATTGCATATGTAATAAAACAGTAATGTTTTAGTACATAATAAAAACTGAAAAAACATTGCCACATTTAACTTCAATTCGCATTTTGGTAATATTAAAAAAGTATATGTAATTAAGTTTTTCAGTATCTATGAAGCTTTCCTAGCATCTTGAACCTACGTAATATTTTAATCGCATATCAATCAACAGTCAATTTTGAGACAATGGCTCATCAATTCCTTATAAAAAACTACTAAAATTCAATGTATATTTCAACGCTTTGGCTATTCAAAAACAACGGAATTCTTCAACAACCGTGAATTAGTTCTGAATAATTAACCTCTTAACGGCGCGTGCGCAAGTGAAAACGACCCTCGCCCCTTACGAAAATAATAAAAAAAACACCCCAGTATTCAAATTAACAAAGCAATACTGTGTATTCCGAAACAATTATTTTATTTGTGACTAAAAAAGACTCCCTATTTTGTTTAAAATTATTTATAAAATTTTAACGGATTTTCGATCTTAAATCGTTGCGATAGATGTTAAAATTATATGCAATTAAAATGTATCGGTCGGTTGTAAAGTGGTGTACGTGTAATCGAAGAAAAAAAAAATGTGGCACGCGCCCTGTCGTACGCGCAACTTCGGGGTATCTTCCCTAGCGATCGAAGGGTTACTTAGTGATGCGACGATTTAATATCGTTGATATAAATTTTAAAAAAAGAATAGTACTTATAATCAAATTAATTATAACTAGTATTTTATTTTAGTTTTACAGATCTAGGCTAGGGAAAGATTAAATAAAAAGATAGAGCGTGGTTACAATGACAGACATTTTCTTTTTATTAGAGAGAGTGACACTAAAGAGGTTTAGCGTCATTAAGTTCTGACTTTGTTCATATTTTCAACAAAAATTATTTTAACAAGTACTAATAATTATATCATACCACTTTAACTACTTACATTATTATAGTGTCTAAGGAAATATGTACTTATATTACATTTTAGACAATTTTAACAAGGAACTTTTGGAATATTATTGCATTGACTTTATAATTTACGAACATACTTGTTTTTTTTTGTATAATTTCTTTTATCGATAGTCGACAAAATTTGTGAACGTTATTACCGCCCTAGAATCGCGCATCCCTATCATCCTCGTGCCGTCGGCGCGTGCGCAGGTGTCGGTTCCGCTCCGCTCGCTTATCGCGCCACACCTGGGAGATGGCAGATTAGGCTTTATACTAATCGACCTAGACTTGGATAGATTTATGTTATATCTTTATTTAAATATAATAAAACTACATTTGAATTTCTCATCTTTACTTGATTCCTATTATGTCGAAGAGTCGGGATGTTCGCTGATGGTATGCATCGCTGCCTGAAACAAGCGTGACTGCGTCTTGCTGGGTTATTTTCTGTTTTTAATTTATCTCAACTATTATTGATGGAAGACAACATCGTAAGGATAATTAGTGTAAGAGATTCGTAGCAGCAAGTATTTGTTTATATTTGTCCTAGTTCAGGTTTTCTCTCCGATTGCATTTACAGACTTCGTTATACCTTAAACATTGGAATATTTCATTATATATACTAAATGGGCTCTGTAATTTTATGTATAAACATTCATAATATGGAAGTTTCATATTGATCAGATATTGTGTGAAAAAAAGTTTAATCCAATGTCATATATATGTATTAGTTTCATGAACGTACTTATAAATAAAACACTGAATCCTGATCCTGATATCCTGATACTGATCCTGCGTGAACTCTAAGCCCGAAATCTTAAGTCATATCGGTTTGGAAAAACCTCTGGCGAAAGTTCTACACAATGGTTGTTGGAAAATCCCCTACAAATCGCGTTGCTATGGAATTCCAGACATCATGCTGTGCATATGTGTTTACACAATTGAGCTCTATCACTTGAGCAGTTGGCTATTCTCGTTCGACATATATCGGCCAGGAAAACACTGTTATTTATTACTCGTGTATGTTTTTTCATTTTAAATTCAATTATTATACAATTCCTAAATGTAACCGATTACGTGCTCACGAGGCATTAACTTCATTATAAACATATCTTCATGAGGATAAGTTCTCTTGCGAATAATTGCGTCTCGTTTGAAACGGCGCGGCGTACGATTTTAAAGCGAGTCGCTTTGTTGAGGATTTTTCTGATCTTGAACTTACCAATTAGTTATTGTCTGTGCCGGATGCATATTGTGCAAAGTGTAATTTAAAGAAATATGATTTTGAGAAATTTTAAATTATTTACCGAGTTTGTATACGACTGTTTGTGGTTTTTAAACGAGAACATTCAATCTTATTTTGACTTCGAATTCTGAACGTACCTTAGTTGTTGATGTATAAGATTTTTTAGATAAATCTGACCATGTCGATACCTTAACTATTGAATACAAATTTGGAATGAATGACGAAACTAACATCATAAAAGTTAACACCTGTTAAAAATATTTTTCATGGGAATTCAAGACACGTTTTAGAAAGTAAAATAGCACATGAAGTACATACGTATGTATACAAAATGTTATATTTGTTTATTAAAGTAAAGTGGCCTGTGCATGGACTCTCCTTTAAGGAGATAGTTTGGAGCTTATACTACGCTACTCCTATGCGGGTTGGTGGATACACATATAACTGAATTTCATTGAAAAAAGCATGAGATGAATTATAAATAGAAATTAAGCACATGAATATTGTGCTTGCCTTTTTATAATTACTTTTAATATTTAGTACATCGCTTTCGTACGATCGACGTAGTATTTAAAAAAATAACAGGACAACTCAGAGAACATAATTACACTGGCTCACTGACCCTTGAAACTGGAACACAACAATACCAAGTTCTGCTGTTTTCCGGTAGAATATCTGATGAGTGGGTGGTACCTACCCAGACGAGCTTGCACAAAGCCCTAACACCAGTATATTTGTCATTCATCACGAGTTCGGAGAAGATTTACTTGTATCGTGATACACAGTACATAATTACATATAAGCTTCTAGACTAAAGCTTATATTTAATAAGTAATCGTATTGAGATGTGAAAGTGAGACGAACAAACATACTTTCACATTTACAACATTAGTAGATATTAATGTTTCACTAACAATGTACGTATTCAATTGAGTTGATGAATGGACAGTCTTATTATGTTTTACTTTCAAGGATTGCGGTTTCCATGACGGTGAGGCCATGAAATTAGCGGTTAATGATTTTAACGGACCAATAGCGACTGTCGTGGAGATTCTACACGAACTCTCCATGTCTAATACGAGGAAATAATGTTTAATTAATAAATGCTATGTAATAATAACTTAAATAGCTCGCAGGATAAAACTTAGAATATATGGATAACGCGAACATGGAGTAGAGATGATTCTCATTCGGGGAGCTCCGACGATTGAAATAATGTTTAATTAATAAATGCTATGTAATAATAACTCAGATAGCTCGCAGTATAAAACTTAGAATATATGGATAACACGACCATGAAGTAGATATCATTCTTATTCGGGGAGTTCCGACGAGCCATGATAGCAACATGGCTGACTCCTCGATCCGTGTCGACTCTCACCGCAGTGTCTTTTATGGGTAACAATCCCACTAAAAGCACTACTCAAAATCTCAGGTATTATTCAAATTCTCTAAATTAAAAAGATTGTATATTGTTGAGCTCAAACTTTTCCTTAAATATCTTGGGGTCTCAGTATCGTGTCGTTCGTTCAAATTCCGTGTTCGCGTATTTTGATATAATTTACAAAATTATATATTTTTTACGAAAGTCTAATTCAAATGATCCTGATTTAAAATAAGATAAGCTAACAAGATCACCATCTGGTAGCCCTGATTGACACTAATGCGAGTATTGGCGTGAAAACGCGAGCGGCGCCGCGGGCGACGTTTATATCGCGCGTGCCGATTGACTACTTAGTAGCCACAGAGTAAACATGGAAAATTATTTCAAATAAAAACAACAAAAGGCCTCAAATATTGCAATGAAAAAAATAATTTAATAATGACAACACATGGGCCATACCAGTATTATGTATAATATAATAAATTTATTAGGTAATCGCACATAAGGATACATATATGTTCTTATAAGCTTTTTACAATATTCCTTACATCGCCAAAGCGTCACCAAGCTAAATACTAAATTGTCATTTCCCTTGAGCCTGTAATTATACTGACTCACTCACTCTTCAAATCGGAACGCAACTATATTAATGAGTGAAGATGATTGGGTGGTACCTATCCAGATGGGCCCTTTTTAAAGCCCTACCACCAAGTGAAATTAAATAATTCCAAGTAAAAATAAATCAATTAAAAGGTTTAATTGTACTAGAACAATTTTTTTTAATTTTTTATAACGTCACAACATGGGTTACGAGTACTAAATTTCGCCTGGAACCATCTCGGTATTAAAATGACGTCTCTGACTGTCTTATATGCGATCACACTTCGGTCACGATGTGGTCAGTAGGGTGGAGAGCGTTTCTGCTCATAGAATTTGAACTACATAGCTTAGCCAAAAAAGTATACAAATTTATAAAAAGGATATAAGAAGAATGAACGTCGAGTGTAGTCTATGTACGTCGAGTTTGTTTCTACAGAAAAGCCCTATTATTCTCTAAGAACAAAATCAGAACTCACCTCAGAAAACGGTCGTTAAATATCTGAAAGTGATAATGAAAGCGACGTTGACCATAATAATAACATTTCAAGAATACACGCATCAAAATAGATTATCACCATAAGTCGGCTGTCAATATTTCATGGGTGAGTAACGAAGTGAGGCTACAAACGAAATTTGCTTTCAATATAAAATCAAGTACAAGAAAAATCTATTTCTTGATATAAATCTTCAATTTCTCTGACATGTTCTGATAAATCGTTACTCTGTGCATACATTAAGCAACTTCACACCCGCTAAAATAAAGTAGACCGTTACATTTCCAGGAAAACCAATATTATGTATACATTTTCAAATCGACCGGCTAATAAATATTATAATCCTGAATTACATCGGCGTCCTTTGAAGCGGTTGGTAGCTAATTCGATTGATTTCGGGTTATCCTTAATTTGGCCAATTTATACCAAATAGATGATTTATATTTTTTAAATTTGACCCTTTATATCGTGTTTATATTATTATATATGTATAATAATTGTTCGCAGTGGTGTGCCGATTACATATATTATATTATTTGTTGAGCCGCGTCGGTTTGAGTTTGACTCGAGAAGTCGAGACGCGACGAACTTTAACGATCGTTAGTGGCAATAAAATCGACATACATGCTCTCAAAGGTGCGCTTCGCGTGTCACCCTGTCACTACATTTATATACTTATACTTTGGCTAAGCTATGTAGTTCAAATTCTATGAGCAGAAACGCTCTCCACCCTACTGACCACATCCTGACCGAAGTGCAGACCGGAGACAGTCAGAGACGTCATTTTAATACCGAGATGGTTCCAGGCGAAATTTAGTACTCGTAACCCATGCTGTGACGTTATGAAATCATGACGTAAACAGTAGTAACAAAATCAGTAAAAAACCACCAAATGTATCGGAGTTTATGTGTAACAGAAAAAAAGGACAAATTACAAATTTATCTTCTCATTTATATCAGCAAGACTAGTTAACATCGAAGGGATGCTTGTACATTTATTTTCTCCTTATTAATTCATACTCAGCTGTGGGAAATTTGCCCGGAAGCCCAATTTGTCGGATTACGCCCATCTATCTGACGACTTCCGTTTTAAAATAACCTCGTAAGATTAACCGTGAGGTCGCGTCCGGTCCAATGCGTTATACTTGATCATTGTTATGCGATTTCATGGCATAATGAGGATATATTCTCGTCTACATAATACGCGAACATATTTATCTGTCAAATTACTGTCCGATTACGGGGAGGGAAATGTGTATCAGCGCGGAGGACAGCGCTTGAAATATATTTTAGATATTTAATGTAGAATCATTGCTTTTGCTCTATTTGTGAAGATATACGTTACAGTAACATTAACAGCATGTTAATGTTCTACTGCTGGGCTAAGGCCTCCTCTCCCTTTTTGAGGAGAAGGTGTAGAGCTTATTCCACCACGCTGCTCCAATGCGGGTTGGTGGAATATACATGTGACAAAATTTCAGTGAAATTAGACAAATGTGGGTTTCCTCACGATGTTTTCCTTCACCGTATAGCACGAGATGAATTTTAATCACAAATTTAGCACATGAAAATTCAGTGGTGCTAGCTCCGGGTTTGAACCCACGATCATCGGTTAAGATTCACGCGTTCTTACCACTGGGCCATCTCGGCTATTTTTAAAACGTTAACTTCCTTTGAATTTACTTTAGTTAGGTCTCGCCATACGCACTGTCATTGTAGGAAATAAAAACGTCTTACAGTATCAATCTGACGCCAGCCAAGTTTAAGATGCTAAATTTCCGTTGACAATGTCGCCGAAATTCAAAACGCCGTTTATTATTCATAGTGAATACAATAGATAATACAAGATTTCCAACAATGATATCGCGTTCAATTCAACATCAAAGTTGTTTATTTACACGAGCTGTGTCAATCCAAAAAGACGATCCAACATTGGCGTCGCCTACATAAAGAAAAACAATTACAAATGTATATATTTTCAATATATTAAAATGGAACGATTTCTAGCACAAGAAAAAATAAGGCCTCATATCGCCTGTGTGTCAATTAAATTGCATTTTTTATTTGTCTATCTCAATATCTTGGCTTAGCTGACTGTTTCGGCCTTTGGCCTCATGTAAATGCACAATTATTGTAATTCGAATTGGCTATAGAGTATTACGCTGACTTATTAATAGATCAGAAAAGATAATTCACAAAATAAATACACGGGTACATTTGAAGCACTCATATTATTTTTTATACATTCGTGTGAAACGACGTAATATTGAAATAAATATTATGCTCATAATTATGTAGTATATTAATTGACCTACACAAAAGATGTAGACCTTTAAATCACCTAGAAATTATACCGAAATAGAGTGTTTTTTTGTTTGTAAAAGCGTATCACATCTTACCTAACTATTCGACGGATCATCCTGAAGTATACAGGCCCCTCCCATGGATAACGATACCCCTTATATGGCAAAGGGAAAGCCGCATGCGGACTAAATATTAATTAATTTTTATTAAAATGGATATCTAACATATTTCAAATCAAAGAAACGGTCCCTCAATCCTTTATTTTTATCAAATGACAGCTTAATATCTGTTAAATACCACTAAAGTATTATAAACACGTTATTTATGGTATTTTAACGATAAAAAAATGTCCACTTTATAAATAACCGAGAAATTCGGGAGTCGTTAAAAATGCATGGCTTATTTCTTATTAAATGTCTTTCATTTGTCAGCCATAACGAAATTGATACGAACGACATAATTATGCTAATGTCGCATTGTAAACGAATATTAAGGATTATATTTAATTATGTGTTTTTTGGACGGAATGTTTAGATCTAAGACGAAGATCGCAAGTTCAATCCAATAGTAGATATGTGACTATCAATAATTAAGCGTGTGTCACATACGAGTATAAAGACTTTGAATCTCAATGAATTTGCGCTTATAATTTATATCGTAAAGAAATCTGTATTAGATATTTTAAAACACCTCAGCCTTCTCCTACAGAAGGAGTTTTAGTCGAAGGGAATTGTAATATATATTTCAAATTTATTTTAAGATGACTTATATATTTACTTGCTGTATGTAAAACAATATAAACAAATGTACATAATAGGTCTTGTTCTAACAGTTGCCATATTTACAGGTAACTGCGACGTGCATAGACATTTTGACAGCAAAAACAATTATCAATTATTTATTTTAATTTATTTATGTCCCTTGTGCCTGAAGTTTCACTGGCCAGAACACAACAATACCAAGTACTGCCGTTGGCAATAGAATACGGGAAGAGTGGTAGGTATTATTTACCCAGACGGGCTTGCAAAAGCCAAGTAATAACACTTTGGTTTTTAGCGCATTGGAAAGTATTGCTATAATTGCAATTATAAATACATCATAAAACATCTATGAACACAGACGACTGTCTGTATATATATTATTGCAAGTAGATCTATATACATACAAAGCGTCCGTGCCCTACTTAACTACTTTTTTATTTGTCTCATAACTGATAAAAAATAACTTTAATTTCATTAAACTTGTTATAAAACCTATTATTCTTATAATCATGATCTAAAGTACTAGCTGAGTTTCCTTCGCCGGTTCTCCTTAGGTCTGAAGTATTTATTTCAGGAGAATAACGCTACAATATTGAATAATGCTTATGCCTTTGAATTTACTTACCATATCTATTTTCATAATACTATGTTATCTGTATGAAAGCGTCCCATACGTCTCTGTCGGAGACAGTTCTACATAATAAATGCAAGAAAACAAAAGTGCAAATTAGAAATCCCGTGTGAAATAAATATGATAACATCAAAGCGATGGGTTTGGATTTACGAGATCAAGATGAGTGTGGACGATCGCGCGCAACGTTTCAATGATATGAAGATTATGGCGACACAGATATGACACATGTGGTAAGTGTTTTAAAATCTTTAAATACATCTATGTTCCAAATCCTCTATCTAGATCCAGTCGCTTTAGCTGCACTCGTCAGGACTGCAGTCTGCTACACGTCAGTTTAGCTGTTGATCGTCAGGACCGACGACTTTATATGTCAGACTAGTAAATATACAATTGCTTATAAGCCCTTTACTTGCCGATATTATTTGTCCCGTTCATACAGTGCTCCACAAACAGTCAGTATATATCCCACAGCCAGACAAGGGGCTCTCCTTTCGAGAAGAATACTTGAGGTTGCTGTTTTGGCGTTGAGGCATACACGTTCGGCAGGCTTACTCATTAAACTTTTCCTTCACCACCAACCACTAG
Source organism: Nymphalis urticae (assembly GCA_905147175.2). Classification (NCBI taxonomy): domain Eukaryota; kingdom Metazoa; phylum Arthropoda; class Insecta; order Lepidoptera; family Nymphalidae; genus Nymphalis; species Nymphalis urticae. The sequence goes on along the minus strand of LR989995.1, from coordinate 12,716,776 downwards.
GTGAACTGTATACAAATTTGGTTAAGCTTCAAGTTTAACTCGCAAGATTACCTTGTTCTAACCACTGAGCCACCTATCCATTGGCGATAAAATATTATTTAGTCATCATCATTATTTACTATACATACATACAAAGGTTGTAGGGCTTTGTGGATGCCCGTCTGGGTAGGTACCCCACACTCATCATATAGTCTACCGCTAATCAGTAATAATTGTTGCGTTTCGAGACATAACACCTTAGTTCGTAAGGTTGGTGGCGCATTGGCGATGGTGAATGGTCAATATTTCTCCCAATCCCCAAAGTCTTTATGTGCGGTGGTGATCACTACCCATCGTGGTGGCCCATTTGCCCGTCTGCCTAGCTTTAAAAAAAAACACAAAATATTATTAAATACTAACATAATCCATTAAATAATTTATTACAAATATATAAGCAATGCTTGATATACATATAGACAAGACCTCATAGCAGTTATTTTGTTATCAATGTTAGTGTGTTACGTTGAGGTGTCCAGATCTACATCACTAACTCTATGACGGGCCCGCGCCTCTCATCACTGTATTATTTTCGTATAAATCAAAAGTTTTTGTCCGCGACTTTACCGACGACAAATATAAAACTGTCAACCGTTGCCGCAGAATAAAAGATGTCCATATTTAAAAAGCCGTTTGAATCATTTCGAATAAAATATACCTCGGTTTTCAAATTCGGAATAAATTTCGTGTCACCTGCGCCGGCGCAACCGGAAGAAGTGCGCGGTTCCGTCTCTGTCGCTCGTATTGCTCTGTCCTGCTCGCACGGGGAGCTCCTTATGTTTTATTGTTTGTTTCGCCCTGGCTCCCGATGAAGATTTTTATGGAGATAACTTTTATGCTTCTTTTAAATGCGATAAATTACTATTGGTTATGTTCTCATAGATCTTTACGTTGATATCGACTGGCAATTTGTATCAAGAGTCGTGACAGGTGATCTAGGCGCGGGCTGCTGACTAAAGCTACTGCATGCAATTAAAAAAAATAACTGCCCGCAGATATCCAACTGCTGAGAAAGAGCGTTGTATCATTTGACGGAGAAGGTGGACATATGTGGCAACATTTCGTCTGAAACGTGTATCTTTGCGATGTTTCCCTTCACGAGATAGAGTATATAAACAAATAATTAAGTTTCTAAAAACATAATGTTAAACTCCGTCAGAGATTGAACCTGTTACATTGGATTAAGACGTTCTATCGACTGGATCATCTCGACTAGAATATATTTTATTCGAATATGTTTTGTTTTATGTCTTCGTCTTTCGAATGGCAAATAGGTAATGACAGAAAGAGCGAAATCAGTGTTTGACTGAACAGCCGCTAAGCAACGTGTACAAGTAAGGCCTGTAGTGTATTTCTACATTTTATCAAAGAAGTACACTTCTACGACTTACCCTGGAAACTAAAGGTCCTTCTTGCGTCATTTTTCTCTTTTTCTATATCGATTTAAAGACTAGTATTTTAAAGATTTTATATTAAGAAATATATAAAAAATAAATACATAGAAAAGTAAATCCTTCAATTACTAATATTCGTTTATATTTATTATTTTGGAAATTTGTAATTAGAATGATAAATAAATATTTACGTCATCACAATGCCCTTCTGGCGAATTTTTTTTACACAAAACACAAGCTTCTTACCTCCATGAAGCACCAATCCGAGGCGAGACGAAGAGCTGGACCCACTTTACGTGATACCCTAAGTACTTGGGTTAATAAAGCTAACTTCGAAACTCCAAGATATTACTAACAATTTATCCACAGACGTACATAGTAGTTTTTATTGGACCCATTTAGTTTTGACAATCCAGTTGACGAACGAATAAGTTTACCATATGATGTATTTTTCCAACCTCTACTCTCAAATATTTTATTAATTATTATTTTATTAATCAATAAACAAGATAATTTAGCAGTTTCATTTTTTTTGTTATAGGTAAGCGGACGGACAAATGGGCCACCTGATGAAAAGTCACCAGCGCCCAAAGACATTGGCGATGTAAAAAATAATAACCATACCTTACATCGCCAATGCGCCAACAACCTTGAGAACTGGGTGTTATGTCCCTTGTGCCTGTTGTTACACTGGCTCACTCACTCTTCCAACTATACTAAGTATTGCTGCTTAGCGGCAGAATATCTGACCCAGACGGGCCTGCACAAAGCCTTACTACCAAGTATCATAGCTTAGAAAGCAAATCATATGCTTATCTTAACACGGTGGTTTTGTCAAAACATCAGCATCATCCCTTCTGGTACCTGTAAATGAACTATTAGGTCTTTTATGACTTACTGATACGAAATGATTTCGACTATAATAAGGAAATAATTCTACTAGTAATTAAGTGGGTTTGATATTAATCTCTTTTAACTTTTTTTCGGGAAGTTAGTTTTTTAAACTTTGTTTATTAATGGAGAGGACCACGCCTCAATGAACTTGTTTTTATTAATTATAATAACTTTATCATAATTCATTTCGACTACCGAATGGGTGGTGCTGTGACGTCATTATTTATTTTTTTAATTGATCCACAGGATTGAGTTCCGCTATCGATGTTTGTAATATATTTGTTTTAAATTTAATGATTTGTATTTTAACAGCTATTATGTATAACAGAATATATTAAAACATATTACTAAAAAAATTAAATATTTGGTCCATTTGTATATAATATGATACAAAATACTCAAATATATACCTATATTAGGCATAAACTAAAGCAATATTTTTAGATTTACTTTAAGTGTGTATGTACGTATTTAGATCTTTAGTATAGCGATAGTATTTAAATGTATAAATTTGTAGTGTAGACTATTGATGGCACACGTACAAACCTTAGTGGTTTTTAGCTGCTATCATTATGTTAAATATTGTACTGTTATTTTAAATGGATAAATAAATTAAAAAAATATATATATTACGTCCTGTTTGTGATATAGTACACTAACATATAATTACTGATATATTTATATATTGTTTTATAACTGCAAATACATTACCTTTTTTCCCAGCACAATCAGTCAAAATAACTCCCAAACAATTTCGATCTAATTTCAACTTTTACTTGCTATAGTTTAGCCGACAGCGTAATTGCGACACATCCTGTCCGTCTGTCCGTCTTTGCGTCTGTAACTCGTGAACTCAAGATTAACTTTAATTTCGTTCGACCTTCCAAACGTAATTGTCTTACAATCGACCCTTATAAATTATTTCGTCTTAGTAATTACTTCGGTATTCAAATATGTACATTTAATCGTGAGCTTATAACTTAGAATATTCACTGTAAATACATGTAGACTAAGTTCCTCTCCCTAGTATAATTGCTACCAGTAGTGGGCGGTACCACCCACTCTATTTATTCTACCATCAAGGAATTGCTTTCCTTTGGTTTTAAGAGTTAGGGAACCAGCTTCATTTGAAGCACAATAACATTATAGAAACCTGGATTGGAATATGGGCCATCTGATGGTAAGTGATAACATTAACCATTCCTTACATCTCCAATGGACCACGAACCTCAAAAACTAAGCAGGGTTCTCTGTACATCATCTATCGAGACAATATCCTCAGATATAAAAATGTCTCCTTTGAAGGTGATCATCATATTCATCTGGATTCCGAAGACAAAATCAATTTAATTCAAATATTAAGTCTGGATGCGTTTCTAGTAGATTATTAAGAAAAACCGACAAGACTCAGTAGTTACTCTTGTTCACAAATGAAATACATAATCAATACCAAACAATACATAGTAGATTAACCTATTTTTATACGGGTGGTAAGGCTGTGTGCAAGCTCGTCTGGGTTAGTACCATCCACTCATCAGATATCTTACCGCAAAACGGCAGTACTTTTTTAGTACGGTTTGAACGGTGAATGAGCCAGTGTTATTACAAGCACAAGAGACATAACATCTTAGTTCCCAAGGTTGGTGGCGCATTGGCGATGTGAGCGACGGTTAACATTTCTTACAATGCCAATGTCTGTGGGTATTGGTGACCACATAACATCAAGTAGCTCATATTCTCGTCTACCTACCTATAACATAAAAAAACCCGAACCATATACCTAACTATATAGTAGTTTTTAGTTTAAATATTATCAGACAGAAAGACTGCCTACGTCACAATCGTCAGAGTGACAGTACAATCAGTCAGAGCTATGCTAATTTCGCAGATGTCCTCCCATCACCAATATTTAACCACCCTGTTATAAAACTCCTGCCAATTTAAATTCAACCTTGTTCCCAAACAATAAGAGCGTTTAATTTTTTTTAAATAAAATTTGCACGTTTTAGATCTGAAATCAACTATTTCCCGTCTGATGCGCCTTTATTTCTTACATTGACTCTACTTGTGTGTAATTGAAAAAAAAAAAACTTTTCGAAAAGTCCGTTGAAAGTCGACATGTACTCGACTTTTATTGGTCATGATCATTAATAAGAATAAAAAATGACTTCATTCATCACAAGCCAGGAGTTGCAGACACAACTTTGTAACTAAATATTAAAATTAAATAATTGTACTTAAAAACCTCTATTAAATAAAAATTAAAATCACATGTGTTTTATAAAATAGATACGGGACCAGGCAGATGGGACATTTGGTGGTAATTTTTCACCGTCGCTTACAACCATTAACAAATATTAACCATTCTTTACATTGCTAATGCGCTACCAACTTTTGAAAATGGAACACAGCTATAATATACAACAATATACTAAGTATTTGGTTTAATATCAGATGAGAGGGTGGTATCTTCCCAGAGGGGTTGCACAAAGCCCTACCACTAAGAAAACGCACATATCCTTACCCTACCCTTTGTGGTTGAGCCGGAGAATATTATTGCTTACAAAACCTCTAAATACTAGAAATAATTACTAGGGACTTTTATTTAAAGGGATTCAAGGTATTTTAAAAAAGTAAAATGTTAAGTCTGTAAATGCTAACCAATTTAAAATAAATAATTTAATAATATTTTCTATTTGACACTGTTTCTTAATTAATTGATAGTTTAACCCGAGGCTTCACCCGCGGGTGAGGCGAGGGGTTAGGGGTAGGGCAGGTGTTAGGTACCCTATATCTTTTTTGGTGCCACAAGCAACGTGCATGCAAAATTTCATGACGATCGGTTGAGAAATTAAGACGTGAAAGCGTAACAAACAAACAAAGTCACATTCCCATTTCTAATATCAGTTATATATTATTATAAAATAAAGTCAAAAAGAAGTCCGGGGCATTTTATGCTATAATCGTTTCCAACTACCTAATTGTTCTTGCCTTCATTATTATTAAAAAACGTTAAAAACCCACTTTTCTTACAATTTTAGTAAAAATTGAAGATATCATAATTTATATTAAAATATGGTTATTAACACCGCAGTCCGTGTCCCGCTATATAATTAAAGCTCGATACGTGCGAACTTAATCAACGGTTCCGTATCGCGCCTCACCTCTTAATGCTGCGACTCTGACAGCTGTCAAGATTGAGAACTGTCAGGAGTGACAGCTGTCAAATCCGACGAGTCATACGCGATACTCGGTGTTTTTGATACGTTATTATTAGGATTGTCGTTTGCATTGTGAAATGCCGGTGGATGTCGAATTTTTTGCATGATAAGCACATTTCATCAGCGATGTGAATTGTTAAGAATATCTTGCTAGCGCATCATTTCACACTCCGTTTAATTCGAGAAAGTATTTCTTTTATATATATAACACATATGATATCGTATGTGTTACGATCTTTACATAAATTGGAATCTAGGTATAGAGAGTAACTGGATTATTTTATTTTAAGCTTAAGAAAATTATATTTTTAAAACAAGGACTCATGGACGAGGGCACATGGACTTCTTATATTACAAATTGACAAATTAGGTAATAATATTGTCAAAATGATTTTTAATTTATATACGAAATATTTATGTATATTTAAAATATAAATGAAACAAAACATTGTATAAATTGAAATAAAAGCTAATAAGAATTTGTATTATATAGCTTTTAATTATACCAATATCAGTATTAACCAAATCAAAAAGTTTACCATTCCAAATATAAAATAAAGTATCTTTTTCAGTGATGACAATTTCTCAAAGGCGTTATTTATTTATATACATGTTATAAAGATCATTGTTCCCTTAGAACCCACTAAAGAAATAAAGCCCGCGGATCTTCAAAAAAAATGACATGTAATTGAGTACCTATTCAATGACTCTTTGCGCATGCTCAACTATCGAGTACTGGATTGGTGGACGAACGACCAATAAGCGTCGAGGCATAACGCACGCGCACTGTACATAGTGAATAATAGATCCATAGAGCTATAGATACGATCATTGTTGTTTTTTTATAGAAAGTTTTCGAATAATACAAAGTATATTTTCCGAAGTTTTATTGAGTACAGACGTTCTGTATTTAATTACTCTCAGCTTAAATTACATTAATTAAGAACTTTTGAATGTCAAAGATGATAAGGGTCTATTATTAACACGTTATAAAACACGTTTGTGGATTCGATTGTTTTAAACAAAAATAATATATTTTTTAACTCATAAAAAAAAAACAAAACATCTACTTACACATAGTAGAAGACGTACTAAGTTATAGCTATTTAAGTAATAACATTATAAGCGGATTACTCGTTTATAGTAGTGAAGTGGATATATACAAAACTTGACTGCCTCGTTGGTCTAGTGGCTTGATGTAAGGCCGCAGACCCGGAGGTCCTGGGTTCAATTCCCAGGTTTTTCTGTTAGAAAATTCTCAGCAGTAGTCTGGAAATTGGAAGTGTGTTCACTCCCGTGCCTCGGAAAGCACGTAAAGCCGTTAATCCTGCGCTTGAACTCGTTCCGGTAGTGTCGGATTGCCGTCCCATCGGATTATGAGAGTTAGGGAATAGAGTGAAGCTGTGTTTGCGGCACACACTTGTGCACTATAATATCTCCTGCGTAGTTGGCTAATCTCTCTTGAGATTGGCCGCCGTGGCCGAAATCGGTCTGGAGGACACTATTATTATTATATACAAAACTATATTTATTGCTTTTTAGTTCTTTTTATAGTATGTATTATATATATACGTCATAAAAATGTTTAGGCTGATTCCCTATTCAAAGTGTTTATTAAACATATACGGTACATTATCTTCAAATTTATGGTAAGAAAACTCAAAGGGTATAGGGATATAGGGTATATCTAATTCTCATAACTTCAGGAGTTATAAGTGCTTCACGAGGTACGGGATAGTAAACACTGCAATCATCCAACCTCCGGGCTGCTATTTGGAAATTCTCGTGACATAATTTTTTTTTTTCGGCCCGACCCTGGCTATAATCTTAGATCTTGGGGTATTCATTTTAAATCCAAAGACTAATATAGAATTTCACACATCGTACTAGTTAGTTTATCTTACTTATAAAGGACCAAGCTCCCAGGTATGCATGACCGTTTAGGTTAACCCGTAATTATCTCACACGATACTTTGATTGGGCACGGATGTGTGGGTGGGTGTCCGTTACAATTTATTTTTAACGCTACAACACTACCGTTTTAAAAAGTAGATTAGAAGAAACACAAAATTTACTAATATTTGAACTGCGAGTATAAATTACATAGTACTATATAGAGTTATATTGTTATATAAATATACTAGATATATATTTCAAATTAATTCGGGAACGCACCGTTGTATAGGCAAGTGTTTAAATTGTACTTATATATTATCTAAATACCGAGGCACTTAGTATTTATCTTAAGCTCTAGGATAACTTACTTGTTGGAGTCTTATAAAAATAACTAATAATCAACTCGTGAACTGTAATTCAATCAGTAATAATAAATTTAAGTAAATAATAAAGGAAAAAATAGAATTAAGTAAAATGCGATACTTTACTATTTACTATTCAAATTGACAACCCATAAATGGCCCACTGCTGGCTGCACTGGCATACGCGTTTCCTCTAAGGGGAAGCCTTGATTCTTTTTCCAGGAGTATTAACACAATAAACTATATTAAACTGGATAAACATTTGACCTATTTTTAATTTCAATTTTAACCTATCTATAATAGAATTAAAAATCGAATTTTAGATTTTATTATTATTAACTACTTATAATTTAAATAAATAAATAAGTTATTAATTAAAAATGTGTGAATTGGTAAAGGATAGTAAGTATAATAGTATAAGGTAACCCCAAGGCGATAAAAATCAAATCTGCGAATACTACTTTATGCTGCCGAGGCATGAAACCCTTTTTAAAAACTTACTATCAATTCTAAATCTTTTTATATTGAAACTATATATTTTTTTACTAGTTAAAATACAATAATATTTAATTTATTCGATTTAGTAATGAAATATATAGAAATACTATAATTATTACTGATTAAAAAATATATAAACTTTAAGATTCCTTATTTGAAATATTGTTTATTTATCTTTTTTTATTGCATATTGTTATTATATATTTATGTTTATATGGAAGGGTATATACATATATATTATTACTAATACTTAACAAGAAGTTGTAAAACCAAAATGTAATATTTTTATAAAATTGTTTTTTTATTTATTTATGCAATTATGAAATAGGTATTTCATTTTAAATTCCAATAAAATAATAATAACTTATAACTAATAAGATTATAAATAAAATGTCAACATTTATTTAAACATTCTTTTATTTACAAAACATTTTAATACAATAAACTATATACTATCTAATAGTGTAATTTACATTTATTTACTAAAACTATATCGATACATATTTATCTATCGGAATGTACATAATACTTAATCGGCAAGATGCTTTAACTTAACATAACAGAATCACGCTAAGTAATTTTTCATGTTATGTTACTCAAGCTAAAAAATATTTAGTACTTGAAATTAAAAAACTAAATAAATATATCGGTAGGACGGATTACATTAACTAATAATTAAGATTAACCGATTACAAGGTCAAGTTAAGCGTAAAAATTTTAAACACGATACGCGAAATAATTAAACTCAATCGACAAACGAAGTTATACCTACATGGTAACGAGCGCGGTACTTAAATATAGATAATAAATATCCCTGTACGTCACTAAATTCTAGAACAGATAAAAAATTTGGCAATATACCTAACTTAATGAATCTCTTTCGGCAACTGAAATTATTGTTCAATAAATAACTCGTCGTACATTGATCACTAAACATACCGCGTTACTATTGCAATAGTTCGTATAACGCAGCGATGTACGTCTGGGCCATTTGAAGGGTCTCGTATTTGGAGAGCTGGCGATCAGCTCCGAGGGAGGGCAGGTGACCGCGCAGTCTGTCGAATGCTTTATTCAAATTCTGCATACGTCTCCTCTCCCTGGCGTTCGCTGCGAGACGTCGTCTTCTTAAAACCGCCGCACTAGTCGCCCGGCCTCGTCTCTTTCCAGAACCTTCCAGGTCCAAATCCTCTGAACTGTCCTCCAAGCCTAAATCGCTTGGCAATCCTCTGTACGCAATGTGAGTCGGTGACTCCTGGTTGCTGCCATCCATGGACGGCGTCGGCTCCAAGCTCGAACGCCCCGAGTCGGGTGACCTCGGCCAGGTCAAATAGCATTCCTCCGTAGAGTATTCCAACATGACATCATTGGGAAACATGTCCTTCTCTGAATACAATACACGATGTCCGTAAGTTTCGGCTGCCATGTTGACGCGAGCGACATACAGGTGCGTTCACAACGGTATCCCGAAGGGTTCTGACGTTCCCGTTTACCTGGCCCCCTTATATATTTTCCAGGTTTATTAGAGTGAGTCGGGTGCATCTTTGTGCGGGGGTGGGAGAGAGATAGGTGTACGCTTCGAGAGGGTAATTTAAGGCCAATCATCATTAATTATTTCTTCCCCCGTGTGCGTGTATACGATGTTGTTAGTATACTTTTGACTGAAGCCTACTGTTATAGCTTTTGTCATAGACGTATAGTAATATTGGCGTCGTTTAGTACTTTGTAAAGGATGAGGATGAAGGGATGTAGCAAGGTCGCGGATGAAATACATTTGTAACAAAAGACTTTTTTTTAATAATAACAGTTTTTAAACACATATACAAAACAAGACAATATGTTTCGTGTATAATAAACTTTTTTAGTATGTTTCATACTTTGATAAAAAAAATACGAAGATTTCAAGACAATGTAATTTATATAATGTGATATTATAAAGGGAGTGTACTTGTTTGATTGATTTAATTAAGTGTAACTTTTAAATTTAATTTAAAGGGATATATTTTTTATTATATTATATTATATCACGGTACTGTTACCGTAAATGTAAATGTTCTACTGCTGGGCTAAGGCCTCTTCTCCCTTTTTGAGGAGAAGGCATTGCAGCTTATTCCACCACGCTGCTCCAATGCGGATTGGTGGAATACACATGTGGCGGAATTTCAGTGAAATTAGTCACATGCAGGTTTCCTCACGATGTTTTCCTTCTCCGAAAAGCACGAGATGAATTATAATCACAAATTAAGCACATGAAAAACTTCAGTGGTGCTTGCCCGGGTTTGAACCCACGATCATCGGTTAAGATTCACGCGTTCTTACCACTGGGCCATCTCGGCTAATTATAATATAATATATATATTATATTATATATGATCTTTTATTACATTATATATATTTTGCAATATTGTAAATGCCCTTTGTATTACGTAGCAGCTTAATGTAAAATTATAGTACTTTTTTTTATAAATAATAAAATAGAATCGATCCATCTAAATCGAAGTGCAAAATTTTATTACACTTCGTCTGGTCGTTCAAGCATGATTTACTTAGGTACAAAGGTAAACATACAAACTGACTGATATGGTCAAGTAGAACATCTAGACAGGTAGTGGGTTCGAATTCTGGCAAGCGCCACTGAACTTTAATATCCTTAATTTGTGTTTACAATTTATCTGATACTTGGTGATGATGGAATACATAAAGAAACCTAACTAACCTAACCTAACCATGTATATATAAACCATAGACCTTATATAGTTTATCACTTTTGCCCAGCAGTGGGACGATTACAATCTAACAATTTGACCACTTTTCAACCTTTACGAAATAATAATTTAAAGTACATATATTATTGGTCAAATATTTGTTGTAATTAACTTTTGAATACAATATAAAATCATCAAGCCCATTATTAAAGACTTCATTGACAAAATTGCAGTAAAAAAAAAAACTTAAAACACAGGTAGGTGCAACTTAAAATTTTTCCCTCGCAAACCAGTCGGCATACGACACCGAGTGACCCGGGAATCGAACCTAGGGATATAGTTTTCACTAGGTGCTCGAGGTGGGTGAAACTCAACACGGGACTGTAGGTGGGCCAAAGTTACATTAATGTTAGGTATAATGGATGCGGTAATTAGTTGTTTATATATTTTATATTAATAATAATATATTTATTTCAAATATACTAGATGATTGCAGAAAAAAATATATAATAATTATTTAAATTGTTATTATTACTTTTTATATTATAACAAAAAAGCAAGGAATTAATAACAGTTTTTAATGTGTTTTGAAGATATTTTTCAAGTGTTTTGAATATGGCAAATAAGATAAAAAAATAGCAACGGATGTTTTTTAAGGAATTACTTATGTTCCTATTTAACCTTCCTTATTAGTGAAGCTTGTGTTAGGAGTGGGGACGACAACAGCCTGTCGGGATCGAACCTGAACATTTTACATATGTAATTTAACCAACAATAATTGTTTACAATGTTTTAAAAAGTAATCCAAATTACTCTCACACCACAATTAATAATAAAACCTAATGGTTTTTTTTTTTTTTTTTTGCGTTAATACGCGATGAGCTCTCGGATATCACTCTGTAATGCCTTATCCAAAAGTGCATCAGTCGATCATCGCTCCATGTCGCAGCATCTTTCTTTCCCAGGTGGTCTTTCGGATTTCCAGAACTTCGTTCACATGTACGCAAAAATCACGGATTTACGTTAAGTATTATTAATTGGATTAAATTTTAGACCTTTTTTTAATATTAGTTTAAATATAAAACAAACGGAAACCACTATCTTATAAAAAAACATTCATGATTATTTAAAGAAAAAAAAAATTAAAATTTATATTATGTAGAATATTACGGATTTATGTAATGTAAGTATGTATGTAGTATATCATATGTAAATATGTACTAGTGGAGCACTGGTTCAAATTTAGCTTCTTTTCCAATCCCTGCCCGTTGTCTTGCTCAACAGTTACTAGAAATGTGTTATAAAACCTTTTTACATAAAAACAAATTACACCATTCGATATCAATAGTAACATATTCGTAATAATCTGCTCAGATAATACAACACAATCTTGAATTGTTAATAAATTCAACTGTTAGTGTTCAAATTTTTGCTCAATCAATTATGTGGAACTGGCTTAATCTTTAGTTGCAAGATTGATTCGCTCATACTAACATGTGGAGCTAGGAGAGTGTAGTTCGAATTGTTTTTAAATACTAATACGAAATATTATATACATATATTTACATATACAATTAAAAACAATTAACTGCTATATAAGAAGTGAACAATATCTATCATCTATTTTATTTTGCAATTTTTTAAAATTCTAATTTAAAATCATTTCAAATAAAGAATTATTGTTATAGAATAGGACATTTTAAGTTCTTTTTTTAATTTAAAAATTAAACGAACTACTTATACAACAGATTAATAATATAAATTGTGTTGCAAGTTTTTAAATTTCTATTCGAAAACCATTCAAATTTGGAATACATCTTGCGAATTAATATAAGTAGGTGTGAAAGTACATGCTCGTCAAATAAAAAATAAATCTAATAAAATATCGATGTATCAGTTCTAAGATCTAACTTTATTGTGACATGACAGTCGACAGCGTGTAAATATTCGTCCAGTTTGTTTTTTAGCTTCGTTTCACGCACCATTAACCCTTCAACGACGCTCGGATTTCGCGCTGTGAAAAAAAAACTCGGTTCGTACAGTTAGGTCGATTTTTTTGCTCTTCATAACATGAGAAATAAGTTTTATTTTGAACGTTACCATTGATTTTTAACATATATATAAAGAATGGTTAACCACGCACTTGTGTGCTATCACTATTTAATATTATAATTATTAAAGTGAGAGATAAAATAATACTTTTATAGCTTTTAATATATTATCAAGATATGTAGTAATACAGACAATATTCTATTTTATCTCATTACAATTTTCATATAACATAATTTCGACCTTCTGAAATACTTTTGCTTGTTTTATTTATACTTCCAATGTGAAGAATCGAGTAAGCCGTCCCTTTAATTAATCTCAATATCATTTAGTTTGCTTTGTTTTAAGTGGATGAAATAAAAAACAAAACCATCCAACCCTTCAGCCTCAAAAGTTTATACCGCAATCAAAACGTTTTAAACGGGATACAAAAGTAAGTCGAGTGTAATAATTTGCTAGACCACAAAAAGCATGGGGCCGATTGTAACAGGATCCGCAGTGCACGGGTTGACCCGTTATATGTGATTCCGTTCCGGGTCGACTTCCGAGTGTCAGAATGTATTAGTTAAGGAGTTTTGATGCCAGATCGGATATTTTGACCAATTTGATATAATATATCAGAAAAATTTTTAGTTGACTTAATTGGTGGTAAGGAGTAACAACTGAGTTTTTTTGCTGGTATTTCTCGGTAGAATCTATAGGTATAGGTCTTATTACCGCCTACCGCCGGGTAGGTTAAAATTGGGTTTAACAATGTAACATGTCGATTAGCAAGTGACCTCGTCTGGGTAAATACCACCCATCATATTCTACGACCAAAGGGCAATACTTAGAAAGACTTACTTTATTGATTGAGCAAATACTTAGAAAGGCGAGTAAGTCAGTATAACTACAGGAACGTCGGAATACTACAATGGGTTCTATGTACGTTTGTAGTCAAACGACCTTCTTTATTTACGTTGCTTCGCAGCTGATTAATTAAACACTTATTTCTCTCTTTCTCTCATTACTGATTTGACATTAGAAAGAAGAAGACGCATTGTTTAACTAATCACCCGCTAAGCAACGTTTGTAAGTGAGGCCGTTAGTTCTCAAATTAGCAACAAACCAAAAACTATGTTCAAATTTTATCGGTCGTTAAGTTATTACCTAAATATTAAGCTATTAATCAAATTGCCTAAATGAAAAATCGCTACCTATTATGTTATATCAATAAATGCCATAATATCTCAATTTGTCTAAACTGTGTTGTGTAAAACAATAGCATTTCGTTATAAATATTCATGAGCGAAAAAAATTCCCAGATTTCCCTTATAATGTTATCAAAATTTATATGATTATGTTAATTTAATGTGCGGCCACACGCGGTGTATATGTTGGCGGATATTAAGGATTTTCAAAGCGATTATTCGCGACTAGTAATCGCATTCCTTTATGTTTGTAACGAAAAAAAATATCCAATTTTTTTAACTAACTTTAAACGGTCATCGCTGGTCTCTTTCTCTCACTATGTTTTAAAAAGGGATACGATAATTATTTCACTTTTCAAGAACAATATCACCAGCCAGTCCATTAGGTATTTATGTAATATATATGTATGTATGTCGATTTATGTTTGCGGTATATTATAAAAGGACATTTAGTGAAATTGTTGTCAATACAATAGACCGTTTAATATAATAACAGAGCGGTCACGGAAGCTGTAACATTTGACGCGTCTGATGTATCTTCTTGTGGGGTTTATGACGTCACAGAGAAAATTATAGTTATTACATCACCGTCGTTCCGGTACCTTAGATTATTTCCTATGAAATAATACATTTTTAGATATTATTCTCGATGTAGATATCAAATGGTTAATTGCGAAATTTACGTCGTTCTAAATATGTTTCTGTCACTATATAACTTTTTTTTTTTTATAGAATAGGAAGGCGGACGAGCATATGGGCCACCTGATGGTAGTGGTCACCAACGCCCTTAGACATTGACATTGTAGGAAATGTCAACCATCGCTTACATAGCTAATGCGTCACCAACCTTGGGGACTAAGATTTTATGTCTCTTATGCCTGTAATTACATTATAACTATTTAAATATGTGTGTGTTGTTCTTTATATATGTATATGTCTGGAGCTCGTGATATGAAGCAACGAGTGACTATGAAGGTGAGACTTCTATAATGTCTTTCTAAACAAAATATGGTATGTTTTTTTAAAAAGCGAGTCATGTCGCTGACTTCTTTAAAATTTTAAATTATTGTTAAGTTAATTTAATTTCACGCCTCTATTGAATTGTTTAAAATTATCTACAAAGTATTGTGTTAGTAATTTTAAATGTTCGTTTTGTTTATTTCATTAAATATGGTATATTTTAATTATTTTGCGTACTGCGGAGTACGGGGTACGTAACACTAATAAGTATCCATCCATCCTGTATCGTCACATTCCTGTCAGATTGTCGGCAAAAATAGCTCTTACTTGTATGCTAATACGGTTCAATATTTATCTATCAGATCTTATATGAATTAATTAATTTACTCGAATATTTTTTCCGAAAAATTATTTTTCTGAATATAAATATGAAGCATTTCTATACGGTATAGAATTATCTCTGGCGATATTTGTATTTAAGCGAACATTCGCCTACCCGCCAACCGTCACGGCCAGTTAACTCAAGACGGTGATCGTCTTCAATTTGTGAAGAATGTCATTGAGTGACTGATTGCTCAGGTAATAGTGTTAACGGGATCACATACCGGGGAGGACGGAAGTTAAATGGAACCTTATTATATTTCTGCTTTATTTATATACATTACTATTAAAAATTAGTAAAACATCAACTGGCCATCAGTTTTTTCTTTTATAATTTTTTTATGTAAAATCCTAAGTCATAAGAAACATTCAAATTAATACCCGTAAATGCCCCACTGCTGCTTAAAGGGCCACGTTTCATTTTAAGGAAACGTTTCCAGTTATTCCACCAACCAGCTTTGATGTTCGTACAGATGTGGTCAGTATTTCATTAGGTACCTACACTTAAACTATCTTATGATAATGATTAGTTTCTTCGTTTCCGATGCGACGGCGTTCTATGCTGAGGTTCAGCCTCACAGGCGCCCTTAGGACACAGGTATCTAAGGCCTTAAGTGGGAACCCAACATCCGGCTGAGTATCTCAAAGACTCGGCCCCCCGCCCAGTGACGCTGTGCCTTGGACCAACAGCAACAAATAATTTCAAAAAAAGAAATAAAATATCCTACAATGTTTTTTTCACCTCAATGAGCATAAAATGTAAACACACTAACAAATGTAATCTCAGTGATGCTTATTTATATTTGAAATGGCGGTCTTCGTATTTTTAGCGCCAATATTTACATATTCTTTATTGCACATCAAAACTAAATTAATATACATAACGCAGAATTAGGTCACCCTCGTATTATTATATGAACTGAACGAACATGTTTATTTCAACACCGTGGGATAAATAAAGTTCTAATTCAGCTTCCCAAGACTTTAATAAACAAACAATGATTATCTATCAAAATATTTTTTTCATAAATGACAGATTTATAGTGCTTATTACACTATAAAAAAACTATATGTATGTATTGTTACTTTTATATTTCCATAATTATCTCAATATCTT
Source organism: Nymphalis urticae (assembly GCA_905147175.2). Lineage (NCBI taxonomy): Eukaryota > Metazoa > Arthropoda > Insecta > Lepidoptera > Nymphalidae > Nymphalis > Nymphalis urticae. Next base: position 12,700,076 of record LR989995.1, on the reverse strand, counting down.
CTCGATCTAACGATATCAATTTAACAAAATCGGAGATCGTTACAATTATTATAATTTTATCAAATTGATTCGAATCATTTTCATTGTTGTTTTTCAAACGGAGGTGTTGATTTTAGCCTCAAGCTACAGAGCTAAACTTAAAAAAAATAACGTTACGTTTAAGTTAAATGTTCTATAACATTTGTTATGGAAATTGAATTAAAACTAACATTTGGAATTATGCTTAATCTGTTGCTTCTTAATCGTCACGTGATCGTTACACGAATGAATCGTAAGTAGCTTTTTTTAAAGCTTTTATTAACTTCACGTGTGCGTCAATAGGCTATACTTTAATATAAAGCTTTTGTGAGTCTGTTTGAAGTTATTTACTACAGAATCTAGCATGTATTGAAAAAATGCCTTAGACAAAAAAATACAGACTAATTTTTATTCGCCTCGTCTCTTTTATTATATATTTATAATCTATGTGAATATTATGTGAGTGTATATATTATAACGTAACTTTTAATAATGTATAGTTGAAAAAAAAAGCCGAGATGGCCCAGTGGTAAGACCGCGTGAATCTTAACCGATGATCGTGGGTTCAAACCCGGGCAAGCACCACTGAAGTTTTTCATGTGTTTAATTTGTGATTATAATTCATCTCGTGCTTTTCGGTGAAGGAAAACATCGTGAGGAAACTTGCATGTGTCTAATTTCACTGAAATTCTGCCACATGTGTATTCCACCAAACCGCATTGGAGCAGCGTGGTGGAATAAGCTCCAAAACCTTCTCCTCAAAAAGGGAGAAGAGGCCTTAGCCCAGCAGTGGGGATATTTACAGGCTGTTACCGTGACCGTGACCGTAGTTGAATATTGTGATTCTTAAAAAAAGTGGCTAGAACACCTAAATCTTAATCGTAGGTTACTGGTTAAGCCCTCACAAGGAGCGCTGATTTGTCAAGTTTAATTTTTGTATATACTTAATTTCGTGGATAGTGGGAAACATCATCAGGAAACCTCGTGTATGCTGTAAAGCTGGACATATACAGGTTACAACATTACGTTTAATCAATTTCCTAGTGAATGTAATAATAAATATTTATTTATTGCAAACTTTGTTTCGGCATTTTCTTCCCATCCTACTCGTGTCCCGTTGTCGTAACATATAATTGCTTGAGAAAAAAACGTTTCGTAACAAAACTGGGTCATACAGACATACATAAATAAATTGAATTTACTGACCTTTTTTAAAATTTCCCGGTGAACGGTAACTCGCCCTTGCCACGGGTGAAGTTAAAAGAACTTCGATGAAAAGATCCATTTGTATGTTTCACAATGATCACGCGATGTTCGACAAAAAAGGTTTTATTTCACAAAAGTAAAGTTTTTTGTACGATTATCTGTGATTATTATAAAGTAGCTGTTCCTTGCGGCTTTGCGCGTTCGGAATCAGCCTCAGCCTCTGCCTTGTTCAGACCTTGGTTGACACAAACATGAGCCAGGCTATTCTTCAATATCCGATTCCTATATTTGAAGAATCATTATTCATCATCATCATCATTTCCGCCGAAAGACGTTCACTGCTGGACAAAGGCTTCCCCCAAAGATTTCCATTTTGGCCGGTCTTGCGCTGCCCGCATCCAACGGCTTCTTGCGACTCTTTCAATATCGTCGGCCCACCTTGTAGGGGGCCTGCCCACGCTGCGTCTTCCGGTTCGTGGTCGCCACTCGAGAACCTTTCTGCCCCAGCGGCGGTCAGTTAGAGCAGCGATGTGCCTCGCCCACTACCACTTCAATTTAGCAATTATTCGGGCTTACTTTGGGTCGCCTGCGGATTTCATTATTTCTGGTTCGATCACGCAGAGAAACTCCGAGCATAGCCCTCTCCATTGCTGTTTGAGTGACCTTGAGCCTTCTTATTAGGCCCATAGTAAGCGACCACGTCGCTGATCCGTACGTTATTATTTACGAATAATTATTGCAACTCAATAACTAATAAATTGATAGAGAAATGGGTCACTTAATGTTTATGCGACTAAGACGTTATGTCCGTTGTGCCAGTACACTGGCTTACTCACCCTTCAAATTAGAACACAACAATGCTAAAAAAATGCTGTTTGGCGTCAGGATATCTAATGAGTGAGTGGCACTGAATGACTTATGCCAATTGATACCATGGAACTAAATATGGTGTATTTTTTATTTCGGGTATGAAAACAAAAATTCTTTCAGAACTATTAGAGAATCTATATAGATTAAATATTAATATTTCTTATTTTATAACTCACACCGATGTACACATACTAATGACGTCATACTAATGTCCGAAGTCAAGGAAAAATTCCCGATGGCTAATTTTCATTTTTAAATGTTTTATCTCGTAAATAAAGGAATGGTCAAGAAAATATTAACAATCATGAATACTCGCAAGTTCGCCCTTATACCAGGCAATATACCACGCCTTGAAATCAACCCAAAAACCAATTATTAGCTTACCAATTATTTGCCGAACCATTGGCAACTCATTAAGAATGTAAATAGTTTTTTTCTCACAAAATATCCCGATAGCAAAAAAAACCCACACAGGAGAGTCGGTTACAATAAACAACTGTCAAAATTATCATTCGAAAATCATCCAGTTATGATAACCAGTGCTAGAAATAATATTTGCATTTTTTTTTCACAAAGTCCACCGACTAATTTGACAAATATCGGAAACAAGGATCCGCAAGTCAGTGCGCAGGCGCCGGACATAAGAAAAAGTATAGAAATCGAGGACAAAAAGTGTCTTTGTCGCAAACCGCAAGAGGAACGTCACGACAAGATTCTTTTGTATTTGTATTCAGCGCAAAATGATTCTAAACTACCTATGTATAGAGTTCAACTTTGAGTGATATTTCAATATCGACTTCAAATATAAATTTGTCAAAGATTCACGGCTAAAAAAAATATACGTGCGAAATATGCTTTAAAACCATAGACATAGAAGCTATTTCTTTGAAAATTTAATTCAAATTATGTTGGTAATAACGCGACTAATTAGGAGGCACTTCATTAAACAAATACTATTGACTATATATATAAAAAATCTCTTATATTATAGTACTATTGGTTTATTATTGTTACAATGCATTTTGTCAATATAATTAATATAAAACAGTAGTTATTACACTTATTAGAAATTAATTCTACCTTAGTAATATATCAAAATCAAAATATTTTTTATTCAAATAGGCATTTACAAGTGCTTACGAATTGTCAAGCGCTACCACCTGTCCAATAGCTTGAATACATTCATACATTAATCAACGTTCTCTGATCAAATATTCTGATCCATTTCTGCCTCATCGGCAATTCTCAACGCAGATTCTCCTGGCAGTAGACAGGTGCTCAGCTCATAATACAATTCGACGTCAAGTCGTCATTCTGATATGACGGGAGAAATTAAACAGCCTTAAGTGGTTCTCTACGCACGGTACTAAAACTCTGCCCACTGTCTACCTCCTGTCTGCGTCTACTGATCCTTGACAAATACAGAATTGATTCTTATTAAAAACTAGGATAGGCTAGTGGATAGGTTCGAACATAGGCAGATATATTTCACGTGATTAATTTGTATTTATAATTCATATAGTTCTCGACATTGCGGAAAAACACCGTGAGGAAACCTTCAATGTTAAAAAATATACCATATGTTCCAGAAGTGGTTAAGGACAGACCTTCTCAAGATTTCAGGCCTTTGCTGAGCAGTGGAATGTTTGCAGGCATAACATTAATTTAATAATTACATTAAACAATATTATCACGAGCTAAATGGAAGGATAAGTAAATAATTTTAATCACAGCCTCGATATGTTATCGTATAAATATTCGGGAAAAGGTAGTTCCGTTGTCTCATCTTGGCGTTGGCACTACCGTGCCCCCCGAGATATGTATGAATATAGTTTCTTTTTTTCTCAAAGCAATAATACTTTACTGAATTCTGGTTTGGAAGGTGAGTGAGCCAGTATAACTACAGGACCAAGGACCATGTTACCAAGGACATAACATCTTAGTTACCAAGGTTGGTGGCTCATTGGCAATTTAAGACGTGGTTAATATTCCTTACGTTCCAATTGTCCGACCGTCTGTCGGTTTCACAAAAAAGATATAATTATATAAACGATAAAAAAAAAACACTCTTAAGATTAAAATTGAAAAGCTTAGATTAGCTTGTCATTACTATAAACAGGTACCTTATGTACTTGTTGTGTATGTTAGTTAAAATATATCAAATCTTATATAGCCTTAATTTGCTTAAAACAAATTGTAGGTCACGGCTCACCGCAAACCGCCAAGAAACTAATCTTATGTAAACAAAATCAAAACAAACCCCGAACGAGGCGGCGAACGCTTATTATTTTTAATAATTTGTCCAAAAAATTTTGGAACGAAGCTATTACGTGTGATTATTGGGTGCATAGAGGAGTTCGATTCCCGATTATAGACATTTCGTTAAACTTGGCGCCTGACGTCGTCGTGTAAATAATGATTTACGTTGTTCAGTTTTAGTTTACATCATCGCTCGTTAGTGTCGAAATATTAACAGCTACTTTTTTATTTATTTAATGTAGCCGCTGATTTTAATCTTGAATAAAAATAATATTATATTTAACGTGAAAGTTTTCACGTTTGATTAAATAAACTCGAGAGGTAACGGATTCTAATATTGGCATATAAGTTATCGTTGAATAGATTAATGTAAAACTATGGCACCAATCCAATTTAATCTCCTACAGCTAAGCAAATATGTCTCATCCTGTGGAAAAAGTTCCTCGTTGCTCCGATACCTGGAAATAAATAGGTATTTGTGGAACTTGTTACTGGATAAACAAAAATTGTATATAACTTACATATGTATCTTATTTAATTGTTTTCTTAGTAGAATCATAAGTATTTCATAAGTAGTTCATAAGTATTTACAAGCCAACTTCTATAAAATATATTTTCACTTAAACTACAAGCTTTACTTAAACGATAAAATCTATGGAAACAACATAGCCTAGTGCGTTTTAATTAGTTTCATAATTAAAAAAATGTAGCCGATTTATTTCACATGCGAAAATTAAAAAAAAAATGCAGCGCCGGTTTTTGATACCTAATTGAGTAATATTTTAAACAAACAGTGGGCGTGAATGATCTTCAGAAGCTTTGGGTTAACCGAAATTCCGGTAATTTGATCCTGAATTTTATACATATAACTGTTAATTTTGTCCGTCCTTTTATAGATTGAATAGTTATTCTTTGTAACGGAATGATTTTTTTTGTTTAATTATCGTTATTAAGTATCGATAATCTTTATAATGCAAATATTGAAGGACAATCCAAGATCTTTAATGAAATTCACACCTCTCTAATAATATGAAAAACAAACAGACAATATATAATTTATTTAAAGGTGCATACATAGGTTTAAGACACGGCTTCGCAAGCCAATCGAAAGTTTAATCCGGTAAAATCCGGAAAAATCCGGTATGAAGCTTTTGAATTGAAAATGTCCAGCCGAGTACTTCAAGTATTTTATATCTATACTATAACTTCAATTCGTTGTCATAAAACAGTAGCAGAACATGTATTTTGATTACAAACTGATGTCTACGCGCGAAGCCGCGTGTTAAGCTAGTCATAAAATAATATTATAAGCATGTTTGTAATTGTACACCAATTGTCACGGCGGTCGCTTGAACGATTACAAGTTAATGCATTGCAGTGCCATCAACCGGCGAGGTATAGCAAGTTTGTATATAAATATCTCCAAATAGTGCTGAAGTGTGATCTCAAACAATTATATCATCATTTGATACTAGACTCCACCCGTGGGTTAACCCAAGTGTGAGGGGAGGTGTTAGATAGCTCTTACATTATCATGGCATTTCATGATCATCAGTTGAGTAACTAAGAAAGCGTAACAAACAAACAAATTCACATGCTCATAATATTAGTAAGGATACCATTTTTTAACACAAGATACAGAAGTAACAGCTTATGAGCAGTTAGCAGTACCTGGTTAAAAACGCCATTTTCTTCCTAATACTTAAGTGTGTTCACATAATTATAATCATTATAAAACATTCTGTTGTTCAAATAAAACCATTATGTGTAATAAAATAAACAAGGTTAGAAGCCAATAAGCCACGGCCAGTTTAATTGGATTGGCGAAATGCCTTGATGCGCGCGCGCAGCTCTGTCAAAGACTAACTAAATTCGAAATAACCTTATTGATAAATAAGACATGGCTCGATGTAGGGTTTTGCACATATATTATATAAAAGCATTATGTTAATTTGTTGATTTTTATGAAGGATAAAACATTATATTCTTGTATTTAACAAACCTGTGTCATTTTGTTTCTGAAGACAATCTTGACTGTACATATCGGTAAAATCTACCGGAACCGGTGGTTGACTTAACAGTTTAATCCTGAATATTTTCATTTCTATTTTATTAAAATATCAAATAAGAACGTATTATTATAAAAATTACGTATATATGAAAAATATTATACAATTGACATGTTTGTATATGCCATCTAAACCATGTATCACCAAGGTTGCGTTTACGTCTTTACGCGATGTTTTATCCCCAAATCATTCCTGGCGTTTCTGCCCATTAAGTCTTTGCCACTCGATCCAATCTCCGATCGATGATTTATTGGCATGGATTCCACCGGATGTTTGCTTAGAACCCCAATTATGACGGTAGCCTCCACCATCACGCCTCGAGTGTGGCTCGTCGGCTGGTATCTTTGTTCTCGTCATTATTATTTGTCGAAAATAATAACTTATTTTGACCTGTTCAATGTTAGGGACGTTTAGTTCTGGATTGGGAGGTGAGGATCTGTACATACTAACTCCCAATCGTGACTTTTCATGATATTTTTTAAATAATTTAATTACATATACCAAATTTAATACATATATAAAATTTTAATACATTTAGCATTCGGCAAAGCGATCTATTCATCAGTACTGTGTTACTATATCGTCTGGTTCTTCCCATTGTTTTTTCATGTGTTTATTCAAATATAAGTTTTCGCGCGCGGCTTTGCCCGCCTGTTAGAAGTTAGGCTATGTCCTTCCTTGAGTTCAAGCTTACTTCATACGAAATTTCATCAAAATGTATAATATGTCTACCACCAACCTATGTATAGTATGTCTATAAAAGCAAATGGGCCACCTGATGATAAGTGGTCACCAAACGCCCTTAGACATTGGCACAGTAAGAAATGTTAACCATCGCTTACATCGCCTCCAACCTTGGGAACTAATATGTTATGTCCCGTGTGCCTGTAGTTACACTGGCTCACTCACCCTTCCAACTGGAACACATCAATACTAAGTATTGCTGTTTGGCGATTCAATATCTGATGCAGAATGCACAAAGTCCTATCACCAAGTAAATATATTTATATATATGATTATTTTAATAAATTTGTAGTTGCAAGTAACAATAGAAAGCGTTGAGTAAATTTATTTCTACTTAGCGTTAAGCCCCTAAAATTAAAATAACATTACGTAGTTTAAAAGTTTGCATACATCAACCTAAGGGCAGTTTCACGGTCGGTGAGCGTGCCTTATGGGAAAGGTATGAGTAAAGATGGTAGTGACATACGGATAGACAGGTGGTGTGGTTCCCACGATACACCTAATTATTAACTTTAAATTTCTTTTAGTTTTAACAATTATGCAACTGAAATATTTCAAATTATTGTTGTTTCACTTGTAATGCCAACAAAATTACTGAAAGAAAGAGATAACAATAGATGGAAAAGATCTAAGGCTATTACACAACCAATGACTTTTTAGATGATTGCACTTTATACCTTGGGAATGAAACGATCGCCTTCAGCCCTTTTTCAAATAAAAAAATTAAATTCTATTATTGTATACTACGTATATTTGTAACAAATGAGATATAAAAAATCCTTCTGAGTTTCTTCTCAGGTCTGAGGTGTTTATTTCCGAACCGGTGGTAGATTTATGACAGTCAATAAGTAAGTGTCAAGCTTCTATATTGAATAAAGATTTTTGACTTTGACACACAAATTCTGTTCGGCATAATCTTCAAATGACTAAAAATTAGAAACACAAATACATACAATTGAAGTATCTGTCTGCGATTTCAAAACAACTGGTTCTTTTTAAATTAATATGGCTATTTGCGAGCTTACTAAATCAACCACTTTTTATTTTTATTTTAAAAAAATGCTACTAGCTAGTTATTTGAATATTTTATACGTATAAATCAAATAGGTATTATGTGCGTTAACATGACAGATTTTAAGGGAACTTCGTCACAAATTAAATTCCAGTCTGGCGAAGTCGGGTTGTGATAGTTATCAATAAATTTGCTATTTCTATAATTAGTGCAAGATATTTCAGTGACATGAATTTATTTATTTATATGTAGACAACAAACAGTAACTTAAGTCACATAAGACTATCGTCATGTATTACAAATATTCTACTAATATTATGTATATAACGTTATCTATGTAAATTAAATAAGAGTATCAGCAAGAACTTAGTTTAAACTGTGTATTTTTTTGTTATTATAAATGGATATAAAATTTAACATAATGATACAATTTTTATTATAATTTAGTTAATTATTTTTATAAGTAATTTAAAGGAGATAGATTCAATGACTATAGCTAGAAATGAAATTATTTAGAACTCTTTTGAGTGTCCGTCTTTGTTCAGTCATCAGTCAGCAATTTGAAATACAGTAATAAAAAAAATGTACAAATAAAACAATTAACGTTACGTATAAAAACAAGTCCTTCATTGCATTTTCTATATTTACCGTTAAACGCCATACCGCACCGTTTATATGTTAATACGGTGGTCACCGACCGTGACTCATACGTTGACCATTACTGATGGTATCCGCGCCGAATGGTGCAGATAACGTGTCTTCAATTAACCCTTGTGGGAAGGATTTCGACAGCCCTTATTTTTTTACACAAAAAGACGATTGAACGGTAAGTGGTGAATTTATTCGAATGTAGTACATATATTTAAGGTTTCCATACTATTAACTTGAAAATTTAATGTAATTAATCAACTTCTCGTATCATTCTTTTTTTTTATAGAATAGGAAGGCGGATGAGCATATGGGCCACCTGATGGTAAGTGGTCACCAAACGCTCTTAGACATTGGCTCTGCAAGAAATGTTACCCATCGCTTACATCGCCAATGCGCCACCAACCTTGGGAACTAAGATGTTATGTCCCTTGTGCCTGTAATTACACTGGCTCACTCACCCTTCAAACCGGAACACAACAATATCAAGTACTGCTATTTTGCGGTAGAATATCTGATGAGTGGGTGGTACCTACCCAGACGAGCTTGCACAAAGCTCTACCACCAGTATTGTATATTCAACTGTATATACAGTTTTTTTTTATAATTTAGATGGAAAGGTACCACCCACTCATTAGATATTCTTTCGGAAAATAGCAGTACTTACAGTATTGTTTGTTCATACAGGCACAAGGAACATAACATCTTAGTTCCCAAGGTTGGTGACACCTTGGCGATGTGAGAAATTGTTATTATTTCTTAAATCCCATTGTCTATAGGCGTTGGTGACCACTTACCATCAGGTGGCCCATATGCTCGTCCACGTACCTATTCAATAAAAAAAATGCGCAATCAGTTTTAATAAAGGTATTCCTTACACATATTAAATTCATGGTACAAATCACAAACTACTATTACCGTATTCTAAGATTTATCTGAACCTTTTGATTATATAGAGCGCGAAACGCTTATATATAATAAGCTAAAACATTACAATATTAAATGTAAAGTTCTTTATCTCGTTATTTAATGTTTATGTCAAAGAATTCAACAATATTCATGGAGACTGAATGAAGAGTCTAGATCTGTAATAATAATATCCTGGGACATTATTCACACACGGCGATCTGATCCCAAACTAAGCAGAGCTTGTACTATGGAAATCAGACGACTGATATACTACATACACTACTTTTCTTTTGTAAATACATACTTATATAGATAATTACACCCAGACTCAGGACAAACAGACATGTTCGTGCATACAAATGTCTGTCCTGGGTTGGAATCGAACCCACAACCTTCGGCGTGAAAGGCAAGTATCTACCAACCACGCCAACCGGTGCAATATACTATATATGTGGTCCCATTCTATAGATATTTGTTATGTATAAATGACCCACCTTTCAATGTTAAAAGTATTTGTATTATTGTATTGCTTGATGAAGATATTTTATTACATTTAAAATGTCACATAACTAAATACTGCATTATTTGTTTGTTTAAAAAAAAAAACAAATAGCCTGTTTACCTTACCTTATGTAAGTAACACTACAAGAAATAATAACTTTTCAAATTATTGTATATTGTTATACACTTCGCGTTTATAACATAACAATATCAACAGATAATATCATAAAAACTACCACATCCCAACGTATCGTTTACGCTAATTCACCTAATTCCGGCATCGAACCCGCGACATCTGGCGGGACGGTTACCACGTGACACACATGAGCGCACGTGCGATACGTATGCTTACAAAAAATATAGTTTCAAAGTTAATAAGATCGAATTAATCATACAATCACATTTCTAACAGTATAAATGAGAAAGTAACTCAGTATGTTTGCTAACTCATTACGACTAAAACACTAGAACCAAATCTAATGATATTTGACACAAGAAGACTGGAACCTGGAACATTGGGATATATATGTATATATAGAATAATCTGAACTTGAGTTGCCACAAAGCAGGCTTCATTTAGTTATAAAAAATAATCTTATCAGTAAAGTCTATTACTCTGTTACTGGATATATGTCTGACGAAAATGCGTGGATTGAATGATTGCTGGATTTCTTGCAGAAATTAAGTGTATGTTATTATATGTTTAAATATTGGCCTTTTGTAAAAAAAAAAGAGTTTCTTGCCGGTTCTTCTCGGTACCACATTCCGAACCGGTGGTAGCGCTTGACGATTCAGAAGTACTTGTAACAGTCTATTTGAATAAAAAATATTTTTATTTTGATGTTGAATATGATTTACTGGACCAATCCTAGACGCGGATGGAGTCGCGGGGAAATAGATAACTAAGAAAATTCGTCTCGAAACAACGATAAGACAAAACGTCAATTGTCAGATTTTTAAGCGATATAATAATTTTTCTTATGTATTTTTAATCCTATCATCTCTATCATTTACTAGCTAATCATCCCGGCTTCGCACGAATATATTAGAAGCAATATGTATTTTTGATAAGATTTTTGTAAAATCCTTTCTTAGCTAGATGCTCACTAAGAAAGGATTTGGATCGTTGGAAGGAGTAACTGTGATAAATTTCAAGCCAATCGAGCGGATAGTTTATGAGATCTCGTGATAAATAATAATTCGCTTATATACATATAAATTAACATCTGTATACATAAAAGGATATCAAGATTATTGCTGGTTCTTCTGTGTAGAAGCTACATTCCGGTGATATTAAATTTCTAACAATGTTATTCACTTTATCATGATGATCATAAGCGTAAATGGGTCTCGGCAATGTAAATATATATATGTAGTATATTAGTAACATTTATATAAAAAAAATTAGTGTATCTATATTTTAACAATAACAAATGACTGCAAAAATCGAAAGAATAATTAGAAGTCTTAATAATAACAAGTAGTCAAATATTTCAAACACAGACGCCCTTGGGGATGTTCTACTATATACGTTATAAAGTATAGCTAACAGTATATGAAGCAGTTGACGCGAAGGTCAACCATATTGTCCTCGATGATTTTGTTACAAGGGGTGAGTGGGCACTATTATTTAACCCTTCGACATTGTAGTGTATGTGTATATGAGTTATGATATTATGAGTCTTCAATGTTTCCAACTCATATTAACAGGTGAAGATAAACAGCATATACCCACAACTCTCTGTGCTCTGTGCAAGTCCGTCTGGGTAGGTATCACCCACTTATCACGTATTATACCAAAGAACTATCCTTTTTTTCTCCCGGTTGGAAAGGTGAATGAGCTAGTGTAACTACAGGCACAAGGGAGTCACATCTTAGTTCCCAAGACGCCTTGGAGATATGAGGAATAATTAGTATTTCTTATGGTGCCAATGTCTATGGGCAGTGGTAACCATTGACCATCAGGTGATCCATTTGTATGGTTACCTATAATATAAAACAAATGCTATTAATTTGTAAATACGTACACAGGACCGATGTTAAGCCTCGTTACGTTGAAAACAAAATTTTATTCATCCATAATTTCATTGAAGAAATTTAACATGAAAAAAGCCATTCTCAAAAACAGTAAACATTATTTAACTACTGTAGTGTCAGAATAGTCCACCCCGTATCACCGACGAGGGTTCGTCACGATATTCCACGAACACCCCAACTTGTGCGGAATAATTTTAATTAGCCCCGATGCATTAACGTTTGACTTTTGACTTTAGCACGAAATAACACACACACACACAATTCGATATAAAAAAAAACTAATCTATACACACATATAAAAAAGATGTCTAATTTAAAATGTTTGCATAGATATACCTTACTATACTTTATCAAATCAAAATCAAATCAACTTTATATTTTATTGTTCACCACAAAGAGAAAAAAAAATACAAAACATGGATACACCCTAAATAGAAGTAGCATATAATTTTTGCGATCTTATCGCCATATAGCAAATATTTGATATATACATTAACAAATATTTAATTACCATAATTATCGTAAAACTATTATTATATATATTACATTTAACAATAACCAGCGACTTCGCTAGCGTGAAATCGGCTAGTGCGGAAAATCCTTAGAAATATAACATTCTAACATAATACCTATTTGAAGTATTACACATAAAATATTTAAATTATTAAAAATAGCTGATTTACAAATAGCCATATTAACTTTAGAAGAGGCTGTTAATTCGAAATCAACTCTCATTAATTATATTTCAATCAATCAATCAATCAACAGCCAATCAGTTTGTCCACTGCTGAACATAGGCCTCTCCCAAGGTGCGCCAAAGTTCCCTGTCCTCCGCCTTCCGCATCCAGTCGGTGCCCGCCACCTTCTTAAGGTCATCGGTCCACCTGGCTGGAGGGCGCCCTACGCTGCGTTTGCCGATCCGCGGTCTCCACTCTAAGACTCGTCTGCTCCAACGGCCATCGGTCCTACGACGTACGTGACCAGCCCACTGCCACTTCAGCCTACTAATTTTGCAAGCTATGTCGGTGACTCCGGTTCTTTTCCGGATAATCTCATTTCTGATCTTATCCTTCAAAGATACTCCGAGCATAGCTCGCTCCATAGCACGCTGAGCGACTTTGAATTTGTGGACTAGTCCCGCAGTTAGTGTCCACGTTTCGGCACCGTATGTCATGGCAGGTAAGACGCATTGATTGAAGACTTTCGTCTTCAAACATTGCGGTATGGACGACGTGAGGACTTGACGAAGGTTGCCAAATGCTGCCCATCCCAAGCGAATTCTTCGATCGGCTTCCTTCTCGAAGTTGTTCCTACCGACTTGTATAATCTGTCCTAGGTAGGTATATTCCCTAACAACTTCGAGAGGTTTCCCTTCGACGTATATCGGTCCCGGCACAACATGCCTATTGAACATGACCTTGGTCTTGTCCAAGTTCATACCGAGACCACACGCCGGGAAGATTCACTAAGGCTACGCAGCATTCTGGTTAGTTGTTCCAGCGACTCCGCTATGATGACGATATCATCGGCAAATCGAAGGTGTGAGATGTACTCGCCGTTTACATTGACTCCACATCCAGTCCAATCCAGCGTCTTGAATACGTCTTCCAACGCGTTGGTGAACAGTTTCGGAGATATTACATCCCCCTGTCTCACCCCTCTGCGCAGTTGGATCGCCTTCGTCTTACAGTCCTGGATGTGGACAGTCATTGTAGCGGCGTTGTATAGACATCTCAGTACCTCGATGTATCTCCAGTCGATATGACATCTCTGCAATGAGTCGAGCACTGCCCAGGTTTCGATGGAGTCGAAGGCTTTCTCGTAGTCCACAAATGCCATGCACAGCGGCTGATTGTACTCTTCGGTCTTCTGCACAATCTGCCGAACAGTATGAATGTGGTCCACGGTGCTGTAGCCTGATCGAAAGCCGGCTTGCTCTGGGGGCTGGAACTCGTCAAGTCGTCTGGCGAGACGGTTCGTGACGACTCTTGAGAACAGCTTATACATGTGACTCAGGAGAGAGATTGGTCTGTAGTTTTTCAAGAGGGTTTTATCACCTTTCTTGAAAAACAGTACCACCTCACTCCCGCTCCACGTTTCCGGGGTCTTGCCATGTTGGATGAAGGAATTAAAAAGGCTTGCTAGCTCTTTCAGGACCGGAGTCCCGCCTGCCTTAAGCAACTCTGTTGTGATTCCGTCATCTCCCGGAGCTTTGTTGTTTTTAAGCTGTTCTAGAGCCGCCCTAATCTCGCCTTGGTCAACGACCGGGAGCTCCTCGGAGTAATGGCGCGTAAGAGGGGCGCGCTGGTCATCAGTACTGATTCCCTCAGGTTTATCCGATCTTGAAGAGAACAACTGCCCATAAAACCTCTCTACTTCTCCGACAATCTCAGGCCTAGAGGTAACGACCCCACCATTTTCAGTTTTAAGTTTTGTCAGACGCGGCCTCCCAAACTTGCCAGGTCCACCTCCTCTGGAGCTTCTTTTGAAAGAAAGAATTCATCAAAAAGAGCCCCTGCGCTTCGAGAAAGTTTACCAGCATTTTCCCCCTGTGATTTCTGCAGCCCAAGCCGTAAGGTCCAACTTTCGATTCACCGCTATTATGTACTCCCACTTTAGCATTAAAGTCTCCCATAACAACATTGTAGTGGGCCTTCGAGGTGTTGTTGAGGGCCTTTGCGATGTCCTCGTACATCGCTTCGACCACATCATCAGAGTATGCCGAAGTTGGCGCATATACCTGTACGACCTTCAGAGAGTACCTCTCGGAGAGTTTTAGGACAAGGTACGCTACCCGGTTCGACACACTACTGATTTCCACAATGCTGCTAATGAGATCCTTTTTGACCAGAAAACCGACACCACCCTGGGAGATGTTATCACCTTCGCGGAAGTAGAGTAAGTTACCGGACTCTAGAGTTATCGTGTCCTCCCCCTGTCTTCGGACTTCAGATAACCCCAGTATATGCCAGTTTATATGACTTAGCTCTACTTCTAATTCGGCGAGGTGATGGTCCAGCCTTAACGAGCGTCCATTGTACGTTGCCATGTTTAGTCGCCTTTTATGGTAGCCTGCCATGAACCGGTGATTCTTTGCACCCCCTGCCCTGCCGATACCGCGACCGCTACCTTGGTCGGGCCTAGGGAAAGGGGGGATGGGCAGCAGCGCCCCCCCCATAAGCATCTTACCCCCTACTGCGCTCGCCAACACGCCTGCCCAGCGTGGCGAGTATGGGCAGAACCTCTCAATGGTAAATGCGCCAAAAAAAGGCCCCCAGTTAATTATATTTACTTTTATATATTATGATATAGACTATATCTTTTATATTATATTCATAACAGATAACTTTTGATTAACGCTGTTATTATATGCGACACATGGATGCCGCTGAAATATTAAATAAATGAATAAGTATATTTTCGATGACGTATTGCTTTCCATTTAAAGTTACCTGTGTAGATAGAAAACGATGCTATATATATAGATATAACTCTTGAGTCAGATGATATTCTACATTGCATATTCAACATACATTTGGGGTTGAGTAATAATCTCCCAAAACCTCTTTAAGACGAGAAGAGGTCTGTGCGTAGCTGTCGGATATTTTTAAATGTCATCCTATTAATATCAATTTCACGTGAATATATAAAATTCCATACATTTAGATATCTTATGTTAAATTACATAGGTAATGAAATTAAAGTTTTTATCATAATTTACGTAAAAATTTGCATTCGATCAACAGCTTCGAACGTCTTTATATCATGTTGCTTAGTATATAATACATGACAACGTCACATTCGTCGTGCTCTTCCGACACCAACTAGAATATAGAATTTGGCTTGGAGATCTGAAAATACTAAGCTGATACTTCTATTATATAAAGTATTGACGGGCCGGTTGGCGTGGTTGGTAGATACTTGCCTTTCACGCCGAAGGTTGTGGGTTCGATTCCCACCCAGGATAGACATTTGTGTGCATGAACATGTCTGTTAGTCCTGAGTCATGAGATATAAAGATTAAAGATGAGATAAGTATGTATAAAAAAAAAAGTAGTATATGTAGCATATCAGTTGTCTGGTTTCTATAGCACAAGCTCAGCTTAGTTTGGGATCAGATGGCCATGTGTGAATATTGTCCCAGGATATTATTATTATTATTATTATTGTCATGAGCTAACGAAACCAACTATAATTAGCACAATGATAAACATACATACAATCTGTTGTATATATAACTCCTAATTTAAGATTCTTAAATTATATAATAGTTATACTTTAATAAATATTTCGATGAGTAAATTTTGATAATGTTAAAAACAATATCTTTGCACTGTAAAACTGTAGTGAAATAATGTCGAAAACATTGACCGTGGGGAAGCGATCGAACACATAAAAAACATCCCTACCTGACCGTGGATCTTGGATTTTTTAAAAAGTAATTTTATTTTTTTTAAATGATACCAAGCCGCTATTATTTTGTCGTAAAACGTTTATCAAAATGATCCGGGGTCGAGATCCCGATAAAGCGTATTACACACTTTGTCACGTATTTGAACACATAGTGCGTAACGATCCTTGTTTCATACATTTTTTATTTGCAATGAATTGAATTGATAACTTACTGAATTAATTAAAATAATTAAATTGTAAAATATACAATGGTCGGAAATTGTTTGATTAATCAAGAACAAGAATTTGTGAATGTACTGCTGAGCTAAGGCCTCCTCTCCCTTTTTGAGGAGGAGGAGGTTTTGGAGCTTATTCCACCACGCTCCTCCAATGCGGGTTGGTAGAATACACATATGGCAGAATTTTAGTTTAATTAGTGAAATTAGGCACATGCAGGTTTCCTCACAATTTTTTCATTCACCGTCAAGCACGATATTAATTATAACCACAAATTAAGGACTTAAATAAAAACTTGAAGTAAAAACTACACCTAGAAACTACGTCTAACAAATTAATACTTGAATTTGTTTATAATATAATATAATGTTGGGATTTTTTTATCTCTCTAAAAATACCAATTTTTTTTATTAAAAATTAACTGATTTTACTCAATTCTACCATCTCTAGTATTTCCAGTGAAGCTGCGAGTAATAATTCAGATAAAACTTCAAATAATATAGCTGTTAAGTTTTACTACTCATAGTACACATGGAGGCCGCTGCGGCAGAAAGACACAGCGTGGGCAAGCCCCGTACAAGATGGACTGATGATATTGCAATAGTCGGAAGCCCTTGGATGCGGGTGCGTAAGATCGGCCATCGTGGAAATCCTTGGTATGTCCAGCAGTAAACGTTTTCCGGCTGACATAATGACGATGATTCATACTTAAAATATAAAAAAAAGTAAATAAATCGATTTTATAGCAAAGTGACGCTTTGGTACATAGACTGTTAAAGAAAACCAAAATCGCTCAAAAGGCCTCGTATAAATTATACGATTTAAGGCACCCCCGGTCTCAATACTTTCAACCTTGCAATTATATTTAAAAAAAATCCTAACAAGGTGACAAAGGGTTAAACCTAATTTTGTTCAATTTAAACCGCATCGAGCTTAATCGCGAAATAATGGAGGTTCATTTGTCACCCTCAACCCTTTCACACCTAACGGTTGACAGTTTTTGACGAAATCTTGTTAAGTTAAAAATTATAAAAATAATGTGTTGGAGCAAATGCCGAACGTTGTTTTGGCGCCAACGAAATATGCCTATTATATTTTATTATTCTTAATTTTTTTTTGTTTCAAAAATATACAAGTAATTAAATTATTCAATATGGGATTCATTTGTGATGTAACATTTCTTATGTCAAGAGAAACTTACTTAGGTTTAGAATTTTCATAATTTTTTTTATATCCTTTCGAGTTTTATTTGTTATTTATATTATGAAATTATATATACTTCAAATTACACAAGTTTTTCATGATTATCAGTCAATCGTAATTCACTTATTAATATAAGGTTATCCCAAGGAGCTTCGAAGCTACTGGTTCTCCTGCATGCGGCTTCTGCAGTCTTTCTTTTGATCATCTGTCTACCTAGCTAAAGGGCGTTGCGATTGTGAAACCGCTATCTCTAATCTAGGACTCCTTTCCCAACAGCCATCGATCCTTAATGTTTTTTGCTTTTAATTTATATATTATTGTATCATATACCATAAACGTGTTGTCCTTATCTTTGATATATCTTGTCTATAAATTGATTTTCGTTAAGTATTTAAATGTGCTTTCATGTTTTTTATTGCCTGGCAGCATATCAGGCAGGTAATCTAAATTTAATGATTGCAAATTGATACTGCTTAAATTGTAATACTCCTAGCGCCATCTATATATCACTTCTAGGTTTAAATAAATAATCTAAGACAGCTTATACATTTTTACAATAGATGGCGCTAGTCATATATTAAAATATTTTTGGGGATAAAGAATGAATGAATCCTATTTTCGTATATAAGCAGATACTATAACGTGTTTACTTACATAAATATGTAATTAATATTATATTTTTTTATTGAATTAAATTTACTCATGTAATAATTCATTCGGGTTCTCATAGATGGCGTTGTTAAGTAGTTTAGAAATAAAACATTTAATATAAATAACCATAATATTTTATTATACTAATAACGAAATAAAAATTCACAATTACGTTTATGTAATAATAATCAGTCTCATGTAGACGTAAATGGTTTAGGACTCCAGCGTGTAAAGATAGTTCTGAGATTACTAAATCTCAACATCTATTAGTATGATAACCCTCTCGCCTCCATTTCTTCTCTTATTACCTCGGGTCTCGGCCAAAACATTATAAGAAGCGTAGAGCCTGCACAAATAATAAAATATTTCTTACCTACTTATTAATAAATAATTCTATGAAAGTATACATAAAACAAGAAAAATCTTTATGTCATTATTTTATTTAAAGCTTACATAGCATTGCATTGTTAACATACCCGCCGAAAAGACTCCGAACACAGAGAAGGCGAGTTGGCAATGCATATCCAATGTTGCGCCCAACAAGTTCGATCCAACTGCCGCGCCGGTCCGGCCAACCATATACATCACGCACATGGCCATTGCTCTGAAAAAATATTGATTTTTATTTATTTAAGCCTCATTCTCTTAACGTTATATTATAGAACTGTTCTGTTGACAAATTGAAGCTCACAGCAGATCATGTACGCAAAATCATCAGACCAATCAACATCGAAATTGGGTATCACCGTTAGTCGGATTCTAAAATTCCACGAGTGAGATACGAAGTGACTTCTTACGGAATAGCACTGCAGGTTGCCTGGCGATATAATAATCGTAAGTTCTACCTTGAACTATTCTACTGGTATATACACATGTCCACCACAAATACGCTTTACTAGATGGAATAGGAATACTAATAATACCTTTGTTATAAATATTAATAAATATAGTAACAGAAAAAAAAAATGAATTGAATCGTTTTAAGTAATAAATTTATTTATTTTATTATTATTTTTATCTAGCAAGTTATAATTAAGTCTAGTATGTTAAGTAATAGTTTAAGTCAATTACTGAATGCATTATTTTACTTATTTTTTATTTTATTTTGGCGTTTATGTTCTATATTATTCTCTCGCCGTATAATTTTACATCATTGATGATTATAAACTTTTCTTTTCATATAATATAATATTAGCAATCATACATTGCTAATATTATTTTAAATAAAATAACCAATCCCTTATACGGTCTTCCTCGAGTTATTTTTTTATATTTCATAGTGATTGTACGAGAACTACATTTATATTAAAACAAATCGTTTCACCTCTAACATGCTTACCTCAAACAAGTGGGGAAGACGTCAACAGCAATAGCAGCTAGAATAGAGGCGGCACATCCGGAGCACAGAGCTAGGATCAGCAGAGCTGTCGCCGCCCCCCCTTGGGGGACAAACGCTGCCCCCACCGTGGCGAATCCACAAACCATCATTATACTTGCTAAGGGAATAACTTATCGTAAGTACAGCTTCTAAATGTTATCCTCGTCGTTTATTTTTAAGGACGGTTTCAGTTTATTCCACCGCGCTGTTACAAACAGGTTTGGTGGACACTCATGTGACGTAATTCTATACAGTTACATTCCATTTAAGTCATACACATAGGTACATACATATATTTATTTATTAACAAGTTTCGCCCAGGGATCCAATTAGACTATAAAAATTATCGGTGGTAGTTCTCGACGATTCATAAGTACTTGTAAATGTCTATTTGAATAAAATATTTTCATTTGATTTGATTTGATTTAATTGAAGATTTGAGAAAATAATATAAGAAGAATTTGGATGTTATTAATATTCCATAAAATTTGGAGGGCGCTGCACGCAAGCGTAATAAAACGTAAACGCTCCAGATAAAATATAAATTTAAAAATATATAAGTGCGTATTGGTAATTACTGTTATGCTAGAAATACATATATATACGTAATTCTTTTGTGATCACGTTTTCCAAACGGATTACCCAGAGATATCGACAAAAAGGGAAGTTCAAATATACACGAACGACGAAGACATTACAAAATCAAAAATTGTTAATTAAATCGCTAGACCTGTGACATGAAATGAAAACGAACAATTGAACCACGTGTGAATGAGTGAAGTGAAGTGAAGTGAAGTGAGGCGAAAGAATTAAATTAATAGATAAAATTGGAGTTGTAATAAAGGAGTGATAATAAATGTGAGGGTGGCCTGAAAGAAACTTTGAATAAACTACCCGACAAATGATCAAGAACCAGAAGATACATTTGATAAATTTCACTTTACTACTTAGCGATCTGTTGGTCTAGGGGTCTCAACTACTGCGTTTATTCAACGAGAAAGAGTTCGATCCCGACCAACACATGCAGTTTTCAATTCATGACTAATTGACATTTTAATAATTTCTTGTATATATATTTTTTATTCTTATTTTATTTATTTATTTTTATTTATGTTTTTAAATTTTATATAATTATTGACATTTTAAAACTATTATAGTAGTATATAAGTCACTATATATATTTACTGACATTCAGAATTGCATTAGATAAATGATTTATATAAAATGGCTTACAGTTTCATAACTTCTTGATTGACATTACGAAAAATCCATTATATTTCTTATTACTTTTCTTATTAAATTTATTATATTTATTTATTGACATATTAAAACCCCTAAACCCTTGGCTAAAATGGATGAAATTTTAACAACATTAAAACTAATTCAAGAAGAAATGACAAGCCAAAAGGTGGAAATCAAAGATATGAAGGAAAGTATAATCAAAACTATTAATAACAGCATGAATGAAAGGTTTTTTAAAATTGAATCAAAATATCACGAGCTAACTCAAAAAATCGAAAAACAAGAAATAAAAATACACAACTTCGAAAAAGAAGCAAGAAAAAGAAATATCATATTTTTTGGAATAGAAGAAACTGAAAAAAGTTATAATAACCTAGAATCAATTATATTAGACATTATAAACAACAAAACGAAAATAAACTGCGAAAATAGGGACATAGAATATTGTAGGAGATTAGGCAGAAAAGGTACAAAAATACGACCCGTAGCAGTAACTTTATCAACAATGGGGAAAAAAATCGAACTTTTAAAAAACAAAAAACTTCTATCTAATTCGAAATTTTATATTAAAGAAGACTATCCACCCGAAGTGCTGATAAAACGTAAAGAACTGCAAGAACAATTACAAGAAGAAATAAGTAAAGGAAATAAGGCGTTTATAAAATATGATAAAATAATAATACTATCAGAAAATAACAAAGAAAACAGAAAGAGTCATATACCGAACCGGAAAAGAAGCCTATCAAAATCTCCACAGAATTCATCAATAGAAGATAAGGCAGAAGAACAACATTCAAACACTTCAAAACAGCCCCAAAAACGAAATAGATACGACATTAAACGCTTTTTAAACAATTCGACACAGTCAAATATAAATGAATAGCAAGTAATGGCCCCTCCATCTCTCCCAATACGGGTTGCCGCGGGAGATAAAGACCAAAACCCTCCATGTCAACAGTGTACAAGCAAAAGCAAAAACATAAGTGAATTTGCTCAAAATTATAATAAAACGGCCACACCATTAAAATCTAAGCTAAACGTTTGTACATATTTCGTTAGGTCGCTGAAATCCACCTCCCGTCTAGCAGAATTTGATCTCTCTTTAGAAAAACTAAACTTGGACAAAAAAGGGATCTCGGAGGTGAAATTAGAGGAAAAGCATATCATACGAAACGACATTAAGAATACAACATTTCCCAAGCCGTCTGGTCCACGTGGGAAATTAGACCACCACCCTCTTTCCAATAATAACAAATCTACTAAACCGAAGAAACACAAAGAGAATATTTTAAAGATTTGTACATACAATGTAAGGTCACTGTCATCTACAGAAAAATATCTAGAACTATCATATGCATTGGAAAATATACATTACGATGTAATAGGACTCTCAGAAGTAAGAAGAATGGGATGCAACATCGAAGAATATAACGATTGCATTTTATGCTACATTGGACAAACAAAAGGATTATATGGAGTAGGTTTCCTGATAAAAAGGGCACTAAAAAACAACATAACTAATTTCACTGGCATCTCAGAAAGGGTGGCATTACTACAATTAAAATTTGAAAACCTTAACTTATCGATTATACAAGTGTATGCACCTACAAAATGCTCAAGTGACGAAGAAATTAAAAAACTGTACAATGATCTTGCAATAGCACATGATTTAGCCGATGAGAAAGTTTTAGTAATTGGCGACTTCAATGCCAAAATAGGACAACCTAAAACTGGAGAACACCCTGTAATGGGCAAATACGGTTATGGAGTAAGGAACGTAAGAGGCACGAAACTAGTAGAATATGCCTTTGAGTACAAACTGTCTATAATGAATACATACTTTAAAAAGAAGCCAAATAAAAAATGGACTTGGGAATCCCCAGATCATAAACACAGAAGCGAAATCGATTTCATAATGACAAATACTCCTAAATTGGTGACCAACTTCGAAATACTAAATAACATAAATTTCTCTTCTGATCATAGATTTCTAAGAGCTACAGTTAGGTTACGTGTCCCGAAAAAGAGCAGAATGAACTTCAAATCATACCCAAATACCCTACTTACAGAAAACGATATTAACTCATTTACAAACAACCTAAAATCTTACAAATTCGAAAAAAAGTCAGAAGAGCTAATAGATGTCCAAGATTATTATGACACTATAGAACAAGCACTAACTTCAAGCTCGACTCTGAATTACACAGGAAGGAAACTGAAAAAGCAAAACATATTTAGCGTCAGTACAGTATCATTAATAAAAAGACGCACCGAACTTATATCTACAAAAAACAAAACAAAGGAGATGAAAAAAGAACTTGGGCAAATATTTAAACAAACCAACAAAGAGATAAAGAAAGACTATAAAATGCATAGACAAGCTATTATAACTCAAAACATAGCCAAGTTAAGAAGCACTAAAAGAGCATTTAAGGAATTAACCTTACATAAAAAGTGGATACAAAAACTAGAAACTAAGACAAATGAGACAAAATCTAGAAAGGACATAATAGACCAGGCAACTAACTTCTACAAAGAACTTTACAAAAAAAGACACCAAGAGAAAAACATTGTAGATACAGCAAACTATATTCCTAACACAGAAAGTATTCCTCCAATAGAAGCACGCGAAGTATACGAACATATCAAAGTATTAAAAAGTGGAAAAAGCCCAGGACCTGATAGGATAAGCAATGAAATGCTTAAACATGCTACACCTATTCTACTTAACCACTTCACACAACTGTTTAACCTCATATTGGAAACAGAAACTGTGCCAAAACAATGGTGTTCATCTGACATTATACTCTTGTATAAAAAAGGCAATCCTCTGGATGTTGGCAACTACAGACCGATAAGTCTAATGACTTCTTTATACAAGCTTTTTGCATCGATAATCTTAAAAAGAATATCATCAGATATTAACGAAGCGCAACCAATAGAACAGGCAGGATTTCGACCAGGTTATAGCACGACAGACCATCTGCAATCGCTGGAACAAGTGATAGAAAAATACAAGGAATTTAGAAGACCTCTATATATAGCGTTTATAGATTACAGTAAGGCCTTCGATAGTATAAGCCACAATTCTATCTGGAACGCATTATCATCATTGAACACGAACATAAAGTATATAAATATCCTAAAATATATCTATACCAACGCTACAAGTAGAGTGAAACTCGAAACCAGAGGAGAAAAAATAAGAATTGAAAGGGGAGTAAGGCAGGGCGACCCCCTGTCACCAAAACTATTTATCGCGGTTCTAGAGAGTGTATTTAAAAAACTAGATTGGAAAAACAAGGGGTTAAATATAGGTGGCGTTTATCTCAGCCATTTGAGATTTGCAGATGATATCGTTGTACTTGCCGAAACACCTAGGGAACTCGAAATAATGATACATTCGCTTGACGAAGAAAGTGCTAGGGTTGGACTAGAAATGAATGCCTCCAAAACAAAAATAATCACGAATAGCCAACGTCTTCCTATCAGTTCAAATGGTAACCTCATAGAATATGTGGACAAATACATATACTTGGGAAAACAGGTATCCTTCAATAAATCTAATAATGAAGAGGAAGTAGAAAGGAGATGTAAAATAACTTGGAACAAATTCTGGTCCCTAAAGGAAATTCTAAAAGGAGATTTTACATCAACCATTAAAAAAACTGTAATTGATACCTGTCTTCTGCCTAGCTTATTGTATGGCTGTCAAACATGGGTTTACACACGTAAAGTGAAAGAAAAAATAAGATCAACACAGAGATCAATGGAGAGAAGTACACTAAACATTAGAAAAATACATAAAATAAGGTCAGAAATCATCAGGCAAAAAACTAAAGTAACGGATGCTTTAACACAAGCTTTAAGATTAAAATGGCAATGGGCTGGTCATATCTCAAGGCTTAAAGACAACAGATGGACAACAAAAGTGACATGCTGGAAGGGGCCATTAGGGAAAAGAAGCATCGGCAAACCAACAAAACGGTGGGCCGATGATATCGTTAAGAAAGCAGGGCAAGACTGGATGATTCTGGCCAGAGATAGAGGATTCTGGAAGGAGAAAGAGGAGGCCTTCACCCAATCGGGATCCACATTACAAGATAATAACTAACCACACTAATACTAGATTAATAAGTTAAAATATATACTAACACGACTAAGAAACATTCGAATTATAAACATTTTAATGTGGAATAAAAGGCTTACTATACTATACTATAAAAACAACCTACACTTTCTTCCAATTTTTCACTGTACCAAACAAAAAAAACTCTATTTAAAGCAGAGAAGAAAATCGTACTGAACTGTTTTTTCTTAGACTATTTATATACTTATGTATAAAGTTAAACTTACAGTATAACGTCTTCCTCCCAATCCTGCCAATGAAGACGCCGATCGCGAGATATGTGACAGCGAACACCGCCCCCATCCCCATTGATATCGGGAACACGCGCACCGCTACCTCGGAGTGACATGAGCCTTTTGACGTGGATAACTGAAATGAAACACAAATTAAATCATACTAATTATATTACAATTTACCACCAAGCAACTAAAGAAAGACATAAGTGAGTGAGTGAGTCAAAAGTAAGTGAGCCAGTGTAACTGAAGGCACAAGGGGCATTACATGTTGCCAAGTTAGGAGTCAAAATTTTTGTATTAGTAAATAAATATTTATTAACTTTTATAAAATTTGTTTTTTTCCTATGTATGGTCATACTTACACATTGACTACCCAACTACTCAAGTAGTTGCCTCTAGCTGATTCCAGATCAGTCTATTGACCGTATCTCTGGTACCCACAGTTAAGGTGGAACGGATAGAACGGAATAACGGAACAGAACAAAAAGAAAGCCTTTGTCAATGCGTTAGGAATGTTAACGCATCTCCTATTAAAGCTGAAGAAAAGGAAGAAAGGCTTGTCTCCCTATCTGATTTTCAGGACACCAATACCATGCTGTCGGCTCTCTTTTTTTATAGAAGAGGAAGGCGGACGCATATGGGCCACCTGATGGTAAGTGGTCACAAAACGCCCTTAAGCATTGGCACTGTAAGAAATGTTAACCATCGCCTACATCGCCAATGCGCCACCAACCTTGGGACCTAAGATTTGATGTCCCTTGTGTCTGTAATAACACTGGCTCACTCACCCTTCAAACCAGAATACAACAATACCAAGTACTGCTGTTTTGCGGTAGAATATCAATAATAATAATAATGTACTGTAGTCGGTTCCTACTCACCGTTAAGTTCCTAGCGGCCTGGAACTTCTCGTGTATGATCTGACAGATTGTGATGCTGTCGCCGCTTGTGCTGCGAAGCATACTGTTCAGGATATCCGGCACCCAGACGTAAAGGCCACTGGACCTGTAATAATGTGATATAGTTAATAAATAGCTACCTGCCTTTGTTCATGACCCTCGACCGATAACAAAGTGAAAGCCTGTAAATATCCCACTTGTGGGCTAAGGCCTCTTCTTGAAAAGGTTTGGAGCTTATTCCACGACGCTGTTCAATTGCGGGCTCATGGATACACATGTACCAAATTTTAATCCAACCGTGTAGGTGTAAACACAACCGTGTAGGTTTAAACACAAATTAAGCACATGAAAATTTAATGGCTCGCAATCTCCGAGAAGGTTCGTGTGTTTTTTCATCAGATTAGAAACTTAAAGCTAATTCGATCTATTCTTCAAAAAAGTTTTATCAATAAATAAATAAAATTTATCGCGGTGGGTCGATTTGCTGCGCAAACAAGGGACAAACGAACAAACACCTTCGAGTTGAACCGTTTCATAAATACAAATCAATTTAAATATAAAACACACACAATTGATATTGTAATGAAAAAAAAATGTTAAAAAAAATATGAATGTATAAATAAATTATAATTTATTAACGTAAATTAATTATTCACTCGCTTCATTCAGTGTAAAAACATTAATCTTTATGATACGATAAAACTGTGAACATAGTTTACGAGAAGAAATTTTATATAAATATATATAATTGTATATATACTTAACAATACGGTCACGGTAACAGCCTGTAAATGTCCCACTGCTGGGCTAAGGCCTCTTCTCCCTTTTTGAGGAGAAGGCTTTGGAGCTTATTCCACCACGCTGCTCCAATGCGGATTGGTGGAATACACATGTGGCAGAATTTCAGTGAAATTAGACACATGCAGGTTTCCTCACGATGTTTTCCTTTACCTAAATGCACGAGATGAATTATAATCACAAATTAAGCACATGAAAAACTTCAGTGGTGCTTGCCCGGGTTTAAACCCACGATCATCGGTTAAGATTCACGCGTTCTTACCTCTGGGCCATCTCGGCTTTTTAATACAATACAATAACAATATAATTTATTAATATAAACTATTAATCAACTTAATCAATGCAATAGAAATTAACTTACTTTATATTTAAATTCTTATTTACAAATTTCAGAATAAATTATTTTAATTTTTATTCTCATAATGATCTAATTTTATTATGTCGTCTTTCTTGTATAAAACGAAGAACGGATGGTTGATTTATAACAAGACTGTATAAATATTCATTAAAAACCAGCTGTTATCGTTTAAAATGTTTAAAGCCGTAATTAATTGACTAGTATTTTTTTTTTGTAAATTAAATCGTTCAGTGATTTACAAAGAACTATAACAATGTCAAGTTACGCTAATTAAAAATATTAGAATTGTATTTGGTTTAATATAAACGGTAATTATTTTTTTGCAATGATTACCGTTTAATATAAATATTGTTGTTTTTTAAATTATGTTACAGATTTGGTAACAACGAACAATAGAATTAACAAAAAACTAATGAATGTAAATGAACGAATTCTCGTTATTCCTAGTATTAGCTTATAAAAATGTATGTATTATATATAAATTAAATCTAACATTATTATAATATATTTAATTTAATATAAGAGTGGCTCTAATACATTTCTAATAATTTTATCTTATTAAAAGTAAACAGAATATCACATAACAGACGAGAAGACCAGCAAAAAATAACAATTAATATATTATATAAATTACTTACAGCATGAAAATGGCAAACATCAAAGTGTGCGAAATAACCACACATCGTAGTAGGGGGGGCCGGAAGAGTAGTGAAAAATTCTTTATCGCGCCGACGAAACCTCCTGACTTCGAAGTGTCTAGACTGCCTGTTACTATTTTTTCAACCTGAAAATTTAATGAACGATAAAATTTAATAGCTTATTGCCTCTACAGATAACAGGAGCGCTAATTCGCCAGATTTTGCTATTCTACGTGGAAACCCTGTCAGGATTCTTTCGATTGTTTCATGATTTGTTCAGTATTTTATTTCTAATTCCTTGATACCTGAGGTCTTAAATTTGACAATTCCTATATAAAATAAATTTTTTACGTAATCCCAAATTAGTTTATGTTATATATACTATTAACATTTTTATTATGAAATAGCAATAATCCTACGGTCGACGATGATGACGACATTGTAAGGAAACCTACACGTGTCGATTGAGATGTGTATTATCTGCAGCTTAATACAGTGCAATCAAATTACGTGTAAACAAGAACACGTGATGAAATTATAAGCACAAATAAAGCAAGTGAAAACTGATCGGTGTTTTACAAATATAAATCCACAATATTCGGTTAAGATCAATAATTGTTTAAAGAGTATCAATTATTGTTTTTTTTCTCTAGGGGGGAATATTCGATGAGTATTGGACTTTTGGGGGACCACGGTCATATGAGACTTTTACCCACTATAATAACTGAAGTGGCGTGTCCTTTAAACGGGTCGTACGAGGGCGTTGGGTCACCCAACACTTACGAGTATGTCATTGCATACGTTACAGTGAATTCAGGCTGTCGTCCATCTCAAGTCCGCCTGTGTTCTATTCACTGAACTATATGTGCTATTAAATTGACTTTACTCATTACGTCCAATATCACTGAATTTTTGACGCTTCATAAAACTATCATTACGTTAATATGGATTAATACGCATAAATATTACAAGTTAGCGGCTAAACGTCTGAATAATATCTGAAAATAACACATTAATAACAAAACTAAATATTTTTCTTACCGGATAGTTAGCTTCTCTGCTGTTTTTGTTGTATGCGTACATTTTGGCGAGAACGGGCAAGGCTTTGTCGGGTCCAGACGAGGCGAGGAGGTACCTGGGACTCTCCGGTAGCCACAACAGGGCTACCGCTGCTATCAGCCCCGGAGCGCACCATGACCAGATGAAAACGCGCCAAGGTACCATTTTAAATCCACATAACATAAACGACCACTTCCCAGGTATTATAAGCCATGCCAAACCTGAAAATAATATAAAATTATTTATTTCTAGTATATAGTTATAAAAAAGACTTAAGGAGTCATTGCTTTAAATGCAGAATTATGAAAAAAGGTTTCCGCGAAAAGTACTCAATAATAATACAACAGTATAAATAAATTCGACGAGAAATATCAGACTTTAAAGTCATAAACTCATTGTCACAACGGTACGTATATGTAATGTAAAAACTAAAAAAAAATAAACTTAAGGTCAATGCGTTAACAATGAAGCCGTGAATATATTTTGTTTTAATTAAATATAAGATAGCTGACGATCCTCTGATTGGTCACTTTGCCTATAGGTACATCGTTGCATCCCCAAGCATGGGAACTAAGATGAACGAATATGTCTCACGTGCGTGTATTTACCCTGGCAATACAAAGTAACGCTGTTTTCGGGTAGATTAATGGTGACTGGACGATACCTATCCCCAGATGACTTTGCACAACAACCTCATAAATGTATGTGTGTTAAATTTGGTACTTAATAGAAAACTCCAAACAAAACTCCTTTGTAACTCCTTAATCGTTTATCAGTTTTATACAATTCTAAATTTCTTTAAGCCTCAATAGTTCAACGGTATACGTGCTGCATATCCATATTCCAGTCGTAGGTTCGGTTCAGTGTATGCACAAGCGTGACGTTCCACATTGCTAGCGCGGTGTCACTGGTAACCTGGCCTATTGATACTTTAGTCCTACATACTTTGCATAAAAACATATTTCAGTGACAAAAAGGGGTCGAATATCAGCCTTTCGCTTAACAGGGGGGGGGGAGTAACAAGTGATTCCTTGAATATTTCAAGTATTCTGTCTACTAAAATTTCAAATCTGACTGAGAACAATATAAATTATTATTTACACATTCCCCTAGTATGTATATAACTTATCTAATCATTGGAATGTAAATTAAAAAAACAGCCTAATTCTAACGGCTTTTAGTCTTACTTTTACAACTTAGTTACAGTTTTACAGCAATTTTAAGTCGGTGCAGAGTAATTAGATTAGTTCCTCTATTATAAAGGCCAAAAATATAACGCATGAATTAAGAGATTCTGTCTAATTGTGAGTTAAGTAAGCGATTTAACAATGTATATAAAAGAGACTTTTTTCTATCTACATAAATTTCTGTCTGTCTCCTTTTTGAGTTTTCTATTTAAATAAAAAAAATATTCGTGTCAAACATGTAACATCCCTTTTTGTAGTTTTTGTAGTAACAAAACACACATTTTTTTATCGCTGGTGAAACTCATTACGCCTTTCATGTGGGATTCGCCGGTGTCCAAGGCGCCGAGTGCGCACCGAACATCGGAATACCCGCTAAAATCCGCGTATCAACAGCTACGGTATACATACATAGACATATTTAATATACATACAAATATTACAATGCTTATTTTTATTACTTTCACACCATAATTTTTATCGTATCTATCTTTTATAAATAAGTCACAATAAATATTGCCATTTATTTAAAATGATAAAATTAGTTCAATGTATCCGTTCACATTATTAGTTTTTTCACGCCACAACTGCTCCTGTTGTACAAAACGCAGGTACGGTCTTGCGTTGAATATTGCTCGCACCTTTGGGTTGGGTCCGCTAAGTAGGAGGCCTTGGATTGCAGCGACGTGCGGTTTGCATTCTCGGCGATGTCAAGGTAAAAAACACCCTCGTGCTCTTATAATATCGTCGATAGAGTGACGATTAAGAGGGATGGCCCCTCTGATGGACATCATAAGAACACGTCAAGCCGCTAACCGTCACGGTATGCGAGTCGGTCTAAGCCCCGAGGTGTTCCTATACATTATTCACATCAAAAAGATTTTGTTTTCTTTTTTTAAATTAGGTTTAGTAGTTTTATTAATAACTAGTTATAGGCTGCGGCTTCACTCGTCTTGTGAGAGCGGGGAGGACTGCTTCCTAGTTCAAGCTTGCTTCGCACCAAATTTCATCAATTTGGTTTGGCCGTGAAAGTGCAACAGACAGACATAATTACTTTCACATTTGTAATATAAGTATGACATAAAATATTTGAATAGACGCATAAATACTTGACATTTTTTTTTTGTCGAGGAGGAAAGGCATTTACGCCTACCTCCCGGTCCACGACCGGGACGGTTATGTGGGACTCACGGGGCAGAAGGCCACCGTCCTACCCACTAAAACCAGCGGTACCCTTTCCGTCTTAACGAGGAGCGCCACGGGATCGCTTTCGCATGCTACCGTGGCATAAATACTTGACCTACCTCAACACAATACATTTACTGATTTAATTATTTAAAAATTATCGTCGATTAAAATCCTAATCATATCCGTTTGTAGTAGGGCCTGATATATAGTATATAAATAACATTAATTTTAAGTAGGTATCTCTGACATTTGCACAAATAAGAACGCGTGAATGTCCCAAATAGATAACGGAGGATAATGTTATGATAACGCTTAATAGAAACGCTATGAATTAGATAATTTATCCATCTTAAATTATTTGTAAGGTCAATACAAACATTAATTTAGATTATTCTTAGAAAGAGATGTAGATTTTTCCAACTGTTACTATGTGTCGCGAGCTATATATTTTAATATTATAATGCGGTCGGCGTGTGTTTAGATTATTCTATAACGCTAGAATGTATCGGAAATTAAAATTATGTTTTGACATACGAAACCATATACTTAGTGGCCTATTACAAAGTCCCAACTTTGTGATATTTTACCGCAAATACCTAGTATTGGTGTGTTGCAATTGGAAGGTTGAGTGAGCCAGTGTAACTACAGGCAAGAAGGCCAAAACATCCTAGATTTCTTAGATTTACATAGTCGCTTATATTCCTTAACTACCTGCGTGTATATATATATATATATATATATATATATACACGAAAGGGTCCACTAACCTAACCACCAAATTGTCATTCTAAAAAAAACACAATATTATAGTTTATTTAAATATTTATTTTAAAAAATATAAAAAAAAATAAACTAGATTAACTCGCAACAGGTCATTGTCCCTTTGAGTGTCAGTTCATTGTTAGGTCAGTAGGCTGACCGAGTTACTTATATAGCGCAATGTTTATTTACTTCGGTCGTTTGATAATTTACATAACAACAGATTATGAGATACTGGTACTAGGTGGTACGGTTTTGTGCAAGTCGGTATCACCCACTCATCAGATAACCTACCGCCAAACAGCAATACTCAGTACAGTTGTGTTCCGGTGTGAAGGGTGAGTGTGCCAGTGTAACTAATCGTACATGGAACAACGTTAGTTCCCAAGATTTGTGGCGCATTGGAGTCGTAAGTAATGGTTAATATTGCTAATATTTCTTACAGCGTTTCATTTAAATATTACGGCATTAATTAAATATTAATTAATATTAATCATAAATATAATTTTCTTTAAGGAAATTTCAAGAAACGCAAATAATGGAATAATTATTTTTAATTGAATTAAAAACAATTGTTACAATTAAGGACTAATGACGATAAAAAATATTAATTGTAATTGAAATGCTCCATTTAATATTAATCGATGTAAATTAATTAATATTTAATTAAAGATTTTCCTCATGAAATTTATTTTTAGTTTTTATTATTTATTCATGACCTTGACTTATGCGGAGCCTTCGGTCAGAAGCGTGTTTAGGTTCAAGGCTGCCGGTTCGTTACATCATATACCGATATCCTTACTAATTATAATTATAAATGCGAGTTTAATACCATTTTGTTTGCTTGTTACGCTTACATGCCTAAACCAACGGCAAGCACCTTCCCCTTATAACACCTTCCCACCACCAGTATAACACTTTTTCCCACTAGTAATTTTATAAGTAAATTAACCGCCAATACACTGCTAGACAAAAGCTGCCTTTCTTTCTGAGGTTTAGAGCTTATTCCATTCATTCCATTGATCCAATGTGAGCTGGTAAATACAAATGTGGTAGACTTTTATACGACACATGCAGGCTTCCTCACGATGTTTTTCTTCGCAACCAAGCACGAGATTTATTTTAAAAATAAATAAATATAAGCACAAATTAATCACACACTCAGTGACGCTCGCCTTGGTTTAAACCCATCTTCGTTTCAAATTTACGTGTGATAGCCAATAAGCCATCACGGTTCTTCTTCTTTATATGAAAAGAAGGGAACGTCTTCGTAAAGTTCTATACAATATAACTATATTGAGGCAAAGTACATGCTTATGCAATTTTGTAAAATTCGCACAAATAACATACTTTAACCTTTTAATTAAAATCTTTTAATCGATTTAGCTAAGCCTATTATTATATATAAGAATATCAGATAGAAATCCAAGGATTGAATGCCATATCTCGTGTAGATATTATCGAGTTATTTATTTATCTATTAGGTAATCCAACAGCTTGTGGGTAAAACACCAAAAAAAACTGTAACAACTTATTTTCTATCAGATTATTTCCGGTATAATCCACACGCTAGACAAGTATTATAAAAAAATATATATTTTCATTTGATTTGTTACGTTTTGTAACTTTCTGTGTTCATATAACCATTACCGTCAGCACATTTACTCACTAGCCTAGATTAACCATTACAAAATATATTGATAATAAACTGCTATCTGGAACCGAAATAAACTCACGGCCGAACGCGATCGTAAAATTTCAGAAAGTGATATGCGACATTGACTAAAGAAATAGTTACTTTAAAGGATAAACGCATCAAAATTGCGTGTCACCGTAAGATGACTTCCGTCCTTTTACGACTAACATACGAAGTACGAATAAGAGCTTACAGGATTGCAATTAGAACTTAGAGGCTATTCATACAGAACATTTTATATTCGCAGTTAAGTTATTAATATATAATTTATGTTTTGCGTGTGTTTATGATTACATCAGAAACTTAAATTTCGTTGGCAGTAGGCTACCTATTTTATAAAAAAAAAAATGTGCATTGGATTGATTCCCATGAAAAATTTCTCCCATGTCTAGGCCGGTGCATTCCGAAGCGGTTAGAGTAAAATTATATTACTTTTAGCTAGGTTGAGGCTCTCGGCTGGCGGGGCTCCTCAGCCTTGTAGGCTTGGGCATATCATATGCCCATATATAAATTAACAAAGACATTGATTTTGTTTTTCTAATTGGCTCATAAAGGAAATTTTTACTCTTCATGTTAAAACAATACGTTAAACCGCTGCTCACTGATGTTTATTTGCGTCCCAAACACAAAGACAATCCACATCTTTATCTTTGAGCATAATTCATCTTCGTAGTCGTCATGTTAAATCAATACCTTAAACCGCTGCTCACTGATGTTTATTTGCGTCCCAAACACAAAGACAATCCACATCTTTATCTTTGAGCATAATTCATCTTCGTAGTTGTACGCATTCATCGCGTGCATTACCCTTAATGCAATTAAGCGTATACCAGTTGATACCAGTTCGAACGAGTCAATCGATATCAAGTTTCTTGAAAGGGATTTTTCTTATCGATACTAAAATGTATTTATCAACCGATACTTTTTTTCAAATAAGTTAATTTTGAAAACATTCAATCAACACACATAACTCGTGTGACCTACTTACTAACGTTACACGAATTAATTGAACATGGTTATAAGCACATTATTCGATTGAGTAATAATTGTAAGTGTTTTTTTTAAAATAAATAATTTCTTGTGGGTGTTATGGACTCACACTCTTATGCCGTCACCTCTCCACAGCCTCTTTGTTTCTTTTGTTTGGAGCGTATACTATATATTTCGTTGCTATATATATTATTATTATTATCTATATGGGGTCATTGACAAAAATACATTTAATTGTCTTCATATATGTTATTGGTCTTATTTTGATTATATTTCTTATCAATGTCCAATGTTTTCGATGTTTCAGATATGCCGGCAACATTATATATTAATTATTTTAATGATTATAAGTAACTTTATTCTAATTAGACTAACGCTCTTGCTTGTGTACCATATAGGGTATTATAATATTGACTATTTTTGTATGTCATATATCTTGAACTAGATGAACACGTCGGTATGTTAATTAAGAAACACTTGTATCTACTTAGGTACAAATAATATTTTAGGTCAAATACTTAAGTCTCCCCAAATATTATAAACAGTATTATATTTAATATTATAATATTTGAGAGAGCTGATACGGTACAGTGGTTACAACACAAGATTCTTGACGAAAGATTCAGAACCGTGTACTTAATTTTTATATCCATAATTTGTTTTTAGAATAAAAAGTGATAAAATCGCACGTGTCGAATGATAACACATGACACTTGTGTCCAACAACCCTCACTGGAGGAGGCCTTTGAGCTGTTTGAGCGGACATTCACTGGCTGCTATTTTTAGATTTTGTGCGTAGAATAAGTAAATATTAAGTTATATTTAGTTAGTTCTTTGTCATGTTTAAAAGATCTCGTGTCGTCTCACTTTGACCGAGGAGTTTGCTGTTTTAGTAGGTATTATGGCAATCAGCCAGAAGGCCCACAAACATGCACTTACCGTGGAGGGTATGTGAAAATCTTTAAGTATGCCAATCAAATGGTCCACGTTAGAAATAAGTTCTATAAACTAAATGTTTAATTAGTTTGCTTAATATATTATGGGTGGATATTCTAGAGCATTCTTATCGCGTGTGTGTTCAATGTATGACGTATTTTTTTTATGCCCTGGGACATTATTCACACACGGCCATCTGATTCCAAACTAAGCATAGCTCGTACTATTGAAACCAGACAACTGGTTTACTACATATCTTTACTACTACTTGCCTTTGTAAATACAAATAGATAATTACACCCAGACTCAGGACAAACAGACATGTTTATACACACAAATGTTTTTATTATTTCTTTTTTTGTGTTTTAAGATACATCAAACGATATAATATTTATATATAAGCCGGTTATTTATTTCTTCATTAAACGAAAACAAACAGCTAAATATTTTACAGTAATATATTTTAACACTTGCGTTAGGACTTTTTAATACTTTATACCCATAAAAGAAAATTTAAAATTACTGCTCTTTAAAAATTTAACATAAGACGTTAAATTTTATATACTTTTATCTATTACGGACCCAGTTCACGTTCAATAGTTAGTAGAACGATTATAACGTAACGAAGTTAATTGTTATCTTAATGTTTTCAGAATATCGTAATTTTAACATAGTG
Source organism: Nymphalis urticae (assembly GCA_905147175.2). Classification (NCBI taxonomy): domain Eukaryota; kingdom Metazoa; phylum Arthropoda; class Insecta; order Lepidoptera; family Nymphalidae; genus Nymphalis; species Nymphalis urticae. The sequence continues at coordinate 12,663,154 of LR989995.1, read as the reverse complement.
TGATATTATTTAGTGGGTTCATTGAACTCTGAGCGAAGCCACAACGTCGAAAATTATGTTGTTTATTTAACATACCGACCTTTCAATTATTTGCATTGGCTTATTTTCAAAGGGTTACCTTCAAATTTAAAGTCGAAATGTTTTATTCAATATAGAAACGTTACACTTGCTTATTGCTTAGTAGAAATCTACAATCGTTGAGGAATAAATGATGATGGTTATGTCCTCTAGACCGATTTTGGCCACGATGACAAATCTCAAGAGAGATTAACCAACTGTTTAGGACCTGTTTTACGTATTTTAGCAACACAGATGCACTCTCTTTTCCCTCACTCTCATAATCCGATGGGACGGCAATCCGACACGACCGGTAAAAATTCAAACGCAGGACCAATGACTTTACTTGCTTTCCGAGGTGCGGGAGTGTACTCACTTCCAACTTCCAGATTCTGAGTTGCTAATGAAAATTTTCGACAGTAAAACCCAATAACTTTGTTTTGTCCCGACTTGGGGTTTGAACCTTGCGATCAGCAGACTTATATCTAGTCACCAGAATACGAGGAACGAGACTAAGCGGGATTTTATTTTTATGTCAAACATGGTTAGTAAATTTATATTCTAATTTGAAATGGTTATTTTCAAAAGACATTCTCGAAGGTTGCTTACGAATTAATATATTATATAATATTTATTCACATACCTGGTAATATCATGAATGAGAAAGAGATGAAAGCGGATCCCCACGCGATGGCTGCTGCACGACGTGAGCTTGTGTGCATCTCGCCTAAATACGCGTACACCGTAGCACTTGAGGCTGACACCCTGGAACAAGGTGCAATATAGTAGTACAGTATGTAACAAAGTCATTAACAAACAGTATGTAAAAAACAAGCTTTTTTATACAAAATTTCTTATCTATGGTATTGACCGTTGAGGAGTTCCTTTGTCTGGATCCTATTCTGGATGTAGAATCGGGACATGCCCGTAAAAAATATTATCATCGGAACAGAACCAACGTGTAAAATTTCACACGTTGGGTGTAAAATTTCACTTCCGTGATATAAGAGGAAGTGGTTCGAAACTAATAAACTAACAAATATTGCACGTTAAATAAAGCTTGTAAAGTTAAATAAATAGTCTTTCAAATTTCTCCAAAGTTTCTAAGTTTCTTATCATAAAGGTAAGGCGCCATAGCCCAGCAGTTGGACATTTTTTACTTTGTAATAATAAGAGGCCACAGATTATTGCTACTAAATATAACTATTAAAGTTAAGCAATAAACATCTCTTACAGACAACCAGTGAAGAATCTCAAGATCAACAGCATCCAAACGTTGGTGGAAAAGGACGATGCTATGGAGAATGCAGCCGACACCACCATTGCGGGTAACATAACAGCTCGTCTACCACATCTGTCTCCGAGGTAGCCCCACAAGAAAGACGTACTTATTATACCTAAAATATAATCAGTAATTAGGTATTACATATATTATTATTCAAAAACAAACAAAAAATTTACTAAACAAATCTGAAACTTAATTAATTTGATAATTATTGTAAACGTTTCCCACGATTCAATTTATAATATAATTAGTTTGTTAAATGTTATTGAGATTTTTTTTTTAAATGAGCATAAAAAATATTTTTCTCACTTCGCTATTCATACTTATTTACAAAACAAAACAAAATAACCAATAGGACGACCGTACACAATAGCTGTATTTATGTAAAAAAATTTTTATTTCCCAAACAAATAAGGCGGTATTGTTATGATACTCGTGAGAAAACAATATATAATTATGTACATGTGTATGATATTAAATACATACGCAATATTTTATTTCCTTTATTATTTGTTTACTATCACACTCAGTAACAAAGATTGGTTATATTTTTAGTATATAATATAATTATAAATGTATTATTAAGTATTGCACTTGACAGTTAAACTGGGTTTTACTTTAGACTTGACTTACTTTAGGCTTTATGTTTAATTTAGTGAAATTTATGTTCGTATGTTTCCTAGTTTATAAGTATAAATTTGCAGTAAAATCTCTTTGGTTGTTATGTTTGTATCTGGCTGGTTTTTATACCATTAAACAGATGACATTTAAAAAAACAGAAAAATAAAAAGGAAAAAACGGTTTCTCGCCATTTGTCTAGTTTTTCTATTCAACAAAATGAGTGAATGTAACGAATAAATTTTTACTTTTATTACCCTATAATACATTACACATTATAATACAGTAATTAATGATCTTCTCACCAATAAAAGCAGCAGCATTCACCAGCCCCTTGTGTTCGCTGGTCAGCCCCAGCTCGCACTCAGCGGCTGTTATAACGTAGCTCATCCCAACAGACTCCATAGACACGTTCAGCATTATCATTCCGCAGGTCAACAGTACCAGATGGTTGAACTTTCCGTGACCTGGCAACACAGTTATGTAAGATTACATCAAATATACAATACGATTTAAAAGTTAAAGTTATTGAATTCTTAAATCGTAATTTTTTTAAACTTCCACTATTGTTTCTTGATTTATCAAAATTGTTACTGCATCTGTGTTATTATTATTCTTTTATTTTTAAAACTTGTTCATTTCGATCTTATGTCTGATTCGGTAAAATTTATCTTAAAATGTTTAAAATATTTTATCAATTTTTGTCCTGGGTCTATATCACAGATAAAAAACAGTATTACATATAGTAAGGGCATACTTGAAATGGTTACAAAATTTGAGATTGTATTTTAATTTTCGGGTCGCAGATATATGCTTGCCATTTATTTACTTTCTATATTTAACTGTATTATATATTCATTGATCATTAGTAACGGATGCTTTTGTGTTACGAGTAAAGCCGTTAAAGTAATATGCGACTGCAAATTGGTAATGTAAGAAATGGTTAATATTTTAAACGGTGACAATGTTTATGGACGGTGGTGACTAATTATTAACAGCTGGCCCAGCATGGCCCGTCCTACCTTTTTCGTAAAAATACAAAAATATAAATAAATATAAGAACTTGATACAATCATAAAGGCACGTCGCGAACTGTTACCCGGTCACTTACCGAAGTAATAAAAAATTATTACATTTATTGAACTTTTATCGTCATATGACTGATAAATATTATTTTCTCGTAAATACGGAAAACATATTTATAAGAATGTGAATATTATGTATCGCGCGACTCATTGTGTGAGTCGAATCAGTGTTTATGTTTATTCATATAATATATAAGAATATTACACACACATACACGGTAACTAAGACTTCGAGCGTCAGACGAGTAAACGTAAGATTTCGAGCGTCAGATGACGTCATGTGTTATTTACACATCAATTCTTCGGGAGTATCTTGGCACTCACACCATTATTTTTTTAATTTTTATATTTGCATATTTTAGTAAAGGATCGTTTTGTACGCCACTGGTAATACAGGCTTTAACCATTAGGAATAATTGTAAATGAGTCTTGATATCTTCTAACCTATAATTTAAATATGAACAATTACCCCGAATCACTACTAATATATATATAAGGTTTTTTAGGCCACCTGATGGTAAGTGGTCACCAATGCCTATAAACATTGGCATTGTAAGAAATGTTAACCATCGCTTACATCGCCAATGCGCCATCAACCTTGGGAACTAAGATGTTATGTCCCTTGTGCCTGTAATTAAGATACTTTACGTCTGGACGAGAGTGAATGAGGTGAGGTGGCCATGTACCATTAGGATGGATGAATGGCAGCCTGATATTTAATAATGGCAAATTCTCTAAAAATGTTTTACACACAAATGGTTTGTTTACTCATAAACATTATTATTATAAAATATATAATTTAATATGATATATTTATTACATACATAATAAAGACTACCAATGTTTAATATCGCAGACAGACTTTAAAAAAATGTGATCGTTACCAATAAAGTGTGCGAGAAGAAAGGTTAACGGTTGATTGTAAATTTATAATTTTTAAACATTTCAAGAGAAAAACACTTATTATAACCACCTGACAAATTGCAAAGACTCCAACTGTCCGCGAGGTATTATACACAAGTACTACAAGGCTGATGGTAAAGCAAACCGAGAAGACCATTAGAGACCAGGCAAAAAGTGAAATTTTAATTTCCGGACTTGTATTCAAAATGTCTACATAGAAAGACCTAATATTTAGTAGTAATACTTGGAAATTAAACCAAAAGCCCCAAAATATACAGCCTTAGCTAGGTATTCACTGTTACTAGACCAACGAGGTAGTAAAGCAGGTATTTAGGTAGAATATCTCTTCAAGAGTCTTCCAAGAAGTCAGCAAAGTAAATATCGCTGTAAATAGAGTCAAAGTCAAAAATATTTATTCAGTATACAAGCGTTACACCTAATTATTGATTGTGAGCGGGATTTATTTTTTATTTTCATTATATCTCATCTACAAGTACTTGAATCGTAAGAATAAAAACGATATACACTATAATGTATTACGATGAAACACAATCCTTGTGTTGTCAAGTATGTAAATATACTATCAGAAATAAGATTCAAATTAAACGTTGGAAGATATGTCGCATATAAATAAAAGATTTTATTAAAACGTCTCTCGTGTTAAGAAAAAAAAGTAAAAGTAAATTTATAGGGAAGGCGGCCGGAATTAATTTTGTTTTCACGTGTGATTATTTTTTTTTATGCCTTATTACCTTCTTATTACCTTATTGTCTTCTGCGAAGTTTAAAGTGATGGAATGACGAACTAATCTACGCTTTCGTGTTTGTAATATTTGTAAAGATTACGAGATGAAGATGAAATGATAGATCTATGTCGAAAAGTGCTAAGTAAACTATGATATAAATGACGAGTAGCTGACTGAGCAATATGTTTTAGTGTACAAGAGTGTAAGCAAACACAAGCACACTCTAATCTAACGGATAGGCAACCCACGATCGCAGAGACAAGGCCAGGGCCAGGAATGGCTTTCCGAATATTACGATTTTTTTTAAAAATATTTAGTACCTTACGAACGCGGCGTCATCCAAATGGGGGAGATGTTTTCTATACCCCTGTCAACGTATCATCAAAATTTCATGATGATCGATTGAATACCAAACACAAGTCATACACTCATAGAGATATAAATAAATATAACATAGGTTAAGTTAATTTATCAGTTAGTTGAAAGTAAGTTTAAAAAATATTTTTGCAAGTATTTGGAGAATAAACTCGGCATTGGCAACACTGTCCGTGAACTTGTATGAGTTGTAAGACGAGTTTTTGATAACAATTACAGTGCCGACCAGTTTTATTAAGCGCCGGATCTACCATTATATATAATATATTATATAAAAACTATATGAACAATAAAAATAATTTCCAAGTAATTTAATATATAATGATATAGTAGGTAATATGAAAAAAATTAATGTTCAATTTTAATTGAGTAACATTTAAGAAAAGTTTTTGAGTTACATACAGTCAGCGGCACAATTAATCGCCTCTTTAAGTGGTCTATTTGTCTCTATTTGTCACTTTTTGCATTTTTGAGATAGAGATCGAATGAATGTCCCACTGCTGGGCTAATGCTTCCTCTCCTTTTTCAATGGAGCTTATTCCACCACGCTGCTCCAATGCGGGTTGGTGAAATACACATGTGGCAGAATCTCAGTGAAATTAGACACATGCAGGTTTCCTCACGATGTTTTCCTTCACTGTCAAGCACGAGATGAATTATAAACACAAATTAAGCACGGGTCGGAACCCGGGCAAGCACCACTGAATTTTCATGATCCACACCCACGATCATCGGTTAAGATTCACGCGTTCTAACCATTGGGCGATCTCTGCTTTTATATCTAGAGCAAAAAAATCTAACAAAAATAAATTTTAAACTGATAAGAATGTGTTTAAAATGTGGATACAGGGGCTCTTTTTGCGATTCCGTATTAATGTCGTGTAAGTCATACGTTCGATTTTCTCTGAAAGTAAACAATGTTTATTTTTAATTATACATAATTATTTCCGTCGTTTAGTTAAACAAACCGTACAGTGGACTCCTATAAAGTGGCACAAGCTGTTGTTTTAATTGACGAAACACTTAATCATCGACGCTTGGTACGGGTCTGTGAAATATTTGAAAAAAGCATTATTAGAATTTTTATCAAAATTATTAGCGGTTAATTCTGCCGCTTGTTTATTTACTCAAGATAAAAAAATAATCGTGTAAATAAAAAATTTACAAAATTATAGGAATAAAAGTTTAATACGAGTTTATGTATTTGAACGTCACACTATAAATGAAGATCCAACAATAGGTTGACGAATGTAAACGAATAATAACTTGAATAATAAAATAAACATTTAATTTATATGTCTATTCCAACCGCAAGAGGAGTCAACATAATAAGCAACTTGGACCGTGAATTGACGCGCTATTATAAGATAATATTCACTATGGGTTGGCGAAACATTGCATTGAATGTCGGAGAAGTTAATTTCGGAAATTTGGTAGTAATATTAAAGTGGATATAAGAAGATATGGGATTGTCTTGTGTTATAAATAAATATATATTAATTAAAATCTATTTCTAGTACATAAGCTAGCAGAGCATTTAGCAAATCACATGAAATTTATATAAATATAGTGTAACTGTGCCTTAATACAGCATAGCTATGTAAGCCTACACGATAAAATTAAACTAAATTTAGTCTTAAATGCGTTCATTTCGTATGTTATGAGGTCAGCGGTTCACATTACCCGTATTTAATCATTAAGTATTAAGTAAACTATATAATTTATTTTTACTTTTGTTTTTTCATACATAACAATTTGTGTTTGTTTTTAGTAATTTGTGGTACTTTTGTATCATAACAAAAGAAGATGCTTGGCTAATGAGCGCTGAGATGGCCCAAGAGTTAGAACATGTGAATATTAGACGAAGATTGTGAGTTCGTGCAACTATTGGGTTTTCAATGAAGAAAACATCACGAGGAAGCCTCATCACGAGAAATGTGTCGACTGGAAATCTAGCACACGTGTATTTACTAACCCGCAACGTTCAATAGTATTCGCGTGAACGAAAACATATTTTCGGGAGGATTTTAGTAGGATCTTGTGATATTAAGGAATTTTTGGCAATATTTCACAAAAATTACTAACGATCATTTAATGATAGTAAATTATAAAAAATAATGGAGTATTTGTGAATTTTATTCGTTTGTAGATTTACTAATGATTGAGGAAATAACGCTCTATTGCTAATGATTTGAATGATTTGCTGATTTTATTAGAATGGTCAAAGTTAACAGAATAATAAATATATAAATAGCATAGTATTTGCTGGAGTTCTTTTAATCAATTATAATAACCTGTCTCTTAAATGGATTACCTTTGAGTCTTGAGATTGAAACAGTCGAATGAATTATTTGCCCAAGGTCGTTGAGCTACACCCATGCTACACTGGTCTTTATTATCGTCGATGTTGAGTACATTGACAGGAATAAAGGTTCCGCAGACTAAATGAAATCACATAGCGAGTGACGATGAATTAAGAAATACTTATACAATTTAAAAAAAATAACGGCATTCATAAAAACTTTGTTTTGTGAATATTTAGTAAAACAATAGTTGTCTTTTTCTATAATCATGGATTTGATATTTAAAAGAATAAGACAGCAGCATTGCTAAACGAATTTCTCTCTAAACAACAAATTATAGGTAAAACCGTAACTTGCTGATACAAAAGATGCATTTTAGAAATAAATGGAATTGGTAATGGGATATTGTACGTATTTCCAGGAAATATTAATGTACTGGAAACAATAGAATTATTAAAACACATAATGACTGGAGTCGAATAAAAAATAAAGAATAATCATTTTACGACTTACTCTGAACACGATCGCGAAATGTTAGAAGGTAATATGTGACTTGCTACAATACTTATAGCATTTAACACACAGTAAGTAAGTCGTATTTCAACATTTTTCAAACGAGTTACGAGTTGAATTTAGAAGAGAACTGCAATGACATGAAAATTTATGGCTAAAATATTTCTTAAGTATATTCTATATTCGTAAAATTCACGAAAAGTAAAAGAAAGAAAGAAATTGTTGAAGCAGAAGTCTTATTTGGATCCATTTGGATTTAGGGACAGGAGACTTGCCAGCTCAGAGTTGTTTTTTTAAATAAAAAATTTTTCACATAAATGATAACAGAGAATTTCTGCTGCTTCTTACATTCTAGCCAGGTCCTATCATCATAATATCAGTTGGAAAACGTCTACTACTGCTAGACAAAGGCCTTTCCAAAAAGAAACCACGATATCTGGTCTTGCGCCACACGCCTCCAACGATTTCTCTTGCAATATCGGTCGACCGAGGGGGCTGCGTCTTCTGTTTCGTGGTCTTTAAACATTATTATCATTCACTGAATCACCTTATCCCATGGGAGGCGTAGAAGACGTCTCGAGGAGAATATACACGGGAACGGCAGCAGGGTCACTCTAAATATTGTGACCATCTTACTGCGATCGTCAACAGGTCTGACAAGCATAGCGATTATGGCGTACAAGCCCCCCAACCAAAGATACAACCAAGCCAGTATAGGTTGGCGAACGAGCATAGGGTAAGTGGTCACCAACGCTCATAAACATAGGCATTGTATGAAATTTAACCATCGCTTACATCGCCAATGCACCACTAACCTTGAAAACTAAGATGTTACGTCCCTTGTGCCTGTAATTACATTGGCTCACCCAATCTGATGAGTGGCTGGTACTTGCCCAGACGAGCTTGTACAAAGCCGGAAAGTTAAACCGGAAAGTTAAGTTATTATGTTAATAGGTTTTTTTGATCATTTTCATTTATTTTTAGAAAAGGTATTTGACTATTCATATCATATGCAAATGTATCATATAGGCCTCTGCATCTCTGACAGATTATTCAAGCAGCACGAAGGTATACTAGAGCTATAAATGTGATAGTATTTGTCTGTATGTCCTGTGGAAAAATTATTTTGATAAATTAATTTATGCAACAAGCTTTAACCCTCAAGGACGAATATAGGCTACTTGTTTATACCTAACACCTAACACAGCACGTGGACAAAGCCGCAGCCGAAAACTAGTTTTTTGAATAGCTAACTTTTATTTTATGTCATATTTCTGATTTACGTATTATTTTATTTCTCATTGTCTTTCATCTTAATAATTAAAACTCGAGGTTTACTAGGAATCGAAGCGGCTTTAGATCACAAGTATATATAGGAAAAGGTTGTTGACTGTAATATATTTAAAAAAAAATACGTTAAAAGGTCAAATTCTTTGTGATGTAACAAAAACTTATAAAGTATAAGAGTGACCATAGACAATGGCTTCGGGGATATTATTCAGGACAAACATAAATTTTATTTGTACTGTGATTTGTTTTAAATGCATTGAAGTGTAATATTATAAAATATATTTTTATTTATAATACATAGACGGACTGGAAAATGGGCCACCTGATTGTAAATGGTCACCACCATCACCATACACATTGGCACTGTAAGAAATATTCCCCTATATCGCCACTACACCAACAATCTTTGGAACTAAGCGGTATGTATCTTGTGCTTGCCCTGGCCCCGGTATACAAAAATACTAAGCTTAGTTAGTTAATATTTTAGTTAAGATTAAAAAATATTAACTGTCTATTTCCCTAAGTTACGTTACATTACTTAGTTACTAGGCAAGTAACTAAGCAGTGAAATATATGGTTTGATAGGTTTTTATCGGACACATTTCCCTTTAACCATAGACACAATTAAAGCACATGAAAATTAATTGCATAAGCTTGGAACCGCGAACTTCGATCTTTGGCTAACAATCAATGTTTTGTCCTGGTCTACTGGACCATCACAATTTTCCTATTTATCAAATAATTCTTTATATTTATTCGCGTATACTATTATTAATCTTTTAAGCTTTATTGAGCTGAGAATTTGTGAACAGCCCAAATCATGGTTAACACACTTTAGAGTAGAATCATTCAATAGGCTGCAATTACGTGAAACCGGTTCTCACTTTGATGCGAATTAGGTTTATCTGAACAAGTTTTTTATTTGACTAAGATCTATTTTTAGTTTTGTCTATATTTAGTTAACGTAGTTAACTTTGTATTCAAAATAAATTTTGACAATTAACCTACTATTTACTTGTTGATATAAAACAACAAAAATATACGTAAAAAGTAAAATTAAAAATATTTTGTATTTTTTATGGTAACAGTCACCTTTGCCCATTGACAATGGTACTGCAAGAAGTATGAAGTTCTCACATAAGTTCTCACATAGTCAATGTAACCATAAGACGTCTAGCGTCGGTGAACTACTGTATACTACAAAATAATTACATTTAAACTAAATACTACAACTATATTTGGATACTAGATTTCTAAGCTAATTTTATTATTATCATTCTCAATAACTTTCACTAGCAGCTATATATATTGCGCAGTATAGGTGATTCAATCGTTTTTATTGCTATTTTGATTTCAGGTGTAAAACGTCATTTACCTGCCTATACACCGGCTGACTCACTTTAAATCAACACATAACAACACGACGTAATATAGCTCAGTGTGAATGACTAGCCCTTTCGCGACTTCGCTCATGATAATTCATGTTTGGTAAATACCAATTTCCAAAGCTCTTTCTTCAAAAATGAAGGATTTTCATACAAAATTTCATCCCCTTAACCACTACTGTAGGGGTTAAGTTTTCAATTATTCTTCCCAAATTGTAACCTACTGTGTAAAAGGAACCTGTATGCCAATTTATATAGCATTTGGCTATTTTCTGTGCGTTCATGTTAGTCCATCTCATCTCAGTGGGTGATGCCCACTCCGAAGTGTGTGCACTGGGGAAAGATACCCGTATTTCATTTATTATTTAATTAAAAAAATATATTTAGTTTTATATGCCAATGAAGTGGGAAAGAAAAATCGGATTCTTTAATGGGAAAGGTAAATATATGGCACCAATATAAATACTTTTTGTTTAGGATTTGTAAATCATCTATCTTATCTTATCAATGACAGCATAATTGCATTTATCCTAAATAGATAAATACTCATCTATTTCGAATATTTCACTATAAGACCTTATCAAAACAAATGGAATTGAAATTTTAAGTACTTTTTATTTACATCCATTTTCTACAACGCTGATCAAAGTCAGATTAACGAATCTGAATGGTCATTGGTCGATGGCAGCTGATTACGTCATAGACGACCAATGACCGTTCAGTATTTTGTTGGATAAGTAAATCTGGTGCTCATTATGTCAGAAACTGGCAGTTAATCTTTGCAAAGATTTTGGATAAATAAAACGCTAATATGAGAAAGTTAAAATTGTAAATGTTTTTTTAATTGCAACACATTTGCGTAATGGCTTGGCGCTTGGCTTGGCGTGTCAAAAAGATTGACGTTTTACACAGCTCGATTAAATAAACTTGTAACAAGTTGAAGTTGCAGGGTGCAGTTCTACCACAAATAAAAACTTCGCAATACAAATTAGTCCACCATTCAACAATTAAAAAAAATACATGCGTCTATCTCTTATATATTTCTTGCTATATCGTTAGATTTATTTTTATAATTAAAACGTTATATAATTACCTCAATAATAATAATTAGATAACTTTTGACATTTTAATTTAAATAATATATAAACAGATATTAATAATATCATAAACTGTTTTTGATTCTAAGAAATTAGAGGTCGATTTTGATGAAACATTTATTTGCTTTAACATTTATTACAATTTAAGCATTTATTCTTTTGGGATGATTTTAAATACCAGAAATCTTCTGAGCCGAGCTAATGTATCGGTGAAACAGATGTTTCACACATGTAACCTGGGGCAAAGTATTCATTTTATAATAAAATCCCGCTGATATATAATATTAACCAATTCACATATGTATTTAAATTCTTAAACACATTATTATATAAGTGATAAGTAAGTCCGAGTTAGGTCAATTTATCATGCAGCATATATAAATTCAATTGTATATTATTAACATATTTATTTTCTTTATGAATGAGAGTACGGAAATCCTTGTTGTTCCGGTAAATCTATATTCCAGTTATAGGTTATCATTTTACCTAATCTTTTAAAACGATAATTCGCTAGTTTTTTATACTTCAGTATAAGTCGATTCAAATGTTCATTGAAAGCAGTAATCATTTTTAAAAATCAAGAAAAGCATATTATTCGTTAAATTTTTCAGATTATGAATATCAGCTCGAAAAGACGTTTATCGGTAACGAATTTGGAACAGAACAGCCGATGATGTTACCACGATGAAGTATATAATAAGCTTACCGGTTATCTCGAAGGCATCTTCGAATACAACTTCGTTGAGCTTCCCCAAGCTTTTTTCAGCATCCTGCATCTCATCTAACTTCTCGGCACTTCGTTTGCTGGCTTCGATGAAAGCTTTGACTTCGTTCAGTCTTTCTAAACTTCTCTCTGAGGAACTAGGGTCGTTATCGTGAGACATTTTAGTTGTTTAATTATTTTATGAAAGTAGATTTTTATTAAAAATATTTTAGTTGAATTGCTTATTGCAAATCACTTTATATCTTATTTCAAAACCATTATATTATTCTTCGTTTTAATTTTAAGTAGTTCAATACTTTTTATTATAACTAAAGATTTATTTTAAAACAATTGTTTAGTGTTAATACTACGAAATATAATTCGCGTAATCTTATCGTCACCAAAACCTCGTCCGCTCTTCACGAGGCATCGGTATGCACTAACTAATTATAGAAACAGTTAACTGTGTTAGTTCAGGAGCGTGAAGTGAATGCTTGGGTGAATATTATCACATTATTATGGCCCTTATATTGAACTGCGTAAGTATACTTATCGTATGAATTGGTAAAGCTATAATGTTGTGGCAACGTCAACTGATAAAAGTCTGTCGACCTTATGTTGCCAGCAGTAAGGACTAAATTAGATACAGTCAGATATTGCTATCATGATAACAATGTAGTTTTGCACAGATATTTTATTTTTTTTATGTAACAAAAGCTGCTGCCTCTGCTTTGGATGTGTCTGTTGGTTTATAAAACGCAAACGTTGGACAAACTATTGGATATCAATACAATAGAAATGTGCGTAATAAAATATTTTTATTCAAACAAAATTCAAACAAAACATTTTTTTTAAATATTTGTTATTGTTGTGTTAAATTAGTAGTTTTTTTAGTTTTAAAAAATAGGAGGTTGTATTCGTTTTCGGCTGTTCTATTTACTTATTCAATAAAATCTTACAGATGAGTAAAATATATGAATAAAGCATCAATATTGTAAATAAAAATGATCCAGCCCGTCCTACCCACTATCACCTATTATTTATTCGTCTATTCTACCGCCAAACAGCAATATGTATTGTTAGTATTATTGTATTTCAGTTTGAAGGGTGTGTGCCAACTAACTACAAGCAAAAGAATATTATTAGGTTCATAATATCATAGTTACCAAAGTTAGTGGTACATTGACTATGCCAGGGATGGTTACAGTGACATGTTTCTATCATTCGTCTATGGCGGTGACCACTTATAATCCTAATTTCGAATTTGCCTATCATCTTAAATAAAATAAAAAAATGTAAAAGTGACTTCCCACGTTGCGTGATTTTGTAGATTATTCACAAACAACCGATGACTACGGACAACAACGCACCGCAACCAGACTCATCCGAAGGTGCGTATCGGTCTGTGTCGGTCTAGAGATTCGATGACGCATTGCTGCTGATGAGCTACGGCTCTCGCAATGAAAATTTACGAAGTTACCGACTCGCAACGGATCTGACGGTGATAGATTTATGACAAGCGATAAATACTGTGACGCACCGCGACGGAATTATCCGCGATTCCACAGACGATACTCTTCATACGGTGCGTCGGTACGGGCTGGTCAGCCTCTGTCTGTAATATCACGCACCGTGCGAAGTTACCTTAAGATGCTTCATACGGGACTTATTGCTTAGTAGCAATTTCATCTAAACATCTTATAGGATCGAAACAAATCAATATAAATTTAAACGTGGTGGGTAATATATATATATATAACAATGATTCATACATACAACGAGACGTTTTGCTAATTGTAAGATTAAATACAATATATTATATTTAAATGATTTTGGCCGGTGATACCGAATAAAAAACATAAAAAACATAGTTTATCTTAAGGAAAAGTTAAGTGAAGTGACAGCCTGAATGTTGGGCCAAGGCCAGCTCTGCCTTTGAGGAGATGATTATAAAGAAAACTAAGTTAACTAAGTTATAAAATAAAAATAAACTTATGTATGGAAAATTAAAAATATTCAACAATACCAAAATTATTGGAGTTGTTCATAACAATTATTTCAGCTTAATCGTAAATATAATATAATTGGAACCAATATACGGATACCGGCGGCTTCGCTCGCGTAACTCAGAATCGTAAAATACCAGTTTCCGTGTAACCCTTACTTCATAATTGTAAGATTTTCATACAAACTTTTGTCCCCTTTATAAAATATCCTTAGGGGCTTAATTATTAAAACTCCTTCCTTAGTGTTAACCTACTATGGAAAAGGAACTCGTGTGTAAATATTTGCAAATTTCAAGTCAACCGCGCGGATATTTTACGAGATCTCAGGATGAGTGGTATTTCGCTATATATATATATATAAACATAAGTGAATGTACGTTACGTCAAACCCTAAACAGTAGATAATTAAATTAAAAAATAGGAAAATGGATAAACGGCAACGGTTACGCTTCGATTCGATTGTGATAAAGTGAAAATTAGTAAGTAGAATTTGGCCCCCTGATGTAGTAACTAGTAGCATAATCAGGAAATGTTGCGGATAAAATATAGTTTTTAATAATGCTTCTGCCTATTTATTTATTGTCATATACTTCGAAATAAATCCCGCTGTGTTTCTTTCACCGGTTCTTCACAAATCTGAGGTATTTAATTCCGAACCGGTGGTAGATTTTAAGTAAAATATTACACGTACATAACACGTATATGAAATGTATACGTATACTTATAAATGTATACTTGTCATTTTAGGAAGCTGTGATTTTGTATATTTAAGATGGAAAATTTATATTAACGTTATTATTATTTACATAAGTATATAGTTACTTGAGGAAACATCGTGAGGAAACCGGCATTTGTCTAATTTCACTAAAATTATGCCGCATGTGTATTCCACCAACCCACATTGGAGCAGCGTGGTAATAATCACAAATCACGCAAATGAATTTGACATCTATCTTATATTAAGGAAAAATAATGTTTGTATGTGTATCCGCTATGCGTTCCTAAACCATTCATTCGATTGTGAATTAAATTTTACGAGTTGTTCTCCATACGCCCAAGAAGGTTGCTGACCCAAAAAACAAGATTATTTCTTTGTATGTTTGTCCTTTAATATAAACGTTCTTTGTAGACACTAATTCTGCCCGTATAAAGGCAGGACGGTGACTAGTGACTGATAATTTATAATTATTATAAAATGGACAAAATCATACTTTATGATAAAGTGTATATTTAATCTTTGGGTCAATGTTGGTGATAATACAGACAAATAATACATAAATTATCAAAATAGGTCAGTAATTTACATTGACCTACTAGAAATACCATTTATTTTAACGATTTGAGAAAGTCATAGCGTGACAAAATATAAATACAACCTTATTTTATATTCTTATATAAACGATTATTTAGCCCTTATAATTTTTTATTTATATATTTAAATGATGAAAATTATTAATAAATTCATTGTCATTTCATTCAGACTTTTACATTTATAAATATTAAAATGCAATTATCTTTGCCCGCGAATTATTTCGTCGACAAAGACAATAAATATCAGACCAATGTCGAGGACCGAGAATAATAAAGAGTTGCTATAAAGTCTTACATTATTACAATAACTCGGCTGTATCCAAAGATTATGGATTTACTGTACAACTTTGGACAGGTCGTTTATATATCAGGAAATGTATTAAGAATATTAATATTCGACTGAAAATTGAATCCATTGTTTATGTTAGGTTATGTTAGGCTGCTTTCCGAAACGAATAGACTTAAAATAGTGACTTTTTTAAATTATTTTATATCATAGGTAGACGGGTAAATGGGCCAGCTGGTGGTAAGTTGTCAATACCGCCCATCGACATCGGTGCCGTAACAATTACTAATCATCTCTTATATCGCCTGTATGTATGTATGTTAGTTCTATATCAATCGGAATGGTTCTTTTTTTTACATAATAGCTTGGCGGAAGAGCAAATGGGCCACCTGAAGGTAAGTGGTCACCAACGCCCATGCGCCAATCGCCAATGCGCCACCAACCTTGGGAACTAAGATATTATGTCCCTTGTACCTGTAATTACACTGGTTCAATCACCCTTCGAACTGGAACACAACAATACCGAGTACTGCTGTTTTGCGGTAGAATATCTGGTAAGTCCCTACCACCAGTGAAACTAACAAAAATACTAGTAAAAGAAAACATTAATTTATTTTTAATACTATTGTAATAACTCTAAGCTGGATACGTCACAAGTACAAAATATCGTTGTTTTATATTCGATTAGAAAATATTTAGATATGTGTATAGCTATTTGTATTGTGAATAACTTACCCTTACACTTGAACTTGTATCTGATAACTTATCAAAGTAAATATAATCATACTGGTCGGTATCGTCGACTGCGTCGATACTAAGCCATAAAACCACTGTGTATTAAACTTTTGAAGGTTTGTAAATGCTTAATAATAATTATTGAATTAAGAGTTTTTTTTTCTGTATTGTATATTGTCGTTGGGCTTGACATTTAGGAGACTGTTTCCGTGTTTTTTTTTTTTTGTAGAGAATGGGAATTTTTTTAGGCGGACGAGCATATGGGCTACCTGATGATAAGTGGGCATCAACGCCCTTAGACATTGGTGTTGTAAGAAATGTCAACCATCGTTTATATAACCAATGCGCCACCAACCTTGAGAACTAAGATTTTATGTCCCTTGTGCCTGTAATAACACTGTCTTACTCACCTTTCAAACCGGAACACAACAATTAGCAAGTTCTGCTGTTTTGTGGTAGAATATCTGATGAGAGATATCTCCACGGAAAAAATCATTAACATATTACTGTACCAGAATCCAGTACGTGATTTTCCGGCTTTGAAGCTACTCATTAGTGATTAGAACAAAGAAATCATATATATAATTACGTATTTAATAAAATAATAATTTATTTTTAAAACGCAATGCAATTTTTTAACTCACAATCCATTAGGCCCATTAGCTCAGTTGGTTAGAGCGTCGTGCTAATAACGCGAAGGTCGCGGGTTCGATCCCCTCATGGGCCACAAAACTCTTTTTATTATATCATCGGTACGATCTATAAAAATGTGTATATAATATGTATTTTATTACATTCTAATTTAAGAAAACGCCATTAATTTGTGTTTTTTTTTATTCAAATAAAATTATTTCGTCTAGAATTCTTAAAATCAGAATGAGATAACTATTTATTGTTGAACAATACTAAAAATATAAACAAATATATTCCTACCTGATGCACTGTTGCGATATGCTATATACAGCGTGCCCGACGTCTGTGTTCTCGGCGAGGACTTGGAGTAACGCGGCGTGGGCAACTAGTTGCAAGTTCTCAGCGACGGTACTCTTATATATTTCAGTGAAGATCAGGAGATTGTTGTTTATATTCAGCATTATGTATAACTGTTCGAAAATTATATCATCGTTGTTTATTTACTTCGTATAAATATATTAAAAAAATATTTGACCTTGAAGACAAGATAACATTTACCCCTTTGTATATAAACCAATCCCTTAGCTGATATACAAGGTACACACATTACAATTTCATTTGAGGAAAGGAGAGTTACTCCTTACTGTCCTCCTTACTGTGTGTCGATCATCAGAGCCGAGATGGCCCAGTGGTAAGTACGCGTGAATCTTAACCTATGATCGTGGGTTTAAACCCGGGCAAGCACCACTGAAAATTCATGTGCTTAAATTGTGATTATAATTCATCTCGTGCTTTACGGTGAAGGAAAACATCGTGAGGAAACCTGCATGTATCTAATTTCAGTGAAATTCTGCCACATGTGTAAGTGCCACCAACCCGCATTGGAGCAGCGTGGTGTAATAAGCTCCAAACCTTCTCCTCAAAAAGGGAGAGGAGGCCTTTGGCCCAGCAGTGGGACATTCACAGGCTGTTACGGTACGGTACTGTGTGTCTTGCTGGTATTCCTCTGACCATTTAATGTATCAGTCAATTGTGTCTGTAAGAGTATAATTGAATAAAGTTTGTTTATTTCTATTTGATTGTGTATATATGTAAGATACTTTTCGCTACTACTTTTTACATTAATTATTGCCTTTACAATATTTTTTTAACATTCGCAGTTTGTTCAAATTACATACATTTTTAATGATCTTAATAAAAGTGAAGTACAGTTCATTTTACATTATCCAATAACACACAAACTTTAAAGTTATAAGCAAGAAGTATCTTTAGTAGCAAAGATAATGTAAACGACGGATGTAGATGCGTTTGTGAAAACATTTCTCTTGACGATTTCATTACAACTCAGCGTCGGTATCTTTGATCATTTATAACCGATATTCTAGACGGCCCATGGAAGGAAAAGACAATTTATCTAAGAATTTGGACCGGACGTGCGGTGGACAACAATCCTATAGGCAGTTACGTTATTAGAGGCAAGGAAGAGGGACTTTAAGCAATTAACTGCTTTCATTTTACTTCCGTCATGAAATAATCGTATGTGTACGTATTATTCTAATATTTTATAAAACGACATATCATATATTCATACAAATAATAAAGTAGACAATGAATATTTTCGAATTTATGATGTATTTTTAAAAAAAGTAGTCCGTCCGTCCTTGGGGTTCAAACTTGCTTTATACCAAATTTTATTAAAATCCGTTCACTAATTTAGCCTTGAAAGCATGACAGACAGAAAAGTTACTTTCAAATTTATAATATTAATATAGACATTTAATTGTACTTTACTTTATACTTTATTGTACACCACAAAGATAAAAAAAGTACAAAATATGGATACAGCCTAAATAAAAATTGCATACAATTTTGGCGACCTTTTCGCTACATAGCGATCTCTTCCAGGCAACCAATTGTATTAATATTATATCTTAAAGCGATGGAAAAATGTTTTCAGATATATCTTTATACTTTTATGCTAGTGGAGTCCAGGGTCTTACATATACCAATTTAACAAAAAAATCTTGTAGAAAAGTTAGGCAATCACATACTCTCATTTGACTCATGGTACTTAAGCTGTCATTGCCAATGTCAAAGGCATTCCGCCAAAAGGGACTTAACGTCAATCTTACTTGCACCTCTGGTTAATCAATCCATGCTATAATACCAGACCAATGCCATATATCGAGCTAACAATTACTACGAGCACCTCATTTGGACTTATCAAAGTTGTTAATAAAATGACAGTGGTATTTGATATGTACACAGATAAAATATTTATACTTAATATCCAATTAAAATGGATTTGTTTTTATATAATAATTTTAAGCTTCCACCCCAATGAAGTTAGTAAATCGTGTTAGGTGCTAGATACGCATTTTTAATAGAATTTCGAGTATATAGATACTTGAGTTGCCACTTAGCAGGCTTCAATTAGTCATTAAAATAAAAAAATGTAATTAATAAAATTAAAACCTTATATAGTTTAGAAAGCGCAGTTTTCTGAGTTTACAAATAAATGTTCAAAATGACCATATAATTAAAGATAAGAAAAATATTATAGTTCTTCTTCAGTATATAATTTTATTTAGCCAAAAATAGCATTAAGTACGCCCAGAGTAATTGCTAATATTTTACGTCAGGAGCAGCAAGTAACTGTAACTACTAATACACTGGAGAACAATAATTTACGTTATGTAGAAATATAAATCTAAAACAGGACTGTGAATTTAACATGTGTAATTCAAAGATATTTTTTTTATTTTGTTTTATAGTTTAGGTAGTCCGACGAGCATATAAGCCACCTGATGGTAAGTGGTCACCATAGACATTTGCATTGTAAGAAATGTATCTATCGCTTACTTTGCCAATGTGCCACCAACCTTGGGAACTAAGATGTTATGTCCCTTGTGCCTGTAATTACACTGGATCAGTCACCCTTAAAACCGGAACACAACAAAATGGAGTACTACTGTTTTGCCGTAGAATATCTGATGAGTGGGTGGTACCTACCCAGATGAGCTTGCACAAAGCCCTACTAGTAATTATATCACACACAGAGATAAACAACTCAGGATAGCTTATATTGGCAAGATTACGGCAGCTACAACGGCTCTTGGGTTCCAACATTGATTTTCAGCAGTTGATTGGCAGCCTTACAAGAATTCTTTAAATTGAAGTCTATATTGAATATGTATGTCTGGAAACAAAAAAATAATTTTAATATAATTTAGTCACCTTGTTGTCATTACTATAATATTATGTCAGGCGTCTTTTAAGATATTATCGGCCGCACTTATTAAAATGTTACTTAGCGTCAAAATAGCTAAGCACTGATTTATCTCTTTCTTTCATTAGTGATTTGACATTCGAAAGAAGACGCAGCATTGTTTAATCTCACAATCAAATTTATAAGTGAAACCGTATCTTTATAGTGCTTAATATCGGTATAGCGTAATTACATAATATGTGATATGAAATGTTATTATATAATAACATTTTTATAAAAAAACATATTATTATTGGTTAGCGTTTACAAATTTATTATATAAAACGTTATATATAATTTAAAAAAGCATTTATCATTCTGCTATATACTTAACATAGAATAGTTATAAATAGACTACTACTAGACGAATGCTAGAAAAGAGACGAAACGTGTAGGGGAGAGTGGGGTATATAGGAACTGTTATAAGAAAGAAAGAATGAAAGATACAACTATTACTATCTACCCTACACAACTAAAATAACGACATTTAAACAAGCTGAGTCGAGCAATGCACTAGTTTTTAATTGGATGCATTACTTGAGACATTACGCAAAATTCAACAAGTATTTACGAAGCAAGAGATAAAAAATAAGTAAATATTTTTAAATTAAAATAACAAGTTAAACAATCTATGACATAAACGACAAAAGGAGAAGAGAAAATAAATCTTTGTTACACTATAAAGTAAGGACTCGTGCAGAGTTAAATATCATTCCAGATTAGACACCCATAAACCTGTTGACAAATTAACCACAGAAAGATTTAAATAATTAGGTTTAGATTGAGGCAATTAACTCTAAAAGAAGACATACACTCACATGAGAATATAAATTAATATTGGTAAAATTATTATAGGTGATAGTTGTCGACGCCATTTTCGATAGCGAGAGGTAGCAATGGTCTCCTTATTCGAGAATGTTATGTCGCAGAAAGAGGCCGCTGAGCGGCGTGTGAGAAGAGCGCCTCCGTTGATCCGATCCACCGAAGAAGACTAGGGAGGATGTGTCGGTGCTATGTGCACGTTCTCCCCCCGCCGTAAGTGCCGCTGGGGTTAGTTCTCTGTAGGATAGGAGGCCTGCATGGCGGGTTAACCGTCGAGACCTCACGAAGAGACGGTGAGGGTACAGCTGGTTTTTAGTGACCCACATACTCCCCACGTTATGTAGAGAAAACGCGTAATGCGTTCTTCCAGCGAGATAAAAAAAATGTATGTAATGTGAAATAACAAATTCGTAATAAGAAGCCGAAACCTTAAGAACAAAAAACCTTATTTACCACATTCTCCCCTAACTGACGCTATGACGAAAATATATTATTAATAGTATGAAAGCATGTCATAGTCAATACAGGTACACAACCATATATACAGAGAACAATAAATAGGTTATTTTGTAAATATCATAAAGATACTAACATACAAACGCTTGCCAACATCGTGAAGTTAGCCAAATGTCTTGCTTTTCCCGTGACGTAATAATTTCGTGTGTCGATTCCATTGGCCTTGCGTCTTCAATTTTGCTCCTATTTGGCTGAACGCCATGCTCTAAACTATAATAAGAAACTTGACTATTTAATACATTACCGGTTTCATATGGAAATGAGTTTCCGTTTTATAAATATTAGCTACAATGAATGAGAAGCAATTAGAGATTTTCGTTGTTTATATTTAATGAAATTGTTGGACTTTTCGCTAAAACGCATTGAATGCTATAAAGTTGGACGTACAATAGCACTATTTAAACGATTAACTTTCTGGCGTATTTTAAGTTCACGTAAATAATTCCATTAGTGGAAAACTTATTTATCATTACAAACTATTATCTAAATTCAATTCACTGTTCACTCGAATCTTGTGACAGAATTTTAAAACCAGGTTCACAAAACCGAATTTTTACATTTTTAGTGCTGACGACAATACGATCTTGTATATATAAAATGATTTGCTTTTTGATTTAAATAAAAGGAAGTGTTTCAAAAGATTTTTTTAATAATTGACGACACGTTTTCGCTAGAAAAATGATTACCCTCCTTCTCCCTCCCGGTTTCTTCGACGCAGGGGGTCAGCGGAGGCACTGTCCTCACGCTCTTGCTCCACGGCCTCTTTCTAAGATATTACGTTACGTTACGTTTTTTCTACGATTTAAAGCATTTCTCGCTACCAAACCTAACCTTAATACCACGCCCTTCCTTTCACACACGCACTCACTTCTTTACGAATATTATATCATTATTTGAATACAAACGCTCTTTTTTGACTTTTTTGACTTGAATTTGACTAGTACAAAAAGATATTAGCATTAATCCTTCCTTTTGTTTTTAATATATCGTTTGTTTTGTAAAAAATCGCAACCATTTCATTATAAATATAAAAATACATTTTAAATGACTAATACACAAAACTTTTCGATATTAATTCAATGACGTAAAAAATAAACCATTCTTTTACAAACCCATACGAGCGTCTTTTCACTTCAGTGTACGTCACGCTCGCCATGACTTTGAAATTGGTTCTGCAGCTTTTATTCAGTTGTGTTTCAGTTTGTTTCCGAACGCACGCGCAATGGACAAAGAACCGCCCACAGCTTTCGAAGATGCATTGGAAAAAACTGGTACTGTCATAGTTATTTTGTTATTATTATGTAATTTAGCATTATATACTTAAAAAGTGGTGTTTACTAATTTTATAAGGTCGTTTTGTTTGCCACAGATTAATTGAACAATTATAATGTGATTGCTGAAATCTAAGTTGCTGTATCAACATTTCGATTTCGAAACAGGATATGCATAGTCATCTTCTTTGTATGTTTTCATTTACATTATTTGCAAAATATCTTCTAGACTATAAGTGACTTTAAAGAAAAGAAAAGAAATATTACTATCAATGACTTTGAAAGTAGAGTATCAGTTTTTGTCTTCGACAACAACGATACAGTTTTGAGGTCCAAAATTTATGTTGAATAAAGATGAGAATTGTATTTTAAAGTACAATAATTAGGTTGTTTTTTGAATGGTAAATATTGATTATTTTAATTTGAAACATTTATCGTTACAAAAATATAATATACAGTTATGAAATCTGAGCAGAGTTTTCTTGATCAGTGATCAAGCGGATCTTTGCAATGATAACGAGCTATGATTCTGGCGAGTTCAACCACTGAGTTTTCACTTGAGTTTATGACTGTTTTATTTGTGTTTATAATTAAATCCATTTTTGACGGAAAAGGAAAACGTCGTAAGGAAATGCGTGGGTCGCGTGTATTTCTGATAGAATTATATCCATCAACATCAGCTGCGGTGGAATAAGCTCAACGCTTAGAACAGCTTTTGCTCAATAGTGATGTTTATGAGCTGTTATAATATTGTAATTATAATGGCTTATAAGATTTATGTCAAAAGAGAAAGGTCATAAGTGACTATTAACGTTAGATCAACTAAAGACTTTAAGTTCACTAGACATAAAATTGAATTGATGTAGTTTTAAGCAGATCAGCTTATTTTATAAGCGATATAAAATTTTAGTTTTCAGCTTTAATACCTCGATATTGTAATTACGGTTCTTCTTGCAGAACAATAATCTATGACCATTTACCGTCAGGTGGTCTATTTGCTCTTCTACCTTCCTAAAATATTTAAAATATGGTTACATTTGGACAGTAACAACATTTTAGTTTATTTATTCATATTTATTGAAACACTTCATTTTACAGATGTCTGATATAATCTTAGTTAAACAATAGTAATTAATATAATATTAAGAGTACATAATATGTATTTACTTTGTCGACTGTACTAGTTTTAACCGCGTCTCAGTCTGTATACAAATGCGACTTGTATACTATATTCCTATTAAGAAAAGAGATATAATAATTATAGTAGCCAACCAAAGACATATTTACACTTATACAATATATAATAATACAATTAATAGTTACAATTTGTTAATATCAAAATACGTAACTGTTAAGTATCTCGTGAAAATCAATAAATTGTGTGAATTCGACCTCACGGGCGAGAGGTTAGTTAGTAACACGATCATTAACAGTCGTTACGTTACATATAAAGATCGTTGGAAATGTTGACAATCGAATTCATAATAGCTATTGTCCCTGACAATTCTTACAGTTTGTGGTCGATTTGTGGTTTTTCAGAGATCAGACGTGACGTAAATTGTCTATTTAACGTATCAGTACTGTCTTGTTCGTCGGCCATTGTTATTCAATGATCAATTGAGATAACGGAAATCAATCGAAGTATAAAATTTACCATGCTGTTCTATTTTAGACAGCTTATGTGACAACTCGTAAACTATTTTAATACTTATGTGTTTTTCCTTACTCTTTATTTTAATGAAAATGAAAACCAAATAACATAAATATATTCTGTACCATTTTTAGACCGCGGTTACATACATGCTATGTGGGTATAAAAAAATAACCATCTCCTTGCGGTTGAAGCTTGGTCATCAAATTCGATTTTCAGTGATTAAGTGAATGTACAAGAACACAGACACACAGACAGTTACTTTCGCATTTAAAATGTTAGTATAGATTCATTATAAGCTTTTGTAAGCATTTACGAATGTCATGTTATAGGACTCAGTTGTATAATCCTGGGACATTATTCACACACGGCCATCTGATCCCAAACTAAGCAGAGCTTGTGCTATGGAAACCAGACGACAGATATACTACATATACTACTTTTCTTTTGTAAATACATACTTATAGACATGTTCATGCACACAAATGTCTGTCCTGGGTGGGAATCGAACCCACAATTTTCGGCGTGAAAGGCAGGTGTCAACTAACCACGCCAACCGGTCCGTCATAAAAGTCAGTCGTGTAAATGGCTTATGTCTCTGGGGGTTAGAATGAAAGTTATTCTTTTTAATTAAACTCACTACTAAACTATTCAATAAGTAAAATTTCATTGTTTCTTTTTATCAATATAACATTATGATTGGAATGTAAGAAGTTGGAGGAGGCTTTTACCGCAATGGGCAGTCCTTACCTACGAGGAGTAAATAACATTACAAATATAGGATATAAGTACAGTAATACTAACCAACTAACAAAACTTCAATTATTGTTATTTAAATAGTAAGTGTTTGGAATAAATAAAAGCTTTTTATATTTTATATTTATATTAAGATTACAATGAATACATATAATAAGATTATAGCTATAATTATTGCTGGATTATGGCTATAATTTTTTGGTGAATAATTCAATGTGTTCTACCTTGGCTTAGATATTTTAATATTTAATCTCTAATAATATAAATAAATAAATTAAAACGGATAAGCATACAATTGAAAGGGACAAATTTATTCAGATGGAGTCGCGCAAAATAGTTAGTATATTAAAAATATGATACAATTTACGTTGTATTGAAAACAAACAAATGTAGCTCATTTGCGAATATTGTTTCATATTTAAGGTCTTTTATCAAAAATGTATAAAAATCAATATTTAACGAACACGTACGTACATATGTCGTGATCAATGTACCATTTAAAAACATATGTATATCAAATTACATATATAACTACAAACTATTAGTAACTTAAAGGTAAGTTAAGTTGCTTCTTTTAAAGTTATTATGTGTACCGATAACTCGTTTTTTTATTTTATTTGCATGTACTAAGTTTCACATGATTTATTCCTAGTATATGAAGTAAATGGTTCTGTTGTTTGAACAGCTGAATCTTAACCGAAACTTGGGGGCTTTAAGTACAGTTGCTTAATCTGTGCTTATAATTCATCTCGTGCTCGGCGGTGAAAGATATTATAGTAAAGAAACCTGCATGCGTTGGATGGTAACATGTGAATCTTCTTATCCTAACCCTGTACTCCTAATCTTCTTAAACGCAAATGAGGAATCAGTCCAGCGTTAGAATATTTACAGGCTTTTATTATATGAAGCCGTTTAGTAAATTGAATTCCATTATAAATAAATTAGGGATGTGAATTTCATTTGTGCTGCCAAGATTTGAATTCATGATCTTCAGTTACGATCCACTTTTTATATCTTGGTTCTTAAAATGTAAATTATATGCAATGTAATTTGTAAATACGAAGACAGACTGTCAGTGAGGTAAGTGGTCACCACCGACGATTGACACTATTAGAAATATTATCCGTCCCTTACATCGCCAATGCGCCACTAAACTCGTGAACTGGAAACTAAGATGTTATCTTTTCTATCGTCCAATCAGATTATCACAGTGAGATAATAGTGCACATGTGTTTGCGCACACACTTGTGTCTATTATAACACGTCTCGCACGCTTGGTTAGTAATTTTTTAAAACGGTTGCCATGTACGAAATCATCATTGTCCTAAAAATTTGAAATTAGTGATTTTTTTTTTAAACCTTAGGTAATGGCATGTACAACTTTCTTCTGGTTCTTACTTGTGGGCTGATACTTCTCGCAATCGGCGTGGACCTCTTTGGCTTCGGACTGGTGGTAGCAGCCGCCTGTGACCTCAATATCACCGTCTCACAGAAGGGAATCTTAACATCACTGCCCTATGTTGGTAAATAGTTTCATGAATAATTATAAATCATTTTTCGAACTTTATAAATCTTATCTGTTACTAATTGGTACACAGACCGGAATTGGTATAATAGCCTCAAGATACAAAATTAAATAGTTGTAACATATTTATATGTTATTTTCTGAAAAAGTCAATAAAAACAAAAAATAACGTTTGTTGAAACGTATGGTAATCTAGAGCTAATTACATCAAGCTATAACATTGTGGGTGGGTGGTAACAAACGTAACAGTATCCAAGATATTCTTATATACCTCAATAGCTCACTGGTATATAAAATAGTCAGCTAAGCTTTAACTTCAAAATATAATAATCGATTATTCTTATGCTTATTTGCTTATGCTTATTTGAGTTTATTAAAACTATATTTCTTTTCAAGTAATATTTTGTTTCCAGGTATCCTGCTAGTGTCCTTCCCGTGGGGCTACATCTCCGACACTCGGGGCCGTAAATTTTCACTCATGGTGTCCGTCCAAGCTGCCTTCGTGTTGTCCTGTCTCGCCAGCATCTCTACCAACTGGTTGTTCCTCGCTCTGATGAAGTTTTTCTCAGTTTGTTTGTAAGACTATTTTATAATTACTTTTTATTTATATATTTGATTAACCTGTGTTCCTGGTCTACTACTGATATATAAATAAACTTTACTTCACTCTATACGTAATATATATTATATAGTTTATACCGTAATAATAAATAAATAAACTGTGGCGTAATAAAAACAAACTAATAAATAAATATCAATATAAATTACAGATATATCAATAAATAAATTCTATGTCAATACATACTAAATTAGAAGTATATAATATAAATACAATATACAATGAATACATATAATAAGCCAAAAACTTTTATCTATATTCTTGTTCAGCATAATTACAAACAACAACAACATAAGGAGCTATGAATACATGAGTCATATCTATTAAAAACTTAACATACCGTAACATCACTATCAACAATAGTGCTTTTTCTTTTTTTTATAATATACATAAGTAATTGGTCACTACCACCCAAAGACATTGGTGCTGTGAGAAATGCTAACCATTCCTTACATCGTCAATGCACCACCAACCGTATGTAACTAAGATGATATCCGTTGTGCCTGTAGTTACTCATTGGTATGGTATGGTATTGGCATTGGTTCACTCACCCTTCCAACCGACACAAAGATAGTAAGCTAAGTATTGCCGTTTGGTTTTATTAAAATTACAGTAACCTAACTTCGCACTAAGATATTTATTTAAATTGTCAATGGTTAAATATTTCTTATTGAAACATTTTCGTCCCGTCAATTAATATGTTCATGGCGTTTTAACAATGGAAAAATACGAAGCAATTAATTTATGATTTCATTAAATTGACCCACATTAATTGAACTATATAATTAATTTCAACAACAATGTAACAGGACCCATACCAATTAACCATACATATATTATTGTCGAGATCAAGTGACCCACGTGCTACTGAAGAAATTATGTCGGATGGAAACAACGGCACGCTGCTATACTGTGACGATTTTAATTTACAAATAAATCTGAATTGTCGTTGAAGGAAATTAACTATTGTGTTTACACGTGGTAGCTTTCCATTCAATATAACACAAATTGTTAAATTACAAATTATGTTTTCAAAAGTAAATTGTTGATTTTTCAGAAAATACGATATAGATGATAAAGCTAAGCCTTATCTAAATAAAAAATAAGCCAATTCCATAAGCTGTGATGCGCGAAATATTTTTATACATAAATATATTACAACAATTTCTATTGCATTTACTCTTTTTAAAGCAATTGCTCATTTGAAATTATAAGAGTATCTGAGTTTTTTTGATCCTATTTCAATAATATATGTATATAATATAATATATGCTTTTGTTTTTTTTTTTTTAAATAACATAACGTCGTTTGTATTTGAAACTTTATTATAATAATAAATACACTTTCGTTCGCGGGTAATTAGTTAAATAACGATCTGTCTTCATTGAATGTCAAATCAATAATGATAGTATTTGAATCACTGCCTTATAAGAATTGTTTAGCGGGTAATTAGTTAAATAATGCTGTCTTCTTCTTTCGAATGTCAAATCAATAATGGCAGAATGAGAGAAATCAGTGTTTAACTGATCAGTCGCTGAGCAAACTTTATGAGTAACGCATTATTATCACTCTCAAATATTCTCTCAAAAGTTTTTAGTTTTAACGTTGAATATCGAGAAGTAAGTTCAATGTTTCTAGATTGAATAAATTAATTTCAATTGAATAAATCTTGTCGTGTTTGATCGAACCATATGATTTTAACCTTGGTGTTTACCGTAACAGCCTGTGAATGTCCCACTGCTGGGCTAAAGGCCTCCTCTCCTCTTTTTTGAGGAGAAGGTTTGGAGCTTATTCCACCACGCTGCTCCAATGCGGGTTGGTGGAATACACATGTGGCCGAATTTCAGTGAAATTAGACACATGCAGGTTTCCTCACGATGATTTACTTCACCGTAAAGCACGAGATGAATTATAATCACAAATTAAGCACATGAAAATTCAGTGGTGCTTGCCCGGGTTTGAACCCACGATCATCGGTTAAGATTCACGTGGTCTTACCACTGGGCCATCTCGGCTTCTTGGTGTTTATCGTTATTATATTAAATATGTTTATTTTAAATAATTTCAGCTCATGCGCAGCTAATTCCGCTACTTATACTCTAGTTGGAGAATCATGTATCAAGAGAGTAAGAAGCAAGTACATGCTGTTAATGACTTGTCTACTTATCTTATCACCAGGAATAGGAGCGAGTAAGTTTAATATTCGTATTACATTTAAATTAAGCGAAGATATACGTTATAAATGTGTTAGATCAAATTTTATTTGTTGGTCAACAATACTCTGACTAATTAAGGTCTGGAATATCCTCCCAACCTCCGTTTCACACACCACCTACAATATCTTCTAGACAAGCGCGCTCCATCTTAGACTGTATCATCACTTTCCATCAGGTGTGATAACAGTCAAGCGCTAGCTAATATATATTAACAAAATTTGAAAGATACGTTGATGACTAATACAATCAATTTTTGTTGGATCGATTTTATTGCAAATTTCTGAATTCGCTTGCGATTCAGCAGTTTATTGATAAAATCTATCTAGTATGATATGACGGTCATTTCATAATGAACGTGCTTAGTAAATAAACAATAATGGCCTCACTTGTAAACGTTGCTTAGCTGCAGTTTAATTAAACACAGACTTCGCTCTTTCTGTCATTCTTGCTTTCACATTCGAAAAATGAAGATAGCCTTTTTAATCAACCATCTAAGCAAGCTTTATAAGTAAGGCCATAAATTATTTAAGTTAAAAAATTGTCATTATTACGGAGTACATAATATGATTATATATTTGTATGAATAACTGAAATATTGTACTTATAGAAGACGTGTATTTTAATTTTTAGGACGTTGACTAAATAGACCATCTGATGGCAAGTGGTCACCACCCATAGATATTGGGATTGCTAGAAATATTATATATCTCACCGTCATTTTTTAACCATATCTAAGTGTATATTTTTTATTTCAGTTTTAACGTACCCGACTCTTTTATTAAACTTCAAGTCTGAAATACCTTTACTTGGTATTAATTTTACACCGTGGCGTCTCCTCATCATCGTCCTGGCGATACCTTCAGGGATTGGTGGTGTCGCTATCTGCTTCTTTCATGAAAGCCCTAAATTCTTGACAAACTGTGGTCGGAACGACGAAGCAATAGAAGTATTAAAATCCATGCACGCTATAAACAATCGTTGCTCCAAGGAAAGTTTTCAAGTATGTATTAAGTGATAGTAACTGCCTCTTGGCCTAGTGGTTAGAACGCGTGAATCAACCGATGATCGTGGGTTCAAAACCTGGGCAAGCACCACTGAATTTTCATGTGCTTAATTTGTGTTTATAATTCATCTCGTGCTTTACGGTGAAGGAAAACATCGTGAGGAAACCTGCATGTGTCTGATTTCATTGAAATTCTGCCACATGTGTATTCTACCAACCCGCATTGGAGCAGCGTGGTGGAATAAGATCCAAATCTTCTCCTCAAAAGGGAGAGGAGGCCTTAGCCCAGCAGTGGGACATTAACAGGTTATTGCTGACTGCCTCTTTGGTAGTGGATAGCGTATAAGATCTACAAGCCGAGGTCGAGCCAGTATAAAATTTATTTTACAGTCGTGAAATTCTCAATAGCGAGCTGTTATTCGTTAATTTGGGGCTTAACACATGGGAATTTACAAACACATTTTGGAGGAAAAGAAAGATTGATGAAATATTATTCTTTGGCCGAATAACGAACAAGCCGTCCTGTTTGCAATAAAATGTTTTATGTTTTGGAAGTGTTTTGCACTAAAACTCCATGATCCAAGGTTTTCAATTGCAAACTAGAATGATCCTTATATTTTTAGATAACGTCTATATATTTGGAAGATGCAGTATCAACGAAGCAGACGTCTTTATTTCGTGCTATGTACGAGCTGAGTGCCCCTCTTTTCCGACCGCCTATGCTGTGGAGGACGTTACAGCTCTTCTTTATTGTAGCTGTTGTGTATTTTACGTAAGAAAAAATTGTATTATAAAAATTCTCTAGCAAGAATGGACGGTAAGAAATTCATGCCGTTTGAATAATATTGTCCTTCTGATCAAGTTTTGACCATAGTTTCCAAACTGTGTGCGCAAATATCTATCATTACTAAACTCCGATAGAGTAGTAATACGAGCGGAAAGGGATTTGACTCAGAGCTTTAATACTAGACACGGGAGTATTAATATATGTTACTAATTAACACTGTAATTCAATATTTGGTAAAATCAAAGGCATAAAAATCTGGCAGCTTAATTGTTTTCCACAAAATATATAAATCGTATGGTTATATTTTATTATTGTTTTCAGTAATAACAGCCTCTTAGTATGGCTGCCCTACGTCATGAACCTCGTGAGGGTGAACCTGAGTCAGAATACAACTGCCACCGGAGATATCTGCACACTGATATCTTTAAAACAGGAGTCAATTACCGCGTCTACTAACACTACTTTAAAAGTGGTAGGCTTTCAGAAATATTTTATCAAAATTCCTCGTTTCACACATTTCGAAAACTTAATTTCGTTTTGGTACTTTTTTATTGGTTCAAATCCAATTATGTTTAAAGTTGTATAAACCTACGATTAAGAGTGACGACCTTTTTAAATCATTCTATTGCGATTTATAAAGTATTTCCACACCATGATTTATGTTTATAATTCATATCATGCTCGATGATGAAGGAAAAGATTGTGTACTTAAGCCTGAGCGTGTCGGATTAGCAGCGTGGAGTTAGATCCAAATATTCTTAAGAGAGAATGGGCTGTTACTTTAATTTTAAATTATTTTCATTTCAGTCGCCAGATATTTGCCTCGGGTACATCGAAGACAATGTGATCATAACGTTATTCACCGCTCAATGCATTTATGCGTTTCTTACCTTCGTGATCTCGTACATGATGAAATGGAGGCGGATTGTATTACTGTCAATCTTATGTATTTCAACTGTAAGCGGAGCCTTACTCAGCTTAATGCCTGAGCCCATTTCGAGTGTGTTTCTGTTTATGGTGTTCACTTGTACGAACCTCGGTATGGGGATACTAGCTTCGTATTTTGTGGATTTATATCCCACTTCATGTAGGTAAGTGGATAATTGTTTATCTAATATGCTTATGATAACTGAAGTGTCTGTGTGTATTGCTTAACAAGTTCAATTTGTTAATAATAAAATACTTCGGCTGTTGTAGAATGTTTTACATGGACAACAATTTCCCAGACATTTTTTTTGGGTAATAATCGTGGTATTGTTTTATTTCAGGGGTATGGTCGCATGTTTAAGTATTATGGTCGGTCGGACCAGCACGTTTATTGGTATCAACGTCGTCGGCAACCTCATCTTCTACCACTGCCATATCACATTCTATATGTGGTCGCTTCTCGTTTTCAGTTAGTATTTATCTATATTTTTTTTAAAGTAGTATATATTAAGATCTTAAGAAACTTGGTTTAAAAGATCAAATCAATAATTGTTGTCAATTAGTCTCCCGTGCCACGGGAAGTATGTCAACATGTGGATCCTACACCTAAGCTCTCCCCGGTCGTATCATATCAGTAACAGTTGATAAAATTCTTATAACAAAACGTACTTCACTATTCAATTTATTTTTATATATTTTTATTTTCAGGTAGCGTTATAGCAGCTTGGTTTCTGCCTCCAGACAAACCTCTGAAGAATTGAACTGTTTAACATAAATATATTTAATTATTGCCAATTATATGATCTGTGATTTAGTATAATTAAGAATTTAGCTTTGTTATTTGCCTAGTTAATAATTATATTACATTATTAAGTATCTTAAATAACATATAATAATTGATCATATTTTATTGCCGTATGCCGTATATGAAGCGAAATATCCATACAGTACGGAATAAAATGTTGCTAAAACTCAAAGTCGAAATATACAGTCGTTGATGTAGTGATTTAGAAGCATATTTTATTTAGTCGTATTTTCCCAAGTCTTACTTACTTAGTCTTATTGTTATACAAGTCACTTCGAGGTTTCAGCAGAGCCGACAAAAAATCACCAATGTACACTAAAATATCTTGTGCACTTAGCTAATCTCTCTTAAGATTGACGGCTGAGGACATTGCAAGGAAACTACATTTAAGGTGTCATAGAGATATTTTTTATTCATTTAATCATTTAATAATAAATATTTTCTTTTATAAATACATACGTTAAGTATACACCTCTAAAAATAGTATAATATACCGTTATCTTTTTGTATAATGATATCAAATTTGCTTGTCAAACTTATGTTAAAAATGAGATTTATAGTTAAATCCAGATATACCA
Organism: Nymphalis urticae; assembly: GCA_905147175.2. Taxonomy (NCBI): domain Eukaryota; kingdom Metazoa; phylum Arthropoda; class Insecta; order Lepidoptera; family Nymphalidae; genus Nymphalis; species Nymphalis urticae. The sequence goes on along the minus strand of LR989995.1, from coordinate 12,629,080 downwards.
ATAGATAATGAGTTACGCACATTATGATAATTTTGGTATAGTTATATTTATTTTCAAATTGTAATTGCTAAAATAGCGATAATCATCTTGTAATCATTTTGGATTTAAGTTCCTTATGTTTGAGCTAAGCTTCACAATTATGTAAATAATTACTTAACTATTTATTAAGACATATATACAGTAATTAAGTTATGGCTTCATTAATTTGGTATAACTGAATTAAATAATGGTTCATAACTATAATTTGTTTGAAGATTTCTTTTAACAAATTACAAATTTTACTTAAATCTAACTTTTCGACGGAATCAACTAGTATCATAATTGTCATGTTCATATTTATTTAACATAATGACCAACAATAATTCTATATTCGAATTTAACAGCAAAAATATAATTATATATTTATATTGTATGTAAAACATGTATTATAATATGAATAATACAAATATGTAGATCCACGAGATACGTAGTTAGTTTAACTTAGTTATAGTGTCTTACTTATAAATGTTGCTTCGTTAAACATTTATTCGTCCCTTTCTATCATTATTGATTTGACAATCGAAAGAAAAAGACAGCATAGTTTAACTAATCACCCGCTGAAAAACATTTATATGACCATAAGTAATTAGTGTTGCTTATTTTGATGTTCTTATTATGCATTTACCATAAAATGACTGCGAATATGCATACGTCTATAGTAAGAAATACACTAGCGTTTTTCCTGTCGTGACTCTGATGCACCAGGAGCATTTTTACCTTCAACCATCAACCATAGAACGCCAACCCATCCCAATCTTGGGCAGTCCGCATCCATCCCTTACTTACCACCTTTTTTAAATCGTCAGTCCACCTTGCCAGGAGCATAATATCTGGTTAATAAACTTATATATATCTTTGTTTGAGATAAATTATCGTCATGTCGTGATGTGTTGTGTTGTATCTTCGACTGTAATGGGAGGCTATGACACGGCAAGATACGATCAGCAAATGTGTGTCTGAAATCGCTTGGTTCGCGCTTTGATGTTCGCGCGTGGTAATGACGCTTGAGCGCAAAACAGAGCTTGTCGATTCGTTAATGGAAGGAGAATATATATATATATATATATATATATATATATAGAAATGAAAAATACTAAAGGTCAATTAATAGCAATGGCTGCTTTGAAATAAATATTGTGCAAGTACGTTTCAATGATGCAAAGTCTAACACTGTTTAAAATAACGCCATGAGCCACGAAACGCTAGTGTGTTTCCGCCTTATGACAGACCTTATCAGTTTTATAATAGAATTATTATAAGTTCATTGGCAACTTTTTTTCTTTTGTCAAATATATCCTCATATGTTATAATTAATTAATATTAAATATGATGTATTTAACATAATATTCTCATTTTCATCATCAACCATATACTATATTATATATATACATATATTTTCTTAATAAAAATTAATCCTTAAAGAGTATTGGATATGTCATACAATATCATTATAATATAAATATCTAACAGTAATAATAACATTAACTTAAAGTTTTTAACGTAAACCGAAATGGCACATTCGGTACAAACTAAAATATTACTCAGGATGTAAGAACTTACAGCTTTATAACGTCTACGCACGAGCGTTTTAAACGCAGCGTTTTTTGCGTTATTGATATTTTTTTTATGTTCGGAAAATTTACGATACCGTATGGTTTGTATGATAGTAACATTCAGTATACATAGAAAATAGCGTTCATTTTGAAACAATACGCGTATAAATTGCACTGTAACTTGACCTTGAAATCTTTTGCTCACAATGCATTCTAATCATCACTCGTAATCACTAACATCACATCGTATCTCACATCACTCGTAATTTTATTAAAGAAAGCGCATGTAGCTAAACGCACTTACCAGAAGCACAGCGTATATACGAAGAAACGTTGTATATAAGTTTGACCTTGAAATTTTACTCCCAAAGCACACACAGCACATAGAAAATATTTACTAGTATTCTTCATAGAACAGCACATGCTACTTAACGGTCGTGTCTTAGAAGTAAAACATTTATAACATAGAAACCATGCATTTACGATCTTTTAAACTCTTATCGACTCAGAAGTTTCACTTTAAAAATGTAATCCTAATAAACGCTGATATGATTTGCGTTTAAAACGCTCAATAATCATATTTCTTCAATCATACAAATTGATATGATTTCCATTAGAATAGGACGGAATTATATTACTATGTTTTAAGTTAAATTTCTATCAATCACATTACAAAGGCATATTTTTGGAGGTTAGCTTAAAATATAAGGCGTTTCAAAAATCATCCGACCTTGCTATGTTAGTCTGACGTATGTGGGATTTTCTATAAACAATTACTACCACTACAACATGTATAAACTTAACAGTAAGCGAAGTGACGACGAACCTTGCAGAAGTCAGAAATCGAACAGTACTATACCCTATTCCAATCGAAGTAGGAATAAAGATAAACAAATTAGATTTATGTATTCCATGCGATTTTCTATTAGCTCTGTTATTGTATTCACTACAAACAGTTCTTGATTAATATATCTTCATTTATATATAATACAATATTTCACTAAACTAATTAGATCCATTTTAATTTTACTTCCAAAATTCTGATAACAAATTCGCCGATTTGTAAAACGCCTTCTTTCGCGAATTCATAATTAATCCGAGTATCATAGATTATTCAAGATCTCGACCTATGGTATCGCGTGATTTCAATATCAAAGTTATTTATTTGTCTTTACTAATCCTATTGTGGGAATATTTATAACATATTTATATTTAGAACAGAGATTCTCTCCACATGCGAATTATATCGTACATTGATTGAATTTAATCAAGTATCAATCATATTCCCATCATAAAGACATAAATATCATAATAACTCACTCAACCAACGCTCAGGTATGATGGTCCTGTTTACTTATGAGATAAAATTTGATATCCAAATCAACGATTAAGGATCATTACAAAAATTAAATTAATTCAGCACTGTTAAAACACCACAATTATTACACGCCAGTTCAAGCAAGTTCGTGTTTTAAATGTATAAATTAAATTCAGACTAATTTCTTTAGAACTATCGAAATTATTTTGTAGTACAACTACATGTGAGTTGAAATATATCTCTCCAATCCGATGTTCTTCTCCGCGCTGTCTGATTCAGTCTTATTTTCATCTATAACTTTTATTTCTTCCAATTTTATCATCATGATCGCACCGATTGACACTGAAAGATAAATTCATATAAGAAGTATAATATAGTGTGCTATAAGTATAATATCGTATGTACTCTATAAATAAAAAAATAATTTGATAAAAAGACTTGAAAATATAAGGTCCCAAAAAATACGTAAATTGTTATAATATATAAACTTTTAAAATATAAATTTAATGTATGTAATTATTTCTATTTCGTTTTTATTTTAGTCTAAACGTAATCAGATCTTGTATTATGGGCTGAAACTTTCCGATTGCCACTTTTTTATTTGTTATTTGAGAAGTCTGTTAATTTGTATTAATAAAAAAATAAAGAGCAGTTCAATTAACACTCACTTCCTTATTTTAATAATGTTTTGTATATGGGAAGATATTAAAATGTATTTCAAACGATTACTGGACTTAATAAGGAATACGTATCACTTTACCACTATTGTTGGAGCAGCGCGATGGAATGAGCTAAAAAAAAAACTAGAGAAGAAGAGGCCTTTGTCCAGCTATGGGACACTAACTGGCCGTTACTTTTTCGGTTAAATATCACTTACGTGCTAGCAACGCCGCGACAGATATGAAGGGTGCTGGACAAGAGTAGTCCAGCAACACGCCAACTGCTAGGTTTGAAGCCACTCCCCCCGCGCGACCCCACCATGCTCCCCAGCATACGCCTAAACCACTAAAAGACAAAATTGATTCAGGCTTAATAATAAAATTAATTTAATAAATTGTCTTAAAACAAATGAAATCAAACTTGCTTACTAGTTAAGTATTATAACGAATGTATACATCTCTTTCAAAGAACAACCATGCTTCATTTAAAATATAAAAAGTATTAACAGAAAGACTTGTTGAAAAGTATTGGTACAAATAAAATATGAAATAAAAACTAAAAGAAAATAATTATATTGAATTGAATATTCGTACCCTAATTTAGCCGGAAGTGCATGTAGTAATAATCTTATTAACAGCACATTGCCATTAAGCGAGGCGGCGTTGAGCACGGCTGCAGCCGCCACTGCCAAGTGCGAGGAGGCGGTGCACGCGCACACGCACGCCGCCAGACACACGCAGGCGAGCGCGCACGCCAGCGCGCACAGCGCCGCCGCGCGCCGCACGCCGCCCCCGCCGCGCGACGACACCAGCGCGCACGCCGCGTTACCGATGACGCAACACGCGCCCACTATGAGACCCGACGTGAACACCTGAAAGGGAGCAACGTTTTGTAAAAATGTTTTATTTTTCCATCATCATTAGATGTTATAAAAGCGCAATCATTTGTTTATTAGTTTAATTTTTTTATAATGTGTGAACTCGTCTAATTCGTAATATATTTTTATTTTTTACGTGTGCGCCTAAAACTAAATCAGTTACAGTTAACTAATCTACATTCTGCCGCAAAACAGCAGTACTTGGTATTGTTGTATTCCGGTTTGAAGGGTGAGTGAGCCAGTGTAATTACAGGCACAAGGGACATAAGATCGTAGTTCCCAAGGTTGGTGGCGCATTGGCGATTTAAGCGATGGGCAACATTTCTTACAATGCCAATGTCTAAGGGCGTTGGTGTCCACTTACCATCAGGTGGCCCATATGCTCGTCCACCTTTCTATTCTATAAAAAAAAGCTAATGTATAAATAACAAAATAAATAAATAATTTCATCCTCAACTTGGTGTTATGATACAAGTTAATAGTTATGTTTAATCTTATTTTATAGGTTCAATTAACCATCTTTATATACAAGTAAATAAATAAATAAAAAATAAGTTGAAATTGATCAGGTAACAAAAATACTATTATAGAAATAAGTACGAAAATTGAGCGCTGTGGAACACTTGCTAAATTAAAGTATAGGAAAAATCATATGTTTATTTTATTAAATAGGTCATAGAATAATATACATGATCAGTGCTTACTTACTGAATCATTTATATTTTCTTCGCACTTCTCTGCGTGAACAATATCGATGCTTGAATTATATTTATCAATCTCTGGTTTTGAATAATCATCGCTGATCTTAGGTATGTCTTCCCATGGAATGTTACTTGCGTTAAACAGCATCGCGTTCTCGGGTAACGATTGATTTACTGGACATGTTTTCCCTTGCATTCGCAGAAGCAGTTCTGGTATCCAGAGGTTCAAGCCGAAGCCTCTAGACAAATAAGTTTAAAGCAATTAAATTATAAAACAATAGAATTAAGTCAGTTCGCAGGAGTGTTAACACGGACAATATTTAATCTTTGGGCTGCTACTTAGAATTTTTTTATAGAAGAACACTTTTTATAGGCTTGACCCTTGGCTTGATCCCAGGACTTCGAGATGCCTTATAAGTTAACTACTAGGCCCACGTGTGAAGCAGGCATTAATTTTCATCATGATAGCGGCGAAACTTACATGTAATCATGTGAACATTTCATTATGATTCTACAAAATTTTCTTCTCATGATAGCTTTGAGGTGGCTTTTTCCCAGCTGTGGGATTATAGGCTGGTACAATATACTACAGAGACTGAAATCAAACTAATGAAATGTCTCTTTTTTCGGATTTATATGCTATATTATTTTGAGGTAATAGCGGCAAAAACATAAACAAACTATATATAAATTTTATATAATAAATCAGATTAAATATATAAAAAAAATATTAAAAATGAAAAATATATATAACTTACGCAGCCATGTTAGCGAAGAACACGAATAATATCAGGCTGGACTTGACGGCGTACATCTTGGAGATGAACATCTTAAGATCCTTCAAAACGCCAATAAATAATGCCCTCGTTCTACTCTGATCTCCACTCAGGGTTTTCGTCATGAAAATGTTATCCTGAATGAGCTTCTTGATCTAAAACAACGGGGATATTGAAATAATCTTTGCCTAATTGGTCTGTCATTTTGGCAACTGATAAAACTGACCAACCGCAGATTAGTAGGTTGCTCACATGTGTATCAACATGGTGAGATTAACCTAAGCCTTCTTCTCAAAAGGAGAGGAAGCCTTAGCCCAGCAGTGGGATATTTACAGGTTGTTACGTTACTTTATTATTTTTGAGTTTGAGTGATAAAAATAAATTGTAACTAATTTCAGCTAAATATTCATAATTAAAGTCACTTGTTGAATTGTGATAGTTCCGCATTATTTTTACAGTTTACAATTACATAAGTAGAGCCGTCTAGTGGTTAGAACACGTGGATTAGAACATAAAGTTGGTTCAAATCGAGGCAAGAAATATTCACTGGTGTTTCCATTTATACTTTAATTCGTGTTTGATGGCGATGTAAATATCGTGAAGAAACTTGCAGGTTTCAAATCAAATCAAATGTATTTATTCAAGTAAGCTTTTAAATAAAACGTTTTTGAATCGTCAATATTTTAACTCTACCATCGTCTCGGAAATAATTCATTTCGGATGGAGGATCAGCGTGGTGGATTTGGTAGAATATAAAGATAAGAAATGGAGGTCCTTTCCGAGCTGGGGGACAATTATATCTTGTAAGATGTTGTAGAAATTTATTACTATCGAACTATTTAGTGTGGATATTTTTAAAACTATTTAAACTAACCTTAAATTCAGACGTGGAACCTTTATTACATTTATTGATATACGCCATTATCTTTAACGCCCTGTCGCTTCTATTTGTGTCAGATAGTAACCTTGGGCTCTCAGGCAGGAACAGGACCCATATCCCCGCCAAAAAGCCTGGTATACTACCCAGAGCCAAGTACAGGCGCCAGGAATAGATGGGCAGCAATGTCGTGTAGCCAGTCAGTTTAATTGGTATAACTAGCCATGCGATTGCTGAAAAAATAAAAATGACAAAAATCTTTTTTCAAAATATAAGCATTGCATTTACTAGATTTGACTTAGACGCGATGGAAGTGGCGAAAGAAACTCAGTCCGATTATTTATTCAATTCAATTATTATTTACAGTGCAATTATTCATATTTCTATTTGAAGTGGCCTGGGTGTGCTCGTTTCATTCCCAAGGTGTGTTATCATCTTAGTACTAACTACTACTAATAACTATTTGAATAGATAATACCATATAACTTTGTAAGGTGAGGAAAATTAACCATTCCTTATATTGCCAATATGCCACCAACCTTGGGAACTACGTTATTAATTTTGTGCCTATAGTAACACTGGTTCACTCACCCTTCAAACCGAAACATAAAAATATATAATATCATAGTATTATTCAAAAGGAACGTCACAAAGCCCTACCAAGTAAGTTCTCTATTTGTGTAGCGATTTTCTTAAATTTTTGGTTGGTTGCTATCGATGGACTTTAGTGATACGTTTTTTTTTTTAAACAAGTAGAGAAGAAAATTTTCGACACACGTAAATTCATATATGTTTTCATAAAAAATTCAATAATTGCAATTTCGACTATTGGAAGAACACTAGTAAGTATTAACACATAATTCAGTGTATGATCGATGATTCATAACTATCTATTTTTTATAATGAATATAACTTAAGTCGTTACTGTATAGCACTTTCACCTTCACACGTGATTTTTTGTCCCGATTTATTTGAAAGTCAACCGTGCTTTGAGGTCATATTTGAATGAACTAAAAAAACTATGATCGCAAATAATTATGGGTGTCTATTTGTTTAAGTGATACCTACTTACAGTCTAGGTGCATCTAGATATAACGGTCATGAGTTACGAATAATACTTATAGAATTTATATACTTTTGAATTCAATTGACTAATCACAATTACTAAGCCGAGGTGGATAGAAAACGAGAATTTTAAGCGAAGTTAGCGTGTTCTGGCCCAGGTTAGTTACAGCGAATACTTAAGCGTGAGAGCCTCTAATGTTTTTTATGTGTAATATAAAAATACATATAATTTTGTTAGTGATTCTATTAAAAATAAATAAATACCAGGTAATATCAGCCAGGCCGCCACGAAGCTCATGCCAGTTATGTCGAGATAAAACTGTCTTCGTTTATATCCAACCAAATCTGATAGATATGTAAATACCAGAGTTGATGGACCACCTGCAAACATTAATATATTTCATCAAAATACATTCATACAACATTAAAACAATATTTTTCTGCACTTGAATATTTAACTACTTAATATATACTGTGTGACATACATATGTCATTCGTGTTACTATAGGCGACGTTCACTGTTATATACATAATATGTTATTCGAGTTGTAATGAGCAACAGTTTCTTGAGTAAACTAGCTAGCAAATGAACGTGTATTTCTTTTTATCCACAAACATCTTAATAAGCACTTAAATAATTATGTAAGTTCATTTAATTGTAATATATCCTATAATTAGAATATATTTATTAGTTTTTTTAGTTAAAAACAAGTTAACATTGTTTACTTTACTGTATACTTTATACTTTATTGTACACCACAAAGAGAAAAATACAAAACATGGATACAGCCTAAATAAAAGTAGCATACAATTATGGCGACCTTATCGCTCGATAGCAATCTCTTCCAGGCAACCAACGGTGTAAGTAATAACTGATAAGATAATAAGGAGTTAAAATTGTATATTAATTAAAAGAAAATGTCTAGCAACTAGACAGTATTAACACGCATTAGCTACCTTGTCAACAATATCTGATAGATATTACTAAATTCGAAAAAATAATAAACGTGGAATAAGCTCCAAACCTTCTCCTCAAAAAGCCTTTAGCCCAGCAGTGGGACATTCACAGGCTGTTACGGTTACGGTTACGGTAATAAACGTCCTGTAGATGTGCCTTTTCAAATTAAAAAATTAAAAAAAATTTGATTAATTCTAGCAAATATTACAAGACCATGTCATTTATATGGTGTTGTAATTAATTTCGAGTCGTAATCAGCCCACGTGTTTGAGCTTGACCTTCCATGTCATAATCCAACAAGCAACAGATAATCTCTTTTTAACGAAAGAACTCTATTTTCAATTGCAATTGTCATAATTCAAATATTATTTTTGACATTGTTATTATTAGCTAAACGATGGACACAACACCGCATATCACACGAAAATAAAAATAAATTCAAAGAAATTCAAATTGGTATTTGTATTATTGTCAGGTAATATTCTTCTAATAGCAAATGCTGTAGCGGGGAGTCTTATAAATGCATGAATCTATACATAAAATAAAGCAGTAGAAACCGTTTGTCTGTATATTGAATAATAAAAACGAGCGTGACAGAACAGGAAATCAAATATTTTTAATATATCGTATTAAATTGTCTTTCACATGGATAAAGTCGCGGGCACCGGCAAGTACTAAAATAAATAAAAATATATTGCCGCTGAAAAAATACTCAAGTATACATGCCAACGCCGTTATAAGATTGGCTTAGTTAAATGTAATGGTTTAGGAAAGAACTCGCACACCGCTATTGTTCCTAGATCAACACAGAAGTCATAAGTTCTAAAGACACATTTGTAGACCTCATTAATAAATCAGCAATACATAGACATGAGTAATTCTTGTAAATATATTTTGTGACAAGCACTCGGGTAGGAGAAAGTCTTAATTGAGTTTTTAAGTTTATTATTTACATTCAAAACAAATAATTCACTAAATCTAATATCAAGTTGTTACAATTGGCAAACATATATATGAATATTCCGTTAATTATTGGTAATGAATACTTACCGATCAGAAAACCATTAATAGACCTCGCGGCTAACAGAAGACGATAATCCGATATAGTACTTTGAGCGAGTAGTATCGTGGAATCAACCAGCAGCGTCATGCTTAGAATATTCTTTCTCCCGAAGACATCAGCAACGATGCCCCAGAAAAATGCGCTGGCAACGCCACCTGATGAGCAACGTTTCGAATAAATTCAAGGGTATCAACTGAGTGTATGTTTTTATTTTAGCTTCATTGAGACGCATGTTTTATAAACTTAGCATTATATCAAATGTAGTGTTTTTTTTTTATAAAAATTAAAAATATATCAGTCTTATCTTAATATTATGTATCGTAATTTTTAACCAAAGTCAACAGTCCCTTGAAGTCAACAGTGCTTACTCCCGTGCCTCAGAAAGCACGTAAAACTGATTGTCTTACGCCTGAAATCGTGTCAGTATTAGCGTGCCGAATAATGAAAGTGGCGAATCTCATGAAAATCAAACAAATGTCGCAAATATTCGTCTTTAATTGCAAATGATAAGTTTGTGCCTCTTCCCAGCTTTCCGTAATTAATATTAGATATTTTTGATTGAAAATTTTAACATTAAAAAGCCACCGTTAATTTTGTAGAAGTAGAAAAACAAATGTCATACTCAGAATACACTTTTGGGAAAATATATAGTTAACAGAAGCTAGGTATTGCGTCATCACTTTTCATGACGTTACTTCAATTAACCAGTTAACAGAAACAAGCTTAAGGAGTAAATTGATCCATAGCAATCGATTCGCGACAATCTCGCCCACAAACAAACGTCTAAAACGTGAGAGGGAGGGGGGGGGCGTGGTGGTGGTTAAATCTATTTTGCAAAGTTAAACTTTGCAACCATGAGAAATGGCGTTTTCTTCTATGTTTGTCAACCAGTTTTCTTTTTTCTTCTTTGGTATTAACGCGCTTTAGAGTTATCAGTAAAAAAATGGAAGTAACCAAGGTAATACCGATGCCTCGACGTTTTACTCACCGCTCATAAACGCCATATTGATCAAACCGGCCTGGTACGTGGTCAGCTTGAGTTCGCACCTCGCCGCTGGCAGCACGTACGACATGACGCAGTTCTGCACGCCGGTAGTGAAGAATGCGCATGCGCACGCGCCGAGCACGCTGCGGCTGAACCGACCATAACCTGCGAACATATTTTTTAATTTTATATATCTGTTAAAAATACTTTTATAGCCATCGCCACTGTAGAGCATAATAAACATTGGCATTGTTAACAATAACGCACTGGTATCAAAGGTGCTTTATTTTTTGCACCCATATTATCACAGAGCATTAATTTAAAGCACATTAAAACAAAATTTATATGATTAACGTTACAATAATTGACGAGAAAGTGGTGCCATGAAGCTTTACCGCCAACAGGATATCTATTATATGACAACAAGGTCACCATGCCATAATTCGCATCATGTCATTTCTATAGATCGAAAGCAATAAATAATATTAAATACAGTTGTAACTAATTCCAATAATAATTGAAGGTCACCAAAGGTCGTATCATCTAACCGCATTTTCTCATCATACAATAAAGCAAGTACTCTATTGAGAGCTCGTAAAGTTTACAACCAACTTATCATCATAATAAAAGGCCAGAACAATAACACCTCGAGATAATATTTAGAAAATCGCCGTATTGTCTAAACATCGACGTTTGAATGAAAACGGTATATAGATATAAATTATACCGAACGCGTTTGGTATGATATAATTATATTTACATAATAAATCTGTTAATGAGGGAAGAATGCTTTGTGTAACACTCATATACTTAACGCTTGTTAATGAGTAATCGATTTATATATAATATGATATGTATAACGAATGACTGCCTCGTTGATTTAGCGAGGTCCTGGTTTGTTTGTTTTTGGTTTTCTGTCGAATTTTATCCCCACTAACCGAGCGATACTGATAATCTTCTGAGAGAATTAATAGAGTCCTGTGTTTGCGGACACATTTGTGCACTATAATTATATGTTCTGCGCAGTTGTCTACTCAGAAGAATGGCTGCCGTGGCTGAAATCAACCAGGACATCGAATTTTTTAAGGTCGATTCCTATAGATCACAAAGTTGTTATTTATGATATTTCATGAAGTAATCATACTATTGTTGGATTTCATAGTAACTAAGAATGAGATAAAAATATTTCCAATAATAACCTGCTTCTTTATATATCCATATTATCACATGGATAACGCATTTGCTACCATGAGATATAGCAAAATATTTTTATTTTCTTTTAACTATCGTGGAAGTATTATCGTCGGTCTAATATAAGTAGTTGGTAGAGCTTTCTGCAAGGTCGTCTGGGTAGGTACCACCCACTCATCAGATATTCTATCGCAAAACAGTAGTACTTGGTATTGTTGTGTTCCGGTTTGAAGGATGAGTGAGCCGGTGTAATTACAGGAACAAGGGACATAAAATCTTAGGTCCCAAGGTTGGTGGCGCATTGGCTATGTAAGCGATGGTTAACATTTCTTACAGTACCAATGTCCAAGGGCGTTTGGTTACCACTTACCATCAGGTGGCCAATATGCTCGTCCGCCTTCCTGTTCTATAAAAAAAAAAGTCTTGCTGTTATACTAAACATCCATCAAAATTCGTCATGGAAGGTCGTGAAATGTCAGAAAGTGATATGCGACATTGACCATAATAATTAAAACTTTACAAGAATACCAAATACAAAATAGTATAACAACATAAGTCGGTTGTGAACATTTCACGGCGAGAATAGCTCTGAATACTGAAGAGAAATGAGATACTGTATTTCCGTGTTTTTGCAGTTACAGGCACAAGGTGTCTTGTGCCCGTAATTACACTGGTCAGTATAGAACCCATGATGTACACATTAACACTAAGAAATTGCCTATACACATATAACGGCCAATGTGTATGGGTGGCCATTTTCTTTTGGCGTCCCCTTCTTAACAATAATAAAGAACTAAATGTTACAATAAACGATAATTATTTTATTATATTTTCATAATTTTATTACATAATGTAACAATGATGACTATATAACACTTGTTATATCATTTTATTTATAACTAAAACTTCAACACAGATATTATTCGAATTGTATATTGTTTTCTGTAATTTTCATTACAGAATTGAAATGCGTAATATTGACGCAATACATGCTTATTTAAAATGTAATCTTACGTATGAAAAATAATTAATTATACTTTGGAAAGATCGATTGTTTTAATCATCAAATCATGTTTCTTATCGCTTGATTTGAACATACTAGTTTAAATTGTGTTATATTTACATTGTCAATTTATTGTAAAATAGGAACTTTTTATAAACACACACACACATCATATGTTACTCACCTTTCTCTACTTTCACACACAAAACAATACTTTTTTGTATGTGATAGAAATCTCTCAATAAATGTTCTATTAACACACTTACAACTCTCTTATGCTAAGCGACTATTTGAATTTAATATTTTTTTAAATTAATAATGTCGACGGGTCAGTTGACGTGGTTAGTTGATACTTGCCTTTCGCGCCAAAGGTTGTGGATTCGATTCCACCCAGGACAGACATTTGTGTGTATAAACATGTCTGTTTGTCCCGAGTCTGGGTGTAATTATATATATTGGAAAATATATATATATACCGGTTGTTGTACTATGGAAACCAGACAACAAATATACTACTTTTCTTTTGTGAATATATATATATATATAGTACAAGCTCTTCTTTGTTTGGAATCAGATGGCCGTGTGTGAATAATGTTCCAGGATTTTAATATTATAAACCACACCTAACTAGATCATTGTTCCCTTCTTTTATATATACCCTAAGTTATGTAATGCCATCCAGATCTATGACTGTAATAGACATCAGCTCCACTCATACAAGTGTCTTTCCTATATTTCAGTTACTAAACTAATATTGTAACATAAGATCTTGTACTTCTGAGGAGAAATTAAGATTTATTATAAACGTTAAAGATTGGTAGACTGAAAACTGGTACTTTTATGTATATTAGCCATCCTGTACATCGCCATCCCATCCCTTAGATAATCTCAAAATTGACTTAATAATTATAAGGCACCCATTGTCTTATCTTTTATATCTGCAAGAACTTGATTTCATAAATTGTAATTGTTTAATATTAATTCGTTAAGACATTGGCTGTCACGTTTATAAACTGAATCTTATTACTTATATTATAAATACGAGGGTTCGTGTATATGTGGTCTGTCGAACTGAGGTGGCTCACTAGCTAAAACGCTTAACCTCAACCGAAGGTAATCGGTTCAAACCAGTTTTCATGTGCTTAATTTTTATTTTTAATTCATGTTTGGTGGTGAGGTGAAGGAAAACATAATGAGGAAACCAATATCAGATGTATTTCTGTCATATAGGTATAATCCAACCTAAATTGGAGCGTGGCGATAGAAGCTCTAAATCTTCTCCTCCAAAGGAGGTAGAACCTTTCCAAGTTGTTATTTTTTTATTTTTCTATCTTTGGCACGGCTTACCGATAGTAAATAAGGCTTAAAATACTCAAAACATGTCCATATGTCCCTTGTACCTGTAGGTACCCTTCAAAGTATTGCTGTTTAGAGGTAGAATAAGTTGTACCTAGCCAGACTTGCTTGTACTAAGCCATTATAGGCTTTGGTTATATTTTAATACGTATGAGATAAAAATAACTTTTAAATGTACGCCTAGTAAGTTAGGGCTGTAACAATTATGTTTATTTTCAACACGACCCTTTATGTTGACATTACATTAAGCCCGAACGGGTAGCGCAAATAATCACAATCAGTGTCAACATTCCAACACCATGCATATAGTATTAAAGGCAAATATAACTAATGAAGGTTTATTTATCGTTACCGTCAAAATCTAGACATAACGATTTACAAATACGTCTCTATATAAATCTCTATACTTTCAGAGGTTCAGTGGTTAGAACAAGTGAATTATAACCAAAGTACACTGGTTCAAAAGGGCAAGCAATACTTGGCGTTCATATCCTTAATTTGTGCATATAATTCATCTCGTGCAGACATGAAAGCATTTTTAAGGAACCTCTGTATTTGATGAATTTCTGGCTCACTTGTTACAGGAATTAGAGTAATATCTCGAGAATAGCTGTTAATTAAATTACTAATATTTCTATTTCCCCCTTAAATGAACTGGTCAGAATCGAAGAAGCAAGTTTCATATTCCTAGATGAGCAGTTAACCGTTAAGCTCTTATTGAGAGCTTAAATTACATACCTTTGTTTATTTAATCAAATCGAATGAAATGTCTCAATATTTTAAGTTTACGACTGTTTTGAAAAGAAGACCCTAGCGAGGAGAAACGGAAGATACCAAAAATCCAAGCATCCTTAACCAATAAGTATGATATCAATGAGTGAAAAAATTTATTGATTAATTGCATTTTAGAAAAATAAAGTGGTAAATAAATTATAATTTCCGGTATTATATTATATTTTATACTTATACCATTGATTAACGTTCTCTGTACTTCATACGAGCGTAAAGCAGAGGTTATTAGTTAGTTTCTATAACTAATAATAACAGTTTATCAGCTTTTCTGATTTTGTTATTGAGGCAATACATCTATGTATGTCTTAACATTTTCAGCAATCACGTCCTAGAGCTAATACGAATATGAATGCTTCGGAAGGCTCTTTTCTGCATATTGAATTTCAATGTCCCATAACAACAATCCATATGACATAAGACTATGAAACTGCTTAAGCTGAACCTGCGGCTTAGCTCGCGCTGAATTCGGTTTGTGACAAAAATTCTTGTATTTTATATATATCATTTTGGACTTTGGAATCCCCTTCTTATAAAAGATCACGCACACATAGATTCATATATATTGTATACAGGCGAATTGGGAATTCATTTTTTATATCAGTCAAAAAGTATTAGCCAAATTCACATTAAAATAAGTAAATAATATTCGAAATGCTAAACAGCTTATTTCGTTCTTTAAATTTCCTACTTCTCTATATATATTTTCTTGTAGTTTTATACGTTACCACGGCCACTGGTTGCAAGAAAGCCCTAACGTTTAATTCTAATTACACAAGCTCTATAAGGAAAATGCAATTAAAATGACAAATATTCCTTGCGTATTTCATCAGTCGAATGAGACGTAGATATAATTAAGACACGAGCGCGACAGGGACAAATGATGCCACAGTGAAAAACAAGACAGGTATCCGTATAATACTTTCGCCGAAAATACAAGAAAAAAATTGTTTTCCGTGGAATCGAACCGGTTTGAATGTTTTAACATTTTTGGAGTTACATAATTTCTTTTTTGAATTCCATTTTTGGTGTCGAACGATTTATTCCGAGCAAAATGATGCAACTTTGAACGAAAACATATTCACATAGGAATTATCATTCTGGTACGAATATGTAAAATTGTATTTACTTCTTGATAGGGCTTTGAATGTACATTACATACATTACATTACATACATTACAGGGCTTTGAAAAAGCCCGTTTTAAAAGGGCTCTCATCACTTATTCTACCGTCAAATAGTACTTTATATTGTTGTGTTCCGGTTTTAAGGGTGAATAAGCCTCAAAATATATAGCATCAAGTTGATGGCGTATGGACGAATAAGGGATAGTAAAAGGGATGCCAAGGTGCTGACTCCGCACACTAAATCCTTCTTTGACTAAGGTATTCGTATCTGTTATTAAATACTACATATATTTTTAACTTTAACAATTAATAATTTTTGATCTTTTGTTAAAAACAAATCAAGCTGATATATACGAGTATATAGATAAGAAAAAGGCGTGGATTTAGTATTTATTGATTTTCTAGTAGAAATTAATTGTAGTTGAGTGACTTTATTTGTAATTGAAACGCTTGAAAATAGATACTAAAGTGCTTCTTGCCGGTTTGCAGTAGAATCTATACTTCTCTCTTCTATCTTTAAATTTACAACCTTACATTTTCTGGGAGCTTTGCATTTTATTTAATCCTGTAAAATGACGATTCAGAAGCTTGTAAGGGCCTACTTAAATAAAGTGTATTTTGATATTTCTACAAAATATCATTACATACATAACATAGGTGATGTTTTAGAATATCACAACACACATGTGAATCGAATAGCAAGGCAAATCACGTTCGAGTTGATGACGTCAGAGTGTTCACTAAAAATGTTACATCTGATGTATTTTTATCTGTTATTTTAATCATTTTATCTTACACCAATAAATGCCAATTCAAATGCCTATGTAATATATAATATCCATAGCCATCACTAACTAATTCTCTTTATGTGAATAATTTGATTTGTATGTTTATTTTTTTATGAACTTTTTAAAATCAATATCAATGGCATAGAATCAAGGAACTTCCTGTAAATGATATCTCATTAATATGCATTTTTTAATATTGTAGGTGGACGGGCAAATAGGCCAGCCTATGGTAAGTGGTCACCACCACGCCCGTAGACATTAGCGATGTAAGCAGTTTGAACCGTTCCTTCCATCGCCAATGCGCCACCAACCTTGGGGACCAAGATGCTATGTCCCTTGCGCCTGTAGTTACATTGGCTCACTCACCATTCAAACCGTAACGCAACAATTCTAAGTAGCAATGCTTAGCGGTAGAATATGTGGAGAATGTGTTGTGGGCCTGCCCTACCATTTTAACAAAATTTCGTAAATAAATAAACAAATTTGACACCTTTAAAATTCAATCATTAAACATACTTTCAAATATATTTATTGCATTCGTTATTTAAAACACGTCTAAATTCAATATCGATCTTCTTAACAACATTTATTTGCAGTCGGGTATATTTGTGCTCATTTTTTAGGGATCCGTACATAAGATGTAAAAACGGACTTTAACACTGGTGTCTATCCGTCCATCTCTACGTTCATTTTTTATATTTGTACACCTAAACGACACCTAAACGAAAATTCAAAGTTTGATGATTCCTGCGAGAAACGCAATAACGGTACCCTTTCCACACAAATCCGTCTCTCACTTCACTCGTATTTAAACAATACCGTACCGTAACCGGAATTCAGCCACACGTATATTCCACCAACCCGCATTCGAGCAGCGTGGTGGAATAAGCTCCAAACCTACACCTCAAAAAGGGAGAGGAGGCCTTAGCCCAGCAGTGGGACATTAACAGGCTGTTACTGTTACTGTATGTAAGCTCAGCTTAGTGATCAGAGCTATATGACACGTCACCGGCCGTGATGTCTCCAACTCTATCTAATGTAATATCTGTAATATATGTAAATTGTCCTTATACATATATAGCATCTACTGGACATATTATACTAATCCCAGGGTATTTTTGTGTCAAGAAAATTAAGGGATGTCAATGTACGATACATTCCAACATCCCTCTGAACTGTCATAATTCTGATCTGACAAGTCTGCTAACTAGCCTTTGAAGAGCATGTTATAACTAGTTACTAGAATAATACTTTTTTGACAGCCTCGTTGGTCTAGTGGGTAGATATAAAACCACTGATCCTGGACTCAAATCCCAGGTCGTAAAGAAGTATTAGGTGCTGCTGTCGAAAAATCTCAATAGCTGCCCTGAATCCGGAAGTTGAAAGACACTCTCGTACCTCGGAAAACACGTTAAACCATGTGTCTTGTGCCTGAACTCTCTCTGGCCGTCCTATCGAATTATGAGAGTTAGGGAATAGAGGGTGCACTTGTGTATGCGTACACACTTGTGCACTATATGTATACTAGTGTATCCTGCGCTGGCTTGCAGTTGCTTGCTTGGCAGTTGGCTTATCTCTCTTGAGATTGGCCGCCGTGGCTGAAACCGCTCAGGAAGACATCATCAGTACTAATAGAGATATAGAATACTGTTAGAGAACAACTATATATCAAGTGATCATTATTCAGTAAATAATTATTATAATGATACTGATACGTGCTACAATAATTATTATTATACGTATCAGCAAACGATACAGAATTCAGAATTGCTAAGTACTAATTTCTATAATTTATATCTTTCTCCAAAAATGAATTATTTTCATACCAACTTTCATCCTCTTTATTATATGACTTATATTTTAATCTCATATTTATATTATTTCAACACCTTAGGAAATATTTAAAAAAAATCTTTCCTTAGTGCTAACCTACTGTGTAAAAGGAACCTGTATGCAAACTTTCACGGTGCTGGTCATAGTTTGGGTTAGATATGTCAATCAGTCAGTCAGTTATATTTAGATAGGCAAAGACATAACAGTATATTAATCTCCTCTATTTGTCGACTGTTTTTTTGTTATTTGGTAACTATTATAAATTAACGTAGAAAAGAAAATTTTCTTATCAAGACATGCGAATACACCGCACCGAAAACTACCCATTAGGAAAACTATATTTTTATTTAGGAGTTATTATGTTATAAAAAGAATCATCAATGAACTTGCAGACTAACGTATCATTAGTGTAAACATACAGAGTAATTCATAACCCAAATATATCATTGACACTGACAGTAACAATCATAGCCATAACAGTCTAGAAAGTTAATGAAATTAAAACAAAATCGCGTCGCTATTACATTTTCCACAGTAACTAACGCCATCTGTTATAAATTTTCCGTACTCACCGGCCGCGTCCAAAGCGGTTTCATAGTCGGCGATTTCTTGTGGCTCCTGCTCTCCCGTGCCTCGGGACGCTGTAATAAAAAGAAAAAGCTACATTCCTAGACCTGTTTCGAGATAATCGCCCATAGAAATGACTGTTTCGATTCATTGAATGTTTTATCCCCTTCTTTGTTATTAATACCAGATCTGTTTGTGTGTAAATGAGAACACATAGAATGATTTTTATTTATAAACTATTTGAATATCTACACGTACAACGATAGCGATAGCGACTAGACAAACTATTTGATCTTCAAAATGACTTAGACAGACCTTTGAAAAATATATTTGATTTATAAGCGGATAAGCCAAAGGACTATCAGATGGTAGGCAACTTAAGTATTGTAAGAATCGTCAGCCATTCCTTACACTGTCAATGCGATGCCATATATCGAAGATATATCCCTTGTGTACGTAATTAGACTCATCTTCAAACCGGAATAAAGCAATACAAAGTAACACACGGTAGGTACTGATGTATAATGGTGGAATAGCTGACGAGTGGGTGGTACCCAGACGGGCTATGTAAAAAACCTATGTATTCGAAACACGTCCTCGTATCGTTGAATTGAGATAAATATTAATCAGCATAAATGTTTAGTAAATATTTTTTCCCTTACCACCGGTGAAAAATCGTAAATTAAATTTATAATTTCACGGTTTTCAATTATTAATTACGGGGTTTACGAATTAGTAATTAATAATCAGTATTTATTGCCTGTATAACGTTTAGGCAATGATTACATTACTGTTTTATCAATGCGTTTACACCATGTACGCGATAAGACGCTATTTTTTTAAACAAACTGTGAAATGTATGAAACTATGTTTTTTTTTAAATAAACATTTTTTTTTTAATACAACGTATTAATATTTTATAACAAATTTCTTTCTATTTCCTAGGCTGAATAGCATTTCTTTTTTTATATTTCCTAAAATACACGAATAATTTAAAAAAAAATTAATAAATGATTGTAGCCACCAATTTATAATATAGTTTAACTAATCATTTAAGTTAATTGATCATGTCAATAATAAAAAAATGTAATATAAAAAATATTAACACAATTAAAATCAATTACCAACACTAATAAAAAAATAAAAAAAACTTTTTCATGAACATCATTAAATGTAATCTTTGCCCGTAAAAATACACCACTGAAAAAAAAAACTTACGCGTCTCCTTTGGCGCGACTTTGCACACCATCTTCGAGAACACAATGTGCCGGCCAGCGTCCACGGCGCGCGAAACTGCACTAACCGACTTACCGACGCTACAGCATTTCAGAAGAAAGGCCTTCTCATGTGAACTTATACTAAGCGTGTATTAGATTTTTTATTAAGCTTGTTGGTGCTGTGATGTGTAGATGACAGTTTAGGTGGTTTTTTTTATTAAACAGAAATTAGGTCGTACGAAATACATTCGTTTTCAATTGTGTATATTTAAATTACTAATATCTCGCTTGCGGTTTCGCGCATGACCTTTTCCGTATTCATATTAACGTGTAAAGAAAATTTCATAATGATCGGTTGGATAGTTAAGACGAAAAATCGTAACAAGCAAACTCACTTTCGCATTTATAATTTTAGTTAGGATTACTTATAATATTATATTATTTCAATTTTGTTAGAAAAGATATAATGACAGTTTGTAAATAACGAATGTAGTAGTTATCATGTGGATTTTTTTTCTTGGAATTGTGTCGGACATCTCGACTGATCCATTAGTGCAGTTAGCAGTGACCCTATATTCCGGGGTTTCGGGTTCGATTCCCGCCCAGAGTCTATTGTATTATGTATTTATATCAGTCGGCTGTTATCAATAACACAGGCATTAAGTTGCCTTAACCTTAGGAACAGACGATTGTTTTTATTTATTTATTTCTTTATTATATTATAGAGCCGAGCAAATGAGCCACCTGATGGTAAGTGGTCACCAACGCCCATAGACATTGGCATTGTAAGAAATGTTAACTATTGCTTACATCGCTAACGCGCCACCAACCATGGAAACTAACATGTAAAAATAAACAAAAAATATAGAGATCTCTACTTCTATGACGTATGATTAGTAGTGTCTACATACTACTGTCTAGCCAAATCTTCGCTGGAAAAGTAATCAATTATGATATAATATGTGAGTACAAGAGAGTACAATTAGCTATAGAGGGAATGTAAGACACAGCTTTTCTCTATAGAAATTCGTCTTGCTATTCCAAGAGGGATTATATATAATACGTCATCGATATAGTCTTTCGAGATTTAATTTTCTACGTAGTACTATTTTAAAAACAAATTAATCCAAAGTATCTATACATATTATTAATTACTTATGTCTATCTAATCGATATTAAGATAATTTCTAGAATTTCTATGAAGCTTAAGAGTATTTAATAAATCATACTAAAAACCTGCGGAACCTGCACGACGAGTAAGGAACTCCTAGAAATTACATGCAATCTATCTATAGATAATAATCTTTTATCTATTGATAATCTATTTAAACTGTTTTTCTAATGTGAGATTTACTTTTAACAAATTTAACTATAATCTAATGCATAATTAAAATTATTATTTTTATTACAATTTCGCCGAGATGGCCCAGTGGTAAGAACGCGTGAATCTTAACCGATGATCGTGGGTTCAAACCCGGGCAAGCCATACCGAAGTTTTTCATGTGCTTCATTTGTGATTATAATTCATCTCGTGCTTTTCGGTGAAGGCAAACATCGTGAGGAATCCTGCATGTGTCTAATTTCACTGAAATTCTGCCACATGTGTATTCCACCAATCTGCATTGGAGCAGCGTGGTGGAATAAACTCCAAAGCCTTCTCCTCAAAAGGGAGAAGAGGCCTTAGCAGTGGGACATTTACAGGCTGTTACCGTGATATAGTGATTACAATTTCAAAATTTAAAATAAATAAAATCCCCTTTCTTAAAGACATACTCAATCCAGGTGCAGTTACATTTGTATCGGTAGAGCAACTAGGGTGTGAATGAGTAACTTTTTACTCAGTGGTAGGGTCTTGTGCAAGCTCATCTGGGTAGGTACCATCCACGGCATAATTATTATTCTTGTTCCGGTTTGAAGGTTGAGTGCTCCAGTGTAACTACAGAGGCACACGGAGCATTATAGGGATGTTTCTTTGGGATCTTACAATGCCAATGTCTATGGGCAGCAGTGACCACTTAGGCCACATCAGGTGGCCCGCTTGGCAGTCAGCCAATGTAATACAGCAAAGAAAGAGAATCAGCAGAACCTGGCATCTGACTTTCCAGTACACCACTTAATAAAAAATGAAAAATACGAGATATATCTGTGTCTGACATTTGATATTCTTGACATTTGATATTTGATAATTATGATCAGAGGCAACTAATACACATATTATAAAAGTCCTTCAGACCGATTTCGGCCACGGTGGCCGGTCTCAAGAGAGATTAGCCAACTGCGCAGGAGATATTATAGTGCACAAGTGTGTGAGCAAACACAGTACACGGAGTAAAAAGAGCTGAAAAACTGAATAAATTTTTACGACCTGGAGTATGCGTCCAGGACCTGGAGGTCTGCTGCCTTACATCTAACCACTAGACCAACGAGATTTTCTTTTCTACCATATAAGTGCAATATAATGTTGATGGATATCATTAAATCTGAGTGGAACGCTTCTTTTTTCCCCGATGATAATATAACTACTTTTGCGTTTGAGGTTTGCAATGATAATAAATTACCTCTGTTTTATTACGGTTATATTTGTCACTTTACGGTTATATTTATTACTTTAACAAATAGACACTACGGTAATTTACTCTTTACCTAATGTTTATAAATGATCTAATTAATTATCAAACCACTTTTAACTTTTTACAGTAATATTAATTGAGATTTCTACTTTCAATATCCAATAATAGGCGGTTGTGACTACTTACCATCAGGTGGCCAATCAGCCAGTTCACTTACCAATTTAAAAAAACATATACACAAATAAAAATATGTTTTAGCGAAGGATAAATCCATGAGAATCATTCCATGATGTCAATAAAAAAGAATAGTAGTTATCTAAAATGCAATATTGCACCAATCCTGCAAAAAGAGGTAAACAAGTTTATCATCTACGAGTATATTGTATTTTTAAAATTAATCTTTTACTTACCAAGATTTTCGTAAGACGATTTAAATTAACAATTTTAAAAGTTAAATCATAATATTATTATATACATACATATATATAATGGTATACTTAGATATCGATTAAGTATTTCAGGGAAGTAGATGAAATATAATACAATTTGTAATAATACATAATTTCGAAGCCAAGTGCTACGAAATGACTCATTTTTTTATTAAAGTGTAATATCCACTTTAAAAAAATATATCGGCTGACGTTTTATATAATAATGATTATTCTTTTCAATCAAAACCATCGCGTCAATTGGATTAAAAATGAACATAGCATATTATATTGGAAGCAAATAATTCAGCTCTTGCAACATCATTTATAGAAATAGTAAGAATAATAAATTGCAATCAAAAACATTTAAAGATCATTATGTCAAATTTTAAAGAATATCTTAGATTTTATATTTTGGTAACCATACAACTTTAAACAAAATATCAAGTTGATTTTATAAAAAGATAAACAGTGTTTTTGTATGTTAACCATATATACGGTTAAAAACCCAATAGAAATATGACGTAGATTAATGAATTGTCAAACTCTAATGGTTACACTTTTATTAGACCCCTGTTAACATTACATATACACATCAGTCATTTCTTCGAATAAATCGACACTATATCAGTCAGTTATATAGATTCTAAATTACTAACAAAGACACGACAAATTGAAGGACAAAATAAAATTAGCATTTATCTTGCAGAGTATATAAAATCTAAACTAATTTAATTGGCCGACAATCCCTTACCATTTAAATAACAATAAACAAAAACAAAAGAAAATTAAAAAAGCAAAACAAATATCCCATGAATGCAAGACATAGGATACAAACAGATCTAAAAGTAGCCTAGGAGTCAAACACCTTTAATGGCTAGACTATTCTTAGGATCAGCTAATGTGCCTAGCTCAGGACCGCCGATAAATTATGTATCGCTATAAATAAAACAGAGGGCGTCTATAATTTTGATAAAAATCATCGTATGTTTCAAATAAGATTTTAATCTACTAATAATGCACTGTAAAACATTATCAATTTTTTCTATCTTTATCTTTTTCAGCTTTCTCATTGGTAAAGATACGGATAGCCTGGGTGTATCTCGTCTGGGGTGTAAATGATAATTTACACTCTAGATATACCGAGCAAGTTATCGGTCGTTGACAAATGAGCCAGAGAGCCAATTATAGTATCGTCACTTTATCGCAATCGAATCGAAAAGTATTCGTTGCCGTTATGCCGTTTTCATATTCTATTTACATTACGGAAATGTCGAAGTTGAATCTGAATAGAATAAGAAACGTATCATAACCATTATCAATTTGTAGACTTGTTCCACATTTTCATTAAGAATACAATACGAATTATGCCTTTACTTGACATAGGATTCGCAAAGTATATCGCATGTGTTATAATGGCCGTAAAATTTAATTATAATAATAATGCCCTCAAGAGAGATTAGCCAACTACGCAGGTTACGATATTATAGTGCACAAGGGTGTGCGCAAACACATGTGCACTCTCTATTCCTTAACTCTCATAATCCGATAGGACGGCAATCCGACACGACTGGAAAGAGTTCAGGCGCATGACCAACGGCTTTACGTGCTTTCCGAAGCACGGTAGTGTACACACTTCCAACTTCCAGACTCCGGGCTGCTACTGAGAATTTTCTGACAGCCAATAACTTTTTAACCAACGAGGCAGTTGAATTATAATCCAATGTGTGGTATAAGGAACATACTTATTAAAACGACATACAGTTAATTAGTAGCAATTAGGAAGATTTTTATAACACCTGTTCTATTTCATATCTAAATAGGAGTCGACCCCCAAGTATTTGTATCCTTCAACATCAACCGCTTCCATCATGATGGGTACACTTCTTCTTAGTTTACCCAAAATATGTCGAACGTTGCTCGATAAATAACATTAAGGAGATCGGAGTGTTTAATATTAGAAATAACTCAAAACAATTACATAAATAATAAATGTTATAAAAACTTAATTTCGTAGAAAAAAAATATTTATCTTATTATGTTAGATGATCCGGAGAATTATGATTTATTGATTAATTCTTTTCATTTTTTCAATGCGATGATATTATCCGTTTAGCGTTACTCATTACAAAAATATCTGTATTTTAATATTTTTTATTATTTATTACTAGCAGTATCGTTATAATTATCAAATAGATCAATTAATAAATTCTTATTATTGTTTTATAAATTCATATTTTATGAGCTATAAGCAATTTAATCTCGATGTATAGCCGATTCCAATAACAAAAAGACAAATAAACAACTTTGACCTTGAATTGACGCGATATCATTGGTCGAGATTTTAAATTGCATAATATATCGCTATTTACATATCGCATGGAATATGGAAACCTAAGGTTTAGTTATCTTCACTCCTTCTGCCATTGGAATATAATACAGTCTTGTTTACTACTTTTATTTTTTTTAAAAAGCTAAACTGAAGTAACAATTTCATATCAACATTAAAAAAAAACCAATAGAAGTATGACGTCGATTCATCAAATGACAAACTTGAATGGTTACTACTACTGGTACTGGTACTTTTATTAGATCCCTGTTAACATTATATATTCACATCAGTCATTTCTTCGAATTTATCAACATTAATGTTTTGGCTTGAATTCAGATGAAGAACAAAAAAAAACTTCTTTACAATATTTGTGCAATGTGTGCCCAGTAGACGAAATGTTTATTGCAAATTGTATCGTTGTAGCAAAATCTCATAGTTATGTCAATTGAAGTTTTGTTTATAAAACGAAACTCAAATTATTATATAAAAATGGTTAAAAAGTGATAAGCGACATATAATATTTAAAGGATAAACGCATCAAATTATCTTATCGTCGTAGGTCAGTTTTCATTTTACGAGTTAGGGACGAATTGAGTTCTTACACAGCAGGTCAGCTTAAACTCCAGACACTCACGAGTTATTGTATTGTAAAGGAACAACAACAATGTTGCTTTGTTCCGGTTTGAAGGGTGAGTGAGCTAGTAATTACAGGCTCTGGACATCGATATTAGATCTCTTGGAGAACGACGCACTGACGGTGCAAAAAGTAGCTTAAATGTCTTTTTTCTATTGTAGGCAGACTGGCAAGTGGTTACCACAGCCCATCGACATTGGCGGAAAATGACGAACCAGACACTCCCTCTCACCCCAACCTCATACACGAAGCCTTGGGCGGAAACTAGTTGCGTAAATTTTTCTAACTGCACTTCTATATCATTACATTATTATCTATGCATATAATTTTAATAATTACTCGTATAGATTCTGTCGTAAATAAGTCTGACTACTATTAATAACCTATTAAAATAATTATAATAAAAAATCTTTAACGAACATGCTTCCAAATTACATATTCAGTCTTGTTTTTGACCGTAACCTCCTAATCCTGTGTCAAAACTTTGTTATAGTAGTATAAATAAGACGGCAATTACAAGTAAAAATGCATTATTTTCATAAGCTCTTTTGCTTTGCATGCTACTTGTATGCTACTAAATAGTTTATGCTGAAAATAAGCATGCTCTTTTACTTCTATTATGTATCATGCATATTCCATCAATTATGCTTGAAAATTGTATTTTCTAGATTAATCGATCGATTTCGATTTCTATAAAAAATATACTATAAATTATGTTATATATATAATCATATCATTTCAATATTCCTTAGATGCAATTCTCGCACAGCAATTATTTATATGTAATACAAAACTTGTGCTATGGAAGCCGTCAAATGACTTTCTCTAGGCAAATTAGTGATATTAAAATCGAATTAGCTATCGTAATAAATGGTAAAGTACGAACATTGAGTTAAAGTATAATGTAGTACCATGTTAATGTTGTTGTTAGCAGTCTCGTTGGTCTAATGGCTAGATGATAAGTTAGTATATCCCAAAGTCTTGGGTTCCAAAATATCAGGGTAATAATTTTCTTATTTTTTTTAAATTCATAGATAGGCTGGCAAATGTCCCACTGGTGGTAAATGATCACCATCGCTCATACACTTACACTGTTAATGAAAATTAACAATTACATAACCAACGTACCACCAACCATGGTAACTAATATATTAACCCTTAATGCCAAAACACAATAATACTGCTTTAAAACTTTTATTGGTCCTACATGACCTACATCGAATCTTAGCCTCAGAACCTGCAGACTTCTAAGCTAGCCACCGCACTGATGAGATAAAATATTTAAAGATATTTGCAAATAAATCTAGAGAGTTTTTCATTCGACTTTCTAGTTTCCCTTAAGTTATAATATGCCTGGTTGCGTTAAGCCCGTATATGGCCTCGAACCGTATAGTAGATAATAATTATGAGATGGTGATTGAGTAAGTACGTAAATAGTGTTTTGCTAATTTATATAACGTCCTAGCGGATAGATTGTGAGATGGCATCTATTTGTATTTTCAGTCAATGTAGTCGACGTTTTACGTTTGATATTCTCATTAGGGACAATGAATAAATCTCTGATATAACAATTAGTTGGTGTCGAATAATATGTAACATTACTATCAAAGAAAGAGGAAGGTTAGACCGGCCGAAAGTCAAAGAAAACAATAGGATTCATGCCTTTTGGAAGAGTAATATAATTTAATAATGGGTTTTATTTTATGAAGTAGACGGAATGACTAATTGGTCACCCAATGGTAAGTGATCACCATTGACCATAGACATTGACGATGCAACAAATAGTAACCATGTCGTACATGGTTGATGCCCCACCAAACATAGGTGTTGGTTGTGTTGTGTTCTAATACCTGTAGTAGTAGTAAACTAATCACTCACCCTTCAAATTGAAACACAACAATACTAAGTATTGCTCCTTAGCAGTAGAATACCTGATGTATGGGTGATATTTACCTACGCAGACGGGCTTACATAAAACCCTACCAAGTCAATATATATATATATATATATATAGTGTAGGTTACTATATACATACAATTTGAAACGTACTTTGTTATTTTCTATCAAATATTCTAAGTAATATGACTGCCATTATTAATAAGAATATTAAGCAAACTTCGACATAATATAATATATCCATAAACATTTAATAAAATCTAATATATCTGTAATAATTTTACAAAACAATTGCATCCTCGTGCCCCGCCAATCCCTTAGCGAAAAGAAAAAGTATCAACATCTCCTTAGCTATCAGGTTTCAACCGGCCTGGGGGTTTTTATAACAATATTTATATTATATATTTTTATTATAATCATTAAGAAATAGCATAAAGATTGATAATTTGCATTATTATGCTTAGTCTAATTACTGTAATAAGCGTGTCCAAAAAAAAGGTTAGTTGACATTAGTGTTATTTTAATTATTATTGACATTAATGTGATTTTTATTATTTAGATATTAATGTGATAACGATATTAATAAAAAATAATAATAAGGACAGTCAGCCTGTTAGCAATAGTAATAAGGTTTTATAACTTTGCATGCTAGTGTATAGTAAAAAAGGCCTGTTGTCCTTTTCTAGAAGGTTTGGGACTTACTCCACTACGCTACTCCAATGCGGGTTGGTGGATACACATGTGGTAGAATTTCTGAGGAATTAGACACGAACAGATTTCCTCGCGATGCTTTACATTTCCGCCGAGAACGAGATAAATTATAAAATATTATTAGTATGTGTTGGTTAATATTAATTCAAATATCTCATTCAGTTTCACTCAAAAGGCGAAGCTAAAATTTTGCGCCTAGTTTTAGAGTTGAAGATAATTTATATAATCTAGTATACTTTATATCGGATTTTTTATAATTTTCGTTGAAATGAGTTACAAATTCCTCCATTCTTTATATTAACCTATTAAAATAACTCGTTTAAACATTTTTATATAATCGTTTTATTTTTGATATAATTAGTTTAATAATAATAATGTCCTCTAGACCGATTTTGGCCACGGCGGCCAATCTCAAGAGAGATTAGCCAACTAAACAGGAGATATTATAGTGCACAAGTGTGTGCGCAAACACAGATGCACTCTCTATTCCATAACTCTCATATTCCGATGGGACCGCAATCCGACACGACCGGAAAGAGTTCAGGCGCAGGACCAACGGCTTTACGTGCTTTCCGAAGCACGGGAATGTACACACTTCCAACGTCAAGACTCCGGGCTGTTACTGAGAATTTTCTGACAGAAAAACCCAATAATTTTGTATTGGCCCGACCTGGGAATTGAACCCAGGACCTCCGGGTCTGCGGCCTTACATTAAGCCACTAGAGCAACGAGGCAGTCAATTAGTTTATTGTAATTATGAATATCATAACTTTTACTGAAAGTTAATTTTTTTTTATTAAACAAACTTTGACGTTTGAAAATTAATCAAGCAAAATAATTATTTAATTTGATTTGTATTTTTACTTTTAAGTCCCTATATTTGAAGGCAATATTTTTACCGACTATGAAGTAGGGTTTGGATCCCCGTCACGATCCCGTGGCGCTCCTCATTAAGACGGAAAGGGTACCTGGCTGGTTTTTTAGTGGGTATTCCAATGATCAGGGTGCACTCGGTGCCTTGGACACCGGCGAGCCCCACATACCCCCCCACACTTCCCGTGGGGGAAACGCATAACGCATAACGCAGGACGTCTCCTGTCTCGGTTTTTCTGTGGAAGAACACGAAAACAGTTTCATTTCTTAAAAGTTGACGCAGTTTTATCCAATCTTCAACCTTTTCGAAGAGTATTTATTTTCAACAAATAAATGTGTTTCTTATTCTATCAAAAAATCGCAATGAAAATGCACTAGCATTTTTTTATTTCCTCAGACAAAGACGAACGTTGCTAATTTTTTTTTCAGCCTTTTGCCGTCCACTGCTGCACGAAAGCCTCTTCCATAGAACGCTAACCATCCCGATCATGGGCAGTCCGCATCCATCCCGTACCTGCCACCTTTTTTAAAATGCTAATTATAAATATGAAAAAAAGAACGCGTTCCCGTTTCATAATCTTTGTAACTTACATAACTGTTATTGAAATTAAAAAATGTCCGTTGCGAAGTACGATGTAATTACTCGTCCGGGAATCGAAAACCAGTACTGTACAGCATGATATACACATCGTAAATCAACTCGACGGACGGCGCACCTTGACTTTGAACTTGAACAGGCGGGCGGAAAAGTGATATTGCGTAAGCAACAATATTACTTAAGTTTTGGCCAACATTTATTTATATTAGGATCGCGGGTGTACGATTTTTTTTATAAAATATATGTATATAGGCCAAATGATGATAAATGGTCACCACCGCCCATAGATACTGGCGCTGTTAGAAATATTAACCATTCCTGACATCGTCAATGCGACACCTATTAAATAAATTCGTCGCTTCTATTTAAATGCTTCCGTTAATAATAAAAACAAACATACATATATAACCGTGTAATAAAACATACAAACATTCCACTTAGTCTTAACTTATTTGCAAATAACTAAATGCTTTTATTGTTTATCTATAAATTTAAACTCGATCAGAATTTTTATCGCTATATATAGAACCGAGATGGTCTCGTGGTTAGAGAGCCCCTATTTTAGCCGAAGAGTACAGGTTCAAAATGGGCCCTAGCTCAGCAGTGGGATGCTTAAGGCTTTGACTTTAAAATAAAGTAATATATGATACAGAATATGTTGTTTTTATTTTTATATAATTAGCTCTTAAGTTTTGCCTTGGTAACAGTAATGTAGGTTTAGCATTTTCTCGACAAGTGTACACAGTTGGACGTTTTCGAAGAAACAAATGCAAGAACAAACCAATTTGCGTGTCGATGTTTGCGACCCGCGCCCGAAAAATGTACATACGAACTTACGGTTACGCCTCGTCCTTGTGTGTGTATTTACTGCTTTTATTGTTAAGACGTTTCATACTACATGTCAATATTTGTGCGGATTTCTTTAAACGCAAGCGGTTGTATAGAATTTATCGTTTGTTAGAGATTTGTACATAGTCGGTAGTTTATGTCGCTTGTGATCACTTTTGTTCACTCACATTTAAACTTGAATTAAATGATTAGAATAGCATTTACCTGCAGAAGGTCCTAACAATTTATATGATCAAAACGAGTCGGAAGTTTTAGAGAATTTAATTTATATATTGACGTACATTGAGACGGTTTCATTAGATTTAGATTCAAATTAATATAGTTATGTTAACGGCGGACGGGTATATGGGCCACCTGATGGTAAGTGGTCACCGAACGCCCTTGGACATTGGAAGACTGCAAGAAATGTTAACCATTGCTTACATCGCCAATGCGCCGTCAACCTTGGGACCTAAGATTTTATGTCCCTTGTGACTGTAATTACACTGGCTCACTCACCCACCCGGAACACATTAATACCAAGTACTGCTGTTTTGCGGTAGAATATCTGATGAGTGGGTGGTACCTACCCAGACGAGCTTGCACAAAGCTCTACCACCAGTTATGTAGTGTTTAGCCTGTAAAGAGGTAACTGTCATACGCACTCAATTACTATGACTCCAATGTAAAATAAAAATAAAAACATTAAAATATAATACCAATTAAAAAAAAAACATTGTTTAAATTTCAATATATTTTTAAATTTGGAACATATATCAGCGATAACGTATTTGGTGTGTCGATACAACAAGCACCTCTAAACCTTCAGACATTGGCTTGTAATTTATCTTTCACTCAATCGATTCAAAGAACTGTAAGGAGAACATCAGACGGATTACAGATATCCACTGACGCATGGGACATAGTGAGTTATTTTAGTGGTGTCCAAGAACTGACTGTACAGGCTATAAATAATGTTCACAGTACTTTCCATGTCGCTATTCGGAGATTCCTCTGAGTTCTTCGGATTTTCGTTATGATCGACTACTAGTAAACAGATTTTTTGTCTATTTTATTTGTAAACCGTTTTATTTGATATTTATTTTAATTCATTATTTTTAGACGAATTATTATGAATCGGTATTTATGATTTGTAGACATTTATTCATTAACGAATTATTTCCTTTTCAATAACTATGTATACACAAATCAAAATTGAAAGTAGGTATACAAATCATGACAGCTCGAATGGTGGCAAAAATGCTTATAGTTAAAGGGGGCTAACTGATTGTAGTACCTAACACCACAATATGGATAGCCACCATACCACCACCACAATAAGGACAAGGGGCGTTGGTGATACGTTGCCGGCCGTAATGCTAGCAACATTTCTCTGTTGAATCGTAATAACATTTGTCTGAATGAAATATTAACCAGCCTCGTGTCACCGGTGGTGTTATCTATTTTTTTTTTGCTAATGCAATAAGGTAAGAAAATTTGTAGCTATTTAATATTAATAACTGGTTTCTAAGTAATATAGCTTTTATCAAAGTCAAAAATCTTAATTCAATATAGATTTACACATACTTATACATCGCCATAAATCAATCCCTGAATGAGAAATAACTTTAGACCCGGCTAAAATTCAGTAGGATTTTAAATCCTTCCACAAAAAACTAGCAATTTTCAAAAAAAAAAATAGTTTTCGAATTGGAATCTTAGTTTTTGTGGAAATCGCCTTCCAACATACAAATTCTCCAGTAGTATAATATATATATGAATATATAAACGTAATTAGTTAATTACCTACATAAATCATTAATAACAGCGCAAGTTCGTTGCCTTAACAAACTATTATCACATTACACGTGTTTTAATAGACCACGGGACGTAAACGACACGATTAATAAAATTGTATTTTTCTTAAATTAAGTTTTTAGGTTAAACTTTAGCTGTCCATAGCTGTGTAACATTCCTGTGCTTAAATTATATTTAAAATTAAATGGTGAAGGATAACATTGTTAGCCTAACCTGTTCTTGACAAGCTTGGCCGAAAAAGTTCCAAACCTTCTCAATAAAAAACGAATGTATTGCCCAGCTGTGTCTAAAATAAGTTATGTATTTAAATTGAAAATTATTATAATTCAAAATGGATTTAAGGCATTAGGGCGTTTCCTCAACACAGAGTAATTCTCTTAAAACCCAAGTATGGTATGGTATGGGCTTGTTGCCGCATTGGGTATTAGATGCCTAGTAATCTAGTGACTACTTTGTGCCGCCATATGCCCCAATGTCCCGGATTAAAATCCCGGGTCGTGTCAGAAAATAGGGGATTGAGTTATCACAAAATTCCCAGTATCGGCAGGTTAGCCAGATGACAGCCCAACATTCCCATGCTACGGAATGCACGTAAAGCCAGTCGGTCGAGAGCCTGATTCTTCTGGTCCTCTGGTCATATTAGAATGACATAATTTATTGAGATTATTAGGACATTAATATTATGTGTACAAATGTTAAATTATTATTCATTATAGATATAATACCATAGTGTTTTCAGAATTCTTGATTCCGTCCACGATACTTCGATATCTGGAAATTTACAGCAGCGCGATTTTTTATACATTGTTTGCCTCGCACAACCAACTGAACCGGCTTTCGTCTGTGGTTTTTCTAAATGATATGACTAAGGAGCCTTTAAGAATAGAATCATTCATTGCTTAAAGGAGGGCAACACACCTGCAAGCCATCTAGTGTTGCAGACGTCCATTGGCAGTAATAATCACTTTTCATCAGGTGAGTCAACAGCTTTGCAAGCGTCTGTCCCCACTTACTTAATGTAAGTAAGTGGGGACGGACAAAAAAAAGGTAAATGTCGTAGAACACCGCTAGTATAACATGGATATTAATTTACTAAGAGTATAAAAACAATTTAATTTTCTAATGTTCACCACTTATATAAACGAACACTGCCACTGACCGCTATGTACCACGTGGCTTTATATCAAAGTACAACTACTTATATACTATAATTAAAAACCAAGACTTAGCTATACTTTGATACGTACATAGATAACATTTAATTATTATTTAGATTCCTGTAATTTGATAAAAAAACAAAATATGACAATTTTTCATTTTATAGAAAAATTTTATCGAAATTACAAATCACATTTTCATAAAGTAACTACTTGTTAAATAAATAATTAATTTAACAAATAATGACAACACAAATTCCACTTCCTAAAAAATAATTTGACAGTGAACTGATTTATATCATAATTATACAATCATAAAATAATTTTAAAAACTAAATATTCAGCATATTTGATATATAAGCATTTGTGAGTTCAGTTTTGAAATCTAATCAAATTGGGTATTTTAAGAGTATAAATAAAACGCATATTCAATTTAATATTATTTAATTAAATTGCAAAATTAAAATGCATGCGAATACAAACTTAAAGCTATTGATTAATTTATTTCTAACACGATACCGATACAATTGCCATAATTAACCATTTCACAAATCAAAATATATTTTACATCAATCAAAGGAGCTCCTTTTTATTAAACAAAATACATTATGTACAATATGTTGGAATTATATTTACTTTAATCATATATACATGATTATTATACGAAACCAAATCATACATTTAAAAACCATAAAAGACACAATTTCAAATTTAAAAAAATCTATTTATTCCCCGCTTAAAATGCCTCTTAAAAGCTACATCATTTAATAAAACAATTTTCAATTTACGTAATTAATTATGAATACATTAAAAGCATTTAAAAAATATCTTAAAATTTAAGAATTAAAAATTAGCACATGGCAACACCGCTCTGGTCGTCCTATCACAGAATACACATACTTATGTATCAGTAAAAATGTTCATTGGCTGCTTCGGAATAAGAAAGGCATCAAGAGTTATTTTGTCTCATTCGGCAATTTTAAGGTTTTAATTTTCTTTGCATAAAATGAACCATTTTGCACTTTATGTAACAATAACTTTATTATGTACTAAAAAGATATTTACTATCACTTACCAAAAAAACTCCCGCTTTCTGGATTTTTTATGTCCGAAAAAATCACTAAACCGGGTTCGGTTACATTCCAAATCAAAATTCAATTAAAAAACAAAATGAAAACAATGAAATATTCGAAGGATATAAAAGCAAAAGGAAATCTAAAAACTAAACATTTTAGGTTATTTTAAAATATCGAAAAATAAAAAAAAATAACCTAAGAATGAATAAAACATCGATGTTCATTGATTCGCGTTAATCAAATAAACAAGTAGGTATAATTTACAACAAGGGATTGTATCACAAAAGGCGGACATGCGAAATTAAAAATCATTTTGATCACTTTTGCAACATAATCATATTGTTGTAATCAAATGTAAATAAAACACAAGAAGAAAAGGATGGAGATATAGAAAAGAAAGAGTTAGGTGAAGTCAGTGTCATTGAATTGAATTTTGATGATCATACAATATCTTTATATTACGTTTCTATCGTGATAGTAAATAGCTGGTTTTGATATGAATGTTGTATTAATGTTGAAATTTGTAAATTGATTACATTTCTCTGAATTGATTTAAATCCAATGAAGGTATTGCTGAACTATCGCATCGCACTGGTTCATTCCTGGAATGTGATATCAAAATTAGAATGTTATTCCAGCCTCTTATAAGGTTCTTCTAAGCATATTTCAATCGTCGTATACAACATGATTAAATTAAATACGAAGTTACCGAAAAGTATTGACGAGAAACTAACTCAGTATGATTTGTAAAGTTGAAAATCTCTAAGTGTTCTTCTTATAGAAACGACTACTACACCCTAAGTAGGATATATTGACTTTGCGAAACGACCTTGGTATAAGTTTACTTCGCGTATTTACAGAATGGTTATCGCTAATTTTATTAATGGTATACCATTATAGATTATTTAGATATACCAGTAGTTGAAGAAGAGAACGTTAACCGGGTGAACATCACTGAATTTTCATGTGCTTAGTTTGTGTTTATAATTCATCATCTTCATCATCATAATGTATGATTAATGTTGTAATAAGATGTATATAATATTTAATAAAAATGAAGAAATAAATTTTCTCAAGCATTTTGTGGTAATGTTTTATAAATACTAAAATATAGCAATTCAACTTTTGCTGTGGTCAGCGTGTTGCTCATAGTTGAGACAATATTTGCAGACAGTACGGAAGGATACTTGATATCAGTTTTGGATGGAAGAGTTTCAGCACTGATGACATAAGTAAATAAATAAATAATAATAAATTCACTATTTATTTTTTGTTTTCCATTAAAAAAAGTTATTTATGAATCGAAAAATCGATAATTCTTTGTCTTCTGACAGTGCGAGGTTCTGCAGAGTATTCACGCATCGCCGATGACTACGGACAACCCCTCACCGTACCGAGGCTCTTCCAACGGTGCGTAACGGTCTGTGTCATGTTTAATCGCACCGGACCATTGAAGTAATCGACTCGCGGATCGGACACACCGCTAAGAACTTGTCTACGATTCCACAGATTATA
This sequence comes from Nymphalis urticae, assembly GCA_905147175.2. Taxonomy (NCBI): domain Eukaryota; kingdom Metazoa; phylum Arthropoda; class Insecta; order Lepidoptera; family Nymphalidae; genus Nymphalis; species Nymphalis urticae. The sequence goes on along the minus strand of LR989995.1, from coordinate 12,591,902 downwards.
ATCTTATTACGGAACGTCGATGTGGGCTAATCGGAAACTGTCCGTAATATCGCGCACCATGGGAAACCTCTTAATAAACATACGCTTCTAACATAGAATCTCTTTTGAAATTGATTCTATAAGAACTCCGAAACTGCTAGTATTCAATTCATTCAATTAATTTGTGCATTCTTACCATGACAAATCAGATCTCAGAAAAGCGTTCGGAGATTGTTCAAATAGTTCTATTCCATCACTGTTATCACATATGATCCTGGATAACGTCACCTTCTTGATTTCTGCGAGCTGACCTTTAATGAAAACAGACTATTAAAATCAAAGCTTGCTTTCGAGAAGTTTAATTCATAGTTAAAGAGTTTTAAGGAAATACACACACGCACACAAAATACAGGAACACATACAATAATAAGAGAATATTTATTAATTTTGAGCGCAGCGAGAAAGCGGGAAAAATATACCCCCTCGTTTAATTGTGCCACTTGCGTTCGAGACGTCGGGATATTGGGGGTCGGATGCCCTTGCTTTAATCAGGAGATTGGCTATCGCCTTAGAGAGAGGGGATTTGACAGTCGCTCCGGGTCCCACTTGGCGCAGAGGTTGTCCATTTCCGTACAGCGTGGAAATGCGGCCTGCATTATGGGCAGCTTTGCGTCGGGTGGGAACCGGGAGGGACTATTTTAAATTTGATTTTATTAAAAAAAAATGAGAATTGAGTTATATTTCTGTTTTGTAAATAACATATTTTAAATGATGTGCTTGTGTTATGTCATTAAATGTATATTTAATTTATTTATTGAGAAATAGGCGATTTAACGCAAAACATTTAATAATTATATCAACACTGGTTCAAGGGTTCTGCGCTAGTTTATTTGGAGATGTAGCACAATGGTTTAATGATGAGTAAGCCAATGTAAGTAAAATGCACAAGGTGCATCTCAGTAGTTTATCATAAAGGTTGTGTTAAAAGTCATATGTACAATTATGAGTACATCACATAAAAAGTGCTGATTTGTGAAGGTCACTTAACAATGTGAAGAATGCTATTATACTATGAATTAATACTTACTAATTTTAGCTTAAATGCTTAGCTGTAGAATTTAAAATTCAATTCGAAATTAAAGATGGTTATCCAAACATTTTTCGTATATCAATTTTTTTTTACTAAATGATTCTGTACTTACTTGGTGTAAATGCGCCGGGATTAATATTGGGGCCGAATTCGTAGAAATAGCGGTCTCCATTCTTCAAACGCGCGAACTGATCAGCGATTATATTGGCAAACGTTGGTCCAATAATTCCACCTTCCACCGGTTCTTCTAAAAGCCCTCCAACCCAAAGATCTATGTCGTCAGGATTTTCATATACAGACGACAATCTTTTTGCGGCCTGATGAAAAATAATATTTATTATTTAAGGTAAGTGGACTGGCAAATGTCACCTGATGGGTAGTGATCATCACCGCCGATAGACATTGGTGATGTAAGATGTATTAACCATTTCGTACATCGCCAATGCACCACCAAGCATGGGAACTAAGATGTTATATCCATTGTGTAATTACACTGGCTCACTTATCCTTCAAACTGTACACAACAAAACTAAATCAACCTCTATACAACTATTTTAATAGCGCGCTAAAATAATATATAGAAAAATATTATATGCGTTCATCCGATAGAATCGAAACTTTATACAGTTATTGTTGTCAAGTGCGTGATGATTTCCGACATAGTAGCATCAATTTACGAGCGTGCGAGTCGTCTCGTATAATTATTTATAAAAATAGAAAGAGGCATTGCAATGCATGCCGGACGCTAGCTAGCTATTAAGTTAAATCTGGTGTTGTTGAGTCTCAGTGGTATCGTCAACGTCATAAAGTAATTAATTTAAAGTACAGTTCACATCAAACGCATATTGTTTAAGGGCAACGGTCAAATGCGACATCATACGATTGCAGCCGAATGTATTCCTTGATATGTAAATATGAAATTCAAATATTGTGTTCACTTTAAATTTCCTTTACCGCACTTAAAATGCAGGCCGATTCGATGTAATTGTAAAGCAAAACATTTATTATAAACGTTCTTGAAATCTTTACTTACAATTGGACCAAATTGATGGTAATCAGCAATTGGTTCGATCCCTATTAATTTTCTGTATTCGTTGTAAGAACGAACGCCATAGTCTCTGCCGCGCTGGATATTGATAGCTGCCAGGTCCAGGCCGAAGGGGTTACCACCGTGAAACATGTATCGTGATAACTGTGACAATAATGGTTACACCACGATTACAATTGGTCGCCATACTCACTGATTATATTTAATTATTTTATTATTTGCAATGGGGCTTTTAAAAGACTAGAAGCGTTGATTTTATTCTTGTCGCTTGCTCCCTTATTAAAAGTTAATAATATTATGCAAAGCTCTTACAACATAAAATATATTTTTACAATATCAATTACAATGTTTACCTAATTTACCATTTCTACATATATTTATTTATTTTACTTACTGACTCAGTAATAAATGGATCAACTGATTGCATAGGCTGCCAGGACATCCCGATTAGCATCCTGTCTAGAAAAGGCTTCAAACGCAATCTTGAAGGTTGAAACATGACCTCTGGTATTGAAATAGACTCGTATATCCCTCTATGCTTAGGACTAAGGACTCTGAAATAATTGTATTGTTTAACACATGTAATTACCACAGTAATAAATTGCAGACTTAAATGGTATATTATATTATGTAAAGAAAATCGCATGTAAACTCACCTCTGTACTTTTTATACTGTTTACCTAATTTAGTTGCTATGGAGCTATTATTTGGTTAAATATATGAAATTTATATATAATACATACAAAAATCTTACTTTAATTGGCCATCGACTGTGGAATGCCCAAACCTCATTGCCGCGGCAGAGAACTCTGCAGTCAGCGATGGATCAACACTTGGGTGGTATGAAGATGAAAAACCAGAAGATGGCAATAGACCGTAAATGTCCATGAGTTTAGGACCTGAAGAAAATTTACAATTCATATCATATCGCGTTGACATAATATAACTACAAGCAATATGAGTAGCTACGACTCGTATGATATTGATTATCAGATGTATAGCTATTATGGCGTAGCCCATTTCGTGGGAAGATCTCTTTTCTTAAGTTTCTTTTTCTTAAGTGCACAAATACAGATAACAATCAAATAGATAATGAATTATATTATAATAACAGTCTTTAAATATACCACTGCTGGGCTCAGGCTTCTCTTCTTTTGAGGAGAGGCGAGAAATTGTAAACTCAAGTTATTCATTTGTATAAACCAAGTAATGTTACCAAGTAATAAAGGCAGCCATTCGTTGTAAATAATGTGTTGATACTCCGCTTGCAAAATTCTTCTTGATTCTAAAAACACTTTATTTTCATCCCATGTAGGATTTATCTCGGAGATATATCGAGCTATTCTGTTGTGTTCTCTCGTCCATAAAGTCTGCAGAACTGTTAGTGATATTATCTGATTTCCATGATTATCCCCTGGAATTAAGCAATATTATAAATCAGCAGAATATTACACTCAAAAGAGTGAGTTCTGTAATAAACCATACTTTCATTTTAAAATAATTTTAAACAAAAAATCTACACGCGTTTGTTACAAGTAATTAAGACAGAAATAAAACTACATCGTAAATTAAAGTTTGTAGTACGACGGCAGAAAAGGTTGCTCTAAAAATCTTGCCAAAATATACAATGTGATCAAAAGTCATTTTCCGAACCTGATTCGAAACAAGCAGCTCCTTCATGCATATTCAAGCATTCCCTTCTCCTTGTCAAAGGTGGTAGATCTCTGCCGAAATCATTAAATACACTCAAAAGTCCTTTTCGAGCCCGCAACCTAACATGTTTTTCTTCAGAACTTCCATAGAGGTGAGACAAATCAATATAGTGTGATGCACCATTCATCTAGGTTAAAAAATAACATATTAAAAATTATAAGTTATTTGATTGGTCGATTAATATTGATATAAAAGCTTTTGAAACTACAATAAATGTATAAACATTTTTGTTAGGTCTATCTTTTAAGCAAGACAAAGTGCCTGTCATTAATATCGAGGCAATGTTTTTTTTTTTTTCAAAAGTGTTCCGTATCATCTGTTCCTATAGATTTTTTCATATATGTTAGCAATTACCAAGTTGTTATTTATGTTATTTTCTGTGGTAATCATACTATGGTTGGATATTATGGTATCTGAGAATGAGATGAAAATATTTCTAATAATAACCTGCTTAGCATATCCAAGCGAACAGTCACTCCGTGGCGCAAGTTGCGTTCTTACGAAATTTATACATCGCTGTCCGAACTGGCCGTAGAAAACATCCTTTGGATCCAGGACTATAGGAGCGCAAGCCCAGTGCAGAAATTCTTTTGGCAGTAGGTTTCCATCTCCAGAACAACAAGAGATCCCGTTACCATCGCCTAAGGAAATAATAAAAAAAAAATTAAATACAATTCCCACGCTCAATAAGTCCAGGTTAAATTTTTCCTTTGATCATTCAAGTCTGAAAACTCAGGCGATCACGAAAATATCAGGTAACTATGGATTCGATATTTAGTGTACTAACCCATAGCAAACACTACGCCGATGCTAATATCGTGTACAATAAACTGGCCGAACTGCATGAACATCACGTTGTGGGTTGCACTAGGGTGACTGACGTCCAGAAGCAAAGCGTTACTCACTGACCTTGCACTGGGAAGTGGTAAACCTGATAATGAAGTCCTCATTGCCCAGATACCTAAAACAAAATATGGTACAGACTTGCTGCTGAACTTAACATTAAACTAATCTGCATATTCTGTTCTATTTAATAACAAATGTGTAATAACAAATTTGTAAACACTTTTCATATCATTTTTTCCATCCTATACTATGTGAGTTAATTATTAATCGTAATACTGAAAGTCATTTCCATACAATTAAAATACATAAAATATTAATTCGCTGACGCTTTTCCTAAATTGTGGTTCAATTGTGTGTTGTTAATTGAATAGTCGCTAACCATCGCTATAATCAGGTGGTAATAATCTCTCGTAGCCGGTGTTTGTGGCACCCCACTCTGGGTTGTTCTGGTTATTGCAGTCACCTCCAATGCTTCTATATCGACTAGGCTCTTGTGGACATAACAGTTTCGGAGGGCAAAAGGGGCCTGGAATATAACATCCATTAGGTAATCTATTATTGTATTATAATTGGTTGTAATCAAAATATAATTTACATTACTAAACGATACTTGTGGTATTTATAAATTAAATTTCAATAATCATAATCTTTATTAAACTTTCTTATTGATTCTTAAAATCTTATATAGGTTCGGAAAGACACAGGCGTAAGAAACTATATTTTTTACTTTCAGTCAAAACTCCCAAAAGGTTTTAATTGAGGTAGTATATTCATCAAACTACAAATTAATCGTAAGATTCAGTTAAAAGAAATAATTTCAACATCACCATCCGTATGCTCTGTAAATCCCAGGTGTATTTCCTGAGCAGTTATCGCGTCTCGTGCCTTCAACTCCTGAGCAGCGAACAAATTTAGCAGGGCACCTCGACCCAACATCTGTGCTTTGTTGTCATACGTCCTAACAGACTGTAAAAACATTATTAATTAGACATTCAATTTAATTATTTAGCTTCAAATGTTTATTTTCCTAAAATATAAAAGTAAAAATAATAATATTCTCTGAATGTACTACTGTTGGACTTAAGGAAAAGGGTTTTAGGTTATTATAATAGCACGCTGCTACATTTCAGGTTGGAGGATACACATACGGCAGAGATAGTATAGCAGAACTCTATCTGAAACATGCAGGCTTTCCTCGTGATGTTTGCCTTTACCGCCGTTCACGTATAAGTACAATTTAAGTACATGAAAACTTATTGGTGCTTGCTTGGATGACGTGAATGAAGTTTGGGAATTTTTTAAGTCATCAAATTTCATAAAATCTAATAAGAACATTTATAGAAGTGATTGAACAGAAACAATCAAAATATTCATAAAATATTTATACGAACCGAAAAATTAAAACGCAATTTAACTGTTTTTTTTTTTTTGTTATAAGCATTAATATCTTACCAAATAATGCCAAAAACTAGGGTCAGATGTATTAACGAAGGCATAAAATTGGTTTTTTAGTGTATCAGCTCGCTGTTCCCACTGGGCCAACTGTTTTTGGGATTGCTTGTGGGCTGTCTTCATATCATCTATATTTATTGATGATCTAAACTTACGATCTGATTCCCCTGTAATATGTTTACACGTGAGATATAGTAAGGTCACCTGATAGTTTTTCAAGCCGAAGTTAAGGAATATTTAATTAATAAAATTCTGCTAGTATGTGTTGTTGTAATCGTATATTAATAATTAAGATAATTTTTATTTATACATTGATATAATAAAATAAAAGATATAGAGGATAAAATTGATAATAAAACAGTAGACAAGTTCTAGAATGGAGACCACGGACCAGTAAACGCAGTATAGCTTTTCGGAATCAATTAGCCACATGGAGCGATGACGTCACCGTACTGAGAGTTACAGTCTATCCGACGAGTGTCAAGTATCATTCACGATAATGATAGAAATGTTATATCGTATTTACCTGCATGACGTCTTCCAGTTGAACAACACACACCAATGTGTCGTGTGCCATCTAAGTGGCACCGGGGATTGCCTGAACCCGGACGGACGTGTGCCGGACACTGCACGTGGGGCACACAAACTCCGTGTCGCGGACAGACTTCACATGGCGGCTCTTTGCTGTGAGCGTGTTCTGTTGTTAATTAACAAATAGGATCATTAATTTTCAGCATTCAGCACACTCGGGTCCATTTTTCTTATTCCATAAAAACGAAACAATTATTGCTAATATTTAAACATCGAATATATTTTGTTTATTATGTAAGGGGAAAAAAATAAGGTCATGCTATTATTCAAAACGTAGGTATCGTGGAAAAGCGTATTGGTCAAAACATGGAGGCGAATTTATACCACACGCGAGACAAGGAGATATGTAAATCATTATATGAGAACTAAATAAGCGCCAAGCTGACAAGCGTATAGATTAAGAGTTTTGTCTCTCACACAAGATTGTATCTTAGCTTAAAACCGCATAACATGCAAACATATATAAATGAACATATAATCAAAATCAAAAAATCAAAATGATTTATTTAATATTGAAGCATTACAATTGCTTATTGATAATCAAACCAGAAACTGCTACCGGTTCAGAAAAGAAACACCCAGTCGCAGTCACCATTCGGACTATTGATAAATTATTTAATTTAAAATAACTATATATTTATAAAGTCGTTTTTATTTATTAACATGAAATCGTATAAGAATAATGTTTGTTTTAATAATTGTAGAGGTCAATCAAAACTTCAAGAAAAAATATTCATACCATTTTCACCACGCGCTTCATAATGACCAGCCATGGTCATCGCCAGTGCCTCCTTCGTACCATTGTGGAATTTCCACACAATTATATACACGAGTAAATGAAATAAGAGCTTTCCCCTACACATTTTGAGTTATTGGCGCATTAATGTAACTGAAAATACTTTCCTAGTTTACATATTGATTGCACGACTAAACTGAAGTTGGGCTGAAGTCAAAATGGCAGTTTATTGGTAAAAATTGTGCAATATGTAAAATGTGGGTAGGTAGATTATACTAAATATTTAATATGCTTTGCTTGACATCCTAAGACTAATTATAAACAAACAAAACCTTTCTACCTCCAAGGCTTAGATATATATTTTTTTAAATAAATAAATAAGAAATATTATTCTAGTAATGATTTAAGAAAAAAAAACATAATCGAGGGATCTATAAAATTATTATTATTTTGTAAATGGATAATAGCAAACATATCCATTACTGCGAATATATCTAAAGCAATGTCAGGGGTTATCAAATAAGTACTGACAGCATATAAATTATTTATTAAATAGTATAAAAAGATTTTGTTATAATTTATTTTTTTAATTAATTAAATATTACAGTTGTACAAATATTAAATACTTACATTAAATCATATTATACTTATCAACCACGCAGGTTTAATAACAATTACGATAGATAAATTATCATTATTGTGTTGCTGCTGAATTATAAATACAAATTTACTAAATGAAACTTCAGTGGTTAAGATTCCCTTATTTCAGCCAATGGACCATCTCCTCTAGTATATTTTACGTTTTTTTATCAGATTAGTTATAATTAAGAGGCATTGCAACGCATACAACTATTAAAATATTTTAATAAATTAATGCAGATAGATTTTTTTTATAAATTAACCATTGAATCAAATCTACTTTGGCTGTTGACACTAAATTACGATTTACTTCGCTGACAATATAAAAAAAAACCATAAAATGTTTATGGATTGTTTTGCTATCCGTACCTTATTCTTGACTTTAAAGTTCATAGATTCTTACAAATATCTTGTTCATTAGTAGTTACAAGAGACAAGTGCATAGAACATTACATAAATACCTATTATGATGATAAAACTATATAATATATTTTTTATTTCAATATTATTCAGGAGATTGAAATGTGAGGTATAAATATATTTTTTTATTTTTTGAAGGCATAATTATGTTTCTAGATTACATACTTAATACTATAGTATTTGTATAAAAAACCTTAACAGTAGAATTAATTTTTAAAATAAATAATAAAAGGACTGGTTTTTTTTGCACACGTGAATATTTGTAAGCTTTAACCCGCTTACCTGCAACGTGAATCAAAATAAACTATTTGCAGTTGTACATCATGCATAATTGTAAAAACAAAGTTATTTTTCAGACCACAGAAAGCACAGACACTGAAACATTGCTGAAAACATATAAAAACTACATAAACGCATCACATGACCTTGATAAAAGTGATAGGAATATCTTGAAAGCCTGGACTGCAGACTTCCAGGTACAGCTGGTGAATGTCACCACCCACTATCGACTAGAAATGACGAGACACAAGGAACACAGCTTTATGAGTATCAAAACAAATTCTAAGGTACTTTATTATATTCAAAACTTTGATTAAACTTCTGAGCTCGTTGAGTGCCACGTTTCAATATGTGATAATAGTGTGTAAGTTAAATCATGAGTGATTTAACGAACTGACATGATCAACGACATGACCGGACATAATTCAGGCTGTCCAAAGTTCCGGACTGAGAATTTCTTTACGAAAAAAAAACAATAACCTATAAAGGTCTGACCTGAGGTCTCAAGACCTCCGGGTCTATAGTCTTCTTTGTAACAATTGAGTAAAACTTTGCCTATTACCAATAATTTAGTACTAAATTATTGAATTTAAGTGGAACGAGTGCATCACCTTGCATAAAACTGAGATAGATGGCGCTGAGAAATCGTATTACATCGACGAAAGTAAATGTCTGAAGGTTGCGAACGCTGAAGAGGGGAAGAAGAGACATGCGGTTTATCAGATGGAGAAAGAGGTACAGAAGATACACAATATAACTAATTTGTGGAGTGTATAAAGTTCCCTATTTGTAAATTAAGATAAAAATGTAATATTTATTTTGTTATTACACAATACATACTTAGAAAATACATAGAAAAAACATATGAACAGCGAAATCAGCTTGGACGTTTTTTTGTTTGTTTAGTACGCAGTTGGTATTGTTGTACAGAAACTGGTTTATTTCGGTTTCAGTCACTGCGTGTATTAGAACGTTATACGATAAGCTAAATGATGTGTAATAAAAGAAATCATGAATCTAAATAAAATTATTAAAAAAAAACTTAAAACAAATAATAGCAAGGTTTCAACAAAACATGAAAAGTTTGATGAATTGTTTGTATTTTCAGATAAGAAAATGGCGTAAGAGCTACAAATATTTGCTGAAACAGTGCAACTCTAATAACCCTGGCGACGAGAACTTAGCTGGGATTTGTTTAGTTGAATATGTACGTGTTCAGTTCCTATATATTACCAGATAACCTAGTGGTTAGGACATGTGAATCATAAAGACACAACAAGGCACGAGCCACTGAATTTTCATGTGTTTGTAATTCATATAATCGATTCACTTGGTGGTGAATCTGTGTGATAATATCTGGGTAGGTACATATACATCACGTAACATAACAGTACTAAGTATTGTTGTTTGGCAAACAACAATACTTACATGTTACGTTTAGATAAGTGTCATTGAAACTTTCGGTACAAGGGACGCAATTCTTAGTTCCCAAGATTAGTGGCGCATTAGCTATGTAAGGAATAGTTAATATTTCTTAGTGCCATCACGTGGCCCGGTTAACCCATCTTTAGAAAACTTGAAATTCTGCCCCATGTGGATACACACCAATACGCATTGGAGAAGAGTAGTGGAATATCAATACCTTCTAAAGAATAAATGGCCTTAGCCTAGTAATAAGATTTTCACAAGCTGTTATTTTACATACTATTATACAAAGGGAGCCGAGATGCTATAGCAGACATCTGGCCAAGAAGCAAGAATCTCAACTAAAAATAGTGGGTTCTATCACAATTACGCACCAGCCCGTATTTGCTTTGTCTATGTGCCTGTAACATTGATTAATATAATTTTCAATTATTTTTAATATTACACCCATTTAAAAGGTGAAGTCAGTTAAGGCTTTTTTCATTCGACATCTTTCTATAAGCTTCACCTTTCAATTTTTTTCTCAAATTGTTTCAGATGCAAAAGGACAATTACCATATCACATTCCAACGCTTGATTCTTCTAAAACTCGACTCAATGTCCAACCTGTATTCTCAGATACTAACCTCGCTCCGAGACTGTGAGAGTTGTTTAAAGAAAACTTTGTTCACTTATATAAACGAAGTGCGAACAATAATGGACAATTTGAATCGTTGTTACAAAAGAAAAAGTTAGTAATTATTTGAAGTTATGTTAGCTAATAACATAGAAATATACAGAAATATGAACGCTGTGGATTCGTCTATGTAAAATTGATATGGTTGACGCTCTTATTTACTTTTCACACATAATTTATATCCATTTATAGTCGTATATTATTATAGACGCGATACAGTTTGAATCGCGAGTGAACCAGTGTTATTATAAGTATAAGAATCATGATACTTTAAATTATTTTTACTGGTATTAGGGCTTTGTGCAAGCTCGTCTGGGTAGGTACTACCCACTCATCAGATATTATACCGCAAAACAGCAGTACTTGGTATTGTTGTGTTCTGGTTGGAAGGGTGAGTGAGCCAGTGTTATTACTGGATGGGACATAACATCTGAGTTCCCAAGGTTGGTAGCGCATCGGCGATGTAAGTGATGGTTAACATTTCTTACAATACCATTCACTATCAGGTGGCCCATATGCTCGTCCGCCTACCTATTTTTTAAAAAAAATCTTTGCCATCTACGGAGTTGTTTATACTTCATACAGTGATATTCTAGTGGTCCACTCATCAGGTGGCGAAATTACTAGGCCTTTAAAAAAATAAAATATAAAAACGGCTTTGCTTGCACATTTCTGCGCTAGTTCCCCAGTTTGATAAAAACATATATAGTATGTTAAACATATTACGTTACAACATAGCTATTATAAAAAACCTTGTCCATGAAAAATACATATGTATATACCGACTATTATAGTCAAACAGTGTTGAAGTCAATTTCAAATACTGTATGTAATGATTTAGCATAGATAAAAAAACAACTGAAAAATAATTAAAAAATTAAAATTAGTTAAATATAGTTTTATTTCGTTGTATGTTTCATAAAAAATAATATTCGACTAAAGCATCTATACAGGGTGACTGGTGAATTAGGATCAATATTTTAGGAGCATAATCGGTACATGATTCTCATTCGAATTATGTAAAAAAAATAGGTACTTAATTTTTGACCAAATTTACAAAAATTTTACTTTAAATAAATAAAGTGTGGACATATTTCCGCGGCGCGTGCGGCGTGATGTTTGTACCCCCCGCAACCCCTGCCCCGCGGCTTATTAGTATTAGTAGGTTAGTAGGTTAGTCGGGCGAGCGCCGCCGTAAGGTTCGTCCATCTTCCCGCGCGCGCGCCCCTAGCGATCGATCTTACGCGTATACCTAATGTTTCGTGTGTGAGTGTGACCCGTAATTAGTAATTAGGTATGGCTTATCAATACACAAATGCAGAATAATGTGAGTACTGTGAGTAGTAAAGTGACCCATTCGTGTTAAAGCGTGTGAAAGACAATATGCGTAAACGTGCCGAACTGTGTATCACACGAGCAGGAGCTCACTTTGAACATTTGTTAAGGTTAGTGTAGTTATGTAATTAAATAGATAGTTAAATGATTGACAATCGTTGTAAATAAGTATGATTCAATTTTTAAATACGCCGGAAATACCAAGATAGGTAAACAGTTAATTTTTGTCCCAAGTTCATATCATTTACCTAGTCAACAAATTTGTTGCTTAAACGAGTGAAATATTTTGGTATTTTGCCTGTTCTAAGCCAGGTTTAAAGTATGAAGGGGGATTGGATCATGCTTGTTTATCAAAGGTAGCCTGCTACCCTGTTAACACGCGGCGGCGTTTGGACGTAGGGAAAGTACCGCGCGATAACTAAATGTACATAACGGTGTTGTGTCGTCAGCGCAGCTAGGGCGTCCACATGACGCGTAATTAATTACATAACTTTTGGTTAACTTTACTTAGAAGTTTATTAATATTTATGTTATATGTATTTTTTTTTGGTCATATATGGTCGTCAAATATCACGTCCTTAAGTATTGATACTAATTCACCAGTCACCCTGTATACAGAGGAGCACAAACATTATAAACTTACATAGCTAGAAATAGTATAACCTATTTTGTACAAAATAAAATACTATGGCAATACTTTATGGTAAGACTATATGAACATTGTTTTACATATCGTTTGATAATTTATTTATTTTACATATTGGAAAGCGTTGAAAAAGCGTAGTAATTGAGATTCATTTAACATTTATTTTAATCGAAATCATATTTACTTTACAAGACAATAGTTTAAATTTCGCTTGTTTACTATAACCAAGAAGAAATTCGTTTCGTTTACTGACAGTAGAATTGTCTACGTAATACAGATGTTACTACTTTCTACTACGAATAACGGAAGAATAGGTAAATGTATGAAAATAACAGGAATTAAAAATCACAGTTAGACAATTTCACTATCCGTAACCAAAGGATTCTTTTTTAATAAAGTTACCGGGATTAAAAATTTAACATAAAACAAATGCCTTATTTGTGTTTTAGCACAGACCTTTGTAATTATAAATATATATAATTCCGTTTCATTTAGGCTGACTAATTTCAACTTCAGTCCTCACTAGTTTCACAGATAAAGCAAGTTTTATCAAAATTGATTAAATGCGTTTTGAAATATTTGGTCACAAACTAATACATATTGCTTTATATATTCACAAATTATTTCATAGGACGGATGCTTAAATCTTTGAATACTTATTCATATATATTTTTCTTATATAATTTTAAACAACATTTGTAGATTTTTGTAAAGAAATACAATATACAAAAAGGCATGAACGTTTTGATTTTATAATTTCTTAAAACATATTGTTTATTTATATACATAATTTTTGTGATTATTTACATATTATTATATGTCAAGTCAAAAAAATATGTTATTGTAGCAAAAGGGTTTTTTAAATATAAACCATAGATGACTGATTATTTTAATCAACAATGTCAGTATTACGCCTATAGAAATTATTAACTTAATCTATGCATTAACTACTATTTACATCAAAATAAAACGGACGTTGACAACCTATTAACCTTTACGAAAATATTAAAAGATAGATAAAAAAAAATATATCTTTTAAATCATCTGTTAATTACTAATAACATTCGTAATTTGAATTAAATCTTAATATATACCTACAAGTAGAATATTCGCAATATTAGATGAAACGGAAGTGTTTTTTAGGAACAAACGAGACTAATAACATCGTATCTTCGCTAAAAATGCCGTTGGACATATTCCTTATCAGCCGCGCGCAGTTTCGGGGCGAGGGGGTGTTAGGTACTCATGTTTTTCACTTTTTCCTCGACGACGTGTAATCAAAATTTCATTATCAGTTGAGTAGTGATGTGAAAGCGTAACACACCATCGCATTTATAGTATTAGTAAAGATAACAACCCATATATAGTCGGAGAGCTTAACTTCTGGTCAGTTAAGTTAGGTTGCCTATTTTATATATTATAGTTATACACCATATGAAAAGAGTTCAGTATAATACGAATTACATTACTTCAACTTGTCATTAGATTTTTAATAAATTAATACGGTGCCAACATGCGTTATTTAAATTGAGTCTTTATTTACATTACATTATGATATATTTTTCTAAACTCCTATTTTAGTGTGTGATCTGAAACAAAAGATAATATTTATGTTATATTTACTGTTACAATGAAATGTTTCTGATGCAAAAATATGTACTTAAATGTAATGTAATTATGCACTTTTGTCACGCGTACTGTTTTAGGCGGTTTTGAATTGTACAACATTTTTTATATTTATCTTCCTGTTGAATGGAATCTTGGTGGAGATGAAGATAATCTGGCTGATGGAAGCGATTGCATTTATCTATACGCATTCCAAGTGCAAAATTTGTATTTTGAAATCGTTTTAAATTGTTTTTTTTTTTACTTATTTTTCTGTCCTTATTGCGACACAGTTTCGTTGTTGCTTATACTATAAGTAATAATTTTTAATACAATAACAAATTTACCATGACAATGGTCCGAGACCCGCCGGCCTCGGGGGAGGCTCCGGCGTATCAGGAGAAGGCGGCTTAAACGTGCTGCCCTGAAAATGAAATAAAATATTACATACATAACCACTATCGACACCTGAGAGAGTGTGAGTATAATAGTTGTAGGTACACACCTCTTATAAAAAATACGTGCTTATGTATGTTAAATAAATGGGATAGTGTATGCGTTCATATGTGTGTGTGTGTGTGTGTGTGTGTACCTGGAAGCCGAGCGCGGCCTCGAGCGGCGTGGGCGAGTCTCCGGCCAGCGTGGCGTAGTCGCCGCGCCCGCCCGCTATCGTAGCGTACGTGTTGTCGGCCTGCACGCGGAACAGATAATTAAGGCGCATGGAAGCAGTAAGTCACTAACTAGAACTTACTAGTACTCTTTTTTATTTTTACTATTTTTTCGTTAAATTCGTCCCAACTCAATTTGGCACAACAGCTGTACCAATGGCAAGACATCGCACCCAGCAAGCACTGGGCACTGGTTGTCTGGGTTGGTACCACTCAATCACACATAATCCTACCACCAAATAAATATTTTTTTTCTAATAAAATATATTCACCAAGGGAGGCTGTTCCGCATTCTGTTCGTTTTGATCTCCGAAGACGTTCATGGTCAGTTCCTGTTCTTCGTAAGGTCTCAACTTCGTCTCCAGCCACAAAGGGTTCTCGGTAGTGCTCAACTCTTCTAATATTCGCCGTCTCGCCAGACTGTCACCTTTGCTCGACTGAAGCGACGGAGGGGGTATCACCCTGGAATAAGGCGCCCTATAAATTGCTTCGATATAGTATTTCATTTATTTTTTTACATATTATTATTTATTTATAGCCGATTTTTATGAACTTAATTACATATATACAGTTAATTAATTTACAGTTAATCTTTTGGATATTTTTTGCTCCAATTTTATTGACTATTCGCTTTGGCTATTGCCAAAATATTATTGATTTGAAAACATATTACTCACCAATGTTTAAGACAGGCGCAAACGACAATGAATGTCACAATTCCCGTGAACAGCACAATCAGAAGAGCTATCAGCGTCGCTAGAGCTGGATCGAAACTATCCGGCGCTGAAAAAATACATATTGAATCAATACCTACAGAAACAGAATTCATAGATTATACCATCTATCTGGGTATAACGCTAGGATACATTACACAACACAATGATACACACAACTTAATGCCTTGTGCCTGATATACACATTTTATAAATAGACGCCCAGACTCATGCCGGAAATCGAACCCGCAACCGCAGAGCAGAAGTCCCAGTCTATATATTATTGAATGCTTAACCACTCGTTTCAGAACAAAAGACGAAACTCAAAAAAAGGGGGTGGCTTTGTCAGAGCGAGAAGGGTATAAAAATCTCTAAGATGTTATTTATTGTAAAATGTAAAGGCTGACCTTTCGAAGTGGCACTGGCAGCGATGAGGGTCTCGACACCAAACTGCTGGTACACATCTTTGAGCTGATCGTATTTTGAGTCGATAGTTTCTAGCACTTTGTCAACTGGTAACACTTGGTACGACTCCGGGTCCACAGCGTGTAAATGGATCTCACACCTGTGTTAATAATAATAACAAATACTAAAATTTAAATAACAACATTCACAAGTATGAAGTAACATGTGCCATGTTAACCATCCATGGTTGGTATATTTATATCAGTCCTCACGCGAGCATACGCAAGCGATCCGATCAGTATTCCGATGTTCGGGGCGCTCTCGGCGCCTTGGACACCGGCGATTCCAACATACCTCCCCACTATTCCCGTGGGGGAAACGTGTAATGCGTTTTTCCAGCATTAAAAAAGGTATATATTTATATGTATAGTGGAATCCGAGGTCAGGCGTAAAAATAAATAAACAAATTTTGGCATGACAGTTTTCAAAATCAAATATAATCTCTTGCTCAATCAAATATAATATATAGCTTTTGGTAGTAAAATGAAAGAGGACATAAGTAGTTAAGTAAAATAGTGTTGTATTATAAATAAAATATATTAATTATACAACATACCAGTCGTCATACCGCCTATCCGCTTGCACGAGTGGTAGCCTTCTACCAGCGACCAGCAAAGCTTGTCCAGCATCAGCTAGCTTCTTTTGTACCCCTTCCACTGGAGCCGAACATCCTCGAGATACTACCATTCGGATGAGCGATGATCGGTCGATTATCCAGAGCTAGAATAAATAGCTGATATGAATTTTGTAAGTTGTTTTTTTAGTTGGTTTGGAACACTAGATTCTTAATCGTCGGACACAAAGAATTACATAAGACTATTCCACACTTGCGTTCACCGCGTGCGTCATCTGCTATTGACCAATGACCATTCAGATAAAAGACATCATTTAATTTGACTTTGATCAACACTTAAAAAATAAAAGGTAATTGAGAGAGGTAATAATGCAAGACTTAGTATTATATTATAACACCTATTGAAAGGACGTTCAAAATGAATGTTGTAGCCAGTACTTACATAAACCTGGGCCTTGGCCTGTCTGTGCGGCGGCGCAAGTTCCTGTGCAATGACGTCCAGCACGAAACGGTCGTTGTTATACTCAGACATGTAGTTAGCCGTCGTTAGAATACCTACAAAATATTGTTCATAATATCTTAACACTCACAAATATATAACTTATTGTAAATAAAATTTTGTTATTTACCGGCGGCTTTCAATAATTTCTACTTTAGGACAGAGGACTGATCCTTAACACAAGTTATTTAATTAGCCTAGCTGTAATAGCCAGTTCTTGATACATTAAGTCCTAGATCAATCATATAACATTCATCAATCTTTTTCTTCTTCTTCTTCCTGCCCTTATCCCACTACGTGGGGTCGGCACAACATGTTTTTTCCTTCCACTTCTCTCTGTCACTCGTCATACACCTTTCATACACATTCCCTTTCTTACGCAATCCATCCACATTTTCCTTGGCCTCCCCCGTCCCCTATATCCATCAATATTCATACTCACCCTTTTGGTAACATGCCTTTCATCCCTCCTCATCACATGCCCTTACCAAGCTAATCTATAACTCTTAAACTTTTCAACTATTGGTGCTACTCTCAGACATATAACATTCATAAATATTGATAAAAAAAATATTATAATAATAAAAAAGCTTAGTTGGAAAACCATTATACATCTTGTTTTTCTGCAGCAACAACATACGTAAGTTTTAGTATCAACTATAAAAGTATGGGAAACAAAAAAATCTAGTAGTAGTATTAATAATTTCGTCCAACAAATTTAAAAACAGTGAACATAGAACACACGCAACACTGGTATTAATAAAAATCTAAATTACATACCGTCCTGGCTAACGTTAAACGGCGAAGGCACAACGCTGCCAGTGGACTGAGACGCGCCGAACTTGTACAGGTTCGAGGCGGCCACCATGTAGACCAGCGTGCCGTTTTCCTCGAGGTCGGGGTCCTCAGCGACGATAGATATGATGGGTTCGTTGACGCGGGCAGTGTGTTTTATTCCTGGTGAACAAATAAAAAAACTTTTTTTTTGACAATTCATACTAATTTTTACTTACACTTTTTATGTATTCATTTTTTTTGTTTTTTTTTTTTTTAATAATGAATTCGATAGAAGATTATATATAAAACAAAAATCGATTAGTTGGTTTTCGTTGACAAAAACAAAATTAATTAAATATGAAATGTATTAAAAAACTATATTTTAATTTTTCAAATTGAATTGTCACGGAAGAATAAATTTGTGTATGACAAAAATATTTTACCTGCGTAATATATTTTTTGTTGGAATTTCGGCTCGTTGTCATTTTCATCTAATATCTTAATTTTAACAGTGGTCACACAAATGTCTTGGCTATCTGTGCTGTTGTCTATGGAGTTCAAGATGGCCGCCGCATGCTCTAGTATCGGATTGTTGCTGGCATATATCGTCATCGAATATTCGTCTTCTATTTCTCTATAGATTATGTACATTAATATATATTATTGTATTCATTCGTTTACTGTTACATACATAGTGAATAATATATCATTAAGGATCTCTTAGCTAGTCAATAATAAAACGATGAATTAGGTATAAATAAATATATATAATTTTAGTTTAAGAAAATTAGAAGTGCTGTAGACAAAATAATGGAAATGAATTAAAAATGAAATAATATTTTGCCCGCAAAATTGCTACAAATAGTCGTTTTTTTTTAAATTATAAAATAGGTATGCGGACTGGCAATCGTTATGGACAGATATGTGAGAGAATTTGATCATACGACACATGCAGGCTACACGTATTTTATTTCACCGAAGTATACGACATGAATTTTAAACAAAAATTAAGTACGTGAAAACATCACGGTTTTTGCCCGGAAACCGCATTACCATTTTTTTTACCTGTCAAAAGTCATATTAGCTCGAATGGTCCCTTGTGTTCTGTCTAGTGTGAATCCTCCATCCTGGTTGCCTTCCAGTACATGATAGTACACTTTTCCGTTATCACCCGAATCCTTGTCTATCGCTTTGACGCTTCCTGAAAAACTTTTTAATGTATTAAGCTCGCAAAGATATTATTAAGTAATTTAATCTGTGGTAGAGTTTGAATGAGAATGAGAAAGTAGTATTAAAAGTAGTATTAGAGTTCATCCGAGTTTGTTGTATTAAAAATAATAACATACATGCCTTTAAATATATTTTAACTTAACAGTAGGCAAGTAATTAAAAAACTAATAACAATATTTCAATCTTTCTTATAGGACTTTTTCATATTTGTGTAAGTGACTGCAAGGAATTAACTTCTGACACAGAGTCAACAAAATAAACAAATACATTTATTAGAAAATTAAAAAAATATATAAAGTCTCACCAACAATAATGCCAGAAGGTAGATTTTCTTTTACTGAAAATTGGTAGTGGCGATGAAGAAACCTTGGAGCGTGATCTTCGTCATCCACTAACACCACGGTTAGAAGACGCAATGTTTCAAATTGAGCTGGCTTACCATTGTCCACTGCCGCTATTACCAACTGTAAGAAATAAATATAAAAACTGATATAATATACATAATGTTTTTACATCGTTCACTATTTCTCTGAAAATTTTGAGTGGGATATATCCCATATTTTTTATGGCAACATTTTGGAGATAGATACTATCGTATAGTATAGGTAGTATAAGCAGTACCCCTTCTTTGTCCCATATTTTCTAAATCTTTGTAACTGCGCACACAAAATTATGCTTGCAGTTTTCATATCACTACCTTAGATTTGTCACATGAACTTTATACTAATTTATAAAAATATATAAATTTATTTAATTTTATTCAAAATCAGAATACATTTATTTTCTTTGATTGGTTAACTATGAAATTTAACATTTGTAATTCAAAAAATCAGGCATAGGGAGATCGAGGTGTAGACAGACACGAGTTGTTCTTTAAAGATGGCATTTTTTGATCTATCGTAAACAGAACTTTAAAAACATAACGAAAATAAAGTTCGCTTACAAAACTCTATATTACCTGATATTCAGCCTGTTGTTCTCTATCTAAGAAAGTTTTCGTCTTAAGCTCGCCTGTATTCTTGTCGAGGCTGAACTCTTGAGTTTCACCAACATTTTGATTATCCACTTTCAGATAGTAGGAAACTTGACCGTTTTCTCCAGAATCTTCGTCTGTAGCTTCCACCGTCGTTACGAGATAATCGGCTTGCGCAGCATGCTATAGAAAGTTAATGAACTAGTTTATTTTATGGAGGCAAATAGAGGTAGATCAGGATTGGTCAAATTGACGAAGACTATTATAAAAATAATAGCGATGCAATCGTATGGTCAGTAGTTTGACAATGTTGTTTTAATTTGAAAATTTTATACAATGGCGATAAGCCCATGTGATGTACATGGGCGTTGGGTTTATTGTCTAATAATTAGAAACGTTTAGTCTTAAACGATCTATTCGGTCTAAGTATGCCCAAAATTATAAAACGTTTAATTGGACAGAGTTTATATGTTCCCTAGGACGTACCTCGGGCACCTCGAGCACGCGCAGGTCGGCGGCGGGGCGCACGAAGGCGGGGCTGTGCCGGTTGACGCGCAGCACGGCGATGTCGACGCGCGCGCTGTCGGCGTGGCCGCGCCCGCCCGCGTCGCGCGCGCCCACCGTCAGCTGGTACGTCGTGTCGCCGGACACCGCTTTGGCGGGATAAATTATACCGCTATTTGGATCGACCGTAAACACTCCTAATGGAAACAAAAATAAAATTAATTATAATCATCTAACATCAAACCATAATTTTTTTCATCATCATTTTACAAGATAAATTAAATTTAATGAAAAGAATTGGCGAGTAACTCTGTTGTTACTCTTATTTTAAAATCTTTCGACAATGTTTATTTATCCTGTAGATAGTACTAACTCCAAGCTTTTGTATTAAGTATAAGTATCTTGTCCCGAATAGTGTACATTAATTATTAAAGAAAATATCATCTTCATTTAAAATTCTCAAAATTAAAATATGACAATAATTAGGTTAATGCTGAACGATTCCAAAAACTTAATAAATATATTTTACCTGATTCACTTTGTTGAAGTATGCTATATACAACTTTCCCGTTGATCCCGACGTCTTTGTCCTCGGCGAGGACCTGGAGTATCGCGGCGGGGGGATCCAGTTGCAAGTTCTCGGCGATGGTACTCTTATATACCTTCTGAGTGAAGATCGGGGGATTGTCGTTGATATCCAGCACCGTTATGTGTATCTGTTCAAATTATTTGAATACGTTAAACTTTGAAATTAAAGTATAAAGCAAATCAAAAAGTTAAGACAAATCGTGTAACGCAACACGGCAAGCTCACCGGCACGCTGGCGGACTTGCGCAGGTGTGCGGGTGCACTGTCGGCGGCGACGGCGCGCAGCCACAACTCGGGCCACACCTCGCGGTCCACGCCGCCATCCGCCGATACTTGCACCACGCCCGACTGCGGGTCGATGCTGAACAGCGACGACGACTCGCCCGACAGGCTGTATGTCACCTTACCGAATTCTCCTAAAGAGCGCGTACATTTAGTATAAAATGAAAATGTTGCACTATATAATATATACTAAAAGATCGTAAATCTTGATCAAAGATAGGTAGTTACAGCCCGGGCAAGTACAATTATTTTTTATGTTTACATTTGCTTGTGTTTATAATATTCATCTCTTGCTCGGCGACATTGAAAATCATCGCGAGAGATGCAGGATGCATTTGTCGGATGAAATTCTGTCACATGGCATATGTATATCCTCCAACGCGCATTGGAAGAACATAATAGAATAACTCAAAACCTCAAGAAGAGACCTTTGCCCAGTAATGAAACATTTAATGCGAGGTTTTATAAAAAAATAAGTTCAACTTGTTCTCACCTTCATCCTTATCAACCGCAGACACGGTAAGGACGCTCGTACCCGCCTTCGCGTGTTCCTCCAACTCTGCGCTGTAAGTTGAGTTCGTGAACTTGGGCTCTTCATCGTTCACATTCACAACCTCCACGAGAACCCCGGCTGACGTCGACAGCTGCGGCACACCGGAGTCGAACGCGACGAGCGTAAAGTTTATCGAATGGATTTTCTCGTAATCGATACGTTGGGATGTTTTGACAACACCTGTTAATGATAATAAAGTATTAAGAAAATTGTTGTTTATGCTAAACATACTAATTATAAGTGGCTTACGCTGTTTTAATTATGTAAGTCTATAATAACTAAACGGCTTCGATGAAAAATTATTTTGTGTTCGGTGCAGTTCTATTATATAATATTTACCTTTGTTTAATTTAATCAAAAGATACCATAAATAATATATCAATATAACCTTAGAAAAGAAATCTGTATATATATCTGTATGTATATATATATATGTCGTCGATTACGAGTAATTAGTAACTCAGTTGACTTTGTTGTAACGGTGGGGTGTGAACGCCGTGACGTAACGAGTCACGTGATCGGACTCGTTTGGAGGGGCAACTGTCACATTTTAATGATTTGAGAGCAGTGAGTCGGAAGCTCAATTCGTTACAGCGAGCGATACAGTTCGGACCTTCCAAACGGGACAGCACGGTTCACGCAACTCCGATAGTTATAATATATCTACTTAGTAATTTGTTATTGCTGATTACCTACATAAAATACAAGAGTTATTATACTGTATCTTTGTGTTCAATTGCCTGAGACCTACGCCATAAACCCTATACCAGAAGCTCCTATCGATAACGGGCGTGCCGCTGATCTATCGCATTCTTCGACATACATGTATATATCTAATTCATAACTATCGTTATTCGTTTAGATCAAAGTCGTTAAAATGGCTCAAAGAACAAACTTTTATATTTAGTTGAACAAATATTATGAATTGTAATTAACTTACCAGTAACATTATCGATTTCGAAGTAGGGGCTCGGGGGGTGTATGACAATAGCGGCGATGGGCGTCTCCCGATCAGTCGCCGTGTACGTGTTGAGTACGGTCCCTATTGGCTGCTCCTCCAGTATTCGCTCTACATAAGCTGGCTGACCGAAGACAGGAGCATGACGATTGACATCCACAATGTTTATTATTAATTCTCCTGAAATGTTTTATTTATGTATTGTATATGAGGCTTTATAATAATGGTAACCCTGTTGTTATAAATATCATCAAAATTAATTATATAACATATGCCTGATGGATTGATTCACTTTATATAATAAAATAATGTGCGTGGTATCTTAGTACACTTGACAAAAGTATAGGTTATACTTAATATCGGAATCGTTTCATTCAAAAGTAACATAAAATGTGTCGCGTATGTTTGTTTTTAAAAATGTTTTATAATAAAAATCAGAAATACACGCATCACAAGCGAAATCGATCCGTTGCAAAAATGTTTTACTCAAATTTCGCAATGCAACCGACATTGCGAAATTTTGCACTTGTCGTGCCCAAACACAGAAGTAGTAACAAATATTATTTACACTTTTATTTATAAATGCGTTTTATTTTCAGCTGGTAGTAGATCTATGTGACCGTCCATGTAGATACCATCCACTCATCTATAATATTCTATAGATATTCTACCTCAAATCAACAATACGTAGTATTAAAAATAAACACCATTAGTCCTCTGCAGCGTGGGCGCCGACGCGTCCGTGACGGCGACCGGCAGCGTGACGACGGCCGCCCGGCTCCGGTCCACGCGCTGCGCGACCGCCACGCCGCCGTCGGCGCGCACGGAGAACCACGACCCGAATATCCCCTCCTCCGTCACCTGCGCAGAACGACCGCACCGGGATATAAGGTATGTTAAAAGTATTCGTAAAATGTATGCCTATTGCATTATGATAATATTATTCCATTTCCTTTTTCATTATCTTTCTAGAATATTTTATTGAATCGATTTATGTTGAATATAAAATCATACTGTATTAAATAGAAAATCTTACTCGAAGATATTAAATAAATTTACTCCTTATGGAGAAGGTTTGGAACCTATTCCACCACGACGTTCCACTGCGGATTTATTGATTTAGCAACATTTCCCCCGAGGCTACCCCACGCTATTCTTCAACACCAAATTAATATACACAAACTAGATGCTCAATATATACTGCTAAACGCCCCTTACTCCTCAGGCCTTAGAATTATTTTATATATATAATATATAACCATTGTCAATAAGTGGACTATTTACCGCAAATTTTTTAAAATCCTGAATAAATGATCCTGATTTTAACGCGTTCAAATTAACAAACAAGTTCAAATAAGTGTTATTATATAGTATTAGTACAGATAGATAAAAAATACCTTCATTAATATAATACCATATTAGGCGTGTTTATATTCTACTATATTTACCTCTTTCCCATTCTTATCAACGGCTCGTATCGGCCGATCTGTGGCCAACTCGTACAGCAACTGTCCATTGTCTGTTATATCCGGGTCCACCGCGGTGAGGTGATGCAGGAGGGTGCCAACCTCTGCGTCAGCGGATACCTCCGCCCTCTGCACGGGAGGAGTGAAGGAAGGCTTCTTGTCGTTCACGTTGATCACGTGGATCGTGAGTTCCGTCGTTCCGGTTAGACTCGGAATACCTTAATTATTATATTTTAATGTGAAATTCATCGGCATATTCACAAAATAAACAATAAAGATAGGTCACAAAAGGGATTTAGACCAGCACTGTGTAATGTGAATGGACAAACTAAGTTTCTAAATTCAGAGTATATAATTTATAAATTTCAAAATGTTTCCATAGAAAAATGTTACAAAAAAATCAATACCCATATCAGTTGCTACAATTTGTATCCGATACGTGTTCTTTCGGTCGAAGTCCAGCTTGGCCGCCACGCTGACGACGCCCGTAACGTTGTCTACTACGAATGAGTCCAGAGCACCTTTCTGGATGCCGTACTTGATCTCTGCATTTACCCCACTGTCCAAATCTGTCGCTCGGACTGCAGCTACTTCAGTACCTATATTATTTCAAATTGATAATTCCTCACTATCAGAGATTTTTGTTTAATAAAGCTTTAGTAAATAAAATACAATACTTATAATTTTTGTAAATTTTTAATGATACAAGATGATCGGTTCTTTTCGGTACAATCTACATTCCGAACCGGTTGTAGGTTTAAATTAAATCCTGTTAAATGACGATTTAAAATTGCCTATTTGAATAAAGTATATTTTGATATCAAATATAACTCTAAAACAAAACACGTTCTTTTATATTAAAGGGCCACAAGTGCAATTGTTTACGGTCCACCTAACGATGCATAAGTGGCAGGTTTAATCATAACCCCATGGGCTATTGTCGTCCCCACTCTTGATGTAAGCTTTACGCTTAATTGGAAGAAATAACTTAACGATAGATAGTAGGCATAATGGAGATTAGGTATGCATAAATAAAAAATCTTACCAACAGGAGCATCTTCAGTGATATTCGCATCATATTTATCCGTATCAAACGACGGAGCGTGGTTGTTGACGTCTCGAATTGTAATTTCTACCTTGCACGTTGAATTGTGTACTCCATCTGTGGCCTAAAATTTTTTTTTATATAGAATAAAAAAATAAAATAAGACGTGTTTGTTACATGACATCACAAATCTCATAATCAACCAGATATTAAGAAGAGGTGACGTGTGCAAACACAGACATTATATTATGTCATTCTCATACTCAACAAATAGGACTCGCTGAAAATGGTCGGGAGCAGGACCACTTAATCATGGGCACGCAAACACCGACTTCCTAACTCCAGACCTTTACAAAATGATAATTACTTGATCGAAAGTCCAAAATATTTGGCTCGACATGGGTTTCGATGTCTTCGATATTGGTCTTGCGATTACACCTACGAAGTGGACGCTCATTTCCCTCAAATATGCTTCAACCTCTTACACTACCATTCTTCAATCACAATACTACTAAACATTGTAAAGTATTAATACATATCTAGATGTAACTCACCAAAACAGTGAGAACAATCTTATTATCTTCGGTTGAGTTCAGAACAGCGTTTCCTAGCACTGATATCCTTCCAGTGATGGGTTCGATCCAGAACGGAGAGTTTGGAGGGTAGGCTATTGAGTACCGAATGTCAGACGTAGTGTCGATGTCCCTCGCTTGTACCTACATCAAAATATAATTAGCAGAACCTATTTAAATTAATGAACACATTTAAGTACATGATATAGTTTTATACATAATACGAAAAACTATACACAATAAATTCTAATCTAAAATGTTTAATGTAATTAATGTGCTATAGGTGTATGTTTTTGTTTAATGTCAATACGGACATCGAAAATATAAACGTACATTAAAGATTGCATGTTTTTCTTACAGTTAACGTATCAATAATTAAATTTTTCTTACAATCAACTCCGGTTCGAATTTCACAGCATCCTCGTCTATAGATGCTTTGTAAACCGGTGTGATGAAAACTGGTGGATTGTCGTTGGAATCAGTGAGGGATATTTGAAGAGATACAACTGTCATCTGTCCCGCTCCGTCATCATCTGTAGCCTAAAATTTGATTATATTTTACAAATAATTACGAATATTTAACCTCTATTTTGTCTCTATATATATCACGCTAATTTAAAGCAAAATATATTCAATTTTATATAATATTGTCTAATATTTGGAATTATCGACGTCATTTTCTCATAAATAGACACAAATTATTGATTTATTTAGATATATTAATAAAATATTCATCAGAAACAAATTATAATTAAAGTTGTCTAAACAAAATATAAGATTATTGAGGTTCCTTGCAAAAGCAGATAAATGGATAGCTCGTTTTTCGAGCTATACCTTTGGGTAGATTAATTATCGAATGTTCTTATTGTTAATGTAACTTAGTTGTGTCTAAGTAAAATACCTTATATTGTAAGAAATAGTCTCTCCTCGTCTCGTAGTCGAGGCAGGGCGGGCGGCCCGGCGTGGTGCACGGAGCCACCGTTATCACTCCGCTGCGGTTGTCCACGTGGAACAGTTCTGCTCCGTTACCGGACAGTTGGTACACTATGCCTTCTGTACCGTATCTGTGAGGATGATTTATATTAATTGTGAATATTAATGTTCCAAGAAATTTCAATTCGCGCACTACCAAAAATAAAAGCCCTGGGTGGGCTATGTAGCTTATGGCGTTCATGGTGAATTAGGTAGGACGACGCGGTAATATGTGCAAGTGGGACCTCGCAATGGGAGAGTATTGCTGGTTTGTAGTGGGTAGTTCAGCACTTAGCTAGTATACCTACGCACATACTTCATTTCGCTTAGCCGGTGGGGGAAATGAAAGCCTTTTCCATCGATTAAAAGATAATTTTGTCAATTTAATTCAAATAAATCAGAGACTGGTATCGTTCCTGATCACATTTTCACCAATAGCAGGTAAACTACGAAATAACCAGTTGGTCAAACAATAGCTCATGACGAGTCCACAAATATTGGTTTGGCAACAACAGGAGTTACCTGCCGGTGTCGCGGTCGGCGGCCCGCAGCGCCGCCACGCGCGCGCCGGCGGGCGCCGCCTCGGGCACGGCCGCGCCGTACGCCGCCTCCGCGAACTGCGGCGCGTTGTCGTTCACGTCCCACAGCGACACCGTCACGCTGGCCTTGGACCACAGCCGCGGCGAAGTGTGCAGCTCCTCGGCTATCACCTGCAACGGTATCGCGACGGGTTATGATACGGCTGGGAGGTCGACGTTCGCACGCTGATTTTAGAGGTCGTACTGAGTACCGGCATGAATCGTTTCGATTAAAGAGACTGTCACTGGCGTCTTGATCAGACCCGGTATTTAAATAGCCTTTTATTAATTTCAAGTATACTTAATTTCATCTGCGCACGATCAAATGGAAACCACCGCTAATTGATATTGGCGCCGTCAGAAATATAAACCATTCCTTACATCAGCAATGCGCCACTAACCTTGGAAACTAAGATCTTATGTCCCTTGTTACACTTACTCACTCCCCATTCCAACTGGAACACAACATTGCTAAGTATTGTTGTTTATCGTTAGAATTTTTGACGGGTGGATTGTATCCACAAAGACTGACTTGCTGAAAACCAAGCTTGGTGGTAACCAAGTAAATATTTTGCTTTTTTAACATTAATATGACATAAATACATAACTAACCTCTAAAATAAATTTCCTCTGATTTGGATCCTCATAGTCCAGACTAGTATTCAGTCTCAAAGTAACGGTAGCGCTGCCGGTCGCCACGGAGGGTTCTATCACAAATGCTCCCATCTCATCAGACAGACGGAGAGTGAATACTGAATTTAAACCCTGGAAAATTGTATATTAGATATTTATATATTTAGATATACAGTCATAACATAACAAATATATTGATTTTATCTTGGCAAAAACTATTTATTTATTCAAAAATATAATTCATGCCAATTGAAATAAGGAAAAAGGTAAATAATCAAGTTTGACCTTGAACTAACAAGATATTAGGGTTAACTAAGGGAATAAATATTTTGAGAAATTTAGACCCCATACAATATATACAGCACCCTTAGACAAGAGCATATCTCACCACATCGGTGTCAGTGACCACCATGTCCAGGTTGGGTAACGGCGTCCCGGGCGGTAAGCTCTCGGGCAGCCCTACGCTGTACTCGCGTCGGTTGAACCGCGGCGGCTCGTCGTTCACGTCCTTGATGGTGATGGTCACCGTTGCCAGAGACGATGTAAGCTCGGAGACTAGCGGCACACCGTTTACTATTTCGCTTGCCTGCAAAATATTTAATAATCTTAATTTTAAGTGCGAACTATTACTTTTTTTATCTGTAAAAAGTTATTAATCATCTATTAAAACTTAAAGCAAGAGCAAAATAAACTTGTATATAAATAAACAAATTTTAAACCATTAAGTTCGGAATCTAGCCTAAACTTTGATCATTGATAAATAAAATTGAAGTAAATCTGTGATTTCATAATATCGGCCTCTTTTTAAATTAATACGGCTAATTGTGAGTTACCGTTACTTTATGTGTGTAATTTAAAAGACATTATTTGCGTTAAATGGCAGATTTTTAAGGATTTTCGTCACAAAATGAATTCCACACTGACAAAGCCGGGTTTTGCTATTTTAGTATAAAAATTCTTGTAAAACGCCTCTTATATTATAAGTTCTTATGTACAAAATATCCAAAAATACTTACCCTAACTGTTAAATTGAGCGGAGAAGACGGATCAGCAAGCGCTTCCCTGTCCAATGGTTTAGCTGTTTTTAGTTCACCCGTTGTGCTGTCCAACCAAAAAAAGTCAAGAGGATCTGAAATTAAAATATTGTTGTTTTACTGTCTGTTTGACAATGTTGCAACACTACCCGATTCTTTCTACGGTAGTCAATTGCAGATTGATACAATATT
This sequence comes from Nymphalis urticae, assembly GCA_905147175.2. Classification (NCBI taxonomy): domain Eukaryota; kingdom Metazoa; phylum Arthropoda; class Insecta; order Lepidoptera; family Nymphalidae; genus Nymphalis; species Nymphalis urticae. Next base: position 12,562,146 of record LR989995.1, on the reverse strand, counting down.
GCATAAGTCCGAAAAAATAGGTACCAAATCTATTCTGTTATCCGATTGGTGGTTGTGCTTTCAGAGGCACAAACACAGTACAGCAGATGAACACAAATAAATTTTGTGAAAGAACCTAGCTCTGGGTTACTAATAAGAATTTTGTATGGGACTACTCAATATTATTTTATTAGACTTATACTGTAATATCTGATTAAGCGAAAAAGCACAAGTTCTTATACCTGGTAAATGACCCACAACACATTCACTGTCACATGGCTATGATTTATGGTCATCATTATGTGACGACTAAAATTTATAAAATACACTTATAAACTATTTGATGAACGTACTTGTAATGAGTTCGAGTTTCACGTCTCTCGGTTGAGCTCTGTCGGCATCTCTGGCTTTGATGATCAAGGCCACCGTCCCCACAGCTGCGTCCTCCGCTAACGCCCCACTGAGGGATCCACTAAATACGGGCGGACTGTTCTGCACGTCTACTACCTTCACTTCCACATGAGCTGTTGATTGGAGACTACCATCCTGAAAACATTTATTCTCTGTATTATGAAACACTTACCCAATATTAACTGAGTAAGTACTCAGTTATATATTGGGGAAGTGAATATTACTAACTGATAGTATAAGTGTGAACAAATAGCATATGTAACTCAGCTTTCCTAGGAAGTCCTAGGCTAGCACTTAGAATAATGTCCTAACAGAAAGTAGTAGTAAATCGAAAAATAAAATCGTACATTTTTTATATTAATATGTAGTAAGACAAATAACAAACCGTGGCATAGATCTGGAACTGATAAAACTGATTCTCGTTGTAGTCCAACTTTTTCTTGAGGACCAAAGCGCCATTGTACTGGTTGGCGGTTGAATGTAGGCTCACAACTTCGAAGTAGTCACATACTTCTGGCCACTAAAAAAACAATTATATATTAGTCTAAAACTAAAAGTAACAGACAGTAAATATCCCAAATTCAAATTGCGGGCTAGTCTTTTTCTAATTATTGAGGAAAATATTTAGAGCTTTACTCCACCGCGCTGCGGGTGGAGTACACAATTTTTTTTGACAAAGATTGAAACCACAATCTTCGATTTAAAAAAATACTGAAAAGAATCCTGGAAAACTTATTACTACGATCCCAGCACTCCCGTGTCTGTTACGTCCATAAGCCTTTTTTAAATATAATTTTATTAATATTTAGCTCATGGTTTTATTTATAAAATAACTAATATATTCACAAAACTATATGTCTTTCTTTGTTTCCTTAGGCTAGATAGACTAAAGGATTATAAGATGGTTATTAAAAACAGACCTGTTCGTTAGGAACGCAACCAACTTCCAAGCCGTCTCCAACAGAATCGATGTCTTCAACTTCAATGTTTCGTAAAATAGTTTTTCCAATCTCCTCGTCTTCAGGCACATCAACTTCGTAAGGACTCTGAAAATTATAAGCTTGTTAAAAAGTTAGTTAATTAGTTACATACTTTAAATATAAATTGTACCTTTGGGAGAATCTCTAAGCTTGTGCCGTTCGGTACGAGCGTAATTTTTCATTTTTTCTTTGATATAATCCTTAACTCCTAACTCCAAATAGTTTATTTTATTAATAATACTGACCGGTCAAATTCCCAAAAAAAAAATAAGCAACTCGTCAACCATTCCTTGTCCTACCTGTTGCAAGTTCGATTATTTACGTGTAAGGCATTTTATTTTTTCATCTTTTAATGGATCACGGCGTCACTTATTAAGTGTGTAAAATTAAAATATTCCGAAGGAATTCGATTACCAAATAAACCTGAATAAAAACGGAATTAAGAGTTAAACAACCTGTCCGTTTAGTTTGCCAATGTGACGTAATATCGTCGGTCCCTTAATGGTCGCTCAATAGTATACTTACATTTTTAAATATTGGTGGGTTGTCATTTTCATCCAAGACAATGACGGTGACTGGCTGGGATTGGTACAATGGATTTTTCGTGTCAGGATCCTCATTTTCAATAGACACCAGGAACTTAATCGTATCTTCTTTCTGCATATTAAAAGATAAATATTTATCTACATATACAATATAAAGGTAAATAATACATAGCAGGTATAACCATTGATTAACGTTAGCTAAGTTTATATTAATTTAATTAAATTCCATTAATAGGTATACAAACTTTTTCGAAACTCAAAAAGTAGAAATATACATAGGTAACATAAAAAAATATACCTCTCTGTCTAAAGGAAGTACAAGTGTAACTTCGCCAGTCGAGGAGTTGACAGAAAACTTATCGGTCCCCACAAGGCCATATTTAATCTGAAATAAAAATAATACATAATTTCTAATGATTGTTTTATAATTTATATACCTACACAATATTATGTTATAACAAACAATTTTCTCTCTTATCATTAGGCCTAGGAAATGCGTAATACCGGATACTAACTAGAAAGTCAATTTAACATTATATAAATCAATATCAACAGTTTCAATATGAGTTCCTAATGGTATTGCTCCATATTAATTAATACTGCTCCATTAGCATACTTAATTTCCATTTCCATAGTATTATGTCACAGGGTACCATAGTAAATATTAAGTATATGTAAACTTATATTGTAAGTGGTCATCGCTCATAGTTATTGACGTCGTTAGAAATGTACCTTTCCTTACATCAACAATACGCCATCAACCTTGAGAACTTATGTCCTATATGTCCTATATATATTCCGTGTGCCTATAGTTACACTAGCTCACTCACAAGTGTGTAACAACATCTTATATTATTCTTATATACTATTGTACTGTTTTTTTTTCTGTACTTATTTTGCGTCTTCGTATTGACACGGATCGCGCACCGTGGAGTAATAACAATAATATATATTTATTCATAATAGAGATTGAACATAGTAGTTAAATATTGTAATATTGTGTCTGTAATACACTGGCTCACTCATCCTTCAAACCGGAACACAACAATACCAAGTACTGCTGTTTTGCGGTAGAATATCTGATGAGTGGGTGGTACCTACCCAGACGAGCTTGCACAAAGCCCTACCACCAGTATACCGAGTTTAACTCCAGGCAAGCACCACTGAATTATCACGTGCTTATTTTTTTTATTTAGCAACACAACCAGTAAAGAAAGATACCCTTTACTATTTGTGTTGCTACACATACAGTTTTGAAGGATATTCTTGATAAGCCGTATAAAGCACAAAACAGGTCTTGAGTCTGCTTACATCGGTTATCGGTTCGGTATTATGGGTTTAAAAGAGAAATTAAAGAAGTCTCTCATGATAAGATGAAGATTTGGACATAATTCGTTACATCGCTGAACCAACGAGGCCTGGCAGCTGGCAACATACATGGCATCCGAAACATGCTTGCAATATTTTACTTATCCGCCGAGCGAGAGATTAATTTATAATTCAAGAAATAATTCATATACTTACTGGCAAACCCTCCGGATCAGTGGTTCCTTGTAATGTGTATACAATATCTCCCACCGCTGTACTTTCATACAGAGCTAAGTTGTCCATGTCTTGAATGAAAACCGGAAGCTTGTTGGTTAAACCTGGAAAATTCAAAATTGTTGGTTTTGAGTTTTGAGAAACTTATATAAACTAAAACTACGATAACACCGTAATGTTTTAGTTATTTTGTAGAGAAAAGCTCTTGATATTATTGCGTAATACTTAAATCAAAGATTTCAACAAGTTTATTTATCGAAATACACTTCTAGATCTGCAGTGCTATTTTGTAAGTATTCGCTTCATTACTCACTTGAAATGTTGATATCCGACTTTGTTTTGAAATGATATAATTATAATGGTCAATGTCGCATATCACTTTCTGATATTTCATGACCATTTTCTGCGGCTTCGAATCAGTTCTTACAGCAATAAGTTACAATGTTATCTACATTCAGCATATAATAATAATAATAATAATAATAATATGCTTTATTGTGTCAAAATAGTTACATAACCAATACAAACACAAACATAAAAGAAAAACGAAAACTATTTTGAACAAAAGGCGGTCTTATCGCTAAGAGCGATTTCTTCCAGACAACCTTTTGTTAAAGGACAAGAAATACATATATAAAGCGGTAAGGAGGTGTACTGATCATCTCAATTTTTATCTTTATCTTTTAAATAAATATATATATACATATAAACAAATAATATATACATAAACATACATATACATATATAAAATATACGTAAACATACATATAATATATATATATATATATATATATATATATATATATATATATATATATATGATAAATTATAATAGTAAATCACAACAAAGCGCAGCAGACAACAAAACAACACTCCCCGTCAATTACAATGACAAATAATACGTCCTGAGTCGGATTTTAAACGTATTAATTGTTTGAGATTGTCTCAAGTGGTGTGGTAAGGAATTCCATAGTCGAACTGCTTGGACAGAGAAGGAATTGGTATAGAAGGAAGAGGAGTGAGAAGGAATTTTAAGGATTAAATTATCTTCAGATCGTAGAGTGCGACCATGCGAGTCCTTAAGGAATTCAAAACGGTGTTTAAGATACTGAGGAGAATTCGGATGAAAAAGTATACAGTAGAGAAGAGAAAGAATATGAGTATTCCTGCGAAGACGGATTGGGAGCCACTCGAGTTTTTTGCGAAATTCAGAAATGTGGTCAAATTTGCGGAGTCCGAATATAAACCGAATACAGAGATTTTGAATACGCTCGAGTTTATTTAATTGCTCCTCTCTTAGATCAAGATAGCAGGTGTCGGCGTAATCAAGGATGGGCAAGAGGATGGCTTGAGCTAACGCAATTTTGGTAGGGATAGGTAGAAAATTACGTAGTCTACGAATGGACCCAATCGAGTGAAACATTTTCCTGCTCACTTCGCTTATTTGTGACATCCATGAGAGATTTTGATCAATATATATTCCTAAATTTTTAACTTTGCTGCTTAATGGAATTATAGTATTGTTAAAGACAACAGGTGGCAAACGGGAATAGTCTACACGGGGTAGTAATTTATAACTGCCAATTATAATAGCCTGGCTTTTAATAGGATTTACCTTGAGACCAAAAGAAAGACTCCACTTTAAAATTTTGTCTAAGTCAGAATTAATTAATTGAATAGCAAGTGGTAGGTCAGTAGTTGTGGAATGAGCATAAATTTGGAGATCGTCGGCATACAAGTGGTAGGAAGAAGAGATATGTTGAGTTACAGAGCTGATGAAAATTGAGAATAGAAGAGGAGATAAGACACCGCCTTGGGGAACACCGGCATTTATCGCCAACCAGTCCGAGTAAGAATCTTGGATTCGAATACGTTGACGGCGGCCATTGAGATAACTATGAAACCAATTAATTACCGATGGAGATATATTAAGAGAATTTAGTATAGCCAGGAGTATGTCGAAATCTACAGTATTGAAAGCATTACTAAAATCAAGCAATGATAAAATTGTAACTTCCTGGTTATCCATAGCTAATCTGATGTCGTCGGTAATCTTGACTAATGCAGTAGCCGTACTATGGCCAGATCTAAAACCAGATTGAAAAGGATTTAGCAAGTTGTAGGAAGACAGGAAGAGGTTAAGTTGTTGATGTACAAGACGCTCAAGAACTTTAGAAAGAAATGGAAGGATGGAAATAGGACGGTAATCACCATAAGATGAAGGATTATTTTTTTTAGGTAGAGGGATTATTTGAGCATCTTTCCAGGAGTCGGGAAAGGTACAGTAATTAATGGAATTATTGAATATGCAAGTTATAACTGGAACTAAATAGTCAATAATAGGCAGGATCATTTTACGGCTAATGCAGTCAGAACCGACGGCATCAGAATTTATAGCTAAGATATTCTTCTTAATATCACATTCGGTAAAAACACGAAAAGTAAAGGGCAAAAAAGTCGGAGTTGATGACGCAGAAAGTTGAATTAAGGTATTAGATTTAGTTGTATTATTTATGGTAACTGAAGATGCAAAATGATGGTTAAGTTGGTTGAGATCCAGGGTACTAGTGGAGGTATCGATATCTGACTTGCCAACTCCGAGAGACTTGAGAAATTTCCAGACTCTGGAAGTGTTGTCGTCTTCAACAACAGATTTAAAAATGTGCCTTTGATGTGTATCCCTACACAGCATGTTGCAACGATTCCGATATTTTTTATAATTTAATTTGTTCTTATCAGATGGATTAGCCTTATATTTCGCTTTTGCCAAATTTTTCTTAAGCTGGAGTTCTTTAATTTTAGGAGTAATCCAGGGTGCTGGTAAGTGTTAATATTGAATCTCGACCTCCAAAGCGGAGGCTTTAAATGCTTAACCTTGTAAAACGAAGATTCAAAAGCTTGTAAGAGTGTACTTGAGTAAAGCTTATTTTTACTTTGTTTTTTTTTTAATACTTGTAAAAAAATGTGTCTTTAATTTTTTAGTAAACAACTGTTTTACAAAAATCTTTTCTAAATTTAAATTGGACAGTTCATAAGCTATATCAGGGTTTTGAGGCCATTGTATAAAATACTGATTCATCTTAGTTAATTGTGTTAATGAAATAACAGTTATTTCATTGTTCTTAGAAAGATACTTTTAGTTTATGTAGAATGTTTAATAAATGATTCTAATTATAGGATAGTAGCGATCTCTCCAGTTTTGTTCGTATGATACACAATAGTTCACTATCCGACAAATGTCCCAGTGCTGGGCAAAGTTCTTCCTTGTAAATAATTCTTATGTAACTCATTTAAAAGCAAACACAGAAAAAAACACATTAAAAGGTTAGATAATTTATTTATGTTTAATTAGCGATTTACACGCGGCTTCACTCGCATTATAATTCAAAATCGCTAAATACAAATTCCATGGTTTACATAAGTATGATTTTTATACAAACTCTTTACTACCGTAAAATTCCAAAAATCCCCTTTAGTGCTAACCTAGCGTGTAAAAGGAATCCGTATGCAAAGAGCTGTGCGTCAATATGTCAGTCAGTTATTATACATAATAATAATAAAACAAGGCGTCTTACCAACGTGGAAGAGCACAGCTGCAACGCAGACCACCGCAGCAGGCCATCTCGACGCCATGTTGCGACTACTGAAAAGAAAATAACAATTTTAACATCCTTTAAAAGATAAAAAAAATGTTACTAAATTTTAAGCTGTAAAGATCTTAAAATGTACTTAGGGTTACGAAGATAAGAAAGCTAAATATATATGTCGCAATCGAGTCTATGGACCTTACTGATGAAGCTGAGGCTTCTTATTCATATATTTAAGTTTAGGTGACTTGTTTGACGGACCGGTTGGCGTGGTTGGTAGATATATGAATTTCACGCCGAAGGTTGTGGGTTTGATTCCCACGTGTTATATGTCCATCCCTGAATTTACTTCACGTGTAGCAACAGGTCAAATATGGAAGACTAAATGTTTTTCTCTTTCGCTCGTAGGAATATACATAAAGCCGTCTCAGTCGCTTTTGCCGTTGAGATATTGCGATGTCTTCAGTAAATAATAGTGAACATCAGTTGCGTAATACAATATAAATATGTTTTTCTTATATTAGAAAGTATCGCCATATTTTTACTCTCTTATTAAATATGATTCTTTATTTTTCCGTCCGTATAAATAAATTTTTGTATGTAGGTGATTGATAAACAAGACTAACTACTGAAAAAATAGTATTCGACTATACAAGGTATCGCCACCCAAAATGGTACACCCAAAGTGGTCTTGATATATCTTAGAGTGTATTTGTGTTTGCGTACACACTTGTGCTCTATAATACGTCCTGCGAGGATGACTAATCTCCCTAGAGATTGGCCGCCGTGGCCAAAATCCATAAATTAACCTTAAGCATTGTTGTTTGTTAGTAGAATACATTTTGTGGGACTGGTACCCAACATAGATAAAGATGAAAGACCTTGCAATTAGTGGTTTAGCTCATTAAATATTAAAATCAAGCATAACAAATGCTGAAGGCAAACACCAGATAACAAATCACAAGTCTCAATCTCGTAGAATCTCGACTAATTAACTAAATAGTCAACAATAGACCGACTAGCTGCAAAGGTCAATTAGTCCAAGGTCGTTCAGTAGAACTGCAACTAGTACGTAATTAATTTATCATATTCACAGTGACCTATTAATGGAATAATTGTCTAATAACTGCCTTAATGTACCTTATACGGCTGCAGGACACCAGGCCCCGTATTTGATTGTCTTGATCGTCTATTTGATTGTCTCTGTATTCTGTAATGTAAATTCAGATGCTCTGAATGGTTGTGACAGTTTGCCTTTCCAGTTGGCCTTTCACCCGTCTGCCCATTGAGCAGGCATCACTCACTCAACATATACTTAGTATTGTTGCGTTTAGGTTTGAAGGGTCAGTGAGCCAGTTTACTTACAGGCACATGGGACATAACATCGTAGTTCCCAAGGTTGGTGGCGCATTGGCGATGTTTTTTTTATATATATTAACCGGGAGGGCAAATGACTCTACTCCACCTGATGGTAAGTGGTAGTAAAGTCCAAACGCGACGACGGCCAGTACAGTCGGGAAGAAGGTTCTGCACTAGCCGCCATCGCCTTGCCAGCCCACAAGATGCCTCTTCACGCCTCTTTGAAGGAACCCGGGTTGTAAGAGCTGAACGTGAGCTGGTAAGAAATTCCATTTTTTGGAAGTGCGACAAAGAATGGAGTTGCCAAATTTCTTTGTGCGCGATAGAATTGATGTCACAATTAGGCGGTGACATCAAGAGCCAGCACGCGTAGACTTTTGAAGGAAGGGGTTAACAAGATCAGCTATGGTTAACATTTCTTACAATGCCAATTTTTATGGGCGTTGGTGACCACTTGCCGTCAGGTAGTAATTATGCTCCTCCGCCTGCCTATTCATTAATAAAAAAAAAGTCATAAATTTATAGTATCAATGTTAGAAAACCGACAGTAGAAATACGCCACAGTCGCTAGTCGGTCGCGTGTGTCGACTTTTTAATAGAATTAAATGTAATTAGAATTTTTTGCACAACCCAACAAAATGGCAATTATAACGGTAATTGACACCAATAACTCAAACATAATCCCACGACAAACATCGGAGAGCGAACAATGTGCTAAATGTCAAGATTAGCATATTGGGTTTTATCTGACGAATAAATATATATAAGGAGTTTTTATTAATAATTCCTCGCCTTGAGAAACTTATTACACCACGCCACTCCACTCTGGCATGTGCTTCCATTTCCTTAACCATCGAACGCTTTACACGTTATCAATTATCAAGACAAAATAAGCAATTCAAATTTCGGCGGTGCTTGCCCAGGTTTGAACCTGCAATCATTGGTAAGATTCACGTGCTCTAATCACTGAGCCATCGGGCCAACTTGACTTAAATATATATAGTAAAATATATTACTATTTATGTTTTCCCCTTCAAACCGACTTGAAGGTCAAAATCGAACACAACTTTCACACCGCTAGACAGAATATAGAGCATTCGAATTTCAAAGCTTTTTTAGAGAAATTAAATAATCAATACACGAATAATTGAAAATATTTTTAATTTAATGTAATTATTATTTGCTAAACTGGAAATTTGCATTTTAATATTTATACCTAAGTCTTAAGGATTTGATCTAATTATTGTTGTTACTAAATTGCAGAACCGAAATCTAAATTAATAATCTCATTCATCTAATCTCATTGTAACGAAAAATATAGTTGTTAAATTATTTTTGACATTATTATTATTACCTAAATAACTAACACAGTAACGCGAATAATACTAACATAAAAATATCAAGAAAACATTTTCTAAGCTATTTAAATCATTGTTTATATTGTAATTGTTCTCATAGGAAATGTTAACCTAACGGGGTGTCACGTTAATGTACATAAATGCTAAATAGGTAAATGAATAAATGCTTGACTAGACGAGACGTGATATAGCGACATACAATATACATAATACATAGTGTATATAAGTATTATATAGTGCCCACAGTGATGGCCCACAGAAGTGTTGAAACCGGGGCAAGCACCACTGAATTATCTTGTCCTTAATTTGTCATCTTGTATTCAGCGGTGAAGGAGAACATCGTGAGGAAACCTTCATGTGGCGGATGGAAATCTACCACATGTATTAAAGCAGCGTAGTGGAGTAAGCTCCAAACCTTCTCCTCGAAAAGAAGAGGCGACATATAGCGGCTTACTTTAGTGCAAATTTAATCTATTGGTAAATTTCCATTAAAAATATGAGTTTTGTTTATCTCCCCTTCTTCGATTGTGATAGAGTATATGCAGTTTTGCTAAATATTTATGTAATTGTATGGTTTACGTAGTATTTAGCTATGTTTAGCGAAAATATACAGACTACCAATTGGGTTTTTTTATACGAAACGATAGAGTGATATATAATACGTTGCGTAACTTATTCGCATGGCTATCATTAACGATGAATGCTGTGAATTACGCTAGATGCTTGGGAATATTTCGAAATTGTTTAACGGATCCTCAGTTACCCTGAAGTTACTCACATAATTAGCCTATTTGTAACAGATTAAAATAACAGATTTTAACCATTGTTTGAAAATAAATTTTCATCAGTATGTTTCTAAATATTTAAAAAATTAAACAAATATATTTCAAAAATGGCCTCGTTTGTTATATCATTTATAGTTATTATTATTCATATATATTATTTATTATATAACCTTATATAATGTATGTATGCTCTACATAATTTACAGTTAAACTGAGACGCGCAAACAAACCAAAAGGATTTGGCTATGCACTTGTTGGTAGGGCTTTGTGTAAGCTTCTCTTCTACTCTTCTTCCCGACTGTACTGGCCGTCCTCGCGTTTGGACTCTACTACCACTTAACATCGGGTGGAGTAGTCATTTGCCCTCCCGGCAAATATAAAAAAAAAAAGCTCGCCTGGATAGGTACACCCACTGATCACATATTTTACTGCCAAACAGTAATACTTACTATGTTCTATAGTTCTATTCCGGTTTGAAGGTTGAGTGATCAGTGTAAGCGGTAAAAAATATAGGAATAAGGGCCATTTAAGTTCCCAAGTTTGCTGTCGCATTGGCGATGTAAGGTTATTTTTTCTTACAGTGCCATTGTCTATGAGTGACGGTGACTTTTTTCCATCAGCAGGCCCATTTCCCAATCTGCCTACCTTTTTGCAAAAAAAAACTGATAAGAAAAAAAATATAAATTCAACAATTTTTTTTCGAACATAATTTAAATGTTAATATTTAACTGTGTATGAAATTTAAAAAAAAAACTGTATCTACTGAGTTTCCTGCCACTAGTTATATAGTAAATAGCCGTGAGAACATCTTGAAATGAGTACATAATGACGATGTGTCAGGCTCAATGCTCAACTATACCTGACCCCGTCACATCGACCGTTACAATCGGCATTATCGTACAGTTACGCGCAAATGACCTCATGCTTCTTGCAACTTGTCTCGACCATTAGGATCGATCCACACTATCATTACACAAATCATTTTCAGTTCATAGTTATAGTATTCTCAATTCTTAATTAAATTAAATTATTCGAATCTCCAGCAATAATCGGTTTCAAGGAAATATCATATACCGTGCTGTTCTGTAAGAATTCACTCATCCGTCATGTGTCAACCGTATCAATATGACAACCGACTTATGGTGTATGTATATGTATATGCTATTTTGGTGCGTATATTCTGGAAATGTTATGATTATTACGGTCAATGTCGCGTATCACTCCGATTAACTCATACTCCGATTATCATTTGCCTTAAACATCGGTTTAAGGCAAATGATAATCGGAGTATGATTGTATAATGTGTTCGATATTATAGTGTGAACCGACCCTTATTGTTGTGAATAGGATCATTTTGGAGAGATTTGTTCTTAGGGAATGACTCTTTCTTTAGAAGAATAACTTTTGGAACAATTTAACCTCCGCATGCCGTTGCATAAAGACGAGTGATTTATTACAATCATGTTGTAAATGGTGCCTTAGTCTCCCTTAAGAATGGCCACGTTCAAAATCGATGATTGGTTTTGTTCGATGATCATTTTCATGATGCGTTTGTAAAGTAGTTTTCATACAATCTTATAAAATTTAGAGTGTAGGCCCGAATTAGTTTAGATAACGTTTCTTGCGACAGATCATCGTCATATTGTACTCTCGTAATATAATTAGTCTGTTATCACTCAGAGATGTTGATTATTGTGTAGGCTTTTATATATTAACCTATAGTAATAAATAAATGGGCAAGTAACTCTTGTGTAACTTGTCCGTCTGCATTTACAGCTAAAACACTAAAAAGACTGATGAAGTTTTGACCGCAAGGACGTACATAGATTACTTTTACCTAACACCACCTCCTCCCCACACAAGCGGGTGAAGCAGTGGGTGGATACTATTTTAATATGGAACTATTTAATATAGTCTAAATGATTCAACACAAGCGATAAAACCTTTTTACTAGATAGGAGGATTGTATAACATTCGTTTTATCAATATATTTTTTTTCAATTTATTTGAAGATGGCTTACATCGTAACTTGTTATTCCACCTAAATTATCCTTTACTCATAGACATTGATAGTTCGAAAATACCACGTGTCGCACGCAAGATGTCACCGTAAGTCTGGTTTTCATTTACTCCTATATTAGTAGTAATTTGAAGTAAAGAAGTTTTATATATTTTTCAAGGGTGATTGAGCCAATGTATTTACAGGCACAAGGGACATAACATCTTAGTTACCAAGGTTCATGGCGCATTAGCGATGTAAGCGACGGTTAACATTTCTTACAATTTTGGCCATTTTTGGCAAAGGTGGCCCATACGCTCGTCCGCCTAACTATGCAATAAAAAATTATCTAATATAATTAATCATGAAGAAGATCAAACCTATCCATATGACATTGGTATGGATAGCAAAACATGCTTTGAAATCACTTTTATGTAATTTTATAATCAACAGATTATAAATTGAGATAAGAATTATTAAATCTTCATTACATCTAATTAAATATATACAGATCGCATTTTACACGTAAAACGTGTTCAAACAGCGTAAAAACTCGCCTCCGTGCGAGATCGTATTGCGTAACAGATTAACGAGACAAATGTTGCGAGATTTCACGCAAGAAACGATTCAAGCACTTTATTTTTTTCATTGTTCTGGATAATGTAATGTGTTATCTATTTAACAACATTATAGCAAAATTGGAACAGAGTGAGACAATAAAATGATTTTATAGTAATTTTTTATATATATAAGCTAGCGCTTGACTGTTTTCACACCTGATGGAAAGTGATGATACAGTCTAAGATGGAGCGCACCTGCCTAGAAGATGCCTATTCGCTCTTGACTTGAAGATACCATATTATAGGTGGTGGTTAGAGTTGCGTATCAGAAACGTGGAAGCAAATCATTTCGTACGTGTCTTACGTCAACTACGTACGGGTGCAGATCTTTACGATGCCACGCAGTTCTGTTGTAAAAAGGTGATGGCGGAACCAAATTAAATAGTTCCTGAGCACACTCCGAAATATATCCTGTAGAATACCGACAGGTAACTATACTAAGTTTAATTAATATAGAGAATATATATGTGTATGTAAAGTAAATAGCCGACTGTTTGGCAAAGGTCTTTTCTGAGTTTATTTTACCACACTTCTCTTCAAGTTAATGGATACTATGACGTCATAATATCGAACTGATTTAAATATTCAGATAAGATTCATGTGTGCTAGCTAGACAGCTGTTAGATTCTCGTTAAATGAATGAAATACAATATAGAGGGTGTGCTATATTAAACATATGTATATTAACACACCTGTCTGATAGGGCGTTACGCTCGATAGAATATTGTATTAGGTCCTTACATATGAAATTAGCGTTTTGTCGTACTGATCACTTTGATCTGAAATATCTCCTCTTTGGTTCAGAATTCCAAATTCAAATTTATTAATTCATTTAGCTGGTACATTTGAGTTTTGAAAACAGTCATTCATTGGTTTTTTTCCTCATTATTTTTTTCTTTGGCGTCGCTTATTACCGCACAATGGAAAACATGAAATATCGGTATATTTACGAGTATGAGTTCTAACGTGGCATCAGTGCTGCAGAAACAGCAGATTAATGATGTGTACGTGTCTGCGACATCCACCGTACTCCCCGGACCTTGCTCCAACAGATTACCGTTTTTCCGGCAATTGGACAACTTCTTACAAGGAAAAAAATTCAACTCCAATGCGGCAGTCCAAACCGCCTTCAAAGAGTTTATTGATTCTCGCCCCCATGGTTTTTTCAGTAAAGGGATCAATGAACTACTTATGAGATGGCAAAAGTGCATAGATAACAACGTAACAAATTTAATTAATCAAAGTATGCACACTTTGATTAATTAAATATATTTTACAAAAAAAAAATGACTTTATATTCCTCCCGTACAAAAAGCCAATTTCATATGTAAGGACGTGATATTATAATATTCAATGAATAAAATACATCCCCCCATCCCTACTTTTCTTTTTTCTGTTTCTTTCCTCTACCTTAATGTTGCCTGGAAGAGATCACTGTTATACCGTCTCTTGTACATATTGGTCTATCTTTATTGAACAATAACGAATATTTTGAATTTGAATTTTGATTATTCGTTTATTTAAATTTGTTTAAGTGATATTGTAGTATATAAATAAATAAATAAATAAATAAATATCCTGGGACATTATTCACACACGGCCATCTGATCCCAAATTAAGCTTGTACAAAGCTTGTGCTATGGAAACCAGACAACTGATATACTACATATACTACTTTTCTTTTGTAAATACATACTTATATAGGTAATTACACCCAGACTCAGGACAAACAGACATGTTAATGCACACAAATGTCTGTCCTGGGTGGGAATCGAACCCACAACCTTCGGCGTGAAAGGCAAGTATCTACCAACCACACCAACCGGCTCGTCAATATATGATATAAATATTTCCATTGTCGTGATTATTTAATATAATACCAAAACACATATGTAATATGCCAATATACCTATATTGTCTTACATACTATTATAATCCATTCTATATAAAAGTTAATGCTGTCCTCTTCTTTCGAATGACAAATCAATAATGAGAGTAAGAGAGAAATCAGTGTTTAATTAAACGTTCGCTAATTTTATAAGTAATGCCGTTAGTATGTTGGTTATATGAAATAAGTAAGCGCTGCGAACATCGTCCCTAACCACAGATTGCTCACTAGCTCAACGCGTCAGTAATGCTAACAATGCTGTGAAACAGGTAACCCGTTCGCTAACTTAGGTTAGCTTGAGCAATACTTGATTTTGAGATATACATGTCTATATATGAATATATATAATTATAGATACATATATCTTAAAAATGATAAATTAGGTATATATATTATTAAATTAATTTAGGTATTGTTTAGCTAATTAAATATATTATGTACAATACGTTTATGTTTATGTATAATACGTTTCATATAAACGCTTAATATACATAAACGTTGCACTGGAATTCGATATTTGAATTTCACCCAAACAATTGTCACATCTACTATTGTATTTATTTTATTATTATTTCACTTATATCAGTAATTTTACAAAGGGTATTCGCAATTCAATTATTATATAATAACTGATAATAATTAGGAATATTCATGAATTGTACCTTCAAAGCATAGTTTGCAAGGAGCGTGTACGACAATAGGTCAGGGTCGAATCTGCGACTTTCACATCGCTAGACAGCCTGTTTACCGTTGAGCTACTAAGACTAGACATTGTCATAATTTCCTAGGCTATAAATAATTTAAGCAAGTTAAATTCATTTAAGTTTTTTGATTTAGGAGTTAATATTAAAATCTTTGTTTAATAATGTTGATGGGATGACTGTAACTCTCCGCATTGATTGGTTTATATTTAAAATAAAATAAAAAAATCATATTTATGTTAAAATAATATATGATATAATTATTGAAGAAACTATTCGTTGATTTCTCTACTGGACATATGCATGTAGGGATGTAAGGGGAGTCGACAACGAACGAGGCTCTGGCGACCGATATCGTGGCGGTATAACCACACAAATGATGGAATCCGAAAATGTAAATCCTGATAGCGGGCAGCAGCGCTATCAGCGAAAGATTTCCAGCTACTGCGGTCACCAACCCGCCTGCCAAGCGTGGTGACTAAGGCAACAAACCCCCCAAATGAGCGGCAACAGAAATGCACGGCCCCCAATTCCCGGTAGTCACACTATCCCTGGCCACGGTACCGGTCATGGTAACGGTGTGACGGGGGGTGCTAAGAATCCCCGGGCTACGGCAGGGTACCACAAACGGCGACTGTTTCTGGCCACGTACAATGGACGCTCTCTGCGGCTGGACGAACATCTCACAGAATTGGAAGTAGAGTTAAGTCGTATTAACTGGCATATAGTGGGTCTATCGGAAATCCGAAGACAGGGCGGGGACACGATAACACTAGATGCTGGTCACTTACTCTACTTCCGAGAAGGACACCAACCATCCCAAGGTGGCGTCGGCTTTTTGATCCACAAGTCACTCAGAAGCAATGTTATGGAGGTTGGCAGTGTGTCAGCGAGGGTGGCATACCTTGTCTTAAAGATAACCGAGAGGTATGCCTTGAAGGTTATACAAGTGTATGCCCCAACGTCCACATACACTGACGAAGAAGTCGAAGCCATATACGAAGACATAGTAAAAGCTCTGTCTCGTACCAGTACCTTCTACACAGTTGTTATGGGTGACTTCAATGCCAAAGTGAGAGTACAAGAAGATGGTGAATTGAGGGTAGGAAAATTCGGCTATGGGAACAGAAACCATCGGGGACAAATGCTAGTAAACTTCCTAGAGGCTCAGGGATTATTTCTGGTGAACTCATTTTTCGTAGATTCATTGATAGCGTAACAATGAATGAGATCGACTTCATTCTATCCAATAAGCGCCAAATATTCAGGGATGTCTCCGTGATCAACAGAGTCAACACTGGAAGTGATCACCGCCTGGTAAGAGGCACCCTGAATATTAACACTAAAATCGAACGATCGCGGCTAATGAAGTCGACTCTTAGACCCACCTTGCCCCAGGTCGAAGCTGGTTGCGCAAGCTTCCAGCTGGAACTACAGAACCGATTCGCCATGTTGGAAACCGAGCAGGACATTGACGACGCCACCAACAGTCTGGTACGTGTCATTCGCGAGGTGGGTCAAAATCACTTTCGACAAAGGAGCAATGGACGTAAGTCGAAGCTCTCAGGCGAGACTCTGGACGAGATGACGAGAAGACGTGAACAACAGAATATGACGCCATCTGAGTGTCAGGCACTAAACAGGAAGGTTAAAAAACTAATAAGGCGTGACACAAGACGAGCGCATACCCGAAATATTGAAGATGCTATAGCACTCAATAGGGGCTCAAAGGTTCTTGCAAAGTCGCATACCTCCTGTTGTCACCTGACAAAACTCAGAACAACACAAGGCACAACCGTCACCTCAAAACCAGAGATTCTAGCTGAAGTCGAAAAGTTCTATAGCAATCTATACTCATCACAAGTGCCTCCACCTGAGTCCCACAGCGCGGATGACCCAAGAGCCAGACTGACACGCCGTCTATCTGACGAGCTTCCCGACATCGACTTGGGCGAGATTAGGATTGCTCTCGAACAACTTGGAAACAACAAGGCTCCAGGGGAGGACGGAATTACCTCAGAATTACTTAAAGCGGGAGGAACACCAGTTCTGAGAGAGCTGGTAAAGATCTTTAATTCCGTCCTTCAAAATGGTATTACACCAAAGGCATGGAGCAGAGGTGTGGTGGTGCTGTTTTTTAAGAAGGGTGATAAAGCTCTTCTGAAAAACTACCGCCCCATTTCACTTTTAAGTCACGTATATAAGTTGTTCTCGAGGGTAATCACGAATCGTCTCGCCCAAAAATTCGATGACTTCCAACCCGTTGAACAGGCTGGGTTTCGAAAAGGCTTCAGTACCGTAGACCATATACTCACACTTATGCAAATGATACAGAAGACCGAGGAATATAATCAGCCTCTATGCCTAGCGTTTGTGGACTACGAAAAAGCCTTCGATACCATCGAGACCTGGGCTGTTCTGGAATCGATGCAGAGAAGCCTAATAGACTTTCGGTATGTCCAGGTGTTAAAGTGTTTGTACGAAGCCGCAACCATGACCGTCCAAGTACAAGATCAGAGCACAAGACCAATCCAATTGCATCGCGGGGTAAGACAGGGGGATGTAATCTCCCCGAAACTTTTTACCAATGCATTGGAGGACGTCTTCAAGACGCTCGATTGGAACGGACGCGGCATTAATATAAATGGCCTACACATTACACATCTGAAATTTGCTGACGACATTGTCATCATGGCGGAAACTCTGCAAGATTTGGAAGAGATGCTAAACAGCCTAAGCGATTCTTCAAGACAGGTGGGTCTGCGGATGAACATAGAAAAAACCAAAATTATGATCAACCAACATATATCCCCGAGACCGGTTGTCGTAAATGGCTCTCCACTCGAGGTTGTGCAGGAATACATCTACCTGGGCCAAACTATACAATTTGGCCGGCACAATTTTGAGAAGGAGGTCAAAAGAAGAATACGTTTGGGCTGGGCAGCATTCGGGAGGTTGCGTCATATTTTTGAATCGTCGATCCCACAGTCACTTAAGACCAGGGTATATAATCAGTGCGTCCTGCCTGTTATGACTTACGGCGCCGAAACGTGGACACTCACTGTAGGACTGGTCCACAAGTTCAAGGTCGCTCAGCGAGCTATGGAACGTGCGATGCTTGGGGTTTCTCTGGCAGATAGAATCCGAAATGAGGACATTCGCCAGAGAACTAAAGTCACCGACATCGCGCGTAGAATTAGCACGCTGAAGTGGAAGTGGGCTGGTCATGTCTCCAGACGCATCGATGGCCGATGGAGCCGACACATGTTGGAGTGGAGACCACGCTTAGGCAAATGTAGTGTAGGACGCCCTGCGGCAAGATGGACCGACGATTTGAAAAAGGTGGCAGGTACGGGATGGATGCGGGGTGCCCAAAATCGGGATGGTTGGCGTTCTATGGGGGAGGCTTTCGTCCAGCAGTGGACGGCGGTAAGCTGATATATAATACATATGCATACATTTCTACATATATATATATACATATGTCCAGTAGAGAAATCATCCAGTCCAGTAGTATATATATATATATATATATATATATATATATATATATATATATATATATGATTATTGCACGTACATATTCACAGTGACATGTGAGTATTCACAGTTTCTCGCCGAAAAGTGCTAGTATAATCCCATATAATATACTTAATCTATATAATATTTTGAATAAGAAAACGGTGCCCAAAAATTGTACTCTCCCAATACAATAGTGGTGTTTAGCGGTTTAAAAAGGATTTATTATTATGATACGCTGATGGTACCCAGACAGGCCCTACCACCGCTATATAACTATCCAATAAATACAACTTCTAACGACTTTATAACCAATTACACGCGTTATCGATTATTAATTCACACGAATAATTTACGTGTATCGATTTCACGAACACCAATAAACTATTTAAGTGGTACAGCTGGAAACACTAAATCCCACTGATCATTTTACATTCGACCTTTAATATATTTAAAAACAATAGACAATAAGGCTTATTATTCCGTATAAGATTATATAACGATAAAATTCTTTGATCTTCATGCAAGTATTTTAATTGTAGACAGACTTATATTATAAATGTGAAAGTAATATCTTCTGTTTATTACCTCATCTCGACTAAAATACTGGATCGATTATGACGAATTTCAACTGTTTTAGTGGTGTGTACGTGGCCACAACCACCCATGGATATTGGTACTGTAAGAAATATTAATCATTCCTTACATTGCTAATGCGATGATTTTATTTATTTAATGGAAACCTTCAGAAAGGTACCCTCCGCCTATGGTGGGGGGGCCGAGTTATGTAGGATTCTTACCCACTAAAACCACTCCAATGGCCGTCCTCGGCACGGATCAAAGAGGCTTCGGGATCGTGTTGATATAACGCATCTGCGGCCAAAGCGCCACCAACCTTAAGTTGTTACGTTTCAAACCGGAACACAATAATATTTAGTATTGCTGTGTAATGGTGGAATATATGATAAATAAGAATCATCAACCCATACGGGCTTGCATAAAGAGGTAGCCTGGGACCTGGATAAGCACCCACATATTCTATATATATATATACTAAAATGTGTGACTAGTCTAATTCTTCTTAGTACTTTTCGGTAAACATTCAAGGTTCGAATTTCAATCTTTAAATTTATAGTATGTCCTTATTAGAGATACCGGTTCAGAATTCATGCAAATTCTAGTCATTAAAATAGGCTTTGACAAGGACTTTGGACTTAATTTAGATGTCGGTTTAAAACATACATAGACAGCTATAGATACAAGCCTACAGCATACAAGTATAATATACTGTTCTAATTTAGATTACATTTTTATATCCATCTGATTACGAGGTCAAGGCTGATAATTATATAAACTTAAAGCCTTGAGTAAATAAACTTAAGTTTGTTCAATATAATTAAACAAAAAATAGCATATAATTTTGACACAGTCATTTGAAGTTATGTATTCGTACAGTTAAAGTTGAAACGCCCAAAGTAATCATAGCGCAACACATTTCTAACACATAGCACCCGTCTTATTGTCTCTTCTGGTGATAGTTACTAGTGAATTTTTTTGGAATTTCCATTCAACGCAAAAATTTTACTAGCATTCTTACTGCCATTCCACGTAGTCATTATTTACCTTTCTTTAATTTTGATCTCAATACTCATACTATTTAAACATTTGTTGTCCACATTTAAACATTTGTTGATTCTATTCGTTCGATCAAATTCGGTATAATTGTTTGTTGACCAACATGCTATTAGAAAAATATTCAACACTTGAAGCTGCATTAAAAACCGGCATTAATTTGCTCTTTTGTCGAGTGTTCAGTTCATTAAATGATGATCGCGGATTCCAAACTGGGCAAACAGTTTTTGTCATTTTAAAATTGGATCAAACATGTCTGTGCAGAAATTGAATTAGAATTTTTAAAAAATAGACGGAAAATTGCTGCTGTACCTTCAGGTACTTTTACTTGTGGTAGGGCTTTGTGCAAGCTCGTCTGGGTAAGTATCACCCACTCATCAGATATTCTACCGCAAAACAGCAGTACTTGGTATTGTTGTATTCCGGTTTGAAGGGTGAGTGAACCAGTGTAATTACTGGCACAAGGGACATAAAATCTTAGGTCCCAAGGTTGTTGGCACATTGGCGATGAAAGCGATAGCTAACATTTCTTACAGTGCCAATGTCTAAGGGCGTTTGGTGACCACTTACCATCAGGTGGCCCATATGCTCGTCCGCCCTCATATTCTATAAAAAAAAGTTCTATTTGTGTTTATATCGTGCTCGACGTTAAAGAAAACGTCGTGAAGAACATTGATATTCTTCTCAAAAAGGAGATGAGGTCTTAGCCCAGCAGTGGGACATTTATAGGCCGTTTACTTTTATGCAATACTTTTCATAACTATTAGTCAATGTCGCATTTCACATTCTTATATTTCACGATCGAGTTCTACATCGAGCAGTTAGTTTCCAAAGTGTGTACAAAGTCTTGATATATCATCGAGACAGTACCTAGCCAACAGTCACGTAACGAAACTGGTCACATAATCACCAGGTGGGCTGGAACAATGTAATGCAATTGAAACGATTTCTCAACAACATCGTATCGAGATTTGATTCTGTTTCACAACAATGACGTTCGTGAATATTTATGATATATCAATTAGCAATTACGTATAAAAGTAATGTTATATGCAAAGTATTTATTATAATAAAAATTCCTCTACTCCCCCCTCTTTTATGCAATACAGTAATAGTAAAAAGAATAAACTATAAATATCCCACCAATGGACCTCCTATACTTTTGATGTTTGAAGCTAATTCTACTCCAGCTCCAGTGCGGTTTGTTGGGTATCCCCGTGCCATAACCTCTGAGCAATCTCGGCTAAGCTTATTCCACCGTACTCCGCTATATTTTTCTTCACAATCACACGAGATGTATTATAAAATACACTATTAAGCACATGAATCCGAATTTCGATTAAGATTCACGTGCCGTCCATTGACATTAAAGGTAAGCCCTCGAGATTAAAACGAATGTAAAGCTAAAAACCACCATAAAGTTAATTCTGATGAAATGAAATGTATAGTCAGCTACAATTATCGTTCAATGGATCAATGCTTTTTATACAATAAAATATACATCCTTGAAAGTATTATATACGGATAAGTAATTGGTACGGTAATAAATAAAGACACGAATAAACTTACCTGTATATAATTTTAGTATGATTAAATTTTTATTTAAAACTAGATTTTGTTCTGCCCTCGTGGATGGCATTATGTTAAATAGCCTACCTACCTCAACAAATGAACAATTAAATGCAAAAAAAATAATTAAATACGACTTCCGAGAGGTGCGTGCTTAAACAAAATCTTTAGCTTTATTATATTATATATATAACTGACTGACTAACGACTACTATCGAGGCAAGCACCATAAAAATTTGCATACAGGTTCCTTTTACACAAAAAGTTAGCACTAAGGGAGGATTTTTAAAATTTAATCCCTATAGTAGTGACAATGGAGTAAAAATTTGAATAAATTCGTTAATTTTTGAAGAAAGAGCTATGGATATTATTTTTTAGAAACTGAATTATAAATGAGCAGAGATGGCCCAGTGGTAATTACACGTGAATCTTAACCGATGATCGTGGATTCAAACCCAGGCAAGCACCACTGAGTTTTCATGTGCTTAATTTGTGATTATAATTCTTTAAATCTCGTGCTTTACTGTGCAGGAAAACATCGTGAGGAAACCTGCACGTGTCTAATTTCACTGAAATTCTGCCACATGTATATTTTACCAACCCGCAGCAGCGTTGTGGAATAAGCTCCTAAACCTCCTCCTCAAAAACGGAGAAGACGCCTTAGTCCAGCAGTGGGACATCCACAGGCTGTTACGGAATTATTAAGCCGCGGGTAATGCGCTAATATAATATATTCGAAATAGACAAAAATATCTCCCAACCGTATAAATGATACAATAGTATATTAACGTTATATACTTTTTATAATCAGACAATTAAATAATACAGTTACAACAGCGTTATTTAATTGCAAACATTGCACATACATATACGTTATAGCCATTATACTTTTAAATATACAAAAAATATAACAATTATGCCATTAAAAATCTGTCGAAATTATGAGTTAAATATTCAATGAATAATAATTTGTTTTTTGTGTTTTATTTTCATAGGGTTGCCAGACCACTCGATTTGACATGTAATTTTTTTAATATCGTAATATTCTTTAGGAATCGTAATAAATTAAATGACGGATTTATAATTTTCTTGTCAAATTGAACTTTTCTTAATTTTTCATTTATATGTTTTAATTAACGCCATCTGACAAGAGTGGTTAACATACTCGAAATAATATAAATCAGTTCGACTCAACCGATGGACTTAAAATTTTGAACAAATTTCTGGACCTTTAACAATACTTGTTTACTTGATAATAGCCCGTAGTCTTTGCAAGCCCTTCGCATTTATTCGTTATTACAAACCGATAATTACACTATACAAGTATGCGTTGCAATGCCTTATTAAACGATACAACTCGAACGCCAATAATCCTCATTTTTTAAATAGATTTTTTTAGATTTCACAACCCTAAGAAAAAACGACCATGTCCAAGCTCAGGCATTATAAACTTTACGTGCATTGTAATAAGATAGAAAGTCAAGTGCAATTGTCATTCGTGTTGTTTGTATTCGTATTGTTTTCCTTTTGACACTTGAAAGTGAAATTGTGTATTGTATTATAGTCCAGCCAGTGTCGTATGACATGTTTTAAATAGAATTAAAACTGTAACGCGGATTTCTAAGCCACCATCGCGCTGTGTATTGGAAATCTTTTTTAAATATAAGTATTATATATATAAATATTATATAGTATATATATAACATTCAACTACTTGATGAAATTGTGCAAACATGTGACTGCAACCGGAACTGGTGCAACGTGGGCAAATAAGGCCCAAAACTTTCTCTTAAAAGTAAGGGAAGATCTACATGCCGTAACTTGCGTTTTATTGGGTACTTATAACGAATTGTGAAAATAGATACTCATGACATTGGTACAAGCAACAAACACAAAGTTATATATATATATATATATATATATATATATATATATATATAAACGTTATTTGTAATAAAATACCTAGTTAAAGTGTTGATACATACACTTACGTAAAGATAATATTTTGGTTCTACTAATATATTCCTATATAACAAATATATATATATCTACATATACAAAGAATACATATAAAATGTATTTTAATGCAAAGCTAAATATAAAACTTATTATCTTGTTAGTTTTAAGTTTAAGTCAGTATTCAATGTACTAATACAATATTATTACACTCATTACTCGACTGCAAAGAGCCGGTAACTCTTTTGTGTAGCATTGTATGTACTTTTACAACATGAACCCAGAAAGCGTTAAAACTGCCTCTGGTGCATTGTGGTTGAAAGTTATATAATTAGGGAGTTCACACCTTGGGAATGAAATGACCAACTTCTGTTTCCAACTTTAACATATTATATTGAAAATTATAAACGATTATAGATTAAGCCAAAAAGAAATCGCTAATTTTTTTAATGGTTCTTCTCGGATTTAATTAGTTTTAGATTTTAGTTTAAGCATTTTCTATATTAAATACAACAATTTGAATTGTTTATTGTTTTTTTTTTTGCATTTGTTCATTCAGTCTTAACTTAGAGGTGTAATCTAAATAAAGCACTGAAACATTTCTAAATTGATCTACATTTAAAAAAAGATTACCATAACGGAGTTTGCATTTCTGTAACTCTTATAAAAGCAAAAAGGTTTCCATTTCACGCTCCACCGCAGATAAAAAATCACGTTGGCACTTTACAGTTTCCTTTGCTTCTGTTTTTTTTTATCTATCCTATTTACGATGGCGTGGTACGAGGGCTGGCTGAGAAATTCTGAGTCTAAGGTACTTGTTGACATATTAAATTACTTTTGCGGTGATAAACTTATAGATAAAAAATACTGACTCATTTTGCACAGCAAGATAGCATTGACCTTTTGCAAATTATTCGACTTATAAAAATATATTTTAAAGGTCAAATAAACATCGAATCAATAACACGTATTCAACAAAACTTGCTCTTATGCCATTGTACTGCTAATAAAAAGTTAAGATATTAAAAGGTAAGATAACACTGAATAAATGATTCCGTCTCGTTCTTACCATATCATAATGGTTGATTGAAAAGAGACAGCTAAAGGATTATCGATAATTATAGCAACGATTTAGCATCTTCCTCTCGATACAAAAATATGAGTTGACATATGACTGAACTGCTGGAAGTTAAACTTAGCTAATGTTCCTAAAATTAACATCCATCATCCATCCAGTCATTTTACTATCGTATCATTAAAAGAAAGACTTCCTCGTTGGTCTAGTGGCTTGATGTAAGGCCGCAAACTCGGAGGGCCTGGGTTCAATTTCCAGGTCGGGCCAATAAAAAGTTATTGGGTTCTGTCAGAAAATTCTTAGTAGCAGCCCAGTCTGGAAGTTGGAAGTGTATTCACTCCCGTGCCTCGGAAAGCACGTAAAACTGTTGGTCCTGCGCCTGAACTCTTTCCGGTCGTGTCGGATTGCCGTCCTATTGGATTATGTGAGTTTGGGAATGCACCTGTGTTTGCGCACACACTTGTGCACTATAATATCTCATGCGTAGTTGGCTAATCTCTCTTGCGATTGGCCGGATTGACCGAAACCTGTCTGGAGGATATTCTTATTATTAAAAGATAATTTTATGTATTTAATATATTACATGCATGTGTATATTACTTTTTTTAATGCTTCCAGATCTTTAAAGTACCGCACCGCACCACTAATAGACAGATAAGGTACTTTAAAAATAATACGTAAATTATCGTATCAGGAATTCCGTATATGATTAATGACCAGTCACCTTTATTATATTCTGCTTTCAGATGGTAAATAATAGCATCACGCAGCATACATTTTACATATGCATTAGAAGTCGATATTGTATACATATATATAAAAAAGAGTAGACTATTATATATATACAATATTGGCAATATTGGAGCTTATACATAACACTTCAAATTATTGCCTGAATGGTCCAGTGGCTAATTATAAGGATACTCTTAGATTCATTCCTCGGCTTTCGAATTTCGTAATAGCAGGCTGCTGTGTAAGACACTCCCGTACAAGTAGTCCGTAAAACAGTTGGTCTTGCGCTTCAACTGTATCTGACTGCGGTCACATCGAATTGCATTATAATATAACTAACGCAGATCATCCGACATCAATCAGGAGAACATCACCAATTGCAAATATATAAATAAATATGTCAATATATATATGTATATACTCCATTTAATTCCATACTGTCGATTGTTCTATGTAGATTCTACTTTTCGAACCGGTAGTAGGCTTATGTTTAATCAAACACTCAAACGTGCTTGTAAGAGCCTCCATGAATGAAGTTTATATTGACTTTGAATACCGACACATTCTACGTGCAGATATTAAAAACACTATCTTCTTGCAACATTCCTTACAAAATATGATAATCAGATTTTGACATATTATATTATTATACATAAAAATATTTATATATATTATAAAACAGACCTCGTCTAAATACTTTAAGTAAGTAACAGCCTGTGAATGTAACACTGCTGGTCTAAGGCCTCCTCTCCTTTTTTGAGGAGAAGGTTTGGAGCTTATTCCACCACGCTGCTTCAATGCGGTATAGGTATACGGTTGGGAGATATTTTTGTCTATTTCGAATTCATTATATTAGCGCATTACCCGCGGCTTAATAATTCAGTAACAGCCTGTGGATGTCCCACTGCTGGGCTAAGGCGTCTTCTGCGTTTTTGAGGAGGAGGAGGTTTAGGAGCTTATTCCACAACGCTGCTCCAATGTGGGTTGATGGAATACACATGTGGCAGAATTTCAGTGAAATTAGACACATGCAGGTTTCCTCATAATGTTCACCGCCAAGCACAAGATGAAATATAAACACAAAATAAGCACATAAAAATCAGAGTGCTAGCCCGGGCTTGAACCCACGATCATCGGTTAAGATTACTTTAAACACAAACAAATTACTTATTCTCGAAAATGTATTAAACGAATACATTTTCGAGAAAAAGTTCGGCGTCTTAATAAATCTAAGTACTCTTCGTTTTTTAAATAACGCCCGGAATGCTATTTTTTTTTATTAAATATGTTTCGTCATATAGTATGCATTGACTTTTGCCAGAAATCGCCAGATAAAACGTCAGCAACTGTACAGAGTACAGATTCAAAGGAATTAACAATTCTTGAACACATAATAAACAAAATAAAGCATTGATTAATTATAATATTCAGGCCACAGATACCGTGGTCATGGGTTCAATCCTAGTTCAAGGCACTAAAATATTATTGGGTTTACCGTGGAGATAAACACAGTAACAACCCGGAGTCTGGAAATTGGCGTTTACAGTCCCGAGCTTCGAAAACCCGTCGGTATTGTGCCTGAGCTTTTTCCGGTCATGTCGAATTTGCGTTCCATCGGATTATGAGAGTGAGAGAATAAAGTCCCGCGCAGTTAGCCAGTCTCCATTGAGAATGGCCACCGAGGCATTTAGATCGGAAGAACATCATAACATTACTTTTAGAAGGGTCATTGAACAGTCTGTATTTGTGTAACTCATTCTTATAAAGGGCAAGAAACAGAATACCAAATCTCGGTTAACAATATACTAACAATGTCAGGGATTTCAGTGTCAAAGTCAATAGTAATGACCTAATATTAAATTACCAGTTGCTTTACTATATAGTTAATATTAGACAAAAAAATAAAATTTACAATATCTAATCAGAAATCAAATTAATTGCCATGTAGATTTCTCGCTCCACTTTAAATTCTAGCACGCTGGATACTGTTGTCGCAAACTTCCGGTCTGTGGTAATTTTGTAACTATTTTCTTTTATTTTTCTGTAATTATAATTGGCAAGCAGACTAGCAAATGGCTCCGGACCAGACTAAAAAGATTTTGATTTAAAAGTAGGAAAACTGGCAATTTGGGCACTTCATAGTAAGTGGTCGTCAACACACCCATAGCCATTGGAATATTAACAAAAATGTTATGTCCCTTGTGCCTGTAGTTACACTGACTCACTCCCTCAAGGTATTACTGTTTAGCATAAGAATAAATCGATATAAAAATACTTATTAAGTATGTCCAGTTTAATTCAATTTGCAATCAATTAATATAACTTACGAAATCAGAACCGGTTTTAAGAATGTTTGCTTAATGTCTTTCCACATCATCGCGTCACATATTTGCATATCCGACTCAACGACATCTGAGCCTCTCTCATTCATGTCTTGCATGTATTCGTTTCAAACGTGATCATCTTAACTAGTTCAAAGCGACTTCAAACGTCGATTATTCGCTGTCATTCATCTCAGCAATTACCAATTCGCTCGTTCACATTCATTTTAAATTACTTTATTTTTTATAGAAACTTATGTTCGTGACTCGTTACAAATGGACGATTTATGTAAGTATTCGCAGATAAATCATGTTCTGATAAAAATGGTATTATTTATTGTATGTGGGCTCCCTGTGCAACTCTCTGCATGTAATATTTTATTAAACTCCTATTAATACTTCCTTGACTGACACTGTTCCTGCAAACGGTCAATGAAACGTGCGCGTGAAAGACTAAATAACGATAGCGAAAAAATAAATAAATAAGGAAACTCTATTAACCTAATGGCAATCGCACAATAAGGCAATTGTCATTTCTAACCAATTTATTTTTTTTCGATAAATTGGCCATCTGATCCAAATTGATTGAAAAATTGCAACCTACAAAAATAAGATGTTATGTCTGAAAGCAATTTTTGGCGCTAAAAAATAGAATATGTTTTGAGTGGGTAGGTCGCAGAGCCCCAATAAGGAAGTATTTTCAGTTACTCCAATAACACGTCAGCACGACGGAAAAGAACTGTTCAGCTTTTGTGTTTAAAATATCTCCAAACTATATCTGGGCTGACGATAGCAACTAATTTCTGATCAACTGACCCTTAGTGCTTGGCGTTAAAATAATTAATCAGTGGGTCGTGAGTACCTTCCTAGTTGGGCTTGTACAGATCATTATAACTACCAAACAAAAGGGATCAGTTTGAATGGTGTTGTAACAAAAGATGATCTCGTCAATATGATTTCTGATCATTGGTAACTAAACACCATACGGGTAATGTTAAGCTCTATGGGCTTATCGTTCTGAAATATAAAGTTTGATTGTGTATTTGAACGTGTTAACCTCAAGATCTAACATACGTAGACCATATATTGAGAAAGGTATTGCCTTTCTATTACTACGACGAATGAAATTGTGCCACGTGTTATGGCATAAAACACATTGGATCAGTAGGTGCAGTAAGATCCAAATCTTCTACGTAGTACGTAGTAGGAACTGCATTTGCTTGCAACTAATTAATCCTAAGTCACGGATGACACACGATCGTATTGTTACAAATTAAAAGGGTAATGACCTCGACAGTACTTAAATGTACAGTACCATTAGGCAAACTGTCTCGTTTATTATTGGTATTGTATAATGGATTTGTAAGAAGAAATGTGCATGGAAGCATAACAACATTGCATAGTATTTGATAACAGTATAAATTGTTTTTGTAATTTTTAAAATATATTATAAAATCAAATCAAAGGATTCTTAACTAACCCGCGTTCGACCGCGTACTAGACGAATGGGGTCAGATGTACCCTATGTACTTTTCTGCAATAAAAAAGTCATTTCACACGGTAAACGTTTACAAATATCCCACTGTTATACAAAATCCTCTCGGTTAAAAAGAGCTTATCCTACTACGCTGATCTTTTGAATTTAAGAGATGTAATCAAAACCTTGAATAATGTTTGTACCATACCATATTGTACCAGACGTTACCATTTGTACCATAGGGCATTATTAATGGATTTTCGAAAAAAAATACATGTTGAATACCGGCGAAGTTGTCAGAACTTTGGAATCAAAACTAAAGTGGATATAAGTTAAGAGTAACATTGTTGGATTATAAATAAAGGTTATTTAATCAAGAACTGTTTGTAGTGCGTAATATAGCAGTTATAAGCAGATCGCATGGAATATTTAAATATATGGTTTGTTTATCTTTCCTATTGGAATACTACATTCCATTACCTATATCGGCTAATTTTAATAACAAATAAAAGTTCATTGATTTTTTTTTTTAAATATCTTCTATATTTATAAAGATCGAATATATTTTATGGCAATTCTAAAAGGTAGATCTAATTATTATTATCATTAAAAGGCATTTGTTACCCTTTCTAATTAGTAAGCATTATATTAGATACAGAAATGCAATTTCTTTAAGATAGATAAATGTTATGTGCATGATTCATTCGGATCTCCGTGTGTGACAAACCCGTTGAGAATGGCGAAACGGACCTTCTCGCAAGGTCGTGATACACTCTCTTTAGTTGCATTGTCGCCAAAATTCGTCGTAAGTAAATATTTTACTCCTAAAATTTCAATTGTGATGCTGCCTGCGAATAAAAACGTACGCGCAAATATTAAGAAGATAACATTTAAGTTGTGAAGTTAAATTAAAAACACATACATATATAAATATTTAAATCTAGTCATTTCCATTGCTTTTAAGATTGTAAATTGCAGAATATACGTGTATAACTAAAATCTCAGCTTAGCTATATCAATCATATATATTTTTTAGAAAAACATAATACATAAATTATCTGAGCGGGTGTTACCTACCCAGACAGGCTTGCACTTGAAACTGATATATATATCAGTTTAAAGTGCAAGCCTGTCTGTCTGTATATACAAATATATTTATTTATTTATATATATATATATATATTTGTGAACTACAGACATGTTTTCGCGATAGCTACACTTTTTAACGATAACGAAACCCTACCAGAACTTTAAATCACAAAAAACTTTTTTTAGCAACAGAGCAGAACTAAACGAATAGACAAAGAGTTCAGAGAGCAATTCCGATTTTTATGCTACACAATTGATGTTATATTCGAAAGTCAATGAATGGATCGACGTCGAAATTGTCCGATCTTCGATCTTAAAGAAATTTAATTTCAATTTCAAATTCGTCTTCATAAATGAACAAGATTATCATGTTCGACGCATATGTGTATTTCATATATTTTCAATGACGAACGGCTTGACTGTCCTCGGATAGTACAAAACATTCTTTGACGTGTAATATATCTTTACAATATATTATAAAAACAATACAAGAAATGCTTTACTAGTTTCGCGTATTCTTTCCCCTTTAAGTGGTACCTTATGTACTGTTCCTTAATATTGTCGTAATTGTTGTCGTATTTTGTCCAGCAGCGGGACTGTTGGACGAATATAAGTAAGAGCTTTATCCTAAAATATTAATTAACGCGATATCGTTAGTCGAAATGTTAAATAATAAACAATCATAGTATTCATTATGGTTTTAAAAAAATGCCATATTAATTGTTGGCGAAATTGTTGTCGAATCTTTGGTAATAAAATTATAGTGGACGTGAAGTTATCATTGTTTTATTGTTATCATTATATATATATAATAATTATATCCTGGGACATACATCTGATCCCAAGTTAAGCAAAACTTGTACTATGGAAACCAGACACTACATATACTACTTTTCTTTTGTAAATAGATAATTACACTCAGACTCAGGACAAACAGACATGGTCATGCACACAAATGTCTGTCCTGGGTGGGAATCGAACCTACAACCTTCGGCGTGAAAAGCAAGTATCAACCAACCACGCCAACCGGCCCGTCAATTTGACATGTAATATATTATTTCTAGATACATAACTAAGAAAATGGGATGAAACCATGTTAATAAGACTTTATACAAGTTTATCTTAAGTTTTTGCGAATTATGAGAATCGCGTATCAACAATTTCTTCTCAAGAAATAAAT
Organism: Nymphalis urticae; assembly: GCA_905147175.2. Classification (NCBI taxonomy): domain Eukaryota; kingdom Metazoa; phylum Arthropoda; class Insecta; order Lepidoptera; family Nymphalidae; genus Nymphalis; species Nymphalis urticae. The sequence goes on along the minus strand of LR989995.1, from coordinate 12,529,842 downwards.
ATTGTTTAATAAACAAAACAATTTTTTTTAGCTGTTAGTGTTAGATGATTAATTATTTAAATCGCAAATTATATAATACTTTTACTATTAAAAGTAAGTTAAGTAAATTTCGCCTTTTATTATACTTCATTTTGATAGAATGGTTCTCTCATTACATACCTAAGTAAAAGGTATTGTCAAGCTTTTAACCTTGTCTTGTGAGAACCTTTTGATAAAATTATTTATAGTTTTAAGCATTTGTTTAAGTTGGAAATGTAATTAATATACATAACTTATGTCTTAATTAACTATTTCTTTATGTTTTGTCGTCTCTTAATTTCGAAATGTGTTTTTTAGAATAATTATTTTTTATATTTATATATTATATTTTTTAGAATATTTTTATAACCTTTTTTAAATACAAATAGAAATTTATTAACCATAAAATGATCTAATCAAACAACATGCATTTATAACTGAATGTAATAAAATTGCTAAGCCTAACCATGTAACTCATGCAAATACCAATAAAAACCGTGATTGCAGCGTGCGCAGGCGCAGAGTGCAAACTAACAAGGAAACTTGCTCATAAATGCATGCGGAACTTAAAGACTTTACACAATACATAACATATTTAATCTGTAATAAATAATGAGTTTGGTGTAATAACTTAATTCATTTATATCGTAACAATTTTATTGAATAAATAACATTTTAAATCTTGTTAAAACTTCCGTAATATCGTTCTAAGTAAATTTATTCACAAGAAGTTCAAACAAAGATGTTTTTTTTAAGTCAACGAAATAAACAAAAATAATGCAGTATAAAAAGCTTACCGTTAAAAATTACTCAAAATTAATACATGATTGCACATCCGTCTTCCGCGTTGCAGCCTACATCGAGGTATGCTTTAAAATTCAGACTTCACCAGCCAGATACCGTTAGCTGTAAGACCTTCATCACAATACACCGAATTATATTCAAAAACACACACACACAATGTCTATTACACACACGTATTAGAATAACACAAGTTTTAATAATAACTTCTGTTTAAAACACACGTTAAGTTATTTTTAATTTACGAAATGTATTTTTAACTCGCCACGGTGGTATTGCGCTTACAACTGACGGCTGACATCATAACAAGTTTACGGTTCATGCAAAGTTGTATTGGCTAAATGTATCTTCTTTCTCTTTTACTCACCCTGTATTGAATCAGAATAGAAAGAGACATAAAATTTCGTAAGTTCATAACAGGGAAGTCGATTGAATACAGCGCTCCTAGCGTGGGAATCGAAAAACATAATACAATTAAGTATTGATTGTAATGCTCAAGTTAAGGACGTGTCTAATAGATGGCGCTAATTTCGTATAATGTTGGTTTTCTACTTACATAAGAGATGGCGCTACCTATACAGTCACTAAGGCCTTACTAATAAAATAAAATTAAGTTTTCGGACCTTCGAAACTGCGTAAAATATAACTATTTTTACTATTAAGTTTTTAAACGGCTTGTTTAAAAACTTAATAGTAAAAATAGTTTGATTTAATGTTTGGCTGTAGCAAAAATGTCGTGTGAGTGGTACTTAGGGTTGTCAATTATTTTTGAGCAAATAAATATATTGATTTTATAAGGTAAAAAACTAAGAACATCTTAAAAAAAATTAAAGTACATATTATTATTGCTACTTGCTTTTTGTTGCGTATAAGAATTTCTATTAAATATTTTAACAGCATCTTTATGCCTAAATTCAAGTATATTAAATAGTACATTTTTTAACGTTCAAAAGTAGTCCGTTCTGTTACAGCCAAAAAAAGTTAACCATTTTGTTTCTTTAATAAACAATTAAAAAAACTTCAAATGTAAAATTTATGAAATAAAGTATTCTTATGTACTTTAATGACATCGTAAAGTATAAAATTTTATTATAAAGTAGGGTAGCAACCCTAGATAGCAATGCTAGATGGATATTTAAAATGAATCTTTTTAACTAGTAAAGTGATTAATACAACTCTTCAAAAACATAATAATTTTAATATGTTATTTTAAAAATAATGTATTTAACAACTTAACGCATTGGCGATAAGGAATGCTTAATAGTTCTTACAGCGCCAATGTTTGTGGTGACCAAATATCATCAGGTGGAACAATTGTCCGTACGCCTATTTTACTTAATAAAATAAAAATAAATTATACTAGTCCTGTTTGGGCAGGACTAAAATAGGTTGTAGTTAATAGACAAATACAAAAAAACAGTTTTAAAATAAGAACATAAACCCTTAATTAATCAATACTATTATCGGTCAATACTCCGCATTGCACACGATGGGTCCCTTATGACTTTCAAGATTGATTGTCTACTCACCCTTCATATCTAAAATAGTAATTTCATTGTATATATTGTATATACATTTAGGGTAAATAAGGGCTTTCCTAATTCGAAACTACGACCCTACCTATTATAATATAATGACGTAATCAAAGTATTAACGTTAGCGTTGGTCCCCGACCCCTTTTTAACTATACTCAAAAGAAGGAACGATGTAAATAAAAAAATATATTATTAAAATATATTTATTGTATTGCTGTGTACCGGTTTGAAGGGTGAGTGAGCCAGTGAAATTCCAGACTCAAGTGATATAAAATCAAAATCAAAGTCTATAAATACTTTATTCAAGTAGGCCCTTAAAAGCGTTCACTTTATTTGTTATTTTACGAGATTGAAACATGTGGTAAGTTCGATTCGGATCGTAGATTAGCGATAGCGCTAATAACATATATAAATATGTTATTTATCTTGAAATAAAAACGACAAATATAAACCCCACGCTTAATCTCAACAGAGATTAGCCAACTGCGCAGAAGATATTATAGTGCACAAGTGTGTGCGCAAACACAGATGCACTCTCTATTCCTTAGCTCTCATAATCCGATGGGACGGCAATCTGACACGACTGGAAAGAGCTCAAGCGCAAGGCCAACGGCTTACGTACCTTCCGAGGCACAGGAGAGTACACACTTCCAACTTCCAGACCCCGGGCTGCTACTGAGAATTTTCTGAAAGAAAAACCCAACCCAGTTGGCTAGTCTTTCTTCACAATGGCAGACATAGCTGAAAATGGTCGGGAGGGTATAATCATCCTCCTCAATCTCGTCACACAAGTTTTATGCATGGATTGGAAAAAAAATCTCAATTTATTTTGGAATGAACCAAACTTGACCGTCTCTTAAATAACTCTTTGCGCTTCATCTTCTGTCTTCGTAAGTTCGATCATATTTCTCAGTATCGTGACAAATTAAAATGGTTTACTATTCGACAACGTAGAGACTTCCGATTACTGTCTTCTCTTTTCTCTATTCTCTTTGACCCTCTCTCTCCTGATTATTTGAAAGATAGGTTCAAATTTTTGCGTGATAATCACAATCGTCAGCTGCGCTCTAACGATTCTTACCTTCTTTCTGTTCCTATTCATACTTCTGGTTTCGTTTCTAACTCTTACTCCGTTCAAGCTGTCCGATTATGGAACAAATTACCTGAGAATATAAGGAAAGCCACCTCTAAACTTGCTTTTAAGACTCGTCTCCGTGAGCATATCTTGTCGGAAAGCTCCTAGTTCTCTTCATCTCTGACATCTATAATGCATTATTATTTATATGTATATCTGTATGTATGTGTGTGTATGTATATGTGTATGTCTATGTATGTGTGTATGTATGGATGTATGTATATGTATATATATATATGTATATATGTGTATATATATATATGTGTGTATGTTTGTGTGTATATATATATATAATTCACATATTTATTATAGCTCTGTTTTTTATTTTATTTTTTGTCGTTATATTTGTATATTTTTCACTATCAATTACCGCCTTCACGAATTTCCGCTTAGCCTAAAGGTTGACTGGTAGAGAATGCCTTTAGGCATTAAGTCCGCCTTTTTGTCAAACTACTCAATGTGGTGGGCAAAAAAAGTTTTAAATAAATAAATAAATAAATGAAGCCTGAAAGTTCAATTTAGATTGACTTAAATAAAATTGAACTATTTTTGGAATAAAAAATAATACCAATTGTAAAGTGTATCTGTTTTATTTTTTCCAATTCAATAAGGAAAGACGAAGTAATTTCCTACATTATAATAGACAGCTAGACATTAGTCAAGACAACTTGACAGTGTTTACTTAAGTGCGTCCCAGTTACGGATGCGGCAGAGCTGCGCACGCGCAGGCAATCATTTCACTCTCTATAACAACGGACTGTGATAAATGGATCTTTATTGAAACATACGTTGTTTAAAAATATATGTCTTTGTAAATGTTTTAGGTTAAATTTAAATCAAAATGTATTGAAGAAGGCTTTTGAGAAAGAAATTATTAGGAATTTAAACCATTATAACTTCTATCAAGTGATCTAAGATAATGAACGATAAAATAAATAACGTTCTGGGGGTCAATTCTACTAACAAATTGTCACTTTATCGCAATCGAATCGAAACGTGATCGTTGCTGTTTATCCGTTTATTGTTTAATTTAATTATCGGTTGTTGACGTAAAAGTTAACAATTAAGATTGGTTTTGACATAAAGATATATGTTAACAACATAAGTTGGATTTGAATTGAATCGGGATCTGATGTTCTTCTCTTTGAAGTGTACTAATGTAAATTTCAGGAAACACAAAAAAGTCCGCTAGTGGCTTCGCTGGCGTATGTGGGGACGGGTGTTGGGACCCCGATTTCCCTTTTCTGTACCAGGTGTACGGAAAAACTAATTCGAATATTCCCTGCTGTATATACAATTTTATAATAATTTCTTGAGTAGTTAAAATGTGTAAGGGCTAAAATGTGTAACAAATAAGCAAACAAACTAACTTTGGCATTTATAATATTAGTTAAAATATTCTCTCACCACTGCGTCCAACATTTTTCTCTTGAAAATTAAATAAAGAAAATAACTTTTACGATTTTCTTAAGCATAAAATACATAAATTAGATCCAGCCAAACAAGAGCCAGATAAAATTTATAGTTCTTTTTAATTAAAAAATGTGATGGTTTATATTTACTTGGTGCTAGGTATACTTAGTTGTTTCAGTTTATATTTCGACGCTTAGAATAAGGCAGTTAAAGGGCGTGCATACAAAGTTACAGCATATTTATGATCTGCATTATTCAATTGTGATTTTTAATTACATTCGAAGTATTTTTTTCGATTAATTACATTCGAAGTATTTTTTTTAAGAGGTAAGGTTTCTTTTCTTTCAACTTTTTTTTAATATTTCGGATGTTACAATTTACACCGTAAATGCATATTGTGTGTGCCTTTAAATGGTATTATATATTTTTTCAGCACCTAAACATAGCGTCATTGTACATCACACGTACAACTGTGTTGGTTGTTCTAAAAAAATATATCATTAAGATTTTTAAAAGAAACTAATTGTAATTTTTATTTTGTTCTTTAAATTAAAACTAATTTGATTGTTATGAATGCAAAATATTGTAAGTTCTAACTTGATGTTTACAATACAACGTAACTACCGCAGCCTTACAGCTGCGCACGCGTCAGTAATCATTTCACTCTCTATAGACAGTAGCGTTGAACATTTCAACTTTATAATTTATAATGGAAATTATCTTAATTGATTTAAAAATAAGATTATAATTAAGGTAATATGTTAAATTTCAATTAATAAGTAATTATATTGTATATTGTTCATTACATACAATTTCTTCATCATTTATATACTGAATGTTTACTTAACTAAAACTATGTTAAATATTAAAAAAAAATACAATAACAATTAAAATAATGGTGTATTATTTAATGAGTACTTAATTAAAACTGTTTATAACAACTGTTTTAGCGCCTATAGTTGAAAATCTCATCCGCCTCCAGCGCGCACGTTTTCCCAGTGGGGATACAGGCGCCGGCGCACCGCGGAAAAAAGTAAAAACACTATCGTTAGTCAATAACAATGGTGCGCGCGCGCCTTTTTTCCTTCCATTTCTAATTCGGACAGCGGCTACCGCGGACGTCACTTGCGTCTTTTCGCGCGCAAAAAAAAAAACAAACGTCAATGCGTTCGAATACTTTTACTGACAAATCAATTGTGAATTATATACAGCTTTTTTATTGTGATTTTAAAAATCAGTGCTAGTGTTAATATGGCGTTTAAGTGTTATATTAGTGTAGTTTTTATTTTGGCGGTGATACAGATTTTAGAACTTTCATACGCGTATAGTCCGCGAGGTGAGTTTGTTTTTATTAAAATGTTTTCTTGTATAAAGTAATACTGAATTGATTAGTATCGATTGTTGCAAATAGGTGAAACTGTGTTATTTCAACAATAACACCTGGAGCGATGATTTTATTTCAAATTACGGTTGTTATCGGTTAAGAAGCCAAGCTTTCCATAGTAGTTCAGGAATTTGTTTAGTTATAGCATTAATTTTTCATAAAAATATGACGCGAAAAATAAGTTCAATTTAATTATATAATATCATGAAAATAATTCAAGATGATTTATCATTACCGCATTATTTTATTATTGTTTGTATATATGAATATAATTCAATATATATGTCATGTATATTTCATTATATTCATTTGGTAGATACTATATCTTTGCATCTTATTTTTTCGTGCGTTTTTTTCTTCAGTAATATTTTCTACACTATCCAAAACCCATTTAATCAATTAATTATATATTTATAATTAATACCTAAGAATAATAATAATTATAACAGGTTAATGATATATCAGGATAAGTTTGCAAAAGGTGCAAAATATGAATTTGTTTTAATAACCAACCCCTTGATTTTCTTAAGCCTTGTACCAATATTGACAATGGTATGTATATATATCTTGTAGTTATATTTTGTGTTATTATACACGTCGTATTTTGTATCTATACCTGAAAACGTAATATTAAAAAAAATATATTGAAGTAGATCAGGCATTTCAATTATGATAATTTGTAATTTATGTTTTAATTCATATTTATATCAAGGCGTTAATTTTTATTAAGTATCATTGATATATATTCTTTCACTTCGGTTTTAAATCAAGAAATCATTGACATTATTCAATATTGTCACTGAACGCGTCTAAATCACTTTAAATTTTGGGTTAATTTTTAGCTTAATCGAATATATTGTACATTTGTAGTCTAAAGGCAAGGTAAATAATAGTTCAGAGTTTTGGAAGTCTGCCATATTGTATATCCATTTGATACATATCCAAAAAACTCTCACTTATCTCTTCTTACAATACAATCTATTTGTTTGATATTAAAATCAAGTAAATGTTTACAATTCTACTGGGAATTAAGCAGATTAATTTACAGTCGGACTTAGATCGGATTTTTTACAGTCGATATTTAATTACAGTATAGTAACCATATTGTTTATTATTCTAGTTTCAACCGTGATCTCACATTTTATTATTTACGATCGACATATGTACATAGCAACGCATTATTTGTTATATATAATAGATATGGTATTTTATAATCAATCTTTCTATTTATTTATTTTATATAATCTGCCTTTTTTAGTTTATTTGGCCTATTTGAGATGTTTTATTATAAATAAGTTGTCTACGAATAGAGATAATCCATCCATCCAGTAGTTTTATGCATTTATGGCAGATGTACTTCTCGATATTGTGAACTACTTTTATGTATCGTGTCGGTATTCATTAATATCATCAGAAACTTATTGAGGTCATATATTACTATAAAGGTACTATTCCTATTGAAAACTTGTGACTTCTACATCTTTGCATCCAACAGCTATAAATCTTTTTATAAATATTCACAGAACACAAACGGCGGCACAACACATAGATTGACAGACTAGCACTTAACGTCAAAACGAAATACAACACGATGCGCGTGTCTCGTGTGAATATACCTTTAGTTAAATCGATGTACGTAATAACTATAAAAAAATCACTACTGATAAGCACGAGAATGAAATGTTCACTTTTATTAATATCTACGTAATATTACTGAGTCATCTTTGTTATTAATAAGGGCTCTCAGTAAAGCATAATTTTAAAACTGATGCTATTTTAGTATACTGGTGGTAGGGCTTTGTGCAAGCTCTTCTGGGTAGGTACCACCTACTCTTCAGATATTCTACCGCAAAACAGCAGTACCTGGTATTGTTGTGTTCCGGTTTGAAGGGTGAGTGAGCCAGTGTAATTACAGGCACAAGGGACATAACATCTTAGGTCCCAAGGCTCATGGCGCATTGGTGATGTAAGCAATGGTTAAAATTTCTTACAATGCCAATGTCTATGAGCGAAAAGAGAAGAGAAGAGCGAGACGATCTGAGCTAAGCCAGATTTGTACTGATAATATTTTGATGTGTGTAATCTTGAAAGGTTATAATTATTATTGTCAATATCGCATATCACTTTCTGATATTTACAACTGATTTCTGCGCCGAGTTTCGAGTTAGTTCTTACAGAATAGCCTAAAGACCATTAAAACACCGTGCAACTCTAAATTGTAAATCGAACGATTAATGAATTAATATAAAAAAATACTTTCATAAATTAATAAAGTAAATTATATTAAAAATTTTAATCCAAATTTTATAATTCAATTATAGTTATTACCTCTCAGAGGAAAGCTTTGAATTGCACACAAAAAAAAACGGGTAAACGATAACGCGATTACAATGGGCACTTGACGTCATCCGTAATAGATATCTCAATTTGTGTCCGTCCACTTTGCACCTTGGAAATTTTAATTTCTCTATTCGATTTAGAAGCATTTATTACGAGAAAAGACAATATATTTTTAAAATAAATTTCTAAGCTTGTTATGAAATATCTTATCTTATAAAATTAAATGAGCAATTCATTCGTTAATATATTTTGTGTATCTCGGAAACTGCTCTAGCGGTTTGGCTCAATTTTTATTTAGATAATGAATTACTTTTTAAGTTTATCTATATGTCTTTCCTAAAAAAAACAGTAAATTTCACTAAAAATAATAATTATAAGAGACGAGCGAAGCTCTGTCGCCCAGATACTGTTTTTATTATATGTGGTGGCTTACATATTAAAATCCTATGTAATGGTAATATTAAAGATTTTTTTTTTATATAAACCTTATCCATAAATAACATACATATAGTTAGCATATACGTATTACTATTTTATATATTGCTATTAATGTAATTATTTTACAGTCTATTATTACATTATATTATAAAATTAATTCTATTTGCAATATTAATAAACTTTATATATAAACTAAAATATTTAATTTAGATTTGTAAATCAATTATGTAAATAAATATTTCATTAAACATCAAATGATCAATAACGTATATAATATAAACTTGTAACAGTACATATTCGTCAGATCAAAACGGATCACATCTCCAATTCACTATCGACAGGTCTTAAATCTGTATCGATTTTCAGTCATTTTTATCGAGTTTCTAAGATTGTGTCGGGAATTAGATTCACTTTCACGTATTTACACTCCGACGAGGAAGCGGAGACACGTGCTTCGCGGAATTATTCTTACCGTAATACATTGTTCACTCGATGCTGTTAATGATTCATTAAAATAATTCATTGTATTTATATAATTATATCCTAAATTATGATATTAGATTATTATACATATTTTGAAACCCATATTAACAAAAACTATAATTTAAAATTACTTGTAAGCCCTACTCGTATGAAATATGTTTTAAATATGTTGAATGAACATTTTTTTTATACTATTGGTAGGCGGACGACCATATGGGCCACCTGATGATAAGTGGTCACCAACGCCCATAGACATTGGCATTGTATAAAATGTTAACCATCACTTACAACGCCAATGCGCCACCAACCTTGGGATCTAAGATACTATGACCCTTGTGCCTGTAATTACACTAGCTCACTCGCTCTCAAACCAGAACACAACAATACCAAGTACTGATGTTTTGAGGTAAAAATCTGATGAGTGGGTGCTACCTATCCAGACGAGTTTGCACAAAGCCCTACCACCAGTAAACCAAACCAAAAATGATAATGAAAGTGATTATCATATTGTCAAGAAAGTCATTCTTAAAAAAAACTGAGGTTTATTTATTATGTTTATGTATATTTCAATAAATATATACCATATAAAATAAATATGAGTACGTTTAAATTCGTGATTGTATTGCTTCACTAGGCAAATTAGTAACTAACTAACTAAAATAAATAAGTAACTAAGTGTATTTACTTAAATTCAAATCAAACAATGTGTTGTTAGAAATATATCAATACATAAAATTCGTATTCAATAAGTCGTTTTATTGATTTATTTGTATGAAATCAACCTCGAGTGAACCTGAATGCCGCTTTCTCGTTTATACGAGTTGTAATCTTATTAATACATATTGTAATGCTATTTAACTTTTTTATTGTTATGTATAACATATTTAAAACATAATTTTATGTAGTTAAAATTATAGTGCTAATGAACATTGAAAGTTTATTTAACGATCGGTAGTAATGTTTTAATTCATTTGTGTTTTATTTATTTAAAATAGGTAGGCGCAAGTGAAATGGCCTAGTGGTTAGAACGCGTGAATCTTAGCCGATGATCGTGGGTTCAAACCCGGGCAAGCACCACTGAATTCTCATGTGCTTAATTTGTTTTTATAATTCATCTCGTGCTTGACGATGAAGGAAAACATCGTGAGGAAACCTGCATGTGTCTAATTCCAAAATTATGCCACGTGTGTATTCTACCAACCCACATTGGAGTAGCGTGGTGGAATAAGCTCCAAACCGTCTCCTCAAAAGGCAGAGGAGGTCTTAGCCCAGCAGTGGTACATTAACAGACTGTTATTGGAATTCTACATAAATCACAGCATATTGACGACGTTTCAAGGATCCTAATAAAATACTCATAATGAAATATAATAAGACATATCAACATTAATATTTATTATATAATTACTAATATTAAAGTTGCGCCCCAACCTTGACCGTCGCACTGGTTTGTCAAAATGATTCTTTGCAATGAATTACAATTTACAATGTAACGGTGGTAACGGTGGTAACGGTGAGCGAGACCACGCAAAATGTTTTTTGTTTTAAAAAAATTACGACATTTCTTGCCAGTTGTTTTCGATTTCACTATTTGTTACTGGCTATTATTTATAGTAGACAGTGCTTTAAGGCACTGTCAAAGTAATGCAACTCGTGTTCAAAAACTGTATAAAAAATATAAAAATATTCATGTTAATACACAGCTCAACAGGACAATGTTTTATGATTTAGTAACAAGCACTACAAAAAACGAATTATCCATGTAATTTATTTTGTATATTATAAATAATATTTGGTTGTTTGTTTTAAAAAAAATATACTTAATTAGTTTTACTTTTAAAATATATACATACATAAATATTTGTTGCTAATAACACTAAATTGCGATACAAGTTTCCCTAAATGTTAATTATCGAGGAATTCTGGGTAATGTACTGTTTAGGAAGCAGGTCGTACATTTCTCGCTTGCAAAATTACGAATCATATTTTCATCTTTATAAGTTATTCTTTAAATTATTAATTCGATAAATAATTAACAATTAATTTTACTTGGTGATAGGTTTTTGTTCATTCTTGCTTGGATAGATACTACCTATACATCACATATTTTACCGCCAAACAGCAATACTTATTATTATTGTGTTCCGGTTTTGAAGGTTGAGTAAGTCAGTGTATCTAGAGGCACAAGACAATGAAATATTTCTTACAGCGCCAATGTCTATGGATGATGGTGACCATTTACCATCATATGACCTGCGCGGTAAGCGATCGCCTTCCTATTTTATAAAGAATAAATATAATTTAATATTGGTTAGGTTAGTTTAAGACATAATGATTTGATAAATTAAACTATAACAATAAGAACATATGCAAAAATATGTGTTTTAAAAAAAAAAAAACGATTGAAATCGTTTTTTTTATACAACGATGTTTTCAAATTAAGATGCTTGACCCGAATAGTTTATTTTAATATTATAAAGTAAATAAATGTGCTAGAAGGACAGCCAATATCATTCACATTTTATCTATAGTAATATTATAAAGATGCAAAGTTTGTGAGGTTGTAGGGAGTAATCTCTGAATCTACTTAACCGATTTTGAAAATTCTTTTACCAATAGAAAGCCAAATCATTTGTGACTGTCATAGAATATATATATTTTTTTATATAAAGACTATTTTTTATTTATATAAAGACTTTTTCGTGGTTGTCGGATTTGCAAAATAAGTTGGAGAAGTTGCATAGATTAAGATATAATATCAAATACGCGAGACAACTTTATTAATTGTCGGCTCATTCATTCAGTCAGTTCGCCCATCGCGACTTTTGGCAGTCAGGAAATAAATCATAGCAATCAGTACTTACCGAACCACACTCATAATTTTATCACAAGTAAAAATGATTACCGCCCAACGAAGTGAGCACGGGTCAGCTAGCATATTTAAATTCTTGCATTGTTATCACAGAAGTGACTGGTTATGTATATTTGAGAATAAATATATCTTTAACCTTTTATCAAACGTTATGGGTTTGTTATACGCTAGAAGATATATATGCCTACTTATGTAAATAATCAAAAGCATCTTGCGGCTCATTTATTACGTACATATATACATATTTAATAATGAAGCTGTAATACATTATCGTATCACCGGAAGGAAAATGGATTACGTATATATCGAGGTATAATTTCAATTCCATCGTCAATGTAATATAAGCCGAGGCTTTCTCTGGGGTCGCCGGTTCGATGCCTGGCGGTAGCGGTGACTGCAATCTAAGCGGTATATTAAGATCGCGTCGATTGTGATTTTATTATTAGTTCTGTTTTGTTTTTGTATAATTTTTACATGCAGGCTGCAGAACTGTTTCTCAAGCAAAGCTCTCTCATTTTAAGAAGAAATTTTGGAGTTTATCCCACAACTTAAGAGTTGGTGTGTGATTGGAGTCAATTGTGATCCAATTGAGACCATAACTGGATCGTTTTGTTAGTAGAATAGGTTAAACGGCAACGATTGCCTTTTGATTCGATTGCTTACTTTGTTTGTAGAATTATCACTTGGTTTCAAGCTCTTCTACATTTATTTTATTTTGCATTTGTTTATAACGTGTTCTATCATTTACGATTTATCTTATTACCAATTAATTTCTCCTCATAGTTTTATTAACATTTCATGAAACTTAATTAATTTTATTCCGTAACATGACGAGTTATCACAATTTTAATAACTTACTCGAATATAGAAAATATTTGGTTTTGAATGTAATGGGCATATATAATTTATTTATTTACTGATATATTTATATGATAACAACATTACACACCTTAGTTGCTTCGTGCTCGAGTGGAAACACCCAATTAAGTAAGCCACGGAAGTTCTGATCTTGCGCAATTCTATTATAAGTCCTATGGTATATTTAATGAGTATTCAATTGGAGTCCGACTTACGTAACACAAAAGCACGGGTTCCGTAAACGACGTGCGTCTCAGAATGCACTTTATGAGCTTATGGGGACAAGTTATAAGCGTTTGAAAATTTATTTTTATACAACGCTCTTTTAAGCAATTTTGAATTTCAGTAAGTAACTTCCAGCGGCGTGTATGTATCTCCTTATCTATGAATATCCCGTGTCAATGAAGAAAAAACATTTAAATGAATGTTTTGAAATGGTTTTGCTTTAAATATAACCTTAAAAATAATAACAAATAAGGTTTTATATATAATACCTGAATATAGGATTAGATGATAAAAAGCGTGGAGTAATCGTTGGTTTCATAAAGAACATAGTAATTGGATATTATTTACTATGTATTTTCTGTAAAAGTAAATACTGAGTTTTTTGCCATTCGTTGGTAGAATCTACCTTTGAAATCGATGGTGGCTTTACACTCTATTAAGTACTGTAACATGACGATTTAAGTCCTTATTAGAACCTTCTTCAATACATTTAAATAAACATTAATTTAAATTACTGTGTATTTGAAATAAACATTAAAATAATTATTAATCTTTTACTTACTTGATAGATTTAACTATTCCAAAACAAACTTTCCATATGTATTATACAGAAAAATAATATTAAGATGATTATGACTGTGAAATATTAATTATTTATGAACCCGCTATCTCCTATAACTTGTTCCACGTTCGATTACGTAACATATTGTTATTGGTTTGTCGGACTTATGGGCTAATTGTTGCATCACCAGCCCTTCGTATTGAACTTCATATTGAAAGGTTTTTTGAACTGATGACTTGTGATTTTAGGGCCCTTTTCTTGCAGCTTTGCTTGTGTATAAAGGTAATAAATAATAAATGTTTTGGCTAGAAAAAGGCTTTTCCCTTAAGTAGCAGAAATAATTTCAACTTCATTCAAGGTTATGCGATGGTAAGTCAACTTCCGTCATAGAAATTAGCACTGTAAGAAGTATAAAACATTTCTTACACCAAAGTGAGTTCTATCTTACTTGAAATTACACTGGCTCACTCGCCTTTCAAACAGGAAAGCATGCAAAATCATGCTATTTGGCGGTATTAGGTAAAGATGTGTTTCTGACCGATTACTAGATGAAGTAACCAAACAGCGCAAGACATTTTAAACTGCATAAGTGTTTGCGCAAAACACAGATTCACAGACATGGGTTTTGATACCAGGACTTCGGGATCTACGGCCTTATATATAGCCACTAAACCAAGGAGACTAGAAGATAATATTTGCTTGTTATGTGTACAAATATAAAATAGTCCGGAAGATGCACATCAGAAATATACAGTATACTATTTATAAATAAATTAATATTATCTTATTTATTATTAGAGCACCACCTACCTCACATCCTATGAGTGATCACTTACTCCGTTGGTTGCCTGGAAGAGATCGCTATGTCGCTACATGTCGCTACAAGGTCGCCAAAATTGTATGCTACTTTAATTTAGTCTGTATCCATGTTTTGTATTCGTTGTGGTGTACAATAAAATATAAAGTAAAGTAAAGTAAAGTAAATAATTAAATGTATATAGGATTATATACATAATGTTATATACCACGATATAATATAACAGTACAGTTTAAGTTTCGCGCGCTAACAGTGGTAACGTAATCGGCGACACGTCAATGAAAGTAAAAGGTGCTAGGTTCGATGCCACAAGGAACAGTCGGTTTTCCAATCACGTCCACTGCGCAGGAGTCGATCGTCATAATTTGATTTTAATGTATTCTACGACGTTGCGATACGTTGTTACAACTGTTGAATTACTTGATATAATGCTGTGATTACTTCCGGAATGTTTATGTACTATTGACTGTATGTGTTTGTATATTGACATCACTATATTACATGTTATATATTATATTTTTTTGGATTATGTAGGTAGTAAGCTGCATCATAGTAAGTGGTCAGCAATACCGATTTGACACGAACGAAAAGAGTTTAGGTGCAGGAACAATGCCTTACGTGATTTCCAAGGCATAGGAATGTACACACTCCAATCTTCCAGTCAGTTTTATTGGCCCAACCAAGGATTTGAACACAAGATCTCGAATTCTACGGCCTTGCCACTCCAACAACGTCAGGAATATAAAAAATATAATATTAATAGTTATTAATAATAAATATTATGAACACTTACTTTATTATTGAGTTAAATATTTGTACAGTTGTTGTTAGCACGTCATGTGTCTCTCAGGTGAGCTTTTCAGAGCCCCAGCTGTACGAGGGGCATCAGATAAATATGGTGTAACTTCCGTAGTTTTTCCGAATCGAAAATGGCCATCTCAAGGGTTTTAGTGGGTAAGAATACCAGGCCGATTCTCCTAGAATCCAGACATCTTCCAAATATTTCCACTGCGAAAAACATAAATGTGTTGAAGTTTCTGACATAGTGGCCATTAAATTACAAATGCAACGTACGGTTCGTAACCAATATTTATTTACGACATAATTTCCACGAATATGGCAACCCAAATATAAATAAACATATAATATAAAACATTCACATACAATAAAACATATATAATTTGTCCATTCAACGAAATTATTTCACCGGTCCAGTATCCTCGTAAAATAGGTTGTAAGAATAAAAACAATCGTTCTAAGAATGGCATTCAATTGTCTCGTTAGAAGACTAGTTAAAGAAATTATAGTATCGATATTGACCGATAATATCGAACAGTAGCTCGACATCTCGACTAATTGCTATCGAGATCAGCTAGATAAGATTAGGAGAAAGGAAAGTGGTTGAATATTTCCTTGCTCGTGCTTGATGATAAAAACTTGGGGTTTAAATCTGACTGACTGACACTGTAATCGAAAATATGATATACTTATATTAAGCATCCAGAAGTGAAACTGATTTTATCAAAACCTCGAATTGGTCTTTTTAAAAATAGAACACCGAATCATACAAATTGATGTGAATGATTCACTCAATTACTCTTAAAAATCCACATAACACAAGTAAACACATTCAATAAACGCGTCGTGCCAATAATTAATTAATTACTTTACTTTTCTGTCACAAACAAAATGGCGGTTTTGAATTGGAGCGCTTTTTTTAACAACGCCGTTGTAGAGATCAATGAATTTTCTAACTATATTGTAATTTATTGATTGTATTTTATATTTTGAGAAATTTTAATTTTGATATGAGCTCAGAATCAACGAATTCACGTACCTTCCGGTACAGTACAGGTATAGGCGGAAGTGCACCGCTGCTAATCGCACCGATGCCGAGTATTTCTAACATAAAAAAATAAAAAAATATTCATTGACAATATTAAATCTAGGACATCAGGGTGTTCGTGTGCAGCCTTATGAGCTACGCACTAGACTACCAAGGCTTTTATAAACATTAATTCTTCAATACATAATGTACTAACGGACTAGTTAATCTTATAATATTAAATATGTAATTCTTATGTAATTGAATTGTATATACACATATCGTGTATCTCGGAAATGGCTGGAACTATTTGGCTCAAAATTGGTATAAGGTTTGATTTTTAAGTTTATCTATACAGATATCTTTGCTTAAAAACACAAATACAAATAAAAAATATAACTTACTATTAGACAAGAGCAAAGCTCGGTCACTCAGGTACTAACAATAATATGAGGCCTTTCCTTTGTGGTATGTTATAACAGTAAGTCATTTATCATTAAAGAATCATTTAAAAACTAATGCTCGTTCATTTCTATTTAAATATTTAAAAAATCACAATACAAAGTAAATTTTACCTCAATATATTCAAGTTAATGGCAACTAATATTTGAGAGACTGAAAGCTCTTCAAAGGGTCCGAAACAAAATGATGACAAAATCCATCAAGATCTCATCAGGTCTAACGCGGGCTTTCACTTCTATTCTTTGTATTATGCAGATTCTAATTATACGCTAACAAACCCTAACGAAACACTGCGAAGAATTCTTCAGGGAAGCAGAAGATTAGTTATTATGACGTAGAAAATTTTATATTAAGAAGTAACAAAATGTACCTAGAAGTCACTTATGTCTGTAATTTAGAAATTTTGATTGTGATCTAAAAATAAAAATGCAGACTCATCAAAATACATTCAAACGAAATCATTACTAATATAATGAATGCGGATATGAGTTTGTTTGTTACGTTTTACTCAACTGATCATCATGAAATTTTGTATACACGATGTCAGGGGTACTGAAAAGAATAGTACCTAACACCCCCCCCCTTCACGCAGGTGAAGCCGCAGACGGAATTACCTGATAACACAAATTAAACAAGTGTAAAGTCAGTGATCCATACCAGGATTTGAACCCGCGATTTTCCGTTAAAACTCCATCTCGAATCTTACATACAACTGTTATATGTAATTCATACATTTGTTCACAATCGAACCCGCATCAGTAGATCTCAATACCACAGTTTATCAATCTATCAATCAAACATTAATTCTTATCGGATACATCTTAATTGGCGTTCTGTCCGTCTGTCACGGCGGAATTCTTATTGAGCAATTGAAATTTCCGGACGACCGAATGTTCTTTAGAAAATAATAACTAAACATTGGTCTTATTGTGTCTCTCTATGAATCAAACTCTAAATATACATTAAGTTTCAATCGTCATTTTATAAGATTAAATTAAATCTAACAGAAACCAAAATCCAAAATGGCCCAGTGGTAAGAATGCGTGAATCTTAACCGATGATCGTGGATAACCCGGGCAAGCATCACTGAATTTTCGTGTGCTTAATTTGTGATTATAATTCATCTCGTGCTTTACGGTGAAGCAAAACATTGTGAGGAAATCTGCATGTGTCGAATTTTACAACAACAAGATTTAGAAGAAAACAACACATAAATGTTGAACCTTCATAAAATCAAATTAGTAGAATTTCTTAATGTGTGGCTACGCACGCACTTGTACACAGCTGTCTCTATTTACAGTGTGGCCGAAATCATCACTCTTCGATTTCCTAACAAAATCATAAAAAAAACATATTGTAACGTTTTTTTTTTTTTATCCAAAATTTTTATCAAGTCATCTAATATCGAGTCAAGTGTAACGTTGAAGTAACCCGGTACCGGAAGTGGTAATTCACCAGCGATTACTGCTGCGAACGTAATATCATTGTGTAATTCTGACCGCGAAATTACGTGTTATATGTACAGCAGTAATAATAGCAATAACGGAGAAGAAAGTTACAAAATCGTAACGAATTTATAACAAAAAAACCCAGAACTTGATATTATATTTAATGTCAAATTTTCAAAGCAAATTATTGTAATTATTTACAACTGATTTACGCAGTTCTTAAATTATATAAGCGTTAAATTACTAGTAGGTATTTAAGAAGCATCAATAAAGCACAAATGTTAACGAGCCTTGTATCGATGTAAGCATGGTTGGTTTGATCCTGATTCCTTGGGCTATGGTTTTCTTATTAGTCTATTCTTATAGATTATGGTTAGTCTAAGAATTCCATTTAATTAGCCCCTCCATTTAATAATAAATAGTAATACTTAAAAAAACACGCTCCTTTCTTATAAATGCGTTTCCATTAATAACTAAGTTTCCCTCACACGCTAAGTATTTATTTATTTAATCTAAAGCACACTATGACCTTTTTCGTACCTCACAAAATGCATGCTTAGTTTCATGATGATCGGTTGAGTAGTTAATACGTTAAAGTGTAACATACATACATACATACATACATACAAACACACATTTGCATTTATAGCATTACTAAAGTATAATCTTAAAGCAATAAAAAATCTTGATTTGCTTAAAGTTTATTTTAATTAATAATAGTAACTATGGAAACTATACACAGTCATTTTATAATATATTAAATTTAAAAAAAAAAAAAAAAAATAATCATTACAAATTTATAGCAAAAAACACCCCGTCGAAAAGATTGTCCTGTGGCCTTGTACCCAAGACGCTGGCACTATTGCAATATACTTATTACTTATTGTATGTACTTAGTGTAAATAAAAAATAGTTTTGAATGAATAAAAAAAAGACTAAGACATCCTCTCAATTTTTTAAATAAATTTGTTTTATTAAGATTGCTAATAGCATTGCTAGGATTCGATAAATAATATGGGCAATAGCTTTACAATTAAATTGAATTATTTAAAACGATTACAACCAAGACTTTTTAGCTTATTATTTAGCTACATAACTATTTAGATAAAATTATACTGCTAAATGTTTGTTATAGGAAGGCAATCCGACACGTCTGACGGGATATTACATTCTCGGGGCACTATTATCAACGTGCCCCAAGAATGTAATAATGACTAAACGGAAAGAATCGATGGTGTTCAAAATCGACGTTATATAATACTGGTTTTACCATAAAGAAAGCAAGTTACGTCGTCTCTAAGCGTAATTGACATTAATGACTTTTACAAAAAGTACAAAAACGACACGGGCCTATCGCTTTTTCTTCACAATTCGGTGACATTGGGTAAAATCACTCAATATAGGAATAGTCGAGATGAATATCGTTAATCTTTATTTATATATGAAATCACATAGCCAGATTTTCCCAGTGAACACGTGAATTTTAAACGATGATGATTGTTACTTCAATTTTAGGCAAGACAAAAGTGTTTTTAATGCTATTTTGTTATTGTGGGTTAATATTTATAAGTAAATATATTGTGTCGCGAAGAGGAACAATTTCATCATACAATATAAAAATACACAAAAGCTCCTAGAGTATCCGATTTACCAACTAAATATATAAATATGATAATATTAAATAATTTGGACAACATATTTACAAATGATCTACTAAATATTCCTCGTGAAACAGTCTATTAGTGAAAACGGAATGAAAATCCAAACAACTCTTTCTGAGATAAGCGCGAACTAATAAAAAATCACTTCATTATTGATGAATATCTATTTTTCATTTATATGTAACATATAGATAAACATATCACTTTGCATAATGTTACAAGTGTCAACTAAGCTGTTACAACATGTCAGACTTAACACTTAATTCATACTTAGCACAGAATGAAGTTTAATAATGTCTTTATGGAAATGGCATCGAGTATAAATCAACAAGTCGGGCTCGGTAAGGACCAAAAGAGTAACTGCCACTGATTAACCAGATTTATGTCCTTTTAATGGCAAGTCTTGGGGTTTATTCCACCACATTTCTCTATTATTCAACATGGCTAAAGCATCCAAATTAAAAATCATATTAAAAATGTCTAGTAATTAAAGAAATAAAAACGGTGGCTTTTCCTAAAAAAGCTCAAGGAGAGTTCAAATTAAGTAGTATTAGTATAGTTTAGTGTCCTAATTAATATTCCGAGCTTGCTATATTGAGCGACCATCGCTCGCGCCACTATCTTGGATAAATGGTAACCAGGTCTTCGAAAATGTCTTCTCTAATATAATTTTCTTTCACTTTTGTAGTAAATATGAATCGGATAACTGGTTCACAAGCTACAGCGGGGTCAAGCTCAGCTCCTTTCTACAATTCGTTAAATCGCAAATCGCAACTTTGCATAAAGATATCTATATAAGTGAGCCTGACCGATCTAAGGCATTAAGTGGATCAATAATTTTATGTGAAAAATCTTAAAAAAATTAGCGATACATCAGAAAATTTATTCCGTACATCAAATCTAAGTCGTGTTTGTTCCAAGGCATGTTACAATATATTCCTTAATTAGTATCATTGTCACATCCGACACGATAGCACTTCCATCGTATTTCCTGTTCCGTGTAACAGTCTTGTTACATCGTTGACGTAATTCTTCATAAATTATTCATGACAGCACAATTACTCAATTAGGCGTGTAACGGTGAATACTTAAACTATTAACATTACATTTAAAAGAGATTTTTTTTTTTCGTTTTAAATGAATTTTATGTATTTTTTTGGTGATACTTAGAGTAAGAATGACTTATAACTAAATTAAATATATCTTTTCCAAAATACATAAGCCATTATTTTTTTTACTAATCTATACGTATATAGTAAAGCTGAACAGTTTTTTGTTTGTTTGAGCACGCTAATCTCTAGAATTACAAGTCGGATTTTAAAATATCTTTTCGAATGTGATATTTTAATTCTTGAGGAAGGTTATGTGGTTTTTTAACATCACGCTTTGACCCACGGGGTCAGAGCAGGAACGTTTTTCGGTGAAAGACGGGCGGAGAATCTAGTACAATATATTTCATGACTATATTTTTGACTTTGTGTGTACCACTTAGTATTCTAACCGTAAACATCAACACTTCATATAGAATTGTATTCTGTTTTTAATTGTAAAAGAACCAGAGTTTTTTGGCTCATGTATAATGGATGGTAATGCAGTTTGAATGGACAACACTGTGGACGACAATGTGAAACCTCAGGAGAAAAGAGAAACAAACAACTTTGACGTTTCATTGACGCGACACCATTGGTGGAGATCTTCAGTACCCAGTATTCATTATGGTATTGCGAAAAAGTGGCGCGTTGAATGTCGGAGATGTTATCAAAGTTTGGAAGTAGAATTAAAGTGGATATAAGTTGTTAATTGGAATAGTGTTTTATTTAAAATAAAATATATATTAATCAATAGTTATATATAGCAGAGATATCAAATCAAATTAAATATGTAAATCTAAGGATTGTTTATCTTTGTTCCTTCATTGATCAGAAAAGATCTTAGATGGCTCTACGTTGCTTCTTTAACTTACAACTGGCCTACAATCTTATAAAAACGTTGGTACAGACTTACATTTAAATTATTTGAGTTCGATGTAATTTTTTTTTATATAGAATAGGAAGGCGGACGAGCATATGGGCCACCTGATGGTAAGTGGTCACTAAATGCCCTTAGACATTGGCACTGTAAGAAATGTTAACCATCGCTTACGATTTTATTACCTTTGTGCCTGTTACACTGGCTCACCCACCCTTCAAACCGGAACACAACAATACCAAGTACTGCTGTTTTGCGGTAGAATAACTGATGAGGGTATGGTACCTACCTAGACGAGCTTGCACAAAGCCATTCCACCAGTATAATTATGATCTATATAAATTGTGTTAGTATGTAAATTCCAAATGAATTAATTATGTTTATCAGTATATAATGGACGTTAAAACGGTTGGTTGTTTTCGTACCGTATTATAACAATGTCAATAATTCACAAAGACGGTGAAAGTCTATGTTGACAGTTATATATTAGTTTCAAAATGGCCACTTCCTGCTACCCGTGTTTTCTCGCGTGGGCGGCTCGCTATGTAAACTAATATACATAATTACTAATATTTGTACATAAGGAGAGACGAGTAATACTTAGCATTATTGTGTTTAGGTTTGAAGGGTGTGTCAGTGTGACCACAGGTAATGGTACATTGGCAATACGAGGACTGTTTAATTTTTTTCAATGCCAATATCTATGGCCGATGGGAACTAACATGTGGGCCATAACATCGAACCTCAAATATTTCAAGGTCACCCCATCCTAATTATCGTCATCATACAACTATCCAATCTTAAAGGCCCACCATTATAAATCAGTGATATACTAAATAATAATCTAAGACGGATGTAGCGTTTAGGAAGTTGATAAAAGTAAACATTTACTGCAAATATATAAAACCGTTAAGCGTGAATCGCGTGACGAAAGTGTTCCGTGGTACAAGGAATTATCTAATGCAGATACGGTGCGATAATAACGTAGCGACAGTTTTTCTTGTTAACGATATACTTATTAATATTGATAATAGATCAGCGCGTTTGTAGTTTATTCAGTTTTTTTTTTTTTTTTATAGAAAAGGAAGATGGACGAGCATATGGGCCACCTGATGGTAAGTGGACACCAACACCCTTAGACATTGGCATTGTAAGAAATGTTGTCCATCGCTTAAATCGCCAATGCGCCACCAACCTTGGGAACTACGATCTTATGTCCCTTGTGCCTGTAATCAGTTTTAGGGTTCCTTAGATAACAACGATTTAAGAGGCTGGTTTGAGAGGTTAACTGTTTATCGGTATTCTATTTGTACCTATTTTATTTATTTCTTGTCTTTCACCCAAAAATTGTCTGGAAGAGATCGCTCTTTTAGCGACAAGACCGCCTTTTGTACAAAATAGTTTTCGTTTTTTTTTTATGTTTATGTTTAAAATGGTTCTGTAACTATTTTGTTTTACAATAAAACATATTCTATTGTATTCTATTTTTGTTGTATGTAACCGGTATTATATACTTTTAACTGTGGGTATAAAATTTACGATGAGGTTCATTCTTTGGGTAAGAAGTTAGTAAAAGATCATACTTTGAATTATTGATTGCGTTGGTATATCTAACTTTTGACTGTTGCCACGTGTACACTTAATATTGGGGCTTAAAGTAAAGTTAATATAATATATATTATTTTATGATTTACTTTCAGTTTTTGAAATGCCGATTAATACTTTGTGACCAAACCTTATTTACCTACCTACCCTTTTTAATGTACGGAACCATCTTTACACAGGTTCGAGTCGCTCCTGGACCGTTCCTATTAATGCAATGACGCGTTGTAAGGTGTGTTCCGTACTTACGTTGCGTGCGTAAATTTATTACCATTAAAACGCTGAATGCGTTAATCGAGTTTATTACTGAAACATAATTAGATTAAAAACTAATTATTCGTCATTATGACGTCATTATAAATTAACATGGCGGAAGGTAGCAGCCTCACATTAAAATGCTATTTGTTATTTCCGTAAAAAAATTTTTCTTTACAAGTAATTATTATTTGTTTCAGAATGTGGTGTTCCTCTGAGAAGGCACACGAGGCAGCCGCGCGAGAGGTCAGCAGGGCAGCTCCGAATAATCAAGGGGAGGGAATCGAAGCGCGGCGCTTGGCCGTGGCAGGTTAAAATTATTTTTGTGGATATTTTTATACCAAAAAATTGACAGAGATTTGAAGTCTTGCCCTAGATCTCGGATAACGATGATGATTATGATCATCACCACGATCAGTCTTCGCTCCGCCGGTAGTGAAGTTACGAACACACTTGCGTATCATCCGCTTTGGAGAAAACGCTTATTTTTTGTTACATTCCAGTTGGAATTGGCACGAAACCGAACCAGGGCTATATATACTTTTCTCTCTTTTTATTGAAGGGCGTGAAGTCCTGATGGAAGGTTCCCCTAAGAACATTGACACTTAGCATAATCTACTATAAGTTACTGAATCATTTTTTTATAAATGCTATCACGCTTCTTCAAGACTCTCTCTTAATATAATACTATAAAGACTTTTTTATGAAGTCCTTTTAAAAAATACTAGAAATGTTTCTATATCATTAATTTATAGATAAATATCTCATCATAAATTAATATCTATATAAAACAGAACTGTTTTTACAACATGCTGCTATCGTAGTTACCGTGGTAATTGGCCATTCAGCAAGATATTTATTACCATTCTAGAAAATGACAAATTTTAATTTTACTTTTAAAGAAAGCGTTACTTGCTAAGGTTTCTTACAGAAATTTTATATAATATGATTATGATAAAGTATGTCACTAATCCCATGTAAATTTTATTATATTAATTATTCTTATAAATTAAGTAAGATAACGTTGCAATAAATTTCATTCGTAGCTTATTTTATTCAACAGTTATATAATTTTCTATGAAACAGTTACTTTCACTAAATAATATTAATGGTCCTAAAGAAATAAAAAGGACGGTACACATCTGTGTCATTGCGCAAAGGCGAAAAGACAATGCGGTATTATGCACTGAGCTGCGATAACACTTTTTTAAACTATTGATACTGGTAGGTAGGCACTGGTTATGTAAGGGATGGTTAATATTTTTTACACTGGCAATCTACAGTCAGTGGCTGCTTACCAGACTATTTACAAATCAGACTTCGGCATTAAATAATTACTTAATAGTCTAAATATATTTTTAAAACAACCGTTTATATAATAAATTTCGTTCCAAAGCTGTTAAACGTTAAGGAGTTCCTTCGATGGAGCCAATCTTCGGTTCAGAATCAGGTCATGCTTATCATAAAAAATGCATTATCATCGGAACTGAACCAATATGTAAAATTTCAATTCAGTGGGATAAAAATTGGTGGTTATGTTTAAACAAGCTAACAAACATTGCAAGTTAAAAGGTTTTTTTAAATATAATATTGGTAGATAAACGAGAAAATAGGCCACCTGATGGTAAGTGGTCACCAACGACCATAGACATTGGCATTGTAAGAAACGTTAACCATCACTTACATCGCCAATGCGCCACCTCACTCACCCTTCAAACCGGAACACAACAATACCAAGTATTACTGTTTTGCAGTAGAATATCTGATGAGTGGGTGGTACGCAGACGAGCTTGCACAAAGCCAGTTTTGTTTTTATATTTACTGAGAATATGTTAAAAGCTGGTTAATCTAATAACAACAATTTAGTTTACTAGATTTAAGTGTCGCAAGCAACTAAAGCTTGTACAAAATATCAACTCTGAAAATAAATTCACTTGCAAGATGTCATCGGCAAGTAATAACGGGTGAAATAAAATATAAGTTGAAGGATAATCAAATAGCTAAGAGATTTTACTTTACAGCGTCCAATTGACGACTCGAATTGCATTTCACATGTTCCAGGTTTCTCTCCAACTACTTCATCCGAACTACGGTCTCATCGGGCATTGGTGTGGTGGAGTTCTGATCCATCCACAATGGCTCCTAACCACCGCGCACTGCATACATAAGTAATCATTTTATTTGTTGGCACTTGCCTAAAGGTTTATATTATAAAACCACATATATAACTTATTTAAATGTCCTGTATGCTATATATCATAAAAAAAACACCAAATGATCGCTGAAATACTTGTAATTACAATCCTGTTAAATTTGAGATATTATATAAATATACTTATTATGTATTGTATTATATAGTGGTCTGTCACTTGTCAAAGCTTGGAAAGAAATTCAAACCGTCTTAAAGCATCATCGTCAAAGTCTAAAAACTCTAAATGTATAAGATATAAATAATATACAAAATAACATTATGTAATAAATATATTAATTAAATAAATTATTAAAATCGCTTGAGTCTTCAGGGAAAGATATTAAGCGGTAAGTAATTACTTATTTTTTCAATTTGAATTTTTATTTTGGTTATATTTCATAATCATACAATTTACTTTGTCTTAAATGCGCGCTGTAATTGTCTTTAAATTATAATGTCAGCGTATTTAACATCTAAACTATCGTTGTAATTTATAAGAATTATAATAGAATTATATGTATAATTGTGTTGGTGGTTCTAATAAAATATATAAATAAGTAAATGAATTCATGAATGAGATATATATATATTATAAATGAGTTATAATATGCGAGTCGAAACTACAACATAGAAGTAACAAATTTGGTCACATAGTATGACATTTGCCAAATGATACTGCCATAGGAAGAAGAGAAAGATATGAGAAAAAAAAATCAATTTTCAGACATTCGTTTAGAATTGTTACAGATATTTTATCACACGGACGAAATCAATAAAAACGATGATTAATTCTAATATATCCGTGATACTGTAATCAAATTACAGAATTGCTAATTTCAATGATACTTTTACTTTACTTATTATTATAATATGTAATAAAATTTAAATAAACAATGACTTTGATAAGTAAGTTATTTGCGTAATCATTCATACAGCGCCTGCATTTTTTCCATAGCATTTTAGCTGTTTGGTGATATGATAATATTTTTATCTAGTCATGTAATTGTTATAATATTTAACTAAACTATTTATTAAATATTGGCCATTAGCTTTCATAGCTGATAAATAAAAACATAATGATTTGTTTCAAATGTTTTCTCTGATCATTTAAGACGAGATAAATTATGAACAGTAGAGATAAATAATCCTGGAACTAATTAGTTAAGATTGAAGCTTCTACTGGACCATACTACATTAAATTAATTAAAATATTCTACAAGTACTATTTATATTATCTTCAATAAATTAATTTCAGTGAACTCTTCAATCTACCAGTGCCGGCACTATGGACTGCTGTCTTAGGAGAGTGGGATCGTGCTGAACAGCGAGGGGCCTACCTTCCTATCGAGAGGATTGTCCTTCACCAGAGGTTCCATAATTACCAGCATGATATAGGTAAGTTAATATCTGTATTCATAGACCCAGAAACAAGTCAGTTTTAGTAACCACTACTAATTGAATAAATTAATAAAATGAACATTAAATATAAACAAGAAGGCGTATTCTAACAACAATTTATATTTTTGATATTCTAGCTCTCATGAAAATGATAAAGGCGGCTGATGTTAGCGCCGGCAGTCGGATACGCACCATTTGCCTTCCTTCGTACGAACTGCCAATCAATCACAATACAGAAAGAAGCACATCATTCTTCAAGAAACCAGATGAAATAAGAAGAAAACCCAAACCTCCCAGACCAAATCCAGATACAGCTGTGAAATATTTGGAAAAACTCAACAATCTAACTAAAACCGTATTCTCGGGTGTTATTAATAAAAAACATAAGAATACAAGATACAACGTGAGAGTTTCAAACGAGTCGAACAGACCGACGGAGAGAAAAAACGACGAAGAAATAAACATAGACGAAATAGAAGAGAAAGTTAAAGATCTAGCTTACGACAGTGCATCATTGGATAGCGTCGTTAAACTTATAAAAAGTAAAGCAGCTAGAGATAAAATTAAAGATAGTATTAAGAGGAGTGATAAAAAACTTATGTTCGGTGAAGAAATAGATCCGTTTATTGATGATAATAACGGTTTAGATTTCAAGGATGAATGCTATGCGACAGGGTGGGGGCGGGAACAGACCAACGGCACTTTAACAGATGTCCTGTTGGAAGCTGAAGTGCCAGTCCTGCCGCTACAGCTTTGTCGGGACAGATATTCGTTGAGTTTACCATTGAACGATGGACATTTATGTGCTGGTAGCACAGATGGGAGCACTGGAGCTTGTGTGGTAAGTGACAAGATATTTTTTTTTTCTTATTGAAAAACACCCATTTATTTCACGATACTTTAACGATACAAAACTCAATTGTTGTCCAATCCGCCCCATGCCACATATTAATTTAGAATTTTTTATTAATATGCTAATAATATATTTATTGTAAAGATATAATAAATACATAAATAAGAATTTTATTAAAAATATGTACAAATAATTATGATCATTACATATGACTTTAATAAAGAGAGTTTTAAGTATATCTAGTATAATATTTAAATGTTATAACACGAATGATTTGCAAACATGAATTGAATAAGATTAGGAAATTAATTCTGATATTTAAAATGTAGATTTATACATCTTGTTACGAGATAAGATTAAGGTAATTAAATACTTGACACTTGATTAATAGTATTAGACTATAAATGTTAATTTTTTATAACAATTTCATCAAATATTAGTTTTTTATTGTGATTGTGAAAGGGCTCAATGAATAGAATACGAAAATTAAGTTAGTTCATGCGCATAATTTAAATTTATAACCGTAAAAGAAGCATTTGAAAAACACACGTATCTTATTCGGTGGTAAAGTAAAACATCGTGAGGTAATGAAATCGTTGGGCGAAATTTTGTCTCATATGTAATGGAACAGCGCTAGTAGATCCTTAAGAGGAGAGGAGCCAGCAGTATTTACGATCTGTTATTTACTTTATGTTTACGAAATTATAAAAAAATATCGTTAAATAATATTGGTAAGAAAGAAATGTATTAGCTTCACATATTAACAATTCGACGGATTTTTATAATAAATGTGACAAGAAGTTAAAAAATAATTTGATCGAGGGTATCGTTAATTTTTCCAGGGTGACAGCGGGGGCCCACTCCAGTGCAGATCAGGTGGTCGCTGGGAACTGCGAGGCTTGACGTCCTTCGGCTCAGGATGTGCTAGAATGGGTGTTCCAGATGTTTATACGAATGTCGGACATTACGTGTCCTGGATATATGCTCATATTTATGCCAGTTGAAAGTTATTCGGCGTTTAACATTCGAGGTGCTAGGCACGAGTCGTTTGGATCGAATACTTCGGAGAGCTTTACAAGTCTTTTTACAAAATGCAGCAGACCGCTCGTGAGAAGTTTTAAGCCTATTCAATTATTTAAAAAAATATATTTAAAGGTCTCAATATTGAGGTTAAACAAATTACATAAGAATAAAATATGTAAATGGGAGTATTCATCGATGCACGTGTGGAAGTTCGTTTGACGTATATAACAAAAATACATTTACACATTATGTAATGTATGTACTGTTAGTAGCATATATGGAGAGTTATTTTATCACAAAATTTTTTTGAGTGTGTTCAATATCATGAACAAGGGACATCATATTTAAAATAAATGATAATGAATCTTGGTTGATTCGTATATACCTAAAGATATATGTATTGGCAGATAATTAGACTCACCATCAGATTTATTTGGTCTTCTTTGTATATAATTAATACTAGAACTATTTATAAATAAATAAAATGTTATACCCAGTAGACCCGTCCATCAGTTTCCCGATGCTCGTTTTGAGAATAGCTAAAATTGTTAAAGAGACCATTTTTATGCTCACATCGAGGTTCAGCCCTATTCGAATTATGCATTAAAGAACAATTACAGTCTTACTTCTAAACGCTGCTTATCGGGTGATTGGAAATGGAGTTAGGTACAGAGGTAGAATAGGTAGGAATAAATTAGGTTCAGCTGACTATTTCGGGTATTATTATTATGTACAATAATTCCAATTTATATAATCGGCTTAAATAATTAGTGATTAAAATACTCATAGTAATTACATATGGATAATCAGATAGAAAAAAATACACTACTTCGCGGTCCATTATTTGCTAACTTCTTTACACTTGATTTTGTGCAATACGAACTAGTTAGTTTTTTAACACAGTTTTAATAGTCGCGTTTGTATATTTTGATATTTCATTTTAAAGTCATTTATAAAACCCTGTTACAAGAACAACAATTAATCCCAGGAAACAGTCGAAAATCATTAATAATTTCTTACCTTCCTTTAATTTATTAAATATTCATTAAACCTGTCTGAGTAGGTACCACCCACCATCAAATAATCTACAGCAAAACAACAATACTTAATACTATTGTATTCCGGTTTAAAGGGTGAGCGTAATTACGGGTACAAGGGACATAACATCTTAGTTCCCAAGGTTGGTGGCGCATTGGCGATGTAAGCTATGGTTAATATTTCTTACAATGCCAATGTCTATGGGCGTTAGTGACCACTTACCATCAGGTGGCGAATTTGGTCGTCCGCCTACCTATTAAATAAAAAATCGCATCTCTTCTAAGAGTCTAATTAAAACTACACAAAAATTAAATCGTGTAGGTTAAAACTTCTATGTATTAGAAATTTTAAAGCCATATCATTTATTTAAAGATAAGTTATTGCTTAAGTATATTTATAACAATATAACTTAATTCGTTACCGTAATAGCTTATTTATAAATTATGCTTATTAAGGGTTTCACTTACCCCGTATTACATAGTATTTTATTAGAAGAGAATAAGTGCCGAATTTTGTCATTTAAAATGTTTGAGGTCAATAACTTCATGATCTTGAGACAGCTAAATATTTTGTTTATTTGTTTTTTTCTCTAAATAACGTTAAATAAAACGGCTATTAATCAAAGGAAGTATGTAAACATAATGTGTTCCATATATAAAGATTGGCATTGATTAATATATAATGTTGGCAAATTTTCGAAGTTGATATTGATTTTTTATTGAAATAGCATTTTAAGTTTACTTATAAGCGCATTTAAATATATCGAGAATGTTTATGTAAATCATAAATTTTCATGTGAAATAAAATTATGATTCAATTGTTGTAAAATAATATAAGTTTGTTAATAATATGAGTTAGTTGTTTGTTTCATTAGTTATTTACTTAATTACAAAGTGTAAATATTGTATCTAGTCTGTTATGTATTTTTAAGTTTATAGTAGATTAGGTAATAAATTAAAAAAAAACTTTTTCAAATTATTTTATTTTTATTAACATTACACCTTCAGTCTATATTTACAAATCTTAAAATTAAACTATCTAGTTTAAAAGTAGTATCACAATAAATTACTATATAAGATTATTCAGATTGGAATAAAAAAATATATAATAGAAATATATATTTTTTTAACGTTGTTTGCACTTAACCTGGTTAATGTTGTAATTTGTACATTTACCGGTAAGACTATGTTATTGTAACTTTCCATTTATTTAATACTGACATTTTGTATTACCTAATGGAAATTCTTATGTATAAAATATGTTACAAATACATTTAGGTAAATTGTTTTAACCCTTACCTGCCCATGGGGTCGTTTTCGACCCACTGAATAACAATCTTTTCGGACTGAAGACTACGTATGTCAAGTATTTAAAAGCGTCACCTTAACAGTCTGGGTATATGTTCGTTAAAATTAATTGAGCTTATTAATAAATAATTATTACTGTTGTTGGGATGTTTAAAAAATGTTTTCTATGTGTTCTGTTAAAAAAATTGAAGTGCCTTCTAATAGTCTGTAATAATAGACATATGCCTGTATACATTTTCAATGCAATTAGATTTTTTAATATTGAAGAACAAATATAAAGCATTATCCAAAAACCAGAAATTTTGTAAAGATTGTTCGACAGCTTATATCTAATTGAGCAAAAAATTCAGGTAAATTGTATTACATATATAAATAAATGATTTGTAAAAAAGTTATGAGCAATTAACTGAAATGTATTCAGTTTTTTTTATAACGACCACGACCACATTTTTGCGTTAAATAAAAAATATTTATTTATAAGAATTATAAGTAATGATAGTAAATGCCGCAAATTAATATATCAGGTTGCATTTGTCATTGTTCATTATCAGGTTGTATCGATAGCGATGGAAATCGTTTTTTTTATTACTAAGCTTATTTTAAGAAAACTTTCTCAAAAGTATAAACCTTAACCCTACATTAACAAGTAATTCTTTAATATTTATACCCATAATTCCCGTAAACAATTTTGGACGGATTGTAAAACGTATTTTGCGTTATAATAATAATTTTTGTTATATATTAAATCGAGTTGATTTTGCTCTTAATAGTGTTTGAGATTTTTCAATGGTGTTTGTGTGGCACATACGGAGTAGTTTTCTATAGCATTCCGTAACTTTTATCAAACCGGTCGACATTACAAATGGCGGCGTTTGCCGGGTTTTGTTAGTCTAATATAAAATATTCGTTATTAAAAACGTTAAAATTACAAAAAGCATCAGTTGTCAATCATGTATCTCTCTGTCCATATGTAATATATATAATTTATTATTATTGAGACCCGTCATGATAATAGCTTAATTAAATAGTTCCTCTGTTAGTCGAAAAATGGTAACATCATATCCAAAATCCATGGGAACCAAATTGTATTAGTTGCTCCTATATAAATATATAATATAACTAATTATCGTATTAGTTATATCGTAATAATAGTAACATACAATAAAGACATTAAAACAATCTACTTATATTAATTATAATAAAGATATTTTTTAACTTGTATTGAGGTTTCTGTAATAAATACATTTCGTTAAAAACTATACTTGTAACAGTATAATGATATGGTCTATTCGTTTAACAGTAAGTCTGGTATATGACCGTCTTCTTCTGTGATGGCAAGTAAGGATACAGCTTCCTTTGCCAACTCCTGGTCATCGATGAAGCCGTTATTATCGGACATATTTAAAATGACACTGGATTTCCTACGTTCTATGGTCTTTCTTTGTTTAATGGTATCTTTTGTATTGACGAGCTTATACTTAGGTTTCCATAGACGATGACCGCCTTGGACTCCGAGAAACATGCCGACGATGAAGAGTATGACTTCAAGGGTGATGACTAGAGGTGGACCGATGACTAAGCGGAGACGAAGCAGGTGGAGAACCTCTGGAGGTGGTTGCTTGCAGTACTGCAATAAATATTGTTTTATTAATCATGATTAATTATTTTTTTGTTTAACTACTCTAGTTGGGTTCAACATATTTCCAACGTCACGTATCATTGAGATGACTCAAGAGATTAATCGGTTTCAGTTCTGATATTTATTTTTATGATTTTACTTTTCTTGGTGGAAGTGTTTGGGTAAGGTGGGTAGGTGCCACCTACTCATCAGATATTCTACCGCTAATCAGCAATACTTAGTATTGTGCGATCCGGTTTGAATGGAGAGTGATCCAGTTTAAATATAGGCAAAAGGTACATAACTTGGGAACTAAGTCCTAAGGTCGGCATGCTCATTAGTGATTTAAGAGATAATTAATATTTCTTACATCGCCTAATTTTCTTTATCCTTACCAACGTGTATACAAAATTGCATAAAGATGGTAGTTAACAGGGGTAAGCGTAACAAACTAATTCACTTTCACATTTTTGATATTAGCAACGGTGGTAGTAGGAATGACGTAGGAACAGTGCCAACATGAATACTAATAACATTTTTCATTTGAATCTTCAGTACTATCACTAGCAAAAGCAATTATTTAACATTAAATTATTAAATGACTTGCATGACAACAAACGAATATATATATATATATTTGTTTTTTTACGGGTTTTTTATCCTCGCGGCATGTCAAACCTATCGTATCTTAAGCTATCTTACATATCAAATTTTATATAATTTAAATATTGACAAACAGACATCATACAGCATATGTCTGGCCACTGTAAACGTCGGATCTGATAAAGCACTGCATAACTCCGACATATATGTTATTTAAACAATCATTTAAAAATCATACAAAAATTAAAAAAAAAAAACTAATTTATTACTTTAATGTAAGATGTTAAATAAATAATAAATTTAAAAAATAATAATAATTCAAGCTCATTAAAACGAAGTCGCTTGCGTAAATAAACAAGTTAATGTGAAAGTAACATACCAGTGACAGCCACAGTATCGGCATGACCTTGTCTTTCAAAGGCTTCGTGATGGGATTTCCAGAGGACGTCCGGACTGCAATGTTAACTTGAATGTTCGTCGTCACCGCGACCGGGGCTCCTAACGTCTGCATAAATTATAATTAATTAATAAGACATAAAGAACTTGAAAACGAAATTAATTAAATAAATGTAATATACTTATTTATTTTAATTATGATATACCTCATAGTTTACTATCGACTAATCATTTGTTGTAAAAATAAATTTCATCTTAATGTACTGTGTGATTAACATCAATATCTATTAAATAAAAAATAAAAACATTATATTTAACTTCAAACATTTAAAGAAAATTTAACATATAATAATAATAACCTGGGACATTATTCACACACGGTCACCTATATACATATACTACTTTTCTTTTGTAAATAAATACTTATATAGATAATTACAACCAGACTCAGGACAAACAGACATTTTCATGCACACAAATGTCTATCCTGGGTGGGAATCGACCCACAACCTCGGCATGAAAGGCACGTATCTACCAACCACCCCAACCAGTCGAAAAATAGAAAAACTGACTTAGGAACTGATACATTATTATGATTAACGTAATATTAAATAAAAAAGAAAAAAAAATATTCAGAAGATATGCACACAGTAATAAATTTCTTAATATTGACGTCAAACAAAATATCAGTATCCTATGGAGTTCTCATTGTATGTCTCCACCAGTATATGCTTAAGATCAAGACGTTTAAGGAAAACCGACTCCAGCCACTGGACGAAAAGCGCCACTTAAGAAACGAGAGACTTAAGCCCTCCTACACATATACATACAGTTCTGAGGGTTAACTGTACTGTAACACGAGTCGTAGGGATTCTAAAACCAAATTTCGTCTAGCCACATTAGGGCTCATGATCGAAATAATAATTAATTTTTAGGGTCGCCGTCATCGATATCAATTAGGAGGACCTTATATGTTTTTCATAGCATGCTAATAACCAACGGGGGTAAGGCTTTGTGTAACTGGGGTTTGCTACCCACTAATTTACCGCCAAGCAACAATACTCTCTATAGATCCGATTTTAACGGTAACTGATCTGACACACATTGTCGATATTCCGATCTCCGAGTAAACGCTGATTTTTAATGGCAGTATCAGAATTAACAAATACATACACACATACAAAAATAACATTAAAGAAAAACATCAGCCGTTACGTCTATTGAATTAAATTTTCCATAATTACGAAAACATTCGTCAAAATTATCTTCGTTTAACAAAGAGTTGTTAATATTTTAAACAAATGAACTGCAAAAAAATATGTATATATGTAATAGAACTGACGTATGTACGTTTGTGACGTGCTTTAGTGTATATATATTTTCTTTTTGGCTGTTGTAATGCAATAAGTACCGCGATGTAAAAGTATTTGAATTGTCCTTTTATAAAATTTTTATACTTAACTTTTTTTTTAATATTAACAATAGTATTTTTTAAAAATAAACACACAACATTTATTTATTAAAGAATTTGATAAAATATTTTATACGATGAAAAATATCACTACATTTTTTTTGAAGTAATTAAATGAGAATATTGTTTTGCTGATTGCCTTGTAATTTCCCTTCTCGGTAGCGGATTACGGAAAAAAACTGAAAGTTTCTTTGAAATATTCCAATACTCCTTGAGGTTATTGGTAACCAACAAACTTACAAATGGCTATGAAATTGTATTTTATGACAAGTTTTAAACATAGTTTTTTTTTACATAGCAATTGTTCGATTTGTAAATAACTTTTAATAATAAAAGATACTTGTCCTTGAACTTCGACTCTTGTCAATCATGTGTCAACCACTGAGACTATAGGCATCTTAGCTCTTATGCAAAATAATAAAACTATTTTATCCTTTAGCAAGCTGATGTGACGTCATCACTTCCTCATTAAGATGACTTTCTACGTGATTAGACGGGCCTTTGAAGTTACCGACTTTTTTTGATCCGACGGGGACTTATAGGCGTGTCCGCGTAAGCACGATGGTACGCTTTCGAAGACAAATCACTCGTTGGCGTCTGAGTGACTTGTAGGAAGCCAGCTTTGAGGACAAAGTATAGCAAGCGCTTAAAGCGCGCGTTTAAAGCTTTGTTATTTGGTGCGCTTTTTTATCAAATCAAATTCATACCGTAAACAGACATATTCCTTTCCGCATTTCATTTCATTAATGGATTATTAAGGCTTATGACTAATTTGAGCGCTCCCAAGTCTACACTTAGAGAGTAAAATTTAAATAATATTTCGGTCTCATTCACACATGTGATCTACTTGCATGGATTGTCATAATGGTTAACTTTATCACTTCTCCACTTAGAACTGTGACGAGTGGCAAGTCGTGATGAGCGGCGTGACGTAAAAGCCGATCTAGCCGAGCCTAGCGTTCTTCAATACATGGATTCGCTGACGCAAATGTTTCATGTCAGACTAGTAGTTCCTAAGATTATCGTTCTTTGAAACAAACTAACCCATCACTTCGTAAGCATAAGGTTGATATAACTATATAATAATAAACTAAAATATTCTCGCCTTGAAACTTCACCGTAATCACCTTGCGACGCTTTTACTGAGAATCACGATGGAAAAATACATTTTGAATGTGCATATTTGAATATTAAGAATTTAATATTTCTCCTGTGATATTTTTAAACAAAATATTTAACATAATTTTTCTTTTATTGTTTTGTTTGTAAAATGAATAATTTTAATTGTTACTTGAAGTAATATGTTTATATATGGTTATATACAGAAATTTAATATCTGAAAGAGATAGCTGTTTTAGCGAATATTATATGGTTGTATACAAAAATGGAAGTGTCTGAAAGAGAAAGCTGTCTTAGCGATGAGTTCGATTTAAACTAGATGCACCTTTGTATTCATAAATCCCAATTATGAATTATAATAGCACTGTATTCCGAATTATGTTTCGAAATGTATTCGGAAGGAATTGCTATGTTAATTCATATATATATTATTTAGGTAAGTAACCAACTCTAAGCTGCGTTCAACGAAAACTCGATAAATCAAAGAATGTCTTGTAACTAATTTGTCTATTTTCTTTCAATAGAAAAATATGTATAGTATTTTAATTAAAAATATATATCAAGTATTTATCTCTTAAATTAAGTTCTATATTCTATGTTAATAACATGCAAACTTCCGTCTGAGAATAGATGAATATCCGCAATATTATAATTATTTAAGGACATCATGCCCGTATCAAAGAAACCATATATGTTATTTATATGTTTACGTGTATAATAGTAAAAAATACATAAAAATATAAGTAAAATATATATATGCTATATTATACACATAAACTACATTGCCAATAAAAAATATATGAGGATTTCTCATGTGTCGAATTGCCGTTGCACCGGACTATGAGATTGGTAACGTGTTAGCTTGCGCTTGCGCAGGCAGTCTTGTGAGTACTTTCCGTCGAGACTGGTCGCCGTGGTCGACATTGGTCACGAGGTCACAATAATCATCATTTAAGCTTATAATATTAAATTCTTTGATTTTCCGAACGATGTTAACTTCTAAAATAATTTAAAAATTCGCTAATTGAGTACCGATGACAAAACAATAATTTATAATTTGAACCTACGTATTATTTTAATAAGGTAATCGTATAAAAATTATACGTTTTTAGTTACAACATTAATAATTAATATTTTTTCATACTATAATTATATAAACCAATTACTGACGTCAAAAGGAATTCCATTTTACATTATTGATAATAATTATTAAAAACTTGTTAAAATTACCTCCTTTAAGTTAAAGTTCAACTTAATTTATTTTTTGTATCTAATTTAATAGAAAAAAGAAAAACATAATTAAATTGATAATAAATGAATACTTATTTAAAATAATCATATTATAATTGGTTTCATACTTAATGTATCGTATTATTATAGTTATAACCTAAGGACCATCTTTTCTGTTAAATTAAATTCATTATTATCATTTTCTGTAGACGCGTGCAAAGCCGAGTCGGGTGTAGTCACCGGGTGACTGGTTAATTATTATAATGTCCTCCAGACCGATTTCGACAACGGCGGCCAATCTCAAGAGGTTAGCCAACTACGTATATTATAGTGCACAACTGTGTGCGCGATCACAGGTGCACTCTCTATTCTCTAACTCTCATATTCCGATGGGATGGCAATCCGACACTACCGGAAAGAGTTCAGGCGCAGGACCAACGGCTTTACGTGCTTTCCGAGGATCAAGAGTGTACACACTTCCAACTTCCAGACTCCGGGCTGCTACTGAGAATTTTCTGACAGAAAAACCCAATAGCTTTTTATTGGCCCGACCTGGGAATTGAACCCAGGACCTCCGGGTTTGCGGCCTTACATCAAGCTACTAGACTAGCGAGGCAGTCAATATACAATACAAAGAATGAAGAGATTATATTTTTGTTTTACGAGATATTGTTGTTTTGCGTCAGGGAACAGGGATTAAAATCTACTAATTTTTAATGGTTACAATAAATTCCTGATATATATTGTTACCAAATACCGTTAATACGTAATTTAATAGTTGACTTTTATGTCAATAGTCAATAATTAAGTTAAAGAACAAGTAAAAGAATAGACGACAACGATCGTAATCCAATTCGATTGCGAGAAAGTGATAATTTGTTAGTAGAATCAAGCCCCTGATTTCTGTAATTTATACACATTTGCGAAAGTAGGTAAATATATTATATAACAACTAAGACGATCGGTCGACCTTAACCTTACGTCACGGGTTCCTATTTATTTTATAAAACAGGAAACCAACTTTATATATTAAAAAAACATTTTCTAATTGCATGTATAAAAATATTGTAACAAAATATTATAACAATTATAGCCTAACAACATTCAAAAAACCATCCTCAAATTGACGAAAAATAGAAAAAACATCTTTAACAATCAATAACAAAATAAATAACTAAATTTTTATATAAGTATAAATTAGTGAATGGTATATTTGGCCACGCACAATTAAATTAGTTAGCACAACTATAATAGTAGTAGTTTTTAGTAAGTGCTTATAATTCATCTCGGGTGGTGAAATCATTGTGTCTGTTCAATTTCTGCCAAATATACTAATCAAACTGATTTGGTGGAATAAGGTCCTAAGCT
The DNA here is from genome assembly GCA_905147175.2 of Nymphalis urticae. Lineage (NCBI taxonomy): Eukaryota > Metazoa > Arthropoda > Insecta > Lepidoptera > Nymphalidae > Nymphalis > Nymphalis urticae. The sequence goes on along the minus strand of LR989995.1, from coordinate 12,490,125 downwards.
CCCGAATAGACAGGAGAGGAGGCCTTACGAGCTAATCATCTGATTCCAATTACGGTGAATATGTGTATATATTACCGGTTCTATATCAACAAAAGACATATGCTTCTGGCGATCTGGCTTGAATCCTTTGAAGAAAGCTTGCTGCTCTGGATCGGTATCCATGTAATGTGGCTTTGATAGTGCTATTGGAAATCCTGTGAAAGATATCGCAATCATTATTATATCATTATTAAGATTAAATCAATTTATTTTTACAAAAAATATCGAATAGACATAAAATTTACAATTAAGGGACTAGATATATATAGAAGTCAATGTTTATGGGTGTTGGTGACCACTTACCATCAGGTAACCCGTATGCTCGTTCGACTACCTATATTAGAAAAAAGTACTCCTACCTCCACTTTCTATTTCACGGAAATTTGGACCTCAATCGTATAATACATAGAAACTCTGACAAAACCTCAGTTTTGTAATGTAAAAAACCTCTGAGATGTAGATGATAAACCTCATCTAGTATATATTATAATAAATCTTGTCAACTAGTTATATTGTATAATTATTTAAATAAAAGAGAATTCATATGAATACATTTCGACACATCAAAAAAAATCGCTCACAAAAACGATTTAATTTTGACATTAAACGAAACATGATATTTCAATTTTAGCGGTGACATATATTGTAATAAATTAAACAATATAATATATATAAAAAGCCTATGAAAGACAAATATTCAAAATGTATTAAGTTTGTTTGATAATTATAATTTGAACCGGTTGCTTTTCTTATTAGCCCTATCACACTTTTAATGGTGTTGTCATGCGAACATGAATTTATAATATATTATTTCGTCATACTAACATTCCACTAGAATTTATAAACTGTTACCATGAAGCGCTTTAACAATTTTTCAAAGAGATTTTAATCTATATGTTTTTCTTAAATGATTATATCGTAACAGACGTTCGTGATTTTGGTGTATTTTTTATATTATTTTGATTCCAAATGATAATTACAGTGTAAATATTAGAAAGATTTCTGTAAATCTTGTGATGTAGGCTTGTCGTCTGGTGTTATTTTTTATGTTTAGGATGTAATTCTAATTGTAACCCTTCAATTTTAAGCTACGTAGACTTAAACGCGACGCGTTTTTGAGGTGCGTTTAGAGCAAACATTCAAGGTCAGCTTGCTCCATAAAAAAATGAGGAGGCCTTAACAGTGAGTTTTTTCAGGTCTTTGCTGATTTTTCCTATAAGTCTTTGTCTGTTGACTGCTTCTGCGTATGTTAAGTTGTACCCATTTTTTCGCGCCCTTTCAACGCAGCACTTTCCGCTTGAATCGTAATTTCGATCCTCTATGAAAAATATAAACCAGGACTAATACAAGATAGATAATACATTATTTTTATCATTATTGTATTATATTATTATGTAAAGTGTCTAATAGAGAATGGGCTTAAATATTTAATTTATTAATAGTTTTTAGAAATAATTATACTAATAATTTCAAGGCCATACACATCTTTAAATTACAATAAAAAAATACATTCTTCATAAATATTTAACAATAACGAAATAATTTATTTAAAATAATGCAATTTCAAATTGGTTTAATAAAGCTATTTTAAAGTGCTACTTAAAAAACTCAACGTTGGATTAACTACTAAGTGCCGTTAACCTTATAATTGATTGACTACATTTTAAGTTTTCAAGGTTGAATATGTATATCTTTGGTTGCATCTCAATGTCTTTGATTAGTTATCTGTAATGTTTGACAGTACGCCAGAAGGCTATTTACAGGTAGGGTCTACGATCTGCCATAATCAATATGTAAATAGTGAATTGATGGATAAATAAGACACGACTTATAATGGTAAATTACAATAATTATTTTTTTCTATACAATTTCATCATCATCGATCATGTTTAAACAGTTATTTTGAAGGTATATAAATCTACATACATATGTATATGATTATTAAGCACGTGAAAAGCAAGAAAAATTGAAAGATTAATTTTCTTTTCAAGAATCTTCAGGCACAAGGGACATGATATCTTAATTCCCAAGATTGTTGGCACTTTGAAAATGTAAGGAATGGTTAATATTTCTTGGCACTAACGTCTATGGGAAATGGTGACCACTAACCATCAGGTGGCCATTTGGTCCGCCTCCCTTTATTATAGAAACAGAATCAGGTCTCTCTGGTAATTTCGGATTGTGACGTTTTAAAACCATTATCACATAGTGGGACATTTTGTAGTATTTTGAACACTGTGGAATATATATAATGAAAAAAGAACTGTCCCAATCAAAACGTAAAATTTTATCACGTTAGAAAATAAGATCATACAATATTACAAAATATGGAACTAACCGTAATAACAGCTACTGATGTCAACGAAGCCGTTGGGTAAGCAGTTATGATTGCACGTACAAGCGTAGGGTGAAGTGTTATTGAACGCTGTATCGTCCATCTTGTACCTAAAAAAAAAGACCAACAATTATAGCATCACCAGGCGTTAATCAACACTACATAAGTTTTCATAATTACACGATATATAACTAACCAAAATGCTTATTATATTTAGGGTATTAAGTGCAAGCGATGTCCCACGTTTTGTTAGAGTATTGCTAGGTTTTTGTGGGCAAATACACAACACACTTAACATAACTGCTTGTTGAGAGCTTTCAATGTATATAAGCAATGGTTCATCAAAATTTCAATACATTTTAATGCTTGAAAAGTTAATTAATTATATTTTTAATGAACAGTTCCCCTTGTTTTTTTGAAAAATACCGGCTACGTCTATTTCCTTCTGATATTGAAATTTGTAAACCATTTCCGTGCAACAGTTTTAACCTGCGACATTTGATAATCTATATGTCCAAATCTACCCAAATCGATAAGCTAGGATAATAAATTTTATTTTACATCGATTAATTTGATAAAAGAAAAAAAATGAAATATATTTATAACTAAAACTTAAATGATTTACGAGGAAATAAATGTTAAATATTTATATATATAATAAATTAATACACTTTAATTTTACATAAAAAATTGTATAATTTTAAAGGTATAGAAAGATGAATACGCCTATATTATATTATTCCTTATTTCGCTGTACATTATCAATATTTATGAAAAAAAACTTAGATATCTAAAAATACCACCTACCAAAAATCGCAAATAATATTTTATGATATCATTCTTGTTTAATTTAATCATTTTATAGGACTTGTTTGCGTATTTTGTTATTCCACTTTATTGATTAAGTTAATAAATTAAATAATGTAAAAGAAAATATGTATATTAAATATTTGAGATGTGAATGAATAAGTAAGTAACAGCCTGTAAAAGCCCTCCTATTAGGGCTTAGGACTCCTTTGGAGAAGAAATTAGAAGCTTATTCCCCCACGCTATTACAAGATGGATACACATGTGACAGAATCTGATGTGGAGTTTTCACGATTTTGGACCTACAATCCGTGTTAAGATGCATGTGTTGTGAGCAAAATGCTCACAGAAATTTTGCTTTTTTATAAGATAAAAATAGAACTTTCGCTTACGATGGAACCATCAGCTGAACCAAAACGTCTTCTAGTTTAGAATGAAGAAGAAATACAACACTCACCGATACAAATTTAATCCGTGTTCACTTTTCTCTTCCACGAAGTTGAATGGGTAGACGCGACAAGCTTGCTTCCTGAACACTGGGAGATCTAAATTCTTGTCAATGTTCGGAGGTAGCATTAGGCCTTCATAGGTTCCTTTCACGCGGTTGCAGGGAATGCTGGTAGATTTAAGAAATATATAAATTTTATGATTACCACATAACGTTCATATGACAAATATATGATGTAAGAACAAATACTCTGACTCCCAAGCCTGTTGGTATAAATATAAAATTCATATTCATATTTATAAAATTGTTTAAATAAATAGTAAATTGATTTGAAGTACATTTAATGCTTAAAACAAAAACAAGGTAGATAAAAAAATAATGTAGTCTAATGGCAAAAATGGTAATTATATAAAACCTGTACTTTTCTAGCTCACGTTTCTTTCTTTTTTAAACTGTGCACCAGATTACTCCCACAAGTATTTCTCGATTACTAATTAAGTTGTCATTACCGTATAACATTTTAGCACAATTTTTCGACCCAATTGTCAATTTTAATATATTGCAAAAATAAATAACTTCGATAGCATTTCTAGCGGCACTATAGCTGTCTGTTGACGTCATACGGCGATCTGTTGTGATCCGTGATCCATGCTAACTGCATTTCGAATGGATTTATTGATACGTCTACTATGACGTCACATTACTTGTGTAGAATTTTGGTCTATCTCTATGTAACCTTTATTATTATTAATGCAATGCTAATTTGCACTACTGCATAGCCTTGTTATTGCAAATTATTGTTTAATTGTAGATACCGTTTGCAAATTGCTGACATATTTACTATTTAAGACTTATGCTTAATCATGACAATTCCACTGTAATTATCCTCTTAAGGATATAACAGCGACAATTCTGTTATATAAAAAGATATTCAACGCTTATTGACAATAATTCCAAATTGTCCATAATATTAAAGCAGGACTTGCCAGACTTGTCAAACAGTGCACCAGAGTGCGATGCCCTAAAGGGCGTAATATCATATCGGTAAGTCAGTAAATCTCGTCATCGTCTATATCGGTCAAACCTTTTGTCGTCTTGAATAACTTGCAGCGCTTTATGATTTTTTTATTATAATAAAATAAAAATGCCCGGATATTTATGACATAAAAATGTATGAATAAAATTATGCAAGTATCAATAAGCAACTGTTTTTCAACATTAAACATATACTATTGTGACACGCAGTGTTAACACAGCACAAACACAAATACGGAACGCCTGTCACTCGACAGCATGGAGTCACTAACTCCTTAGTAGGGCAATGTTACTTTTACAACATCATATTTATTTATTTTGTCAGTAAGACGAGCCAATGGGTCAGTTAGTGATAGATAGTCACGTCCTCATATAGACATTGGTACTCACAAATTATATATACTTATAGATATATATATATATATATATATTATATACCCTTTCTTAAAAAGTCAGTCGACCAAGAAATTTAAAATAGTATGTCCCCAGTTTACTGGCTGGCAAAACATTAATGTTATAGCATTAAAAATCCTTTTTTTATATATAATATGTAGGCATACGGGCAAATGGGCAACTGATGGTAAATGGTCACCATCGCCCTTTGACATTGGCGCTATTAGAAATACTAACTTCCTTCTCGTTTTAGAAACCACGGGAGTGCAAGCAACTTCCAGACTTCGGGCTGAGAATTATTTGACAGAAAAGCCAAATAACTTTTGATCTACTTTTTCAAAATTATTATGTAGCTTTAAGGTTTTGTTAAATAATTCACTTTGTTATGTCATACGTATATTTTTGAGTAAAAATAATTGTCCAAATACTTTAAAAAATATCTTAAATAACTTCGCAATATACACCGGAAATATTCAAGGAAGAAAAACAGTCTTGCTTAAAGTACTCTTGTAAATAAGAAGTTTATATTTATATATAAGAGAGTCGGTTACGTATGAAATTATTCAATGTGTATAACGGAAAGCCGACATCTACTTAACATTTACTTAATACAGTTAGTCAATAAACCGATGGAGTCAAGGTCTCCATACAATAACAGTTTAAAGAAAACGTTGTGAATCATTTAAAAAATAAATATTTATGATAAGTAATTATGAGGTATTAGGATTTAATTGATATACTAGGAGCCATTTTAATATAATTATAGATTTGACTGATAAAACCATAAAACGCACATTGTGTTTCATTGTTTATTTTCCAAGAATTACGACAAATATTAAACACGAGCATCAAGATGTGAAAACCCATTTTAATTATGAATAGCAGTGATAATCTAATGAATATTATAATTTAGTTTTTGTAATGTTGTGTTCCAGTTTGAAGGGTGAGTGAGCCAGTGTAATGACTCAGCAGTGGCCAAGAGACATTACATCTTAGTTTACAAAGTTAATAGCACATTGGCGATGTAAAGGATGGTTAATATTTCGTATAGTGCCATTTCTATGAAATTACAATGGAACAGAGAACCACCCTAGCCCCCTAGCCTATAATATCACTAATTTCAACTGGATCACTAAATTGATTGAAATGAATCGATAACAAACTTCTAAACATAAAGTACAGCTGATCTGCAATTGATTGTAACTTTCATATTAAAGTTGGACAAGATAATATTAGCAGAACCGGAGTTTGTAGTTTCGACATTCCTACGGTACTTGGTTTTTAGGTATTCGCTATTACTTAGAACCAGATATTTTTAATGTATTTAGTATTAAAAGTTTTTACAATATACGTAGTCTTATATTTCATTATTGCACAAGATTACTGAGATCGTTATGTCTAACATAAATATTCTTATCAGCCCCGGATTTATGCCTAGGCCTACATGGCACTAGCCGAGGGGCCCCACCCAGCCGAAAATAATATAATTTAATCTAAAACTTCGATGAGGTGGGGGCTCAAATGTCAAAGGGCCTTGGATTTTTAAGTCGGGGCCTGCTTCTTATAAGTATTAAACTTATCTTTATGCTTTTATCTTATAATGTGACGTTCAATAAATATAAATTTTTAATTCTAAGTATCAAATTAATCCACTTCATGCATTTGTTTTTAATTCTAAGTAAATCCTCTTCATGCATTTGTAGCCGAATGCAAGAAACGTCTAACTGTTAGCAATTCTGCGAAGATGTGGCTGCAGCTTTTTTTGGTTTCTATGATGTATATAAATAATTAATTAATTGTTAGTAGATAAGCGTTAGTGTATTGCTCAATCCGTACCTCGTATTCCAATCAGTATATCCTTGTTCAGGAAGTCCTTCCAGATTATTCCAAGTTTTTATTGAATATCTTTTCGACACATTTCTTAGTTCCACTTCAACTTCTTCTTTTCTTTGGGCGTAAAACTGCAAAGACGACAAATTGATAAAGAATAATGCCAACTTAAACTATAGTATATTAAATAATTTATTCTAAGTATTAGATACGATATTATTTTAACTAAAAAATCAAATATCATCACAATATAATGATAATAATAGGTAGATTTTAGTTATAATTAAAAAGAGTAACCACTGAATTCCTTGCCCAACCTTGTATAGAACGATATTAAAAATAAAGTTTTCTTAAAAAAAGTAAATTTTAAGTTGATTGTAAATATTAAAGATTGTTAAGAAACTCTTCAAAATTTAATCGATACAGAGTATAAAAAGTGCAGTTCATTTAATTAAATGCCAAGACCTTTATTTGCACCGCATTTCATCACTCTGTGACAGAAAACGCAATGTGGTAACCAGCACGCAGTGAAAGTCTAGGAGTGTGTCTTAACTTGCATATCCATCGCTTAATGGGTTAAGTTCCGAATCATGGACTAATATTATTATTATGTTATGTACAAACTTTATTGTACACACACGCAACACATTATTAAAGCAACGAATATATAAGTTATAAGCGGATAAAGGTCTTATCGCAATACCAATCTCATCCAATTAAACTTTGTAACAGCAACTTAACTATAAGAATGATAATTGATTGATTTCAATGATGACATTTGATGACTTACACCGCTTGCAGGTAGAGCGGCGATCAACAAATTCACATATCGAACCGATTTAAAAACCTTCCTTTTATTAATTTATAAATTCCAACAAAAGTATTATAACATTTATTTTTATTTTTGGCGCCCTAAGCTTTGTCAGCTTTTTTGGATGCTGCACAATCTGCCGACACTGTATTTAAATACATGGTGAATAATAATTTAAACATGTGTTCGATTTTGCCGTGTTGCCGTATTGCACTTTGTCTCATTTCATTTTTCAAAATATAAAACTCTTTTATCTTCAGACATAACTACAGAATTTCATAACACTAATAGGTCTTCTATCTTTTTTTTATAACGATGTCATCTCTATTTGTTTGTTAAATATTTCACGTTTGACATTGTTAAAATCGGTTTACTGTCATAAGGATTTATAGAATATACTTATCATTGTGATCATTTGTCTTCTAAATTACATATTGTAATCATAGCAGTGACAAGCCTTGAATGAATACTCCAAGGTGATATCTGAGTTGCAAGCGATTATATTCAATGAATAAAGACGCATCTACTTTCACTTTCATTTATGGATGTCGTGAGGATTAGTGCAGTTATTGCAAACAGACCTGGGTCAGTGGTAACTGAATGTTTTCTAGAAAGAAACAAAGGTACAAATTCAACTAATTTATAACGGTTACTATACGTTCCCCAATTCATATCCGAAGCATCTTCGATAGAAATGCAACTGGATCGTTGTAGTAGAACAGGAAAACGATTAAAAGACAACGATTACGTTCCAATTGCTATGAAATGACAATTCATTAGTCGAATTTAAGTATTAATAAAATAAGTAGAATTGTTTCTTCATAATTCGCGTAATAAGTTAAAGCAGTTGGCTAACTACAGAATGTTCGAGATAATGTCAAAATTACGTTAAACTTGGGGACAAATTCTTGAGAAAACAGATAAAAACTGTTTTAATTATGATTTATTAATAAAAATATATTTTGTCATTTCAAGGTGCTATAATAACGCAGTCGGTTTAACCGCATATTAAACGGTGTTCAGATAAACAAGTTTGCAAGTGAGAAAATAAATATGACCTTGATAAATGTAGATCAAGTATGTTAACTGTTTTAAAAAAGGCCCTTTTATATCGTAATTAGTAATTACTCATGAATCAAATTACATTATGTTGAAATAATAACAATAGAGTTTCCCAGTGAACCTTCTAATATACGTACGCCTAATAAGATAGATAAGCTAGTGCTTGAAAATGACCGCCGTGAGTTGTGACCGAAATAGGTCAGGTTATTGTCATCACCATCACCAATTCGTAATGTACTTTTAAAGCTAAGATGACCCATTAGTCAGGACACGTGAACAGATAATTTGCTTAATTTGTATTTATAATACAGTTTGTGCGTTCCAAGGAAACATCGTGAGTAAAGCTGCTTATGTCGGATGAAAATCTGGCACATGCCACCAAGCCGCATTGGAATACCGTAGAATGAGCTACAAGATTTCTACTCAAAAAGAAGAGGATGCCTCATTCCAGTAGAATTCACCGTATTCCATCGCAATAATATATATATTTAAAACTACTTACTCTATCCATTATTCCAATCTTGCCAAAGTCGATCCAGCCAGGTAGGAGCCGGCTTGCTATCGTCACAATGGGGTCATTGTAGCCCCAAAGCAGTCCTTCCGCTGTCATATTTATGAAGAGTTTGGATCCAAGTGCAGATATTGAGTAATAGGCTCCGACGTTCGCGAAGTAACCCATGTGATCTGCTAAAAGCGTACTGATTGCCTGGAGAAGATAAAAAATAATTAAGGAACACGTTGTCAATAAAATATTATTTTAAAGATGAAAAATGATCTTAACGTAAACATACCGTAATTTGGAACGTTTGGGAAATCGTTAGCAAAACTAACATTAAATTATAAAAAGCTATTGGGATTTTTCAATCGGAAAAAATCACAGTAGCATCCGGAGTCTAGAAGAAGGAAGTGTGTGCACTCCCATGCCTCAAAAAGCATGTAAAGCCATTGGTCCTGCAACTTCTGGGCCGGTTCCGGTCATCTCGAATTTGCCGTCCAATCGGATCATTTGAGTGAGAGAATAGAAAGTGCACCTGTGTTTGGCGCACAATTATGCACTGTCTTGCTGTGTTGGCCAGTCTCCCTTGAGAATGGCCGACATCGGACAGGAGGACATCATAATAACTCCACTGAGTTCCACTATGAAGCGAACATTCCCGATACGATACACGCTTAGTCTTATAAAAGGGCAAGGATGCTAGTGAATAGATTCTAAGCACTCAAATCCTAATGGAAGATCACAAGTTCATATCCGGAACTTGTAGCTTCTGCAAGTTACTCAAATTACTTAAAATAGACAAATTCTTAGAAATAAGCCGCGTCATTCAACTGTAAACGTCGTATCAATTAGTAAGTTAAAAAATAATTCTAGTATGATTATTTTCTTGAGAAATCTTAAGATTCTTGACGCAATTCAATCGTGATCTCTCCAACGGATAAATTTTATTCCGTTCGTGAAACGCGTATAAAATATTAATTGTTTAAAAGGAAATAGTACCTAAGTATTACCGATGTGTCTCTTTCCTTGTATGTTAAGTAATTACTCATAAACAAGATCATATAAAATTAAAAACACTTTTAAAACGTTTTTTCGAAATTCATCAAACGGGAAACTACCCACGGACAATCTTCCAGGAGTATATTTATAAAAATAATAATGTACCTTATATAATATACATTTACATATTTACTTTAAAATCCATGCCTTATTATCTATAATATAAAATTATAATTATAAAACTATATAAATATGACGCCCTTAAGGGGATTCAAAGTGTTTATAAGATACGCAAGAGAAAAATACTTCCAGTTCTATAGAAAAACAAAGCTATTCTAGTAATAATTAGAACGTTTATATTAAGTCATTAATAAATTCTTACTCATTATATCCATCACGGTCATTTCATACAATTCATAAATGTTTCTATATAACATTTGAATATTGATTCCGCAATAGCAGTTATTAATACATTACATATAGTTATTTAACTGACGTACAACACGACAGCAGACAGTCCTAATCGATAGTTATACCCTTCAACTTCAGTTTCGTAAGTCACAGGTCAATGATCTTAAATCAACATGTAACTTTATATGTACTGTATATTCTATACAACTATATAAGCTATTTTTATAACAGTCGTTATTTTTATCTTACATGATTTTTATTATTTTTAACTTATTGATAAACTTAATATTATTATTTTATTTAAATTATCTTATAATATATGTCTATTTTATGGAGATAGATATATAATATAGGCGCGGTTAGAATGTTGATTAATAAAAAGTCCAAGGGATATATTATATCGTTTCGGTGTATAATAATAGAATTATGATTATTTCATGATCGTTAATATTTTTTTAATCTTCTCGTTAGAGCGACGTGATTTACTGTTATTGAAATGGTAAGGCACCAGTTTTATTAATTTATGAATTAGATTACAATAAAAATATATTTTTTTCCACAATTATTTTTATCGCTTGTAATTTTACGATGTCTCGTATTGAGACCTATCTAGTGTGTTATTCAAGGCGCGAGAAATTCACGTGACGTAACAAAACACGTTCGGTTACACAAATTACCCTTGAAATGTAAAATAGCCCCAGCCTAATATGACTTCCAAATCACAGGTCGATAGATCTCATGGTAACCATAACCCAAATTCAGTTGACTGAACGCAAGACCTTCAATTTTTTTTTAACTTATCTTTTAGGCTTGCTCGGCCACACCTGATGGTACTGATGTGGCCTAAAACGTATCGCATTTGCCTAGGACAGTTATTCTTAACCTCTTTTTGTTGCAGCACACTTAAAGATTCAAAATTTGGCGGCACACTGCGTAGAATAGATTACGAATCCAATCAAATTTTATGGATTTAAATATCTATTTCTGTTAAAAGGACTTTTCTTTTTAAATATTAACATAATTATATATCTAAAATTTGGCGGCACACTTTTAGAATTTCGTGGCACACAAAAGTGCCGCAGCACATTGGTTGCGAATCACTAGCCTAGGAGATGCCAATTCACTCCATTGAAGATATGACCATATATTTAATACAGAATATGGTATGTGGTAGAGTATGGGTACTATCAACTTATCATTTGTTAATAGAATGCTTTGAATTTGCCCTTGTTTGTGGATAAAATGCATAATATACAAACTGCATTTTTTTAATGCGGTCTCACAACCAAAAATTTCAAGACTGTGAATTAGACAGAATAACAAACGAAACCAGTACAATCTGTGTGTAGGTACGTGTGGTACCAAATTGACAAAAAACGGCAATTCCAATTTATTCATCTTATCCGTCACTGTCAGTGCAAAAGGTCGTACGTGTAAATTGAGTTATTTACAGATCGTATAAAGTTATTTTTTTTAACACATTATTAGTTTTATAGTCCATGGAAACTTAAACTCACTTATATAGTTATAATAAAAACAACAATCAAATTACTTAAGTTTTTACCTAAGAATTATTTTCTGCATACGTCTTTTTACACTTGCAATAGAATTATATAAGGTAACTATATTATAGCTCTTATAACTAAGCATATTGATAAATGTATAAACAAATATTTCATATTTGTCTCCACTGGGATATCCTGCGACCAGGGTCTAAAAAGACACGTAACATTAACTCTCAAACCAAAGTCAATATCTGTATGAATAGTACAAATATTTATCAAAAATATTAGCGCAGATTTGCAAAGAGCTAATGTTGTTTTTAAAATTGCTGGCTCGTCAACAAAAACAATATTATCTTATTATAAGTATGATATATAAACATATATAATGTTAAAACACTACAAGGGCATGTCTCCATTACTTTCAAGAGTACTTGAGGCATATTCCACCATTTTGCTTTAACGAGAATGAAACACAGAATTTCATCCGATATACATAGGTTATCGCAGAATGATTTTAGAATAAGATGAATTATGAACAAAAAATAATGATAGGAAAAGTGTTGTTTACCGGGTTTGAACCAATGATCTTGGATAAATATTCCGTGTTCCAATCCATGCACCATCTCGACTCCTTACTAACCATAAATACATAATATAACATATGTACTTAGTGTACTCACCCTTTTCACTAGAATACAGTTTGACAAATTCTGACATATATCGTATTGTACATACAAAATCTTACAGACATACATAGAGTCATGAAAGCCCCGATTATAAGATGTAAATCTTAACCGATGATTCCGGGTTAAAACCCTGGCAAGTACCACTGGTTTTTTTAAGTTAAGAAAAAAGAAAGACATAAAATATTTAAAAAGGACCAAAAGAAATGCTTAGTTAGTGTTTACGAAGGCATTGTAAGGAAACCTGCATGTGGTGGATTGAAATCTGTCACATGTATCGAATTTGGATTAGAGAAGATAGGTGGAGTAAACTTCAAACCTTCTTCGAAAAATTGGAGGGCGCCTTAGCCCAGCGGTGTGACATTAACAGGCTATTCAGAAGAATCAGGAAAAAAACTCGTAGGGTTTTTTAACAAATTTTATAATTTTAAACTGTTTTTAATATAGCATATAAAAAACCAGGCGATAATTCATTTCTAAGGTATGCTATCATCCATGAACAGTTGAATGCTTTCTGGGATACCCGCATATATGTAAATAATATATAACCCCAAACCAATAGATACATGTACGTATTTAATAAATAAATGCTTATTATATTTCATGTGATTTCAAAGAATATTTTATGAATAATATTCAATTAATTAACATAATAACACACTACTGTATGTACGTAATTTTATGAATTATGTATTTTGTAAATATTAACAGCAATATAATAGTGTAGTGTTAATTTTTTTGTATTTCTTTATCATAAATATTAATTATAAATTCGCATAAAACATTGTGTTCAAGTTTTTATTTGTATACGTTGAATATATTAAACAAAACACGTGTATTTCTCATATTGTCAATAAAACAATATGGCTTCCGTTCAAGCGGAATTTGGACGCTAATTAAATGAATGTCAAATGTTGACGTTTAGCCTCGATAATATAATAGGAGAAAGGTTTTGAAAAAACAAATACTCTAACTTATTACTTTACAATACCAGTGTTGGTTCTTTTAATAAATTGAGTTTCATGTTAATAAAAATAACTACGTTGAGTTTGATTCGTCGGAGTTGTTTTCCTAATTTTATGTGGTAAAGTGTATGCTTCTATACTGAATAAAGGTTTTGACTTTGAATAATCAACTTTAATTAACAAACAAAAGTGCTTGTATAAAAAAGATAATCTTTTATTAAGCAAATAATAAACGTATATTAAAAAACACTGTAATTATTGTTCGTCTTCATTAATCAGATGGCGACTGCAATTATATTTTAATTATATGAATAGATACTGATTTCACAGAATCAAGGTAAGCTTGTAATTAAAAATCGTTCGATCAAAATAACGTTCCATCTCCAGTCTGTATGTGCATACATACCCGAGATACACGTAATAACTTCCCAGTGGAAAGTTTTTGTAATGGGTTCGATTTTGTGAATCCCGAATTCTGACATATCCCCGCGTTTCAAGGTCACTAGAGTCCATTGCTACTGGTTTCAAGAGGATGTCTGCGTGTGTGTGTGTGTGTGTACGTGTGTGCGTAGGTACAGGTTCGGAATTTTTTCGTCACGATTATAACGAATACAAAAAATGATATCGAGATGGGACCAATTGCATTCGACGCAGAATTACAAAAATCGATTGACTCAATTTTTACGTACTAATCAGGACACACGCAGTGGTATTCTGAAAGGACAAATTCGAAACTTACTGCAGTCAATGGAAGTGAAATGTCTGAAAGTGATATGCGACATTGACCGTAATAATTATAACATTTCAAGAATACATGCATCAAAATAGTATATCAACATACAAGTCGGTTGTCAACATCTTACGGATGACTAATGAAGTGAGTTCTTACAGCACTGCAGCTTTTAAGCTTTGTTTGTCAACCGATTTTCTTTTGTTTTATTGAGTTATCTATACAACTCATTATTTATAAGCAATGATACAACAGTTCAGTACCCATTTCTCTTCTGATCGCCAATTCATTTTATTTTTAGTGTATTCCGTTAACCCAAATGTATAAATCAAACTTCTTTGGAAATAGGAATAGAAAAAAAACGATGTTTAAAGAATCACATATGATTTCCAAAATTTTTAAATAATAATTATGTTGGAATTTCGACGATTGACACACGGTCACGATTTGTACAGGAACTATTTTTTATTTTCATTTGTAAGTTAAAATTTATAAGGCTTTAATGTACACTGAATGGTTTAAATATATTTATAAAAGCATTAATTGTTCTTTTTAAATTATTGCTATTTAATAAATTAACATATTTAATATCTTTTTTCATAGTCATGTCAAGTTATCCTAAGTGGTCACGACTGTATCTACTCATTAGATTGATATTATGTACAATTCCTAATTATGGAAACAAACTATATTATTTATTAATAATAAATTAATAAATAATATATTGATTTATTAGCTACCTATCCCAGATCTGGGGTAGAATAAATGAAATATCTAATATGTAACTCTATTAGTCTTGCGTCTTACGCGCCGAGGATCTTTATTATATTATATGTCGTGATGTTGTTATAAATAAATCTAGAATGATATCTATTCTGCTTTTTAAGTGAGTAAGAAATAATTTTATTTAGATAAATTGAAAATATATTTATTCTTAATTCTAAGTTTTTTATCGTTCGGTATTTTGGACTACTTGTTGCATAGTTTGATTTTTATACTAAATTTTAAATGTTAATATTATACGGCCTTACTTTTAAGACTTGCGATGTGATTGTCTAGTTTAAACCTGATTTCTCTCTTTCTATCATTATTAATTTGACATTTGAACGAAAAAGACAGCTTTGTTTTTCTAATCAACCGCTAACGAACGCATATGTAAAATAACGGTTATATGGCTTGTAAATTTCAATTGTCCAACTTAAAATATGCTAATAAAAATCTGAAAAATATATAATATATATATACTAACAATTAAAGCGATATTCGGCACCATGACCTTCACGTCCTTGTAATGGGACACTGACTGCTCCGGGAGGAACTTGAGCACGGTCTTCGGATTCATGGTCATCACGCCGCGGTCCTTATAAACCGTTAAGTTTTCGTTTGTTCTTAATTCCCTGCAATCAAACAAATATTTGAATTAAACTGATTAGCATAAATATATAAACAATAATGTTTTCAACGTCGGAATAAGATGAAATAAAAATATAAACTAGAGAATTCAACATATCTAAATACTGACTTGGATTTAATCCTCGGATAAGACCAGCCTGTGCTAACCAAAATGAAATTATTTCTATTTAAGCACTTAGTCACAAGTATTTTTATTTTGGTGCTCAGGTACTTCTTTCCCTCGCTCAGTGCATCCATCTTATTCTTGATTTTCAGACCTTCCATAATCATTCATGCCCAACACCTTTTTTTTAAGGTACTCACCGTCTCAAATAATGTAAAAATGCCCTCCACACCGATTTCGGTCACGGTGCCCAATCTCAAGAGAGATTAGCCAACTACACTAGAGATATTATAGCACACACTGTGCGCAAACACAGGTGCAATCTCTCTTCCCTCACTCTCATAATCCGATGGGACGGCAATCCGACACGACCGGAAAGAGTTCAGGCGCAGGACCTACGGATTTACGTGCTTTCCGAGGCACGGGAGTGTACACAGTTCCAACTTCATATTTTCTGACAGAAAACCCAATAACTTTTTATTGGCCCGACCAGGGAATTGAACCCAGGACCTTCGGGTCTGCGGCCTTACATCAAGCCACTAGACCAACGAGGCAGTCAAAATACATTAGTAATAAATATTCACTCACTGAAATTTAAAAGGTCCTATCTCCTCAACCTCAAACTGCGTAGCCTCGCCGTTGACATATTCCTCGGTGTTCGTGTAGTTGAAGATGTAGACGTCAGAAAATACTTCATATGTCGGATTCTGCCACATTCGATATATAAATTTTCCTTCTTGTATATCTAGATACTGTTGACAAAACAGAAGTTATAATTAATATCTAAAACTATAGTGAATTACATAAAACGTTGATTATAATTACAAAACAGAAAGCAAAAAAATATCTTGGAGCTTTATATGTTTTTTTACCGTTGTTTCCATTTAATTGTTTCTATACCGTAACAGCCTGTGAATGTCCCACTGCTGGGCTAAAGGCCTCCTCTCCTCTTTTTGAGGAGAAGGTTTGGACCTTATTCCACCACGCTGCTCCAATGCGGATTGGTGGAATACACATGTGGCAGAATTTCAGTGAAATTAGACACATGCAGGTTTCCTTACGATGTTTTCCTTCACCGTAAAGCACGAGATGAATTATAATCACAAATCAAGCACATGAAAATTCAGTGGTGCTTGCCCGTGTTTGAACCCACGATCATCGGTTAAGATTCACGCGTTCTTACCACTGGGCCATCTCGGCTCTTCATTTAATTGTTTCTATAATAATTTTTAATTTAATGAAATACGTTTTTGCTTCCTGTAGTTTAATTGACAATATTTATTGCATTTGTGTATTGTTATTAATTCGTGTTCATATTTCTACGACAGCCTTAGCGTATTTTTTTTACTTTAAATATTGCAAATAGTATTCTTTACTTGTATATCATTATGCAAGCTCAACTGGCGTTTTAGGATGAGGGGGGCAGGTGTTAGGAATAAAAAAGCCCGTATCCTTCCTTGGGGTTCAAGCTTGTTTTGTACCAAATTTCTTCAAAATCGATTCTGTGGCTTAGCCGTGACAGAAAGACAGACAGACAGAGTTAATTTCACATTTATAATATTAGTATCAATTTATTATTGCCAATACGTATGGTTGAAGGTAATCAGTAGACCTCTTGTGTAAGAACAAAATCAAAACTCACCGCAGGAAATGGTTGTGAAATATCAGAGAGTTATTTGCGACTATTATAGTAATATACAATTTAAAGGAAACACACGTCAATATAGAATTTAAAATATACTTTAGTCAACTAGGCAACAAGCTATTTCGAATAGTCATTTAAAAAAAAAGAATGAAGAAGAAAGAAAGTGAGATAGAAACCGAGTTCTTACAGAATTGTATTGTAAGTAAATTAAGATTACTTATAAAAGAAATATATATATATTAATATTCTGTACGTATAGTCGAGATTATATTATTTATATTTGTATATATTTTCTTAAAAGTCAAACTTTAATCTCATAGAAATTTGTAAGATTTTTAGATGAACGAATATAATTTTAGGTATGTTATTGATAAAAGCAAGTGTTGCGAGCGAGCGTGCGTCGATCGTTGCAACACGTATCCGTTTTAGCAACGCGGAATTGCCTTTAGAAATTGTCATGCCTTTCGCAAATGTTGTCTTTTAAGTTATCGAGTTTCGTGTGTGAGCATGTGTGTGTGTGATAGTGTGTTTGTGTGCGCGCTCGTGCGTGAGCATTCTTGTCTATGCGTTCATACATGTTCGAGATCATGAGTTCAAATTCTAAGCAGTAACAAAATATATATAGTATTGTTTTTAATGCTTATTTAGTTTTTTTTTTTTTAAATTATTTTATAGAAACGACTGTACATAGTTTAAAATATGTTGTTCATACATGAAACCTTTATGATTAACTTTATATATAGCAGTTATTTTAAACGTATATAAGAGGATGATGACCTTGACTTTGACAAGTCAACTAACACGTAACTTGATTTTGCGTAACCTTTGCAAATCCAAAGAAGGCTAATTAGAGGTCGGAGTAATTACATAGCCCATTATGTATTATTAAAACTTGCTATTTTAAGGTACTCGTATGATTGATATGTTAGGTAGGTCTTTAGCCCGAAGATGAGAACGTGACCTTGTTTTTTTAGGGACAGATTCTAATTGTATATATGAGTTTATGATTTATCGAGAAATAACTATACTAAAATTCACCGCTGTTTAAAGCGATTTAGACGTTTCTTGAATAAGGAGCCCCTTGCTGTTGGTTCTGCTTTGGCTGTATTGGTATATCTTTGCCATTGTATGTGTGAGTTGTATGAATTAGTTACACTATATCTAGTGTGAGTGAAACAGTGAGTTTATTAAGTTTCTTACTTTGGTTTGCTTTACTAACATCATTATTGATGAGATTTTGCATATTTATATATATATAACAAATATGCTTTTTTAGTGTATGTATATAAACATTGCAGATATAATAAATAAAGAATTCAAAATCACATTATATAAAAATATTTGCTTTCAATATTTACGTATATAACATTATTTGACTTCCTCGTTGGTCTAGTGGCTACGTATAAGGCCGCAGATCTCGAGGTCCTGAGTACAAAGCCCAGATCACGGTAACAGCCTATAAATGTCCCACTGCTGGGCTAAAGGCCTCTTCTCCCTTTTTGAGGAGAAGGCTTTGGAGCTTATTCCACCACGCTGCTCCAATGCGGATTGGTGGAATATACATGTGGCAGAATTTCAGTGAAATCAGACACATGCAGGTTTCCTCACGATGTTTTCCTTCACCGAAAAGCACGAGATGAATTATAATCACAAATTAAGCACATGAAAAACTTCAATGGTGCTTGCCCGGGTTTGAACCCACGATCATCGGTTAAGATGAGATGGCCCAGTGGTAAGAACGCGTGAAAGCCCAGATCGGACCACTTAAAGTTATTGGGTTTTTCTGTCGAAAATTCCCAGTAGCAACCCGGAGTCTGGGAGTTGGAAGTGTGTACACTCCCGAGCCTCTGAAGCATGTTAACGTGGTCCTGCGCCTAAACTCTTGTTTGCGGACACACTTGTGCACTATAATATCTCCTGCGCAGTTGGCTAATCTCTCTTGAGATTGGCCGCCGTGGCCAAAATCGGAACTGCGGACTTCATATAACATTAAATTTTTTTTTTTTTTAAACATCACAAGCAGCATCCGCGAACACGTTCCCGCGGTTTCGAGCGTGTTAATGAATGCCGTTGTAATTGTGCACACACGAATGTGTATTTTAGTCGTTTCACTGGTAGTATGTGGTTATGAAATGTCAATATTAAATAAACAAAACAATGAATTCGTCTATCATGTTTAAAGTTTAATATATTTTTTCTAAGAAAAACACGAAAAAAATTATCTTATATCAAATTGTTAATGATAGAAAGGGTACAGTACAATTACTAATTTATTGGTAAACACGTGTGTGACCCAATAAATTAGTAATTGTACTTAGTAGTACCTATAAATGTCCCACTGCTGGGACAAATGCCTCCCTTCTTTAAAATCTTTTGAAGAGGCTTTGGAGCTGATTCTATTACGCTTCTCCAGCGCAAGTTTGATTATATATATGTGGCAGAATATCATACAATACAAGCAGGTTTCTTCACGATGTTTTCTGTCAGCGCACATGAAGACTTGCGGTGCTTGAATGGATTTGTACTCACAATTGCTGGTTAAAACTCACATGTTCTAGCCACTGAGCTATCTCGGCTTTACACATAAGGTCGTATTAAACATAATGTATTACATGTATATGTGACAATCAATTTTTTTATTCGAGTAATTAGTAACGATAAATATCTTAATTTATAATATCAAAAGTTAATTAAATTTAAATCCTTTTACATTAGGCACTTGTCAATTAAACCACCAACATACATTTATATCAAGTTTGTTTGATTCCGATATGGCGAGTTTACTAATATGCTGTGTCCATTCTGTCTTGGATATGGTAACTTTAATTCCATGGTTGGAAACGCATTAGTTATGTATTTCATGTCTCGTACATTTCCGGCTATTTTGCGACTAGGAAATTAGGCGAGAGATCATGTCGGTTTGGATTATTGTCGTGATGATTTTTCTGACACATTCAACATTTTTCGAAAAAAGTTATGCAAAGCTATACTTGCGTCCTGCTTGCTAGCCGTTAATGATGAAATTAGTAACAAAGACTTTCTTCTTCTATAGTCAGAGGTATATCATATATTTTATTCATCAATATTAATTAATTATAAAAAAATATCTGTTCTGTACTATTTAAAAAAAAATTTATGTTTTAGCATTGATATACATGACGTGTTAATTTATGTGAATCTAATCAGTACATGTTGCTATTTTAGCATGACACTAAGTGTTTTTTTTATAAGGCATTCATTAATCGTGCCTCGGGAAGCACGTACAGCTGTCCTGCGCCTGAACTCTCTCCGTTCGTGTCGGATTGCCGTCCCATCGGATTGTGAGAGCGTGAGTGAGGCTGACCGTGAGCGTGAGTGAATGCGCAGTTGGCTAATCTCCAATGAAATTGGCCGCCGTGGCAGAAATCGTTCGGGAGGATATCACTCATTAATCATTATTAAACGATATTACTAATGTTATTATTTAATTTTTAGTCATAATTTGTCTAAATTATATTGAAATTAATGAATTAGAATAATGGTGTTTGACGCACATACATTTTGCAGGTCACGGTCATTTTATAAAGAGGGACCGTCAGCAAAAAACTCCTTTGTTAAAGTTTATTTTTATTAAGGTTATTAATTTTTATTGATAAGTAATAATGCTAAGAATCCAAATGGTCCAGTCACGGACAGAACACGTGAATTTTAACGATTATCGCAGGTTCAAACTCATGCAAGACCAATGACTTTTCATGTGCTTAATTTGTGTTTATAATTCATCTTGTGCTCAGCAATAAAGAAAAATATCATGAAGAACTGCAAGTATCTAATTTCACTAAATTCTTCCACTTGCGTATCCATCAACCCGCTGTGGAACGGCTTGGTGGAATAAACGTGGAATAAACTACAAACCTTCTTCTCAAAGGAAGAGAAGACCTTAGGTCTTCTAGGAGTAGAAGGTTGAAGACCTAAGGTCTTTTCTCGTGGGACATTCACAATCTTTAACTCTTTTTTTAATGATGATAAACAACCTCAGTTTTATATGGATGACGAGATCATCACATTTTTCGATGGTGTGGTACTTGCTGTATATTATATCTCATTTATTTTTCGTGCCTTGTATCAAAATCAAAATAAAAGTATACCTTTTTTTAGTAAGCTTTTACCAAGCACTTTTAGATCGTCATTTAAAATTTTATTTAACTAGTTTCCAGATTTGTCCTTTGTCCCCGTGTAAGAGGGGGAAACACGTACCTTATATCATATTCTGTACCCCTAACAACATATATGCAAAATTTTATAAAGCTAGTTTATTTTGGTTCGAGTAATTAACTCGAGGTGTTAAAGCGTAACAAACAAACGTACTTTCGCATTTATCATATTTTAGCATTAACTAATTTACTGTAATTACATCAATAAGCAATTATAGTTTTTTTATATTTATTTTACCTTTAAAATTTAAAAACAGCATTCATTGCGACATAATACAAATAACGTAACCCAATGGATATGTCAACATTCCGATAAAAAAATATATAATTTATTTATAATTGTCGGTGACTTGCAATATGGAGTTGAAACAACACCGAAAATTGAGCAATAAAAAATTCGTAATTCCGTTCGCGTCTGTCTGTACTTTTGGACTTATCTTGTAAATTGTCCACTTAAGCAGTGTTACGAGATTAAATTTAACACACGTACTTATTATGTAAAGCGATTTTGTTTGTTTGCAAATAGTAATTACATTTTTTATCTGCCATATTGATACTAGTCTTATTTACTTTTAATGATAACAAAATTATTTATGATTTTGTTCAGTTTTGTTGTTTTTTTATTTATAGTATAGGTAGACGGACGAGCATATGGGCCACCTGATGGTAAGTGATCACCAACGCCCATAGGCATTGGCATTGTAAGAAATGTTAACATTCGCTTACTTCGCCAATGCGCCACCAACCTTGGGAACTAAGATGTTATGTCCCTTGTGCTATTACACTGGCTCACTCACCCTTCAGACCGGAACACAACAATATCAAGCACTGCTGTTTTGCTGTAGAATATCTGATGAGTGGGTGGTTCCTACCCAGGCGAGCTTGCACAAAGCCCTACCCTCAGTAGATCAGTTCAGTTGGCGCATGCGTAAAAGTCAGAAAATCATCAACATATAATATTAAGCTTGTGAATCGTATCATAACTGTTAACAAAATAATTTTATTTATTTACTACTTTATTTCACAACATATAATATCCTCCAGACCGATTTCAGTCATGGCGGCCAATCTCAAGAGATTAGCCCAGTTGGCTAATTGGCTTGCAGATTAGCGCAGGACGTATTATAGTGCACAAGTGTGTGCGCAGACACAAGTGCACTATTTATTCCCTAACTATTAGAGTCCGGTGGGATGGCAATCCGACACGATCGGAAAGAGTTAAGGCGCAGTACTAATGGCTTTATGTCTTTTCCGAGGCTCGGGAGTATACACACTTCCAACTTCCAGAATCCTGGCTTCACTGAAGCTTTTTCTGAAGAAGTTTTGTAAGAGAACAGATAATTGCATTTATATATGAGACAGGACACAAGAACTATTACATAGAAAATTTTATATTAAAGTATAAAAATAAACTACACATATCTCAACATCCCAATAATACATACATAATAATATATATTACACAGAGTATCAAATATATTTTAGCTATTCAAACGATATTTTAAAAGTTCTCAAGGATTTCGACTGCCGAATATCCAGAGATGTGCATTCCATAGTTTAACAGTTTTCACAGGAAAAGAGTTAATGCAGGTTAATTAAATACAATTAAACAATTAGGTACCTATCTCGTATTGTAATTATTTAAGTTTACTCACTTATTACTTATAAATATAATAATACCAGTATGAATTGGAGTTGGGAAGCTAGTTTATGTATGAAAAATACAATTCAGTTTGTACTATGTAAAACATAGTAGTGTCATATGTAAGTTTTTTTGGCTACATTACTTTATTATTTTATCGAGGAATGCTCGATGTGTCTCGTGATCACGGCCGCGACCAATTGACGACGGTTAGTAACTGAAACCGGTAGGCTTATTTACACGTCCATTATTGGATTAAGTGAAACAAAAAATCCAATTTATTTTGCAAACATATTAGGCAATGTAAGCTTAAGATAAAATCTTATAATGTTTTTCTTCGATCTTGAGGAAAAAAATATTGCGTAGCGATTCGTAATTAATTTCGTAAATTGAGTGTCACTCGTACTAATATTAAAAAAAAACTGTACATACCGATTTATTTCTTCGAACAGTTACTAAATTTAAGTTTCTTTCTAGCAAACTTTATGATCAGTGTAATTTCAGAGATATATTAATAAAATATCCTAAAACAAAGTTGACGAAATTCAATGGAGTGCATGGAGTTAAAATAATTCACGTAGGTTTGAAAACCGATTGTGATGAAAGGAGACAAATAATGCCGTTTGAAAAACTTAGCGAAAGGCCGGGTCCGGCTTGCTGGACCAGACTAATTAATGTGGTATGCAGAGCTATTCGCATACCTGAGAAAAGAACCACGTCTGGTACTACACTTGGTCTACATATTGAAAATAATATACACCTCTTAATATTTGTCGTACAAATGACCTATTACATATTGACTGAGGTACTAATATGTAACCGACAATGGTAAAAATTAGAGTAATCATTTTAAGATCCTTTAGAATTACCCATTCATGGAGTAGAGCAAAAATAACATAATATTCTTTGTATTATTTTATAGCTAACTATGTAATAAATGCACGTTATTATTTATAAAGGCAAAAACTACTGGTGACAATTTTTTAATATATAATATTATATTACATATTCTCAAAAAAACATCAATTTATACGTTCACGCCCACTTCAGTGACGCATAATACAGCTTAGAACTACAACTTTTTATTCAAACACGTCACAAATAATTAAATCACATGTAAGGTGGCGTTTCTTATGAGGTCGATAATATTCAAACGAGCTTATAAAAGCTGTAAATAATAAATTAAACCTCCTTCGTGCGTCATCAGGTTTCGTCTGCGGCAGTATAAGAAGTCTGCACAAATATATTCTGAATTATAAAAATAAACTTGTTTTCACATAACATTTATCACAGCGATTGGTTTGCCATTTATAATATTTATAATATTTGAGAATCATTAAAGTTAAAGACAATTCGTTCCATATATAACATCACAACCATCATATAAGTTTGTCTTAAGCATAAGTAATTAAATTATAACAAATACAATGTTAATAAAACATGCATTATAATTATTTCGTGAATAAAACGAATAAAATATATAATAAATTTCTATGAACACTTTGCATAAAATCATTACACGAAGAAACTTCCCATCACATAGTGTAAAATAGTTTTTTTTTTTTTTTTATACTGTAGTTGGGAAGCAGACGAGCAAATGGAGATGACACACTTAAGATTCAGTGGTCAACAATACTCATAAATATGGGGTATATTAGGTTTATTATTTATTATAGAATAATCCCTAACACCAACTGGTGTTCTTAAATAGATAAACAAATATGAAAATAATGTGTAGTTGAATTGTTCGTCCTTAATAAATTCTAAAGAAGGAAGTCCTGCTCTACTCAGGCTAGAGGAGCAGATAATATAAGTAAATTAATTATGAAACTTACCCAATTTGTAAACACATCAATGGGATCAACTGCCGCCAAAACCACGGAGAAAATAACTAGGAGAGACCCGTAAACCACTCTGATAACAGATCCTGAAAAAGAAAAACATTAATGTTAACGTAATGAACAGTAACATAATATTTTTTAACAAATGAACTAAGAACTGGAAGACATTAAGAGAAACTGACAAACATGGAAGGAAAACTTCGTGAAGAAACCAGCATATGATCGATTGGTTGGGAGCCTACGTTGGTTTCAACGTGGTGTCTCCAAGCATCAACTCAATACCTTCTCCTTTAGAGCAGAAACGATCTTAGCTCAGCATTTCAACATTTAAAGGTTGTCTCTAATACTTACAAGCAAGACATACAAAGAAAACTATTTTTTTAAATAAAGCAGATAATATTATTATGTAATTATACAACTTAATCAGATCATTACCAAGTTTAACATACATATATAAAATACTAGCTACCCATCCCAGTTACGCACGAGTTGAATAAGGCGTTTATATCGTAATACATATATGTACAATGTACACTGTACATAACTCTATTGGTTTACATAACGCATGCCAACAAAGCTTCCAATCGACATCACTTCAAACAATATTTTCAATAATTATCGTCATATTTCAGCCAATTTACATAAAACAGTTCCTCAGAAATGCCTCCGTCCATTAGTGAAAACCGTATGAAAATCAGTACGACAGACAGACAGACGTAGGGGACTTTGTTTTGTCATATGCATATATATATCCAATAACTAATAAAGGATTTTTTATGATGAATTAGGTATTCATTAAAAGCTTGAATTTTAATGCACAAAATATGTAAATATTAATAACTTGTTTTTAAATGTGTGTGTGTCCTATATTACGTTTCTCTTTTTCATTAATATTTTTATAGAAAAAAAAAAATATAAAAAGTGATGAATTCATTAGCACGAAATTATAGAGGAAATATTTAAGGATTAATTGATTCAATATTATTGTTCGGCTAGTCAGTTCGTGGCCGCAACAAATTATGGCTGTGTCGAAATAAAATGTACAATGTTTCAGGATTCGTAACTATAAAAAACACAAACCTTTACTATAATTACACATATGTATTATTAATTATTCGATATTATATTTTAAAAAGCAATATATTTTATTATATATTTTTAAATCAAATTGAATTTAAGAATGTGTTCCAGTTTGAAGGGTGAGTGAGACAGTTTAACTACAGGCACGAGGGTAGAATATGTTAGTTTCCAAGATTGGTGACATAGGCGATGTAATGGATGGTTAATATTTCTTACAATGCCTGTGTTTATGTACGGTGGTGACCACTTACCATACACCTACTTTTTTTTGGCAGTCGTGTAAGAATACACATAGATAGAAGACAACAATAATTGTTTATTCAGGTCGTAACAGTTGATCGATATTAAATCTATAAACTTAGCTCCGGTTTCGTCTTTACGTCCGTACGTAACCGTACAAACGAGATTGAGCCGGTTTCATAAATATTGCATTCATTACCAACTCACGTAACCAATTAATTTATTAATTCATTCATTTATTTGTTTTTTTTTTTTATGTTGTCTTGTATCCTAGAGCTTTTGGTATATTTTTCTATGAATTTAGAGTTTAGTAGTTCGAAACGCCTGCATGTTTTATTTCCAGACAACAACACCGTTAACATGCTTGTTCTGTGACAGTTGTTTTCTTTGTTGTTGTCAATTGATCTTAGCGGAATTGTGGATTCCTGGTCTGGATAGTGTTCGGCCAGCCTGTCCCTGACCCTGTGATGGGATCATCTCTATTATGGATCACCATGGTAAGGTATTCCAGAATCTCCTTGATAGTCTCCATTTGCCTATTCACCAGTTAAAATACGAATTTCTTCGTATGACGCGTTTTTACAACCACTGCATGGGATACACTATTATATAATATTTATTAATTTGGATTATAATCCAATGATTTTTATTTATTTAATTTTTGCAATCATCACTATTATTACATATAAAACAAACTCTTTCTGTCCTGTCTGTTGGTCTGAACGTGATAATCTCAAAAACTACCGAATGTGTTATGTGACAATTTGTTAATGTACCACTGCTGGGCTAAATCCTCCTCTCCTTTTGAGAAAGATTGAAGCTCATTCCACAACGCTCCAATACAGGTCTTACACACACGGAGCAGATTTTCATCCATCATCTGTAGGTTTCCTTACGATGTTTATTTCACCATTAAGCAAAAGAGATGAATTATAAGCACAAATTAAGCACATGAAAATTTAGTTGCTTTCCCGGGTTTGAACCATTATATAGCATTCTTTAGTTAAGATTCACACGAAAAATATGTAATGATGTACATTTATGTAATAAATAAGTACTTACGACGTTTCTTAACAGTAAAACTCTGCAACCTCCTAATCGATATTTTTCCTTTGCTCGGCACATGCTGGATGGCTTTCTTCGCGCCCACCACCATTTTTTAACTGTAACAAATTAATTGAAATTAAAATATGTGAATTTTGCCGCGTATTAATAATTAGATTGTCATATTTCCTTAAACATTTTTTTATTAATTCGTTTTCAATGCAAATTTTTCTAATTTTAATAAATTATCATTTGTATAAAGTTATAATTGTGATTAGTTAGTTTTTTATTTTATTATATTATTTTATTTCATTATAAAATGGCTTATTTTACCAAAACGAGTTTTTAGTTTACGACGGTCAAAAGGCGTGAAATCGCAAATCTCAGCGAAAAATTTCGGAAAAAAAATCAGCAAATAAGGATAAATTTTAACTCGTGTTAGTAGTTCAAGACATAGTACATAACATTCATTGCATTTTACATCTGTAGTAGTAGGGGGGGGCTGGCAAATGACCACCTGATGGTAAATGGTCACCACGACTCAAAGACACTGGCACAATAAGAAATTTTTAAGAAATATATTTATTGGTTTGATTGTTTGTTACGCTTTCACGTCTTAACTCCTCAACCAGTTATCATGAAATTTCGTTACTTGTCCTTTTCTAACTTATATATACTAGCCTAACACCTAACAAATCCCTCCTATACGCGGAAGAAGCCGCGGTCAGCGATACTTGTTGTTTAAGCAACACGCATCCATCTATTTAAATAAAATACAACACGAGTATACTTTATCCTAGTCACGCATAGATTTAATTTTACGCGTGTATTTTGATATATATGTTTTAAACCTGATTCGTAAAAAACCAGCCTATCGTCATAAAATAATAATATTCAAGTTTGCTCGTGAAATATAAAAAATACAGAAAAACGAACGTATAACATAACAAACAGGAACAGTGCGTTACTTTTAAAGACATCAACGCGTTTAACCTTAAAACCCATGAGAAGGATCTAGATTTAAATTATTTTATAGACCTTGGAACATTACGGAAGAAAATCAGGAAGGAAATTATGATAAGTCAATTATTTATAATAATTATCTCCTACTTTGTTTATCTGTAACTCCATATGTTTTGCAACTTATAGGTGACAAATCCCTCTATACTACTACAAAAATAACTGCTTTTTTATTACTACGATTATATTATTCAGATTTATTTATTCATTCCTTTAACAGTGTTCGTCTAGTGGTCGTAATTTGACCATAACCATTATTGAATATTTTAAGAAAACATAACATAAATTTGCATGATTTGAATATTTTACATATTTTTTTATAACATTAAATAAGGCACTAGCTACCAAACAAAAAAAAAAAAAGAAAATCGGTTGTTAAACAAAGGAGTAAAAAAGTACTGCAATAATGTAAGAACTCTTCTTACTCACCCGTGATATGTTGACAAATAATTTGTATAATGTTATATATACTATTTTGATGTATGTATTCTTAAAATGTTATAATTATTATGTCACATATCTCTATCTGATATTACACGACCATTTTCTTCGGTGAGTCTCGAATTCTTCCAGATTAAAACTACTGATATATTTATCTTTGCTTTTTTAGGAACATTAAAGAATTACGAGAAATGCTCAAATACATAAATGCTAGATTAAAGTTCCTTCCTTCCTTTGAAATTGGGTTAAATAAATAAACCAGAATATTCATATAATAACGGTATAATATATGAATGTAATCTTAATGTAAACTTGATATAGAACATAGCGTGCTCCATAATCATACAGCTTGTATCAATAAAAGTATTACGTAAGATTTGATTACAGTCGTAGTATGAATCCATATTCTGAACCGGTTGTCGCTTTACGTAGAACCGACATAATGGAGTCGGTAAACTGGCGATTCAAGTGCTTGCAAAATCCATTTGAATAAGAGTTTTTATTTGAATTTAATTTAAATTTGATGGTTCTATTTGACAAACTTGTCACGTTGATATAATATAGACGATTTTTGTAACATTTCGTATCGTGTCTAGAAAAAAGGTACTTACTTTCACCACCTTAAGATTTGCTTATCAATTCGGTAATAATCCACATTATATGAAATCAGAATATATTCGAAAATATATGAATTTTCCTGGGCGAAAAGCAATTTCTACTGCTAATCAATTAAAATTTCATAGCGATATTGAAATTGAATTGAAAAAAAATGGTGATCGTCTGTCTTATCATCAAAACGGATATAAGCGCAAAAATAAACGCAATGGAAAACGTTTGCGCGAGGTTACGCGGTAAATAAATGCGTAGTATCACGCCTTGTAGCGTTTTAGCGAACATCGGGTATGCGGGGTTGAGCAAGCTAGTAGCGTAGCTTTTGTGCGCTGCGTGTGACACCTGCACGAGCATACACTGCGCTACGCTTCGCAGGACATGCGCCGGCCATCTAAATTATGTTTTAATTAGATATTGCAAGATATAATGTGCAACATTTTTAGACAACTATGTTATTAGATACTAGATACCTAGTCCGGTGTTGCAAGTTGCAAGATATAGTTCAAGATGATCGTGTTAGATCTTTCTGCTCGTTAAAGTGCAAATGTCCTTATCAATATGAATCACTGATGTTTGTCAAAATTAGAAAATCGAATATAATAGAATTGTTTTACAGGATTTTAGAATATTTTAGTTTTTATTCAACAGATTATTATATTAAATGACGAATTGATTTTTAAATATATTATATAAAATTTAATCATTCAGTTGGCGTTTTAAAACAAAATGCTGTCTTTTAAACCGGACCTTGATTTTTTTAAAGTATGAATTTTTTCCTTATCGAGAAGTTGCAAAGACTTTTATGATACCAAAACAATTTGAAATCATACTATGTATAAATATATATATAATGGCTGGTGCGTCAGCTAGTGCGTTGGTAGCTTCTGACAGCATTGAAGTCATGATAACACAAAATATTAGGAGGAGATAGATGGCGCTGGCAAGTTATTTACAAAAAAAAATTCGACTAAATAAAAAAGACGAATATCGTCTTTACTTGGTATCAAACTATATCTTTGATTCACTTGCAGCTGAAACACCATGGACTTTGAAGAAATAATGTATAGTTGCATGCAAAAGTATAGTTAAAATATACTATCCGTGTTATTGCTTAACTGTAGAGATGGGCTGATTCATTTTTACATGGGAATCGGAATGGCGATTCAACAGAGAAATGCTACTAGGTGACATAATTGCCTTCATTCCACGTTGTTATATCAAAGTCATATGATTCGCAATTGGTAATTTTTATTTTTATAAACTTTTTTAAGTCACCAATGTGAAAAATTATTATGAAAAACATTTAGATGCCTTATTTTATTTATAAGAGCTTAAAATTTACTGCCGCCTTTCAAACTGGTTTTAGCTTCCCTATACGTATTTCAAAACGAATAATGTTTTAATGCGCGGTATACATAACAGAAACGATTCGTATTGCTTGCGGATACTAGAATTGCTGACTGAGCGTAATTGAGAAGCTTACATTAGCTTATTTACGGATCAGCTAAGCTGTTCAAACTCGACACATACCATGAAATTGAAATGTCAGAAAGTGGTATGCGACATTGACGATCCTTACTGAAAATATAAACGCGAAAGTGATTTTGTTTATTTGTTACTATTTCAAGTCTAAACTACTCGTCTTTGCAGGTTGTCATCTTTGTAGTTAAACTTAAGTGATTTTTGTAGTTTGAAATTTGTTCATCAACTTACACTATCATGGAAAAAGAGTATCATTGCCGACATCTGTTAGTCAACGTCAATGTGCTGGCCAAAAGAGTTGGCATATAAATTTCCTTTTCCTGCTATTAATGAAAAAAAAAGTAATTGAACACGATTCAGATTATTTCATAACTGTACGAGAATATTAAAATAAATTCAATAATCGACATTTTAGCAGAAACGTCATAACATTTTTAGCGCGTTGTTGACGTCAATTCGACAAGATTTTTTTTTATTTTTTTTCGTCGTTGTATTTTAATTTTTCACATACAGCCGTTGTTGACCTTCGCACACGTGGGGCTCGTAATCACAGGCTGAGGTAGAACGAGTAAAAAATTTTAGATTACTCATTTAAGCACTAAACACGAAAAAATTGCGTTCCTCGGATCATTAGAATTCACGACGTTTGCTTAAGTTATGATCTGGTAAATTACCTCTAAAGCTCTTTTTGTATTTACAAACAGTCAAAACTTAGCCCGTGAATACGTTTATAAAGTTTTAAAACGTGAGAGTTGAAGGAACCATCATATGTTTAGTGACTTGAAATGTTCCGTCCGTATCCGTATCTATAACAGCCAGAGAATGTCCCACTGCTGGACTGAAGGCCTCCTTTCCCTTTTTGAGGAGAAAGTTTGGAGCTTTTTCCACATGCAGGTTTCCTCACGATGTTTTCCTTCACCATAAAGCACGAGATGAATTATAATCACAAATTAGGCACATGAAAATTCAGTGGTGCTAGCCCGGGTTTGAACCCACGATCATCGGTTAAGATTCACGCGTTCAAACCACGGGGTCATCTCGGCTTTACTATGTTATATTAGTTTAAAATGTTCATTATAAAAAATTCAAAAGCTTTAATAATGTGACATAACACCGTCAGCCAATTACGTATTCAATAAAATGTTATGAAAATTATATATTTATTAAATGTTAAGAAGTATTTAACATAAAAAAGGGCTTGAATAATCGATATAATAATCACCGTCATTTATTGTTAATTTTTATCATGTACATTTGAAAGAACGAGTAATTTTTTTTCTATTTAATGTATATTACGATATGTGCAAAAATTATTAAAACGAGAGTACTATTAATAGTACTCATTAATTATATTTGATGATAATCTAAATCAAAACCAAGTAAACTTTATCTAAGAACGTGTTAACAAGCACTTATAGATTGCTATTTATAGAATTAATAGATTAATGATAATATAAAAAAAAATCATCATTTATAATTTTATGTCCAAATACATTATATAAGAGGAAAATATATGTTTTACGAACGAAACTATGTTTTTTATTTAACTGAATAATATAAATAATATGATAATGCTAAGCAATAAATTATTGATTTTTTTTTAATTATAAATACCATCAATGTTCGGTGTTCTTATGCCAGGTTTTTTTTTAAATTGACAAATATTATGTGGGCATAGATAACCATAGTCATATTCTAAATTAGAAATGGTTTGATTTGAACTTCAGATGTTTAACATCTCGATTCTTAAAGAATAAATTTTATAAGATGCATAATCTATACATACAATAAAGAACTAGAAATCGTGTTTCTGAACATTGAGAAAATTTAAAAAAGTAAATTGTATTTTTTTATCTGTCTGTATGTACACGCTAATCCCCGAAACTAGGAAACGAATTTTCCTTCAGTTTTCACCAGTACATAAAGCCTAGCTTGACTCAACACTTAGGCTTTGTTTCATTGAAATCGGATGACAATGATAAAGTTATTTTCATTTAAAGATCATTTTAATTTTGTCGCATTCTTTTAAATTTATCGTAATAAAATCGACTTTCAATCGTACGAAGACGCAGGCAGCAGCTTTTAAATTAATGTCTGTTAAGTAAATTTATTTTAAAGTACATTTTTGACCTTAAATTATCCTTCCTATAGGAATATTAGGTAAACAATCCCGGCCCGAAATGGTACAACGATTGGAGTGTATTGGATAGAGAATTAAAATTTTTGTATATATTCACATTTAACTTTTTTAATAAACTTTTAGGTGCGAAGTGTGATTTTTCACATGAACAAAATGAAATAAAATATGTATATTTGCAAAAAACTAATACTTATTTTAAAAATTAAGACATTATTTTAACAGCAAACAGCTAATTTCGTGATGATTTGAGCCGATATAATTATTATGAATGTAATTATAGGTTGTTGTATAACACTTATTATCTAATTTAAGTCCATACAGAAGAAGAAGATAGCTATATCGCAGAAGTTCAGCACACTAGTGGCGCTATTCTGTAAGAATACATTCGAAACTTACCAAGAACACGATCGTGAAATCGATATGCGAAATTGACGAACAATTAAAGACATGAGTGGATAAAGGTGATATGTAACAATTTATTAAATTTATATTTTGTCTTGAAGGTGTTATGTGCGTATTTTCACTTTGACTGCCTAGTTGGGCTAGTGACTAAGGCATATATAAGGCAGCAGATCCGGAGGTCCTGTGTTCAAATTTCAGGTCCCCTCTTGCGATTGGCGGCCGTGGCCAAAATCGGTTCGGAGGACATTATTATTATTATTACATATTTTCTTAAAATTGTCATGACGTTCGGTCATTAAATGATGTGCTTATTTCATTACACATTATTTTCATTAATTATATATTTGTGCATTTACTGATTAAATGAAACAGCTGAATATGGTGTTATGTTTTGTAAAAAATATTTAATGTTTCATTGATAATATAAAATTCTATATACCACACAACATAGTATTCGTAACTCAAAAGTTCGCGACGCATTAGTTCAAATATTCGCAATATTAGAAACTTTGGAGCTTATTTTTATAAAATTACAAATATGTGACTTATCACAATCAACAAATAAATGTCTTAAATTATAAAATTTAAAGGATATACAATATGGCGTATCGCCTGAAATCGGTTTTCAAGATATTATCAAGAATGAGATACAAATGTTTATACAAAATCGCACTGCTTTGAAACTTTTATCGCAAATTTCAAAGGTATTTTTGTTAAATTAAGATTTTATTTTATAATAACAACAAAAACTCGCAATATTGGTAAATTATGACACTATAATTATTTTTAATTACGAATGATTTTGGTTTGGTTCCTAGTTTTGTTTTTTAGTTTATTTAGATTTGTTCAAATCTTTAATGTAAAAATACTTTTCGTAACTTTTTATTAATATATAATGTCCCTCCTCCTCCTTTCACTCATAAATGACGATTTTACTTTCAAACGGTCAAAACATGTGAAGTGGATTTAACCAAAGTTCACAGATACAAATACGGGTGAGCACACTTGTGTTATATTCAACAAATAAATCTCCTCAACAGTTAAAAGACCTTTGACCTACAACATCCATTATACATAAGATATTTTAAAGACAATATCAGGAATATTTTAGCATTGTTTGACTTCTTAAAATGACTTTAACGAATCGACAACTCAAGTGCCTACGTCATCGGATATGACACTCGCATTGCTTTGTTAAAATAAATATAATTTGTTCTAGACATACAAAAACTAATTTGTAGTATTTTGGACATATTGTCTATTTACATAACTTGTATGCGCAAGTTAAAAATCAACGACCTTATTTATAAGTTACACACTGATATCGCGTTTTCTGTCATTGATTTGACATTTCAAAGAAGAAGACACAGCATTTTTTAACTAATCACTCGCTAAACAACGTTTGTAAGGCCGTGAATTATATATTTACTACAAATATTTAGAGCAACGACACATCTGCTGCTGCTGCTGCTGAAGGAGGTTTGCAAGGTAGGCACCACATGGCGATAATTAATGATGATGTCCTAGATATTTACAGGTGGTAGGGCTTTGTGCAAGCTTGTCTGGGTAGGTACCAACAAGTGGTAGGACTTTGTGCGAGCTCATCTGGGTAGATACCACCCACTCATCAGATATTTTACCGCAAAACAGCAGTACTTGGTATTGTTGTGTTCCGGTTTAAAGGGGGAGTGAGTCAGTGTAATTACAGACACAAGGGACATAAAATCTTAGTTCCCAAGGTTGGTGGTGCATTGGCTATGTATGCGATGGTTGACATTTCTTATAGTGCCAATGTCTAAGGGCGTTGGTCACAACTCATCAGCCCATATGCTCGTCCGCCTTCCTATTCTATAAAAAAAAAACGATTTAAGCCATACGGCCATGATGCCACCTGATGGTAAGTAGTCATTTGGCGGTGCCATATGTGGTGAGTGTGGTACCTAACCAGAATAGCTTAAACGAAGCTCTACCATCAAGTGAGATAACGGATATAAGATATTAGTTCCTGTGGTTTGTGGGACATTGACGGTATATATAATGGTTCGTAACAGTGGCTATGTATACATAGTATTACTGAACGTAAAGTCGTTGACACTGTACGACATCTCTCTCCAATTACGTCCGATTGCGAGACTATAAGAGTGAGGGTAGGGACGGTAAACCGGTGCTTACTCAAACATTTTTGCAATACAACATCTGCTGCAACATGAGATTGAACGAAATTTATACTTGGTCTTCAATAAGTCTTTCCTGTTTCCTTAATTGATCAATCAAATAAATAATCTGTATGTTTTTTAACTTCATTTTTGGATATAACCTTTTCAATGATTTCTAATAGAATTTAAATTCAAAACTACTTCGCTATTAAGAATCTTTCAAGCTGTACATACGTGACTTGTGTGTGAATAAATTTTAAGATATTAAGGATATTTTTTACTGCACCACATTCTTGCTTTAATGTTACATAAAATAAAATTTGTTAACAAATATAAGATTTAGGTTAAAATAAAATCTTCTCTCGTTTTTCCTGTTCGTCTCAATTTGCGTCTAAGATAATATCTACAATTGATGCCAAACTATATTTAAAGTAAAATTAAAGTTTCAATTTAATATCAAAAGGTTGTTGTTCTTGCAATTCGTTGTTTATATTTTTTTCATTCATAAATTTAATGATCGTAAAGTTAATCAATAATTACCACGGAAATAGCAGATTAAAAAACATAAATATTATATTGCATTGCAACGGAAAATTCAAGACATATTATATGTTGTTTTTAAAACTGTGGTACTAATTACAGATTCATTTTTCATATTCACTCTGTACTTATAAGTATAGCTGCTTTCTTTTTTTACCTTAATCGGATGCAGTTCATTGATTGGCGTACATTGATTTATTTATATTAATAGCACATAACAAAACTATCAGTTTTTATTATCTGCTATATAGTATATACTATTTGTTATAACAAAAAATATCTCAATTTACTATCAGCCCATTTGTCCGTCCATCGACTTATTTCATAAAAAATCCCTTCGATTTTTGATTAAATAAATTACAGTTACATGAATAGTAGAACGCTGCCTAAGTTTCATTTACCATTTGATATTCCGATTTCACTTCGGCATAAACAATTTTATTTCCAATAAAATAAATATTAATTTCGAATGATTTACGTTTTGCCCATTCATCTTTTGAATAGTTTACCTCAATGATACAGACAGTTATTCAAGGTGGTGAGAGACGTCTAATGTGGTATCGCCTTATTCGGACATACGTCAATGACTTGAATAACGAGGAACTGAAAAACCATTTCTAGCTTCCTATCAATCGACCTTGGGATTATCCAGAAATACTTTTCCGAATTGCGAAAAATGTTTTATATTTTAATACGAAATATTTGTTACGATATATAATAGCAATACACAACAAAACATAACAGTTACAATAAAATATGTAAATCATATGATCCGTATAACGTACGTTGATATTGCAAAAGAAAGCCTTATTGCTGTAGAATCTCTTTCGCACTCGTTTATAAGAAAAACTGTGACTGTCTGAGTCCTCCTAACTCAAAGAATCGGTGGAGATGATTACAAATTTTTTATAAGAGGAGATTCCTTGGTTAGATATTTATTAGAGATAAATTGTAGAAGTATACGAGGAAAATTGATCATATTCTACTATATATGATATTGTGCCCGTAATTACATCGGCTAGTCTTCAAATCGGAACCTGTTTTCGATATTATTGCTATGAATAAAATACACAGATGTTGTTCTAAATTCGTTTACAGAATGACTATAATACTATATATATATAACAAATACACCCGGTATATGAAATAAATTTTATTACTTGTTTATTTTTAATAGATCTCACATTTAAAGTAATTCGATGACCGTCATTCAACTTTTAGTGAGCGCGAGAAAATCTTTTTCTCTTAATCACAAATTTCGTTCTGAAAACGAATATAATTTTGATAAATCGGATACAAAAACAAAATATTTAATTACTATATATATTCATTTAACAACATAAATAATTATTTTTAACAAATCTATTTTGTTCAGCAACCTGATTGAGGATGTGAAAGACCTAACTATCTATTGGTATTTTGTTATTATCCCTCAATAGGTTGAGTAACCGCAGCCGTCTCCGTTGATAAGTATAAGTAATGCCTAAGCATTTAAGTTACGAGCAATCAAAAAGAATTTAAGCGCCTCCCTCTCATTTGAGATGCAAAACACGCCGTGACCGGTTCTGATTGAACAATAGCATATGTTATTACTAAGCTATTTAACTTAAGTATAGATTTATTTAGTCAGTGATATTGGGCATTTAATATTCCTAGTCATGTGTTTATATTCATCATTTAAACCAAATATTACTATCATATTATGTTATGTAGGATTCATATCTTCTAAAATATATACGATAGCTTTACTCTATACGTGCTCTGGACTTATAACGTTCCTCCTAGATAACTTCTCATCCAAGGGAATTAATCAGTTCATTTACCACGGTATTACCGATCACCTTGACTTAGTATATGCGAGCAACTACTGGACCCCAATTGTAAAGTCTCAATCTTCTGTAAATCTTTTTTTAACAGAATAAGTAATGTGAAAAAGGAACAGCCTCAATATGTCTTACTCACTCTCTCACACACAAGTGTGATCCTTGTTCCGGGATGAAATAAGCTTTTTGAAATAAGCTCATAAATAGAACACCCCACCACCACAAAACCTACATGGCCAAATATAATTAGTTACTAGAGGGCATCGAACCACCTACCGTTAGCTCTTAGCGTCAAACTATCGTCAGAAAATTATTATCTACTGAAAGACAAAAAAACAAAGAGTGGACTTGTCATGTCTTAGAAAATACCAAGAAAAATGATCACATGCAATTATTTTCAAACAACTGCCGACATAATTGGTCAAAAGTTTGGGGAAAAAAACGCTTATACATTTCCGTTTAACACGAGTGCTTTGTATAAGATGATCCAAAATTGTATTGCTTAAGTATAGCTGATGATTTATATCTTTTTGCGTTCTTCACTCAGCTTAGAAAACAATTAGCATTTAAGATTTTTTTGTGAAATAAGTTATAAAAAATCACAAACGATTTAACGAGCCTGCTAAGTGATATATTAAATCAATTAGTGTCCACATTAATCTATTACACGAAAATATTTGTTTTTCGAAGAAGACCATAGTCTCGTCATGTAGCCCAGCACCAAGAAATTGTTTTCGATATATTGAAATATCAAAATAAATGCAATAGCATTCTTATAAACAAACATTTCTTATAGAAATACATTGCATATTTATCTATAGAAGCGAAATACCTCTCATCACAAGAT
Source organism: Nymphalis urticae (assembly GCA_905147175.2). Lineage (NCBI taxonomy): Eukaryota > Metazoa > Arthropoda > Insecta > Lepidoptera > Nymphalidae > Nymphalis > Nymphalis urticae. The sequence continues at coordinate 12,450,912 of LR989995.1, read as the reverse complement.
CCTCTGAACTGAGCTCCCGATTTGCTTGAAATTTGTCAGACTACTTATCTGACGTACACGCTCACTAAAATCGAATTTTAAGCAAATCCTATCGAAAATACATCATTCTTCTTATCTACCCGTGCGAGCCCGGGACGAGTTTAAATATATAATCAAATATGAAATCATAACAAAACAAAATTGAAAACAACTACTGTACAAATCATGACCACGTGGAATGGTGGCAACAATCTTAGCAAGAGAATTTTTCTCAGGATTATGTATTTTTTTCGAAACCAGCGCAGTTTTTGGTCAATAATTAAGTATGTATATTTGTATAACTATACCTGTGAAACAAATATGAAACGATGCACTTTGCACAAATGCAGTTCTAACAAACATGTAATGTACCGCATCGCTGACTTTTATCTAACGTTTATATAATAATTGCGTTTCAGTGGTATAACGAGAAATGGAATTTTAATTAAGAAAATAAAAGTAGCGATATATGTATTGTTACTTATATTTTTATTGCGGTTTTTTATGTAACGAAGCGCATACTAACCTTGATCGCACTGCAGTGGAAGCAACCGTTTTGCGCCTATCTAGTTACGACATATATATCAACGACAAATGCTTTGTAATAAACAAATCGGACACTTAGATTCGATGGTAAGTTGTTAAAAAGTGACTTACGGTGATCCGCTATTTTGAATAATCAAATCAAAGTATATTTTATTCAATAATGGTATCTCAAGCGCTTTTGGATGGATTACAATACAAGATTATATTTAATATAAAGTATGAAGATTAAATAATACTCAAATCAAACATTGATGATTTATGTTTAAAATGTATATAATAATTATTGTAATACAGTTTGTTTGTAATTGAATAATCAAGTTCGACATCGAGTTTCGAGTTTATTATTAATGAATCGCAAAATGAGCTTTCAATTAATGTAATTAAATAATAATTGTAATAAAAAAACTCTTTAAGATTTTATATAGTCATCATCAAAAAAATTATGTGTGCAAAGTTTCAGCTTAATTTACAAGACATAATACACAGACACTAATAGGTGAATTAAAAAAAACAACCTAATAAAAAATAACAAAACGTTGCTATTAAGCGTAGATTATTTTTTTCCCGAAACTGATTCGCTAATTGCAAATGAAGTAACATTTAACTTAATTCCGGTTTTAACGAATATAATTAACATATTTCAATGCGTCTGTTATATTGTCAGGTGATTGCTACTAGCGTCACGGTAGCATGCGCAAGCGATCCCGTGGCGCTCCTCGTTAAGACTCCTCGTTAAGCTTTTTTAGTGGGTACCGATGTTCGGGACGCACTCAGCGCCCTGGACAACGGCCCCACATACTCCCCTCCCCGCTGATCCCGCGGGAGAAACGCGTAATGCGTTTTTCCAGCGTGAAAAGAAAAAGGCGATTGCTACTACAAGCTATTATATGATTAATTATATTGTCAAATTAACGTAATAATTAGCTGAGACAAGTTCCAAGATCTTCCAGTTTTGGAGAAAACATTTAACACTCATCATTATTAAGCATATATGAAAAGGCTTAACCGAAAAATGATGGTTGAAACTTTTAGATGAAATTTATGTTCCTTGTGAAAAGTTTACAACGTTGACAATGGCTCTCACCCCTCAATAGATCTACCACCAAGAACTCATTCTTAGAGTTTCAGATTTTATTTAATTCCTCACGATGTTTTCGTTCACCGTAAAGCATGGGATGAAATGTAATCACAAATTAAGCACATGAAAATTCAGTGATGCTTGCAGGGTTTGAACCCACGATCATCGGTTAAGATTCATGCATTCTTACCACTGGGCCATCTCGGCTTTTTATTATCATGTTAATAAAACATTATTTAATAAAGCGTATTACACAATTAAAGATGCTATAGATGATAAAGCGAAGAGTTATTCGTTGATTTTCTTTAAGGATAAATAACAATTGAATTGTTTTTAATTAATAATGTAAATTAACTGTCGGAAAAGAGTATTGAGTTTCTTGTTAATTCGAGATGAATCTGTTAAAACGACGATTAAAATGTGTATTTTTTATTATCATATGAAAATAGTATGATTAGCAATTAAATCATTAATTTAATTAAATATTAGATAGCGTTTCAATATCGATACGAATGAGTTATCTCCGAGCAGTGTCGAAGGATTTTTTTTAATGTTTGTTTATATGAATATATTAAAAATCTCTCCATTTTGTATTCATCATACGTGTATGCAAATATGTAAATCGATTGACGTTGACGAAAGTTTGTGACGATTTAAAGTTATTATTATTAATTAAAAAAAACAGGACATATCTTCGAAACCACTCCGGCAAATACGAATCCGCTATTTATGGAAACTATGTTAAAATCTAAAAATTTCTAGTAATAAATAATTTTCTACAGCAATTTTGTCATTTTACACTATTTAATTAAATGTAAAGCTGCGACCGGTTCGAAATGTAGATTCTACCGAGGAAAACCTGCAAGAAACTCAATCGTTGCTATATTCCGCGAATTTACATAGGTATGGTAATTAAATTTAGTAAGATTGAAATCTTTGTTGTATTTATCTGTGAGTAGCTGTGCCCGCGGCTTCCCCGACGAATTCAGTTTGTAACAATAAGACTCATTATAATTGAAATAAAATATAACATATGTTACTCCTGAATATATTACCTTACTAATGTTGAAAGAATTATTAAGATAAACTACAAATATCTGTATAATATTTATTACTGATATCCTTTAAAAATATTAAAAATAATATGTCCGGATCAACATTGTAAATAGAGCCGAGATGGCCCAGTGGTAAGAACGCGTGAATCTTAACCGATGATCGTGGGTTCAAACCCGGGCAAGCACCACTGAATTTTCATGTGCTTAATTTGTGATTATAATCCATCTCGAGCTTTACGGTGAAGGAAAACATCGTGAGGAAACCTGCATGTGTCTAATTTCACTGAAATTCTGCCACATGTGTATTCCACCAACCCGCACTGGAGCAGCGTGGTGGAATAAGCTCCAAACCTTCTCCTCAAAAGGGGAGAGGAGGCCTTTAGCCCAGCAGTGGGACATTCATAGGCTGTTACGGAATCAACATTGTAACGTTTACAAAATTCAAGGTTTTGAGTTTTTTTTTTTAATATGTAAGTAAACAGAGGTCTGTTATAGACAGGATAATATTCAATATTATTTTTAAATGAAAGTAAAGAAATCTGATTAACACTTGTAATTAAGACAACATTTAGACTTTCTTTGTTTCGCTAATGTCTTGTTGTTAATAATAATAAAAAAATAATTGTTTGTTTGTTATATATATTGTTTTATTAATGAGTTATTTTTAATCTGTACGATTGTTAATGATTGTTTCTTTGTTACTGGTAATGTCAAAACATTTTTTTTTAAATTTAACAAAACGTTTTTTTTTTTTTAATTAAGATAATCACGCCGTCATCATTCATTAAGATATTGATTGTTCCTTTGGAATACTTTTTATATAGTTTTTAATATTTTTTTGTTTAGTCATTATTTTAAAGATAATTTGTTTCATTAGTATTATATTATTAAATATTATTTGTCAAAATTAATTTTACTACAATAATTTATTTAATATATAGCAAATTTGATCAAAATATATCATTTATAATATATCCTTTAAAATTAATTTTTAAGTTCTCTGAAATGTAAATTGAAGGTCTTAGACAGCTGCTGCAGCTTTCATTTTAAATTATTTTTTTATTTTACTTATATAAATATATTTACTGCGCTAAGTATAATTAAAATTCTTTAATTTACTTGTCATTGTAAATAGGTTTTAAATTAAAAAAAATAATGAAAAAAAATTTAGAACAGTTTATTTTTATCTCAGCATTTAAAAATAATAATAATTTACATTGACTAAAAATCAAACAATAAAAAAAGAAAAACGAAAATAAATTTAAAGTATTTTATTTATAATTATTTTCTCATTTATCCAAAATTTTTCATTTAAAGTTTATAATATAATATTTAGTTTATGTTAATACATCAATCGCTATTTTTGTAATTTCTCCAAAAATTTAAAATACCTAATAATTAAATCTTAAAAAAAAAAAAATCAATTACAATTAGTACTAATATGCATAATAATAATAAAACACGTGGCTAATATGAATTAACTTACATTAAATTAATTCACGTTTTGACTGTCACAACACTATAAAACCGATCACAATTCATCGACACTTCCCACGTAAAGCACCACACATTATGCGCTCGCGCACAACACTAAACCGAACCGACTCATTTATCCTATATAAGGTCAATTCGATCTTGTCTCTGTATGAATTTCGTCCTAAGCCATTGACGTAAAACGCAAAACTTGAATACGAAAAATATCATAAAAATTTACGACGTTCAAAAATTATTTTTTTCATAAGAAAAGTAACTTATCATTTTGTTAATGAACGTTCTCTTTGTTTATGCGTTCGGAAACGTATTTATTTATCTATATTTAAAATATTATATCCTTGGTTAAGGATATTACAAATATATTAATATTTTTATTATATAATTTTGATTTTAATTGCTCTTTCATGAAGACTATAAATTAAAAAATGACAGCCAATTTAATTAAATATGTACGGATAATAATCAATTGCACGAAGTTTTATTACTATTCAAGACATGAACGCCTGGAATGGTGACGAGAACGTGGAGATCAATCACTTCCCGCATTCTAAATCTGGGCGACACATAAATATATGTATATCGCTATTATTAAACAGTTTTGAACCGCAGTGAGATTTATTCACTGCCGATTTTGAATATGTGTGTATTCGTAATATATTTCATCGTTTAGCTATTCAACACCTTCTCCAATAATAATAAGCTCCAAAACCTTCTCCTCACGGAGAGGAGGCCTTAGCCCAACAGTAGGACATTAACAGGCTGTTATTGTACTGTACTGTTTAGCTATTCGTAATCTGATGGAATAGCCTGTTAGCCTGCCTGATGCGCCAGAGCCGTCTCGGCCTTTCGCATCCATTTCGGTCCCGATCCTGGCTAGAGGGCGCCGTACGCTGCGCTTCCTGTACCGAAATCCCCACTCTTATGACTCGTCAGCTCCATCGATCATCCTTCGACATAAGTGAGCAAACTGCGATAATAGTCTGCTAATTTTAATAAGTTATGTTTCGGTATACTCCGGATAATCTCCTTTTATAAAAATCATAAAAATTAATAAAACATTTTAATCTTAAATAATGACATCCTTAATTCTCGGGCAAGTTCGCTTTCATTATAAAATTCCTTAAGGCTTTGCCAATTAATAAATCACATGTGTATATATGTATGCGTACATAATATATATGATATAGTGTGTAGCTAGTATTCGTTGATTTTCATGCAGGATATACAATAATTCAATTGTATTTATCTATTTAACTTGATTGTCGAAAAAGACTAACTGAGCTTCTTGGCGGTTCTTCTCGATAGAATCTACATTCCGAACCGATGAAAGCTTAAATATAATTTAATCTTGTAATATGACGATTCAAAAGAGCCTTATGTGCAGTCTGCATTATGGGCAGCTTTGCGTCGGGTGGGGGGAACCAGGAGAGACTATTTTAATTTTGACTTTGTATAACAACTGTATATTATATTCATTTGTAATTTGATCGTATATTGGGTAATAAATAAAAGATTTATTTATAATACAAAAACAAAAAAGAGCCTGTTTGATAAATTATATTTTGATTTCATTTCATTTGAGCGATCGTTAAGTAATTTACCTTAGCTATGCGGATAACGACGAAACAGCTTCACGGCTTATATTCTATAGAACAATTACAGTTATAGAGATAATTAATCTTGTGTATAGACAGTGTAACTATCTGTCAATCAGTCCTATCGAATTATGAGAGTGAGAAAATGGTGTTTGTTTGTGCACGCGGCTTTATAATATAATCTGAGCTTGACCTTGAGATTGGGCGGAAAGTTAAAAGTATTTTTTAAAGTCAATTGGGTGAATGTTACAAGCAGTGCGGCTTATGTAATAGTTATATACTTAGTACTTTATCACATGTAAATACAATACTACGAGTATGTATTATATTATATTGTATGACAAGCCGAGTTGGCGCTCTAACGTACGTTATTTTTTTATAGTTCATTTCATCTTTTTCGTAAAGGAATACACCGTAAAACACACATTTCAATTAAAAAAAAAGATGTAGTTAGATATTTTACTTATTAAGTAAATTGGTTGTATAGTTAAACAAAACTTTGTCTCATTCTTTCGAATGTCAAATTATTAATGTCAGAAAGAGATTAAACACCACAGTAAGGTACTATATCTTGATTTGTATATATATGTATATATATGTTTAATTAAATCCTCAATGTTAATGATTTTTATGTAAATCTACGAGGAAAATGAAATGATTCGCAATAACGATTATGCAATTTATTAAAATAACACCAACAATATGGATAACATTTATTTCATTGACTAGTAATTGCCTAACTACACTATATATAAAAGTGTATGCACGGGAAAGTAGACACTTCCAACTTCCAGACTCCGGATTGCTATAGAAAAACCCAATAACTTTTTACCGGCCCGACCTAGGGTTTGAACTATAATCAGGATCTGCAGCTCTATATCTAGCTACTATACCGACGAGGCAGAAAAAATATACAATACAAATAAAATAATTGCATTATATTCCCTTGGCAAACTTCTTTCGTTATAATTTTTATATTTCGGAATTAATCCACCACGCTCGAATGCGTCTTGGTCTAAATTTATTTATATTGATTCTACTAGCAGTTTACGACCGCTGTAGTCACGTGTTATGGGGGGCAGGTGGTAGGTATCTTTTGTCCTTTTCTGCCCCCAAACACCGTGTATGCAAACTTCATGATAATCAGTTGAGTAGTTAAGACCTGAAAGCGTTAAAAAAAAGTCCATTTTGGCATATACATACATATGTACAATATTAGTAGGATATGTACTTTGTGTATTTATTTATTTACTTCGCACCAGTTTGTAGCGGAAACCAAAGGGTAACGAATGGAAAATGAATTAGATTTCACTGGAAACTGTATTGATTTGTTGTTTTCAATAATATTTTATTGTAAGGTCGTTGGTTCAAATAAGACAGAAGCCGTTTGCCCAGTAGTAGGATATTTAATGTATGTTACTTTTTTTAAAGCTATGTTTAAAGTAAGTTCTTAGATTTAAAATTCAAATAAGGAAAACATACTGTTCCTATATGGAGAATGATTCATTTTCCGTAGAAATTGAAACCATTTTATGTGAAAAGAGTTTGTTTACCTTTATGTTCATCTCGCTGGAAATACACATTTACACAGGTCCTCATGAAGTGGGGCAACCTGGAGTCCCCGGCGCTGAGTGAGCCGGTACACCCACTAAGAACCAGTGGTACCCACTCCGTCTATTCTGTGACATCCTTGCACGGTTGACCTATGCGGGTCTGCATTCCTAGGGGATTCCCCGGCGCGCTTACGGCGGAAGAAGGCGCACATAGCGCCAAAGCCTCCGTTGAATTTATTTAACTGACAATAATTCTTATACACATACCTATATATTTCAAAGCCACAATTGAAACTTTAAGTATAAAGTATATTAATTTATTCATCTCATACGGACCGATGTTGCCCACGGCGGCCAATCTCAAGAGAGGTTAGCCAACTACGTATATTATAGTGCACAAGTGTATCCGCAAATACAGGTGCACTCTCTATTCCCTAACTCTTATAATCCGATGGGACGGCAATCTAACACGACCGAAAAGAGTTCAGACGCAAGACCGGGCCCACGTGCTTTCCGAGGCACGGGAAAATTTAATTATAATCATGTCATAAAAGGTTTTAGCTATGGGTAGATAGCAACATATATATAAGTAAGAAGTATTTACTTCTCTATAACTTATCCTTTAAATAATGAACGCATAATCGATATACGACGAAATAAGTAATTTAAGGGCGTGACACGCAAAATGGGGGTTCGACAATTTTTTCAACATCATTATAGATGCGCAACGGAAGCGGTTGAACTCAAACTGAGTGTCGTGTCATTGTTTTTGTTTTAGCGACAACAAAAACAAATAAACGCCTGGATAAAAAAATGCCACCTGACCTTCGCACCTCGAATTTGCGTAAAAAACAATTCTATTAATGAAACTATTGAATTCGATTTGTTTGTACAAAAGTTATAATATTTAAAGGATTCCGAAGACCTTCGAAATGAAAAAAATATTGGTCACATGAGAGTCGACTTAGCACACGGTGGTTCTGTACATTATTAAATATTTACAACAATAACAAATAATGCTTGTATTCAAAAGATATTGTTTTGAATATTCATTGTTTACAATTTACAAATTGCATTGAACAATATTACTTAATACGACAGCAAGTTGCCTCGTCATCGTGCGGGACGAAATCTCGGCCAACGGCCTCAATAGCACAGTGAACGTGTGACGTCATGGTCCCTTGACGTCGTATTCCTTTGACTAACAACAGAGAGAACGGTAGTATAGTATTAAATAATTAAATAATTTTTATAAGCCCTTATTAATTTCAATAAAAATTTATGTGACTAATATAAATACTAAATAAGTGGTTTTTACTGAAGCGATAGTCATCCATCCATTGAACCATCCTCAAACCTTTTTATAAACCAGCTATAATCAACTAAAAATATATGAAAAAATATGACTGTCACGTCACACCCGGCATATTTTATGGTAGGAAATATATGGTTATAAGTGTAAAATAAATAAAAAGATATGTGTTATTAACATAAATATATTTTATCTAAAGTGGTAGGGCTTTGTACAATCTCGTCTGGGTAGGTACCATCCATTCATCACATATTCTACCGCCAGCAATGTTTAGTATTTTTGCGTTCCGGTTTGAAAGATGAGTGCGTCTTTGTAACTCACACAAGGGCCTTGCACAAGGGACATAACATCTAAGTTCCCAAGGTTGGTGGTGCATTGGCGATGTAAGGAATGGTTAATACTTCTTACATCGCTGTTTCGCATGTTTATGGGCGGTGGTGACCACTTATCATCAGGTGGCCCATTTGCCGTCCGCCTACCTATAACATAAAAAAAGGTTTTTCTTCTAATTAAAATAATATACAGCAACGAAGCATACCGTATACGCAGGGTAGAATAGTGTAAAAGAGCGTCATACCATTTTCCGGTACGGCATACAAGTCGGTTTTACCTCAAGCGCGTCATCAGATATCTTATCAATAATTGTTCTGAATTATAGGAAAATGAATGATTAACAAAAGTAATTAGTTCCCAAGGTTGGTGGCGTGGTCCTATGGTGGTAAGCGATGGTTGACATTTCTTATATATATATATTTCGATTTCGATGACGGCAACCCTAGAAATTAATTGTTATTTCTAGCATGAGCCCTAATGTGGCTCGCTAAACCCTAACGTAAAAAACCCTACAACACGTGTTACAATACAGTTGGCCCACAGAGTTGTATGTATATGTGTAGGATGGCTTAGGTCTCTCTTTTCTTAACTGGTGCTTTTCGTCTAGTGCGTGAATTTTCCTCAAACGTCTTGATCTTCTTGTAGATGTTAGAACGCCAAGATGACCCTTGGGAAGCGAGCTCCTCCCAACATTCTATGTCAATGTCACAAGCTTTTAGGTGTCTTTTAAACACGTCGTTGTATCGCAAATACTGACCACCATGCTTCCATTTGCCTTTAGCTAACTCCGAATTAAAGACAGCTTTAGGCAAACGACGATCGTCCATGCGTAGAACATGCCCACACCATCTGAGTTGACGTTGCATCAGAAGATGACGTTGTATCCATGCCATTATTGCATTCCAGAGCGACGCGGGTCCTCTGAGTTAGAGACGTGATCCTGCCACTTGATACGTAAAATTGAACGTAGACAACTTAAGTGATATGTGTCAAGTTTTTTGATGTCTGATTTGTAGATACACCATGTCTCTGAGCCATATAAAAGAACGGGGATAATTACTAATCTTTGTCTCTAATTTAAGGGCATGGAATTTCTACACACGATCAGTGAGTCTTCCGAAATCGGCGGCAGCGTAGGCAATGCGTGATGGGATTTCCGAAGCCAATGTGTTGTCAGATTGAATGTTGCTCCCAAGATATTTAAAGTGAGTGACTACCTCTAGTGGTTTCCCATCCATATTTAGTGCCATTGGATCCGCTTGGAAATTTTTTTACAATGCCAATGTCTAAAGGCATTGGTGACCACTTACCATCAGGTGGTCCATATGCTCGTCCGCCTTCCTATTCTATAAAAAAAAACACTTACCAAGCCCATTAGCCCGTTCGTTTACCTATTATTTAAAAAAAATATCTTATTTTATTTTTTTGTCACGATAGATGTTAATTTCTAAGTCCGAGGGAACTTTTGCAGAAATTACGTAACCCTAAAACTCAGACACGTACTAATTGTGATTATAAACAATGCAATAATTATAGATAAGTTGAAAAATGTGATTAAATATGAAACTTCATTGCAGTTAACCTAACTTCGTAATTAAACACAACTGTCGGTACAAGAAGCTTCATACAACATTATAAAGAACGGCATGTAATAAGCTTTTGAATGTCTTTGCAATATCAGGATCAGCTAGTATTTACATACACTGCTAAGAAACACATTTTTCTTTGTTTCGTTTGCAGTTTAATCAGTAATCTTTTCTGTTTAACATTGAATGTGACAGCCAGAAGCCATACTTCGTGGTATTAATTATCTTTGATTCAGGGGACTTCCTTATTAAGTTATTGAACCTGTTTGCGCATCGCCTTGCTCATCTTTTGTACCGGAATTAAAATACTATAGTATACTAGTTGATCATAAAATAAATGAATCTCCACCCACAGTCATATTGGACTTCTGCATATTTTAATAAAATGTTCATCATAAACATTTAAGGATATATATGAACAAATGGTTAGCCTTTATTTAATGGGCACCTCTTCGATTAAAAATCTTTTTTTTATCGTATATCTATATATAATAGACAAAATATATACAATATATATGAGATAATATATACTTCTGTACTTAATATTATAAAGAGCATAGATTTTCTTGTATATCTACTACTGACTTACTATAGTACTAAGCTATTTTAATAATTAGAAAGACCCTTATAAAAATAACAAAGGCTTTATTTTATTTCAGTAACAATTAGATTGCCTATAATCACTACATATTATTAGAAAACAATGTGCCCCGCCGCGTCTGTCGGTCTTAACGTGATAAATTCAAAATCTACCGAACAGATTTTCATACGGTTTTCACCAATTTACGGAGTGATTCATGAGGAAGGTTTAGGAGTATAATTCATTAATGTTTTGTGTAAATTGGCTGAAATATGACGATGATTACTTAAGATGACAGACAAGGCATGCCAACTGGGAGTTATACTGGCGTGCGTAAACCAAATTATTTATATATTATGTATTACGATATATGAGTCTTTATGTAGAACCTTATTCTACCCGTGCAAAGTGGGGACGGATAGCTAGTATATAATAAGAAGCTTGAAATAATCGTAAGTATATGAGAGACAAGCCAGAAGAAAAGCTGCTATATCCGCGTCCGCGTATATATGTATAGTACGCGGGCGAAGCTCACACAGCTAGTGTTTAAATAAACTTGTCAAAGATAAAATTTAAGCTATGATTATAAATTATTCTTATATACAACGAACAATATTTAACATATAAATTAGATTACCACTCGCGGTTAAATAAGAATCATCGCATGGAAGTCCGAGGCGATGGTGTGTTGGAATTAATTAGCACTTGAATACGGTTATCCGAAACTTGCTGATCTGATAATGTAAACAACAGCGAAAAACCCTAATAAGTCATATGCGGATGCTTTACCATATACTTTTTATAATAGGTAGGTAGATTGATAAGTCATCACCATAAATAGTCATTGAAAAAAATTTATTAACCACACCTAATCAAACAAACCGGAACTCATCAATATAAAGTCAGCTAGTGTAACTTCAGACACAGGGGACATAGCATCTTACTTTCCAATGTTGATGGCTCATTGGTAATGTAAGGAACGGTTAATGTTTTTTACAGCTTCAATGTCTATGAGCGATGGTGACCACTTACCATCAGGCCCGTTTATCCCAGTATTACATATACCAAATAATAATACCAATATAAAAATAAATAATAAACTAATTTAAGTATTATATGATTATTTAAACGCAATGCTGACGACAAAAGATAGCATACTGGCAATCAGACTAAAATCCCACTTTTTTTTATAGAACAGGAAGGCGGACGAGCATATGGGCCACCTGATGGTAAGTGGTCACCAAACGCCCTTGGACATTGCTACTGTAAGAAATGTTAATCATCGCTTACATCGCCAATGCGCCACCAACCTTGGGACCTAAGATTTTATGTCCCTTGTGCCTGTAAATACACTGGCTCACTCACCCTTCAAACCGGAACACAACAATACCAAGTACTGCTGTTTTGTGGTAGAATATCTGATGAGTGGGTGGTACCTACCCAGACGAGCTTGCACATAGCTCTACCACCAGTATTACCAGTAGTACCACATAACCCTCTTCCGGCTTGCTACGGGAGTGATGCGTAAATAAGTTTTCCAGGGTCGAAAAGGCCGATTCTTTTAAAGCGATTGTGACATGTGCAGCGATATAATTCCAAAAATTACAATAAATATAATAAATTGTCGTATCATATCTAGGAAAAATTCTACTTAAATCTGGAAATGTATCCAAAATCAAAGTATTATTTAATCAATTAGACTGTTAAAGCACTAATGAATTGTTATGCTACATTAAATGTAATGCCACCGCTGATTTCTAATTTTGTATGTAGATTCTACCGAAAAGAACTAACAAAAAACTAAGAGTTACACTCTGTTCCAAGTTAGGTAAGTATGTTAATTAAATATAATTAAATTATTTCCTGTACGAAAATCTATTTTTGAATCGCGAAATAAGCTATATTTATCAATGACATATTTTATAAAATTAGATTTAAATTTATAATTATGCTGTGTTACCATAAAAAAAAAACCAAACTCATTCATCATGAGCGGGAACTGTCTGCGACTATTAATACCAAGCCTATTTCATCTCTGTAACAACCAAGCAACTATAATATATAATATACTATATTATATATAATATATAATATACTATATTACTATATATTAATGTTAATAAGTTATATTTTACAATGGACTTCCACGATACACGTAATCCTCGCTATCTTTTATATATTACAATATATGTGACTACTTACGATATCGTTGTAACATAACATATAATGCAATGATAGATATATATATATATGAATGGAGGATTAGATGCCACCTGATGTTAAGTGGTCATACTGCCCATAGAGATTGGCGATAAAAGAAATATTAACCATTCCTTAAATCGCCAATGCGCTTACAACATCAGGAACGAATACGTTATATCCCTTGTGCCTATAGTTACACTGGCTCACTAACTCTTTAAACCGGAACACAATACAAATTATTTCTGTTTAGCGTTTAGTCTTTATAGTCAACGTGTAGCAAGTACTGGGTCCGAAAGTATTATACCTCCGCTTCCGACTGTACACTGGCTTCACTACACGACTGTGCTTCTGCATTTGCACAGTCTATTTCTTCATTCTTATGATTCGATGAGATGGCAAATCCGGCATGACCAGAAAGAGTTCAGGCGCAGATCCAACGGTTTTACACACTTTTCGGTCAGTTATCTTCAACATTAATAAAACAATGCTGTGTCTCCTTCTTTCGAATGTCAAATCAATAATGAAAGAAAGAGGGAAATCAGTGTTTAACTAAACATCCGCTAAGACAACGTTTATTATATTTCTATAAAAAGAAACGTTTATAAGTAAACTCGTAAATATTTACTGCATATTTGTTTTTATACATCTCATTTAGTAATAGCACTTTCTGATGCGTGTCAGGGATTATTTTGTACCATAAATGTTGCAGCAACAGCCTCCGACTGCAGGTTACGTAACGTTCAGATCGCATATTACAACACTATCGGTTCTTAAGATAATACTGACTCATATAGATGCTCTTAAAAGATATATTGTTTCAAATTATTTATAACTGCCAAACCTATCTTTAAGCTTTAATATTTTATTTGTTTGGGAATAAAAGTTAACATACTTATAGGTTACTACATCATGCAAAAGAGAATGAGCATCTTAAATAATAATTAATTATCTAAATTATAAATAAAAAAGGGATAAATTTAAAACAATTTGGAAAAATATTAAAATACAGTTATGTGGCTTACAATAACAATTAGAACGGTTATCTGATTAAATATATTCGAAATAATATAACGTAAATTCGCCCTTTTAAAACTAATATTTTTTAATTACCTACATAATTTGTATTTCTTGATTTTGAAGATATTAATATCTTTCTTTATATTTTTTACACATTATTTTATCATAGCTTTTTGTCACTACCTACATTGTTTCGTTTTAAGAATAAATATTCTTGTTTCGTGGCTTTTTATATATATTTTTTTTATTTATGAATTGAATTGTGTTTTCACACTATAAGTGAACTGTAAATGTGTTTATTGGAAAAAATAATTATCCTTCAATCGAACTATAATACTAGTAACTTAGATAATAAAGGATGATTGAATGCAAATGTTTTCATTAATCATTGTTATATCGTATCACGCGTGACGGAAGACTATATACTTTGGTTAGTGATATATACCTATATATATAATACCGGGTAATGATAAGTATTGTTAGCTTATAATAATCCTAGCCAGGCTGTTAACATTTGAAAAATTATGAATTACGCATATTGTTTTGAAATAAAGGCCAAAATCAGTTAATTTATAAACACAAATCTAACCTAACCTTAAAAATTAGAATCGAAATTGTATGCAAGTTTTATTGGACAAGTTTCCATACACGTGTGAAAGAGACAGTTGCTAGGTTATCTCATCTCAAATCTATCTATCCGTACAAACAATTACGAAATCTATTAAATTGTTATTATGACAAAATAATATTTGATTTAGTGTATTAAGGAAACTGTACAGTCAAAATAAAAAATAAAAAAATGTAATTAGAATTAGGTAAAGTTCTTTTTTTTTCTTTCATATTTGTTTTTGTTATATTATCTTATTTATTACATGTCGAGTTAAAATCGTTATTATAATTTTACCTGTATATTCCAAACACATTCACGTCACCCAACGGAATGTTTCCTCGATAAAACTTTTACGCTACGCAGATGTTATCTTAGCGGCCACATATTTCCGAAAGAGCTCGCTATTCATGTCATGTTTTTAATATGCAATTGCTCAAAAGAATGGGAGCATTTTATACACAAAGGTCACAATAACGTAACCTACTGACCGACCTCTCGTTATACGCAATAAAGAGGTCCGATCGGTCGCCAGACATCTTTAGGGCATCCTTGGAATTTTCGAGAATATTTGTATCAAGATGAATTCTTAAATCCCATTACTATTTGGTGAAGTAAAATTTGAACAAAAATTTATAAGGTGAGATTGTTGATAAGGTGAGATTTTGGAGTCATTAATAAAAGTTTTTGTGGAAAGATTAGATAAGGCTTCAGATCAATCAACGAAGAAGGGAAAAGACAGATAGACAAATGCCACTTAATATTAATGGTGACCGCCGGTTATGAATATTGGTAGGTATTCTAGTAATACAAATCAAATCTTCTATCTGAAATGTGTCTTTATGGGATCTATATCGTTCCTGCTCGTTAAAACATTTATTCTTCAAACTAGAACCCAACGGCATAAATCTTTGGTATAAGAACCATCTAGATAGATAGGTGATAGACCTAAACAGGTAAACGAAAATTCTTTATTGAAGTAGACATCATACGCGATTTTCTGCCATTACGTTACAGGATTAATTCAAAGAATTCAGTACACCAGTAGTGTTATTCTCTGAGAAAACATTCGAAACTTACCCAAATTTACCTTAATCGTAAAATCGATATGAATAAATAAATCGAAATTGACGAACAATTAAAGACATGAGTGGATAAAGGTGATATGTAACAATTTATTAAATTTTTATTTTAGCTCATAATTGAAGGTGTTATGTGCGTATTTTATTTGTGTATTTATTACATAAATATGTCGCACAGCAAACTGATGTTAATTTCTAAATTACAAAGTGACTTATCACGTTCATCAACTCGTGTCTTCTCTTCTGTCGTTTCTTGAATGTACAGAGAAGAGCCATAATGCTGAGCAGTTACTAATTTTCTAAAATGTAAAACAAAGTATATACATACGAACAAATGTATCTTCTATAGATATCTGTAAATATGAACTCCGCGCTTATTATCACCTACACATTCTTACACAAAGCTTGGACTTGCACAAAGACCTACAACATAGTTAACAGTATATAACACTATATGCTTAGCAATGATTATTATTGTTAAATCTACGGCTTAATGTCCCACCTGCAAATCTTACACAACTTTAATACATTTGAATAACGACTTATCGACGATACGAGAGATGAAATGTCGAAATTTGTTCGATACTAAAAATCCCAAGATTGAAGCTTGAGTCTTGATTTGACAAAATCAATTAGATTATATTTTTACCTGTCCTAAACATAAATGACAGATAAGTATTATGTATATTCCGGATTAAATGTAGGTAGGTATTTTACAGGGAAATAAATGAATTCTCAGGAAAAGTCATAGAAAGTATAAAGTAATCAGAATATTGCTTATCTGTGCTTTTATATTATTACTACTGAAAATAAAACATTTTTCTTTTTTTTTCATAATTTTTATGGCATTTTACGTGGCGTAACGACTTTTTCACCCGGGGGTTTCTTTCCAAATCGATACGACTTGAGAACTTTTAAGAAAAGAGAACGATTAGGTTCTTGAAAGCCGGCAGGCTTGGAAGCCTTCTGGAGTTGCAGCGGTGGTCGCCTATTACATAAAAAAGGTCTAATCCTATCCAAAGGCCTTTGTACAAATAAAGATATATTAATCAAGAACGGTATGCACTGCTGTAGTATGCACTATAAACAGTTCTTGATTAATATATCCTTACATAAAACATAGCAGTAATAATAATTAAAGATTGTGATATACTGATACTTGCGTCACGAGAGTACACTTATTGACCAGTGGTTCTCAATGTGTTAATTTTTTTTTTATAGTATAAGTTGGCGGACAATCGTATAGTTCACTGATGGTAAATGGTCACTAACGCCCATAGACATTGGCATTGTAAGAAATGTTAACCATCGCCAATGCGCCACGAACCTTGGTAACTAAGATGTTATGTTCCTTGTGCCTCGAATTACACTGGCTCACTCACCCTTCAAACCGCAACACAACAATAACAAGTACTTCTGTTTTGCGGTTGAATTGAATACTAAGTATTACTGATTAGCAGTAGAATATCTAATGAGTGGTACCCAGACGAACTTGCTCAAAGCCCTACCTATGTATGTATTTGCTAATCTTGGGAAATGAGAATAAACTGATATCCCATTTAAGAAAATAACTGTGTGCGTGGATGTCACGCCACCCACACACATACACACACACAGTGAATGTGTGTTTGTGTGGGTGACATGAGTGCAGTAGAGTAATTAGATGGTAAACCATTTTTTTTCCTAAAAAATAAGAAGTTTTTATACTCATATAATTTTTTTCCCTCGGCCTTTAACGTTACTTTTTCTACCTATTTCTGATATTTAAAAATTTGATATTTACAAAAATTCGAATGAATTATGTATGTACTAATGCCTCATCATAATTTTTCCTATAAGTACTAAAATATAACTCGAGTCAAACTGAAACTTTAGCTTATTAAATAAATACGTCATTTGGAAAACGTTTATTAAAAAGGTCCCGTTTAACGATGGGGTCACTGAACTGACACAAACAATGAATTATAGGTTGTAATGTACTGTAACTTGCGTCACGAGAGTACGCTTATTGACCAGTGGTTCTCGATATTTTAAAGTCTTTAAAGAGAATATTTTTGTATTTCCTGTTTTTTAAATAAATTAAAATAAGTATGCAGGTAAAAAGGGCCACTTGATAGTAAATGGTCATATTTGGATCTCCAACAGTTGTACGTAAAATACCTCCGGCACAGGCTTACCGTAAGTAAATAAATTAAAGAGAATTCACCATTCCAACATTGTGGTTGCACAAGTGCAATGTTTAGATTAGCTCAAAAGTAATTTAACAATAATTAACTGAACATGACTTTTTTTTTTATAAACATGTTGAGATTTTATGTAACTCAAGACACCTCTTGTGCCTAAGGACTGGTAATTACCTGGTATGGCCAAACAGCAATACTTAGTATTGTTGTGTTCTGGCTTGAATCACCTCACTCACCTTGAGTGTGCCAGTGTAACTCTAAAATTAGTAGTTGTCTATGTACAAGGGTGATGAGTTCCAGTTTCAGATGAGTTTCCAATGTTGGTGAAATTGACGATGTAAGATATGGTTAAATTAGGTCACATACCGTTAGGGAGCTCGTTTGCCAGTCCACCTATATTAAATAAAAAAAGAAACAGCCACGGGTTGGGAACCACTGTTACAAAGTAATAATATCGGAAACGAATTATCTTTGCTTTTTTTTATAAGGAAATTCCGATATCAAAGGGCAGTCTGAATTTAAATGACTTTATTTTTTTATAGTTTTTTTTTTAATTCTGAATTTGCTCGGAAGTAGAAAATGCTTTATGAAATTCTATATGAATTATGCGTTTTTGAAAATATAAAATCAACAGTATTCAGTACTAACAAGGTGCAATATTCTTTGGCAAATGTTGTCAAAAGTATTAATGATTCAAAAAAGAAGAATAATTCGGATTTCACATTAATTAATTATTGCACAATTTTATTGCACAATTAAATCTTAAATGCATAGTTATTAACAAATAAGGCGTATTACTCAACAAGTATTTTATACAGAATAAAAAGCATGATGTTAATATTTCGCGATTTTCATGCATAATATATAACAATACCAGTCTCAACTGCCTCTTCAGGGCCATCTGAAACATAACGCACACCTCACTGAACTTATCTATCAATCAATCAACAGCCAATCATTGTCCACTGCTGAACATAGGCCTCTCCCAAGGTGCGCCAAAGCTCCCTGTCCTCCGCCCTCCGCATCCAGTCGGTGCCCGCCACCTTCTTAAGGTCATCGGTCCACCTGGCTGGAGGGCGCCCTACGCTGCGTTTGCCGATCCGCGGTCTTATCTATACTAATATTATAAATACGAAAGTAAATCTATCTGTTCGTCTCGTTTTCACGGCAAAACGTCAGAACTGATTGATTTGTAATGAAGCAAGTTTGAACCCCAAGGAAGGCCATAGGCCGCTTTTTATTATCTTGGCATGTATCTTTATAACGGAATCTTTGAACGTGATTTTTACCCACTTTAAAACGTCGGATTGAAGTGAATCTTCGCACACTTATCAAGGACCGATGACAATACAATAATTTGATAAATTTTTCCGAGTTTAAAAACAAAAAAACATGCTTTTTAAGGTAGCTGAAATAAAAGTAGAAAATAAATAAAAGTGTAAAAGAACTTCTACTTTTTGCTACAATATTGCTACTGGTGGAAAGAATCAATAGCTTTATCATTGGTTTCACCCGGGACAGGCTCGCAGGAACTTATTAGCCACTAAACCAAAATTAGAGGGAAGAGAGATTAACATGAACGTTTAAACATCGAATACTAGATGGTTGTCTGGATGGGTACCACTCATCAGATATTCTACCGTCAGTCAGCAATACTTTTCATTGCGTTCCGGTTCGAAGGTTGAGTGATCCAGTGTAACTACAGGCACAAGGGCCATAACATCTTCGTTCCCATATTATCCCATACTAGTGTCGTCTTTAATCAACATATCGTTAGTTGAAATTCACCCATTTTTTGGCGAGAAATTCGACATTTCTCATTTTACACTTCGATGACACATTATATCTTTTTTATAACTTAATATATAAGTTTTATTATATACTACTAAAATATATGACGACACATCTCGGTGCTTAAGTGTTAATACATTATTAATTATTTAAATATAGCAAATGGTTTGAATTTGCAAATTGCTATTTAATGCAAAGATGAGCCGTTGAGACCCGAAGGTCAAGGATTATTAAAATTTAACTTAAATATACAGTTTTCTGCTTAATTTATGGATTTTGTGATGAATGGAATTTTTATGAAGATTTTTCTCGTAGTTGATTGAGGATTTCTCGCCTTATCACAAACATGTCTAGAAAAACGAATATAATGACGTCACTGAACCGAAATTACTTAAAGATGTCCTCACGACCAATTTTGGCACAGCGGCCAATCTGAAGAAAGGTTAGCCAATAGCGCAAGACATATTGTAGTGCACAAGCGCGCAAACACAGATGCACTCTCCATTCCATCTCTATCATAATCCAGAACACGACCGGAAAGAGTTCAGGCGCAGGACCAACGGTTTTACGGTGATTTCCAAGGCATAGAGGTTTTTCCGAGGAAAACACAATAATATTTTTTTATTAAGGGGCTTAAGCCAGGGCAGTCGGATCTTCAGATCTTTCTCGGGACCTCTATCTAGCCACTGGACGAATGAGGCTTTCAAAGTCACGATTAGTTTGTTAATTGCTTAATTATATCTTATCTTTCTTTTTAGATTAAATGAACAATTCTTGTATAAATATATATATATATAAATTTATCTCGGAAACCTTTGGATTTTTTTCTTGTATTTAGGTAATTCCTTAAAACCCTATTTAAAAAAAAGAACATTTTATTTATAATTAATTAAAGTGATTATTATATAATCCGGTCCGGTAAAATTTATGATTTACCAAAATTTACATAAACTTGTTTGTATCATAGTTTGTTTTTATTTAAATTTGCTTTTTTAATTGATTTGGATTTAAACCTAAAATTAATTTTCACATCTTTGACTTAAACTGTAACTAATTTTCATACAGTTTTAAGTTTTATATTGTGAACTAAAATTCACCACATTTCATCCACGTATAATTGACACAAGCAAACACATGTAAAAATATATTTTAAGCAGACTAAGGTAGCAAATAAATACAAGAATTCAATATACATTTCATATTTATCTGAGTCATTTTATCAATGCTGTCTGAGACGTGTGTCTATATACAAATTGCAATTAACAACGTGAAGGTAACAGAAACTAATATCTTGTTTTACGTTTTTAGAATTAACAATGAGAATGAAAATTACTGGTACTGCTCATCTGGGTAGGTACCGCCCACTCATCAGATATTCTACCAGTGTAATTACAGGCACAAGGGACTTAACATCTTAGTTCCCAAAGTAGGTGACGCATTGGCGATGTAAGCGATGATTAACATTTCTTACAATGCCAATGACTATGGGCGGTGTTAACCATTTACCATAAGGTGGCCCATATGCTCGTCCGCCTATTCCATAAAATATACATATATACTGAGCTTTTCTCAAATAATAAATATGAAACTCACCCGGTCGTGAAATGTATGATATGCGACATTGATTATAATAATTATAGCATTCAAAGAATTGATGACATTAAAATGGAGTATCACCGTAAGTCGATTGTCAACAATTCACGAGTAAGATACGAAGTGAGTTACGGGTCTATTTGAAATATCTTTCAATGGAGTGTCTTAGGTTACGTATCACCCACTCATCACATACTCTACTGCAGAACAGCAATACTTTATTTTGTTATGTTCCGGTTTGAAGGTTGAGTGAGCCTGTGCGAGTACTGACACAAGGGACATAACATCTTAGTTCCCAAGGTTTGTGGCGCATTGACGATGTACGGAATGGCTAATATTTCTCACAGCGCCAATGTCATGTGGCCATTTAAAAGATGGCTCACATGCCCGTCCGCCTGACTATTTTATATAAAAAGCCTAAAATATAAACTTATGCAGAGTTTAAGTACAGCACTACTAAAAATATTGAGAAAAGTAATATATTTAAAATTTTTGCATTTAAGAAAATTACGTTTGCCCGGCACGTTATCTCAATATTTATGGACCCATCCAACATACACAACAATAATACTGTATTTTTCCCGTTTGTAGTGCCAAGTGCAGTTAGACGACGCCAATACAAAGTCCGTCCGTCCCGTCTTAAGTCCCGTGCACACGTTAGTCCTTGCCTCCGCATTTAAGCAAAATTGTTAATCTTTTATAAGTTTTACATGGGTAAATCGAGTTCAAAGATAAATAATAAATAAATAATATCCTGGGACATTATTCACACACGGCCATCTGATTCCAAATTAAGCAGAGCTTGTACTATGGAAACCAGACAACTGATATACTACATATACTATTATTCTTTAGTAAATACAAACTTATATAGATAATTACACCCAGACTCAGGACAAACAGACATGTTCATGCACACAAATGTCTATCCTGGATGGGAACCCAAATACCACCCACCCTTCGGCGTGAAAGGCAAGTATCGACCAACCACGTTAATCGGCTCGTCTATATAATATAAACCTCTATATATAATAGAAGTAAAGTATTGTATGTATAACTAAAAATTATATTTTTATAATTGAAAAAATCACGAAATGTTCTATCTTCACATAAGTGTACGACCCTTTCGCTTTATTGAATATCGATAGAAAGCTTTTGGCGCTTACTACAATTTGTTTCCGCGAAAATCAAATCTGCCCATGTCACCCATCCTTAAAACAAATATTTGTTTCTTAAGTAAATTACTGCGGCGCTGTTGAGACGAAACGTCGACGCGAAGACACTGCTTTGTATTAATGATATCAGAATATATTTAATAATTCCCCAGAATATTCGCAATTCTGCCGGTCGTTGTAGATAGAAGAACTTGGAAACGAGATCGCGTATCGAGAGGGAAGCCTTAAGGAACGCGAGAGTGAAATCTAATAATTGCAACGCTTATGACATCATACACATACATACAGCCCAATAGTAAGTCTATTGCTGTGTTCCTATTTACGGTTAATAAACCATATTTTTTTTGCTGCGAGGGATATAACATCTTTGATCCTACGGTTGTACGGCATGCACGCATAAACCACTTATACGCTTCTGTGTCTGTATAAAGCCTATTCCTGCTAGAAATAAATTAAAAAAAAAACAAATTACTACGAAGAATGACAGCTCCTTCCGCTAACTAAAAAAAATTAACCAGTTCTCCTACCACCAGTGCAATAAAACGGAGATATTAATGTATACAAATATAAATTCACTAAAAAAATTGTTAACTAAATAACGTATCTGTTGATTTATTTCATCTGTAAAAGTAAAGTAAGATTTCCTTGTAAGATAATAAACACATTATCTATAAAAACATTTGGCACTCGCAAAGCAGACATTTAAATGACGACTCATAACCATTTAAGGAAATTAAAAATAATTTATTAAATTTAATAAATAATTCGTGTTTAAATGACGTCTACTTTAAAATAATGTAAAAATCTAAAGTCAGATGAGTTTTATGTGATTTTTCATATTATGTTAATTGTTAATAATACTTTTCCGGCCAAAACGAGAAGAATGTTTGAAGGATAAAACATAAAAAATGTAATGCATCATCTCACTCTTATTATAATAACTAAATAACTATAAGTTTGTGCCGTCAGCACATCGCCTTTTTCGTTGTGCTCCATATTTGGCATGATGACGAAATCATAAGAATTTCTTATTACATTATTAAAATGTATTGATCAGTCAGTACAGGGTAATATATGAAGTACAACTAAAAAGGCGATGTGCTGACGGCACAAGTTTTATGTTTTCATAAAATTTTGATAACTTCGATTAATTTAGTCGTTGATTTGACATCGGGTTCGGTTTTACATGTGTAAGTATCTATTGAGCGATTCTTCGAGACGAGTAGGTCTCGGGATGAACATTGAAAAGACCAAAATTATGGCAAACAATCATGTATCCCCGGGACCAGTGGTCGTAAATGGCTCTCCACTTGAAGTTGTGCAGGAATATATCTACCTGGGCCAAACTATACAACTTGGCCGGCACAACTTTGAGAAGGAGGCTAAAAGAAGAATACGTTTGGGCTGGGCGGCATTCGGGAAGTTGCGTCATATTTTTGAATCGTCGATCCCACAGTCGCTTAAGACCAGGGTCTTTAATCAGTGCGTCCTACCTGTAATGACTTACGGTGCCGAAACGTGGACACTCACCGTAGGACTGGTCCACAAATTTAAGGTCGCTCAGCGAGCGATGGAACGCGCGATGCTTGGGGTTTCTCTGGGCGATAGAATCCGAAATGAGGACATTCGCCAGAGAACTAAAGTCACCGACATCGCGCGGAGAATTAACTCGCTGAAGTGGAAGTGGGCTGGTCATGTCTCCAGACGCATTGATGGCCGATGGAGCCGACACGTGTTAGAGTGGAGACCACGCTTAGGCAAACGTAGTGTAGGGCGCCCTGTGACAAGATGGACCGACGATTTAAAAAAGGTGGCAGGCACGGGATGGATGCGGACTGCCCAAGATCGGGATGGTTGGCGTTCTATGGGGGAGGCTTTCGTCCAGCAGTGGACGGCAAAAGGCTGAATAATAATTATAATAATAATAAGTATCTATTAATTAAGTGTTCACTTATTTCCGATTAAGCAATCCTAAGTTTGTTATTGCTTAATATTAAAAATAATTTTACATCCTTACTAATGCGAAAGTTAGTTTGTATGTTTGTTGCGCTATCACGTATTAACTACTTAACTGGTCATTATGAAATTTTGCAATTATATTCCGAAATTAATTAGTTAGACATTTATTGTGACATTTGACATTAACTTTATTGTGTAAGCAATTGTCACATGCATCTCCCGCGTCACGTGTTGCGCGTTGATAGCGATGTTCGAGAAAACTTCACGCACGTACCTTTTTATGCAATGGAAACCTTCTAAACGGTACCCGAGCCATTGGAGGGGAGACCGGGTTATGTTACTCATATAGTAAGAGTTATGGGATTCTTACCCACTAAAACCACTGAGGTGGTTGCCTTCGACAAGTACCGGAAAGACTGCAGAATCGTCGCGATATAAAGCTTTCGCAGCTCCTCCCGTGCTGTGCTGTTCCGTTCGTGGATCTCTCCCTCCCGTACTCCTCACTAGCGTGTACAATAACGTGAGGCCATCCTAGCTGCTATCCTTCTCACGCCCGTCTGAAACAGTACATGCGAGGCCTCAACCTTACGTGTCCTCGACCCCAGGGATCACGCCCTATTTTAGGCCAATTTTAAGCCCCGGGCATCGGAACTGTTCAAGCACGTGTCAACACGAACTCGGCGAAGTTGCAAATTAATCAGATGTACGATATGCTAAAGTCATAAAAAAGTTCAAAAATAAGCACATATAATTATTATAAATAAAATATGAAAATAAAGACGATTTTACCAAAAAGTTTTAAAACCAGCTTTCATAATATGCGACAAAATAAATGACTACTTCATTTATTGTGTCTATCTAATATAATATTATTTTTCACCTCCTCTAAAATATTTAATAAAAAATCTATCACGTTAGTTAAAGTATTATTACACTTGATATGACTTATCAGGCCTCGGGCGAAATCAATATAATGGAACAAAAAACACTTGCCTAGACTAGACTCGTAAATTATATATTTTTTTTAATTTTTGACGTGATCATGTTAATCTATATCACAGGCAAAAAGCACAGTTTTGTGCCGCCATGATTTTTAACTAGATTAAATAAAAAAATCTATATATAAAATTATGGTTGGGCTTTAATAAATAATTTATTTGACAAATATTTTTTAAGCAATTTTTTATTTATCATTAATTTCCTCATACGTATTTTTGGTGTCATACAAGATACATGGAGGTAAGCGCTGTTAAATTTACAAAATAATTATATATTATGTCAACTTTGATGGATTAAATATCCTAAAATATAATATATATTTGGGTTTTAGTGACGATCACACCTTATCTATTTTGCCTGAAATCGCGAAGAAGTTGTATATATATCTCGGGTAATCCCAAATACAATCTGTAACAGATGACGAGAAACATTTTTTTTTCTTTTTTTCTTTATAAAAAGTATAAAACAAACTACGAAGAATTCTTTGTCTATGTTATAAAGCACGTAAACTACACTTATAATACTTATAGATATAGTTATAACTAAATCGGTTCAACTTTCAAGTCGTTAGCCTCTACTGACTACGTGCTTAGACACAGGTAACCATTATGTCTCAAGATCGAATTACCCGCGAAATAGAATGATATTTTTATTTTATTTATTGATTTACAAATACAATTCAAGAGTGTGTAATGATATAAAAATACAATAACTAAAGTAGTTATTAAATTCTGAATTTATTTATATATTTGGAACAACAAACGTTGTTCATAACATACTATATACAACACGTGCTTTACATTTACTTAAACTAAATATGTTGGCGATCCTTTGCATGAATGCACCATGCTCACCACTAATAGGGACATATGGCGAAGGCTCGTGAGGCGAAAAACATCTGCGCCGAACAATTCGTAATACTTCATGGCGACCACGAATGCTCTGACAAGAGTGTCACGACGAAGAAAATAAAAAGTAAACACTAATTAAGTTTTTAAAGTAAAAAATATATAATAATTTTTCATAAACGAATAGAACCTGGCATAACCAATGTCCAGTAGTACATACGAGCGTATAAGTGATATTGTATTCTTAATAATTTATATAAATTAATCTAATCATAATAATATATATGAGTTTCAATAGAAAATTAAATTGAAAATTCAACATGAGACCATCTGTGGTAGATTTTTGTCAAGCAATAAGTACATGCAACGCTAGCAGCGTATTTAATTTTGAAAAAAACTTTGATTTCTACTTCACAAGCGCCTTAATAGTGTATTTACACGAAGCCAAAAGCCGAACCAATCCACGAAGCCAATCCACAACATTAGATTGTTCTCAAGCCATTAATCAGCCCAACCCATTAAAATAGAACGATTTCTAGCACAGAAAGGAAAATAGCCTCGCTTATAAGCATACGTGTAACTTACATTGCATTTTCATTTGACTGACAAAGACTGACTTCAATCAATTAAAATATATACAAATAAGAAAACCATAATTAAGTCTACTTTCAACGAAGTAATAAAATTAGTTCTAAAATAAAATTCATGCTTGAGTTTTGATCTGTACCTAAAACTAGTTTTGGATGATTAGAGTTTAAATGCTACTTAAGTCACTTCACGTATCTCTAAACGACTAAGTATTTAAAGCCTAGAAGTTATCAACCGGTGAGCTGATATCGATATGAAGATTAGGATTTACGGAATTAACACTATAGTAGTAGTAGTATTCTTTGTAGTTCTTAGAAAAATTAATCACGTATGGCTCAAGTTTTGCTAAAGGGTGGTAAGGCTGGTGGTAGGGCTTTGTGCAAGCTCGTCTGGGTAGGTACCACCCACTCATCAGATATTCTACCGCAAAACAGCAATACTTGGTATTGTTGTGTTTCGGTTTGAAGGGTGAGTGAGCCAGTGTAATTACAGGCACAAGGGACATAAAATCTTAGGTCCCAAGGTTGATGGCGCATTGACGATGTAAGCGATGGTTAACATTTCTTACAGTGCCAATGACTAAGGGCGTTAGGTGACTACTTACCATCAGGTGGCCCATATGCTCGTCCGCCTTCCTGTTCTATAAAAAAAGGGAAAATTATTTATAAAGTATTTTCAAGTTGACAGTTATGTATATAATGATATTTGTTAAAATTTTTCAAACATTCCATCATTGTATATATTTACTTATTTACCGGTTATTGTAATACATACGTGACTAAGTAAACGTGTATAGGGTATCGTTTTAAATGTACAGTCAGCATCAAAAAACAGGTTATACATATAACACCAGTAGAAGCAATAAGACGAAGATATATATATATATATTTTCGCCTAGTGAATCGGAAATGCGATTCAAAGGGGAAATGCTGCTAGCATTCTTGCCACCGTTCCACGCGTTTATGATTTGTACAGGAGATATTTTTAATTTTTATTTATATATATTTATGATTTTAATACATTAACATACAACATGCGAATATATCAATGATATAATAATATTTAATAGATACACATAGAAAATAATATAATTATTGTTTTTTTTTCGGACTTCGGCGAAGGTCGGCGATGTCATCTGAATTCATCAGGAATTAGTGGTTGTACTTGAAGAACGCGTACCAAATAATATATAATATACTTTTTTCCGTATTAATGCACACAAATTAAATACGAACTTTCTGTACAACTATCTCTGTTAATGCAAACAAACATGATAGAATAACAGAAGATGAAAAATATCAACGAGAGCGTTTGTGTCACATTCTGATGATCAGCATTAAAAAATTACAAATTCTTAATTTTCATTCACTTCAGAACTGTGACGCGAGCAATTGGTAAGATACGGGAACCCCAAAACGATGTCCATGTTCGTGCCATGTGTGTTTATAAATCATCTCGTGCACGGCGGTAAAAAAAAGGACCGCGAGGTAATTTTAATTTCTGGTGTAAAAGAGTGTGATGCATTAAATCGGTGTGGTTATATAAGATTCTAACCCTGTCGTCAAAAGAAAAGGAGCCCTTCGGATGTTGCATTTAACTTTCTTACATATTTCCTTAAAATAAAACTAATTCTTTATTATACACATTTAAATTACAAAGTCATATAATTTTGATGTTCATTGTACGTATCATAACGACCTATGTAAAATGAATCTGACACATTTTTTAATTAATTATACACTCGTATAGTTTTATTGCCATGGCATTTTAACAAGATTATATTTTAAGAAGTGTTGTCGGTGTGATTTTGACGCAACACTGCTAAAAAAAACGTTGGCGGGGAAAAAAGGCATTGGAGATGATTCGCGGGGAACTTTTGATACGCTCGATTCGATGGTAGTGTGATCAGATGTTACAGAAAATAACTTGATATTTAAGAGTCTCTTTTTCTGCGCGGTTTTGAAAAGGAAAACTGCAGTAAAAGCCAAATATATATTTGTCCTAACCGATTTAGACCAGAGATTGAGATAAGGCTGCTAATAAGATAACAACTATATTAAAGAGAGAGTAGGTACCTACAAATTTATGTCACCACCGCACATAGATGTTGACTATGTAAGATCATTCCTTACCATTTCCTTCCATAGCAAATGCGCCACCAACTTTAGGAACTAAGATTATATATCTCTTTTGCACATAATAATCTTTCATTCAACTTTCAAAAGCGGAACCCAACAATATTAAGTATTGCTGTTTGGTGGTCGAATGATGAATGGGTGGTACCCACCGGGGTGTACAACCACAAAGAAAAGCATCCTTCGTCATCACCATCGTCATGAAAAAGCAAATATTTTGAGTGGATAGGTCGAATCATACAAAAGTTATAAAACTACTAACAAACAACAAGGATGCCGTTGCTTTAATCAGGGAGATTGGCTATCGCCTTAAAGAGAGGGGATTTGACAGTCGCTCCGGGTCCTACCTGGCGCAGAGGTTGTCCATTGCCGTACAGTGTGGAAATGCAGCCTGCATTATGGACAGCTTTGCGCCGGGTGGGAACCAGGAGAGACTATTTTAAATTTGACTTTGTATAACAATTATATATTATATTCATTTCTAATTTAAAAAATAATAATTTAAATGTTTATATTAGAGAAATGTATAATGTATCCAAATAATTAAAATGTATTTTGTGTTTAAAATGTAATAAAAATTTTGTCTATTAAACAATACAAACAACAATGATATACATATTTATATAAAATATACGTTTGAATAAATAACAAGAAAATAGTTACTCGTTCTTGAAATTAAATTTCAATTAAAAAGAGGTCAATAATTTTGCAATTTGATACTTATCTTGATACAATAATTCATGCTAAGCTAACATTAGTAATGTAGAAACAATGCAACACTGTTTATGTCGGATAGGAAACAAAAAGATCTCACGTGATCATAAGTGACGATTTAATTGAAGACGGTAAGCAGGCTAGGCCCAGTGGTAAGACCGCGTGAATCTTAACCGACGATTGTGGGTTCAAACCCGGGCAAGCACCACTGAATTTTCATGTGCTTAATTTGTGATTATAATTCATGTTGTGCTTTACGGTGAAGGAAAACATCGTGAGAAAAACCTGCATGTGTCTAATTTCACTGAAATTCTGACACATGTGTATTCCACCAACCCGCATTGGAGCAGCGTGGTGGAATAAGCTCCAAACCTTCTCCTCAAAAAGAGGAGAGGAGGCTTTTAGCCCAGCAGTGGGACATTCACAGGCTGTTACGGAAGCAGGCTAGGCCTAGAATGTAACTCTCGAAAATATCTCATATTGACATTTTGAAGCTGGGCACGACCTTTATGCTGCAATGGTTCAAAATAACTAAGAACGCGGACCAAAGCGCTTAAACGCCTATTGAGGCTATTAATGTCTGACTGCAGCGTAAAACTCCGATCGATGTTTAAACGCTACATATTTCACTAGCGAACGACGCCTCGATCACAACAATTATTATTAGTCGATAAACAGTGCTTGAGTGGAGTATTTTTTTTATTTTGCAATTTTGTACTAGTATTAGACACGTCGTTTACGCTGCATACTTCGAAATAACTAGGGACGCAACCCATAGCGTTTAAGCGGCATCTACGTCATCAAAATTCCGGAAACGACGTTTTAATGAGACCACAATGGGAAATTTCTATAGTAAGCTTCGTGACGCAGCGTACGGTGTGACGCTGTAAGCAGCCGATGGCGTTAATAGGACTCAATAACCTAGATTGACATTTAAAAAAATAAATAATAAACTACAAAATATCATCGCTATAATTTATTGATTAAAATGTATCAACTTATTGACGATGTCCATATTTTACGGGCGGAAGTTCGAGCATACAATTTAAAAATTTCACTTCGACTAGTGGAATTTTATATAAATTATAATAATGAGATACAAATAATTAACATAATAAGTTTAAACTGCTTATAAATTGCATTGTTACCTTATTTTACGAGCGAAACTTGTTGCGATAAACATCACGAAGGCTATTCATTCACTGGATAAACAAAATAGCATATGTTTGCTGTGATATGATTATGATAGTGTATTTGCGTCCTCTTGACTGATTTTGACCGCATCTGCCATTCTCAAAAGACCAGCAATCTGGAAAACATTTTATAGTTCACATTACTTGGCGGTACGGCTTCGTGCAATTTCGTCACTTAACCTACCGCCAAACAGCAATTGCAGATAACCATATGCCTGTCTAAAATTGAAAATTGACAAGTATGTGCGCAAACACAAGCGCTCTGTCCATTCTCTCACTGTCATAATCCGTATCCAGTTTACGTACATTTCAAGGCATGGGAGTCAGTGAGCACACTTGCAAATTACAGACTACGAGCTGCTTCTGAAACTGATTATGTTATTTGTTTGTTACGTTTTAACTACTCAACCGATCATTATGAAATTTTACATACACAATGGCAGGAGTACACAAAAGGACATAGGGTAACTTACACCTAGCCTCCCTCTACTTAATCCCCCTCTAACACGCAGGTGAGAACATCTGCGTACTTCCGTGAATGTTCCAGGCCCAAAAAAACAAGATATTTTCTTTATATGTTTGTCCTTTAATGTTCTATATACACCGTTAATGTTACAAGTAGGATTACTTGTTCGAAGGCGGCAGTAATGTAATAATTACCACTTATCTAAGTATTGACACGAGGCAAATTAATTGCACTCAGCGAATTAATAGAAACCTTCAATAGGTAATTACAAAAAGAGATCATACAAGGAATTAACTGTGATTTTGCAGAAATATCAGCAACTTCGTAATAATTTCTTAGTACAAATCTAAGTGCATACATGCGCGAACTAAGTTGGCCGGTGTGAAGTTCGTCTCCCGTGCGCATTAAATACAATCCGTACTTCCTTACTATAATGATATAAATGTGGAAGTGGGTTTGTTTGTTACGCTTTCACGACTTAACTACTAAACTGACCATCATGAAATTTTGCATACACGTTGTCAAGGATAACGAAAAGGACAAAGAGTACTTAACACATTTCTTCTCCCCCTCACGAAGGCGAAATCATAAGGAAAATTAACAACTGGGAATTGATGTGTTGCCACCATCTAGTGGCGCCTGACGCCAACATAGATAGTACAACCTAAGCACCTAGCACTTGGAAGTTAAGTGTTCACCTTCCTGGTTGACACATAGACACTGGCAATTAGTTTAAACCAGTTTTTATACCATCAACATGCCGAAAACCATGGGGTCCGAGATGTCATATCCCTTGTACTGTCTCAGTGGCTCACCCTTCAAACATGAGCACTGCAGTACAAGGTACGAGTACTACGGTTTGGTGCCAACGTAATTGGTGAGTGTCAGTCGGACACCTCGATACATATTCTTTTTTTGTTTCAGCCTTTTGCCGTCCACTGCTGCAGGAAAGCCTCCTCCATAGAACGCCAACCATCCCGATCTTCCGCAGTCCGCATCATCCCGTAATCCATTTATTAAATGCATGTAATTGTACATGTCACTTTAATATTTGAGAACCCCTAATCTAGTGGTAGAGTATAATATTATTTTTGCCCCTCGGATTGCTTCTACTAAAGGCCGGTGCCTTGTAGGCCTAGGAATAAATCCGGGACTCCGGGAATCCGGGACCGGTACATAAAAGCAAGGCATATATAATTTCACTTTGAACCTTATTGTAATCCATAAGTCATTGTGACTTCACGAACGAGATTAATTATAATTGAAAATATATATAAATATATTATATGCACCCGTATAAACAAATGCATCAAGAGTCCTTTATATTGTGTATATATATTCATAAAGTATTATTATTATACATAATATAAATTGATAACTGTTTCTTAATAAAAAAAATGCATACTAATGGAAATATTATTATACACGTGATGTATTATACGCGTTATTAATATGTATGTATGTATGTTTATAAAATCCTTACTCTTGATTGCATATAAATCAATATTATATAATCAAAAATTAACCAGACCTGACCAATCATTCTCTGACCTCTGAAACTCGTCAAGGACGAAATTAAGGTCTTATTTTATTCTAGTTAATTACCTAACAAGGCATTTTAAATATTAACTGTTGTAACTATCTAGACAACCTACAATTAGTGATAGTAGATTAATTTTATTTTGTTTTCTCATACAGTAACAGCCTGTTAATGTTCCACTGCTGGGCTAAGGCCTCCTCTCCCTTTTGAGGAGAAGGTTTTGGAGCTTATTTCACCACGCTGCTCCAATGCGGGTTGGTAGAATACACATGTGGCAGAATTGCAATGAAATTAGACACGCAGGTTTCACGATGTTTTCCTTCACCGTCAAGCATGAGATGAATTATAATCACAATTTAGCACATGAAAATTCAGTGGTGCTTGCCCGGGTATGAACCCACGTTCATCAGTTAAGATTCAAGCATTCTAACCACTAGGCGATCTCTGCGTTTCGGTGTTTTCTCATATTTAATTAATTTTATGATAGTTTATTAATCAGTATATCGTAATATTTTTCTTTATTTGTTTTTTAATATTTTTAGGATAGCAACACGGTTTTACCTAAAAAAGGCCGGAAAAAATATAAGAGTTGCCACCATGGAGGACTGTAATAAAACGCTGCCGAGTTGAATGATTGATTTTATTTAATATAATCAGTATCAACCACGCTACACATCTACCATAATACTGGTATAACGAAAGCGAGTTTATTTATTTGTGCGTTTGTTATCTGTGTATATGTTTTCTATGAGACATAATATGCCCTCCATAACACGTCCGAATCCACTGACGAAAACTAGTTATAAATAATATTAATACTACATACAGACTGAATGCCACCAAAACAGCTTTTGTTAAATTCTAATATTAATTGAGTGGTATTCCTTGCCCGTCTCCTTAACATACTGCTCGTGTTTAATTAACCTTTTTTATTTTATTTATTGTGTCGGGTGTTATTTTAATGACTGCATTCAATCGTTCATAATTGAATAAATCCCTTCCTTGTATTTTAATAACACGCTGTCACTGCCTGATGACGTCACTATTCATGATCTAGTTATAAAATTACCCATACTTTTGTAATAAAAAGTGAAACTAAATATGAAGGTTTCCTTCAAAATAATTTTATTTTAATTTATTTCACAGGTGGTAGGGCTTTTTGCTAGCTCGTCTGGGTAGGTACGACCCACTTATCAAATATTCTACTGCAAAACAGCAGTACTTAGCAGCCACAGTATACATTGAATTTAACAAAATTTCTTTCAAAACTCAACAAATATTTCTGATATATATTTCTATATTCTGATATATATATTTCTTAATAAATGGTTAAAAAATATATATATAAAAATATACTGCAACTTCAAGCATATATTCAAGACATTGATAAAGGTATGACGATAGCTTTACTGACAATTTCACAATATAATAACGTTCTCGTTTCGCTCGTCAATAAAACCATTTATTGAATTACTATGTAAAAAAGTCGCGTTCAATTTTGGCTAGCATATCATATAACATTATATCCCACTTTTTTTATTGTATATAAACACAATATTATACTTTTTATATTGTGTTCCGGTATGTTGGGTCGAATTATTATCAAATAAGACTGCCTCGTTGTTCTAGTGGTTAGATGTAAGGAATAGAGAGCACCTGTCCTGCGCAGTTGGCTAATCACTCTTGAGATTGGCCGCCGAAATCGGTCCGGAGGACATTATTTTATTTATTAAATAAGACTACGTACACACCGAACGCCAGCTGCCTATTATAGTCCAGTAAAATCCACGCTGGGGATGCAGAATCGAGTTTTTAAGTTATAAGCGGAAAACGAACGAGAAAACTGGCAACAAATTCTACTAACTTATGACGGTTACGATATTATTCCGATTATATTCCTCCAATAATAATCCTCGGCTGAACCGTAACTGGATCGTTGCGTTAGTGTAACAGAATAACGGTTCAACAGCAATGATTGATTTTCGATTCGATTGCGATAAAGTGACACATTTTTTAGTAGAATTGGCTCCCTGGGTGTTCCACAAAAATAGGAACATTTGGCTTTTGGCGCTTTAAGAAATATCAAACATTCCACCATGCGCCACCAAACCTGAGAACTAATATGTCACGTTCCTGTGCCTTTCGTTAAACTGCCTCACTCACACTTCAAACCGAAACACCAAAAAAAGTATTGCTGTTTGGGGGTAGAATATCTGATGAGTGGGTGTTGCCTCAAAGCACAAAGCCCTACCAAATCAAGTTTTTATAAATATATTGTCATCTTACATTACTGGAAATTGCTTGTGTCGTTCAAGGGAATAATCTATTTAGACTTTAAATATAGACTGTGGAAAATTACTTATAATGTGCTTATAATGTTAAATGTACTTATAATATACTTACTAATAATGTGCGTAATTACTTCTTAAAGTTAAATTTTTAATGGCTTAAGCCATGGAACACTGATCATTATATATGTATTTATCTACATTGTATACAGCCTTTTAACTATAAAAAAGTATCCTATCGTCATAATACTTAATCGAAAAACTTAACCAGTTTCGATGTTACTATTATCCTTGGGATGGAGTAGTCTTGTAGTCAATATTAATATACCATAGTCAAGTAGGCTAATTATAAAGACTTTTTAAAAATATACAAAAGATTAATTAAAAATTATCACCGCCGTCATAACGCTATGTTATTTATAATTAGAATATGAGACAAATGATTAAAATATGTGCAGTTTGGAGTTTTGAATATAGAACCCATAACGAGTTAAAACGGTAGCAATATACTAATCACCTTAATAGACAAAGCCGCCGATATAGTAACAAAATGGATCAGTGGCTAGAAAAAGTGAATCTTAAGAATTTTTTTTTATAATTCATCTCGTGCTCGGTGCTGAAGGAAAATATCGTGAGGAAACTTACATGTGTTGGATGAAAATCTTCCACACTTATAAACATTATCATTAATATTCTAATAATAAATAACAATTGGTTTTAATATTGTGTTGGCTATATGGTAGTACTATTACTGCAGTCAAATACTTAAATTGTTCTCAAATATATTGAAATAGGCTATGTCTTATGTAGTTAAATATAACAAAGTATAGCAAATATAGTATCAAAAATATTAAAATATCAGATACAATGTGATTTCAGCTTGAACAAATATCGAAAACATGACACGCCCTTAAATTACTTATTTCGTCATATATCCATTACGCGTTTATTTTTAAAGGAAGAGTTATTGAGAAGTAAATAAATACTTCCGAGTTATACATAAAGATTGCTTTCTACACATAGCTATAATCATATGACAATATTGATTGTTCATTTGTGCCTTTAATATTTACTGATTATTTATCATTGCAAACTGTAATACGTAACTTTATTTTAAAGTAATTCACATTTTGATTTTTGGTTTATATGTAATCAATTCATTCCGAATGATTATTACATATCATT
Organism: Nymphalis urticae; assembly: GCA_905147175.2. Lineage (NCBI taxonomy): Eukaryota > Metazoa > Arthropoda > Insecta > Lepidoptera > Nymphalidae > Nymphalis > Nymphalis urticae. Next base: position 12,414,197 of record LR989995.1, on the reverse strand, counting down.
AAAAAAAAATGGCTATTTTATGACCATAAAACACAAACCTCCTTAAATATATCTTTTTGAATACTACAAATAATAAAAAATAAAAATCCCATTAATGGCTCATTGGGCATCAACCAAGTGACCTAAAATATAATTTTAACAATTCTAATCGTTATGAGCTGAGTTAACCAAGTGAATAGAACTGACTATCTTACATGAAGGTAAGGAAAACATCGTAAGAAAACCTGCATGTTTCAGATGAAATTCTGCGACATGTGTATCCCCAAACTTCCAAGCCTTCAAGCCTCAAGGGCGAGCAGTCAGAGTTTTGCCTCGCAGTTGGACATTTATTGACTGGTTTTGCTTTCATTTTTTTAAATCTTAATTTTAACATCATATCGTCTAGCCTAGCATAGCTGCATATGTATCACTCATCAGGAAGTAAATAAAGGATGATAATAACTTGACACTTATCGATTTTTAATTTAACGATATAATTGAAAATTGTACATAAAACTGAAGCAGATCGCCTTCTGGGGTCGTTAAATTTAATCCTTGTCAAATTACAAGACGGTGTATTGTCTTATTGCTTAAAAGTCAGAGGTCAATAATCTCCGTAACAGCCTGTAAATGTCCCACTGCTGGGCTAAGGCCTCTTCTCCTTTTTTCAGGAGAAGGCTTTGGAGCTTATTCCACCACGCTGCTCCAATGCGGATTGGTGGAATACACATGTGGCAGAATTTCAGTGAAATTAGACACATGCTGGTTTCCTCACTATGTTTTCCTTCACCGTAAAGCACGAGATGAATTATAATCATAAATTAAGCACATGAAAATTCAGTGGTGCTTGCCCGGGTTTGAACCCACGATCATCGGTTAAGATTCACGCGGTCTTACCACTGGGCCATCTCGGCTTGGCTAGGTCAATAATCTCGTAACTACTTAATTTTATATACTAACTCGTTTATCTAAAGGCAAGCGTGTACGGGTGCAACTATAATATTCGAATCCCATTGTTTTTTTTTAATTAGGTAAACGGACTAGTAAACAGGACAGATGATGTTAATTGATCACCACCGCCCATAGATATTGGCGATGTAAGAAATATTAACCATTCCTCACATCGCCAATACGCCACCAACCTTGGGAGCAAAGATCTTATGTCCCTTGCGCGTGTTGTTACACTGCCTCCGTGCCTCTGTTACATTCATCCAAACCGAAACTAAATAAACAGCAACCTGTTTATCGGTCGAATATCTGATGAGTGGGTAGCTACCCAGGCGGGCGAGCCAGAATATAATAGTAAATATTTTTTCTAGATAATTCTTAGCGTTAGAGTCGTCAAAATATTAAAAGATAATAATTAATGAAACAAATATGTCTCTTAAAACGAAGGTGTTAGCACAAATTAGCGACTTTTTTGCTCGCGTGTTTTAACTTGTTTTTTTCTAAAACCTTTTAATTTGCGCCTTGTTGTGTTTTAAAATGAGTCGTGACGGTCATAAAGCGATATTATTCGTTGTGTTAAATATAATTAATGTAAATATACTAATAGATAATTCAACAAAGGTGTGTTTGTATTTTACCGCTAATATAAAATACTATTACGATAGACACGTATTTTAGTTCGATTTTCTAAAATTTCTCCGGAGGCCTTAGACCAGTTTTTGCATGATGAAGTTTTATTTTGTTATTTATAAAATACAAATTTACTTGGGCTTTTTTTTCTTATTTATATGTCGTGGAAAGCGATATCGTTTATTATTAAGTTTGCTGATTTATGTATCATAGTACCAGAGAAGGCAAATAAGCAATTCATCCGATTGTGATGAAACTTTGGTGGGTTATTCCGGGTGCTCTTGTAAAGGTTACTGACCCTGAAAAAAACAATAATTTTTTAATTTGTATATTTGTCTTTCAATATAAACCTTTTATTTCGACCCTTATTATATATTCTGTTCAGACGGATGACATACTAGAGTATTAAACACTTGAATAATACAATTAACAATTAACAATAATAAACAATAATTTAGTGAGAAAAAAGTATGTCTGTATAAGCACACACTTTTGTGCGCGTATATATCCTTCGCAGTTTCCTAGTCGCCCTTGAGATTGGCCGCCGTGTGCGAAATTGGTAAAAAGGACATCATCATAAGAGCCCAGCTCTGATTTACCAAGTATCTGGAGTGTAATGTGCAATATGGAACTTCATTCCAATTAAAATATAATGTAATAAATATGTGAAGGACTAAATAATAAATGACGTTAAGCCACGTTAAAGTTCCGCTTTGCAAAAATATTTTTGCTTTATGAGACGATGGCGTGTGACGTCACTTGACCTAGACATAAGATGACGCAGCTGGTATACATCGTGTAAAAATTCAACAAATTGTCACTTTATCGCAATCGTTTCGGAACGTAGTCGTTACCGAACCGTTTCCTATTCTACTAACACAACGATCCAGTTGCGGTTCGATCGAAGTTTGATCGAAATAGACTCAGGATTGATTGATTGATCAGAATCCTGATGATTTGTTCCCCTGAAGGACCATTTAAGTCTTGATCAGACAGCGGACGATCGGGACGGTGACGCGATGATGGCAGGATGTTGTTTTCTTTAAATTTTTTTAGTAGTCTTGATATCTTCTATATTATCTGGTATGATTGCTAACACCCCGTCGCCGTGCCGTTCCTCTCGCTGTCTGAGCTTCACCACTTGATCGGAAAATCGTACTCTTGAACGTCACATGGATTTTCAAACTACTTGCTCTCTCTTAGAACAAGTTAGGGCCTATGAGGCCAGAGAAACTTGTTCCCACGAACGGCTTAAAAATAGCTGCCCTACTAGTATTTCAGACATTCAGTAAATTATAAAACACAATAAAGATTTTATGATCTGCTAATGGTAGGTAAGAATTGCCTTTTTTGTTTTATTATTGAACATAAAATTAATTATAAAGTATACGCGCTGACGAACATATTAACTACCGACTAGGTAATTTAGAAACCCGGTATGTATGACGTACAAGACGAGTTATGCACAAAAAATAATGGCACCAGCGGCTAAAAAAACTGTCTGCCTTAGTAATTACAACTTAGAATTTGTGTTATAAAATGTATTAAAATAAGTTTTATCCTGTTGATTATGTCCTTTTGAACTATTTCGTCTAATTACGTCGGACATAATTATTATAGTGGCGGCAATTGTGTGCATCCATGTATTGGTATCATATATATCATAGTCCAATCGGAAGAAGTGCAGGCGCAGGACCAACGGTTTCAAACGCTTTCCGAGGGACGGTAGTAATATTTTAAATCGGAGCTGCTACATAAAAAATATCGACAAAATTACGTAATATTATAATAAATCTAGAGTTCAAGCCTAGGATCTCGGGGTCTGTGGTCTTATATATCATTACCACAACACCAACGAGCCAGTATCAAAAGCAGAAGATTTTGAATTGTTAATAGCGCAATGGTTTACAGGCCTCTAGCGATTTCAAAGCTTTAATCATAAAAATGATTCAAAAGAATATCAGTAATTTCTATAATACTACTCGTTACTTGAGTTAAATTGTAAACATATATATATATAAATATATTCTAGCTAGCAATTCAGCCGCTACTACGCCGGCGTCATAATCGAAAATCCAGTTAAACAGGATAAAAAGGCCAAATATGTTAATTATGTCATATATTAGCTGTGTTAAAGCTCGAAGTAACAAATATTCGCAAAATTCACAGCCGTATTTATGATGTATGTATGATTATTATTAATACAGTAATTAAAGAAAAATATATTTAATTAATTATTGTAATGCCTTATCTACTATTTTAAGTGTGTCCATTTGCTAAGATAACGATATAATTGGCATGACTTACACGTGAACACGCTCATAGGTAAATCAGCAGCAAGTAATAGAAGAAAATTACAACCCTTCTAATCTAATTAAACTATAAATAAGGTTGAAACTAAACAATTTTAATGCATACTTTGATAAAATCTATAATTTATGGAAGCTATAACTAATCACAACAATAAAGCAAGCATACCGCCATCAATGGGCTAAATGGGCTAAAACAATAATACGTACTTTTTTATAACTTTTGATAGACTCAACCGATTTTGATGAAATAAAGACTAAATGAAACCTTGAAATACTTCTAATAATAAATCAATTATTTTATTTTGTAATTTAAGGCCTTTCAAAAAATCTATCCGGACACAACAGACACACAGACAAGCAAAAATTAAAAAAAAATGTTTTGGTTTTGGTAACTCATACATAACCATATTAACTTAAAAAGAGACAGTTTTGAAATCACAGACACACTCCAATTTTATTTATTTGGATTGATGTAAGCCTATAGATATTTGTCATCTCTATCAACTTTGTCAATAGTACATAAGAGTATATGGGTTAATATCTGTATTGAACCAGTCACATGAATATATAATATAATAATTACGTTTATAGTTTTTTTTATATATATTTTTTTTTTATATTTTCCGGGAGGGCAAATGACTCTACTCCACCTGATGTTAAGTGGTAGTAGAGTCCAAACGCGAGGACGGCCAGTACAGTCGGGAAGAAGGTTCTGCACTAGCCGCCCTCGCCTTGCCTCCCGCAAGATGCCTCTTCACGCCTCGTTTGAAGGAACCCGGGTCGTAAGAGGAGGGGAATACGTGAGCTGGTAAGGAATTGGTAGGTAATTTCTTTGTGCGCGATGGAATTGATGTCACAGTTAGTCGGTGACATCGAGAGCCAGCACGCGTAGACTTGTGAAGGAAGGGGGAAGCAGGAATTAGGGAGAATAATTCCTCGGAACACTCGCCGTGATACAGTCGATAGAAAGCGCTCAGCGCTGCTATCTCTCGAAGCAATTGTAAAGGTTCGAGGGTGTTAGTGACCTTTACGTCGCCAATAATGCGATCTGCACGTCGCTGCAACCGGTCCAAGGCCTCAAGTAGGTACTTAGCGGAGCCATCCCAAAGGTGCGAGCAATATTCAACTCAAGACCGTACCTGTGTTTTGTACAGCAGGCACAGTTGTTGTGGCGTGAAAAAACGCCGCACCTTGTTCAGAACTCCGAGTTTCCGTGAAGCTGTTTTTATCACAGCCTCGATGTAATCCCTTGGACTAAGGTCGCAGCGAACGTCCATCCCCAGCATGGCGATATCCTGAAACTCAAAGGAATTTTCGAATGACGGTGTTTGTTTACCACTGATTCTGATATAATTATAACAAACGAGATTTGCAGTAAAAAAAAACCTACATAATAAATCTGAGCAAATTCTATAATAATTGTATTGCTATAATAAAATTTAAGGCGATTGCTTCAAATATAAAGCGATTTAAGAAATTTCAATTTCGAGAAAATATTTTCCGTAGTGTTTTAGTTTTAGGTCAAACAGACAAACGACGCGTTAGGGACTTTATTTTATAATATTTACTGATTAAGTTTACAAAGAAACCACAATTTATTACAATATACAATTATATACGGTAACTTTGTCGTGATTCCTAATAAATATACGCAGTTTTGAATATCCGGCTGTCCGCTATATTCAACATCCGGCTTGGGTACTACTCGCTCTTCTCCGGTAACGTTGACAAAGCCAATATACAATTTTTAAGTAGATTTATCCCCCAGCTGTGTAAGTAATCAGATGACGTAACAAATCTATCACATTCTTATGTGTCGGAAATCAAAACATCGCACACGCGACGCATATACAAGTATATTAAAAAAAGAGTAAATTTTCATAGTTTATTAGTTAAAGTGCTTCCCCAGACATTTTGTACATATATAGTCTATCATTATGTATATATATAAAGTATATCAATAATCAATATATATATATATATATATATATATATATATATATATATATATATATATTAAAATGTTATGGTACTTCTACGTTTTCTGTTCTGTGGTTTTCAGAGCTGAATTTAGTCCAAAAACATTACAGGTCAATTACTTTCAGCTAGGTATTTGTTTAATATAACACAATCTTAACTTCGTTGCTAATCAAAAGCGTAATTAACATACAAACAATCGATTATTCTTTTGAAACAATAGGTAATACAATTATTCTTGCTGAACGAATGTAGACTGCTTATTAATACTAAATATTAGGTATTCTCAATAAAAGTGATTTCGTTTAACCTCGATATGTTAATTTTGAACCAAAACTATGCTGTGGATGGAACATGCCACTTATTTGTCTGTGCCATTTTTGGAGTTTTTCGCTCCAATTATTGGAGATCGAAATATATTTTATTCGCTGGTGGCTTTATGCAAGTCAGTCTTGGTCGGTACCAACCTCATAACACTAAGTAGCGAAAAAAAAAGAAAGTGAATAAAGTGGGGCAGGGTGTGGCATTGTCATTTTCTACATTCATATGATTGAATGGAGAAAATGTCAATTCATATGATTGAATAGGTCTTTATTCAGAACAATGCGACCCGCAATGTGGGATTATTGTCTTATTGTCCATTTTATTTGTTTATAATGCAACCGTTATAAATAACAATTCAAATCTTCTTCTTCTTCTGCCTAGCGTTTTTCCCGCCAGGGTCCGCTTTCTCCTCACAACATCGAGCCAGCGCTTCTTGGGCCTGCCGCGGAATCTAGGACCTTCGATAACAAAGTCCAGGCATCGGTTCCCGACATAGTCTGGCAGTTTGCGGCTAATGTGACCAAACCAACGCCAACGGCTTTCCTGCAACTTATCCGCTACATCGCAAACGGCAAGGCTACCACGGATGTGCTCGTTACGAATACGATCTAGTCGTGTAAAGTCACACATCCACCGCAGCATCTTCATTTCAAATAAATAACAATTAAATAAGTAACAATTAATTTAAAAAAATTACAATTTAAATTAGTTGATATATATATTTATATATTTAGATAATTTTGTTTTCATGAGATTTTTTTTTTATTATAATATGTAGGCAGATTGGCCACCTGATGGTAACTGATCAACACCGCGCATAGAAATTTACTATAAGGAATATTAGTCATCCCTCACATCGGCAATGCGCCACCGACCTTGGGAACTAAGATGTTATGCTTCTTATGCCTGTTATTACACTGGCTCACTCACTCTGCAAACCAGAACACAACAATTCTAATTCATTCTATATATTAAATTACAAAAAGACGGACTTAATGCATGAAGGCATTCTTCAATTTAAAATATTAGAAATGTAAATAGTTAATTCCTATTATGTGTGTATCCAAGATTATATAAAGTTGGTCAAGGCTCAGAGATACATTCTAAATCATAATATATTATAAATTTGTATGATTGTCTGTTTGTTCTTACCAAATGCACTCAAAAACTACACATACAATTTAAATTGAATTTCTATAATTTTTCATAGTTTATGAGCTAACATAGGCTATATAGAATGTTTATATTTTAAAGATTTTTTGAGATATAGCCCATTATATCACGTAATCAGGGAAAATTGTCTGTCCGTACGTTATTGAAGCTAACACTGTCAAACTATTAAGTAACAATTGAAAATGTCTATAGAAAATTAACCGACAATATTTATCTATCTTTATAAGATAAGTGTCAATAGATACCAAGCTATTTAATGTGTTTAAAAATGGAAAGAAACTTAAGTTTAATTTTAACATTACAAATTATTAATCGTTATTAAAATAACTTAATAAATAATTAGCTTAAATGTTTAATATAGCGCACCGTGAGAAGCTCATTTTTTATATTTCCTTTTAATATAGATTTAAACAAACGCTTGTTAAAATTTCACGGGGCGTGTTATTTGATGCAATGATACAGGCGTATAGATATTGTTTGTATCTCATTGTAAAAAATAGCACGATATATAATCCTTCTTTTTTTCAAGAAAGAAATAAGTCAGGTCGGGTTGCTAGTGAAAAACATATTTAGAATACAATACACGTAAGTGTATGCATTTCGCGTAGAATATCAACGACGCAAACGTCTCATGTTTCGCAAGATGATATAAAGGTGGATGATGATTTACTTTTCAAATTGATTTGAATATAATAAAAAGATGTTCAAGTATATAATTCGATTAGTTTTCAGAAAGGTAGGGTGATTTAGTTTTCAAATTGAATAAAATATAATAGAAAATATTGAAGTATATAATTCGATTAGTTTTCAGAAAGGTAGGGCCGGTGTTAGGTATAAAAAATGCAAGCCTTTGTCTTGTCCTGTCTTGGTGTTCAAGTTTGCTTTACACCAAATATTATCAAATTCGGTTTCGCCGTGAAAACTTCAAACGCCGATAAACAGACAGAGTTACTTTTGCATTTATAATATTAGTTTAGATAAATGGTTGGTTCGTTGGTCGAGTTGGCTAGCTAATGAGGTCGTAGTGGCTCTAACATAGATATGTTTATAAAATTAAACTAAATTTATTTATCCTTAGTCAGCCTTTTAATTATTTTTATAAGTATGTAATCTAATCGTAAGCTTAACATGAATGTCGAAATCGATTTGCGTAAATTTTATACGATTCATGAAAAATGCAGATCTAAGAAATCCAAAATCCAAAAATTAATTAATGTCACTAATTAACGCGATCGTTAGTTTATCATATAGCCAAGTAGGAACCTGGCAGGGTTTTCCCGTGGGTGGTGGGTAGGGGTTTCCCTTGTACAGAAACTTCAGGCGCATTGACAATGTAAGGAGCAGTTCAGATTCATAAAGTGCTAATTTCTATGGTATAGGTGACAACTTTCGATCAATGGTCCATTTGATATGAATTCCTAAAATTAATTTAACAAAATACACAGTAACGCGTCATTATTACCTGTTCTACTCTGAAAAAAAATTGAAAAGATGTAAGTCAATTACCTAATATATCATCATGTTTAAAAATGAGAAAAAATTAATATTGTAAATTGTATTATAATTTTCTCTTTAGAACTTTTTAAAGCCCTGGCCTTTCTTACTTGTTTGCCTAGTAATATAAAAACCTTGACACATTTTAATCGATCGTAAAATTAATTCTTATAAATATAAATAATAGCCATAAATAAATAAATCTTCTTTATAAAATAATGTAGACCTCATAATAAAAAAGCTAATATTCCATCGAGGACGCGTACAAGACATACGTCACACTTCATACACATTTCTTTTTTTTTTCGTCTGCAGTAGTCAAGGTCGCGTGAACATGCACTCGGCGTTATACAAGATTATCAATATAGTCTAACTTATAAGTAATACAGCTAACACAGACACTAATACCTTGTAAAAAGGTACTAAATCGAGAAGCACTATCTCAGCGACCGCACGTTAAATTGTTTTATTCGTTTGTAAATGACAACAAACTTAGTTGGCCGCGTGCGTGCGTACATGTAGCTTGTGTTGCGAATTTTTTAAAAAAAAGTAAACGTACGCGGGAAACCTCGATTATCATGAATTTTATATCATTTGTAATTTGGACGTTAGAAAGTAATTGTTTTATAGTTTACACGGTAATGATAGTGCTTTTTGTTGCATTTACAATGTTTCACAAAAATAGATTGGAAGAATATCAAAATAGAATTGGCTCGAAAAAGAAATTTGCGAACAACAATGGCGGTAGAGGTTAGTATCTTTTTATTTGTTTCGATTGAAAATTGCTATCATTACCAACATAAATATCCTTTTCTAAGTAAAATGTTCTCTATAATGTGTCTACATAGAAGTTTGAAATAAACACACTAATAATTTAATAAACTTCATCTGAATAATACTAATATTATTACTAATATTAAACTATTATTATTATTAAATAACCGATTTGTATGTGTCTTTATATATATAGATGCGTTATGCATATATTTAGAGATTATTTTACGATTTGGTATATGACTTTCGGTCCCTTAACATATTTGCCTGAATTAAAAAAAAAACAATCAAAAAAATATTTTACGAGCTATTTTATGACTCTTACCAAAAGCTTCTTCGAATGATTATATAAATAAAAAACAGCTGCATGAAATTTACTAATATAGCATCTTTAAAAGTAATCGAGATTTTATGTACAATGTTCTTTTGAATTTATTCAATCAAAGATTCAATCAATCAATCAAAAAAATCAAAGCATTCTATATTCAAGAAACCTCTTATTATTATTTGAATCATCTTTATTAAATTATTTAATCCTTTACTTCATCATCTAAGTATATAAATTTTGTTATCAAACAATAAGCAATGTTCTTAACATGAAGTTTTTTATTTATTGCTAAAGTTAAAAAATATCCGCGGATTCTTGTTATAGAACAACAGTAAAAACAGATGATTAACTAATTTATCGGCGCAATGTTTACTCCATTCACAGATGTTTAACATTACGCCGTCTATATTCTTGTCGGAACATCCAATAAATTACAATTTGGACAAAAGGTAAATAAACGCGATATTTAAATCTGTCAAAACATCCGTTTCGTTATATTCTCATATCAGTTACTAAATATATATACACATTTTTTAAACTAAAACCTAGCCCCATTTACTTTTTTCTACATTTTATTGCATCCTTGTTCAAGGTGAAGCAGCACACCATGTTAGAGCAACTTATATTATATCAAGCTTAGATTCCATTCCATATGTACATAGACAGAATCGCACTGATTCTGTCAGAACTCACTTCATTACTCACCCGTGAAATGTTGACAACCATCAACATTATGGTGACATACTATTTTGATGCGTATATTCTTGAAATGTCATAATTGTAATGGTCAATATCGCATGTCACATTCTGACAATTTACGACTGTTTTCTGCGCTGAGTTTCGAGTTAGTTCGTACAGCTATACTGTAGTCATATCTTCGATGGATAAGCTAAATATCAGCTTGCAAATCTTCAGCGATGTATAAATAGGCCAAACTAAGCTCCAATGTTTCGAAGGTTGCTGTAAATTTGCGAGCCTATCGATAACTTCCAGATTATTCTTCAGATTGATTTGATCGCTTTGCGGTGAGGATCTACTGATATGTATTTAATATCATAATTCGTACGAAGCACTTTGTTTCTTTTTGTCTGTAGCGAGCAACTAAGATGAAGAACGCTTATGCTTATATATTTAAAGATCAGCGAATTTTGTCCTATAGATTATTCCAATGGCAAGAAATAAAGATAAGAAAACTTTCGATTTAAATATCCCATGCTATTTGCTATATTATGCACCACAAACAGTTCTTGATTAATATATCTTTTTTATAATTCAACACTATTCCACTTAACTACTTATTACATTCATTTCACTTCCCTGATAACAAATTCGTCGACATCACAAATTATAGAGCTCGATCAATATCGTCATGTCGATTCAAGGTCTGTATTGTTTATTTATTTTAACCCCTGATACCATTTGAATAATATCTAGCATTCAAAGCTAATAATTTTATTTCAATATGTAGATTTTTGAAAACTTTAATAAAAATTAAATTTTATTCAAGCTACACATTCATTAATGACCATAGATAACGTAACGATTTTTTATTTATAATTAAAAGTAATTTTCCTATTACATTCGTCTTGTAACGATATAAGTGTGAGTATGAGCAATGGACACAAAAAAATACAATGAATATTTTGAATGATTTGCCTAAAAAACTAAGAAGGTTAATCGTAAGCAAAAATGAGGAGTACCTTTTTTTTGGATAGTAACAATGATATTAATTCAACTAAAATTAACTTAACTAAATTAACTAATTTACTAAGCGGTGACATTATTTAAATTAAAAATGTATTTAGTTGTTACTTATAGTGAGTCATGAGTCATGTCGGAAAAGGATGTGCGTTTTTAATCTGTGGCAACAAAAGTGTTAATTTTATCTAATAATATTTTCATGGCGTATATTATATGATACAGACCGATAAACCTTGATAATCGTAAATCCTTATCGTAATTAAGTCACTGGAATAGTGTTAATTAGTATCTATTCATCAAAAGCCAACGGTTTTTTTTTAATTTATAGGCTAGCGCTTGACTGTTATCACACCTGATGGAAAGTGAGATACAGTCTAAGATGGAGCGCGCTTGCCTATTCACTTCAGACTTGAAGGTACCCATATTGTAGGTGGTGGGGAAAACGGAGATCGGGAGGGTAATCTAGACCTTGGCGGTGCGTATTAGAAACAAATCAAATCAGAGGAAGCAAATCGTTTCGAACGTGTCTTGAATACGTCAACTATGTACGGGTGCAGATCTTTTCGATGCCTCACAGTTCTGTGGTAAAAAGGTGACGGGGAAACCAAATTAAATAGTTCCTGAGCACACTCCGAAGTATATCTTGTAGAATACCGACAGACAGGCAACCTTACGACGATGGTCTAAGGTCTACAAAATATTGTGCACAGATAATAATAGTTAGTTGCACGCACGTTTTAACCACGTGAACATAGATTCCATGCATTTGTAATTAAATTAATTACAATCCTTACTTGTAAATATTCTTGTATTAAAGGCACGTTGAGTTGATATTATCACCAATAACAATAATTTTATGGTATTATTGTGAGTACATAATTATATTTACTGTTTTCAGTCAATTCGAAAGGAATTTATAAATTCAGTAATGTTTGTTTGGTGTTTATGTTTCTCAATAAATACATAATCTAAATAGGCATCTAACTAAGATTAGATTATCTATGTGTGTGTATTTTACTGGATATCTGGATATTGTGATAGTTGACTATGTATTTAATTTAAGAAAAATTGTAACTAATGAGTTTCTTGACGGTCCTCATAGATAGAATCTACATTCTATGGCAGCTTTATATTTAATTCTCCAACTTGAGAATTACATATAAACAAATCGATATGTCGATCCATTCCTATTTTCTCGAAAGGTGATAAAATCATTTAAATTTTTGGTTCTCCATTGATCTATTTTTAAACACTTATACAACTGGCAAGTTATATCAGTATAAAATAAAAATTAAAAAAAAAACTTTCGTTATCCGAGAGTTGATAGTGTTTTTATCATATAGTTCTATTTAAAAGTATACAAGATAAGAATAGATATACGCCATGATGTAAAAAACAGACATAATTATGTCGACGAGTAGGTATGTTGTCCGTTGGTTCTTGATTTGTTTACACGAGTGTTAAAAAAATACCACTTTTGACCAAAGGCCTACCTTCCTTAAGAAGAAATTTTGAGGCTTATATCACCACGGATTAGTGGTTATACATGTGGCAGGTCTAATACGTGTAGGTTACCTCCCGATATTTTCTTCCACTGTCGAGAACGAGATGAAGATTTAACAAAAATTAACTACAAAAAAACTCAAACATGCACCGTTTGTCCGAATTTGAAGTCTTGTACTCTCTCTTTCTTGTGTTTTTTTTACTAACTTTGTCAACAATAATTATGAGATGCATTCAATACAATATTGTACTCATATGAGTTATTGACTCGACCTCATCTTCTATTTATATTCCCTTTCCAATATATACAGAAATCATTCAATTGTTTTGTATACGAATATATTTTATGAATTTTAAATTTAATTTATTGAATATCAATTATTTTATTTTAATATTCATTGAGCCTAGTATTCAAAAATAGATGTTTTCAATATCGAAGAAAAATATGTCACGGGGTCAGTAGACTGAAGCTAGAAGGTTAAACGTTGTGTGTTTATCTTATGAACATTACCAGCGGTTCATTCGTTATCATTTAATTGTTAGTGGCAAAATATAAATTGTATATACTAATATTCTTAAATATGAGTACTGATTATATATGTTATTTTTAAATCCAATAGATCTATTTATTTACGCAATTATTGCGTTAAAAATTAAACCATATTTAAATATTATAAATCAAAGTATTTTATTATATATTGAAATATGCTTTTTACATGGATCTCACCGTTTCAGCTGACTTTAAAACTAAGCTTATTATTGAGCCTTATTTTGGATTGATTTTCTGATTGTGATCCAATGTTGACATTTTTTTGTTCAGATATAACTCAAAAGTTGTTCCTAAGAGTGGATTTAGAGTAAAAACTTGTGTTTTTTTATATTATCCCTTTTGTGAATCAATTTTAACGATTAAGGTACGCGATACTGAAAAACTACCGCACGAATTTTCATAAGGTTTTCCAATAGTCAAGAGGAAGGTTTAGGTTTGTAATTCATTAAGGTTTTGTGTATTGACTGAAATATGACGAAGATTGTTGAAGATGTCGGATATAGGATTTTATAAGAATGAGACTTATAATAGCAACTCTGTATTTTATACTCACACTTACGATTAGTTGTAGGATGACCTTTGGTTCTAGATATACAAGTACGCAATCGCAAATGTCTATTTGTAAATGGCTATATAAATATTACATATGTCATTATCCACAAGGCGAAACCCCGGCCACTAAAGTCGGTATTAAAGAAAATGTCAAATACACTTTATGAAAAATACTGCTTGAAGCATCTGTTGTAGAAGTTTTTTTTCCAATTGAAATAGTCATATATATAAAAGATTCTTTCGACGGTTCTTCTTAGGACTTTAATAATAATATACAAATAGAAATTAAAATGATCGCATGGAATGGTGGCAAGAATGCTAGCAGAATTTCCTTGTTGATTCGCAATTCTAATTCTCTGGACGAAAAATCAACCAGCTGTCACACAGTGACGTTAAATAAGCTAGGTAATGTAACGAGGAAATTATATCAAAATAAAATTGTATACATAAATACATATTAATGTGGACAATTGGTTGATAAAAATGCCAATTCAGAAAAGATGAGATGGTACGTTTGATATAACTTTGTTAAAGGATTTAAAAGTAATAGTAAGATATACCTTGAATATTTATTTTAATTTTACCAAAAAGTAAAATGCACTTGTTTAAAAATAAACTGCACAAACATTTATATTTGAGTAATATGAAAATAATAGCTTCCTTCCTTATGTAATCGTAAACAATTCGATTACCATTAGTTTTATGTATTCCGGTAATTTATATACCATTACACAAGCTTTAATACTTACAAATTTTATTGTTAAATATAATACTATAAAGATAAGAATAGAAAAGTGTGTTGTTCCACCTCCATAAGCTTAAATAAGCAGTGGTATTCTTCAAGGATTTGTTTGTTTTTTAGTCGAGAAATGATTAAGCCAACTAACAATGATGAACCATTCTGATGCGTATTTTCTTTCAATGTGTGTATATTTCAAATGTTATAATTATTGCATGTTGCATATCGTTCTTAATACAAAATATGATTTTATAGTACACTAGCATTATAGTAGTCGCCGATGTATCTTCATTTTACGTAGATTCTTAATCAAATCAAATCGTTTTTATTCAAATAGATTTTTACAAGTTCCTTCGAATCGTCAAGCGTTACCGTTAGGAATGTAGATTCTAACGCGAAGAACCTTGTTTCTTCTTTTCTTTAAAAAAAATACATTTGAGTAAATTTCATACAATTAGTTCGGTCCTATTAATTCAATTGTTGTTTGGTTTTCTAAAATTACTAATGAAACATTAATAATAAAGCAAAAAAAAGAGAACAATATAATCAAAGGAACGGGCGAACACCTCTCAATACACCTTATGTTTTAATTTCGGAAAAATTTATTTTATTATTACTGACGCTATTCCATATTAGGTTTATCTATAGCTGTTTGGTTTGCAAAGTAGATAACAGCCACTTCCTCGCCATTTATGGGTAACCCGATAAGAGATAAGAGGTTATTTTCTGTCATATATGGTGTGGTAGCGATAAATAATTTACCAGCAAAAGCTTTCCTGAAGAAAGTTGACTTCAGGCAGAGGGACGGACGTAAATAAATGTAAAAGAAGCAATCTGTAAATGTCCCACCACTGAGCTAAGGTCTCCCCACCTTTTGAGGAGAATGTTTGGAGCCTATTCTACCACGATGCTCTAATGCGGGTCAATGGAAATACATGAAGGAGACTTTTTATCTACACATGCGGTTTCAAAATATAGTGGTACTTGAACCCGCAATCGTAGATTAAGATTCACGTGTTCTATCCACTGGGCCGTCTCGGTTCGGACGAATATAAATTCTGCGAAATCCCTTCCCTTGCGGTGTCATCAAATACGACCCTGAGTAAAATAGATAAGAGCAAGTGAATGGTCAATGTTATGAGTTGGTGTATCTGTTTACAAAGCCTTGCCAAAGTTTACAACAATAGCACGAGAATCCACAATTTTCTCATAAACGAGATTATTCTTGCGTAAATCGGAATTAACAGACAAGACCAACCTCTTTATATCATTAGCTTAATACTTTAGACAATGGTATTCATTATTTATGATATAGTATTATAATAATAAATACAAGATTAAGATAATTTACTATTTTAAAAGTATATTAATGCATTAAAATCTTAAATATATACAAATAAAAATTAAAAATAGCTACTGTACAAATCGTGACCTCCTCATGAGGATCCTCTTGGCGAAAAATGAACCGGTCCGCCTATCACCAGTAGAAGCAATAATAAATTAGCATTATAATAATATCCACATTCAAAATCAACATGAAGCCGCCAACATCTATATATATGTATATTACATAAAACCAAAGAGTTTGTTTGTTTATTCGAACGCGCTTATCTCAGAATCAACTGATCTGGCTTAAATTTTTGCGTTAGATAGTCCATTTTTTGAAAAATATTACAGTCATGCTTTGACCCACGGAGTCGAAGCATTAGCTCGGATGAAACCACGCTAAACGTTACTACTTTCGTACGTGCCTTTGGTGTATCTTTTAATCTATATTAATGTAATTTTTATTTAGATAGGCACCACGAGTTATGCTTTAGGAATTTATAGAAATATGGTATTCATATGCAATATAAATATGAGTTTGCATTAGACGTCGTAGATTCCAGACGACTTCTTCATTGACTCGGAATGTGTGCCAGTTTGACTGGATCTGTCTTGGGGGTTTCTAGATTCCTTAGCCGATCTGGATGGTATTCGACCAGTATGCCCATAACCGGATCATCTGTATCCATTTTTAGTCTAGCTATATAAAATTCAGGCTATGGCCTTCAATAGCGGAAATTTAGAATATATAGTAAACTGTATGAAATAGGAATGTGTTATCCAATGCGAGTGAAACCGCGGAGAACAGATCGTTATATATAAAACAATACATAGCAATATAAACAGAGCAAGATCAGAGTTCACTGGGATTTAATTATATTCTCATGATAAAGAATAATATTTATATGCAAACATATACACAGATACTTATTTGAAGTGAGACAACGTGGACGGAATCTATTTATATATTTTTGAAAAATTCTTTATTTGAAGGATTTTTTCTTACTCATTCTATCGTAATCTAATCTCCACAAACTTAGTATCCGTGCTTCAGTGTATCAAATATATTTTTATTTACAAGCAGTTACAATCGTAATTTTAGGGTTATTGAAAATACAATTTTTTACATTAAATTATACTTTAATACATCATAAAAAGAAACTTCAATTGTTTTAAGTAGACATTTATCTACATCTACTATAGCGTATTCAAATGGGTGACTTTCATACCGATAACTAGATTTATTTTAATGCGCAAATGTATTAGGAAGTTTAACTTTAGATTTGTTATTTCTCATAGTTGTGATTTTTATACTTCCTTTATAATATCAGTTATCACGCATCTGCACAACATCCTTTGCATTTTAAATTCAAGTCCAATAAAAGATTTTGTCGTGAGATTGGTTTTACTACGTCACGACGTCAGTATGACTAATTTGTGTGACGCTTCTCATATTAAAAATGCTCACGTCATTATCTCTACTAAATTTCATTTGATAAGATATATAATTAAAAAATTAGGATATAAGATTTTTATTTATTTAGGGTTCATATTAAAGATTATATCTAAATACAAACAACATATAAAACTAAACAATACAATTTGGCTAAGTTACAATCCAAAACTATGTGAAATACAAATTGCGAATTGACATTGTGTATATATATATATAGTTATATTTTGACTTTAACGATGCATTCTCGTTACATTCTCATATTTATATATAAAGCTTTAGCGCAACTTCGAAGAGGCTTATTTCTAGCATTCAGCTTTGATGATGATGATGACAGATATACACCAAAAGCGTGACCCGGCCGATTGATTTTAACAAAACAGAGTCCAGAATATTCCACATTACATGCTTTTTTTGTTATATTGTCTCGTAGTCTCCCCAGACGCGTTATTGGAACCTTTGCTTTATCTTCCTATCGGTTTATAGTTTAGTATTTTATAAGCCTTCATAATTTCATTTCAAGGCAGCATAAAAATCAAAATTTTTGGATTGTAATTATTTGATCTTAGTCTGGAGTAGTCACTCCATCTTGGACAGGCTGGTCGACTCGTAACAGAGACTTCTGTTACGAATCACCATTCTGAGGTTATAGTTCAGAATCTCATTGGTAGTTGCCAATTTCCCCGCCGCGACGTCAGTATTCGGTGTAGTATACAAAGTTATTTGTGTGACTCGTTATTGCATCCACTGCATAGGATACGCTGTCGAGTTTTGTAAGATGTAAAGTAGGCCTTTATGTGAAGAAAAGTACGGAAACAAAAGCATTATTCTTTCATCTCGATCTTCTAATTCATGCGATATTTCTAATTGGTATTCTACCATTATAACAAGGTAAAGAAGGTTTTGGTATTAGACAAACGAAAGCGACAACAATGTATTTATTATTATCAGAAGTCACTATTATTGATGTGCATAATTAAACACATAATTTTCATTAAATAAAGGAAACGAGCGATGGCCTAACCTCAAGGATAAAACTTATCTGACTTGATACATTGCGTTGATTGCAAATTGAGGTCACACATATTTATACACTGACATTAGTGCGCAGAAAATTAATGGGGAATTGTACAGGACTTCTGTTCACGTAGTCATGATACTGTTACATGTACTGTCTGCCATTTTATCATTGTCACCACTGAAGCTGAGATGTAATTTAAATCATCTTTATCATAATATCTATCAAAGATTAAAAAATCGGTAATTTTGCTCGTAAATATGTTATTGTTCCCTGAAAATTCAATAAGATAACTAATGACATAGTGAAACTTTCGCATATAAAATTTAATATATATTATAATATAATTTCATTAGCAGATTAAAATTAATTAACTATCCGAATGACAATTAAAAATATATAAACTGTTTTTGTATTACCAAAATAGTCCCGTATTTAAAATAACCGATGCTTTAAAATAATAGTACTTGAACACTTATATTTGATATACATATAGGAAATTGTTTTATGTATATGTTGTGTATATCATTGTGATGTACGTATTGTTAGTTTGCTTATTAAATATATTTTTAAAAATAACACATTTGAGGAAAGATAACAATAATACACTAATACAAATTTTAGCCATTTATTAAAACAGGAAAGCAACACTCAAAATTATTACTAAAATAATATTTAATCGACTTCGCAGAACGAGATCATCCCGATGATGACGATGATCCTGACTTTCTTGTGCCAGCCTTTCCTGACGATACTCCGCACATTCCTTACAAACCACCTAATAGGCCTATGGAAGACATCCTCCGGAGATCCCTAGATTATTATGAACTTATGGCTAAGAGAAGAACAGTAAGGAAATTTAGCACAGAGCCAATACCTCAGGAAGTTCTGGAGAACGTTGTAAGGACAGCAGGTACGTCCTGCGATTCACCATCATTAATACTTTTGTATTGCTTTGTCCCAATTTTAAGGCTGAGAGAAGCCAGCGTGATGCACAAGGGACACATTAATGTCTTAAACTCTTATGATCGGCAGGTAAGGAAGGGTAATAACTTCACCGGGCATTGTTATAGATGTAATATATATGGAAATAATCCCTTACCGCCAGTTTCTCATTACCCCGCCTGCATCCAAGATATAAAATAAAACGATACCTTCAATCTTATAACAAAACAATTCAATTAACGGCACACCATCAGAAACCATCCTTATTGACACACTTGTTTTGAAATCTGTAAAACAACGGTCTTCATTAATTGTATAATTGTAAACATACAACCGAATCAAACTCACGATTTAATATTACGCAAATTTAATTAACGGACACGAAACCGTCCGTGCGATGCGATTTGCGTGGTCGTATTTTTTGCATTCCTATTCTTAGTAGTTGAAATCGAAATAAATCTAAGACCTGTTTGTATTCAAATTAAATACTATTCTTTACAAGGTACGTCCCCATCTGGTGCTCACACCGAACCTTGGACCTTCGTAATCGTACAGGATCCAAAAACAAAAGCAGCTATTAGAGGAATTGTGGAAGAAGAAGAGGAACTAAATTACGCTAGAAGAATGTCTAGACAATGGGTGACAGACTTAAAACCTTTTGCAACGAACCACATAAAACCTTACCTTTCTGACGCGCCAGCTCTTATTCTGGTCTTTAGACAGAGTTACTCCTGGCGAGCTGATGGGAAGAAAAAGATGCATTATTACAGCGAGCTTAGTGTAGCCATTGCCGCTGGCTTTTTACTGGCAGCTATTCAGGTAATTTTAATTCATCATACAAAAAGGTGCTTTGTTCAAATATGTTTGACGATGATGATATCTACTTGCGACTTGTTCGTGTGCTCAGCAGCTTAAAGATATTTTTCTTACTTATAAACGTTACCTGCTTGTTTAAAAATGATTCCTACCTTTCTGTCATTTTTGATTTGATGTTCAAAAGGAAACGACAAGGTATTGTTTAGCCAATCATCCGCTAAACTACGTTTATAAGGAAGGCAGTTTATTTGTAAGATTATAAATAGTGTACCGTAGTCACACAGAAGAACATTTATATATCTTGTATAAAAGTCAACATATGGAAGGATAAATTTACAATCCTTTATGGTAAGAACGCGTGAATCTTAACCGATGATCGTGGGTTCAAACCCGGGCAAGCACCACTGAATTTTCATGTGCTTAATTTGTGATTATAATTCATCTCGTGCTTTACGGTGACGGAAAACATCGTGAGGAAACCTGCATGTGTCTAATTTCGCTGAAATTCTGCCACATGTGTATTTCACCAACCCGCATTGGAGCAGCGTGGTGGAATAAGCTCCAAACCTTCTCCTCAAAAAGGGGAGAGGAGGCCTTTAGCCCAGCAGTGGGACATTCACAGGCTGTTACGGGATATGGGCTTGCGCAGAACAATTCAACGAGGTTTTATCGCAATAGAATGAATGATTCATAGCAAAGCACAGGCAAACGTTCATTTTTATTTATAAAGAAGAAAATAGAATTTTGTACAGGATAATATAATTATCTTCATTTAATCAGAATATTATAATTTTCCATACATTATCTGCGGTATCTCAGAAAGTATCGACTTCGCGATGTCGAATATTTTCAGCATAAGTACCACATTGTTGGGCCTCAGGATTAATGATTAATAGTTTGACCAAGAGATTCCACGTGGCTGGTTCTACAATAATCTATTTACAATCTAGCTTGGACGAGAGAACACAGTTTAATTTACTGAAAAAAAAAACTCAAAGCTCATTTTGATTTCTAGTACTGCGGCCTGGTAGCCCTAACGTCGACACCTCTGAATTGTAACGCTCGGCTAAGGGACCTCCTCTCCCGACCAGCTAACGAGCGGCTGGAACTACTCCTGCCTGTCGGAAGACCGCACGAAGAAGCCACCGTACCAGATTTAAAAAGAAAAGATCTACATGAAATCATGATTAACGTTTAGTTATACCAAATTACATTTTTATCTGAAACTTTGCTCATTTGTAAATAAAATTAAGGCTTAGAAATAAACATTAATATTATCATTTTTTTATTCAATTGTAATGATGCTTATGCTGCATGAGAGGGCTAAAGAAGCATTAATAAATAAATTCAAATTAAACTATTAGATAACGGATGTGGAGCGTGGTTGATATTAATTAAGTTAAATAAAAAAAAATATCCAACTCGGTGGCGTTTTATTACAGTCCTCCACGGTGACAACTCTTATAATTATTCCCGCCTTTTTTTAAGTAAAACCATGTTGCCATCCTAAAAATATTAAAAAAAAACAAATACAGAAAAATATTAGGCCATACTGGGTAATTAATAAACTATTATAAAATTTATTAAATATGAGAAAACAAATCAAAATCAATTAATTATGAGAAAACTAAAATTGTAAGTCGTCTAGATAGGTATTACACAATGTATATTTTTTAAAGTTATGTTCACAAAAATGTCATGATACTCATAACGTTGATATAAGAAAAAATTACAAACTAAGTACTCGTGCTACTCAACTGCATAGTTTTTTTTTTTAAGTTTTTAACTCTTGTGGGGCAATGCAGGCGGTTATACAAAAGATTATCTTTGAAAGCGTTCAAAATTCCTGTTACTAAATTTAAAAAAACAATGTAACGTTCGTGTGCAAAATATAAGGTGAGTTTATACGATCCTTGGAGGAGAAACGATCGCCCTGGCTTTGTCGTTGTTATATATTGAAACGGAAAGGTAACAATGATAACAATATATGTATAATCGGATGTATATTTATATCTTCATACTTTTCCAATTAACCACTTATTTGTCGTTGTCATGGCATGACGTTAAAATATTTAAAAAATCGTACAAAATAAAACCTCTTAAGTTTTTTTCACCAATATATATCCGATCAGGGATTTCATTTTCCGAATCTGTGATAGTTTATACGTTGAATTTTATAATCAAATGCAACCAAAAGTCCACTGCAATGATATAAACGGAATAATCATTTAAAAACTTTATTAATTTATATTACAAAAAACAAACGCAACCAAACAGATAATAAATTGAATAAATAATAGTATCAAAAATATAAAGCATTTAAGTTTTAAATTAATAAAAAAAATTACATAAATCGTCTAAATGGTATAATATTGTGATAATTTATCGTCACACAGAATGAAATGTGTTATACTATTCCATCGAGCATGTAATCATTATCTACGACAGCGACGACGACGGCGTCTGCGCCGGCCGCAGCTGCGGCGCCGTCGGCGGCGACTACGACTGCGCCTGCGCCGGCGGCCACAACTGCGACGACGGCGACGGCGGCTACGACGCTGTTGATACGTTCAATCTTTATTTTGGTATTAGGTACAAAGGTAAAAGCAAATACAGTTTTATTTTAAATTATTAATTTTTTCACGTAGCATAAATAATTGAATTTTATTTAACTGTCGGAAAGGGTTACTGTGTACATTCTGGGTTTTATTTTATATAAAACAATTCATTATCTTATTCGAAATAAAAGTTTTTTTTCATCAAAAATTACCTTAAAACAAAACAAAAATAATAATAAGATTATTTTATAAAAAATTGTAGATTATAAGCGATTGATTAGGTGGACAACATTACTCGTATCGTTTAGAAGATTAAAACCTTAAAACTCACACGACAGGATCGCTTTCGTGTTCGACATGCCCGTTTTCGCCGCCGCTTGCAACACGCGTCTACAGGCTCGGCAGACTGGGACCGAGAGGGCGAACGGGGCTTGTGGTTAAATTTCTCGCCATTACGCCTTATGGAATTAAATAGCAAATGTAAATAATCGTTTCTAATAATTCTCAATCGTTTCTAATAATTCTCAATCCTAAAACATTTATTTTGATGCTGCTCGGTAATAAAAATGTAGGCGCATTAATAATGTATAAACAAATTAAAAATAAGATATACCGAAAGCGACGTGCTTTCGGTTTGGAGATACAATAATAAATTAAAAAAAATAATGTATATAAGTATACAATTTAACATTGCAAAATAAATATGGACTCATGATAAATTACCTCCTATTAACTCCATCTGTTGTAGCAGGTTGCCTGCAAATGAATAATTGAAAATTTGATAGCAGTACTTATTCGTATATATAGTATTCGATAGTAAAAACGAGGCGTTATATTATGTAATCTTCATTCTGAGCCGGTGATAGTTTAATATTCACTTTAAACGTGTTACATGACGATGTGCTAATATAAGCCAACTCGAATGAATGGATATATTGATTTTGACATGTCAAACCACAGAAGTCTTACGTGCTGTCGACTGACTTCTCATTCGGCTCTGAACTATTCTTCTTTTTCGTTGCCGATCTGTCATGGTTGTGTCTGTAGTCAGTGTGCCGACGCGCGGCTGCGGCTCTTCGACGCCTACAATTTTATAAAAGCAATAACACGTTAACTCGTATTGCATTTGATAATGCAACATATTACCACAATATGCATATATAAATTTATATTTTATTAATCCATACAACGTATTCAATAAAAAATATTATTGAAACTGAGAATATAGACTCGTAATTAAAACAATTAATATGTAACACGGACTTAATTTTTTACGATAAATTAAAATCTTAAATTAGAATTACTTCTGTTTAAAGTCAACATAGGTTTTGAGCCTGGCGGTGTATCGCGGTGCGTCTGTTTCGCTGCGTTTGCGCATGAACACCACCAGGTCATCGTTCAGTTTCTTCTTCTCTTCCTCTGACTCCATGCTGCTGCAGCCATTCACCATTACCTTATAGGAGTTTACTTTAATAAAACGTTAATAAAAATGTTAATATTTTAAAAATCAAACAATTTTTTTTTATAGAATATGAAGGCGGACGAGCATATGGGCCACCTAATGGTAAGTGGTCACCAAACGCCCTTGGACATTGGTACTGTAAGAAATGTTAACCTAAAATAATATGTTAAATGGGACCTAAGATTTTATGTCCCTTGTGCCTGTAATTACACTGGCTCACTCATCCTTCAAACCGGAACACAACAATACCAAGTACTGCTGTTTTGCGGTAGAATATCTGATGAGTGGGTGGTATCTACCCAGACCAATAATTATTTATTTTTTTATCACCGTTGCGCGTACGTTAGCTACGTTGTGTACTTATAAAATTAACGGTTTAAAAATAATATAATTAATAATGCTCCAATAATTAGCTTCTGAAGATAAATTATGGCGCTTCCTCCTCAACTCGAATGAGTTGTTAATTACAGTAAGTTTAGTAGTTTTACATTATCAAAAAATATTAACTGACAAAAAATGAAGACACTCATTATACAATCATAGGTGTATATTAACATTAAATATTTATAATCATGCTCCCCAGGGAATGGATATAATATATCAATATATAGATAAAAAATTGGAAAAAGCCACCCTGTTTTGAGTTTAGTATATCAATACTTTATTAAGTATTTTTTCTTACGGAGCTTATAATATATAGAAGGATATTTAGGAGCACTTTCTATACACCGCGTGCCGTGACTGCGAAAACCATGACCACGAGCAATTAAATTACCTAACTGTTTATTCATTTCATGACTATGTCATTTATTTTTAGATTACTGTTCAAGTTTCCCATGTACCGGTTGGAATGACGATGTTATCTGTAACCAGGTTGAACTAATAAGGCCAGATTGAATCTTTCAAATTTTAATTACGATATCCTCACAATAGCCATCGTAGTATTTAAGTGAGACTAGCCGACTGTTGGTATTTAAATGAGACTAGCCAACTGCGCAGGATATATCGTAGTGCACTAGTGTGAGTGCAAACTATAGCGCACCACATTCTCTCACTCTCACAGTCCGAAGCGGCAATTCTACTCAATAGGAGAGATTTGCCCGGCCCAGTATGTCATGATCTTTAATTGTACAATCTAGTCAGACTAACGAGTCAACCTACCACATAAAGCCTTGTAAAACCTATGTAACTTACTTGCGTCTTTAACCTTTAAAATCTGTTTGGTTAATTTACCTTTAAGCCAATTAAATAAGGTTCTAAGGTTTAACAAATACCTACAAAGCATTTCACTTGACATATCCAGAGACAAAAGCAAAAAAATACTAAATAGTAGCCTCAAAGCGTTCCACTACTGGGTAAAATAGAAAGCTATTTAAAAATGTCTTAAACATTCAAGAGGCTGTTTAATTGCAAATACTGTTAATTGCATACTACACAAAATAATTATAAACACAAATTAAATATATAAAAAGGAGGTGCTTGTAGATCGATGTGTTGTCTCTGATCCATCTCAACTCTTAAATCGACAATACCTTAATAATTATTTCATATACAATTTAATCTTATATTAAAAATAGTTTAAAGTTGAAATTGCCAAATTACAGAACGAGCTCACTTCATATATAAAATAGTAACCAAAATCGTTTTTTTTTTTTTTTTTTATTAATTAAATAATTAAAATAGGAAACTCACCAATATTTATTATTAGGGCGCCAGTACATTGTTATATTTCTATAAAAATTTTGAAAATTAAAAATACAAAATCACAACTAAATCCTTGACATAATAAAAAATTCTTTGTTTCACTGTTTGAAGTGCTGAATTCTTTTAATTTTTATATACTTTTTTCATTGTAAATATCATTGTGGCCAGTATTTAAATTAAAAATATAACAATTGAAAATTTTTAACCAATAACTACAGTAAATACTTTTTAAAACCAGATAGTCACCGGGTTTATTCTTTAAACGCTCGCAATTTTTTTTTTTTTTTAATTTCCAGATCCCTACAAAAACCGCATTAATGTAACACAGAGCATCAAATATTCTACTATAAAAATCATTATTTCACTTGCGTTACGAAAACTATTGATTGATGATACCTAAAATAATTTATTACATATTTATCCGTAATCTGTAACATCCTATGAATGTCCCACTGCTGTGCTAAAGGCCTCCTCTCCCTTTTTGAGGAGAAGGTTTGGAGCTTATTCCATCACGCTGCTCCAATGCGGTTTAGTGGAATACACATGTGGCAGAATTTCAGTGAAATTAGACACATGCAGGTTTCCTCACGATGTTTTCCTTCACCGTAAAGCACGAGATGAATTATAATCACAAATTAAGCACATGAAAATTCAGTGGTGCTTGCCTGGGTTTGAACCCACGATCATCGCTTAAGATTCACGCGTTCTTACCACTAGGCCATCTCGGCTTTTATAGTACTCATCAATACCCACAAAAAATCTGCGAGTATATGTGTTTATTATAGTTAAGTCACAATAACTGCTTTCTGTTTAAATAAGTTAATCAAAACACGAGTAGAATCGACGAAAGAAAGCATAGTCAATTAGTATAAAGCCGATATGAATCGAAATGACTCAGTGGTTAGAGAGCGTTACACTCAACCGATGAATGCGGGTTCAAACAAAAGCACCGCTGAATTTCAAGTGCTAAATTGTGTTTGTGTTTATAATTCATTTCGTGCTCGGCGGTGAAAGAAAACGTCACCTGGAAATTTGCCATTTGTCTAATTTCACTGAAAATCCATCTGTTTATTAAGCTGCATTGGAGCAGCGTAGTGGAATAAGCCCAGCGGTGGTGTATTTACAGGCTATTGTTTTAGGTTTTTTAAAGACAAAACTGATTAACAGAAAAAAAACATCCATTCAAGTTGAAGTCAGATGCAACAAAGACCTTCCACAAAATTTCTTTTATAAAAATCACTTTCTATCCACGTACAGGGTGGTAACATAAAACGTTCATTTATTTCCATTAAAATATAGGTTAATGGGATCTCGGTCCCAAGCATTAAGAAAGTAGGTATTAATAATACGAATCCATTTGAACCAATGAAATCCTTTGCTCATTTGAATAAAGGTTAATATTCCTTGGCGGAAATTAACGAAAGTTGCGAGTTAAAAATACGCCCTCGGAAACATTCGTTTGCTTCCGCGCCAGTTCGCGCCCGCCCGCCTTCCGAGATGCGTACGCACACTTGGGCGGATGACAATACCGGCAAATATTAACACAACAATAATACCCAATGACCCGTTAGTCAATTATTTATATAAATATTTAGATGTTATATGGAATTTGTTAAAAATAGTTTGTGCTATAGGTAGTGTTACAGTTATATGTGATTCTTAGTTATTTGTGTAATCCAGATGTGTGAGCGTGCCTAGACGTAAATTAGTGTCTAGCGATATCAAGTGAATATTGTGCGAAATTTCCAATTTACGGTCACATACCAAATTAATATAACATTTCAGGCAAAAGTGATACTTAAATCAATAGAAATAAAAACGTTTTTGTGTCTACAAAACGAACAAAAGATGCATTCCTTTAGAATCTCTTCCATCTCAGATACGAGTGATACACGTGCGTTTATTTTCATTTAAAAATAGACACGAACCGACATCCGCAATTTTTACGATGGCATCAGCAAAAGAAAGTAACGACGCCATTGATACCAATGACAGGCAAACGGAAGACGACAGAGCAACCAAACCAAGTCGAAGAGATACAAAAGATTTCTCAGAACTTCCACCGAGTGGCACTTCTCTGCATAAAAGACGAAGAGGAGAGCCTCCCGCTACTTTATCAGTCAATACGGTGCAGACACCCTCTGATGCTGAAGGTTCTTCTCCATGCACTGCAGGACCCACACCAGAAGAAGCATGGACTCTTCAAGATGGAGATACGACAGATCCCGAAGCATTATGCGATAATATGCTTCAAAGACTAAAAGACCGAGATGATCCACTTTCGAAACGAGGTAAAGAGTTGGCGTTGCATACCAAAGAAACATTGGAGACCTTGGACCAACTCGATAAATTACTCGAACTTCTAGACCAATTTGTTACTCTAAAAGAACACAATTCACAACTTTTCCGAAGACTCCGTGATATCAATCATTTGAAACGCTTTCATAATGCCCATAAAAAGATAGACCAGGAGAACGAAAGATTAAAAGATGAGACAAAAGAAATGGAACTTATAAATGAAGCGTTAGACGCTGAGCTAGAATGCGAGTATGGTCAGGTAATTTTTGACGCAGTGATGGCCGGTGGTCGAAGTATGAAAAGAACTGGATCAAGGTGGAAAGGACATTCTAGGTTTGGAGGATCATTGTTGAGGAAACAGAGATCAAGGTCAGCCGGGGGGGAAGAAAGTGATGTATCTCCGGGAACTCCTCTTAGAAGGAGATCTGATGGCATTTTCTCAAAGGAAGTCGATAAGTCTAAAGTTTCTAATTGGACAAGAGTGAAAGCAGCTTTCAGGTAATGCAAATTATTATTAACATAAGCAAATATTATTCATCACATGTCTTACTAATACTATCAGGGAACTATTTGCTTTAATTAAAATCTCTTTATTCAATATTTTACACGTACCGAGCTGTAGTCAAAATAAAAACAATCCCGTTTTAGGTACCTATCATTGGATGAGAGCTACTTAGAGACTATTTACTTTTATGGAGTGTTAATAAATTAGATTGAATAGATAATATATATATATATACCAAAATGTTGAATCAAACGAAAGAATTAATAAATACGAATATTTTGCCAATACAATGTAAGCTTATAATTACTTTTAACAATATCCTGTGTAATTAATTAGACAATATATTTTTATATTACATACGTCTTGCGTCTGTCTGTCTGTCTACTCGCGTTTAAAAACTACCGAACAGATTTTCATACGGTTTTCAATATACGATTTATTAAGACTTTGTGCGAATAAGCTGAAATATGACGATTATATATAATAATGTTAATATATATATAAAGATATTGTTAAATATGTCGGAATAAATCATGGTAACTGGAAGCTTTGCTGGCCTGCGTTGAGTAACCGATGCTATACAGTAGCTTATAATATACAATATTCACGAAGCTGAGACTTAAAATAAGGAAAATTCATCTATATAACCATATATTTGTAGAAATTACATTTTAATCACTTCTCAAAATCTGATAAAAAAGGAAAAAGAAAAAAATTGTGGCAACACACATCGCAGGTTGTATTTAGCACACAGCAATCTTTACAGGAAAAAAATACATAAATAAATAATTTACTTAAAAGGAAAACATAAGCATGCTAATTTAATGTATCTATTTAAATAAATATCAATGCTTGTATGTTTGTCTTCTAACTGTTCGCAACCATGAAAATGTGGAAGGTTCGCCCACAACCAAGAAGTTTCTTGCCTAAAATACAAGTCTTTTTATGTATTGTTGTCCTTCAACAGAAACCTTCTTTGTATACCTTTATTCTATCCGCGAATCGGACCGCCAATTATACCGCGCGAATCAGGAACAGGTGTCTAGTAACATTTATATACATTAGAGTATGTATATATAAATCAATAATTAATTAATAGAGCTTACACCGAATGTAAAACCTACAAAGTAACAATATTTGATATTCTAATATTGAAATTGTCTATAAATACCTAGAACTTTAAAAAAAAGTAACGTAAGAACATTTGGATTTTCATCCGACAGAAGCAGGTTTGATCACGATTTTTGCATTCACCGCTGAGCAAGAGATCAATCAATCTGGGTCATTTCGACTCTTGATACCTAGAACTTAAACGCATCTAAATAAATAAAATTTATTTCTCTAAGATATAATCGCAAATTGTAAACAAAAACGATACATCCTAATAATTTCGATTTTACAGCTAAACGTATTTGAATAAATTTGATCGTTGATAATGCTTTGCATTACTTTTAATATAAATGATGAAACCATTTATTAAAATTGTGTACTAAACTTGCCTTTTTACTACCTTTACTTATCTTTGTATTATATTTGTTTTGTATTGTAACTGAGTAAAGTAGCAGACCGTAAGCGTCCTGTTGCTAGGTATATTCCTCCTTTTCGAATAAGCTTTAAACAGTCTCCTCGTGAAGAGAATGTTTGAAACTTATTCGATCAGGCTATTCCTGATTGGTGGATACACATTAATTCATCCATGTACACTGTACTATAAGTACTACTTACTATTCTATCAATTCGCCAGCCTTGGGAGCTAAGGTGTTTAAATTAATAAGGTATTTATTCACATAGCTCTATGTACATTTTTGATCTGACAATAATAGAATATTGACTCCAGACATTATAAGATGGCATGCAAATCTATTAATCATCGTATAAAAAATACGTGCTATGATGTTTCCCATGTGCATGATTCTAAAAATACATACGGCTACTGGGGACCCAGTAAACTAAACGATGGCTGGATCAACCTTGATTTAACTGAATAAAAAACCAACGGTAAACGTGTCATAACAATATCTTGAAGATAACTTGTTGCAGATGGGAGAAAGCACAATGGCCACCAGCTACAATAGGAGGAGCAGCAGCAGTGGCAGCTGGAGCTATGGTGGGGGCGGTAGCTCTAGCCGGTTCTAGTCCAGGATCCCTTCCAAATCCCGAACCAAGGGATTCAGCCAGCTTGACTCCAGGAAGTGCAATATCATTGACACCGAATTCTTCGTGCGAGGAATTAAGAATGGAGACAGGTTTTTAATTGTTCTTTGCATGTTTCTATTGAGCATTATATATTCAAGTAGAAGTAGAACTCTTTTCATACTTAAAAGTAACTTTTAAAATAGAATTTTGATGTACAAACAAACAACGCATTCATTATTTGTTTTTATCGTTCTGGTGAAACTTAAAAAACGTGAATAAGGTTATTCCACCAAGCTGCTAAAATGTGGTTGGGTGAATACACGTGGCAGAAGCTCGACCGACACATGCAACCTGCATCTCAGTGTTTTTTTTCACCACCAAACAGGGAATTTATGTTAATTATAAGCCCAAATTAAGCACATAAAACTCAGAGGTAGAACCCACATCTTCGGTGAAGCTTCAAGTTTGAGATTTCTAATAATTACGAAGATGCTCGGGGAAATATACTCATAGGTTAATAATAAAAAAACCATCAAGTCACCTCAAATTTCAACAAAAATGTTCGATTGATACATAATTATATTTAAAGTTATATCATAAAAATGTACCGCGAAATAATAAATTTACGATCAATATATAAATAAAGATATTTTTTATAACACTCATAACTCACCGCACAAAAGATAAATCGTATAAGTAATATGAGAATAGTATTCTATTTTCGAAACAAGAATGTGTGCGTGCGCGCATGATAGAATGCTGCTCGGATTGCATATGGAACATGCACTTTAAAAATTAAAATATTTTAATATCAAAACTATAACATATATATATATATATATATATATATATATATATGTTATAGTTTTGATATGGTATGGGTTTATATTGGCGCTGTTTTGTTTGGAATTTAAATATGGCTTTTATTGTATGTTATTGTTATTTGGACGGGCTAATGGGCCACCTGATGTTAAGTGGTGGCCACATTCGACATTGGCTATGTAAGAAATACTAGTCATTCCTTACATCGCCAATGCGTCACCAACCTTGGGAACGAAGATATTGCATTTTCTACGGAAGGGTGAGTGAACCAGACGAGACATAACATCTTAGCTGATTGAGCTGGCCCTTCTGTCTCTCTTATATTATAAAAAATATAGTTATGTATTTATTTATTACAGAATAATTAACATTAAAAATAGGTACTGTACAAATCGTGACCGCGGGGAATGTTAGCAAGAATGCTAGCAGCATTTCCCCTTTGAGTCGCAATTCTTATGTATCCCGTACACCTAACAATCAACGATTACAAACTCCTAGCTCTCCATTTATTTCTATTATCTTTAATATGATCCTATACAGTACAATTAATAATTAATAACCCTTATATATTTTTACCATAAGTTTTAAATATTCAATACATTTAAAAGTAAAATTAAAATTGTATAATTAATAACTTAAATAATAACATATTTTTTAAATTATATTTTAGTTTCAGATGTGCGTCGTAGAAGTTGTATCCGTAGCGAAGACCACGACAACAGTTTTTTACAAGCACCAATTCAGGTGAATTTATTTTTTCAAATACCATTTATATAGACTATGTAAATAGTATTGTAAATCAATCATAGCTAATTTGCAAAAACAGACACTGAACCTAGGATATTATTTCGTTTATATCATTAGAAAATTGTATTATCAAATTGCGTCTTTAATAATAGTTAGGTATAACTCTAAATTGAAGTTTTAATCTTTGTTTCGCCTTTGTTCCGACTTTATTGTTTTTTTTTTCTTGTTAAGCAAAATTATGCCATTTGCCAGTCTGCCTACCTATTTTAAATGATGATGATGATGTACTCCTGACTAATTTCGTCCACAGCGGCCAATCAAGAGAGGTTGGCCGCGCTTTCAATAATTTTAGACAAAATTGTTTGCGCAAACACAGATGCAATATCTATTTCCTCATTAAAACTGCGGACCTTATATCTAGCCGCTAGACCAACAACATAAAAATACTAATAATATAATTTCTCTACCCAGGACGACAGTTCTACTTCCCCATCTCCCAACAAACTTCACAAAAGCCCCTGGGTCAAGATGCGTGATATAATCCAAACTCACCGTGAGTCAGTCAAGAAGAAGACCAGGGTGCCGAAGGGATCACCAGATGTGGTACCGTCTAGGAGACGATCTTTCAGTGATGGCGGTGATAGTGACGCACCACCAGCCCTTACATTAACGATACCGTCTTCTGAAGAATTAGGTACATTACTAATTATTTAAGTCGTAATTGAACATAAAAATATGATTTTATTGTTTTATAAATTCATGGTCGAATTACCATAGGTTCAACTAATTTATAATATATACCCCTGATTTTGTTGGTATTTTTTTGACGCAACAATCAGCTTTTCTGAGCCGTAGACCGAGGTAGGTTGAAAAAAGTAGTCTACTATAAATAAATAAATATTTCAACTTTAATCATTTTTTAACAAATCTTAAAATTTAATCTAAAAACGTATGACATCACACAAAACAAATATTAATACATTATCTTCTATATCAAAAATCCTACTATACGACAAAAGCATTCACCCTTCAATTTATTAATTAATTTTAATAAAAATAGCAAAATATATAAAATATAAATTAAAATTAAATAAAGTAAACAAATTAAAATCGTTTATTTACAGCAAAATAGAAATATTACATACTTGATACAGTAGCTGGGTTGTTTGCTAAAACGATATCATAATTGTATTTCCGGTGGCATCCACACTAAGCAAGCTTGTGTCGTGGATACCTTGCTACGATTTACAGACATCGTTCCACCTGCGGTTAACAGCCTGTTCTTAAATGGTTTGAGTTTGTAGGCTTTTACTTAAACTAATTATTATTTGCACTTAGAATCTGAGGGTTCTCACCCAGTACTTCGCAAGCAGCGTTCTCTCGAGCTTGGAGCTAGGCCGCCTCAGCATCGACCACCGAGAGATTCCAAGTGGTCAAGGGTCAAGCGTGCTTTCCTCACATCCGCTTCCGCTTCAGTGCCCTCAAGTCCCAACCGACATTCAGCCTTCTTCACTGATGGGGGTGAGTTGATAATCAAATTATATTTATTTTAATACAGGGATTATTTTAGTCGTACAAAAACAGCGTATGTTATAAGCTATATTTAAAAAAAACACTTAACCATAAAATAAAACCATATTCAGAAAGCTTATTTTTAGTTAGTGATTTTGTATCTATATAAATGTGGCGACGACGTTACATACGTACGTACATATTCGTTCAAAAATGTTTCGTGGTCTGAATTCGAATATATACTACAATAGGTTAATAAGATATTTTCAATATTCCTTGATACAAGCCATGTGTTTGCGAATTGTGAGCAAAAAATTCACTTCGTATTTTTTCACATTGATATGTATAAAACTTATGCCATGCAATTTCGATGCGACCATTAACTATATATATTAACTATATAATTATGATATTTCACGATCGTGTCTGTTCTTTCAGAAAACGACACAGAATACTTCGGTATAAATATACACATAAGTTTTGGACATTTGAAATTTTGCGTAACGTCATCACACAGTACAATAGAAATATACAATAACAAATTATTATTGCAGATCTATTTAGAATTACACGCAAATAATTTCGAACGTATTTTCATATTGCAAAAGAGCATAGAAACTGTGTATTTGATTACTAATATCGGAGCCAAGGCCCCCAATGACGCGGAGTTTACGAATCGTTTACCGATACTGGGAGCCACTTAAACACGTATGAGTAATGTTGCGAGAATATTACTTATCAAACAAACGTTCAGATCATATTATGATAATATTAAGGAATTGTGTTGAAACTAGAATCACGTATCCACGAAATGGTTGATTCGCAATTCATTGCGATTTTGCAGGACGATTTAAATTTCGATGGCATTGTAATTGGTAGTAAGGGTTCTTCAATTGGTGGTATTTCAGTTTGTGTGGGGGTTATTGACCTAGCTTTGAAATACGAATGAGACTCTCTTTGTGTGATTTAAAGGCGTGAGACCATTATAGAGCCTAAGGCTGGCAATGTGTTGACAGTGTAAGGGACAGCTTAATATTTCTCACAGTGCCATTGTATTTGGTGCACTTTTACCACCTCCAAGCCAAGGTAGTCCAGAGCTTAAAATGTGACAGTCCGAACAAGTACGACTGAATTCTTATGTGCTTAATATGATTTTAATTCATCTCGTGCTCGACGGCAAATTATACGCGATGAAACGTGGCACAACATGTCACATTTACAGGTTACTCAACTTTTTAACTCTTAATATTTCATTGGTCATTCTCATCGTTTTTTATTAAAAGCCTGAAGATATATGCCTGCGTTCTTATTATGCAATGTCAAACAAATAAAAGTTTCTACATTTTTAAGTTTAGGTCGGGTGCAATTCGGCCTATTTTAAAAAGCCTTAATAAACTTATCCTTAATATACTTAATAATTTTATAACACGTATCAAGATAAAAATGCGGTAAATTGGAACCGCTTATCATGAAAACGGGAATAATGTGCGAGTCTCTTGAAATTTGAATTTAAAAAATTTTTATTCAATGCGTCACATTTGAATACTTGTGACGTACATCGTGGAACAGTACAATGGAAATAAAATCATTGGCATCCGGCGTTTCCGTCTTCCAAGTATTATTCGGTGAACCAATAAAATATTTGTAGCTGTTTACCGTCTAATACAATATTGCTGCGCAAAATCTTTAGATAATTTCGTAGGTACAAAATTGAAATATAAGGAAAATTGTAATGGTTTTGCTCTTTGTTTAACTTTTTTTAATGTAATAGGTAGGCGGACAAGCAAATGGGTCATATGGTGGTATTCTTACCACCGCCCGTAGACATTCGCGCTGTGAAAAATATTAACCGTTCCTTATTAACCTTAGGAATTATTATGTTATGTGCTTTGTGTCTGTAGTTACAATGGCTCCATTACCCTTGTCACGAATCGAAACACAACCATACTAAGCATTGCTGTTTGGCGGTAGAATATTTTACAAATAAGTGGTACCTACGTTCAGTAGATTCGGCAAAAATATACATAGAAATCGGTGTATTTGAAGCCTTACTTATATAACTTTGAATTAAATTTAAAAGAGCTTGTCTTTCAACATACATAAAGTAAATTTTGATTTGTTTTGATTTAATCGTGATGTAAGGTCGAGATTGCTTGAGACAAAATATCCAATTGAAGATCAGCTCGCTGCTTCCATTATTGAATGTAACATAAACAATGTTATTTCAAAATCGTCAATTATCAAGTTTGAATAATTGATAATGATAATTTAACATTGTCGGAAATCAATTTTGAATTGCGTAGAATTGTAGGCCGTCTTGATAGTTAAAGCATGCAATAGACAAGTAACTTTTGACAGAATGTTACGACTATTATTTTGGAGTATTTTTATTTAACACTTTATTTCACTTGTTGGTAGGCTTCGTGTTAGCCGGTCTGGGAAGATACTCATCAGATATTCTACCGCCAAACAGCTATACTTAGTACTGTTGTGTTCTGGTTTGAAGGGTGAATGTACCAGTGTGACTAAGGAGGCCCTTTGTCCTCGGTAGACTGTACTTTAATTAATATGAATATTTTTTGTGTTTTTGTTTTGCTCCGTTAGTTGCGTTTTGAATTTCTATAACGCTAATTTTATTTTCATCTATAAATCTTACACTTACAATAATATATGAATTTTTTAATTTGTTAACATCTTTGTATGACAAACATAGATCTTGCGCCGCGGTGTAAGATTAAATTAACTAACGTAACGATCGGTTACAGACAACTTTTTGAAGAGCCCGATGTCTCTGTTCCATTTTACTGATGGTAGAGCTTTGTGCAAGCTCGTCTGGGTAGGTACCACCCACTCATCAGATATTCTACCGCAAAACAGCAGTACTTGGTATTGTTGTGTTCCGGTTTGAAGGGTGAGTGAGCCAGTGTAATTACAGGCACAAGGGACATAACATCTTAGTTCCCAAGGTTGGTGGCGCATTGGCTATGTAAGCGATGGTTGACATTTCTTACAATGCCAATGTCTTTGGGCGTTGGTGACCACTTACCATCAGGTGGCCCATATGCTCGTCTGCATTCCAATTCTATAAAAAAAATACGTTATGACCCATTATCGCGTTACTAATTCCAGTTGCGACAAACACGTCATCAGGTAGGTAGCCTAGTATTAACACTTGCGTATTATACAAAGTATGTTTTGCGAAATATCATTGGTTTTAGCAAATGACTACTGCCGCGATAAAGCGAGCTCGTTGTGCTTAAAACTACTAAGTAAAGATTAAACAATGTTAATAACCGTGTGATAATATACTACAGTACTATTATTCAGAACTTATTAACAAAAACACTGTATTAATATTCATAAAAGATTATGCTATTGTTTTCTATATCTAACTTATCCGGATTATTTAAATATATAAAAAAAAATAAAGTACAGTTCACGCACAGACATAAACACACTCTCACGGATGAACACACATACACGTACACGTGCACAGACACACATGCTTACCACCTGTTTACCGTTTCATTAATACACATTTATAGTACGACTACGAATTGTTAACATAGTGATCATTAGTTTATATTTAATATCTTTAATTACAAGTTGACATAAATTAGTTAAGATAAATGAACGTTGAACTAAAATAGCTTCTTGAATTAATAGAAATCAAAATAACGATATTTTGTCGCCTTGAAATTTATAACGAGCGAATAATTTAACTAAACGTAATATATTGAGCTTTCAGATTTTGTTGCGATTTAAAAGCTCTTTACTGTGAATATTTGTAAAATAAACGAAGAATATTAGCAGCCGCTTCCTGTTGCTAAAGTCGTATCCGGTGATATCCGGATGTGACGCGTGTGTTCTTGGTTGTTTTCTTTTCGTGGTAATGTTAAATTAACATCGCCGTTTAATTATATTTCTCCTAAGTAATTTGCTAGTAATTTGTAAAGTATTGACAAAAACTATTTTACTATCAGAAAAGAACAGAAACGAATTCTTTAAAATTAATAAAAACACATCAATATTTGTTTGTATGATGTGTGGCACGTTAGTCAGTTTCGAACTTTTACTAGCCATTCAACATGAAACAATGAAATAATCAATGTACCCGTATAATATTAATATATAGTAATTGCAGTTTATTACTCTTGCAGTTTATTTACTTCTTGTCATCATCTATATATAAAAATGAATGTTTGTACATCTATATTGAGTTGAAACTTGGTACTAGAAAGTTTCGTTATTTTGTGAAAACAATGATGGTGGATCTAAATAAATTAATGGAAACCAAACCGATATGTCATTGGCGTTTCCCATCACTAAACACGTGAAGCAACGTTGGCTTGTATAATTCAAATTTTATCCGGATAATATCGTGGTGCACAGTAAAACTATTCTGTAAGAACAAACTCGAAACTCAGAAAACTGTCGTGAAATGTCTGAAAGTGATATGCAACATTGACCATAATAATTATAACATATCAAGAATACACGCATCAAAATAGTATATAGTAGGGTATATAATAGTAGGGAGGGTAACGAAATGGAGTGCTGATAACATATTTTCACATATGTATATCATTCATTATTTAATTGTTGTTGGCAATTTTATTCTATGAAGTAACAATGATGTTTACAATTACTATTTAACACTAAAGTCTTGACAACTTAAACAGTGATAAAAAAATATCCCACAAACTGAATTTCTAAGCCGAAATTCGGTGTTTGATTTTAATTAGTTTAACGAGACACATGTCACAGTCTTCGGTCATCAAATTTTTTTCATCCCAGACAGATCAAAATTACAAAACCAACAAAGGTGAATGTCCTGACGTCTTGCAGCCTATATAATTCATCTCTGACATTTGGCGGCTCGCCAACTCGATGGACATTCACAGGCGGAGATATTAGCGAGATCTTTTTGGGTTTTTGGGTTTCCAAGAACAGGGCCGTTTAGGTAACGTAAGATGTGTCATAAATTTGAGCAAATATCGCCGTTTTTGTTTTTAAATTATTTTGAAGACATAAAGTAAATAACAATAAAGTATACGAAAGATGTGAGGGAGTGAAAAATTTGAGCTTAATTTGAATTTTCATAAAAAAAAACGAGTGTAACTTATTATTTTTTTAAACACATATTGCAACAAAACTCCGAATTTATTGTCAAATTGAATAGCTATTGCTAATAATAATAACACAACTTCTTATTCTTGTTATATCTTACATTATAATACAATTAAGATACCAAATAACTAGGAAAT
Source organism: Nymphalis urticae (assembly GCA_905147175.2). Lineage (NCBI taxonomy): Eukaryota > Metazoa > Arthropoda > Insecta > Lepidoptera > Nymphalidae > Nymphalis > Nymphalis urticae. The sequence continues at coordinate 12,374,644 of LR989995.1, read as the reverse complement.
CAAACAAAAAATACAGGTATTATTTGAAAAACGGTATGTTTTTACTGAATTCTACGATTTTATGCGATTACAACAGTTTGCAATTCCTGAGAAAGTCCTCAATTTTGTGATTATTTATAGTTATTACAGAAATTATCCACAATACGTGTAGATGGCTGGAGACGAAATATAGAGACGGATCATTATCAAAGGAAACTTGACCGACACTAAAACCTTAAATCATCAATTTGTACTTAAAGAAAATCAAAGAAATAAATCATAAGCTGACTGCCATCCATTAACGGCTGCTTCGGAAAATTTATACGATTAACCAAACAGAAAGTGTAATGTAAACACGACTGGACGTTATCTCCTCTATCGTAAACACACCGGACGTTTCGTAAGCTGACCTCTTTCTGAATTAAACTAGATTTTGGCTTCAGTTTTGGCCGCATTCAATTAGCCGTACGATAATATATCGCATAGCCTATATTGTGTTACTATTCGTACAAATGTCAATATCAATCTTCTAAAAACTCTACGAGCGTGAAACGAAAGTATTATTAATAAAGAAAAAAAAATCGTTGCTCCTGATTTTGTTCGTGTTCATAATATACACAATAATAATGATTGTATACTATAGTATTTCAGTGATTCATAAAAATGCACGATAAATATGTCGTGCATTAAATAATACATACATACATACATAATACAGTACATTAAATAAATAAGTATTTGTTTTAGATATGTTGAACAAAAAGATCGCCGTAACGTTCGGTGTGCTCACTACTGGTGAAAATATATTTTGTAATATAATACAAATCGTACAACTTCGGAATGGGAACTAGTTTCATCCAAAAAATGCATATATTGGTCCATCTAAATTACCTAAGGCTTAAGGAAGCTCCATTGTATTAATATCAAACTAGCGTTTCCCGCCTGATGCTTTCTTAGACAGTTAACAAACCCAAAATTCGTTAACAATTCCTTGTTAATAATAACGTCGAATATAATTTATTTTTCCAAATATTTCATACACAGATATGACCCCGTTACAGATTGCTTATATACATACAAGTATAAATTGGGTTAATTCAATAAAGCTAAAATTAACTGCGCTGCTATTAATCCAGTTTGATGTTCTGACATAACCATCCGCAACGCAGACTAATAAAACAGATTCATACTTTAAATCTCAACTAAAAATTTAATAGCCTATATAACCCGAAACGAAGAATCAATTAGAACTTAAGAGGAAAATAAACCAACTCCATTATTAGCTTAATTAGTTAAGCCAATTTAGCACGATCATGAAATTTCACCATAAAATAGAGTGTGCTAAATTTCAGTCTAAATTAATTGGGTGGAAGCTTTGGCTTGCAAGTTACCCACAGACACCCATCAAAGTCCAAGTGATGATGAAATAATTTTACGTATGATGTATTTATCAATCTGTGCCAAAACGTAATCAGGATTTAGAAGGTATTATAGAATATTAATTGCGCAATATAATATCTCAATAGTCAAGAAAGGAGAATTGGAATCAGAGATTGTGGGTACAAGTCCCGGGCAAGCACAAAATTTTCTTGTGCGCAATTCGTGTATATAATGCATCTAGTGCTCGGTAGAGGACAACATCGTGATGAAACCTGAAATTGGGTGAAGCTTGCTAAAATAAGCTCCGAATCCTCTCCTCAAGTGAACAAAGCTTTCCCAGAAGTGGGACATTTACGGATTTTACCGCACCTTAACTGTTCTATTAATATTCTACGTAATAAATACAATTTAAATCTTATATGACTTGCTTTGTAAATTAAAAACATTCCCTTTTAGATCTTTACTTCATGTTACAATAAAATAAATAAACAACATAAACCGAGTAGTTTAATCCGTAGTCGTAATTATCATTAGTAATTGAGCTGTATTATAATAATGAATGCCTGGAATAGGAATATTAAAATTTGGTAGTAATCTTATTTATATATAAAACTCTTCACTTTGAACCAACCCTCATTAAAACCATAAAAAAATTAAAATTCCACAATTTAAAACCTTTATTCAATATTTTTCAAATCGTTTGCCACGTCAATAATATTTGCATTCACATCCACTGCGTTCAAATCATTGTGCAGATTAAATAACTTCTTCTTAAATCTTTCATGTATGCTATTATTACTGTTTTCATTTAACATATCTTTTATGACAGCTTGCATTTCCTTCACACTCGTTTTATTTGTTGCATCATTTTCACTTGCCTTATTAGTTATATCAAGAACTGTAGCATTATTTTGAATGATATAATTATGAAATTCTCTATTTTCAAAGGCACATATTCTAACATCTTTGATTAAATCTGTGGCTTCGTCCTCGATCGTTTTTATCACTTCAATAAGACAAGCTTCATGCATCGCACCATGTGCCATTAATTTGGACAAATCTATAATTCCATTAATTAGTTTACCAGTTATTTCCATCATTGCAGATTTTATTACTGGTGACTGTAACAAAACAACATACGTATTGTATTTATTTTGTAAGTGTGTTTCCCTATATATAATATTTAACTGTTTTAACGATAGTATTGCATTGGTAGGTTTCAAGAGTATAGTCCATTTGATTGAAATTCACTGTGAAGCTAATTCGGTAAAGCCGCAACATCTGTGTTTATGTCAATATAACTGTTAATGGCGGAGGCCAGTCGTTTGCTAAGCACAGCATGAACGCTTTAGAAGTAGGAATTAGGTACTCTGTAGCTATTCAGTTCAATATAACGGTCTATTTTTGTACAAATCTATTACAATAACTAGCTTACTTCATTGAAAAGTTGAAAAAACTGATTCACCAGATATCATCCACCAGGTATAGTTTACAATTTAGCGCATATTCCAAATAAGAAAAGGACAAAACCCTCAAGAAAAGTAATTAATGATTTAACTAAATATTGAATAACAGTGATAGTTATAATTTGATCGATCTTATGCATTACATTTAAATTTGATCTTACGGAAGCATGTGCACACAAGCGGTGTGGGTGTTTTTGAGATTAGGATTATATTAATACTGAACATTGTTGGCATTCTTGAGAATCGTGCGTCGGCGCAGATCTAATACGAATGACCAGCGTGTAGCCGAAAATGAAATTGCGATTGAAACACAAATGCAAAAAATAATGATTAAGAATTACAATTAGGTAATTTATAAAATATCTTATTTATTATGATTTTTTTCTATTACTGTTTTTTATACTTGAATGCGAAACGTAATTTATATAGCAGATAATAAACAATATATACAACACGGCAGCAGGCGGATATGACTAATTTATCATTGAAGTTTTCAAACAATTTTCGTGTTGGTTCAATTTCTAAGTTTTTTATATCAGCCTCTGGTTATCGTCGAGACGAAAAAATGCGAAGATTTTAAAGAGCTTTACGTCAAATGAATAAGTCTTGCACTTGGCAGGAGAAATTAATAAACTGAGCAGATAAAGATTTGCCGTGGAGTACCGGCTTAGAATAGTACTCCCCCAATCTCATCCCGTGGGTGTCGTAAGAGGCGACTGAGGGAAAGGGAAAGGGGGGATGGGCAGCAGCGTCCCCCCCATAAGCATCTTACCCCCTACTGCGCTCGCCAACACGCCTGCCCAGCGTGGCGAGTATGGGCAAAACCTCTCAATGATAGATGCGCAAGAAAAAAGGCCCCCAGTTACCGGCAAGCCCGCTAGGCCCGACCAAGGTAGCGGTCGCGGTATCGGCAGGGCAGGGGGTGCAAAGAATCACCGGTTCATGGCAGGCTACCATAAAAGACGACTAAACATGGCAACGTACAATGGACGCTCGTTAAGGCTGGACCATCACCTCGCCGAACTAGAAGTAGAGCTAAGTCATATAAACTGGCATATACTGGGGTTATCTGAAGTCCGAAGACAGGGGGAGGACACGATAACTCTAGAGTCCGGTAACTTACTCTACTTCCGCGAAGGTGATAACCTCTCCCAGGGTGGTGTCGGTTTTCTGGTCAAAAAGGATCTCATTAGCAGCATTGTGGAAATCAGTAGTGTGTCGAACCGGGTAGCGTACCTTGTCCTAAAACTCTCCGACAGGTACTCCCTGAAGGTCGTACAGGTATATGCGCCAACTTCGGCATACTCTGATGATGTGGTCGAAGCGATGTACGAGGACATCGCAAAGGCCCTCAACAACACCTCGAAGGCCCACTACAATGTTGTTATGGGAGACTTTAATGCTAAAGTGGGAGTACATAATAGCGGTGAATCGAAAGAAGGGCTGCAGAAATCACAGGGGGCAAATGCTGGTAAACTTTCTCGAAGCGCAGGGGCTCTTTTTGATGAATTCTTTCTTTCAAAAGAAGCCCCAGAGGAGGTGGACTTGGCGAAGCCCCGATAACGTGACAAGGAACGAGATAGATTTTATCATTTCGAATAAAAGGCACATATTTAGAGATGTCTCAGTGATCAACAGGTTTAATACCGGAAGTGATCACCGCTTGATTCGAGGCACTCTAGATATCGACTTTAAAGCTGAAAGATCGCAAATGATGAGGTCTACTCTCCGACCTACCATGCTCCAAGCTGCTCAAGGTGCCGAAAAGTTCCTAATGGAACTTCAAAATCAATTTACCGCGTTGGAAACCGTAAGCAGTATTGATGAGAAAACCGACACGCTGGTCAAAATACTGCAAAACACATCCCGCAAGTGTTTTCCGCCACAGAAAAGAGACAACGCACCAAAACTCTCTGCTGAGACACTCGAGCTCATGAGAAAACGACGAGAACTACCATCGTTTTTGTCAGATAAGGCCTTAAACCGAAAAATAAAAACGCTGACGCGACGCGATCTCCGATGCTCCAATACCCGTGCTATCAAGGCTGCGATTGAGCAAAATCGGGGATCGAAAGTGTTCACTCGCAAGTTTGGGAGGCCGCGTCTGACAAAACTTAAAACTGAAAATGGTGGGGTCGTTACCTCTAGGCCTGAGATTGTCGGAGAAGTAGAGAGGTTTTATGGGCAGTTGTTCTCCTCAAGATCGGATAAACCTGTGGGAATCAGTCCTGATGACCAGCGCGCCCCTCTTACGCACCATTACTCCGAGGAGCTCCCGGTCGTTGACCAAGGCGAGATTAGGGCGGCTCTAGAACAGCTTAAAAACAACAAAGCTCCGGGAGATGACGGAATCACAACAGAGTTGCTTAAGGCAGGCGGGACTCCGGTCCTGAAAGAGCTAGCAAGCCTCTTTAATTCCGTCATCCAACATGGCAAGACCCCGGAAACGTGGAGCGGGAGTGAGGTGGTACTGTTTTTCAAGAAAGGTGATAAAACCCTCTTGAAAAACTACAGACCAATCTCTCTCCTGAGTCACGTGTATAAACTGTTCTCAAGAGTCGTCACGAACCGTCTCGCCAGACGACTTGACGAGTTCCAGCCCCCAGAGCAAGCCGGCTTTCGATCAGGCTACAGCACCGTGGACCACATTCATACTGTTCGGCAGATTGTGCAGAAGACCGAAGAGTACAATCAGCCGCTGTGTATGGCATTTGTGGACTACGAGAAAGCCTTCGACTCCATCGAAACCTGGGCAGTGCTCGACTCATTGCAGAGATGTCATATCGACTGGAGATACATCGAGGTACTGAGATGTCTATACAACGCCGCTACAATGACTGTCCACATCCAGGACTGTAAGACGAAGGCGATCCAACTGCGCAGAGGGGTGAGACAGGGGGATGTAATATCTCCGAAACTGTTCACCAACGCGTTGGAAGACGTGTTTAAGACGCTGGATTGGACTGGATGTGGAGTCAATGTAAACGGCGAGTACATCTCACACCTTCGATTTGCCGATGATATCGTCATCATAGCAGAGTCGCTGGAACAACTAACCAGAATGCTGCGTAGCCTTAGTGAATCTTCCCGGCGTGTCGGTCTCGGTATGAACTTGGACAAGACCAAGGTCATGTTCAATAGGCATGTTGTGCCGGGACCGATTTACGTCGAAGGGAAACCTCTCGAAGTTGTTAGGGAATATACCTACCTAGGACAGGTTATACAAGTCGGTAGGAACAACTTCGAGAAGGAAGCCGATCGAAGAATTCGCTTGGGATGGGCAGCATTTGGCAACCTTCGTCAAGTCCTCACGTCGTCCATACCGCAATGTTTGAAGACGAAAGTCTTCAATCAATGCGTCTTACCTGCCATGACATACGGTGCCGAAACGTGGACACTAACTGCGGGACTAGTCCACAAATTCAAAGTCGCTCAGCGTGCTATGGAGCGAGCTATGCTCGGAGTATCTTTGAAGGATAAGATCAGAAATGAGATTATCCGGAAAAGAACCGGAGTCACCGACATAGCTTGCAAAATTAGTAGGCTGAAGTGGCAGTGGGTTGGTCACGTATGTCGTAGGACCGATGGCCGTTGGAGCAGACGAGTCTTAGAGTGGAGACCGCGGATCGGCAAACGCAGCGTAGGGCGCCCTCCAGCCAGGTGGACCGATGACCTTAAGAAGGTGGCGGGCACCGACTGGATGCGGAAGGCGGAGGACAGGGAGCTTTGGCGCACCTTGGGAGAGGCCTATGTTCAGCAGTGGACAAAAGGATTGGCTGTTGATTGATTGATTGATTGATAAAGATTTATAATAATATAATTATTTACAGGAAAATATATGAACTCACATGTTTTAACAAAACACTATAGGTGCAAATAAAAAAGTCAAACATTTAGAAATAAATGTGGCTTATCTGATATTATAAAATGTAATCAAATTGAGAGAGACGTCTAATAAAAGATCTTTATTTCTGGACACTATATCTTCTATTATATTATAATACTATTCTATATATATATATATACAACTATTCCCAGCGAAATCGTCCGTATCAATATTTTGGCTATTAATCCTTTAAGATCCAGGTCCACATCCCAGATCTAATAACTCAATGTAATATTTTATTACGATCAGTTTAGTGGTTTTATTAAGATGAGGAAAAAAACAGCATTTATATTCAGTATTTCTTGTACCAAAACGCTACAGAAAACTAATTTTTTAAGTCCAACTCAAACGATATCGCTTTTTTAACTATTTCACAGTCTCACCTTCGATATGACGCATTTGACGACCTTCGTCAAAGAGCCGTGATCGTGCCCGCAGACTTTTAGGAGGCTATAAATTTCTTTCTTTTGTTGGTAGAGCTGAAATTTAGTTTTTATTAGCCACTTTATACACTCGTTAAATTTGAACAAGGATATTAGAGAAATAATCAAACGGTCTTCATGAATTGAGACCAATCTACTACCTATTTTTTACAAATTAACTTACGACTTTATTTATTGTACTATTACTTTGGTGCTGTTTATAAGAAAAATCATGATAAGATAATGTTACAAATGTATTTTATATTACCGGTTTGATTCCCTGTTTGATAATATCTTTCATCAGAATGACTTTCCTCACAGCCTGCTCGGGGTCTTGGCCAATCAGCGCATACCCACAAACCACCATTTGATGTAATGCTTTCTCTGCCAGCGCTGATGTCTCCTTATGTTTCTCTAGTAAGCATTTTTCTACCTTTATGAAAACTTAAGATAGTTAATTCTAATATCATCATTTTTTTTAAATCAAATTCGAACAAAAGGACAAAAAAATCTCTTAGTTTAATTTGATTATAGGTTATATCACCTCATCTTCCGCCTGAGTTTTCAACAAATCTAAAGTTCCTTGTATGTCCAGAAGCTTTTCCTGGATATGCTGGGTTCCATTTTGTAATAACAGCTTGATTTTCATTAACACCATGTCAACTGACCTAAAATTGTGACAAATGTGACTCAAAATAGTTTGGACAACTTCGACTACAATCCAAAATTGTACAATAAATTGACCAGGATACGGAGATCAGTTAACTGTAACGTTTAAAAATCTTTGTTATAATATTTTACCACTTTGTGATAGCTATGTGCAAGCTCGTCTGGTTAGGTACCATCGGCTCGTCACAATATTTTAACGCCAAACAGCAATACTTAGTATTGTTGTATTTCATTTTGAATGATGAGCGTAAGTACAGTACCCAAGGGACATAACGTCCGAGTTCTCAAGGTTGGTGGAGCATTAGCGATGCCAGGGATTGTTAATATTTCTTACAGTACCAATATCTATGGACGGTGGTGAGAAATTACTATCACGTGTATACCATTTATTATTCTGTCTATTGATGTAAAATAAAAAAATACTTAAAAAACGCATATCGGATTGAAAAATTACCTTTCAAGGTCCACTTGAAATTTCTTTTCAATACTCTGCACAAGATCTTCTCCTAATTTTCGTGTTATTTCATCTTCTATAACCTGATCAACGTCATCCTTACCAACGCTGAGAGCATTTACCTTTATCACCTAAATATAACTAATCAAATTAATACCCGTTTTTCAAATTAACGCTCCACGTTTTATTTACTAATTGAATTCGTTTTTTAATGTTTTAAGAATTGTGTTCATAGAATAATCATGTCACTTGACTTTTAAGAATATCAGAATTTAATAATTATCATCAGTTATCATTAAGAAAGAAATAAAAAATTGCATCGAAACTGCTTCCAAATAAAAAAATAACAGAAATAAGAAACGCGTGCAAACATGAAAGCAAAAACATTTTATTTAACAACAGACAGATTAAAAACGGCATCCGTTAAAAAACAAAAGAACAGCAGAAAAATATACAAAGCTCGAAGGTGAATCCGTTTGTATTAATGTTTTGCTAAATTTACAACGTTGTAAGAATGATTTACTTGACAATAAAAACTTACTTCCAATTCTGTTTAATTTTATATAGTTTAAAACTACAATAAACAAAAAATACGATTGATATTAATTAAGATCTTCATTTTTTTTATTAGTTTGGGAAGGTAGAATATATAAACCGTTATGATATGTTTTTGCCTACGAAAAATGCAGTTTGTCTCTACGTTCACTCTAGAGCTGAAAGTGAGCTTTCAGTCAGCGGCCGACTTTACGTTGGGTGTAAACGTTCCCTCATTTTAATGTATGTTCGTAGATATGTTCGCCAATTATTGTGAACCACTGATGAATGTCATCGAGGGTATTCCTATTTTAATTAAAAAGGTTTAAAAGCTAATGTATTTGATTCGTGTGAAACATTATTATAGATATTTAGACAAATATTTAAAAAATGCTTCGCGGAGCGTCCTTTAATAAACTATTTGATTATATTATATAATAAAAATAAAAATATAAATCTCAAATAACACTTAGCTGAGCTTAGATGACCAAGTGATTAGAATGCGTGAATTTTAACCGATGGTCGTGGGTTCAAAGTCTGACCGCCCAATTTTTGTGTCCTTTTGAGCATTGACATCATTTTGTGTTCATTTCGTGCTCGACGGTAAAGGAAAACATGATGAAGAAACCTGCATGTGTTTAATTACACTGAAATTCAGCCACGTATATTCACAAGCTGTACTTCTTTCATTGATAGTTACTTTTGCATAACTATAACATTAAAACTAAATCACTAATAAATATAATAAACTAATAGCCGTGAAATGACTCGCCAATAGAAATGCCAAAATATGAAGAGAATTCCAGAATCGTCGGACACTCATGCCGATCAAAGTCGTGCGAATTTCTCAATATCTTGATTAAAAATAGCCGTACAGAAATACAACGGGCGATACGGGTATCGGCTAGGAGTGTTTACGATGTAGACACTATAAAAATATTTTATAGCTTTTGAAGTTTACATTATTTTTTAACGTGCAATTTAGAAAAACAAGTGTATTATAATATTTATATTTCATTTTGAAATCACAGCAGATCGTATAATCATATTCAGTTGTTAGTATATAGAAATTAATACAATTATATAATTTAATTTTCTGCAGTTTTTTTTCTGCAGCTGCAGCATTTTCTTGTACACTTGCAAGCAAGGCGCTGCTGTTCAGCGTCTTCAGCGCTTATCTGAAAGAAATAACGAGTACCATTAAGTATGTTATCATTTCAAACTAAATGTGTCCTTGCCTATTAATTTCCAACACTCGCCTGCCTTTTTCGTTTCCATGCCTCAATCTATGAATGTAATTTTTAAAATGATAAAGTAATTAAAGCCCGTTCAAAAGACCAATCGTTGTGCTTACGGATAGTACATTTGTAGTTAATATATTTACCTTACTATACATTATTCTTAGTCTTCTAATCCGTAAGGAAAAGGTAATGATAGTTTCTCAATTACGATTCGTAGACCAATATACAACACGTATGCAAAACGAAGCTTGTCTTGAATATAGTAAGCATTAGACGAAAAAAAGGGGCAACAATGGTAGGGAGGTAGAATCCCAAGTCGGACCAATAAAAATATTAGGACTAATTGTTAAAAAAAATCTTTATAGCAGTCTGACTTTTGAAGCAATATGAACACTGTTGCCTCGGAAAGTCATTATATTATTCCTAGGGCATGTTATCGTATATTTATCGGTGAATTCTATTTAAGTGATAAAAAGCGTAGAGATAGTATTAGTCTATTTCATGCATACGTCTCACAGGACATTCAATTAAATTGATTTTACGTAAATTTCATTCACAACTTGAATAAGATATATTTGGTGTTGATTTTGATAATTAATCAAGCGGAGATAAATTAGGTAGTATTTACCTCACTGTCCTTACAACATACGGACTGATATAAGTCAGCCCCGTCCATCTTATTCAATACAGCGTAGAGCTGAAAATAACACGTTAGATTTAGTTTGATATTTAATTATAAAATTTATTGTACGCAAAAACACACATCGTTATAGCAAACGAACTTTAAATTTTTTTATTTTTAACGAAGCAAAAGAATAAAGACATAAAAATAAGAAATGAATATAATTAGAATCAATTAATCGAGGACACACACAGTTACATACACTTTGAGCATGCTTATCTAAACAGGTTACACCCACCTGTAAGATATTTTACAGCCAAGCAATACTTAGTATTGTTTTGTGTTCCGGTTTGAAGTATGAGTGAGCCAGTTTAACTAAAGGCACAAGAGACATAACTTCTCAGTTCCCAAGGTGTGGCGCAGTGGCGACGTAAAGAACGGTTAACATATCTTACAGCGCTAATGTCTCTAGGCGGTAATGAGCACTTACTATCAGGCGTCCCATATTGCATACTGCCTATTTGATACAATTAAAAAAGCACGCACGTGTATGTACATGTAAACCGAAGATCACGGATACGAATACTGCCCGTATTCGCACTGCTGAATTTTCTTGTACCTAATTTATCTTTATAATTAATCTCGTGCTTGGCGTGATGAAGAACATAAGCCGGAAGGGAATTTTGCTAAAGAAAACCAATATCGACCACATCGGCCATTCGATGGAAATGAGTTAACTGGAGTTGAGTCACAGGATATAGTGCATGTGTCATAATCCGACGGAACGGCACATCCAACCGAATGGAAAAGAGTTGAAGCGCAGGATTACATTCTATTGTAGGTGGGAGTGTTAACACTGCTAACTGCCCGTGGACTGCTACGAACTAACCCAATACCCAATAGCATTGAATCGGACCGATCGACATTTGTGTCCTGGGGCCGAATTCTACTAATCTCTAACGATTGTGATACGTTCCCAATTCAATTCCGATCCAACTTTGATTAATCTATATTTATTCGAATCGGAACCGAACCGATAATATGTTTACATATACCGTTATGTCAAAACCAAACGTAATTGTTAACTTTAATACCAATAATCGAAAATTAAATTAAAAAATAGAAAAACGGATAAACGGCCTCGATCACGCTTCGATTCGTTTGCGATAAAGTGACAATTTGTTAGTAGAATTTCTCCAGGACCTCACCACCTGCGTCTTTATAAGCAAACCACTAGACAAGCGAGTCAATGGTCAAATTACTTGTCTACTATTCCCAAATTATTTACATGAAATGAAACAAAAAATGTGTTAAATTTTTTTAAATATAATATTATTGGTAACAAATAATGTTCATACTTCCTATCAAGTTTAGAACGGGTAGCGACATCTCGGGTCGAGATACTCAACTACTTACCTCATACTAAACACAAGGTCATTTTTTACGATCACACCTTTTATCGGCCGCGATTATTTAATTTAACTATTGTATCCGCACCCCTTCTCCTTGACCTCTGGACATTGGTTTAATGTCTAAACATTACATGCAATTTGAGTTGAGAGCCTAATGCATCTTTTATTTTTCCACACCATCGAAACTCATCATCATCTTTCAATCATCATCTTGGGTTATTCAACCCCTCACCGCTGCCGATACAATACCTTTAGTTTAGCTTCATACAGCAAGTCCAACGCTCTGCACACCACTAACTCCGTAACTTCCTTTGTTTTGTTAAACAATCTATACATAAATAATTACATATTAACTTATATTTATAAATCTGTATAAGGAACAAACACAGACTAATTAATCCTGTGTGCATAGTCAGTTACTCTTTTGTGGGGCATTATATGCGATTTAACAATATGATCCCAGAGAGCGTTAATAACGTCTATGTTGCTTAATTATTAGTTCATGAATACTCACAACTTGGGAATAAAACAATCGCCTCCCGTTTACTTTGTTTAATTTTAAATTTGTAAACAAATACTAGATCTGTCAAAAAAACCCGCTAAATTTCTTTCGCCGATTCTTCTCAACTCGGGTTATTTTATTTTCTATTTGTCACAACAATGTGCAGTAATATGACAGATATTTTTTTGAATTTTTTTTTTTCAACAAAATTAATTTAGTAAACATGAAATATTCAGATGATCTTAACATCTTACATTATATAAGCTAAATAATTGTCAATTCTAATTTTATTATTAATTAGCAAAAACACATACTAATTTAAATATATTCTACATTAATTTAATTAAATACTTTGTATACTAGTGTCAGGCTTTCTTTGTAGGTGCTGGGTAGGTACAGCCGTGTACTATAACACATACTATAAATACCGTTTCCAATTGAATGGATAACAAGAGACATAACATCTTCGATCGCATGGTTCGCGATGTCTAGCAACACCAATATATATCGAGCGTAACCACTTACAATTTCGCAGCCTTCTATAATTTTTAAAATACCATAAAATAATGTTGCATTGGTTTTACGGTATGATTGTTTACTTTTTATTGAATATATAAAATGAAACTCACTTTATTGTTTCGATGTAGAAATTACATAAACAGGTCAAAGGGACATTTTGGTTTCGAGATTTATTCGTAGTATTACATAATTCGGCAGGATCACCGATTGGGAAGAACTGAAATATAATTAAATATAATAAAAATAAACTCAAGAGAATATATAGAAATACCAAGATGAGATGAGTGGTTCAATGACGTGAATCTTTGCCAAAGATTGAGGGCTTAAAACCAGGCAGACACCAATGAAATTTAATGCGCTTAATAAGTCTTTTTACTTTGTTGAGTTATTTATAATTTTTTCTTGATTTTTCATCAATTTAAACTTAAGGTAAAACTTTGCTTGGAAATTCGTCGAATGTTAGAAATACGATAATCGGTGTTACGGTAATTGTTTATTATAATTAATCACCACCAAAGTAAGTGAAATTGTGGATGAAAGTCTGTATAGAGATTTGCCTTTTTTTAATGTTTAAATTGGTGGGTTTCTGAATGTTTCCGATAGGATATCCCATCGCGTACACGACTAATAATTAATAAAAAATATAAATTAGTCCAATTGATTTTATTGTCATTGTCATCAAAGTGTGTACAAAATTTCACCACAATCACTTGTCTGGAACTGGTTTAAAATTTGTAAGATTCGGCCCGGACAAACTAAAGGTTGCTTTTATTAGATGCACATTTAAAGATAACCCTGAGATTGTGAATTAGATAGATTTTAATAAAATTTCAACTTACCAACACAAAAATCGCCAAAAGTGCAACAAAAACAGCTTTCAATATACAAAAGATTGGACATTTACGCACGTGAAATATCAGATATGCGTCATTGACCATAATAATTGTACAATTTAAAGAATACACGTATCATCAAATAGTACATCACCATAAGTCGGTTGTCAACATTTCACGGGCGAGTTATGACGTTCTTACAGAATAGCACTGCAATTACAACAATTATTTTTGTGTTCCTAAAGTTGTCAATAGATGGCATTGCTCAATTTATAAATCTTTCTTAATCACATTATAATTTGGTTAAAGAATATAAGTCTCTCTGAACCCGCGCGTGGGCTCCCCAATACTCAATAAAACGGAAGGAGACAACGCATACAATAAGTACATATACAGTAACATACAACTGATATACAACGTCTATTAATAAGGTAGATAATATTAATTATACTAAAACTCAAATTATTAATGTAAATCACCTTTCCAATATTAAATTCTTGTTTAAGTTAAACGAAAAAATATACTTATTCTAAAATATATGATGACTTGTTAAAACGCAAGCATTGCATAAATTTGATTATAACATAACATTTTAAGTTTTAGCCTGTAAGTTCTCATGTAAGTAAATATACATTATTAACGCCTAATATTATTATTAAACCTTGTCAATATGACAAGGTTTTAATTATATTTTTTTTCTTTTTATATTATATTAGTTATAAATATTTGCACGCCTTAAATGGGTAAAAAATTGTACTTAATATTTTGTACCATCTATAACGAAATGTCTTATGCAAAAAAATCATTAACTCATTCTTATGAAAACGATAGTTTCGTAGAACCGATGATTAGCTTTTAGTAGCACGATTATAATATAATATATATATTATATACTCTAATAATGTCTGAAACCCTTCTTAAAATCATAAATATGTGTTTTGGTTGCAAACTTGTCATATATTACAATATTATGGGTTTTGATATATTTTTTATACTAACCTCTACAAGGACCATCCATGATTTTAACACAGTGGTTTACAGTTGTCTCTACATTATTTGTATTGTTTTTACTTGTAAATTTTAGTATTTACTAACTCTAGAACTACGCGTTGATTTCACACAAATATTCCGTCATTCTTATGACAGATTTTTTTCAGCAAGTTTCAAATAAGTTTTCATTTTTAAGACAAACCTCTTTATTCTTTTCATACACATAATCATTACTGTTATTGCGAAAAACCGGAAGTGACTTCTGTGGAGAGCTTGTAAACTGATTATTACAAGTAATAGTATGTAAATGTTCCACTGCTGGGCTAAGTACTTATTACAGCATGCTGATTCAATACGGTTATGTTCGATGTTTCACTAAGCGAGATTAATTATATACACAAATATAAGGACGCGATAATTCATTTTGTAGTGTAGACAAGTATATACTATATTTTACTAGGTGGTAGGGCTTTGTGATGACCCATCTGGGTAGTTACCACCCACTCCTCAGATATTCTACCGCTAAACAGCAATACTTAGTATTGTTGCGTTTTGGTATAAAGGATGAGCGCCATGTCTTTGGCAGTGGTACCACTGACCGTCAGAATGGCCCATTCGCTCGTCCGCCTAACTACGACAAAAAAATGTTAAAATAAAATAAATAAGAGGAATACATTTGACATTGTGTTTACATTTTTATTTGTTATACTTTTTCTGTCGTGGACACGAACCCATACAAGTTTTACCCTTTTCGATACATTTCGAACAATTATTCGGCAATTGCTCCGATTCTGCGGGACTTTTCGCGAATATTGTTGTGTCAGAAATTCCTGCACTTATTGCTGTGCTTTCGGACGTTCTGGAACTCGTAGCTTTGTGCTCAAAGTCGTCTGATTCGGGCCTCTTCGGAAATGTGAACTTAGTCGGCTTTAATATGTTCTTGGCGGGTTTTTCTTTTTCATCTTCCTCTTTCGTTGAACCGAAGCTTATGTGGCCTATAGAATTAAGACGGCTTACAGGCAACATCTAAAAAAATGAAAACTATTTTTCGTTAAATCAACATAATTAGTCTTAAAGTCTTAAAACAATGAATAGATGTATAAGTTTGAATATTAAAAATAAGCATTTGAATAATTATTATTTCTTATTTTATAAATTAGCCAAGTATGTAAGAATTGGATTTGTTCGAGTTCAAGGACATATACTAAAACATATTTGTAATAACAATGTTTCCACTTATTATATGTACGTTTGTGTGCATGTTAACCATTACAATAAAATATTATAGTTCTTGTGTTTAGTGTTTATTGACATATATAAAACAATAAACACTGGTAACCATAGCCTATATCAATCGAAGGACTAACAAACCTTAGATTTACATATTCAATGCGATTTGTTAATAGCTATATTATGCACTACAAACAACTCTTGATTGATGATTATTTCTGTAATAATATATACATTCGTAACAGCCTGTGAATGTCTTACTGCTGCTGTTTGGAGCTTATTCCACCGCGCTGCTCTAATTCGGGTTGGTGGAAACACATAAAGGTTTCCTCACGATGTTTTCCTTCGCGTAAAGCACAAGATTATAATTATAATCACAAAATAAGCACATGAAAATTCAGTGGTGCTTGCCAGGGTTTGAGCCCACGATCATCGATTAAGATTCACGTGTTCTTACCACAGGGCCATCTCGGTCCATTATTACATGCATGAGAAATATTACCTGAGGTTGTCTCTGGCAATTGACGCCGCAGCGCATCACTTGGTTTATATAATTGAAGAAGTCACACAGCTAGAAAAAAATAAAACTATCATAATAAATATATAAATTTATTTATGCATTTTGTTTAAGAAAAATCTTTCACTTATAGCAAACAACTTCTAAAGTATATATCTTTGACGTTTATATAAAAATAATGTTCATAAAACATTTACGGCGTTACTAAACAATGTTGTGTCTCCTTCTTTCGAATGTCGAATCGATAATGATAGAATGAGACAAATCAATGTTTAACTAAACAGCCGCCAAGCAACGTTTATATGTAAGTATTTTACAGATGTAACTTTATTTTGTAATTGAGGTAAATACACATACATATGTCATATATCTTATAAGTAGTATCCCTGTTGAAGCTCTTAAATTAAAGTTTATAAATGTGTGTGTAAAGCAAGTTTTAAAACACTTAATATTCTCTAAGATTAAATATCCACCGATAACGCGTTGGTAAATAGATGTTTACATAAGCGATTATCTTGCGATTTACAGGTTCTTGTTACTTTTTGATAAACAGACGAATAAAAACTTTAAATATGTGCGTTTGTATTGAAAAAAAATACACTTTAATAAAGACAAAAATATATTCCATAATAAAAAACACACTTACTGTTTTGACCAAATCATAATAATAATCAGATATGAATTCAATTGTTCTAGTGTAAACATTCGTGGCTGGACTACAGGTTCTGAAAACATATTAGAACCTGTTAAATAATAACTACTTAATAGTCCAGTAACATCATCTTCATCATGGTGTGGAACTGCCTCTTTGTGGTGAGTGCCTCAGCTTCCAGTTTATCATGAGGTCTTATAGCCCCGGGTCGGGTATAGCTTAGGTCATACCAAATTATCCTGTTCCCGGTGTCTAGGTTTCCACCGTAGATTAAATTTCCCTCCTTGTAATTTATATTCATATGTTCTACCCAGCTCCCATACGACCTCTATGTTAGATATGATTACATTACGCCGATCGTAACGGCTTAGGCCAGCGGTTTAGTCGTAATGAGATAGCTGACAGAGTTGCTTTCGCTTTATAATATTATTATTATTAAACAACTTTATTGCACACACACACAACGAAAAAAAAAGACAAACACAAGTAAAAGATTAAAAAGAAAAAGAGAAAAACAAAAGTCCAAAAGAAGCCATGCTATATAAATAAAATTGTGGACCTCAACATGATGCGTGCAAGGTGCGGGCGAAGGCGGTCTTATCGCTCAAGTAGACAGACTCTTCCAGACAACCCTGCATTAAGATGCTTGCAGGACTTAACGGGCGAGTGCATTGTACATACATATATATATATATAAATGTAAGCAATACATACACAAAGATACATATATACATTGATAAATATTAATCTAGTTTACTCACCTAAGAACGTTTTCAACGAGTTCGCACGGACATGAATCGCATACGCATACAGCAGTCGACCCAGAGCGCATGGCAGACAAGTATGATGACTCGGTGTTCTGGCCTGAGACTAATCCACTCAACCCACTGTACCCACTGTACCCACTGTACCCACTGTACCCACTCTGACGACATGACAGTCTACACGTGCCAGACCAGATCTCTTGGATAGCTGACGCGGTCGCCGTAAACTCTCTGTTATGATTCGTCTAAAAAGCAATTTAGGTATTTTTAAATTAAAAAATATATAGTATAACTAACTACGATTTTAATGTACTAATGTTCGAAACAATTAATAAATAGAGAATGAAAAAGGGAATTGTTTTTTCTTTAACTTTTTATATTTATCGATATTACAGTAATGTTAAACTTTTATTTTTTTATAAAAATATATAATGAAATATATTTTCTAAAATGGTACTTACGTAAACATAATATATTGAAAGAATTATCAGTACAATAACTAAATTTGCAACCATTTGATTTAAATTTTAATGATCTATAAAACATTACTGCTTTAAACCTGGAAAAAAATAGATTTTTTTTAATAACTAATACCTATCAATTTACAAGTAAACATACTTAGTACTTAAGTACATACAGCGCTGGCCCTGGAGTAGAGTGAGAGGAGCGATCGCTATCGGCACCAGGTCGCGAGGGTCGGAAGGGGCGCGAAAATGTCAAAGCTATTTCCAGGGGATACATAAACGTTGTTTATTTTTTGTAAATGGTCAATATTTTTATATAACATTAACTGGAATGCAATTTATGTGAAGTGAAAGCGTCGACCGAAGGACGCTAAAAGACAATCTCTAACATGATCGAGGGCCAGGGCCGGCGTTGTCACATAGGCTGTAAATGCTGTAAATATTGATTAACCAGCAACTGCTTATAATTACTAAGTTAAGCTGATATATTGTTTTAAAACATGGTTTTAGGTCATAAATTGTTTTTAAATTTAAGTTATCAATCCATCAACAGCCAATCATAGTCCACTGCTAAACATAGGCCTCTCCCGAAGCGCCAAAGCTTCCGGTCCTCCACCTTCCACATCCAGTTGGTACCCGCCACCGTCTTAAGGTCAGAAAAGGCCCCCGGTTACCGGCGACCCCGCCGGCTCGACCAAAGACCCGACCAATTTAAGTTAGCATCAGTTAAAATATAATCACAAATCAAGTACATGAAAATTGAGTGCAGCTTGCCCGAGTTTGAACACGCTATCCTCGGTTAAGGTTAACGTGCTCTAATCACTGATTAGAGATTTTCTCAAATTAAGGCAGTTACCACGAATTATTGATTACTACAATTAACAAACACTAATGTGTTAAATAGACCTAACCTGTCAATCTACAGCTGCACAAGAAAAACTACGAGTTCGTTTGCTTTTTATTTAAATATCTGAATATGTGATTCCAATATATCCAGCGGTCCGGTTAGATGCTATGCAAAACTGTAATTCTACTCAGCAGATAGCGTTGTATCCATGTCCACACAACTTTGCGCCGCTGTTAGTTTATGGCTCAATTTCTTTGGTTTTTTTGTTTTTAATTTTTTTTATGACAGGAATTATGATTTACTTATTTTATTTAATAGACGCCATGACGATATATACATTACTGTTTTGTAAATATTTTAAATTTTATTTCGAAAAATTGTGTCGGTTGACAAACTGACTTAGACAAACTTCATCGTTGTATTTGACACTTGAATCTTGTAATGTCACAAACTTTAAATAATTTAAGGCTGTTTTCACAAGCAAAAGACACGTCAATGGATCGATTAATTTTAATTACTATATTAGTCAACAATATACAGGTAATAGTAATTGGTATTATTTAATAGGATGTAAATCCCTCTTTCGCCAAGTATATATAAACTGACACTTATATTGTAAAAGCATTGTCAAGGAATATTTATTATTTCAGATACCGAGGGCGTGAGCAGCGGTTGTGAGGCGAGTGGGGTGCGGGAGGAAATAGCGAGGGACTACGCCGCCTTACAGTCGCGTCTGCGCAGAGAATTCTCTGACAGACGTGGCAAGTTATATGCTAGTGGGTTATATCTATTTTTTTAATATTTACATTCGCCCGTTAGTTGATTGAATGATCAGCTTTTGGGACTTATTTTTATTCAATCCATCAACTTGCGTTAAATTATTTTAGCGTCAAGACCTGTGGCAACAGAAGAGCAATTATCAGCGGACTTCAGAAAAAAGCTCACAGAATGGCAGAGATTGAAAGGTGTAAGGCAGCCACCTCCTGTGCCTGCTCGTCAGGACCTGAGCGATGACTTTCTTAAAAGATGGGGTAATACCATAAAACAAACAACAATTGTTTACTGACGTGTGGCTTAAGATGTTTTATTTTTATTGTTAGTTTTTGTGTGTAATATACTTTAAGGCCATAAAATTGTATTATTTCAGATGCATGGAAACGAATGAAAGAAACAAATTCAGTACCTGCTTGGGAAGAAGAAGCAAAACCTGATGAAGTATTAGTACAAACGTCTACAGGACTCTTCAAATTCCAAGGTACTTGGTAAATTTTCGCCTTAATTTCGCAAAACAAGAAAGACTGATCTTTTTTTTTTAAACGCATTTACGCGTTTCCCCCACATAAAGTTTTTTTTTTTTTACCGTTAATAGGCAAGCGCTTGACCGTTGACTTGCCTGATCTTAAGCATAGTCACGGTCTAGGATGGAGCGCGCCTGCCCAGAAGGAACCCGTTTACTCTGGATTTGAACACACCTACATTGTAGTTATCTGGAAATATGGACTCAGGCAAAGCATTCCACAGTTTCGCAGTGCGAATAATAAATGTGGATTCAAAACGCTTCGTACGTAGGCGGGGAAGTTCCACTGTGTACCTATGGCGCTTTGGGGGTAAATAATGCTCGTCGGACATGAATATTCTTTTATTCATTTAGCATACATAAGGGCTAAAACAACGAGTAGATACATGAAGCTGACCCCAATGTTTAACAAGTGGCTTATGCACCATATCGCGACTTCTCGATGGTTAGCCCACCTACGCCGGCCTCAAATATCTAAGTGGGTTCCCGAGGTACAAGGAACCCTCTTAGCCCCAGCGTCGTTTACGGCGGATGGCGACCAATAAATCCATCGTTAAGCTGTTGAGAAACACCGTACATGATAGCAAATCATTAGCTATTTAATAAAATATACCTTTAGTTCTAAACAAGTTTCGCTCAAGTAGTGGCTGATATTTTTATATCTTAGGAATATCCCGCTCCTTCACTCGGAAGCTGCACGAGTGGGAAAAATCTCGAGGCATAGCCCCGGAAGCATCAACATCAGCGCTGTTGCGGGCCGCGCGTACAAAGGTGAAGCTGCCGACGGCGCCGCTGACGCGCACGCAATCGGATGGCAGCGTCGCGCCATCCACCGGCTCCGGCAGAGTACACGCGTCTAGTCTCAGCGTCAACGATGCTGATGACTTCGAATCAGAGTATGAGAGAGAACATTATGTGAGCGCTCTTTGTCTACAAAACGTTTTTATTTTTTGTTATTTCTATTTCTCATAATAATTTAGTACGTAATTAATTATAAATTATTTATTTATCATTATTATGTAATTAATTGTTAAAGAAT
The DNA here is from genome assembly GCA_905147175.2 of Nymphalis urticae. Lineage (NCBI taxonomy): Eukaryota > Metazoa > Arthropoda > Insecta > Lepidoptera > Nymphalidae > Nymphalis > Nymphalis urticae. The sequence continues at coordinate 12,352,925 of LR989995.1, read as the reverse complement.
GGATATTATGAAAAGTAGTTATATACTTTTCGTACGTAAAACAACCGGATAAGTAAAGTCATTGGTAATAATTAGAATCTTATGACTGTTTATCTGTAGGGCACAGCAAATAAAATATGATATCTAATTGACATTACAACAGCAACTAGTTCGAAACATAACTATGATGTATGAGTACGACTAAATCACAAATATTCTCGACCCGGTAATTTTAATTACTTAATTAAAACAGACTTAGACCTTTAGTGCTCCTAAATTACAAAAAAATTAAAACATTATCCAATCGAATATCCATGACACACAAAACATCTTGTAAGTTTTAATAAAAAATTTGTTTTACAATATAATTTAAAAATCAATAGACCAAAGAAACGGTGAATTGATGACATCATTGATGTTGCGGGAAATAACTGGATAATGAATGCCCACGATAGAGATAAATGGCAGGAGACGAAGGTTGTTTTTACCCAAAGGGGATCCATATCAAATAATAATAAAAACTAATAATAATAATAAAGATATAATAATAAATATAAGAATATTTACTATCAATGCTTTACTTAAATACTTTAAATGTAAGGGACATAACAGCTTAGTTCCCAATGTTGGTGCATTGGTGATGTAAGCGATGGTTGACATTTCTTACAATGCCAATGTCTATGGACGTTGGTGACCACTTACCATCAGATGGCCCATACGCTCATCCGCCTTCCTATTCTATAAAAAAAAACCTTTGATTCTGTAATTACATTACAAAAATATATGAAATAAATAAGCTTTATTTTTATTATAATTATAAAATCATATTCTTATTCTAGTTGGACGGTGGTGACGAATGTGATGGAGGAAATGCGCGCGAGGCGGTTCTTGTAGAAGTAGAAGCAGAGGAGATCTGTACCGCGGCACCTCTTATGGCGGTGTCACCACGTCACACCGCTCAGAAGCCCATTTACACATACGGACAGGCGGAAGCCAGACATTTATGCGAGACTAGTTCTGCTGTTACTGGCACTGCTGTATTGCAGCCGAATGGAGCTGGTAATAATAATACATTTGCAGGTTATGATTACACAAATAAGGAAAATGGCTTTGTGTTTTCTAATATTTTATAGTCTAAATTATTTTATAAAACTTATTTTATATCTAATATCTTAATTTCTATCTATATATATATATTGTTCTAAATTGAGCCAAGATAGTTATAGCCTATTTATAAAAGCCGATAAGTTAAATATGTTTGAATGATATGAATTATAGAATCTTCATTATTATTATTTGTATATTGTCGCACCAGTTGCATTATATATTCCGATTTCTAAAATTTCCACAGTTATTCTTTCAGATTCCCGTTGCGTGAAGTCTGTAGAACAAACAACGATCAAAACAAAGACTTCACGCGAACAGGTAGCCCAGTGCGTCACTTTCTAAATTACTACGATTACTTCGAATAAATTTAGATCTCTGAACATGTACCTATTTTCAGTTAACAGTTCTCGAAAGGAGTCCAAGAATGAAGATAGTCAGGCAACCAAGTATAGAAGAAGACGCAAAATTTATTAGGAAAACAATCGAAGAAATCGAAAGAGGCTCCAGTCGATGCAAAGAAAACGTCAAATGTAATAGTGTTTATAAACCAAACACGCTATACGAAAGACCAAGCCCCTCAACGAGCAAAAGTTCCAGTATAAAAAATCTTAAGCAATTCGACTTCAAAGAAAAAAACGGTAGAGACAGTCATGATGAAAACAAAGACGATTATAAACGGAAAGAGGTAGATAAAAGTAATGGTAAAAAGAAAACAAAATCCCGCGCCAGACTCGAAAGAGAACAGTCAAAGCCATCTGAGAGTGACACGGAACCTGAGGTAGATACTGTTACCGTGGAAATACCACGCAGACGTAAACGACCACGCAAGCCGTCTGAAAGACCTAGGACTCCGCCACTTCATTCTGACTCCGATGGCGAGGTAAGAATAATCACAAAATTACTAACATTTTCAAAAAATCTTAAAACACATTATTTTATTTTGCTTTTACTCTAGGTATTCGTTTTGAAACTGAAGGCACCAGAAAATCGAGACATTTCGCCAGAAGTCATTGTGAAAACAACAAGAAAAATATTTTCGCCAGTTGTCCGAAGCGGCGAGTCCATTCCCAGAGCTGTCATTTCGGTAGACGTCGAGGATTTAGATGAAGTTAGACCTGCACCTCCAACGAGTAAAAAATCTGAAGCCAGGTTACAAATAGAACTAAACAGAGGTAAACAAGAAATCAAGAAGTCGAAAGATTCTAGTGATCCATTAGAAGAAGAACATAAATCTAAGAGTAGACCGCCTCTTCCATTATCTCCATCTTCTCAAAGAAAGCCAACACCAAAAGAAACAGCGCCGTCTATTCGTATCATGATCCAAAGATATAATAAGAAAATAAACGAAGAAGGTAAATATTATGTTAAAAGATTTTGATAGTAATGTTTATTATCCTAATAATTAGGAATTGCCAACGCCTCCAAAAAATTCTATAAAATTCCATGACTCCTAATTATAATAAACAGGTCCACCATCAGGGGCTAGTAGTGGTGCCTCTTCTCCAGCTTGGCGATCACCCAAGTCTGAGAGGCGACGACCTCCTGATATGCCCGTTGGCGTTAACATCAGGTATGACAGAATAAAACATACATTACATGCATATGCGTATCTATACTTTGGTGATAATTAAAACTATATTATTTAAAGCATTTTATAGCCAATGCGTAATTAAGTAGTAATTATGCAAATGATTAATATAATCCAATAACAAATAAACTGTAACTCTAAATTTCCCATATGCAAATGCCTCATCTTCTGTGTAGCAGTAGGTTTGGAGCTTAAGCCGACACACAGAGTTTTTTTTTCTTACATTATTTTATTTCTTAGCAATATGGTAGATGATTTATAAGCACATATTCAGTAGTTATATGTTATAAATTAATAAGTTTAATACCACGATTAAATATATTCTAAGTTCAGCCCAACCTAATTTATATCATATTCTTACTTATTAAAAATTATAATATAAGCATATATATAAATTGATTTTTTTTTGTCATTAGAAAAAACCCGTTCCTCGAGAGAGAAGTGCAGAAGTCGGCGAGCGCCTGCCAGTTATCAAGACGAGACCAGACATCAGCTGAAAAAACTCTTGTACCTACAGAACAAACTCAAGACGGAGTATTAAAATCCCACAGTGCGAATTCACTACATCCGGATAAGTCTAGAAGTTTTATATCGCCGCCAAAAATTGATGACTGTCAAGAAACAGAAAATCCTACCGCGAGCACGGACACTATCATTCCAAACAGAGAGATTATTAGAAGCGAGAAAACTGACCCACAGCTACCAGTATTAAGACAACAATCAGAATCTGTGATTCCTACTTTGTCCAGGTTTATCGCTAACAATCCTTGTTATTTCGAGAGATCATTATCAGCTGTCGAACCTCCAGCTCCGCCGAGAGAGTTTGAAGCAATGGCCACTACACTTTCCGAAAGAGCGGCGCGGATTAGGGCGGCGAGAGATAAATTCTTATCTTCAACCCCTATGAGACGCGAGGGCACTAGCTCTGCTAGTGACTTGAGACCAGTTGATAGGTAAGAGGCGTTATACAATTTTTTTTAGCCTTAATAACGGTACACTGGTATCTGTTTATGTCGTTCGGAGTTACACTTCAATTCCAAAAGACCTATTCCCTTTAAAACGAATAAGAATACGTTTAATACCTACATAAATATTACAAACATCTAGGAGCATTTATGTATAATTATTATTTAACCAATTTTCAGATCAAGTCGAATTAGCTGCGACAGCGATGCAGGGGATAGTCAAAGTCATGCACAAGAGGCAGCGCTCGGGCGCAGCGCGTCCACTGGCATGGTCAACGTGGATAGAGAAGCTTGGCAGAGAGTCACAGAAGGTTTGATCTGGCCGTCTCATTATTTACAAAAAAATTCATGCAATCCAATTTAAAATTTACTTGATTCAAGTACTCTCAAAAACATTATTAAAACTACCACAAGTTTTTTGTACCTACTACCACAAGTTGTTGTTAGTTAAAGAACTAAAATTAGATGTCTGTTGCGCTTTCACGGCTAAACCTGAACCGATTTTGATAAAGTTGGTATAAAGCGAGCTTCGACTCCAAGAAGGGCAAAACAAAAAATTTCTAAAGCATAAAAAATTATACGTAATGATTTATACTGTAATATCCGATTTAAAATATAGTTACTATATCCAGGTCCCCGTCGAGAGCGTCCCCGGTCGCGATTCAGCCTGGCGCGGCTGGCAGCCAAGCTGCGACGCAAAGACGAAAGTGCCGTCTCCCGCCTCTGCAGACAGAGCCTTCTCGTGCAATTACGGAAACAATGAATAAATACTGTGTAAACATATTGTGTATTATTTAAGCGTTTTAATTATATTTGCTTGAGTTTTATGGTACAAATGTTTCGAAACTTATTTAAGAACCAGTAAGTGGCTTCGCCAGCGCAGAATCTAGTATGTGTCGAAAACCTTTAAAATCTGCCATTTTACATTTACTATTTAAATTATACATTTTTACAGGGTGACTGGTGAATTAGTATCAATACTTAAGGACGTGATATTTGACGACCATATATGACCAAAAAAAAATACATATAACATAAATATTAATAAACTTCTAAGTAAAGTTAACCAAAAGTTATGTAATTAATTACGCGTCATGTGGACGCCCTAGCTGCGCTGACGACACAACACCGTTAGGTACATTTAGTTATCGCGCGGTACTTTCCCTACGTCCAAACGCCGCCGCGTGTTAACAGGGTAGCAGGCTACCTTTGATAAACAAGCATGATCCAATCCCCCTTCATACTTTAAACCTGGCTTAGAACAGGCAAAAATACCAAAATATTTCACTCGTTTAAGCAACAAATTTGTTGACTAGGTAAATTATATGAACTTGGGACAAAAATTAACTGTTTAACTATCTTGGTATTTCCGGCGTATTTAAAAATTGAATCATACTTATTTACAACGATTGTCAATCATTTAACTACCTAATTACCTACATAACTACACTAACCTTAACAAATGTTCAAAGTGAGCTCCTGCTCGTGTGATACACAGTTCGGCACGTTTACGCATATTGTCTTTCACACGCTTTAACACGAATGGGTCACTTTACTACTCACAGTACTCACATTATTCTGCATTTGTGTATTGATAAGCCATACCTAATTACTAATTACGGGTCACACTCACACACGAAACATTAGGTATACGCGTAAGATCGATCGCTAGGGGCGCGCGCGCGGGAAGATGGACGAACCTTACGGCGGCGCTCGCCCGACTAACCTACTAACCTACTAATACTAATAAGCCGCGGGGCAGGGGTTGCGGGTGGCAAACACTACGCCGCACGCGCCGCGGAAATATGTCCACACTTTATTTATTTAAAGTAAAATTTTTGTAAATTTGGTCAAAAATTAAGTACCTATTTTTTTTACATAATTCGAATGAAAATCATGTACCGATTATGCTCCTAAAATATTGATCCTAATTCACCAGTCACCCTGTATATTATTAAGTAACAGCAGTAATCTAAAATAAAAATATATATTGTTTCGGTTGCGGGAACTCGGAACTTATTATATATAGCCATATTAATTTTAAAGAGGCAGTTATTTTGAAATCACAGACAGACACTTCGATTTCATTTATTTTTATATATTTAGATGTAGTTTTTCTTTTTCAAAATGATGGCACAGTAATGAATGCGTACACTTCCCATTTCCTTGCCAAATTAACAATCTTGTTTAATTTATTATATTTGAAACACAAATTACAAGGACGTGTTCTCTTTCCATCTTATACTAAAAAATATATATATATATATATATTTATATATATATATTTGTCTTCCTCTCTTATAACTATTGAGATGTCGTTTGAACAACGACAATGGTTTCGAAAAACTTCTTGAACTAACAACATCGACAAAAATGTAAAGATTAGCGATTGTAAGGGACAAATAATTCAAGACTAGGGTAAGCATAGTGTATAACTTATCTATTAGAAAATGGCCAAGTGGTAAGAACGCGTGAATCTTAACCGATGATCGTGGCTTCGAACCCGGGCAAGCACCACTGAAGTTTTTCATGTGCTTAATTTGTGATTATAATTCATCTCGTGTTTTTCGGTGAAGGAAAACATCGTGAGGAAACCTGCATGTGTCTAATTTCACTAAAATTCTGCCACATGTGTATTCCACCAATCAGCATTGGAGCAGCGTGGTGGAATAAGCTCCAAAGCCTTCTCCTCAAAAAGGGAGAAGAGGCCTTAGCCCAGCAGTGGGACATTTACAGGCTGTTACCATACCATACCATCTATTATAATTACTCTCATTACAAACACTACTCGTACAATAGTAACCGGCATTTGGAAAACTATTTTTATTGTTAGCGGTCGGTGGAATCTCACCAAGGATTTATACCAAGGGTTATTTCCCCATTAAATCTTTATTGAGCTTTAAGAACGTACTGATACAGTAAAGTAGTATGGGTATGAAATAAAAGTCACGGTAGCGTTTATTTTCAAATTTAATATCATCTTCAATCTTGACAATACCGCAGCAACACACCGTCAACCACATTCAATACTTTTGGTAACAATAGTTACCATATCAAAATGTGAAGTTGGAACTAATAATAACTTTATTATCAAAAACATTACAAGTCAGTTATTTATTAGTAATAATTATAAGACTCAAGAGAACACTTATAAACAACGTTAATGGGTAATTTGGTTGAGGTAGATTCATTTATATATTACAACTAATTCATTATTTTCGGTAACATGAATATTAGGTACGAAATATTTGTTTTCTTTTCGATTATTTCACCCTTGTCACGTCAATAGTCCAAATTTAAAGCGACGAAGCGCAGCTATTTTTATAATAATATTATATACTAAAGCTTTCTTCGAACGAAGGGCGTTGCATCTTCTGGTATAAGTTTTATCAGTTACGTATTACAAAAAAAGTTACAATTTAATGGGTTTGTTTAAAAATATATATGTATATATAATTTATAGCAACATCATCATCTTCATTGTTTAAATATATTTGCTACAAAGGGCCGGAAAGTTATCGAAATCTGAATATATATCGTTAATATGAATGTTATAGAAGACACGGGTAACCAAGAAACATGGAAAACCCAGAAAACTGTTCTCTACTCCTAATATTCATGTCCCAAAATGTTTTTTTTTTTGACGAAATCTTATCTTATTCTTACACAAAACTAAAATATTTCGATTTTTTTTTTGTTATTGTAATAAATAATAATGAAATTACATACATATCAACACAATACTGAGAAATTCATTTTATCTATATAGAAATATAAAAATGAAAAATGTTACGAAATTACAAATGGTTTTCACAAACCATTAATTTGTAACAAATTTCAAGTAATTTGATTAAACTGATCATTATTTGATTGTAATATTAAAAATTATTAAATTAATTTTATTGTAAACAATAAATTAAGTAAATAAAAACAAAATCGAAATATTCCAGCCGATTAACTTAAGCTGGGCTCGATTCTGAGCCGCACAATATAATTACATTGTAAGTATAATAATTACACAACAACTTCTTAACATACTCTTCCAGGTAAGGATGACTTGTAATTAATTTATACTTCACATAAATAACTTAATTGATATTATATATAAAAATTGCTTAATTTAATTAATAAAAGTAAAAACAATGCAAAAAATCAATAAAAAAAACTAGTATGTATTCATAATTCTCTATATTATTAAATCCATATATGGATGAGAATGCAAAAAAGTTTAAAATATATAAATGAACACAAGTCATCCTTAAAGCCGAACCTCTCGCGTACCAAAATAATGAAACAACATATAAAATATGCAAGCAAATATGCAAACACAAACAAATATATAGAAAAGAACCAAACAGCTCCCTCCTTACGGAAGAAAGGCAAAACGTTAAAAATAATAAATACATAAATTAAACCTGAATCGTGTAAAAAAAAAACTTTTAAACTGGACGCATTTGTCTAAGTACATACATCACCGTCACTCAAATTAAAACGTTATTGCAAATTATATAAAGGCGATAATTATGTAAACGTAACGTGCGTTGAAAATTTAATTATATAAAATATTAACAGTTTCATATGATTGTTGTAATTGTAAAACTATTGCATTGTGATATGATAATATTAAAATATAATATATTATGTTGAACGTAGCAACACCGTCAAGACATTTAAAGAATTAAATAAGTTTTAAAATTAAATTTGAAAATCGATATATCAATTATAGACATTAAAAGAAAACAATAATTATAAGTATATTTGTATACGTCATCACGGTGTTGCCAATTCAATTCAAACAGTAAACAACTAAATAACCCAGTGTGAAAATCTATTGCAGCCATAAGTGGAATGTGTTGTATAAACATTGCTATTGATATAAAATAATGGAATGGAAAATAATCGCTCTGTAACATAAAAACACCATCAAAGGGGACTTAGATAACGCCGCATTCAAACATGTCAAAAACGGTTTTAGTAATAATGCATTGATCGTTACATCTCTATAGTAGAACTTTTATTAATATAAATAATAATATAACATGAATATCTGACATGGGAACGACGTTTCTTTCGTTATATATATACATAATATATGTATTACATAAGATAATGAAATAATGATTAATAATAATTACCATCATTTGAGTGCAATTAAGTGAAAAATAAATGAAGGAATTGTAAGAAATTTTTCATACAATAAATATTATAAAATAATATTTTAACAGATACTTTAATTTTGTCAGTCGTTCTATTGTATTAGGTAATACATATATACTGCAGCCAGAGTGTCCAGAGACGTAAAGTCAAGTGTGAAATTCGTTTGAAATGAACGAACCATGTTTCAAATATTTATAATACAGTTTAAATAAATTAATCGTTTGTATATCACTTTTGTAATAACAACTTTGTCTGCATTATTTTTTTTAATTCAAGCAGCGCCATCTAGTCCCCATCCGTTCCATAGATTATAAAACCTAATTGCCCTTCCTCTTGAGTCATTTAACAATTGATAAAATATTGCAAAATGAGATTCGAAATAATGTTACCGAGGCACGTTTATCAGGCTTTTGTTCGTAATTCACTCCAAGGACGGACAAGCCATATGAAAGAAAGCTATACATATAAAATTAATATCATTGGAGTCGTACTCATTAACTGTATTATTACATACTTATTCTATAAAAATCCTTATTTTGATTAAATATCTATCTGATGCTCAATTCATAAATTATATCATTTTATTATCATTAGCATTTAAAAATATTTATTTTGAAAATTTGCCATTTAGTTATAACATTAAAACTTTTTTTATTTATACTGCAATATTTAATCAAAGCAAAGATCGCGCTAGTACAGCCAACGTCGAATAAAAATGGTTTGATACTTGAAAGGAAATTTGCAAAAACAATTGCGGCGCTGACTGTACCATCACTATATTATGATGATAAATACATGTTGTACGTTATTCAGGTATCTGTTATTGCTTTAAAGTAATATTTTGGTTCGTGAGAAAACTAAAACAGATTAATATCACATGTCGGTCAATTGCAAGCAACGAAGGAGAATTAAAAACGAACTCACCAAGTATATTGATTCTGTTATCATTTTCTGTTATTATTTATCAAATGATTGCGTTAAAAACAATATTTTTTAACAAATTGACCAACATGACTTATAATTACAACTGTAATATATAAAAATAGAAAAAAAACCATAATACAAAAAAAATGAAGTGGTTGCAGACCACATAATACAATATGGCTTACTCTCTACAAATTGATCGAAATTAATTAAAAACAACACAACCTCGAGTGAACTTGTGAACGTGTTAGTGACATATATACATAATCTATTCTTAAACTATTAATCTATTTGTCTATGGTTTTTGAACTTTGTTGAATCAACATTGCCAAGTATTTTATTAAATTTGTCAAAAAAATTATAATACATGGCTTTGCAAGACGATAACTCAAGTGCATAAGTGGAAAGATTTTTAATAAATTACTTGGCAACACTAATACATTTTTATAGATAATGCAATTGTCAGTGTTTGGTTGTAATTGGTCCGATGGACGATTTTGTTTTTAATGAGGAGTAACTTAACGCGAGGGTAAAATACAATACATTAAGAAAAAAAAAACTACTTTAAAAATATTGCGCCGCTTTTCATCTCAACAATAAATCTAAGGCTGCGTCTCCACAAAAAAAATTGGCAAATTTTGTGTTGGTGACATTATTTTCTGTAATCTTTTAAGTTAATATCATTGTTGTATATAGTTCTTTATTGTTGTTTGAATTGCAACAGCTGTCAATTATTTAAGAGGAAACGCACCATAATAATTACCCCTCATTAATATAGAAGACAACAGCGAAATTCTAGCACGCGTTAAAGCAATTTTAAAAAACGTAAAAAAAATAATTGAAACCTGCTTGATTCGCCCTATTCCAAATATCGAAGCTTAAGACCCTGTGACAAAAACCTAGCGTCAAAGATAATATTCTAGACTTTTCTAGATCTAGACTTAACCTAGATCCTATCACTAGACCTAAGTTAGCTTAGTGTAATTGAAGATTCAGGTACATTGTCGGCGATTCCTCCCTTTTTTAATTATATTTTAAACTGAGTTTAGATTTTATATTATATTTACAAACGCCGTTGGTGTTTTAAAAAGACACAATTTTTTTCTAGTATTAATATGTCAATAACATTTTGTAATTAAATAATAATATACTATTGTGTGGTTTCGATAATACCTATTGTATATAATGGAATTGTATTTGTAAATGACCTTTTAAAACACGCAGCTTATCAATACAACTTACTTTTATATATAAATTGTACCTAGGTGCTTCGCGTGACAAATATGAATAAATACGAATGATATTTTATTCAAAAATTAAAATTTAAAAAATACTTTGCAATATTCTGATCTAAATTCATCCTTTCTCTGAATGTCGAGACTTTGAGAAACTTTTGTATTTATTTTTTGTTTATACTCATCTACAATCTTGAAACTTTAATTTCGGAAAATTGCAAAATACTTTCTTAACGTGTAATAAAATAAATATGTACGCATGTTTTGAAAAGCGAGTAGTTTGGCGCGATCCGAATTAACCGTGTGCGTCTACAGAAGTTGTTGTTAGCATTAATATGAAAGTTATTTAAAAATCAAATGAACAAAAACATTTTACTTTTTCAAATACAGAACTTATATAGCTAGAATAAATAAAAAAAAACACTATCTAACCAGAAGGTTGCCGTCGCGTATAACCGCTTGTCGATGGGCATTAGAAAAAAACTTAAACGATTCAACATTAAAATCGTAACATCTAAAAGAACCTTACAACGAATAAAATGAGGTAGATTCAAATTGTGATATGGAATTACGAACAACGAACTTGTTTTTTTTTTAATTTTCAAAAAAGAATCAAGTCCCATTGTCACCGGAGAGGTTTTATATAATATAACGTTTTTGTAACATTTTTAACGATAACGAGTTTTTTATATAACTATTTGACGTACATTACATAATATCAGTAGTTCGTTGTAATATTTTTTATTTTTTTATTTTAATATACTTTTTGAATATTTTTACATTTATCTTTTTTTAATCTATCTACGTATTTTTTTATTTCTTTTTTTTTGTGTCTATGTAGAAAACGATGTTTGGCGTGATTAAAAACTGCTAATAAAACTTTAACAGGTATATAATATATAAAAAAAATGTGCGTTTCATAAAAAAAAAAACTAGAATTATATTACTGGTGTGACATATAAGTATATAGTTTATGTGGAATGTAGATTATGAAGATAACAGATAGCTTCTAAGGCTTTGTCTAAAAAACTGTCTATGAAAAAAAAAATATTAGAAATAAATACGGTTTTTCAACATCAATAAATACGCTCGAGATATTTACATGTCAGGTAATAAAGGGCTGTTTGGACATAATTTTGGTCTGTATTTTGTACGCTCAAGTTGCACTAACGGTGAACTACTATACTTTAATAGGTGTATCTGTGTGTACTATTCGCAGGCACTGTATTCATACCTATAATTACATAATTACGTAGTAAGCCGATTTAACGGCGCAATGAAATATTTTAGGTTATTTTTTTTTCGCGCCATTTTAACCTTATTGTCTCGGTGATTATAATCTCAGGCCGATAAACGCTATATACACGCCACGGAGGGCACTAAAATGCCTATATACATTTGAATTTTATTTTAAAGTGGACTCTATTGCGTTAAGTTTAAGCGAGAATAACTTTACGTGAATATTTTTTTCAGAGAACTAAATAACTGGATACCCGTACTATTGTTTACTTTAAAATCAGCCTTCGTTTGAAAATAAAGTCTATTAGGAACAAAACGCCAAGCTATCCTCGCGCAAACCGGTCGTAAACCTCCGTCTAATATAAAACTGAACTGTACAAAATCTCATCCTATTCAGCTTAACTATTCGTAACCGGTTAGAACCGGTTCAGGGTCGCCTACACCCCATGTAGTTCTGAAAACCCGCGGCGTGTTATATTTCAACCGTTAGGCTGCAGCGTGGGTTGAATTTTGCTGTTGTCGAGTTGGAATTCGGTGCTTCTAGTCAGTTCGGAGTTCATGTTGTCGTCCGGCAGCTTGAAGGAGTTGTTGGCGCTCAAGTTCTGGGAGGAGCGGGCCAGGTCGTACTCGGGGCGGCGCGACGTGTCCAGCAGGCTGTAGGCCGAGTCGTCCAGCACCGTCTCCGCCGTGGCGTCCAGCTCGGGCCGCGACACGTCGAACGCCTCGAAGGCCGCCGGCTCGGCGCGCCGAGGCTTCTTCATTCTTCCGTTTGGTGTTTTTGACTAATAACGAACACAAACATTTCTTAATATCACACAATGACATGTAAAATATTACGACAAATAAATTGACCATCTAATTTTACGTAGTTACCGTCGCCCGCAGACACTACAAGGTGCATATACGATCTGATATTTGTGCTTACAAGGTTGGTGGCGCGTTGGCGATGTAAACAATTTAATATTACAGCGTCAATGTCTCCTGGCAGTGGTGACCGCGTACAATCAGGCTCATGTGCCAGTACGGTATTATAAATAACAAAAATGTTTCCAGAAAAGGTCGACTTTACAGTGAAACTTCTTGCTAGAATATGATTGTTCCTGGCAGTCATGGTCTCAGTTAGACAGATATGATAGAAAAGAGACAGCGATAGTGCTGGTACTCACGGCGGGGTTCTCCGTGATGTGCACGTGCCCGTTGAGCAGCGGCTCGCCCGCGCCGCCGTTGGACACGCGCGCCGTCTGTACCGACCGACACATTACACACACGCACACGCACACACACCGACCACTGTTCTGTAGTACTTTGACACTCGAACCTATCTCATGTGTGATTCCTTTATATTTAATTATTTATCTTATATTTATCAGTAAACGTCGCCTGTTGCCACATTTTCACAAATAGGTTTTTGGTCGAGTTTCAAAGTTCTCACAGGATAGCATAGAGTACTGCTTAATGTCAATGCTTAAAGTCAATAATTAGGGCTTAATTTGGCGTTTCGCGTGCTGTAAGAGGTTATTTAAGTTTTTTTATAATTTTTCTTTTTAAAACAGAATTTCTTTATTAAACTATTTGAAATGCGACGTAGGTGATGAGCATTAGTAGCCTATTTATGAATTATATTTTCCTATAATATAACTAACCTAACTAAAAGTTAAGATTAATTAATCGACGAATCTCCAACTCTCTTCCCCAAAAGAAGAGGAAGTGTGAGCCCAGTGGGACATTTACAGGCCAGTGTTACTTTAATTGGTTTTTGTGTACCAACCTTCATTTCAGAGCCCTCCTCTTCTTGTCCTTCAACTGTCGCAACGGGCGTTCTTCGTGTTCTAGATAAAAATATATTTATTAGAAGCATAGACACGACAAATATCATATATAAGGTCTATATGAGTATTATAGGCATCAGTTCAGAGTGTGTACCTTTTTATAACTCAGAAGTCATTATTTGCTTTTTTTTAATGTCAATTATTAGTTCATTATGAATATATTTTAATTATTATTTTTGTAATTGTGATTGTGATTCTAATTCTTATTATTAATGTATGTATGTTATGTAATGGTTACGTGTAATAATTATGTACCAAAATTATGGCCCTTGATGTCTGAAGAATAAAGATATTATAAACAGTAGTATATAGCAGACAATTAAGTTGTTTAAGTAAAGTTATAAATCTAAGTTTACTATTATATATGAACTACCTGTACAAACGAGGTTAGCTTGATTCTAATAATTAGTTATAATTGGGAAAAAGTTTCAGTTTTAGTTATTTTTGGGAAAAGTTGCTTTTTTCTTGAGACACCTGTATATGTGATAATATAAAACAAAAACTTTTCTATATATCAAACTTAAGTATATATATATCAGCAAACCTTACTTTACTTTGTTGATGCCCACTAAGATAATGTACAGTTTTTCAGTGTACGTGCAACTTGAAAAATCCATGCTTAACGAGGCTACTTGGTGCAATACTATGTTTAGGGAAATATTGGACTTCGGGCAGCTTATTCTAGACTTGTATAAGCAATGTAACATTGCATAACGTGTGACAGATAGAGGTGTGGGGTCGTACGTACCGCGGCGAGGCCTTGCGGCGCGCCCACAGGCGGCGCCCGGCCGCGCCCAGCGCGCCGCACGCGCACAGCGCGCCCGCCACGCCCAGCCCTGCAACACGCGCGCCGTCACGAGGGGCAGTGGACATACCGGCATTGTTGGTGGTACCCAATTTTTAAATTATGGCGATGACGATATAAATAGAATATTTCCAAAATTTTTCTTTACATATATTATTCTTTACACGTATAGATTACATAATAATAATATTTTAAAATATAGACTACCTATGAAATGAGAGTGCTATAGTTCAATTCACCCTTTAATATAACGTATTATGCCTTGTTTTGTGATATTAACTCAATGAATTGTCTATAAAAACTTATTTTTGTATGGATAACAATCGTACAATTATTATAGCTATTTAGAGAATCTAGTTCTATATTAGTTTGTATTAGTATCGAGGATCGTCACCCACCTAGATAGAAGTAGAAGTGGTCGCCGACGGCGGCGGGTGGTCGCGGCGGCACCGTCAGCACGTGCTGGCGCCGGCCTCCGCCCGCAGCCGTCACCATCACGTACACCGGCAGGCTCGCATCTAGGTTCGTCAGCTGCAGCAACCGTAATATTCGACACTTATATTTAGGTACTAAGTAACTAACCATAAATAAATAATAAAGTAAACAAAATCATTAATGTGTATGTACATAGATATATGCAACATAAAGTATGGAACTAGTAGCAGAATGCTGTTAAATTGATAACGTATGTGTGCGTTATATATATACAGAATATTATTTAGCTGGAAATATTATACACAATAAAACTAAAAGATATAATCGTTCGACAATCGCAGCACCGACCTCGACGTGCGGCTCGGACACGTTGAGCGCGCGCCAGTCGTCGAGCGGCTGCGTGATGTTCTGCGCGAACCGCACCGTGCGCGCGCCGCGCCCCGCCCAGCGCACGCGCACGCCCGCGCGCGTGTACTCGAACTGCAGGTCGCGCGCCTCTGCGCACACACACGCCACTGTTAGCTGCTCGGCCTCGTTCGTGCACACATACTTTCATACTGAGGTTTTAAGTTTGATTTATCTACTCATAGGTGCTGCAAGGAAGCAAGCTATATCCAAAGTTAAACATCAAATATTATTTTTAATGTTATCACAAAATATTCAGCAGTTAAAAGTAATATCTACTAAATATCTTATAGCTCCTCTAGCATACACCTCTTCTCCTTTTAAAAAGAAAATATATTTATTCTTGCGATTATCAAATTTTATTATATTATTTTTATTATATTTTCAGTCGATCTGATAACAGAACTGATTTGACCTCATAACTCACCCAATTCCTTCATCGGCGCGGGAATGTTCAGAATGGGGCTGTAGGCCAGCGGCTCGTACCCCGTCACCATCACGTACGTTTGCTCCGTGGGTTCGATGCCATTGATCTGGAAAATATGTACTTGTATAACACTCGGACGTCTATAAAGTAGTCCAGCCACTGAAATTATTATATATTCTTCGTCGTATTTATATAAAATACGAATATGCTCATGTTGCTGTGCCGCACGGCGGGGCGCCAGGTCGTGGCCCACGGGCCGGGTGGCGGTACGTACCAGCGCCTGCGTGCCGTCGGCGTCCACGGCGGCCCACTGCTCCACGGGCAGGCGCAGCTGCGCGCTGTGCCGCACGGTGTACCGCGCGCGCGCCCCGCGCCACCACACCAGCAGCGCGCTGGCGTTCACGAACTTGTACGACAGCTCCTTGAAGCGCTGCTGACCTGCGACAGCGAGCCTCGTGATAACTCTCCAATCAATCACCCGTCAATCAAAGTCTCCTTCATTTTTTTATTCACAACATTATCGACTATATATTGTTACACGAACGAAGAATTATATGATACCAAAACTACTATTGTTTCAAAACGTTTGATGCTTCCCCATTTAAAAGAACACTACAAATCCTACATAAAAGATAAGGCAAGTCATGTATAGAACTGAGGAAGAGAAATGGACCAATAATAACTCCTCGAGGACCCCACACTGTATGAAGATCCGGAAGATCTTTTGCAATTTACATCAACCCCTTTGCTCAAATACGAAATCAAGACATTAGGTGTAGCCTCTGTAATAACATAGTGATGTAGCTTCCCTAACAGTATTTCATGATGCACACAATTGAAGGCCTGAGATAAATCACTTAAAATCATCAGCATCTTGCGACTCCTCCCAGGTTCCAAAAATATTTTGAACAGGCTAAATACTTGCATTGGTTGTCAAGTTATCCCTTGCAATATCCAATTATTTATTGTGTAGTGATTTGTGTATTAATATGTTGGTTTTAATATGAGCTTTATGAGATCTTCCTAAGAGATTATGGTACTGAGATAGTTTTATCGTTATTGGAGTCTTCAAAAGTACCTCAAAAGTATGATTTAAAAAATGCGAATACTAATCTTAGTATTTCATGACCTTTCTAAAATTTAAATATAGGTAATAGATAAATTGTAGTGCAATTACATTAATTATTCAATTTATTGCCATCAAAAATCTCAAGAGAAGGAGATGGAGAAGAAAATTAATGTCTAACGATTTAAAAGTACATATACCTTTCAAACTTCCAAAATAAAATTAATAGAAAATATAATATTCTTCAACAAGAACTTAACCTGTCTATTGAAGAAAGGCTCACACATTATATTCAAATCAATTACATACCCTCCGGTTGTGTAGTGACGTGGTAAGGCGGAGTGAAAGCACCGCCCCGTGCTCTGCCTGGGATCCGAACCTGCACTCGAACCTCATACTCAGTATCCGGCTGGAGACCTTCTATAGTTGTAGTGGTTTTGTAGCTGAAACATAATATCTTCGTAAAAATATTGTCGTTATAGTCATATTTTTTTTTAATATTTAATCTAAACATTAAAAAAAATCCAAAATTGTTTTTATAGCATATGAAAGTATGAGTATGATATTTTGGTCATCAGTTTAAATGACTAAAACAAATGTAAATATTAATAATATATTTAAAAAAATCCTAAATTCTTTTAATGATAGCATCATTAACTACCTTTCCTGACACTCGTCATAGCCGTCTATTCTCCTAACGCAAACCATGAAGGTGTATCTTGAAGCGTCTTCACACCGCCACTTCAGTGTGAACCACCTCTCCCCCACTTCAGTCACTTCTAGATCTTGAGGTAGAACTGTTACCACGCTGAAGGGATTAACATGAATTATAGGATTTTTAATAAAAAAAAATTGTAAGCTTCGAGTTTTATTATTGATAGATTTCGTCGCATTATATACAATTACAATTTTTAGTCACTTATATAACTATACCATAAAAAACGATAATACTTGTATAATGCTTGTACAGGTTGTGTACCTAAGCATCTTGTTTATAATTTGAAGATATTGAATTGTTTTTGGTTCGAATGGTTAAATCAGCGTTGCCTTATAATCTTTTTCTAAGTGGCTCAGTATGTGATAGTTTTGAAACTTAAAAAAAATCATAAAGCTCTTTGGTATTATATATGTTAACAATAATATAAAAATAGTCTTGGAGACCAGAACCTCACCCGTCGTCGTTATCCTGCCCCGCCGTGGTAGTAGAGAACCATGGCACCAGCGTCAGGTTCTGTGGGAGCCACTCCAAAGTTCGCGATCCCAGCAAGCGCACCAAGAGAGGAGAAGATTGAGGAGCTGAAAATATAAGCAATGTAAAACTACTTCCGCTTAGCGTCGAATAAAAAGTATTTTTTGTACAGAGTTGGTGGGATGACCACAGCATAGTCGTCGGACCTTACGCTGAGTAGGCAACTGGTTGGGGGGGGGGCATCATAACGCGAGTTACGAGCGCGGTCTGGTCGAGCGAGCATTCATTCATTTACAAACAACTTACACACACTGAATATTGTTCATATAATAAATAATAAATATAATAGAATAAAAATAGAATATTGTTCATATAATTGACTGCCTCGTTGGTCTAGTTGTGTTGTAGGATGTAAGGCCGCAGACTCGGAGGTCCTGGGTTCAATTCCCAGGTCGGGCCAATAAAAGGTTATTGGGTTTTTCTGTCAGAAAATTCTCAGTAGCAGCCCGGAGTCTGGAAGTTGGAAGTGTGTTCACTCCCGTGCCTCGGAAAGCACGTAAAGCCGTTGGTCCTGCGCCTGAACTCTTTCCGGTCGTGTCGGATTGCCGTCCCATCGGATTATGAGAGTTAAGGAATAGAGAGTGCACCTGTGTTTGCACACACACTCGTGCAATATAATATGTCCTGCGCAGTTGGCTAATCTCTCTTGAGATTGGCCGCCGTGGCCGAAATCGGTCTGGAGGACATTATTATTATTATTATTATAATTATAATAAATAATGTCCTCCTGACCGATTCTGGAGGACATTATTATTATTATTATTATAATAAATAATGTCCTCCTGACCGATTTTGGCCACGGCGGCCAATCTCAAGAGAGATTAGCCAACTGCGCAGGACATATTATATTGCACGAGTGTGTGTGCAAACACAGGTGCACTCTATTCCCTAGCTCTCCTAATCCAAATGGACTGCAATCCGACACGACCGGAAAGAGTTCAGGCGCTGGACCAACGGCTTTATGTGCTACCCGAGGCACAAGATTGTACACACTTCTCTGGTGGACTCCGGTCTTCTACTAAGAAACCACCAGACCAACGAGGCAGTCAAATGGTTCATATAATGTAAGATCAATAAACATCTTATACAGTCTCATATTCTCATTCTTTTTATTGGAGTTCCTGGATCCAAGATATTAATACTATCAATAAGTTACATTCAAGCTTTTATACGTGAATGATGTTTTAAAAGAACGTGATTTAAGTAGAAAAGTTTGTGTGAATATTTGTTACTCAGTGTTCAAGATCGAAATACATTATGGCAATTGTCATTTTAATTAATCTTTTCATCAATAGATGGCGTTAGATGTATTTTACATCGCGCTATAACAATGTTTTTTTGAAAGTACTAAATAAGTTTTTAAATTTATAATGAGAGAGACCAATTACACTATCTGACCAGCAGTACATGCTCGGTGGTTTTACTTTAAAGTCTCACAATACCAATACTACCGGGTAACCCCAAACACTCAGTCTAGCGATCAACTGAGTGGAACCTTCTCTAAGAAGACGTGCGAAGCAGGTATGTTTTATTGAATATAATCACCTGTTAATGTGTAGTTGACAACTTTCGCGGCCAAAGTAATGTTGTGTTCTTCATCGTGGGTTTCATTCTCGCTTCGATATTGTAAAATCCATTCCAGGACTCCTGGAGTTTCATCGGCGAACTGCTTCCAAGATACCAACACCTTGTCGTCTTCTAATTTTGTTAGTTTTATTGGAACTGCAAATAGATTTAACATGACGACTCAAGAGGGTTTTTTCAGGGATTATTTTTTTTTATATCTTTGAGCGGACTGTCAAATGGGCCACCTGATGATAATTGGTATCCGGCAGTTCTAAACATTGGCGCTGTAGGAAATATTAACCACTACACCAATGCGTTCCCAAAACCACGAATTAAATTGTCCCTTGTGCTTTAGGGTCACTGGCTGACTGACAAATTTGAATGAATGAATTCAGAAAAAAAATCTTTTTAACTTCCACTTCCTAACAATAATAGGTTGTCATTACCTCCTTGTCCCTGGCAGACGACACTCTCCGACATATCGCTTGGTATTATATATTTGTTTGTGGGCGACGAGATGTACGCACGAACCTAGGGAAAAAGCAATATCGTTACCAGATATTTGGTGAAATAATTGAAATTATAAGGAATTACAAGATCAGCTTTGGTTGATTCAACCTTAAAAAGTTAATAGTATTTATTTTTGAAGAACCTAACTTGAAATATATAAGGTTTCAATGGTTCCCTGACTCTGACGATCTCCTCAGTGTTTTGATGTGGCTGTCCTGTGATCGCTACGCCGTGTTTATCTATAATATAAAAATAATTTTATATATACTATGTTATATGAGTATCACTAAGCTGATGATGAATTTAATATCAAGA
The DNA here is from genome assembly GCA_905147175.2 of Nymphalis urticae. Classification (NCBI taxonomy): domain Eukaryota; kingdom Metazoa; phylum Arthropoda; class Insecta; order Lepidoptera; family Nymphalidae; genus Nymphalis; species Nymphalis urticae. Next base: position 12,332,124 of record LR989995.1, on the reverse strand, counting down.
CGGAGCCGCTACCTGCGGGGGTGGCGTCGACGGTGTAGGTGACGACGCGCGCGGCGGAGGGGCGCCAGCGCAGCGCCACGGCGGCGCCGCCGGCCGGCGCGCAGCGCACCGCGCCCGGCGCCGCCGCGCCCGGGCCCGCCACGCCCAGCCGCGCCCAGCGCGACCGCACCGCGCGCCCGCTGCGCGCGAAGCACTGGTACACGCCTGCGGGCAGCGCGCACTGTACTCACCGCACCCCTACTCGCCGCCCCGGGGGGTTCGGCTTCGGCTGCCTTGGAGCTGGCCGACTGTTTCAAACTATTTATAATATCACAATTTGTACCAGTATCCTTATTGGATATAATCTCACCTGCGTCGGCCGAGGTAACGCCGCTTATGACTAGCTCGATGCGCTTGCGATCGGCGGACGTTCGTAAATTTATCTAAAACAAACGATTAATCGTTAGTTATCACCAGTCCGTGGTGACCCGTTGCTGGACATTAATATTTCCTGGGACACTAGTTCTCACTCAACCTAGCCTGTAAAGCTAGTATAGTGAGGGACGATAATGGTGTTGCCCGATTTTATTCATAGCGACCATTCTCAACTGTAATTCTATTTCCAATGTTGTTGATGATGTTCGGGGCGCACTCGGCGCCTTGGACACCGGCGAGTCCTACATGGAAGGGATATGTAGGACTCGCCGGTTTGGAGAAAATTTGAGGGAATGTTGTAGCCTTACCCGTCCAGCCAATACTAGTCGCTGCCCATCCTTGTACCAGGTGATTACAGGCTCCGGTCTGCCAACGGCGGTACAATTGAAGCGTACGGTGCTGGCACGCATCGCCTCCTTCGCTAACGGCGGTAGAGTTATACGCACTGGTTCCGTTAAACTCACGTTGAAAGTCTGAAAATTCGTTAAAGTAAAGTTACATCGTTAAATTTTATTACAAGAAGCAAAAAAGTCTATATGTATAGTCTATCATCAACAAAGTTATGAATTATAGTACCTTGACTAAATCGCTATGACCTTCTATAGAACAGGTGTAAACACCCTCCTGGTCATAATCCAACTTGGAGAGAGACAGGACTTCCTTTGTTATCTCCAACTCACTCGTTCTGCCACCGGGTGGGGTTAGTTCCCATATTAACTAGAAAAATCAAATACATGATAAAGATTTACATAACAGGCACAACAAACGTAATAATCACTAATAATTTAAGTTGATATAGCGGAAATAGCATTAAGCGCTTTAAGTGCTGAATTGAAAACAATAACTTTTAAAAAAAATTACAAAATTTTTTATACATAAGTCCTTGTAATTTTTTGTCATGTCTAATCATAGTTAACCTTGTCAATTTTAGAAGGGAACATGTTTCTTCTATACCTTGGGTTTGGGCCATCCAAGAACAGGGCAGAGGAGAAGGATACTATCCCCTCGGGGCACTGCGCTGTGGTCTTCATGTTGCACAGAAAGGAAAGAGGGATCTTCGTTAACTGATTCCGTAACCGTCACTTTCCCTTCACGACTGGTACGGGTCTTGTTTGCGTTGTAATTCGTTGCTATACACCTGATCGGAGAAGAAAAAAATATAGCTCTATTTTTTTTTATTACCTTTCATGTTAAACACGCATCGAGAGCAGAGAATCTATACAAGTAAATGAAATTAAATTGTCTGTCTATGATTTCAACACAACTGCCGTTTTTAAGTTAATATGACTATTTGCGAGATACCAAAACCAAAACAACCATGTATTCATTTTATTTTTATGTATCTGCCTGATTTTCCGGGTAACCTACAAATGGCTAAAATTACAAATGAAAATAATGAATATTTCAAGGTGTATTTCAAGGCCGTCTTTAATTTGTCAAAATCTATTAAAATTTCATCTACGTATTTTGTTGAACCATTATTTTAGCCTTATATAATGTTTAAATATTTTGTATCTATAATTCATGCACAATTCACAAAAAAAAAATCCATGCAAATTACCACGTGGGTATTCAAAAATTGTTACATGCAAAATAACAGTTAAAAGTCCGCCCTAAATGATGTACATTAATTGATAGTATAATATATAGATAAAAACTACCATAGCTTTACGGAAATACAAAATTTCCGTATACATAAAGTGTAATTTGAACTAGACAAAATATTTCGTATCATCTAGTAAACTATTTAAGTTTAACTTTAAAATAGGCTTTTGGCGTAAAACGTTTAAGGAATATTAGGGTTTATTGTGTCGCCCGTTCAGATAGAAACACGACACTGACAAGGGGTTTGGGCATTACGCAATCGGGAGTACCGAAGCATGAGCTAATGTTAATTGAACTCTGGTTTGTTCTACTGAAGGATTAAATTGAATTACAAGCATTATTTGCAAATAGTATAAAACAATGTCTCCCCACGAGCGCGTCTGTGTCTGCGTTTAAGAATAATGCTTGTAGCAATTAAGTAACACGAACATTTCGGTTGTGAATTTCTCTAATATCCTTATAATATTATAAATGAGAAAGTGCGAAATGCGAAACTAACTCAATGAATGCTCCCACCCTCTCAAACGCGGGCGAAGCCGCGGGCGGACACTAATTTAGAATATATTAGGAATATTTCGTATAATTATATTATCTTTGTATATAAATATCGATGTTTTCTACGATTTATAAAAATAACACGATATCTTACGAAAAACAAAATTGAATAAGAATTTAATATAATGTTATTTATATTATAAATGATATATTTTTGAAAGATGTAACAATTTCGTGAGATAGCTTCGTCTAAAGAATATTAGTAATTGCTATTCATAACGTTATTGCTACCATTCAACGCGGCACGATCTGTATTGTAAAGAATTATGTTTATTTTATTAGATCCTTTGTGATTCGTAAATATGATATATGAGAAAGTATTATTAGGCTTTCATAAACTATTCGTCTCAACATTTGGGTTCATATAACTCAACAAGTAAAACCCATCGTTTCTTATGCTTTCGGCTGATGTTGAAAAAAAAAAATTATTCCACCACGCTTCTCCAATGCGGATTGATGTCGGCTTGGGACATATTTCACGTAAAATACAACAGTGCTTACGGGCCGCCTAGCGATAAAACAGTCGCAGATTCGATTCTGACCCCTTGGGCTATTGTCGTTATTTATATTGTCTGGAGGACATTACATAAATAAATTATTTATATGTGCGTTGACTATATGTCTACTTTTATTTTAATGTCCAAGACTTTTTATACATACCTATACACCCCAGCATCTTCCTTTACAATATCTGTGATGAGCAATTCGTTGTCTAGGAAATAATATCTGTAAAATACAAATGACAAATATTAAGTTCGTGTAATCTCATTTTCATACTCTTTTGTTTTTTTTTTGTACTTGGCTGTAAGCGTGATAGTCTGTGCCTAAATTACAATTTTCGGTTTCAAATGTTACAATTTTATTGTATGTAACGTTTCTGCAGCTTTATGTGTATTAAAATTGAATAAAAGAAATATATTTTTTACCTAAAGATGTCATGTTTATCATTCGAACTCAAATAATATGATAAGTAATACATTGCCAAAAATAAATAATTCAAAATATATTTGAGCCAAAATATATTTATTATTTTATCATTTTAACATACAAACGCCCACGTTTACAGTATTTTTAAGAAATAAAGAGGAAGAACTCAATTATTTTCATAACGAAAGGACTTCTAATATTAAAAATTAAAGGTAATTTCAAAAGCTCACCTATCTTTTTGTGGTATAGTTACACCGTCCTTGGTCCACGACACGTTTGCTGCAGGACCGGAGTTAATGCGACAAGGTATGGACAATGGCTGGCCCACTCTCGCTGCAACATCTTCTGGCTGTGCCGAGAACTGTTTGTCCATATCTGGAACAAAATATTAGAATAAAACTACTTTGATCAAAATTCAATTACAATAATAGTTCTTGTTTAATTTGGAAATTAGAAAATTTTATATGGAAGATAAAGGTATAATATAATTCATATAAATCGACACTGATAAAACAGTTAATTTCTCTTTTCTACTCGAAAAACTATGTTTAAAACACTTTTTTTTTTATAATATAGGTAGGCGGACGAGCATTTGGGCCACTTGATGGTAAGTGGTCACCAACGCCCATAGACATTGGCATTATAAGAAATGTAAACCATCCCTTGCATCGCCAATCCGCAACCAACCTTGGGAGCTGAGATGTTATGTCCCTCGTGAAAACATACGCTTCCCTTAAATTTTCAATTATTTTAGGTTTTTGACCATAGGGCGAAAACTAGTAATAATAATTTCACCTCTTTTTATAAAATTATTTTAGTCAAATAAACAATTAAAGCAGATTACTACTTAACGAAATGTTGAATAATTTAATATAAAACGAAATCGAGATAGATTTGATAAGCGAGCACTTTAAATTTAATTAATTAATAATAAAAAAATCTTTTTTTTTTATGTATAGAATAGGTGGATGGGCAGATAGATGTAAGTTTACTTATAAATGCTGGAGGTAATTAGGTAAACAATGTTGTGTTTTCTTCTGAAAATCTTTTAAATTTAAAATAATCTTATTCGCAACAAATACCTGTCCAAAGAACATCAATAAACTATCAAAACACCTAAATTTCAATTCATGAAAGTAACAAGATAAACGTGTTCTATGAAAAACATCCCATAGCAAGTCATCTACGTCATTACCAGATTCCGAGAAAATTATAATGAATCGAGACACTTTGTCAAAACATCTTTTGTAAGGACTCCAATAAGAAAAATGTTTGTAGATTATATATGTTCTTTGGAAAGTAAGGAATAAAAAATGCCTGCTTTCCGATTACTAGTGAATTAATAACACAAATCAATAAATAAGAATTAGCATTCTTTGCGGCTTCGTTCGTTATAAGTGCGCTCATTTGGCTGCAATCTGCACCCACAGTAGGGGTCTGTCTATGCTTAATAATTATAACTTGTCAGGTTGAAGAAAAACTTAAGCATTCATAAAATTTAGATTTCTACTTAAGTAATTATTTTATTTCTTTGAATCAGATTATATGAATTAATATTTAAAATAAATACACAAATCATGATCGCGTGGAATGTCGGTAAGAATGCTAGCAGAATTTTCCCGTTGAATCGAAATTCCGAATATCAGGGTGATAAATGAACAAATCTTGTCACCGGTGGAGTAGGTCTAATTATAATTCGTTTAAAAAAATACCTAAAATTTCTTAACAAATATTTAATATTGTGTAATATTAGATTGTAGAATAGTACAGAATAAATATAAGCTTATTCATTTTCCCGCAGTGCGACGATGAAATAGATTTTTCTAACAAATAAGATAACGATTTTTCTAATAATAGAACGGCAAATGGGCCTCCTAATTGTAAGTGGTCATCAAATGAATTAGACTTAATTTTTATTCATTTTAAAATATATCATTCCATGTACAACTAACACGGTATTCAAAAAAAAAAATTGATGTATATCGTGCACGGGCACATGATTACGGAATCATACTGGCTCACATATACATATTACTGTCGTTTGACCATAGACTGGGTGGTACCCAGACAATCGTGGATATTGAAGGTTACAGGATACATACATTACAGGATAGGATACAGGTTTTTAATAATTCTTTGTCATTTTCGGCAACCTTCTTTTCTTATGAAAATGGGAAATGAAATTGTAATGTCGTATTGTCTTTTCTATGCTTTTATTTAGGTATTATATAGGTATTTGCACAAAAGCACCGCTAACAGCTTCGAATTTAAATAATATGATTTTTTCTGTAGCGACATCTAACTGAGCGACAGCTAACAATCTATATTTATTGTAATGTATCGAAGGTATGGTCTCTTGATGTTATTTATAGGTAATTTATTTCATTGACTATCCCATTAAAAAACCTGTAGTCATCGATACCCTGGCGTAGTAAATGATAGCCAAGTTAACTAATGAGAAGGGACTGTTAAATTATGCCGCCCATTACGGATGCGTGGGCGACGACACGAAAACAAATTTCAAGTTTTTATTTAGCTCGTATATAAAGTTTACGAAATTAGATTACGACCTGACAAACCGTTTGTGGATCGGTTGATGAGATGGAAATAGAAAATAAGTTCTGACAACCGATTATATGTATGTTTATATATTCTAAAGGCTAGACAGACGAGGCGTCTAATACCGTTATGTTACCATAGTGTCACAACACTGACTCGACCAAACTATTTACAAACCCTTTAGGCAAATAACAGACAGACGAAGGTGTTTGATCCTGTTTATATGTTGCCATATAGTGTCAAAATTGACGCCGGCTAAACTAAACTATCCCCTGAAGAGAAGAAAGAATGAGGACATGAAAAAAATCACCACATATAAAATAACAACTCGTAAATGTTTTGTTATATATATGTAACTGCTGAACAAAAACTATTTAAGAAAAAGAGATTGGAACTTATTCCACGACGCTAGCTAGTTCGGGTTAGCGGAAATTCATGTGGTAGAATATATTCATGTGGTAGAATATGGTCATGTGGATATAGTCCTACTTATACGTTTCGTTCACAACTGAGTAAGAGATAAGCCGCAATCATTTGTCATGATGACGTGTTCTAAGCAGTGGACTATCTCGAGTCTCCAACAAAATAGACACATCTGTAATTTGTATACAGTATATTTCGGTATGTGAGCCCGAATGCAAAGTCTTCTATAGTTCAGGAGGAATGCTCACTCGTGTAGAAATCTAACGTTATTGGCCCTGCAAAACTGTAAATTTCTATTGTGTTGTACAAAGTCAATGACATGAATACAATGTGGTTGAAGAAAATACCGCCCCCAGATTGAAACCCACTAGTCAGTCGTCTAATTTACCTATACGAAGAAGCTGGCCCGGCGCACAAATTGAAGTTGTTAATGATGTCTAACTTTAAAATAAGACTTATGTATAAACAATAATATATAAAAAAGTATATAAATTTTCATCATACATATAATATAGTAGACTGTGTAATCATTTGAGGACTACTACTGACTTTCTACTCGGTTATTCTTGGTAGAATCTACATTCAAAAGCGTTACCGATTGGTTCTAGATACCTACTTGATTATTGATTTTGACTACATCCGATGCACAGTATATGTCTTGGATTTGGACTTTAACACTTTATTATATAACATGTTTATTTTAAAAAGAAAGGTTTATTTGTTCTTCATCAGTCTACAAAAGTATGTTTTACGCTGATTTTAATTTAAATAATTTTCAACAGAGAGTAGTAATGAAATATTATAGAAATATTAGATTATAGTAGTGGTGGTAAGCCGAGATGGCCCAGTGGTAAGACAACGTGAATCTTAACCGATGATCGTGGGTTCAAACCCGGGCAAGCACCACTGAATTTTCATGTGCTTAATTTGTGATTATAATTCATCTCGTGCTTTACGGTGAAGGAAAACATCGTGAGGAAACCTGCATGTGTCTAATTTCACTGAAATTCTGCCACATGTGTATTCCACCAACCCGCATTGGAGTAGCGTGGTGGAATAAGCTCCAAACCTTCTCCTCAAAAAGAGGAGAGGAGGCCTTTAGCCCAGCAGTGGGACATTCACAGGCTGTTACGGGGTACGGGGTAACATTTACGTACATTTTCAAGTCCTGGTTTGGGGCAATTAAATATTATTGGGCTTTCTAAAAAGATATTCTTAGCAGCGTTCTTAGTCAGGAGTTTTCACAAACAGTTAGAGATCAGGCGCAAGTGTTTACCTACCTCACCCCGATCGTGGAATTTCCTTCCCATTTTATTATGTTAGTAACAAATTAGAGTGCAACCATGTTTGTAACACGGAATAATTAAGTGTGTGACTGAATCAGGAGAACTTCATTATGGTTTCATATAATTTAAAGTACATACGGAAACATAGGGCTAGATATCTTAAAGCCAAATTTCCGTGCACGCTAACCACTTCTTCAACAAACAGACACTTGATCTATGCGACTCTTAATAAACAAGAGCCGACTGATATTCAGGTTGATTAATGCAAAATAGATATAAGAAATCGCAAAAATAAACGTTAAAAACATGTGACGTAGCGCCCAGTTTCCAAAGAAATGCCATTTCAAGTTGTAAAAAATACATAAAATGTTGGTAGCTCTCCAGCAATATATAACTGAAAAATTAGTTTCGACAAGAGAAATGTTTATTCAGGATCGTTTCTGTTACTGTTAATGAAATTTTTAAAACAAACTCGAGACTTCGGAAGTTTTCCGGAAGACAAATAATTGTTGAATATGAGATATAACTTGCTCTCGGAAAACGGAAACAATAGCGAGTTATATCCCTGAATCATATTTAATATTACATACGATATCTATGTATGTGTACGCTTATATTTCATTTATTAATGGCTCTCGGCAATTTCTTTTTCGATTGTAATTACTGCAAATTATAATGGGGCTGCTATTTCAAAGATGGAAAGCAGGTTATTTTCTATGTAGTATTTGTTAGAAAGATTCAAGCGATAAAAAATATTATATTTCAAAGAGTTTAAAAAAGTGTTGTTTTTCCTGTTTGTTTCATTCGTCTGAAAAGATAACTTTAGAAAAGATATATCAACTACCTTTCTGTTAAAGAAGGAAATTGTATTGTTCTCAATCCAAGTTACAATAGAATATAGAATGTACATGAAAATTTATATTCAGCTACAATCGGAAATACGAAGTTTTCCGAGAGTAATTAATAAAATAGAAGTACTGTAATAACAATTATCAGCAGTGGTATGCTGTAAGAACTCGCCTCTTATCTCACTCGTGAAATGTCGAAAACCATCTTACGGCGAACCGATATTTCGATACGTATATCCTTTAAATGTTATTGTTAGCGACTTGGTAGTAGGGCTCTGCGCAAGTCTGGGTGGGGGACAACATAATCATTAGATATTCTACCGCCAAACAGCAATACTTAGTATTGTTGTGTTCCGGTTTGAACAGTGAATGAGCCAGTGTAACTACAGGAATAAGGTCCCGGGGACAAAACATCTCAGTCCCCAAGGTCAGTGGTGCATTGGCGATGTAGGATTGTTTAGTATTTCTTACAGCGCCAATTATTCGTGGTATATTTTTAAGGAAAACCAACGGAATATCATTTGTCAAAATTGCCTTAAATACAACAATCTTAACTTCGCCGCAGTTGCGGTAAAAAGCAAATCTCTTTTATAAAATAGAAACGTATTTAAATAATTTAAATCTCGGAAATATTAATCTAGAAAAAAAAGACAAAAAATAATCACGAAACGAAGAATAGGAAAAACTACAATGGTAGCTAGACAAAGAGGCGACCGCGTCCGCTGCACAAAGCTTGTCTTACAAAGAGTCTACCCGCTGGAAGGAAAATAATAACGAAAACTTTCAAAAAGACGTCTTTTTACATTAGAGAAGAAACGATCTCTCTATTTAATCTTACTATTCGCCCACTGGTCGAAATTCAACCACAATCATTATTAAAAGTTTAAGAAAAACTTATTTATCTTTATTTTTTAAAATAGAAATTCCCGTTTTAAGGAAATTACTAACATTCATATTTATCCCGCCAAATAAAACTTGAGTTAGAAGTGGACAGGACATTAGCTCGGATCATGATCGAACCTGCGACTTTTACATCGCGACTTTTATTTTGCTCTCATACGAGTGACAGCCCTAAACACTTCGAAATTTTATGTTATTGAGGGTTGAGCCGTCCTAATTACTTACATAAAACGTTTACATTACCATAGAACCTTATTCAGTGGGTTATGTAATATTCTAAGAGCTGGTAGCCACTTCAACTACCAATTGAGAATCAAGGCTAAAATGTTTATACTCGCTAAAACAATTAATTGGGTGGTAGGCTTTTATGCAGGCCTGTCTACCTGAATCATCATTCTTCCGCCAAACAGCAATAATTCCTATTACTGTATTCAAGTGATGGACATGACATATTGACTTGACTTCTCCAAGAATATTTCCTATGTAAACTTTTGATAATTAATCTTATCACCTTTATGAATCTTACATAGGTACCTTTAACTTAAAATGTAAATCGCGTTGTTTGCTACCTCTCCTATTGTCATCTCATCTCATACATAAAAATTAATAAATATTAATTTATATTAAATGTAGCCGGTAGGATTGATACATACACCTATACACACAAGACTGTCCACTGGGTACTGGCAAAAATGCCTAGTGAACCGTGAACAGTAATAACGTGAATCGTGGTTTTAAAGCCGACCACCATTGACTTTTATAGTATACTCTTTATATAATAATTATCTTTTTAAAAAAAAATATTACTATATAATAACATATGTATCTTTTTTGTGAACAGTGATACGATTCGACTCGTGCGCCACTTATTGATAATAATACTAAGCACGAAAAATTAAGGCAAGTTTGATAATACATAAAATATACGCATTTAATTAATTAACGAAGTTAATTAATAACAGAAAGTAAGATTTTTATGTACTGTAAAAATGTAGCCACTTTTTTAAAATCATTTGTCTCAATATATACGCAGATCTACATTGAAATTTCGTGTTACAGAAACTAGCGATTATGTAGGATTATTGATAGCCCGTAGCTTAACCCGCCTTTAATGAGACCTCTTACCTAACAATGGGATCAAATATAGCCGATGGTGGCCGGTGGTTAAGATCAAGTGGAAATCCAGCTCCATCCCTTCAGAACATTTCGTTTAATTACCTTTTTAACAACTACGAGCCCGTGATTCCGTGTGTCATGTGCATATATAATATTTTTGTTTGTATTTATAAATAAGTACATAACGAACGAATTCCAGGTCAACTAGGTCTAATAATCTGACCACTAGACCATCGAAGCGGTCTATATATTATTTTACAATATTATTCAAATAATATTACATCTTTTATATAAAATAGGTAGGCGGACGGGCACATTTGCCATCTCATAGTAAGTGGTTATCACCACCCCTAGACATTGGCGAAGTAAGAAGTATTAATTCCTTACATCATCAATGCGCTACCAACCTCGGGAACTAAGATATTATTTCACTCGTGCCTTTAGCGAAGCTGGCTTTCTCACCCTTCAAACCGGAACACAACAATAGTGGGTGATACCCACCCAAACTGGCTTACTTGTAGTGAGTACTAATAAATGATTCTCAAACATGTATATGATATTAAGAACTTGAAAGTTTTGAAATTACTTCCTCGGATTTGGACTCCCTTTTTATATTGGAACGTTCTGTGTGTGGTAAACCAGAAAAATCGAGCTACAAATGATCATATATAGCAAATACTCCCGATATTACATCTCCGCTAAATCTAGTCGAGCGGAAAAATGTTTCATGCATCAGAAGACTCGACTCATTGTCATTGAACGATATTTCGGATGATATTTATTTGAAGATCACTGAAATCATATATATGTATAAATGTTCCTGACAACTGACTATCAGCGTACAGCCTGAATTGAGAGAGAGACTTGTGTTTGAACAACGCCAGGAAACCTACAAGTATCTGATAAAAATCTGACGCATGTGCATCCGCCTAACAACCTTTGCATTTTGCGTAAGAAAAGTTTTAGTTCGACCGTTTTTTTTCCGACTTACTTTGCAAATGCCGACTACCATGAAAAAGTGTTTTCATTTTTTTGATTAATATATAGTCTATGACACTCACAAATAATGTGGCTTTCAATTAGTAAAAGAATTTTCAAAATCGGTTCAGTAGAGCCAGAGATTACCCCCCTACCTCCTCAACCTCACAAACCAGTATATTACCTCTTTATAATGTTATTATAGAGTATAGATTTTTAATCTTTATTTTTGAGTTAGTGATCCTATAAAAATGTATTTTCAGGTACCAAATAGGTGCTAACTGGTTGTGTAAAAATAATCGCACAATAAGGAGCCTTTGTGAGGGACATTATAATTTACATAATTTTTTTTTTGTTAATGATTCAGGTACCAAATATTTAAACAAAGGTACTAAATAGGTATTAAATGCTGGTAGTATTTTAAAACTGATCTATCACTTTGTAGTCATACTGATGCACGCGCATTTTTTATTTAATTAGATATAAGCATTCGCCAATCGATCTATTCACCAATACAATAAAGTGCTAAGTGACCGCCTCATTGGTGTAGTAGCTAGGCCACAAACTCCATCCAAAGCTTTGCAGCGTGCTGGAATAAACTCCAACATACACACAAAAAGAGGCTAGTTGTGGGACATTTACAGCCTGATACTTAATGTGATAATAATTTCACGAAAATAAAACTAAAAATATTTAATTGAGAAATATTGCAAGGAGGACGCAAATCAGGTTATATTTTGTACTAGCAATACTCAGCAGACTTATCCTACTTTTGTATTTCAAACTCAACTCAAACTCAAATTCATTTATTCAATATAGAATAAGACCTGTTGAAGTGAAAGTAAAATTTAGCACAGGTTCCGGCGAAAGAAACTTATTTGGTTTTTTTTTGTAGTTCCTAACTGAAAAAAATCTACTAAATCAATATACATAATATAATTTGTTGGTGTATGCGTGCGAGCTTCAAAGATTTTGCCACCCTTTGATCTATTACCGTGAAAGATGACATATAGCCACATACACATGTACACTGTACACTGGCTCACTCATCCTCCAGATCGGAGCACAACAATACTGAATATTGTTTGGCGATAGAGTGTCGGATTAGTTGGTAATGAATACTCAGATGGGCTTGCACGAGGCCCACCGCCAAGTAAATATATACAACGATAAGAACATTATTACATTATGAAGACTATTGAAGTAACAATTAGAGCATTAAGGTCACGGGAAGCCGTTGGATACGTAACGTAAGTCCGGCCATCGTGGATATCCTTGGGGAAGTCCTTTGTCCAGGAGTGGACGTTTTCGGCTGATATTATGATGATGATAATGATGAAGAATATTATTCCAGAAAAAATTTGAGTGGATCATCAGTTTTGCAATAAATACATTTTTAGATGTTGCAAATTTACATTCTATTTACTATTTCAATTATCCGTAATTGTACTAATATTGTAAAGAAGTAAGTTTTGTCATATTTTTATCTTTATGAATAATATAACGATCACTTTTGTTTTAATAAAATTATCACAAATTACTTATCCTCATCAAAATAAATTATACATTAATTTTAAATTTATTATGTCGATTAATATTATCTTTTATACTTTCCGATTCGAACCAGTATTTTATATATAGTACTACAAGATATAAATATATCTCTGCTCTTTATGATATTTATACGATGAACAATGTATATGTCTCATTGTTTAAAAACGAAAGTACGAACGAAGTCGGTATGGGTAGGATTATAACTATAAGGCAGTAGTAAAAGTACGCTGCTCAATATGCCGATCTGAGCACCGAGGCACTGATGCTGAGAGTACCGAAGCCGTATGTAGCTCTGATCAAAGGAAATGATTGAATACAATATTTGGACGTCGAGTGCCGTCTAATTAACCTTAATTAGGCAGACGGCTAAATAACCGGTAATTTATTCTCGTTCAAGCGCATGCGCAACGGAGATTGCATTCACGAGTGCGCGGGAGCAATTGTTATATAACATTATTTTAAATATGTTTAGATAACGTATGTATGATATTATTTTAACGAATAAATATTTTTAATTATTAAATAAGTTACTGTCGACAGCCGAGACGGTCTAGTGTTTAGAGTACTTGAATCATAACTGAAGGTTACAGGTTCAAATCTAGGCGAGTGTCGAATAAAATTATAACACATGCTTATCCGCCAAGTCACTTAGGAGTTTTTGCGTAAATCGGGGCCAACAAACATATGTATTTTAGTTGTTACCCGTGCTCCCGTCCTACCCGTCTCGCCTGTGTAAGGCGAGTGATGCAACCATACATTATATCATCTTAGGGACCAAACCAAATTTTATCATAATCAACAGAACGTATCGTGTAGCATTGAATACATTAATATGACCAGTGGAAATAGCATTCACGACCTTTAGCAAAAAAAATACAATCGATATTTATTAATTACGCTATTATTGTAGCCCACGATCGACGAAGTTTAATATAATAAGATAAATTAGTGTACTATATATATAGTGTACTATATAGTATAATAGTAGCGTTATATTAAAGTTAAAACATCTATGTCGAAAAGAAATGTAAGCGTCGTTTAGCAAAATAAAATAGACCCGGACAAGTCTGTAAATAAATAATATTTATATTAGTATAAGGTCCAAGAAATAAGAAATAAAAAAACGAAATAATGCCGCGTTACAAAAATAACAGCCTAAATTATATATTAAATACCCTCTGTGATAACATCCTGTAATTCGAATTGAACAAAATAAAGCGAAAGGCTGGCGGCGTTTCTGTAGAATTTTCCGACGGAACAATTTCAGACGAACATCACTAAATCGTGATAGAATATACAACCATCCGTTGAATGAACAAGATACTTTTCCTCTTGGTAATGATTTATTATTAATGTAACATAAGCTTATTTTATTATTATTGTTTTACATAATACAAGGCAGTTGGCCAAATCGAAATCGAAATATACATTTATATAAGATAGGCGAACTGGCAAGTAGACGACCTGATAAACTGGTAATCACCACCGCCTATAGATATTACCGCTGCAAGATTTATTAAGCAGTACTTACAACGCTAATGCGCAACCTTGGAAACAAAGACGTTATGTCATTTGTGAATCACACACACGCACACGCACACGCACACACACACGCACACACACACACGCACACACACACGCACACGGAACACAACAATACTAAGTATACACACGCACACGGAACACAACAATACTAAGTATAAGTAAGGCAGTAAAATACTAAAGCTTAGATCGGGTTAAAGTGTTATAGAGCTCGAATTAATAAATATCCTTGGTGTAGAATTAATGCCGAAAAAAATAATCCAAATCTGGACGCCATAGTCGCGGACGAAGCCGAGTAAGCGACTATTACATAGCTCTTTCATTTTCCATCCCACCGTTATATTTTACATGCCTACGTACATAGGAACATGATACAGTTAATATATAATATGATATATGAGTGTTATTCCGTTTCCCGCTGATGTGAACACATAATAAATTATCGTCGAGGGATGAGTTACAAGTTCTAAGGCTTTCGGTACGACCACATTAATAATATAGCTATGCCTGCCTTGGGGCAATACAGTTCAGTACAAACTTATAATAGTAATTAAGGATTCGTTTCTGCGTAAATGTGTTTGTAGGTAACGATCAACAGAATCCCAGAGACCGTTCAATTATTACCAATTGTAGAAAAAAAAACGGTTTTCATCAAACTAATAACAAAAATTATGATAATACACTATGTGAGAGAAACAATCGCAACCAATCCTTTAAAAAACCGCTGTTTTATTCTCGGGTTCTCTTCAGTCCTGAGATATATTGTTCCAAGCCGTTGGGCTTAATATTGACAGTCAATTAGCAAGTGGAATGCTTCTATATTGAATAAACATTTACACTAGACTGACTTTTGCCACCAGAAGTTTCCATTGTCCACTACGATACTATGTGATAACATTAATTTAATATAACATAATATTTTTTCGTTAACGCAACCGTGATACTTCGTTTATGATGTACAGTTTGGACACAAATGTTAGTCGGGCCAATTAATTTCATGTGAAAAAGACGTCCTTACTAATATTATTAATGCAAAAGTCAGTTTGTTTGCTTGTTCCGCTTACATGTCTAAGATCGGG
This sequence comes from Nymphalis urticae, assembly GCA_905147175.2. Lineage (NCBI taxonomy): Eukaryota > Metazoa > Arthropoda > Insecta > Lepidoptera > Nymphalidae > Nymphalis > Nymphalis urticae. The sequence goes on along the minus strand of LR989995.1, from coordinate 12,316,338 downwards.
TTAGTGTCAAACGATCATCATTAAATCTTGCATACACCTTATCATTAGTATAGAAAAGGTTAACAAACAACGTCAACCAATGGGAAAGGGCCACCACACACGGGCGAAGCCGTGAGAGGAACCTAGTTTATCTATATATCTCGAAGTCGAGCTACTCAAAACTATACCATCTGATATACAGTAAATAAGGTCTTTTATATTTTCAATATGATGTCTATATGTCTTTGTTAAACGACAAACGGGCGCTCATTTTCAATTTGCCACGTCTACTTTATATAAAATCATGTTGTCGTGTATAAAATCATCAGCTAATGAATCAACGTTATCACGGCGTCCCGGCGTCACGGCGCATGCTGCTAGCTGTACCAGAGGATGATGGATAATGAAAGTATACGTTGATATATAGCCTCCTTTGTACGTGAATGTATAAATAATGAAAAACGCGTCCAGCATTTCAATGAGGCCTCGCCCTACGGCCTCCCTCGGCTCTCCACGGAGTCACCGACGTATACAGAATGTTACATAGTTATTAAATTACAGAATCAAGAGAATGCCAGAAGTCGTTTCAGGTTAAGGTTTCCTTATATCCTATTTACGGTGAAATACTGGCATTCGATGTCGGAACTACGGAATCACGGAAAGAAACAGATGTTTTTAAGATGAACCTGTATTTACCTCAAGTGTTGAGTACAGTGAGGTTTTGTATTGCAAGAAACCGTAACCGTAACAGCCTATGAATGTCCCACTGCTGGGCTAAAGGCCTCGTCTCATTTTTTGAGGAGAAGGTTTGGAGCTTATTCCACCACGCTGGTTTCTTCACGATGTTTTCCTTCACCGTAAAGCACGAGATAAATTATAATCACAAATTAAGCACATGAAAATTTAGTGGTGCTTGCCCGGGTTTGAACCCACGATCATCGGTTAAGATTCACGAGTTCTTACCACTGGGCCATCTCGGCTTTTTGTATTGCAAGAATGTGAAATAAATAACGTATCGCGTTTGTTCGTTGTAACTTGTTAGATTCGAATTATCGTTCCAGTATTTCTATCAAACTATTTGTAGTTTTATATATTTTCCATTGTTTTACACTCAGACAAGTTGAACGTTGAAATCAGAAACTATTTTAAATAAACGTAATAAACATTTTTTATTTCTATTCTTCAGGTTTCTTTGATTTTAACTTTTGATAGTTGATAAACACGTATTTGATATAAAGATCATTTATTTGGTTACTTAATTAAATGTTATTTTACCGGGAACCGACGAGGGCCTCAGTAGCTCTTTTCCTCAAATTTTAATATCTAGTATATTCATTAAATTTATGGTAAATCTTACTTAAAAGTCGGGCTTTTTAAATGTTCCAAATTCACGCTTTTTATCATCATATATATTCTTTTATCGACTAATGAATGTCTGTTTTTTTTTAAATTTATTTATTAATAGGTCAATTTAAAAATTATCAGCGGAATCTAATTATAGAAAAGAATACCTTACCCAAGATATTTGCATTGAGAAATATTTTTAAATTATATAAATTAGCATTGAGATATGTTCTATTCAAATTATAATAGTCTAGGAGTCAAGATTAAACAATACTTTTATAAAACGATTGTTCTGCAATTATGCTATTAAGAATATGAAGCAGTGGCATCGATGCTAGTTTAGTTTTATTTTGAAAGCTAGATAATAAAGTGCACTTTTTGGTGATAATTATATTGCAATGGAGTTTACAGTAACAGCCTGTGAATGTCCCAATGCTGGGCTAAGGCCTTCTCTCCTTTTTTGAGGTTAGAGCTTATTCCACCACGCTGCTCCAATGTGGGTTGGTGGAATACACGTGTGGCAGAATTTAATGAAATTTGACATATGTAGGTTTCCTCACGGTGTTTTCCTTCACCGTCAGCACGAGATGAATTATATTCACAAATTAAGGCCATGAAAATTCAGTGGTGCTCGCCACGATCATCGGACATCATGACATTTGACCATTAAAGTTAACAACATCATAACAATTGATTTCAACCGTGTCAGTAAACTAACAATATTGTTAAATGAAAAAATGGATTTTATATTTTAGCGTACAAATGTCGCTCAGACAAATACCTATTTCTTTTTAATTAAAAATATATTGATTATATTCTAAAATTAAATACTGTATTAATATACTATAAATAATTAATCAAATGTAAAATAGTCCACTAAAATTTCATTAATTTTACTGTATACATATTAATAAATGTCTATATTAATGAAACGCTACACGTTTACAAAAACCTGAAATGATGCTTGGGATTACCCGGTATTATTGGTACTGTGAGACTTTAAAATAAAACAGATAGTGTAATTGGTCTTTCTCATTGTAAATTTACAAAAACTTATTTAGTACTTTCAAAAAATCATTGTTATAGAAAAATACATCTAACGCCATCTATTGACGAGAAGATAAATTAAAATGACATTTGGCATAATGTATTTCGATCTTGAACAAATCACAAAAATAATAATACTAGGTAGTACCACCTATAGATAAGAAAATCCTTAAAGTAGAGTGACAAAATGGCTGACAATGTGTCTAGATGGCTATATAAAACTTATAACTTGCGATTTAATGCTTGCTACCATTCAAAGCTGTCACTGTTTCCACAGTAGCTATATTCTACCGCCAAACAGCAATTCTTAGTAAGGTGAGCGAGTCAGTGTCACTACAGGCATGGGAAACATCTTAGTTCCCAGGTTGGTAGTTCACTGGCGATGTATGGAATTATTACTATTTCTTACAGTGCCAATGTATATGTGCGTCGGTGAGCACTCACCCTGAGATGGCCCATTTGCCAGTCTGCCTAGATAACATCAACTATAAGCAGAATATATTTTTCTTTTTTGTTTTTTTTTGTAGCAGTCGATTATATGTTTAAACGTTCATCATGGTGAAAAATGGGAATATTAAAATCGTAATATCGAAATATAAAACTCACACGAAAACTTGAGATTTACAGGGTATCCAAGGATTTGACCTCCGTGATCCCAAGCTGCACACTGGTACACTCCTTCCGTGCCTCCGCCGCTCTTGCGGCTCACTTCCAGCGTACCGTTAAAGGAAACCCTGGAAGAAAACAACCTTTTTTTATACATAGTATTTATATAACGTGTGCCTAGTTTAAAAACCTTTTAAAAATATGTTATTGACCGTAAAAGATGCCAAAGTCCTAAGATACCAAAGTTCAATACCTTTGAAAAAAGTAGTCAAGATTAAATCCTATTACATTTCCATTACATTTAAATTATACACGATATAAGCGTATCTTTTAAAAATAGTGCCTGGGCAAGCTTAGCTCAGCTCTAATTAGGTTTTACTTGTGATAAAATTATTTTTTTTTTACTAAACACACTTATATAAATAAACTTAAAAGGAAAACCTTGTCTAAATACAAAATTTGCGCTAAATATGTAAAAATAGGTATTATACAAGAATTTAATTGAATAAAAAAACATTTATATATAATACATATGTAGTTGTTGTTCGCTCGCCAGAAGCCTTCTGGATAATACTGAAGGATCTTTAGTTGTGGTTTATATTAAATAATTATTTAAAATAATTTAGTGTGCATGACAAACGGAAACATGTGTAGCATTAAAAAAAAACACGTGATGTACAACAGACGAACTTATGGCTAATTAGCCTTCTCTTCCAGACAACCCAATATGATAGAGATTTTTAAAACATAATTTGGGCCATAATCTACTCACATTTACTGTTTGCCAGTGGAATAATTGGGTGGTTACCACCCACACCAGGCCTGCTCAAAGCCCTACCACCGGCGAATCAATCACTGTCTCTGACGCAATAGAGACGGGCATTAATCGTGGCCAATAAATATGAAGACTCAGACGTTTGTAACAAGCTAAAGGTCCAGAGACGAAATAACGTTCGTCTCATCGTATTTGGCTTCTCTAAGTCGATAAAGAATATATTGGACTTTAAATATTATCCAATATACGGCAGCGGGTTCGTTTGAACCTTAGGGAGTATTATTTCACTAGTATTTAGTACAAGCGCTGTAAACATTCTTATAGCAATACAGACTATAATTAAGCGACATTTTGCATTTTATTAAAGTAAGGTGCACATACTTCAGGATTGAAAACAATTGAAAAAGCAATTATAAGTATTAAACATACCGTTTAGGGTTGATCTGGTCATCGCCCTTCCTCCATATGAAGGGCTTCGCCCTTGATCGGTCTTCGTCGATCAACGGCGGCGGTCGGCGAGGCTGCACTCGGCTCCAATCCACGACCGCGCACGGCAGCGACGCGGCGCGGGGACTCTGCGACCATGTTACTTGAACATCTGGAGAAACAGAACCATAATATTAGACGGATAATATGGAACACGCACATTGCAGCTTATATTACTTTCAATCAATATAAAAATACCTTTATTAAAGTCTTATGAGTATTTGTGAAATATCGTGCGAAACGACCAAATTAAATGCAAAGCTACCACCGGTTCGGAATGTAGATTGCACCGACCCGGACCCAATTGAGATGTCATTGAAATCGTAGAAGCGTGTCCAATGAAACATACAACGATGACGTCACGAGTAATTTATTTCGTACAGTGCATATGATAATTATCCAACCAAGTAATCGTTTTTTATACTTACCTTTTACAACGATGGTCACAGATTTGCATTGAAAACATGACAGTCAGATCTTACAAAACCCCATGGGATGCGCAGAGAGTACAAATACAAATATATTTTGTACATATTGATTATTGTGTATAAAATACTTAGAAACTCATACGTACCTATTTCTCAGCACCAAACTCGATCGAGGACAACTCAATTATGTCATATTAAAAGACTAGAGACTCCGTGCGGTTTTGCCCGGACTAAACGTTACTGCTCCGCCCTCGTGGGTCGCAAGCGCTGTTATAGATAACTTAAATAATTAATTAAACAAATTCCCGCGCGGGCTGTCTGTTAGTCTGAACGCGATAAACTCAAAAACCACCGAACTTTTTAATAGGGTACACAAATGGACTGAGTGATCCATTAGGAAGGTTTAGGTGTGTGGTTCATGTATAAATCATTAAGGTTTTGTGAAAATTGGCTGAAATATGACGATAAATGTTGATGATGTCGGAAAAAATATATTTTGTTACGTTTTCTTTTGACCCTTATACTACCCTTCGAAGCCAAGACAAACAGCTAGTATAGTCTGTAATCTTTTAAATTAAACATATCATTTATTTATATCACGAGTTTATTTCGAAACGATAACCTATCATAACGTAAAAGTTACATATCAATCGCTTCGTTAGTTTCCTCGGGAATTCGAAAAACATTATCTTTTAATAAATATGAAACCATATCGTTATTTTGACATCATTCAATTTTTAATTGGTATTCTGGCGACTTCAGGGTCGGCGAGTCCCATATACCCCTATACCTCATGTGGGGGAAACACGTAAATGCATTTTTCCAGCGAAAAAAAAAACAGCCGCTATTGATTTGTGTTTCCTTGTTTAATACAAATAAGGCCGTCGATTTCTATTTTCATATCATCTCGATTCTAATTAACGTAATATTTAGCCTTTTGATGGAAGCAGCGATCGAGATGAAAAGTAATTTGTACGCTTGAAACTTGACGTTTTCTTCAGCTTCAGTGAGCAAGTCCGCCCAACACGACTATATTATAATTAATTAAATTGCTTTTTGTAAATATTTACACTCCGATATTCCGGAAATTTTATACATGAATACGTTTAATAGGAAAATAGAATAGATCAGTTTATATAGAACGTGGAAAGGTCAAGGACCTCGGAGTAGATCGTGTGCGTAATTTGTATTTCAATTTCATCTTAATCGAAAACGTGATAAACAAGTATCACAGGAGCTATCGAGATATGTTTATTCGTCAACCCGCAGAGGGGTGGCTAATTGACATTTTATCCTTCTCAAAAAGGGGGGCGACTAGAGTTCGTTTCATACAAATGTAGGCTAAATAGTAAATTAAAAGATACGAACGATATGAAATATAATAGTAAGGTACGGTTTACTAGACCGATTTTAGTGAAACTTTCTTATTTTTTTAATAATATTGTCAGTCAATTCTTTTCTTAAATATTTTCGTATGCGTAAATGTTTTGAAATAATGTTTAAAATATAAAGAGCGAATTAGGCTCGACGTAAAATGAACTGCTGGCCAGTCATTTACATTACTTTAAATTTAATTGTAATTATATTAGATTATTATAATAAATAAATAATAATTAATTAAATAAAAATTAAAATATCTTAATGTCGTGATAAAATGATCCTATAAGGATAAAATATTTACATTAATATTTAATTTGAAAAATTAAACATTTAAGAAGAAACTTTTATAAGTAATTTATTAGTATGTCAACTCAACGAACAATGCCTGTTGTTTTGATTAAAGCACAACACGACTTTAAACGAATAAGTTTTAAAATGAAGCTGAAGTAAATACAACTAAATAAAAAAATAGTTATCCATATTGCGCGCCAATAATTCAACTCGTAACGAAAAGCGTCGTACAATGCAGGGGGCGCTAGGAGCAATTACTGCGCAGGTCAAGGCTACGCCACCTGTCCCACTCTAACGCACCTTAAAAATTTCACCTCTCTATCTACGCGCGTAGCCCACGTGATTACAACGTCCGTTCTGCGAGTACGGTTGCACAGTGTGTCATTGTGTTAAATCGCTCGTCATATTGGTCAATGCTAACATGAGATGTCATCGATAGTTGGAAAACGGGCGAGTGTTCACGCACACGTCGTTAAGTTTAACGACATATTTTGTTTGCTTCTTACATTACAGCACGGTGCGTGTGTTGTGTTGGGGGCAATGCGAAAGGATGTTATTGTAATACGAATTTGAGGGACAAATATTCCGCAGGTTTCATAACTACGTGCTATCATTTATAATATTATATATACATAAGTATAAAGATTGTTTGGTAGAACGAGTATATATTCAGTTAAAGAATAATTTAGCGTTAGATATTATATTTATTAAGAAAAGTTTTTTACTATACTACCTATATAAAAACACGCTACGAACCCAAAATAGTTGGCGATACACATAATTATTAAAGAAATAATAAATATAACTAAGCAAGCAATCTGTCCGTGGATCCATCAACCTAAAATGCAGCGTGATGAACTATACTTCAAATATACTCAACAAAAGCCTCCTGCTTTAGCCCAAAAGCGGGTCATTTATAGGTTGCTATTTTATCTAAATATGTACGTGTATACACAGGTACGAACGGTTACTTTTTGTGAATATTTAATGCTACATACATTAAATATTATAAAGATTAATGAAAATGTATTTAATCTATAGTCTATTACAAGCACAAGAGGAATAAAGACAAATAAACAACTTGGCATCGATTTAACGCGATGTCATTGGTCGAGATCTTGAATAATCTGTTATATTCACTATGGATTCGCGAAAAAATTGCGTTTAGAATGTCCACGTCATAATATATTAATCAAGAACTGTTTGTAGTAATACCGCAGAACTATTAGCAAATCACATGTAATATGTAAATCTGAGATTTGTTTATCTTTACTTCGATTGAAATAGGATATTTAAAAAAAACAAATTTTAAAATGATCCTTTATAAAATACATATTCCACCTCTTTGGGTTCATTAATATTTATCCTGAGTGTAACCACACCTCGGCTTTTACCTGTAATGTAAGATACACAAACATAAAGTAATACCTATTTATGTTAGTACGTCATATATATTAGTTTCAATAAAAAGTTACTTTCGGTTCGTATTTTTAAAATATATAATATAATAGAAATCGTGTCTATGGGCCGCCGATTTAAGCGCTTTGTTATTATTTATTGTTATTTTAATATATAGAGATGTATATAATTGAGATAAGTTTCGTAATAAATCTTTGTGGTCGCCGAATGGTTCCGGAAGTGTAGAATAGAGCTATCCCTTTTTTCATACATGAAAAATCTTTTGAAGATACCCGAATCTTGGTTGGAACTAAGTTATTTGGGATTCTTGTATAGTCAAGTCGGTCTAGTGCCTATCTTAATAATAAATATATAAATATTTTGCCCAACACGCGTATAACGAAGAATAGAATCCACCAGCAAACGCCGACTCGCTTCAAAGATGACCAAGATGAAAATTATCTTTCCTCAGTATGGTAGCACACTGCGTGAACCCCAAATTAATGGGATATTGGCAAGTATTATGATAATAAGAATCGTTCCTATATGCCTCGATACGCTTATAGACATCGCGAGTACATTACAAAGCAGAACTTTAGCTATTTTTCTTTTTAATGTCCCTAAACCATAGTTTTGCTGTATCATAATAGATACAAAGCGGTGGATTTGAAATTGGAAAGATTAAGCAAAGGTTAAGCCTGTATTGGGTATCCCGGTCGCTTACCGATTTGCTAGTCGCAGGTTCGATCCTAGCCTTGGACACACTCCTAACGCAAGCTTATCGCTTAATTGGAGGGGAAATGTGTTTATTTAAAACTCGTTAAAAACAGTCATCTTTTAAATTGTTTTAATATATCACGATATGAAATCGAAAAACTTTTGGCATCAAAACTAAGCCTTACCTTTCGAATAATAAAGTTGATAATTGTTAAGCATACTTCTAAAATTATTTCCAAATATTTTGCAAATAAATCTAATTATTGTCAAATAAGAAACAACAAATATTTTTCTCCTGCAATAAAACTAATACAAAACCTATACGTGACAAAAAACTCAACATAACTAAATAATCAAATAAATTGTGATACGAATTGAGGGATTAAAAACGATTTAAGAATTCGCCGTCCCGACTTTTGGGGTTGATGTTGAGGGGTAAAAAATAGCTTTGGGGTGAGAACTGAGTACTTGCATAGGGAAGAAAATGTTTATCTATACATAATATATTAGGGACGAGGGTTACTTTAAATTTTGACTAAATTAATAAATGTCAATGTGAACATTTTTACTACATAGTTATGTATATACTAATATTATAAACGCGAAAGTAACTCTGTATGTCTGTTATGCTTTCACAGCCAAATCACTTAACCGATTTTGATGAAATTTGATGCTCAGCAAGCTTGAATCCAAGGACGGACTTGAGCTACATTTAACTAACCAAACGAAACAACCCCCTCCCCCGAAACTCGCTGAAACTAGCTAAAGTATATGCCTATATATTGTATATTGAGCAATATCTAGATACAAGTATAACGTAGATTTTATTATTTATATTTTGTTTGTATATTACAGAGAAAAATATAAATTGTGTCTTATATAGGCTACGAAAACAGATTGCTACCAAACGATTTTTATATTATCTGGGATCAATATATACAATTTCAAATCTATTTTTTTTTTCATAAGAACAATTGATTTCTTCACGTTATCAATTGATAATAATTCAAAAGACACATTTCTCCATACATTTAATTCATAATTGACCAGAAAATAATACATGAAAATAATTAAAGAAGTACATAACAATGAAATAATTAAGCTGATTCATATTATATATAATATTATTATAAGTTCCAATTGTAATGTTGCAAATGCATTTTTATTTCAAAACTTGACATTAGATCGTAAAGGATTACCGCCAGCATCTGTATCGAATTTTCCCTCCCTACCGAAAGTATAGCTGTATTTATATATAGTTGTATATATATATATGTAGTTGTATTTTCGTTTGGCTTTGATAGAGCTTCCACGTATGGAACATAAAATACATTTTTGTCTTAAAAGTTTATTTAGGATCCACATGAGCTGCTTGTTGGCAATTGGTCACCAGTACTCATATTACAAACTCGTGACCGTCGATGCGTCGTCCAGATCTTAGGTTAGGTAGGTGTACACACACTCATAACAATATTATTGACGGTAGAATAAGTGACCACTAGGTTGGTAATGATCCAGATTCACTGGCTGTAGGGCTTTGTGAAAGTTCGTCAGGGTAGGTACCACCCTGCCACGGTACCATGCGAAAGCGATCCCGTGGCGCTCCTCGTTAAGACGGAAAGGGTATGGGGAGGTTTTAGTGGGTAGGACGGTGGCCTTCTGCCCCGTGAGTCCCACATAACCGTCCCGGTCGTGGACCGGGCGGTAGGCGTAAATGCCTTTCCTCCTCGACAACAAAAAAAAAAGGGTAGGTACCACCCACTCATCAGATATTCTATCGCAAAAAAGCAGTACTTGGTCAATACCAAGTGTTTGTTTCCCAATTGTGTCACAACAATTTGTGTTCCGGTTTGAAGGGTAAGTGAGCCAGATTAATTACAGGCACAAGGAACATAACATCTTAGTTCCCGAGTTTAGTGGCGCATTGGCGATGTATGCGATAGTTAACATTTCTTACAATGCCAATGTCTATGGGCGTTGGTGACCACTTACAATCAGGTGGCCCTTTCCGCCTACCTATACTTTAAAAAAAATGTACAAAGCCGAATAACCAGTAAATAATAAGCGACTTATTATAATAGTATATTAACAATTATGAATATATTTGTCTAATAAAGTAGATGTTGTCTAATGAGTGGGTAGCTGTGTGCTAAATGTGCCTGAATGAAGCCCGTAAAGACTTCGTGTTAATTAGTAAGAGAATATTTAAGACATGATAACTTTAATCCTAAATTACTAAAACCCTTCATGAATTAATTAGTAAAGAAAACCTTTCTTATATATTTAAAGGGCTAATAACAATTGAAATTAGTTTATCAATATAGGTAATCTCGTTTTAATTATCCGTGAAAGCGTAACAGATACTTTAGCATTTATAATATAAATAACGAAGTCTACTCGAATTCATAATTTTCGCAAATCATAAAATCCGTTCTCGACTTGACAAAGCGTAAGTATTACGTTACCGATCTTCTTGGTTTGTTGGCTGTAGGACACGAAGACAATTTCGAATATCCCCTGGAAGGATAAAAAGTATCCTCGATTTGAGACTTTTGGTATTCGTTAATTTATTATTCATCGACGTACAAGAAACTTAGGGTCGAGTTTCATTTAGGAGAGAGGAATGAACAGGCGTTTTTTTTATTTAAGCGCTTCATCGTTGGTTACATCCAGGATTTCACCGATCATTTAAAAAGAACCTACATATCTTTCTTCTTCTTTGTGCAAACCCTCTTCCCAGTTCAGCTGGGATCGGATCTCCTTCTACGTCTGCGCCAGAGAGCTCTGTTTTAGCTTGTCTGTGTACTCAGATTCTCTTAAAAAATAACGAACATGGAACCACTTGATTTAAGTGAGCATTTCACGCCTTATATGTCGTTAGCCTTATTCTTTATATAGTTATAGTAAACTAATACAACAGCATGTAAATGGCCCGCTAGGCAAAGGACTCCATTTTTCTTGTGGACTTTGGAGCTTATTCTACGACAAACGAAACATGCAAGTTCCTTACGGTTATTTTGTTAGGCGCCGCGTACGAGACTAATGTATGTATGAGAGGTTATGTAATTTTGGTAAAGAACATAGATAATACCAGTGCATTGTCATATTTGCGACCAAATTGTAAAGGGTCTTACTATCTCACTCACCCTTCAAACAATAAAAACTGCAACATTCCAGACTCATACGCAAGTTTAACAATACATAATATTGGAATGTGTTCGTAACCACAATTTGAGAGAAATACTAAAAGACGAACTAAATTTAAATTTTATGAATATTAGTGTTTTTAATTCTATTCTTAGTAAACCTTCGAGTATTTCGGCAATTAAAGTACATGAATTTGTTAGTGAATTAGTCTTAGTTTTAGAGCTTTTTTTGTTTTAATCTAGCGTGTAACGATGGGGCCGACATATAGGTTGGCTATAAAGGCCCCTTAAAAAAAAACACAATAAAAAAACAATACATAACGTAGCTTTTTGAATTTAGAATAACTGTATAGCATAGTATAGTTGTACTTGGTTAGATAACTATCTATATTCCTGCATTGAGCCATTCCACTAATTAGCTACTGGTCAGACATAGTCTCCCTCTGCGATGATATCTGTGACAAGAATGCTTCCTCAACCGCAACTGTCTATATATATTATTTGGGCTACAGATAATCTTATCCAACTGTCTCTTTGATCTTGCCATAAAATTATGTTTATATATATAAACTTATTAGGTTTGTTAGTATGATTCGCGTCGTTTCCTATGTAAATGACATATTAAGAAAGTATGCAAAGAATGATCGGTTGACGTTAAGACGTTAAAGCGTAACAAACAAAAAAACTAACTTTCGCATTTATAATATTTGTATAGAAAACTAGCAAATATTAACTTTTCAACAAGCAATTGTTTTATTTGGCTATGAAAACAAATAAAGAGCCTGAAATCATTAGTTCATATTTACGTATCGTTATTAAATCAGAATTATTCATATCAGTCTGTATGTGCCAATTAAAAAGTTATATCTCAAATTCAACACTTAAGGATATTGAGATCTATCTATAATACAAATAAAGGTAAAAATGTGTTGTAATATGTAAAACTTTACAGCTATTCATCCTTATTGAGTGCAATACGATTAAAATCGCAACTTAGAATACGCGCCCTCTAAACTGGCCAAACAGGATATAAGGAGGTAATAAGTACTATAATACAAAATCCACTATTTATATTAAGTTATCACCTCAAATCTCGCTTTTATTCCTAAATAAATCTTCAGGAACTCCTAATTTCTGACCGGCCAACTTAGATCGCCCGTATTATACAAACTTTAACATCTACAACTTTAGTATGGTACAAAAGAGCAAAGCCACGTAGCTATGTACTTTAACACTTCCAAATTAGTACCCAACAAGCTATCGCACGCGAAAGTCGAAACGTAAATAATTAACGCGATTTCCCCTGACGCATATCACCCTTACATGCGTCTTACAAAAGGTAAAAACATACGCGCGGAACAGCCGCCAGCTACGAAAAGCCGAAATGTGAATAAGGCGCGTAATGCTCTCTTTAATTACGGAGTATTACAGTTATAAATCAAGTCATTCCGTGGTAAAAGCTAGCATGCCATGCCGATATCTGTAGAGCTACTCTTCAAGAGCTACCTCGAAACACCGTAGGATACCATCGTGAAATGTTAGAGAGTAGTTAGTAACATTTTCATAATCGACTTTTTTTTATTCTATTCAATTTTCCTATGTAGTTGACTGTACATTTATTTCGATCTTGCAAATCAGGTGCCAGATTCACACAGCTCCACACCGAGTGAGATAATAAAGCCGTCGCATGTATGTGTACGCCCTTAGCGTTATAAAAAAGGATAACCAAGGACGCGCCGCCATTTTGTTAAAACTTGAATTTTCCTCGCGGTCTTTTTTATTGTACAATAATAAAGTTTTTGAACTTCCTGAATAAACAGATACTGGCAGATTCACGTAGATTCGAAAAACTTTTTTATATTAACCTAAGCGCCCACCTTCATTCTTTATGCAGTACATAGAAGATTTTATATAGTTCTTGAGTTCAAATTACCTTCATATATTAAAACTATTTATACACCTGACACTATAAAATATATATTATAAATAAAAGGTATTCCTTCTTGTTAAATGTAATGTAGGTAAATAAAAGGTATTAACTGTTTGCTGATGACAATTCATTACTATTTTAAGTGGTTTAAGTAAAAAAAAAAAATTATTTGTGTTTAGAAGTAAAAATGCATTATTACTGATACACAATATTGGTTTATCTATACTTAATACTAATATTATCGCGAAAGTACTTCAGTCTGTTTGTCTATTACGCTTTCACGTTTTCAATCTCACTTTTGAATTTATAATATTAATAAAGATCTATAAGAAAGTAATTCAAAATTTAAACAAAAAACCTTTAACAAAATCAATTCTAAATACAATAGAGAAGAAATATTATCGCAAAAATATCACAAATCACTCGCGTGTTATCTTAGTACGAGGAAGAGTCGTAGAAAACAAAATGTTTATCAGAACCGAGAGTTGGTCAGTCCCCAAGATGGGCGTGCCTACAAGAACAATTTATTTGGACCTACAACAGCTGTCAGTACGGAACACTGAACAAGCGACACAGGGTATTTGTCCAAACTAATATTAGACAATTCTTCCCCAACTCAACGAAATAACTTCATATTCTATTTTCCACTTCTGCGCAATATTTCACACGAACGCGATTTTCGCCGTTGTTATTGCTTTTTTATATGTAAATATATCGTCGATAAATAACGCGATATACAACGTTATATGTGAAATATTATTATGAAACGAATATATAACGGGTCGGAGCTTTGGTGTAACTATTCACTCATCGAAATCGAGACATACTTTATTCAAGTAGGCTTCACTTTACAGGATTCAGTTAAACTAGTTTTCACCCTCGTGTAAGGGGTAGGGGGATTATGTAGGTGTTAGATATAACAAAGTAGCTTATGTCCGTCCTTGGAGCTGAAACTTGCTGGTGAAAGCGCGACTGACAAACAAGTCTTCTTGCGCATTAATATTAGTATTGATGAAAAGCTATAACCGATTCAGAATATCGATTCTATCGAGAAACCAAGAAATTTAGTAGTTTATCTTTTCCGAACGATATAACTAATTTAAGTATCGGTATGTTAATACAATCATTTATTATACCACTAAACGCCACCTTACATTGTTGTGAGCTAGTTTCGATTGAGCCATTCAATAAGTCATAAAGGATATAAGACCAAATCCCATGGTTGGTGAAACATTGCCTGTTTCAGAAATATATTTTTTAAGACCCCATTTAACCACCTCAGCTTTCTATTAGTAATAAAAAAAATATCTAAAGTTGAAATGTAACATTTAATAATAAAGCCGAGATAGCCCAGTGGTAAGAGCTCGTGAATCTTAACCGTTGATCGTGGGTTCAAACCCGGGCAAACACCAATGAATTTTCATGTGCTTAATTTGTGATTATAATTTATTTCGTAGTTGACAGTGAAGGAAAACATCATGAGGAAACCTGCATGTGTCGAATTGCACTGAAATTCTGCCACGAGTGTATTCCACCAACCCGCATTGGAGCAGCGTGGTGGAATAAGCTCCAAAACCTTCCCCTCAAAAAGGGAGAGGGAGCCTTAGCCCAGCAGTGGGACATTCACAGGCTGTTACTGTTTGTACTGTAATCTTAAGATAAACGAATGTGCGAATTAATCATAAACAAAAGTGACTTACGAACCTAAAGCCGTAATATATCTTACAATTTTATCACAATACAATATCTTTGCACATTACCGTTTACAAGGTTAGAGAGTCAGGCTGAAACTTGCTCAACTGGATAAGTTTTTCACACTTTCATATATGCCGATAACTTCTTCGTTTAATGTGAAAAGTTAACAATATTAGATTTTCGAGGTTCTCTAACATTTGCGAATCCTTTAACACTGTTTCATAGAACTTTACCTCTTTTCCCCCTTTGTACTTATTCAAGAATACTTAAGAAGTAAATTTAATAAATAGAACTTGTATACAATGATGATTTAAAATTATTTTACCGTTATAAAATTAGTATGTTCAAGTTTTATATTAATTTATTTATTCGTTGATTAACAAACGGAATTAAGATATTAGTAACAAAAATATATTGTAAAATTACCGAAATAAAAATAAAAACGAGACGATTGTGTTGATGCTGTCGGTACATGAAAGAAGCAATATCTGGATATTCTGAAATCATGATCAATATTTTTACGAGAATATAGTACTTAAAATATATTTCTATAATTATGATTGAGATCGGCGAGCAAGACAAATGTAAATATATAAATAAGTAATAATTATAATACGATACAAATAACATTAAAAGGATTAGATGAGAATACTCGTAATATTAATAAATTTTAACCATAATACATGAGAAAGCTATGTTTATGTTTTAACGTAAGTTACCAATTGATGTTTAATGTAAGTTACAATAATAATAATTATATTTGCGACGGTTTGACAATTCATACGACAGACAACATATACTTTATTCAAATAGTATCTTAAAAGCACTTTATAGTCGAGATCTAGATGGATAGATACTATATCATATGTAATATGATGACACAAAAAAAGAACAAGAAAATGACAACTTTTCAATCAATTAAATAACAAAGCAATAATAATTAAAAGTACTTTGATAGACCGATAAATATCACTTATATATTCGAAAATCCTACGTGGATTATATATTAGATTATTGGCTATAAGCGAATCAGTGTATTGGAAACGCATTTTGTTTAAGCCAGCGATCAATTAGTTTAAGAAACCGTTCATTACTCTTTTAGCATGACAAACAGGAGTGTCATAAAGCGCATTTTATTTAAAATTCAAGGCATTGCATGTCTCAACTCTATCGTGACCTGAGAAGGGCACAGATAATGCATAAAATACATTAAATGTTTCACTAATGCAATTTTTAATTGCAGAGATAGTTGCAAAAATCTCTCAGCGCCTGAGTGCTCTTAGACATGAACCTTTTAAAACGACAATTTAGTTGAAAGAACGAAAATGTTGATCATAGAAATATAATATAGAGTACCGTTCTTATATACGCTTTGCGTATGCATTAACGTAAGCGTAAGTAAGTTGATTGAAATGAATGATGATATTCGTGTTTCGTTTATCGTAATATCGTTTGAATATTTACATGTAGGTATAGGAAAATTGCTGTAGGATGCTGAAGACAAGAAGATCAAGTCACTGTCTCTTATATCTGACAGCTGTAACTGAAGACCATCGTTGATGTGCCTGAATATGGAGCTACGTGGTAAACCGCTTCACTAGCTTTACATTGCTTTGTAAAGTTAAATTTACCTTTTTTTTTATTTAAAAACAATCCAGCTGTCGTATATATTTGTATCCTATTTTTTTTATTTTAATTATTATTAAATAATTTAAATCAACAGTTTAACAAATAAACGAATTTACTTTAAATGAATTAATTATGTTTCACAATATGATGATGAGTTGATTTATAAATAATTGATACAAGAATGTACTTAACAAAGATACTATCTACCATCAGTTAGCTTGTTATTAACCACCTTAATTTATAACAGATATTAATATTTTTATCGCTGCACAGAAAATGTTTTATTCAAACGACAAAGGTGAGGAAATAGAACATCCAAATGAAATTATTCGAACGAAAACGCTTCGAATCCGAACCGTCTTTTCGGCTACGTTTGTGTCGTACATTTATCCTGTTTGTTATATATATACGGCATAGAGCGTTGTGCTTTAATCGATTTTAAAATTAGAATTTAGAAGTGACCTCACCGTAAACGTAATGGCGGACTGTCACGTTGCAATATCTGCAAACCAATTGTCAAACAGAGTCGCAATGGCGATTTAAAGTAAAAGTTATATTGTTTTAAAAATTGATCAATTACTTCGCAGTCATAATAATTAATATCATAATTGTGATTTCGAATATCAGTTGAATCTATGGATTATTTTTTTTAAATTATTATTTGGTTTATAACTTCTGAAGCCGAGATGGCCCAGTGGTAAGACCGCGTGAATCTTAATCGATGATCGTGGGTTCAAACCCGGGCAAGCACCACTGAATTTTCATGTGCTTAATTTGTGATTATAATTCATCTCGTGCTTTACGGTGAAGGAAAACATCGTGAGGAAACCTGCATGTGTCTAATTTCACTGAAATTCTGCCACATGTGTATTCCACCAACCCGCATTGGAGCATCGTGGTGGAATAAGCTCCAAAGCCTTCTCCTCAAAAAGAGGAGAGGAGGCCTTTAGCCCAGCAGTGGGAAATTCACAGGCTGTTACGGTTATAACTTCTAGTAACTAACATGAAGGAGCACAATCAAATGCTTCAACAAGCCGCGATGAAAAACATGTCACGTGGATCTTAATGAAACGGATATGTTAAGATTCTTAATCACCTAGAATAGAAAGGCGTGGTGGGTGAATTTCTAAATCCTTATCCTCATTGAGATGGTCTACGCGCATCAGTAGGACAAAGACATTCACTAATAAGCAATAAAAAAAGCATAAAAGAAAAATATTTTTTAAGAATACTAGCAATATCCCTTTTTAAGCAATTACCAATATTCCTATTTACCCTTCTAATTAAGCTTACAACTTGTGTTAGGAGTGGACACGACAATAGCCCAAGAGGTCAGAATCAAACTTGAAACTTTTATAACAATGGTCCATTGCGCTATTGACGCTTCAAAATTAATGAAACTTTGTACAATTTTATTTTTATTTTTAATTATGACTTTTTTATTTACAACTATATATAACACAGTATGGCTGATACTGTAAATATATAAAACATAATTATCATATTATATATAGTTAACAATTTATAGTATGTTATGCAACTAAAAATAATTAAAAAAATCCCTTTTAGTATTACGATTATTGTTAATGACATCGTAAAGCTGCACTCGGTGTTGTTTTCTAACTAATGAAGTTATTTTAATACTTTTATTGGATACCTTATGTACAATTTTGAAGTATACTATACATGTGTATATTAAATACATTACGTTTAAACGCACACATGGAAACAAATGCACACTGTTCTGATCTCCGCACCGTCCACTTATTGATGTAGGTCAATTCGCTGTCCCGTTCTATCTCATACGATCAATCGTTCATCTCGGTCGCACTGGGAGCGGGCGTAGGAATTCACTGAGCCTCTACTTGGTAGCGGGCACTTGCATTCATTTCCTTTCTAACTTGTCTTATACTCGAATATCTACTATTACTACGGCATAGTTAAACGCTGAACTGTAATTAGTAGTAGTACTGATAAGTGTTTGTTTGTTTCTCTCCGTTTTAATATACAATTGAAAAATATCCAAAATATCATATAAAAATTATATGGGATTACTTTACTAGTAAAATAGAAGAGGTTTTATTTGTAATACCATTGTATTTGTAAAAATTTGAAAAAAATCTTTAGCCAATATGCATAAAGCTTACACCAGAAGATGATGCGCGTTTGAGAGGTTTTGGTATATAATATTACATACCTGACACTGACCTCACTGACATTGATGTGACAATTGTCAATTTCATGTGCTTTGAAAAATATAAATCAAAAATTATACAATCAAAGTCGATTAGCATTTATCCTAACTGAATTCAGACTTAAAAAGTTGTGTTAATTCTAAGTTGCATTTTATTTGAATAAAAATTATTGGCTTGCCCCATACTGTACCCCTGCCAGCAAATCAATTGCGAAAAAATACCGCTACCAAAGATTTTTTGATATAATTTTTAAAGGTAACCATTTGTTATTATTATATTATTTCAAAAAGAGGGGGGGGGGGAATTGGCAAATAGGCCACCTGGTCCCCATAACCCATAGACTGCAAAAATATTTTCTATCTTCAACGTCGTCAATGCGCCACCAACCTTAGGGACTAAGAAGTCCCATGCTATTAGTGGCACTGATAACATTATGTTAAACTTTGGCGATATATGATGAGTAGGTGGGAGATACCCAGGCGGGCTTGCACAAAGCATTATGAGCACTTGAACTAATCATTATGTAAGTACTTTTAAAAAAAATCCCACCCAAGGTTTTGATAACCCTCCCAAATAAAAAATGATACGAAACGTAATTTTCCATGTGTTATCCACACACAAAGTCGGTCGCAGATAGATATAACAGTTTGCATTATAATATGATTAAAAATCATACAACCGAATAAGGCTCGTGCTTTTAACCTCTCATGGGTACAAGGCGATGACGCAATCAGTTAGTGCAACGATCGACGGGTGTTGCACTAATAAACTACATGTACATGTATGCACGTTGCATTTGACTTATGACTTATTTCCAAGTTAATAAATATATATTATTCATATAACATCATCAATATAAAAGTGAGACAAATAGACAAATACTATGCTTCTACTTCAACACCTAAAACCTAAAAGTATGTATAAAGTTATTGACGTGAGTGAAAAAACGCTTATATAGAATTCTAGTCATAAAAATAATATTAAGCCATATAATATTATAACCAGGTGTTTATAATTAACTTCGAGCTCGAAGGGAAACAACACATGAGTCTATCGACCCATGGGAATAGTATTATATATTAGTAACGAAATAAATTTTACTAAATTATTATGTTTATATTCCAAATATATCATGTCCTCTTGACTAATTTCGGTACCGGCGTTCAATCTAAAGGAAGACTAGGCATCTGCGCAGGAGATATTTTAGTGCAAAAGTGTGTGCAAACATAGGTGCACTTTATATTCCCTCACTATCATAAACCGATAAAACGACAATTCGGTAGGATCGAAAAAAGTTCAAGCGCAGGAACAACGACTTTACTCCATGAGGCACGGGGATGTGTGGGGTGATTAGTTGGAATGACCAATGATTTTTTATCGGCCTGACCTGGGGCTTGAACCCAGGAACTCGGGATCTGCGGCCTTATATTTGGCTACTAGATCAACAAGCCAATAAAATATACAATAAAATATATGTATATGTGAACAGTATAAAATAGCTCAGATATAAGGTACATTGGAAATCATTTTATGTGTATATGTAACGAAAAACAATGCTTTACGCTGCCACTATAATATACTATACTATAAATACACCCGTAAAAAGCATATTAACTAAGAAAATAAACTATTTATATCATACAATAACTCATAAGTATGTCGTTCCTGACACATACTCGTGCAATTTATCTCAGAACAGTGAACATATAGACAAATAAATTGAGGATATGCGATCCACGGTGACGCAATCGTGCATGCGCAGTGACGTCACGCTTTCATTGTGGTGATCAACTCGCTGGCCTCGGGAAGCGAAATTTATCATCCTTTATTGAACTTTCTATGTGGGTTTGATTGTGTGATATAATTTTACACCGCGTTTATATACTGTCGCTATTTATATGATAACTTTTATAGAACCGCGTGCAATTTTAACGTTGAAATAATATTTGATTCGTTTTGAAACCGTACATTTCGGGATAAAAATTGTTCAATCTACAAGTTTGATTCAAAGGTAAAAGCAGACAAACTGGAAGTGACTTTATTTATAGACGACACATTAACAATTATTTTTTCGTCTCATGTCTCAGGTATTTCTTTTTCTCATTCATATTTAAACGATGTTTAATAAACATTATAACATCACCTGTACATTTTTAAACGATTTTTATTAAAGAGAATAATTATATTTATGAAAATAGGTATAAATGTTAATAAGTTAACATAACTTCAATATGTACATACATAATACAACCGGGTCGTTTGATTAAATGAAACATACATAAATTATTTTGTATTATCTTTCGTCTCTTCCACAACTAGTTTTAGATATTGTATTTTAACTTATTTTCCAACAATATCAACTTCCAATAAAATTGACGTTTATTGTTCATAGCTAAACGTATTTTAACTTAAAAATTATGCATAGTATTTATAAGCTTAATGAAACTATTTAATGTGAAGATTATTTTAAGAAAATTATCACTAATTTTTAGTGATGATGCTAGGAAGTAACGGGCAACCAGCTCAGTAGATACTTCTTTTCCAATTTAACTGCATATGTATTAAAAAGTGTCTTAGTAAGGAAGTGAATTGAATTCAATAAAAAAACATTGCAAATTAAGAGAACTATTTAAACTATGAAGCAATTATAATAAAGAGCTTTATGGCAGTGTGACGTCAGTAAATATTCAAAATGGCGTCATATTTAAAGTATTATGATTGTCTAGTGCTTCTACGACATAAATTATAATTTTAAAAAGTCCGGTAAAGATATTTAAAGTTTGTTTTAGTTCTAATTAAATAGCAAGTGTGTGCAGTACCCACATTTTATTTAAATTTCTGAACAATGTAAGTTTTTTATTAGAATTCTAGGCGTCGATCCGAGAGACGTTTCAAGTAAAGAATGACTAAACAATTAACATATTGTAATATTCAAAGACCGCACTCCCATTAGGCGCACGGTCGACGCATGGAAATGCAAACGAATGCATATTTATCTATCACAAGCATTTTTTCCTTATCTTTATAGGAACTTGTATGAATTTTGAAATCAGCTGCAACAACTACTTTTAATTAGATGTAATAAGATACTATTTAACATATAATACTCGTATATGATCTGATATGAGAAGCTAGAGTCAGCTCTGAATTATATATAATATGTTGGCTAAAACGCAAATGTAATATACAACATGGCTGATATACATTGCGAAAAGATAGAAGAATAATGATATAGATAATACACTAAATGTTAAAACATTATTAAGTAGGTCATAGGTTCTAGTCGTCATACCAATCTTCCCAGCAATCAAGGGCATTGATCAGACTCCAAAATAAAAACTTGGGGCGTATATTTACTCAGGTTACGCTATTCCCATTTGTTTTTTTTTTTATGGTTGTACTGTGTTCTTCTAGCAGTTTACCCATTTTGTCTTTGAGAATTTTGAGTGGGAGGCTTACATTTTATTATCTGATGATGCTTCAACCACGGAGTCATGATTTTACCGTTTATGTCAGTCACCTAGAGCCTAGCCGCCTACACCGATATTGTCAATTAAGGTCGCATAACATTCGTAATAGTACTTACTGCTCATAGGATTTCACAGATCACCAATTACAAAAATTAAAATAGCGGTTTGATGTCACCGTGTTACAGAGTTACCGATATTTTTGTGCAATTCTAATATTTATACTGTGGTCTTGCCCTGCCATTAAAGATCCATCATCACATTTTAAACGCTATTTTGAACAGTCATAATATTTGTTTTATTAACAGTTATCTTATAAAGAAGCTTTTTCGTTATTTCGTATGAAATCTGATATATTCCTTACATCGCCAATGCTCTACTCCAACCCTTGAGAATTGTGCCTGAAATTTAAAAACAATACTAAGTATCGCTATTTGGCGGTATGAATATGCAGAATATGCAATGAGTGGGTGGTACCTACCTAGACGAGATCGCATAAAGCCCTACAACCAATAAAATCGGTTGTCTAAATTCGATCAGGACATCACAATACATAATAATCGGTATCTACCTATTCGGCAAAAATAAAGCTTTAAAAATAATTAAATATTATAAGTATTATATTTAAGTATCATAATCTGTATTCAATTATGATTACTAACTTGTAATATATAAAGCAAAAATTATGAAGCAAAATATTAATGAGCGTCTAATGAAACGAAATAATTATCGCCTCATTAGTGAAAATTGGCTCCGCGAATTGTAATTATAATCATTAGTGTGACTTTTAAAGTGATTTCATTATATCCTTTTCATACCTTCAAGTCATAATGACACCATAACGAAAGTCCTTATTAATATTATATATGCGAAAGTGAGTTTGTTTTTTTATTTGTTTGTTGTTTGTAAAGCATTCACGTTTCATCATGAAATTTTACATACACGTTGCCAAGGGTACACGAAAAGGTAACTAACATGTCCCCACTCACACGCAAGCGAAGCCGCGGGCGGAGGCTAGTATATAATAATTATGTGTTATATAAGTACTAGCTGCGGCCTATGCGGATATTTTGAAGTGCATAGTGCAAGTGTTGTAAGTGTTTTCGGTATGGCACGTTAAAAACATTTTGTTTAATGAAACATTATTAGGCGCTATAAGAATACTATTACAAGGTCAAATTTGCAACGCAACGATTATATATATAACATTTGAATAACACATTTCTGACGCAATAAGGTTTTACTTCTGTCACGTGATCTGTTATAGACGCGATGATTGTTTTTGATTACTATTAAAAAGGCATTGTTATAATTTCACTAATCAAATCAAAAAAACCTATAACAGCGGTAAGATCACACCGAGGCAACTTAAAATCGATTACAAAATCTCTCGGTTCCACAGACAGACATAAATTTGTTATTCATATAAAAGTAAGCAAGGATGTTCGAACTTACACCTTAATTCTACCTCCGAAACAGTTACGTAATAGCCGGGGCGTCGAAAACAACAGTTTCGTCTGCGCGCGCGCATGCATTACCCGCGCTCAAGGCTGTCGGGTCGATAAGAAAATCGTCACTATTGACTATTGAATACGATAGTCTAGTTTCAATTTAGTCTGTTTTGTCTACCGGCCTGCTGTCTGTCGCCTATCTAAACTTAGTTTGACTTTACATTACAAAGAATCCTTGTCTATGATCGTAGAATATCATTTGCGTTTATAATTCAAATAACTCTATGCTCAATACTTTCGTTAGCATTTGAAGCAACAACAACATTTATATTTAAAAAAAAACAGCGGTACTAAAGAAATATGTATTTAATATTGAATTAAAAATAAGCTAGGTTTCTTAATGTTTTTGCAACCAATTTCTTTAAATCGGTTGCTACATTTAATATTAAAATTGTAACGCTTTATAATCTCACAAGTACGAATTCCGTGAAACATTTAAATTTTGTGAAATAAATATTTAATTAAGACGATCTAATTACCGTTCTACGAATCGCGAATCTAACAGTCAAAAAATATCCGTAACGGATCTAACACAGCTGGCCGTTAAAGACAAAGTGACAAATCACAAAATGAATTTATCACCACCAAGTGACTTTCGGAACGTCTGTGACTTGTAACAGCCTATAAATATCCCAACGCTGGGCTAATGCCTTATCTTCCTATTCACAAGAATATTTTGGATCTTACTCCACCACGCTGCTCCAATGCGTTAGGTACATTAAAATTAAATGAAAATTCATTGGTGGGTTTGAACCCGCAATTCGCGGTTAAGTTTCTCGTACTCTAGCCACTGGCCCAATGGCTAGTTAACTTGTAAATAATAAGGATACTTATGATTTAGATTAGCTTTTTGTCAATTTTGTTTGACGCTTAGTAATTCTTATAACAGGACTATTATTAGTTGTACTTGGACCTAATGAAAGATCATTATGAAACGTCATAATTGGTAATATTGCGATCGTTGAATGTCAAATGTAAGTGGTTTTGTGGCAATCGTAATCGCATCTAAAATCTGACACTCGAAAAATTATGATTGACGAATCGTTGGTGTGTGAAATTAATATTTATCAGTTCCTAACTAATGGAGCATTAGCATTTGCAAACAGGGAGGCGTTGGAATGCCTTATTTCTATAATAATTATTTATTCGCGCGCCGGCTGCTGTATAAAAGTGAAGTTATATGAATGTCACGCTGCATAAAGGTCGCCTCTCCTATTCAATTGTGTTGATGGTTTGGGGGTTATTCCTTAGGAGTAGAGAACAAGATGAACTTATACAATTCTGACCAAATTACTGACATTAATATAAAATAAAATCTTAAATCTTAGATTACTTTGCACAGTATTCGTCAATCGTAATCAACTCTCATATAGATTTAATAACAATTTGATACAAGGCATAAATTAAAAGCGCTATCCTTTAAATCAAAACAAATGACAGCCATTCCACGAACTAGACCAATTCGATCTCCAATGGAATACTAACAAGATAGAATACCTAGGGATTTGATGAGACATAGGAACTATGTTTCCGTTTCCGGACAAGACAACACGTGATCAAAATTTGAAGCTCAAAAAGGCGGTAACATGTCATAATGAGTTTCGATGATTTACGATCGATTTATTCAGTGGTAATGATTCTGATTGGCGGTATATATGGCAATGGCGTCCAGTGGATAGTTGTTATGAATATTCCGTGAGTAACGAAGTGGAAATGGGGGGAGTTATGTATGATCAGCGGCAGCTGATAATAGTTTTATAAATAAGACAACGGATTGCGGCTTCAATTATTTACAATAACGCTTCGCGGTGCTTCAAAGACCACGTTTATGTGTAAAAATATTTGTTCATTTGGAAAAGAACACTTGAAAAAAAACCGGTCCAATTTCCCACAAACGCACGTATCATTAAACACGTCCGTTAGTTTTATTGCTATGTAATTATTATAGATACGATCGATATTGTTCTAAAGGAGCCCCGTACTTCCAAGTACTCATGAAATATTCAGACCGGAAGCGGTACGGGGGTGCCGGGTTAAATGGGGGGGTGAGCACGCTATGCCACATTCTATACTTCACACGAGTCAGCAAATTTTGTGAGTGGTTTTATATGAGATGTTCGTTGATCAGCAGATTGCAAAATATAATAGGTAATATAAATATTTTATAAACATATAATTTTGTATAATAATTTTATTTAAATATAAAACGTTATTGAAAATATCATAAATATTATAGAAACGGATTTAAAATACTTCCCGAATATATAAAGAAAGTTTTATAAATAAAAATAATTCTTTATAAGTAATTAATTTTTTGTTGCTTTTATATAAGATTTAATCGAAGTTTTTTATCTCAATAGAATTACAAAATTAATTTACTCGCATTCATAGAGATACTTTATTAATGATTAATTGCTTAAATATACTAAAAAGTAAAGTAATTACCGAACAGGAATTAACGATTAATAATAAATCCTAAATAGAGCCAATATTACCAATCACATAAATATTTGCTAAACTTTTACACCTGCCGTAAACTCGACATCGGTTCTGATTGCCGATTTTATTATTATTTTTATTATAACGATTTCGATGCCGTTAAAATGGTATTTATCTTTGTATCACGAGACAATTCCTAGATAGATAAACAAGATAAAATATAAAACATTGATGTGACAAATGTTTACAAGCGAACGAATTGGTTAAGCTTTTATTACACTCGTATAAAGTTAAAGGCTTAAAAAGTTTTCAAATAACTTAACCGGCGAAATGACAAAACTTATCTCGATTTAAAAAAAAATCTGCAATGTCTTTTCTTCTATAAACTTTCAGTCTTTATAAGATCATGTACAAAAATCTTAATCAAAGAGACTTCCAAATAATGAAAACTGCCTCAAAGTTCATTAATTAGCTTAAAAGCCTTATTCGGAGACGCATGCAGCCTAGGGTGACTTTGTCTTGTTTATTACTTCGTTTCTACCACATACATACTACATTGTAGTTTCATTAATCGTATTAGAATTGAGAATTTACAGCGGCGTAAATAACTATAATTATATTACAATATAAAATTGATTTGTGTTTCTGTACTTTCCATTTATACAAAATAAATATACACCTACAAATTAATTATATCTTGTTTGTTTAAGCTTAGTTATTTTTAAGTATCACAATTTAGAATTCTGTTACTATATTATTTTTACAACGCGGTTTATTAAATGTTATCTACTTGAGATATGGCGCCCAAACTGGGTCTAATGCATTTTTGTTTTTAAAATTTTAATATGTTTATTATATCCCATGTTTTATACAATACTAGCTAATCTTATAAGAAAAAATGTATTTTGGATAGGGTTTGTGTAAAATCCGTTCTGAGTGAGCGTCTACGTCGGTGTACTGACTCATTTCAAGTCAATCGGACTACGGACGGAGCTTAGGAAATCTCGTGATGAGTGTTATTTCGCTTATATTGGGTTTTTATTATCAATTTTTATATAAACAAATGTAAACCTCAGTTTAACTAGTCTAAATAATCATTATATTATGATCGATTAATGACATTCTGGAAGTAATATTTCATTTTTCTTTTGATAAATGCTTGTCATTAAACATAATGCTACACTCCAAAGGAACGCAGATCTTACATAATGCTCCCCGAGAGGCTGACTGTAAAGAAACTTCTATGCGGATATTTTTCTTCGGCTTATAAACAACTTTCAGCATTTACCGTAATTTATTTCTATGTGCATAAATAGTTACTAACTTATATGAAATGAAATGATGATAAAATATTAAATAAAAATGTCCTAAACATTTTATATATAATATTTCATCAAGATCTTGTTTCTGATAATGAAAATGAAAACAAACAAAAAAGTTAAAGAACCTTTTTTTAATTTCATAGTTCTAATTAAGCAATAAAAGTGAAATATTAAAAAAAGCATTTCAACCATCAATTGCTGTTAAAAAGAAACGTGAAGCTCGTACGTGTAAAAACATAACCTGACGTGTATCTAGTGAAGTGGCGGTTATTGACCTCCCTCCAACCCCCCTACCCTCAACCCCTCGATAGCGCATCGACACGCGATCTCGAAAATGCCTTTTAAATGTCAAACCCATTTTAATAATATAGGTGAACATCTGGTTATCATTAATATTTGTAATAATTTATTATCAATGGTCCCAGAAACGTTAAAACATCATAACAATGAATCATTTGTATCATTATTATGTTATTTACGAGTGAAAAGGCCTCCTGCAGTGCCTGCGTAGGTACCACCCACTGAAAAGTTAATCTACCGTCAACACGTCAATACTATGCATTACTGTGCTCCGCCTCACCCTTTAAGGGTAAGTGTATGTAATTACACACACAAGAGACATACCATCTTAGGATCCCTGTGTTGGCGACATGTTGACTGTGTAAGGAGTGGTTTATACTTTCTACAGTGCCAGTGAAGGGCAAATGAAAATTTATAGTTAAGAAATCCATGTAGCATCCACCTAATTAAAATAAAACATATATTTAATAAAAGACTTAATCCAATGATAACATTTGGAATTTTATTAAAAGGCAACAGCCATGACATTATAACGCAATTATCTTTATGTGCAATGAACTACTTAATTTAATTAGTACATAAAAAATACTACGTCTGTTTTTGCGGCAAACTCAGACTTGGGTCCATCCAGCCGGCCTGCCAGGTGGACAGGTGACCTGAAGTTGGCGGTGAGACCCGACTGGAAGCTGAAGGCCTATGTACTGCTGTGGATTAGGAATGCCTGAATTATGATGATGTGCTTATATATTTTATTTTAATTATCTATTTGCACCGATTTTTTTTATATACCTACTACTTTTACTTTATCTAATGTCAAGTTACAGTGGCATCGTAAACCCGATGAGCTGGATAGGTCCTCGTTAGGCACAACTTATTCCACAACCAAATTAGTGGTACTATAGTGAATTTTTCAAAAAATTGTATGCATTCGTTTCAACAAAATATAAATTTATCACAAACCCGTAGTCGGTTTATTGAACTGCATATTTACTTATAAGCGTTCTAACTTACGAAAGTTAATGTTTTTGAATGAATAAAATTATTCGTAATTTAACATAAGCTGGCATATAACTACTGGTATTATTTTCATTTGTATATTTATTACTTATTGATATTGCTCAAGAATATACATTATTATTTCTTATACCTATCTCGCTTGGGAGTGATATTAGTAAATATCGCTCCTTTCTTCTGAAATAGAAAGACATATTGAAGTAATTTATTGACAACATATCTAAGGTCTATATATCTTGATCTAAATATATGTTTATAACTTCTATTCATTTATTCAATCAATAGATGTACATATAACCATTAAAGTTAATAAAAAAAGGCTGGCGGACTGGCAAATGGATCAACCAGATGATGAATAGTCTCGGACACCCAAAGACATTGGGACTATAAGAAATATTAACCATCCCTTACATTGCCAATGCGCCACAAACCTTGGAAATTAAGATATTATGTTCCCTATGCTTTATGTAATTGTGTACTAGCTCACTCACCCTTCAAACCGGAATACAACAATACATATTACTGTTTGACGGTAGAATATGTGATGTGATGATAAATTTTGATAAATTTTATCGTAGGTGTCGTTACTATGGCAACTCAAAAGGACCGGCTTCTGGTCAAAATGCGCAAGTGCAAGGATACGTGCATTACATGAATAACAAACATTGAGTCAATTTACAAATTTGTCGTTCAATAGCGACATGGGTGGCGTGTGGTCCCAGACAGACCACAAATTATTTGCATATATAAACTACTTGTACTATAGTATTACATTCAAACGGATATTTTAATAACAATGTAAATAATAAATGGATAGATAAACTAACAACCAACGAATAATATATAATATACTATAAAATAAATATGACGATAACCCATTATTGACACAAGTGGGTGACACGAGCCAAAACGCAAATACAATTTTAAATGTGCTGCGTACATCTTTACTCTTCATATACTATAACTATATGTGATTCTGTGTGCATTAAATATATATAATTAAATCAATTGGATATAGGTACAAACATAAGTTCCGAAACCTTACATATATGTCTTAAACATCATCATAATAATTTCTGCCTATTATCACCCTTTACTTCGCGCTGCTGTACTCACTAGCGAAAACGAGAATTGCGGGGAAAGCACATCTTCCCGAATTACGTCGAGCAACGGACGAAGCACAGCACCCGTGCTGCAAACACAACCATTCTTGCGAATAATTTTGGTGGCGGCTTATTTTCCCGAAAGCTTATGCTTTTGATCGATGGATACGAGTCTCGAGAAATCTTTTATCAGCTCTTAAAGCACTCCTGGGTATGAGTGAGGTGACGATATTTCACTCTACTACACGACATAACCATTACTCGACTAAGCCTAACGAAATGCATGTCGAACTTGAAATCAGTATAGCATATCTATTCCGTATAAATAGCTCAACTGTAAACAGGCTGCCTGGCGATTTGTAATCACAGATGCGATTCCAATTTATCTTGAGGTCAATTAAGAATATTAGTATTACCTTGAAGATACTTTTTACTTATATCGCATATAAAATATATAAAAAAATATTCAATCTTATTTCAATTAATTTCAATTTTATATTCGATTTATTATTCTAATATTGCAGATATTTTTTTTTTACTAATGTTTGTATTTATATATAAAATGGTGACTATTTTCGAAAATATTTTTGTATGTAAAATTTAAAACACAGAATATAATCTCATCGTGGTAGCATATGTCCTTTCATGGAGTTTAAGATTGCTCATAGCAAATTTCATCAAAATCGGTTCAGTGATTCAGCAAAAAGCGAAACAGAGTTCTCAATTTCACATTTATAACATTAGTATAGATTTTATTTAGCGTGGGGTTTTGCCAGACCATACTGATTATTATTTATACTAAAAATGTATGGGTTTAACAAACAAAAAAAAAAATATTTCTGTCAGTCTGTGAATAAATAATTTACAACAATAACAAAGGTTGAGGTTTGATTTAGGTTCTATTGAAGTTAAAGTAACAGTCTGACGCTACATCATCAGCTAAGAAAATATAACTTGTTATTATATGTATGTCTTAATATATAGACTGCTGCTTTCAAGGTTCTGAGTTTAAACAACGAGTCGGCCTAATATTAAAATGGTAATAATGCCAATAATACACTTCCGTGTCTCGAAAGACACGTGAAGTCGTAGGTCTCGTGTCGGACATTCCGATCGTGTCGGATTGCCGTTCCATCGGATTACGAGAATGAAAGAATAGGAAGTGCATCTCTGTCTCCACACACTTTTCTACATAATACCTCTTACGCTAATTAAATATTACCTGGGAATGAAATATTAATCCTACCTGGGCGGAGTAGGGAAGGGTAGTCATAAGCAAATACTATAATCAATCTCATCGAATTTAATCTCGCTCCAAGCGCTCAGCATCACTTATAAACTTCACCCAGGGGGGAAGCTACCATAAATTTCATGCGAAACTTATATAAATTTGTTATTTTCACATAACAAAAAACAGTGGAATTCAAAACCTTATTCCATTAGCCTCTTGAAAGCTCTTTTGAATGGTCATTTTTCAAGGTTAATTTTAATGAATATGGTAGCTGTTGAGAGTGGTAGCGGTTAGGAAAGATCCTACCTAATAGACCTGGCAAGAATATCAGCAGTTTTTCATCAACTGAAAATTATACATGACGTTATAATTATAATATACAGTTAAATGTAAATAATCCTGTACAGTATAATAAGCCTTATTTATTAACATTATTTTCAACAAGAGTTTTAAATGTATGTATTGATAAAACATATTTAAAAAAAAACCATTTATCTAATAATCATTAAAAAAAATCGGTGACCTGACGAAGTTTGTTTTTTCGTCTACGAGAGGAAATCGCCAATGAATTGTGATTCATCTGCCATTGCTCTCAGAAAGATTACGAGACAGCCCGAGATTACGTATAAGATGGGCCAAGTACTAATAGATCTTACCGGATTACGGTCTAGGATCTAGACTAATTAGTTATCGCTAATTAGATCTCTAGTTTCTTGATACAGACCGCGTACTTGTTTACATAGTTTGGGGTTATTTTTGTAACGAAGATTTTCTAGAATTAAGCCAGACAGTATAGTTAAAAATATTTTTCATTAGCATTCAAAGGATTAGTTTATTCTAAGCACAGTTATTGAAGCTTCATATGTGCTGATTGCAATAGATCTTCGAAATCGGTAGCTATTTGAATCGCCTAAGCAGATTTTTAACGAATATCATTTATTTCATCAATGTCAAAATCAACAAATGTTTTATTCATCAACTAATCTCAAATCTACTTCCATTTAATATAAGTATTATAATACATAATGACGATAGCAATATTTAGTTTTTTTTATCTTTTACTAGTTACTTGTTATATTGTTGTGTATATCCTAATACATATAACTGCATTGGATTATGTTATGGGCGGCACACGACAGTAAAGCTCCCATTGGGCATGATTTTTTCGGACATCTTCAACATTTATCGTCATATTTCAACCAGTTTACACAAACTCCTTTTGAATCACTTCGTACATTGGTGATCACGTATGAAAATCCATTCCGTAGTTTTTGAGTTTATCGCGGTCAAACAGACAGACGCGACGGAGGAATGTGTTTTTTTTTATTTTAAATATAGATTAAATAAAACAATACAAGAATAATAAATATTAAAAATGTGTTAGTATTTTTATTAATTTTTATTAATTATATGAGTATGTAATTTTATTCAAGAAAATTGTTATCCGGTTATTCTTGGAAGAACGTATATTCGGAACCGGTGACAGCTTTATAATCAATTTAGTCCTGTAACTGTGTAAATAGTTATATTTACAAGTGCTAATTTGATTGAAGAAAATTTGAATTTAGTTCAGTTCAATGGACAAAATTTGACTTCTTAAAACCTCGCAGTAAAAAGATAATATTAAACAAAAGCATTTTAGCCATTTTGAACTTTCGAGGATGCTAGTAAAAGCTGAAGAAGGTTTAAGAGGTCCTTAAACGAAGATGGTCCAAAGGTTATTGCATGTAGAAGTGGTCGATGCATCCCCACGACACTCCTACCTTAAAAAAGGGGTCGATGTAGCTACAAAACTATATGTCCATGTCACATAATGATAATGATGGAAGGATTGTAAATTTATAAATTTAGAGTATCAATGACCATATATATTGAAACCGTAAACAATTTTAAAATTAGACATAAAACCCGCTGAGTTCTTTTGACCGGTTTTTCTCAAGTATGTCAAGTATCAGGGGTATGTTCTTTGCAAAACCGATGGTAGGTTTAGCATCGGTTAAAAATTTTAATCACTTTAAAATAATAATATTAAAAACTCAAAAGGTCTAAAAAAACCAAAAAGAGACGAAGGCTGTAAAACAAGAAATATTCGTTGCATTTCCTCCCAAAAAAAAAACATCAGAAAGCTACAGGCTCCTCAATTTTAATTTAATCAATATTAGACAATAAGTTTCATAAACAATTTTAGCGGACCTGCTGCTAGCTTCAGACCGGTAGAGTCTCACTCAAGCTTATCATGTTTTTACCGCGACTACAATCGCACTAACTTCACGCTCGTATACCTACGAGTTATTTCTATAACCGACGGAACTCGATTAAAAAAAATCAAATATACGTTAAGGACAAAGCTCCATTGAAGCGGATCGAAGCAAGGAAGATTAGTTTTTAAAATGGATTCGATGAAAAACCGCATTATTCACTATGCGACTTCGCCCGGTATGTGGCGTGATTCAGCGCAATGAAATGCGGCAATTGGCTTTTTATATATGCATTAGTTTTAGTTTTAATGAGGAATTTATTAATATGATTAGACTATCGGCTTTTTATTACAACGTAAATATAAATTGAATTCGAAGGTCTTTAATTTTTATTAAATACCGTTCGGTACCATCAAGAATTTAAAAAAAAGTAATATATAGCATTACTTTTCTACTACATCAGACATACCGATTAATATACGGATAAAGTACGAAGTAAGTCTAATGAGTAATACCTAATTATTTCGAAAACTCCATTCAAACAAAACACGTGAACTTTAAAAAATGTTATTAAACTGTTTCATAACGTAATTAAGTATTTAAAGTAATCAAAATATTAACCCTTCGTGGAAAGGGGAAAAAGGAAAAACATTCCCGTGTTTGGACTCGGGGTTAATTTAGAATAAAAATATGGATAATGAAAATATTGTAAGCGTTATCGTTATTTTTGGTATAAACGGAGATGTTTTCATAATATTTGTGTTGCTTAATTAATCATTAATCCTATTTAATTTGTAAAAAATATACAGAGAATACATTTAAGCTGTCAGATTATTCATTAAGAACACTATGCATGCATATTTGCTCTCAAATGGGTGTACATAAAATGTTTCTAGTATTAGTACACAATTTATTATGATATCGCAAACCTGTAATAAAAAAATAAAGATTCATAGCTCTAGTAGCTATGAATCTTTATTGATGTGCGTCCAATGGTCGAAAATCGAACGTAATCATTATTAAAAATTTGAGAAAAATTTGTACAGTATATGTATGTTTTATTTCCAACACTAAAACTCGTCAATAGTTACCGAAATGGTAATTATCTGTTTATATGTATACTAGTACCCGCCTGCGGTGTCGCCCGCATAGGGAGATGTTAGTTTAGACGCGTCCCTCTCTGTACCCCTGTGTGCAAAATTTTACCATGTTCGATTGTGTAGTTAATTTGTGAAACCGTAGTTATTCTATAAGGTTTTAGGTTTTACAAAGGCTAACATACATAAAGAAATGATATTTTTTTTTCGCGTCAATATACCTCGAATTGTACATTAAAATGTTCTCAATGAAAACATCTTAAAAAAAATCTTGCCAGACGTAAATCACGCGCATCCTTCTCTATGAGAGAAAAGAAACTTTTCCAATTTTTCCAACGTCGGCTCGTTTGAAGTCTTTTTCTAAATAAATATTCAATCAATAAATAATAATCAATTATAAAAACAAAATTGTTGTGAGTATTGTATTACGTCAAAGTATTACACTATTGTTTATCAATCAAGTCGAATAGTTCCTCTCTAGTTCCCCCCAGCATATTATTGTTGCGATCCGGAGCGGAAACAAAGACGAGTGTAATAAACTAGCTTGTCTCTTTAAATGATTAGTCAATGTATCACAGAACTGATGTGTCAAGGAAACCTAGCAACCCTAGGCGAATAGATCCCTAGATCTAACACTATCCTGTAATTTTTCTCCAGTCTCCTCCCCCCGTTACGTCATTGTTAAACTAGACGAGGGTGATTGAAAATGTGGAATTAAAAAGTGTGAATTTCTTACACATAGCTGTTCGGCATTGTTCCACAATTGCGTGATGAATCTAAAGTATTGTAATGGGTTAATGGTTGATTTTTTCCCTTTACCCGTTCGCCCTTTATTGGGTGGGGTGCATTGAGTGGTAAGGGTTGAGTTTCAATATAAAGTATTTATGTTTATAGTAAGCTTAACGCTATAGTGTTAACTCTTATTACGCGCTCTTTTCCAGGCTTAATTTAATTTCATATTCGCTATTTCCTATTTCGGCACTATATAGAAATTGGTAGTAGCTTTAAGATTTACTAAAATTATATTTTATAAAAATAAATAGTGACAAGCTGTCAAATGCTATACAGTTCAATTTAGGTATATGATTCTCGAACAACACTTGGCTTCGCGTGTGATATGACGCGTATTCGCAAATACACCCAACACCTCATCAAATTAAAAAAAACGAAAATCAATACATTCAACTAAGCTTTTAAAAAACTATGGATTCGTTATTTATCAGGATTACATTTAGTAAGCTCAAGTGAAGATCAACAAAAGGCTTAAATTGATTTCGTTAATGTCTATCCAAAAACAATCAAGAAAAACATATTATGTGTTATTTGCCATATTTGTGCAAGTGAAACAAATACTAAGAGCAAAGGAGACTTTTAACCGCTGGGGTTACGATCTTTAAGACGTAATATCAAGAGGTCCACTCTTGTTTTAGGACAATAAATGCAAATACTTGAACTCGCCACGCCAAGTGAGGTACCTCCTCCTCCATAATGATTTAAGGAAAGTAAATTACAAACCTTAATCATGCGAATTAGAGTTAATCAGCTTATCCTGTCTTAATGTTTTGTTCAAATAATTTAAAATTCATAAATCTTCATTCGTATTGATAATGATGATTTTCTCTTAACCGATTTCAGCCACGACAACGGCTTAAAGGAGACTAGCCAACTGTATAGGATATAGTGCACAGGTGTATGCACAAACACAAGTGCACTCTATTCTCTCACACTCATAATTTGGTGAGACGGCAAATCTGACATCACCAGAAACAGTTCCAAGTTACTGCTGACAATTCGTCAACAGCAAAATCCTATACTAACGTCTTTACCTATAAATGTCATTTAGGGAGTGAGTACTATGCAGTGTCTTCTTCTTTCGAATTTGAAGTTACTTATGAGTGAAAGAGAGTAATCAGTGTTTATCAAAACAATCGCTAAACGTTTATAAGTAAGACGGTTAGTCGATAAAGGCGACTTCCAATTCTAAGTTCGTTAATCAATAAATGTTCAGCAGGTGGCCGGCCATCTGCCGATACATCGGTAATTATCTGAAACTCCACCATTCATTAGTTTCCGTCGAGCTCGACCGGTCATTGCAATTTATTCACATTTCACGCTCCTATTGCAGAGCCGTGGGAATTTTAAACTTGACCAAAAGTTTTCCTTGTTCAATAACAACAAGGTTACCGCAATCTTGTTATATTTTTAGCGCGAAAGTTTCTTTCCAAAAAAAGTTTTACGTATAATATTTTTTTAATTATCTTATTTAAACGGGGTTATCTGATTATATCTAAGACATAGACGGTAATCGTCTTTATATATATATTTAGAAAGACTCGAGACTCCTATTTATAAACTTTGAACATGTGCTTCACTAAACTAGACCAAAAAGATTTAAATAAAATACTTAGGATTATTGCCTAAATGACCCAGTAGTGAATAACAGAAAAATACAGGTTCAAAATCCATCACTGAGTTTTCATGTACTTACTTTGTGTTTATTAAACTCGTGAGGTGAAAGAAAAAACCACGAGAAAAGCAGTGAAACAATTACTTACTACAATTACTTACTTCTTACTATATAATTCGTTCTATAACAAATTGAGTTTACGCTTTTATTTAATAGAGATGATTATAAGGACTATTTTCATAAAATACACACGAAGATAAGATAACGTATACAAATGCAAAAACTACGTACTCTGCACCAGCTCGTGTTCGTCCACTGCTGGACAAAGATCACTCCCTGTTTTCCCACCGTCACCACTATATCACTCCACATCACCTGACGTCCTTCGCCAAGACGCGCTCCACTCAAGAATTCCTACCCATA
This sequence comes from Nymphalis urticae, assembly GCA_905147175.2. Lineage (NCBI taxonomy): Eukaryota > Metazoa > Arthropoda > Insecta > Lepidoptera > Nymphalidae > Nymphalis > Nymphalis urticae. The sequence goes on along the minus strand of LR989995.1, from coordinate 12,278,780 downwards.
TTCATCGTACAATCCATTTCAATTTAAAATCATAAAAAAGCCCTTTGTTAGTAGAAATATTAAAAATATGAATACGTAATACAGAAATGCGAAAACTTATTTTAATATGCAATTGTGAATCTAACAATAGATGTTAGTCCGATCGAGAGGAAGCGGTGTCGAGTGTCGCTATTATCATCAAACAGGCCGCGTCTCGCCGGCTAGTGTTGTATTTCTGACTGACACACAATATCGTATGCTTGACTCGGACTTGGAATGTATATTCGATTACTTTGGCACTTCCGAAATAAAATAAAATTACAAATAGAAGTGAGGCAAGGTCCAGTTTATGAGTAAAGCTATTTTGTATAATAAAATAGCTCATGTTGAATTTGCAGTGCCTCTATTATTGTTTTTTTTTTTGTAAATGATTATTATTTAATTATAGCTAATATGGCACGTTGGTTAAAACTCGTGTACCTTAAAGATGATCGCGGGTTCAATTCCTGGCAAGCACCACTGATTTTGTTATGTATATGCTTAATTTGTATTTATACTTCTTCTCGTGCTTGGTGAAAGAAAACACAGTGAAAAAACCTGTATGTGTTTAATTTCACTGAAATTCTAACACATGTATCCCCAAATACGCGTTGGAACAGCGTAATGGAATAAGCTCTAATCCTTCTCCTTAAAGGGAGATGAGTCCTTAGCCCAATAGTGGGACATCATCTGTACAAAGTTCCAACTCCAATTTCCAATAGTATAAAAAACCATGTGATAACAAACAAAGAAAATCCCAACAAATTTTAAAACGTTACACTATCACGTCTAAACTACTCACCGATCATCATGAAATTTTGCAAACAGTTTATAAAAAATGACGTACCCTATGTAACTAAACTGTATGTAACCCTATGTAAGATGTCGCGGGCGAACACTAGTTTTTTATTAACGTTTATATACATACTGTTCATTAAAAACACTTTTTACATGTAAACTGTCCGTTTGTGCAAACAATACGATATAAGAATTGGGAGAATTGATTTTGATTGGAAAATAAACTTTTGGGTTAACTTAGTTTTGTTCTTCTTTCTTAGTTTATTATTCTTAAAGGTCTCACGGCAGCAATACACGTACACACGAAATAAATCGCCGGCACAGCTCATGTAGGTACATTCCATTAGGATAGGACGGCCATCGCAGTGGTTTTAGTGGGTAAGAATCCCACATAACCTAGTTCCCTCCCCCAATGAGAGCTGGGTACCTTTCTGAAGGTTACCATTGCGTAGAAAAAAGGGTACATTCCATTCGATTATAAAAATTTCAAAGTAAAAATTATATCGTCATGGCACACATAGATCTTTGCCGAAGGTCGAGCAAACACACAAATAAAATCAAGTAGTCGTCGGTACTTTGAAGGAAAAGAGAACTACTGGATTCCTTGCCGGTTTTTATGATGAATGAAGATTCAAAACTGCTTAAACGAGCCTACATAGATAACGTTAATTTTGATTTGATTCTTTTGTTATATATTTTATCGTGTTTGCCCAGCAGTGGGATTGAATGGACTGTAAAATAAACTTTATATTGCCAATGCGCTGCCAAATCACTATGTCCCTCGTCATTGTCATTACTTATTATATTAACTTTACTACCTATGGTAGGATATTGTGCAAGCCTATCAAAATAATTATTATTATCAAAACAGCAATTGTTGTGTTCCGGTTTTGAATGGTGAGTGAGCCAGTATACAACATCTTATTCCCCAAAGTTAACGATATAAGGAATGGTTAATATATTTTATAGGGCCAATGTCTTATGTCGCCTATACACATAGGCGCCCGTCAGTCTAATTATTTTATAAAAAAAATATATAAATTTAAAACAAGAACATGAAATTCTCGTTTATCGCGTCAATAGTCTAATGAACGGCGAATGAAACTGCGAGGCCCTGCTAATTATATTACGTAAAAAACGTGCCCCCACATTTATTAGTATAGATTTCTAATCTCAGATGTGAATGAAATGAGAAATATCTAATATCATATCATCGTTACATTTAAGATCGAAAATAAACAATCAAAATTGTATTTACTAATAATTATATATAATAATTATAATATATAATAATTACCTATAATTAAATAGTATAGTATAATTAAAATGTTAATAAAATTATAATGTATGCACTTCGAAAAATTTAAATCAACCACAACGTAGCAACAAAAGTTATTTATTAAACTCGAAAGCTCTCCGTGCATCCCAGGAATGTTATAGCACCGTAACTCTTAGTGGCAATTCATCATGATCAGAGCCAGTTTCCAGTCTAAGAGTTAAATTGTAGGCTTGCGCGAACCTAAATACGAAAGTTAGCATAATCAGGCATCTAACCTGACTTTAGCCCGTTAGCCGCATGCCGGCAAGTACCGATCGGCATTCCTAAGCCGGGCTCCCACGAGGCGCCCCGCCCCGCTCGCTCGACCCCCTCCAGCGCCCTCTGGAAATACCTGCGCGGGCGCACGGGGCACGGAACCTAGCGGAGTGAACGCTCGCGTTTAGGGGTCGGAAATACTTGAGATGCCTATGCGCAATTTACAGGTGTATCCATTAAATTTATAGATATGAAGTTTCATTAATGCGCCTCGTAATGCGATACGCCTCGTGCTGTTGGTATTTGCAACGGACATTATGTTCACGTTGTAACGGTTTCTGTTTAAATTTGCTATTAATTTGAAAGTTGCATTTGTTTTATAATTAATTATACGCAAGACTCATACTTTAGAATTTATTTTTTAATAGCCGTTTAATGATAAGAATCCGATTTGCAACTATAAAAAAAAAATTGAATTTTAGGTTTTATTTAACTTTAATAATTTCACACCGATATTCTTTAATCATTTCCTAATTTTACTAATAAAATAAGAGGCACAATGTAATAGTAATATAGCGAAGTAGTTTTGCCTGTCGGTTGAAATGTAAAGCCAATTATATAGTCTGTTATGTAGGATTCACTCCTTTCCTGAATAAACATATTATATAAAAAAATATTTATTTGAATTTCGAATATTAAAATAAAAAATAACAACGTTTATATTAAGTAAGAATAATTAAGAGTTATTTTTGAAATACAGCCTAGTTAAGAAAAAGGCATTAACGTTTCTGAAATCTTCGTAAATCCAAGGATTTATATTAAATTAGAAAATATAGAACGGGCTACGATCACATTAACCGTTGTGATTAAAAAGATCAACGGGGCGGAACACATTCCAAAAACAACGAGAGCTATTTAATTTATCACGAGAAGGAGAATAAATGACAACTATATAATAACTAAGAGAAAATGTTATCGAGTCTACAAATATGAAAATCATGCTTCATCATTCTATCAAACCTTATAACGGATTATATGCAATCTCTCATTGATTAAATTATGATATAGTAAGTAGATATAAAAAATATAATCTTTTAACTGACCGTTTTTATCGGTGAGTTGAACAAATTATGATTATTTTTTAGGAACAGTGGTCGAAATTTTACGACAATCGTTATTGAAAATTTAATGTAAACATATTATGAATTTGGATATTTAGAACATTTTGTTACATTAAAGCTCGGCAATGGCTACACAAAAACTATTTCTTTTCCTGATTATATTTTGATTGCATTGTACCCAAACGAGGGTACGAGGAGAGCGTATTCAGTTAAATTGATTTCAAATTCAGAGAAACATACAAGTGAAGTCAGATAAAATCTTGTTCAGAAAGGAGTTATTGTTCGTTTACTGTTAATGATATTTGAATTTATTTGTATTTTAATTTTTATTTAATTACATGCATAATTCAATTACTGCGCTTAAGTCACTATGTTTCTCGCCTTTTTATTAAATTACATTCTGAACCAACGTTATATATCTATATATATATAATAGATAATTTAAAACGTTTCTTGGGCAACGTTTTGTTGCCCAAGAAACGTTTGTTATATGTGATGAGTAAATAGAATGTTATTTAACAAGATACAATTTGGATATACGATAATATCAATCTAAAATAATGAGATTTTGATAACATAGTTTTAATATATTAAATCAATCAATCAATGCGTCCGTCTGCAATGTTATTGGTTAGACACATAGCAAGGGTTATCTAGTAAAGTTAGATCTGATCTTCGTTTATTACGTTCGAAATTTGAACATCCAGAAGGAGACGACGGTCACTAACAAAATAACACAAGCCTTTCGAAAAGCTTTGCGCGGTTTCACCCACCTTAGACGTCACTGCTCTCCTCGTTGCCCGGTATAACCTTTCTCAATATATAGACGAGCTGATACAAAGATATCGGATTCAAATCGATCAACATGGCATAAACTAATTAGAATGTTACTGTTTACAAATTAGATCTAACCCTAACAGCCTGTAAATGTCCCACTGTTGGGCTTAAGGCCTCCTCTCCTCTTTTTTAGGAGAAGGTTTGGAGCTTATTCCACCACGCTGCTCCAATGCGGGTTGATGGACCACATGGCAGAATTTCAGTGATATTAGACACATGCAGGCTTCCTCACAATGTTTTCCTTCACCGTAAAGCACGAGGTGAATTATAATCACAAATTAAGCACATGAAAATTCAGTGGTGCTTGCCCGGGTTTGAACCCACGATCATCGGTTAAGATCCACGCGTTCTTACCACTGGGCAATTTCGGCTCAAAATAAAAGATCTAACATATTTTTAATTTTCATAACACTGAAACTTTACAAGTATATGAACATCGGATTTCAATACAATAGTTATAAGTATCGATCTATATATTTATCTCCCTAAAATCAATGAAGTACATAATCAACGATATATCAATACTAATATTATAAATGAAAGTAACTCTGTCTCTCTGTTACGCTTTCACAGCTAAACCAGTGACCCAATTTTGATGAAATTTGGTGAGACGCAAGCGTGAACCCCGAGCACAAGTCTACTTTCTTATCCAATACCTAAACGCCTCTCCATAAAAACAACTATACATATATATCAAACTAGAGAAGCACATATATAAGTCATAAAAAACAATTCAATCCGATTGTATTATTACATATATAGTATTTTGTCGGTCACTCGTATCGAGTAATGTAATAAGTGCGTGATTTGACAGGCGTTGACGTTTATATTTCCCGCGAGATCTCATTTCCGTCTTGATAGAAAAATTTAACTCAGGTAGTATTTACATCAAACATTTGTCTATATATATACATGTATGAGATATGTGTGTTTAAATATTACAGTAGAAACGACGAGGTAGTAAAATGTAATTTTGATTTTTTTTCTAAAATGTAAAACCCTTACTATTAGACAAACATAGTTATTTCATTGTATTTTCTAATTCATATGAAAAGTCATTTTAGGCAATTAAAATTTACCTCTCAAATTAAGCATAAAGCTTGTGTTAGGAGCAAAAAACCCGACCCGTAAACCATTCCGCCATCACGCTTCAATATTTACTAGTGAAGTTGAAATGTAGTAACTACGATGTCTTCCGCAACCATTAGTACAGATGACATACAAGACACGAAGCCGACGAGATGACACGAGGCATCTCTAAAGTATGCCAAGTTTATTGTACATTGAGCGGTCGATTGATTGATTGATTAATTGTCAATGTCATAGCCAGAGGTAATCAGTTACCATCGAATGACCTATTTGCCTTCATATAATATGTTAATGGAATTAATTGATTCGTATAATTTGGATTTTTTTTTTACATTTTATATGTAACCTTGTATGCGTCGACTATTAATACGGAGATAAGATCATCATATTTTATTTCATTCATATTTTTTTATGAGTGCCTTTTTTGTATTATTTATATATAATTATTAATCTAATCATAATGAATATTAAATATATATAACTTAATTAATATTTATGTATTACCTTAATAATAATAATTACACGATTGCGTCTGTAATAACTGACAGTAATAGATTTCGTGGATCGTAGTAAGAAAGATCGAATTATAAGTCGCCACTAGTATCTGCCTTTGTAAGTGCACAAAAATACATACCTTTGCTATCAATAACATCAATCAATAAAAAAAAAAGATTATTCTGAAAAAAAATTTCAAAATGACACTAGTCAGCTCTAGAAGTCTATATATTGAGCTTGGGAAGTCAACAACCTTTAGTTTAGTTTCATGATAAATTATATGATAAATACCTTATCAGAGTTGGAGGAAATTGCTAGTAGCGATTAGCGCGCCAAAACCTAACTCTACTAGCAAATTATAAATAATTCATTGGTTGGTATAAATGGTGAACAAGTTGCATTCCTTTGCGCTATTGGACCTTATAAATATCAACCTTTAATATTTAACACACGTTAAGAAATTATAAAATGTATATATAAATTAAAATTAATTACTGTACTGATCATGAATGCTATACTACTAGATATACTACTTCTGTTAGAGCACATGATCAACTGATGGTCACAAGTTCAAATCCAACCAAAAACAACTGACATAATGTGTCTAATTATATATTAATAATTCATCTCGTGTTAGGCATTTAATAGTTGTAAGGAAACCAGTAAGTATCGAAAAAAATCCTGTCACATTTAAGCATCATGGCGGACCAGGGTCTTTGTTGATTTTGATTCTTATCCTTGAAAAGACAAGGCCACTATCTAGCGGAAGACTTACAGATTGTTTACTTTGTTATCTGATCTTAATCTATATCCAATCTAGACCAATAAGCTTATCTCAATTCCGACCTCATTGTCAGTCCAAAACAATACTCACTCACATGGAAGACGAAATTATTCATATTCAAAACATCGATATATGTATTATAAATATCGATATATAATAAACTCACACATACACAATTAAATATTAAAATGATATTTTATAACTTATTCGGAATTTGTTATCGCGGTTCAAATCGTAGGCACAGAGCTACCAAGAATTACAACTACACAAAAAAAAATGATAATTACTTATTATCTTCATTGGTCGTATGCAAATGCGTGAATATTAGGCTTCATAGATTTTTTTCAACCGAAATTCACAACTCGTTAGCATATAATTAAGCATTATCTGTACTTTTGTTATTATATATTCGTCGGTCGTTACTAAATATTGGGAACACAAATTCATTCCTTTTAATTTTCCAAAGCAGTGAACATTTTAATATTAAAAGTACGAACAAAATAAGACATTTTTTTAACATTAATTAGTATTGTTCCATATTGAAACATAAATAATATTTCAATAAATATATGTGCCTAAAGCTCTATGGGTGTTGGTCCAGTGGAGACGGCTGCAGAACCAATGCCGGGGGAAACTGTATTGCCTTGCCGGACTGGGAGACCCGAAGAAACGGCTATTCCGCTGGCCGCCCGTAGCATAGTACAGGGGCCCGAGCGTGCCTAACCAGCACGCGAGGCTGCCCCACCAGGCCACGCATAATCTCGGGGTGGACCGTCGTGCCGGTTGGTGACCGGAAGGGGGGGTCCCGGCGGCCACTTCCGGGGGGGTTCGGGGGCCCTTCCGTCCGGCGGGTCAGTGTAGTTTCCCTTTTGGCAACCACTTGGGGAAACACGCTTCCACACTTTGCCCATCCCTATCGTGGCAATACGTCGCTCGCTTCACGTCTCTTTACGAGGCGTGAAGAGGCATCTTGCGGGCCGGCAAGGCGAGGGCGGCTAGTGCAGAACCTTCTTCCCGACTGTACTGGCCGTCCTCGCGTTTGGACTCTACTACCACTTAACATCAGGTGGAGTAGAGTCATTTGCCCGCCCGGCAAATATAAAAAAAAAAAAAAAAAACCTGTTTCGAACCATGAAACTCTAGGTATTTGTCTTTACCGAACTCGAGATGAATCATAACAAAAATTTTACTCTTAGAAAAGTCAGTGGTGCTTCGCCGGATTCGAATCAGTCACCTTCGTTTTATATCACGTGGTCATCGCTTAGAGATAATGACATAATAATACATGTTTAAGAAATCGAGGTCTAGTTAAACGATATTTTTATGAAAACAAATCAACTCATCATATTTGTAAAACTCTCTTCTTAAAATGGTCATAAAACTTATCACAGAGATATAGATGATAAAAAATATTCATAACACGTACATTACAATAAAGGAAACTTTTGTTAGAATTAACATTCTCTCATTTATTAACACTGAATAGCATGTAAAAAAAATAGTAGCTAGAGACCGTTGACTATTAAAAACAATAATTATAACGAATCTCATTATAAAAGCAAGATTTTATGAATGAAGTGTGCGCCGTATTTACCGGAGTGCAACATCGCGGGTCGGTGAACTTTTGACGTGGCGCCATGTTGAAACATGGCCGCCTAGCGCGGGAAAACCGAGAGCACTTATTGCGATTGCTTCCACGCTATTTTTTCATAAAGATTGCGGTTTTAGTAAATTTGTTGCTTATTAGAATTCCGCGAGCGTGCAGACGAAAGCTTTAATCACGGAACGTCGGCTCATACATTGTAATTGTCGTAAAATGAATACTTTAGTGCGTCTCCGGATTTCAAACGTAAGGAGATAAGTGGGGCGGTTAGGAAAAGTTTGCGACAATTGACATATATATTAGAGGTGATATTTTGTACGCTTTATTGTTTAATCCTCTGGTTTTATTTGTCGATTGAATACTAATGACTATGGAATCCATGTTTTATTGATATATTCTTAAAAAAAAAAAAAAACAATAACTAAAACATATTTGTAGATACATTTTCAGCTACGATATTTTTTATTACAATGTAAGAAAGAAAATGTGATAATGTTTATTTGCCCTACAAAAATATAACAGTTTTTGTGAATACAATAAATGTTTTATCGCTAATGTCGAACAAGAGCACTAGTAAAATCATTCTCTTTAAGCAGTAGACATTTTCCTTAAACATTTCCTACGACACGAGCAATAAACTATTTATTTATATAATTCGAATCATCTTGCGGTTTTTATTCATCAACGCAACTCACAAAGTCCATATACTTTACAACTCATTCTTAAAAACGATCCTGATTATTTTATATCCACTTTATCTCGAGTTCGTTTGTTACCCAAGCCATCACAAATTTAACACACATAGTTGTTTATGAAACCTTGGCGAATATAATTTACTATATAAAAATACGAAATGAAATGCTGAAAACTATATAATCCATCGCTGATGTTTATGAGTGAGCCCTAGCGACGGTCAGTGTAGGTTATGGGCCTTCCGTGGGTGTGAGGCAACATGTTTATGACTACGATTAAAATTAAATCGTCGAAATAAATGTAGCGTTGGTATTTTTAAGATTATTGCTAGTATATTTTTAAACATATATACTTTAGCTTTTTAAACTGTTGTGTAAGTAATTTTTCAAGCACAATTGATGCGAAATTCGTTTAAACTAATACTTTGTATTATAATATCATATTATTTTATCAAAAAGAATCTCTTCTATAACGTCGCCTTAAAATTTTGAAAAAATTAAATTAATAATATTAAATTATCTGTAAATTGTTCATTTTCATTTAAAAAGATAGTATAATAATTATTGATTTGAAATAGGCATAATATGTTGTAAATAATTTTGTATTTAACTTTTTCTTCTCGCAAATAATCCGCATAAAGCAGACCCAATATGTCAACTGAAAAACATACAACCTTATCCGCTGTTTCCATTCAGGGACACGTACTTTCAATTCGTAATTAACTAAACATTTGAAAATGTCCAAAATAATATATTTAATTTCATTTAAATGTCTGTGTAATTAAATTCAAAGCTAATTCTGTCCCCAGCAGCCAGATCACGTAATAATACATATCATTATAGCACTGTTATGAAACAATTGGGTCTAATGGCCAACAAGTTTAGGGACCAGTGCCTTTTCAAATACCCCTGACCCCTAGCAATTTTATTACGACGATAGTTATTGGAATGATTTATTATTTCAATATGTATGGTTTTCTATTCATTGACGTATTTCGACATGAATTATGAAGTGAAAATATAACCTTAAATTAATAAAGTTATACGAAATTAATGGCCTTACGTAGAAACTTTTAGTTAAATATTATTTTCTCTCTTTTCGTCATCATTAAATTGACATTAAACAGAATAAGATAAAAGATTATTTATGATCGCCTTCAAACAACATTTATAGGTAAAACAATAAGTTAATCGGCATATAGGTAGAGATATTAGGTAAATCAATCTTATATTATAATTCAAACGTAATTAAACTGGCTGTCTGTTTGACGTTCCGCCAGAGTGACATAACAAGAAAAAGTATGCTATCACTCTCGTCTCAAATTCAATAATCTAAATCAATGACGGCACCACAGTCTCGCCGACAACTTTATAAGATGTTAACAGTAACCTGTTAATGTCCCACGGCTGGGATAAGGCCTCCTCTCCCTTTTGAGGAGGAGGTAAGCTCCACAGCTTATTCCACCACGCTGCTCCAATGCGGGTTGGTAGAATACATATGTGGCATAATTTCAATGAAATTAGACTCATGCGGGTTTCTTCACGATGATTTCCTTCACCGTCAAGCACGAGATGAATTATAAACACAAATTAAGCACAGGAAAATTCAGTGGTGCTTGCCCGGGTTTGAACCCACGATCATCGGTTAAGATTCACGCGTTCTAACCACTACGCCATCTCGGCTATAAAAGATGTTTAATAAGAGAATATATTCCCTGGAACTCCCACCACGTGTTAAGCTGAATCAGTCGTCATATTATCGTAAATTCGAGCGTTAACTCAAACAAACTCCTCGTAAAGTTGGATTTCCTGCTCTTATCAAGTAAAACTTTTCAGTCGACGAGTACTAATCTTTGCGTGAAATTAGATTAAGTTAAGAATGAAAAAGTTAAGTTAAATGCGCGTCGCTTAAACCTGACGAAATGTAATGTTCAACTCGCTTCTCTTTTTAATGTGATTATTCAGTTTTTGTTTACTTCATGATATTTCAGTTTTTAATCATTGCTTGTGTTTAGTTTTTTTATATGTATATACATTTTATTTTTTACAAATTAGTGAATATTTTATTCAACAAAGCTTGAAGGTTTAATGTACTGATTATTTTCCTTTAAAATGAAATAAATAATTAAATATCAGGATTCCTTTTGTAACAAAGAATAATTTTACGTAAAACATTTTTATTTCGAAATATGATTGATGAGAATACGTAAGCAACGAGTAGTTTGTATCCTAAATTTTTAATTTACCTTATGCTTCCATAATTTTAAATGTAAATACAATATGTACATTCCGAAGAAGAAATGACTCAGTGGATAGAATACGAGAATATTGACCGAATATTGCGGATTCAAATGCTTACCACTGAATTTTAATGTGTACCCTATTTTAGGTTTATCCCCCACTATTAAAAATATATTTTATTTGTTATAACAGTTCTGTAATCAAACTTTAGCTTCATCTAGTCCACCTGCTTAAAAATCGTTATTTTTAACAAACCAAGACTAAGTAACACAGAAGACCAATAAATACGGTATATTTGTGGGATTAGACAAATGCGTCGCGCTGCAAATGCACTATTTTTTTTTTAATTATCTTCCTCAGGGGGAAAGCGCAGCTCGTGTCACTATGTTTATTTAATATAATATCAAAACCCGGCAGACGTTAAAAGCACGTCCTCTATTACAATATAATTATAATCTTATATTTTTATCAATTTTTTATTAACCGTAACACATAACCATCGTCACCGACCTCTTATTTTAACGGCATAATATAAAATCGACGTCCAATTTTGAGGTTAATGTTTGAAATCGGTTGAGTAGCTTCGGGGATCACCTCCCACAATCAAACTTTCAAACAACACCTCTTTATAATATAGATACCTAGCTAATTAGCAGTTTAAATGTATGAATTAATTCTACGAACCACAAAACGACAATAACGTAATCAATAGATGGCGCCGATAAAATATATAAAAACAAATGTTGACCTCAATTCGTATTATCTGAACTTTGATCAAGATGAAAAAATATATTGTCCTACCTAATGTACCTACTTGTGTAAACAAGGGGGCAATCTATAATCGACAAAATGGCGCGTAACAGTTCAAGTAATCTTCTAAATATAAATGTATTTTACCCTTGTAAGACGAATGGAGTATAATTAATTACTACATTTTTTTAAAACAAAATAATATACTGCATACAATAAAGCTCTTACAAGCAATTTTATATTATATTTTATTTTTTATTATTTAATCCACAAATATAAATTTAATTAAAGTTATTATGGCTATTTCCAAGTTAGCAAAACCAAAACAAATATTTACTTTTACACTGTTTTTCCATTCCATGTTCAAAGGCATCTGGCTAATAAAAGTAAAATGTTGTCACGGTATGTTTACTATGTATGTATATCTATATTACTACTATATACCATGGTTGACTTTTGACATTGTTCGACCACCATCGTCACCCACATTCGGCACGTCTAATCTCGTATTACCCCATAACTTCAATACATAACACCTTACATAATTATTCCCCGCGTCAAATATTATTAAATCCAACGAGTTGGCTCAACAAGGGCCTTTTGTATTTGCCCAATCAATCACAGTCCTTGAATCGGTATAATAAATAACAAGTATTAAAACTCCCATCGATTCCGCTCCAGCGAGTAAGCGGAAATGCCACCATTTTGCTATTCAAACGTCCTTGTAACTTTGATAAACAAAACTAACGCAAATAGTTTTAAATATTCCGACCGTGGTTATTTTTTTATGGTATGAGACTAATTAGGACGGGCAGAAGGTAATATTATGCAAAATTTTATGATAATAAAGAGTTGAGACCGACACGGTGGACTTTGAAGTAACAGCGAAAGAGCTCTAACGTCAAGGCGGAATCTTTTCATTTCCAAAAATACAATTATTATAATTTTAGTGAGTAGGTAGAGCGGAGATCGATGGATGGAACAAATGGCTCTCATCCGGAGATCATGTGTTTATGGACATAAACTCGATTCAGTTTTCACGTACTATGATGGAAAATGTGTACCCTAATAATTATATTTTTTATTATATTTGCCATCCCAATATATAAAAAACCCTGTCGGTGTCTGCAGCTCGTGTATCTACAAACTCACACTGGATTAATGTGGTAGTTTAAGCAAATCGTTTTCTTAAGAGGCTTCTACCCCGCCGGGCGATATATAAAGATTTAACGCATGTATCATTGTTATATTGAAAGAAATTATCGTTTATTTGGGTTAACGAAAATTAAAAACGCAACAAACAACAAATAAAAAAAAACACATGTAAATCGCAATTTAGAATAACTTAATGATTATTTAATAAAAAAAAATTATAGAATAGGTATAGGTTAGATAGATGTTATAGAGCATATGGGCCACTTGACGGTAAGTGGGCACGCATGCCCATAGACATTGGCATCGAAAGAAATGTTAACCATCGCTTACATCGCCAATGCGCCACCAACCTTGGGAACTGAGATGTTATGTCCCTTGTGCCTGTAATTACACTGGCACTCACACATCAAACCGGAAAACAAAAATACCAAGTACTTGTGTTTTGCGGTAGAATATCTGATGTGGGTGGTCCATCCTATCCAGACGAGCTTGCACAAAGCCCAAAAGTTTTAAGTTTTGGTCTCAAAATGGTCTTCACTTTCATCTGTTAGGACGAATCACTGGTTTTCCGTGCCGAGTCGCAATATTAGATTCTGTTATAAATATAGACAGTTATGTTTAAAAACATGTATTTTAATATACATGTCGAAATAGGGGCCGTCGATCGGACAATCAAAAACAACCTTTACATTTCTATTACGTTAGCTTAATTACCGAATTCCAAAAAGCAAATTTACGACACAGCAATTGTCACAGTCAAAAATATGCGTTCATAAATCGTGCGCGTAATTACGTACGCGTGTAGTAAGTGGATGAAACGGGCCGCGCATGCGTCATGAGGCCCTGCGGCCTGCGCGTCGCTCTGAGGCCCCCGGAATTCGTAGCGAACTACTGAACGTAATACGCAACTATTATTTATATATCTATTAGCATGTAGTACATATTTCGTCTCACCTAGCACGTGGGAATTTCGTGTGATAACTACAACGCAATATGTTATAAATAAATTTTTTAAAAATATTTTGTCTATGGGAATTACTTTTGTAGGTATATTACACAAACACATAGATTAATAGACAAAACGAAAGAAAATTTTCAAAAGAAGAATACGAAAAAATTTTGTAAATCAATTCAATTATCCATCCAGCTGTTTGTCGTCACACTTCAAAGTCGATTATTTCAACGAGATCATAAAGAACAATTTATAATTGACTTTGAAAGTCGGAATTTCACGATAACGGAATAATTTGTTACAGTTATGCCGCCGAGCGTAATGTTAGGTCAATTTACTATCGCGCAATTATAGTCTGAATAACATTCAGGATAACGTCTACATTCGCATGAAAAAACGTCAGATGCTATTGTCGGTCCGTGGAGCGAATAGTTACGCTTTGTGACAAGTTACAAGGCTCGTTCGAGACTGTTACCTCTTCCTTTGTATTGACATTTAAACTATCTAATACCCTACGGCGGAACTCGACAGTCGAGACGTGTTTGTGGTTTCCTACCGACTGGAACTCGTGCGTTTTGCTATTCAATATCTTTACACGTGTAATTTGCTATTTTTAACATCTGCAATTAATGTAAATGTAACAATCTAATTTTACTATAAAAATGTATGTTACTAGAGTTTAACAAACTCTGTCGGAAGAGTTCGTTTCATGCGCCGAAATTATTAATCAAGTCACAGTTAATATGACAAGGTCGATATAAAAATATCTGAATAATTTGTTTGATAATTTTTGCACCAATGAAATTTGTTACTCAGAATTCGTATTCTATATACTTTAAATTTTTTTTAAAACTAACTGCTAAGCGCGGTTTCACCTGTTAAACGTAGTAACGTTTGACTCACTTCGCTTCGTCCCCATGTCGTATCATGGTGTTATAGACACTAAAACCTTCTCAATAAATGACATAACTTAAAAAAAAAAATTCAAATAATTGTGTAATTGTCATAATTAGATGCTAAGATACGCGTTCAAAATAAACAAACAAATTTTTAATTAACATTATAGTTGAATAAACTAAATAATGTATTTCGATTATGGCAAAGAAGTTATGGCAGATTTACGAATGCATTTATTATATCCAGTTTTAAATTTCGAAAACCCCTTTTATCTACATATATTATGTATATATTACACATTCAGAATGAGTGTCGCTTAGAATACCTTAATGTAAAAAATAATAATAGACACGACTATACACAGCTTAATCTATAGGATAAGGCATAGCAGCAGGTTCAAATTGGGCTGTGTCGCATGGATATGTAGTATAAATTTAAAAAAAAAATTCTTAATAACACGAAATAATTCAAAAAACATTTTATATATAAAAAAAATTATAGAATAGAAAGGCGAACGATAAGTGGTCACCAACGCCCATAGACATTGGCATAATAAAAAATGTTAACCATCGCTTACATCATCAATGCGCCACCAACCTTGGGAACTAAGATGTAAATAATAACTAATAATTGCTTGTAAACACAGTTTACAGGAAATATTATTTAGCAACTTAAACAAATTATAATGTTTATTTATTCAGAGTAAAACACGACAAAAGGCGCAACTCATAATTATTATCACCCCTACGTTTGCGTTTCGGTTACTTATGTATTTTTAATTGAAACAACTTAAAACAAATTCTATAATTTATCAAATAACTTTGTAAAAGTTGTTAATAAACAGTTAAAAATGCGTTGCATTGAAGAGTTCTAATGTTGACAGGTTGTAACGCATTCGAGGTCCGCCCTCCCGCGAGTGCCTCATTACCTCTCGCACGTTACGAGCGTTGTTTTCTTATTTTCACATTTGTAACGTCTAAATTCGTCTAACCCGCTACAAGGTCAGACCTAGCACGCCGTGCGTAAGACACCAGAAAAAAATATTTCATTAACGATCGATTCCGTGACGTTTAACAATGATCAGACGCGTTGGAGACGTGACACTCCGATCACAATCACTTACGGATCTCATAGATGTATATCGTATTTGCAAATGTAACTTTGAGTATGTAGATAAATAATATTACGCATTACGTCAAAGATTATGAGTAAATACACTCATTTGCTAATTTTTGCCATACACACTTATACAATATTCTCTATGTATACAGTTTTTTTTCGTGCCTCTACTGTGCGATGTCGTAGGATTAAGGAATCGTTGAGTCTTGTACGACAACGTGCAATTTGACTTCACAGGCGTGAAGTTAGTGCCTGATATTACTCTTAATTTTGACTGGAATTAGTAAATTTAAATGAATGTAACACTAACAATGTTGTATATAATATAATAATTAAAGTAATTGTGTATAATTAACACATATACTTAATTAATCGTCAGAAATGGCAGCAAGCAGTCTGAGCGTAGGCACCATTCGTAATTTTAATATAAAACTTAATTTTAATTTAGAATGAATACATTATAAAATTACATAAGATTAATGTGATACATTGAGATGGTCTAGCGGATAAAACAGATCTAATCAGATAATCGTATGTTGCTGGTTCAAACCCTGGGCTGAAGTTGGCCACTATTTCAATTTGCGTTTAGTCGATATTGCACATTTGTTTCCTCTAAGCCACATTGGAGCAGTTTGATAAATTAAGCAAAACCATCTCCTAAATAGGGAAGGAATCTTTTGTGCAGCTGTATTCATTACAACACGTATTTTATGCGAATTCATGTATATTTAATAGTACATAAGCAAACAATATATCACAAAGTCATTTATTATGGTTATCCACGTTCAATTTAGTAATTCTAATTTGTTCACGTTTGACGTTTAACTGACATTAATGGATAATATTAATTAATCGTCACACCTGCGAACGCGTTCACATCACATGTGTTATGTAAAGGGGCCTGAACAATTGAATGGTATGTAATATATCATGCAGTTTTCAGGCTTCAGACTTCATTCGATACGAAAATTTTTTGCAAAATAGGTCCGTATTACAAGGTAGTACATACGATAAATGCTTTGATGACAAGTATAGATATTTTGTAAATTAAATAATAGTAATTAAAAGAGCTACTATTACCAATTTGTAAAATGAATTCTACGGTGAAAAGCGGATAATCTTTTCTATTCAATTTTCAATTATTATGAATCATTAATTTATAATAAGTAATTATATATTTATTAAGCCGAGGTCTAATTACATGATGAAGTCGAGGTATCTGAAAATTCAATACTTAGACAATGTAGACATGTAAACTTAATACCTACTATAATTAAAAAAAAATGTGAATGAACGTGTGAAGCTTATGTTCAATAATTATGTCGTGAGTCATTTTTAAATGTCTCGCAATTTGTATAATTAAGATTAATAAACATTTGTGTTAAAATTTAAAAAGGCTAAAATAAATACACTTACCAACTTTATTAAACAAAGTTTATTAAAATGAACTCATAACTTAATCTCCCTTAATACTAATTTACTTTATTATCTGTGATAATTACAACTTAAGAAATCAAAATCGTTTCATTAACATCGCGTATTCCTTAATAAATTAAGCAACGCTTAAATAATAAAAAAGTAGCGTCAGAATCCAAAAACACAAAAAAAAAACGCCGAAATGATTATTAGAATTTCTATTAAACGAAGATATAGTCAAGAATGGTAACGAAAATTAAAGATCATACATGACCTGAACGATTTAAATGAAGCGGCACATCTGCGCGATTCGTTCGGTGTATGAGCCGGGGATCGTTGCCCGGGGCCAGACCGCGTGCTCTGAGCGTCGTGCGCGATGTTTTTCATTTTCATACGTGTTCTATCGTTACGAATCGTAGATCGTCGTCTGCCACCACTTTGACTAGGGAAATGACTCGGGAAGTGAAAATTACGCGTTACTACCAAACGGAACTGTGTCGCTTTAATTATTTTCTCATTCTATATTCATTTGAAATTAAAAAAATATTACGTCATTAAAAAAATTAAAATTTTATGGCTAATGTAAATATTTAATTAATACAAGTTATGAATTGATATTTTAATGATAATATTCAGGTTACGTATTTTATTTAAAGTTACGTATTATGGATTAGAAATATTAATTCATTTCAAATTGAAAACAACTCGAACTAAAATAGCCGAATACAAAAATATTTAAGTGTAAACGATAAATCCTACACATGTGTTGGCATCTAGATCATTAATCTCTGCTCGCCTAGGTCAGGCTCGCAGTGACATCATTAATAATACCTAGTCTTACGCCTGACTCTTGCTAGGTCATCCACTTTGCAGCCACCTACTCTTCTACAAATAATAGTCTCATTTTAGCAATAGTCACATAGAGCTATTCTTTAAAAACATACTCGAGACAAAGTGATATAACAATTAATAGAAAACACGCATTACTAGCATATCGCAACATCGCTTATAGCACGGTTGTATTTGTTTCTCAGATTCTTATCGTATCAATTTTAATGTCAGTATTGATTAATTATTTTAATAATATTTAACACACATACAAATTACAGTTTTATTATGATATATTGTAATAGCGACACACAGTTACGCTATACTGAGTTTATATATCTTAAAGTATTATTTAAATTTCAAACCCTGCCTCAATTTTAATTCCTGCGCTTCAACCCTCAACGATTGGATTGCCATCCCAGATCGTGAGAGTGTAGTGTAGGATGAGAGTGCATTTGTTTTTTATTTTTCACACACTTGCTCACTACACTTCATAATATCTTCTACGCCATCGAGGCCGAAATCGGACAGGATTTATATATATCTACTGTCCTAACTATCGTCAGCCATATTAGATTTTAGTGACGTCATAGCGTACGAATCCTATATCGTAATTCCAATTGTCTCAATAATCAAGAAACTAAAGCGAATTTTTAGTTACTTACGAGTCACAATGTAATGCTCACCCTTATTTACTGCAACGTCCGGATGGTGATAGAAAAAAATATCTAAAACAGTTTAAACTCTTTCCTCTAAGTAGTAATCACATATTTTTTTTATTTATCATAATCCAACGTGATAGTTAAAAGTCTTACATTGAAAAAGGCATTTAAAATAGCTGATACTTAATTTTGCTCTTGAGGCATAAATCCGCAATTCGAGTTATCAATCAGTCAACATAACATTCCAAGTAAGGTAATTTTACAAAAATATATAAAATGTATTAATTTCATTTCGTATTAAATGTAATAAATATTACAACTAATATTAAGAGGTATCTTATTTGAGCGTAAAATTTTTCTCTTATATAAAATAGAATAAAATAATTTAGAATTTTAGACGACACCAGATATTAATGTCATTGACCTAGTTTCGTTTCAATAAAAAAAAAAACTATAAGTGCCTCAAATCAAATTTTCTCAAGAATTTCGAGTACTTTATTAATATGATGTTCATTTTAATTATACCGTATTACATTTATATTGTTTTAATATATGTTTAAGAACAATAATAGTATCGTTCAAGTTGTGGAAACACTGTCGAAAGTCAACTGGGATGGCTAGACCAAAGCTATGGCTGAAAATGGTCTTTTATGTTAAGTTACATAGTTAAAAAATCTCCGACGACGTACTGACCGTGCTATTTTTTATTTGATTGACTACATTTTTTAGCATTTAGCGTAGTGTAGGACGCCCTGCGGCAAGGTGGACCGACGATTTGAAAAAGGTGGCAGGTACGGGACGGATGCGGGCTGCCCAAGATCGGGATGGTTGGCGTTCTATGGGGGAGGCTTTCGTCTGTGGACGGCGATAAGCTGATATATATATATATATATATATATATATATATATATATATATATATATATATATATATATATACATTTTTTATGGACTCGCATGAATATATTTTAAGGCAGTGTTTTATGATAGAAATATTAGATTATAATGTTCAATGAATAATATATTATTCAATATATATGTTGTATTACATAATGTACAATAAAGGTTTAAAAAAATATATGGAACCTCATTTAGTATTCCATTAAACTGAAGAAGGGATCGACGTATTTATTATACACGTGCAAAGTTCCAAAGCATAGCGTTTAGAAAAAAAATTAAAACTCTGGTCTGCTTCGTTTGTGTCCACAATAAAACCAGCTACTTTCAGTTCAATCCAGATATTCTAAACATTGCGCTCAGGTTTAATTTGGTAGATTAAAATACTAGTAATCGAGAAAGAAATATTATTTAAATATTATTAGGGTAGCTTTATCTCGCTATGCAAAAGTATTATCAAACACGAAGACATAATTTTATGACATTTAGAAAAAATCCGTTTTTAGGGATTCACGTAAATCTGTGAGGAAATTTCACGATTACCTTATAGTTTCCAGATCATGATTTATCTATCGGAGTTTCTTTACTCTCGTATATATTCTTATCGAATACAAAATTTCATCAAAATCTGTTAAGTAGATTAGCGTAAAAACACCCATAGTTACCTTCTCATTTATAATATTAGAATAGATTGTATTTAAAAGTAATAAATAAAACCCTTCGATATACAACCTATTCAGTATTAAAGTATCCTATGTAGTACCCGCCCACGTGTTTAGATAGACGTGAATGGTTTACCTAGTATATATTAGAATCGCTAATAAGGCCGGTTCCCACAGGAGTCTAATATAAGACAAACAAGCTGAATACTCGCCGAACCTGATTCCGCAGACAATTCCGGTCGCGGGACTTGTATATAGAGCCATGTGGTTTTATAGAGACTTGCCATTCATGTCGATAACGGACTTATGCCATAAATTAAATAAGTTTTTTTTTGTCAGCACACAAAGTCCAGATCGCTGGATTAAATCAGAATATAAGATGTATGTCATTGATATATTGAAACAAGATTATTCTTTCCTTATGATTGGAAGAAGAAAACATTGTGTTAGTTTTATAAGACAATACTTACGACAGCGTTAAAATATTTCTCTTATTTAACAATAAACTAGGGTATTATTCTAAGTGCAATATGACAGGTTTTTATACAAAGCATTTGGCGTCTGACCTCTGCAAGCTTATGGGCGACGCAAGAACACATTATATTACGATATATCAGCCAACCAAGCCAACCAAATTATTAATATATATTATCCTTACGAGTTCATAAGATTAAATTAAAGACAAAATTATTTTTATTTGTTACTATAATGTATATTGTGACATATGTACATGAATCAGCTTTTAATTAGCTGATGAACATGAAAAATGTATTCGAGAAAAAATATCTATGAAGTAGAACTTTTTATAATGATATCATTAAATCTTCTTAACATTTTTTTATAAGATAAAATGTAATGGAAACGAAAAACTGTCATTTTCAGGGTGTATCTAAACTAAAAATAAAAAACAAATGTAATTTTAATAATATAATATTCATTTGCATCCAACTAATTCAAATATCATGTTTTTTAAAAACAATCTCATAGTTATAATTAAAAATTCACATCAAACGTCTATCTGAGTATTTAGTTTAAATTTAGTTAGATCGTTTTCACTTGTTTACGTTAAATTTTAATTTGATAAGTTCACCGGTTCAAAGGCTTCCATTTTATTTTTAATATATTTTAATATATATCTCATTTTATATATTTTATGTTAACACAAGAATATGAAATTCTCTCTTATCACCTTTTATATCAAAGTCTTAATCTAAAGCCTGTGAAACGAAGCGCAGCTGCTTATATTATATACTGTAACTTTCTCCGAAACACGCTGTCTTCTGGTATAAGTTTTATGAATATAGGTTTAGTTTTATTATTTAGGTATTATTTATTGGTACATATATTTGCACGTCGATGTCTAATAATGTATATTCGTACTAGTATACGCCGGCGTATGACGGGGGATGTATGTACCCTTTTTTTGTACCCTGGACAACGCGTTAAGATGTAACAAACAAATAAACAATCTCACTTTCGCATTTATAATATTAGTGAGGATTTAAAAATAAAAGTATCGACAACAACTTTACGAAGTCGCATCTCTAACTCGACGAGTTAGAAGAGTCTTTGAATGGCAGCAAACCTTGAAGGGCGTCCTTGAACAAATCCCTATGGTTATAAAAACTAGTCGCATTTACAATTGCACGGGTATTAAAGAGGTTTGTCGACGCTGGACCAACATTGAAAAAAACTCGTTTTGCATACAGCAATATTGATTCAGGATGCTAAAGTAAAAATTAAAAACTCGTCTGGATTAGAAACTTTGAAGAAAGCTATTTTTTGTTTGTCTAGAGACAGATTGATTTTGAAATAATTAAAGTACATTATATACTTAGTTATTGTAATAATATTAGACGTTTTTTTTGCTTGTTGACCTACTTGTTATATTGAAATATTTAAGGCAACATATATGCAGCCACATATATCTATGTATGTCGTTAAAGATATTTTTAATTTAGATTAAAATAGATTTTTTTACGACCTCAATGTAAATAATTCTTATGTATATAAAGTTACAATTAAAAAAAGAATAATAATGTACTCTTTTTAATTTTACGAATAAATGGACCATATTTTCTGTAGTGTTGCCAACCATACTTTATAATAACTTTATTAGTGGTAAATATATTTTATATCCAATTTTTATGCCAATCTTGACTGTGATGCGTAAAATGAAACACTTATATGGATAATTAATAAGCTATAATCGATACTTCGAGGAACAGGACATCTATAAACTTAATAAGATGAGTTGCTTGTTTATTCAAATTTAAATGGGGAATGTTAAGATAGCTTCCAAAAAGTTACGAATAATGAAAAACTGTTTTCCAACTTTTTTCCCTACTTAAAAATGTGATGCGTTATTTTTCTCAAAAACAGTTGTCAACCCTAGTTTTCTATGCTAAATGTTACATTGGCTCACTCGATTTTTAAAACTCACGTACATAAATATAGTAAGATGAGAATGCAAAAGGCTTTATCACAGGTGGACTTGAAACAAATCAATCAATTTCATTCCTCAATACCTACAACGTGAAATTCTTTCAGCGTCGTGTACACAGAGTTAGCGGGGTCTTGAATGTAATAGGATTAGGCAGTTGTAATGCGGGTCCTGGGTAAACACTTTTAGCACGTAATACAAGGGCTTCTTTGACAAAAGAATCATTTATAAAATTGACAATCGGCCTACAATATCTAATCTCGTAAATAGTAACGATCGATTTTATTTTTAGCATTTCATATGTAATTCTTTTCAAATTCTTTTATAATTGCCAAATATCTGTGTGTTTGTTCGTTGTTTGTTTATAGAATGGACGGATTATAATGCTCAAAAATGAGATTGATGCCTATATATCTTCATTTACGTTCAGCGTTGGGGGTAAGTGTAAACGATACTTAGTATTCTATATTTGTGACGTTTATCTGATGATTTAAGGCCTAAAAAAACTTATCATTGTTATTTTATATGTATTTTTTTTAATTATGTAGACGGACGGGCAATTAAGCCACCTGATGGTAAATGTGTA
This sequence comes from Nymphalis urticae, assembly GCA_905147175.2. NCBI lineage: Eukaryota > Metazoa > Arthropoda > Insecta > Lepidoptera > Nymphalidae > Nymphalis > Nymphalis urticae. The sequence continues at coordinate 12,255,202 of LR989995.1, read as the reverse complement.
TTAAAATTATAAATTAGTAACGCTTTCACGGCTAAAAAACCACTGAATCAAATTGTATGAAGCAAGCTAGAACCCCCAGAAAGGACATACACTTTTTAAACCTCACACCTGGGGTAGGTGTGAGGTTTAAAAAGGTGCTGAGTGGGTGATTGGGCAAAGAATGCTGTCTTCTTCTTTCGAATGTCAAAACAAAAATGACAGAAAGAGAAAAATCGGTGTATCGGTGTTTAACTAAACCACCAGCCAACGTTTATAAGGCCGAATGAGTAAACAACGTAAAACGCAATCGAACTAATGAAAATGTAATTTATAATATACTTTACTAAACAAGAGAACGAGTATTTCGATCCGTGTTTTATTTCCGCCCCTCCAGTCTTCTCTCAATATAATAAGTCTTGAGGGTGAAAAAGCTTGTGGAAGGTCAGGGCTAGCTAGGGCTTCGTAGGGTGCGATGTCAGTTGGAGCGGATACATTATCTTAGCGATTTGTATGTTGTAACATTTTAAAAATGAAAACATTGTAAAAATGGTGACTAAATCTTCAAAAATCGGTCTAGAATGTACTGGTAGTAAGCAATATGTTGTTTGATAATGTTTATAAATGGCTTTAATTTTAAAATAATTTGATATGTAAGATAGCTTAAGATACTATAGGTTTTAGGCATTAGGATAAAAAGAAAAAAAAATACTAGGACGACAAAAGAAACTGTTATTGTTTAAAATCACAACTGTTATTAGCGATAGGTATTAGCCGATTGTTTATTTTTGGAATAATAATAATCATATTTGTAATAAAAACCATTAAGTCGCTTATTTTAATTTAATCTCACAAAAATATGAAATTGTTACTAATTTTAAATTAAAACTATATTATATTAAGATTAATTTATAACAAAAAGTATATTTATAACATTTATTTAAATTATTTGATAGCAAGCGCACCCTACCTCGGAGAGCCCTTTAATCCCCTATCGAAGGGGACTCACAAAAGACAGCCTGTTTCGCTTCGCGTTATTAAGGTCCGAAATGAAAGCAATTCTGCATACAAGTCTCACTAACATCGCCTTAACCCTACCCAAAACTAATCTCTATATATTCTTTTAATACCAGACACGAAAACTTGTTTTAGGTCACAAGGAAATGTTATATCGATGTTGAATGTAAGGGAATTAAATGTCACCTTTGTCATGAATTGATTAAAAAAAAAAAAGAAAAATTGAATACATTTTGTACTGTGTATAACGTGGATAATACAATACAGTTTGGACCCTTATACTTATATGTATTACAAATATGTTTTAATTATTATGAAATGCTTCAAAAAAAATCCTATACTTTTAATATATACTATATAATATGAATAAGAACTACACATAGCTTTTTATCACGCACCACGCTAAATATATTGAGTATACCCTCAAGAGTTGCTTTCATATTTTCTCTGCTATACACTGAGTATTCAATGGATACCTATTTTAAAAAAAAATCCCTTCAAGTAAAAGGTCAGATATGAACCTGCGACTATCCCATGACTAGCCAGTCTGTAGGCCTTTTAGCTATAACGATTTGAAGTTATATATAACTCTATTGGTTTACATGGCGCACGCCAGTAAGGCTCCCAGCTCGTCATGACTTTTACGGACATTTTCAACAAACGTCATATTTTAGCCAATTTACACAAAACATTAATGAATTATACGCCTAAACCTTCCTCATGAAGCACTCCGTAAATTGGAGAAAACCGCATGAAAATCTGTTCGGTAGATTTTGAATTTATCGCGTTGAGACAGACAGACGCGGCGGGGGTGTTTTATAATATGTAATGATATTATCACAGGATGGCGTCCCGTTACGAGTCGAAATTATACTTTGCGGGTATCAGGTAATTCTGAGTAAACTTAAAAACTAATTAAAATCGTGTTTAAATAAGTCAAAGTAACGTTTCATAATCAGTTAAATGAAATAGGCGTTAAGCTACTGATTCGTGATCATCAAAGTAATTCGTAATAGGTTTCTTAGAAACAATTAAAGTAAACGAAACAGTCTTTGATTAAAGCTAATAACCAATTCAAACAAATAAGTACTTTAATCACTGTCGACGTTCTCATAGATTACGTCATACGGAAACTTAGAATTCCATGGAGTCTCTCATTTTCCACGTGTTTATGTGACTGCGCAGTAAAATTTCCATTCCACTCTACGTTTTTGCATTTGTTGTCAAAAACATTTTTTTAACGGAATTCTTTTGTTTCTAATAAAAGATAATACACTATCAATACCTTTTTGAAGGTTACTTGTGATATTTCTATTTCCGAGAAGCTACGAGTTCATGCTACGCCGTGCCCTACGTTCGATACTTATGTACATCGCTTAATTATTGAGACTTAATTTTTAACACATTATTTTATTGTACTTAACATTTTTTGTGTGTAACTAAAGTATAAAAAATAAAATTGAATATATTTTGCGAAAACATTATTATTGAGCAACGGTTATCTACGTATGAAATAATCTTAAACATGTTTGGTTTTCATCTTTTCAATATGAAAAGTAGACTTAGAGAAACATTGCCAAGAGACTGACTTAGCATCGATAGGAATTTATGACAGAATCATTTTTTCGTTAAATTATATTCTGGCAACTCGTACGAACGATTGTGAATAACGAATGAGTAGAGCATCATAAAGAGAAGTTTATATTCACGATCCGACATGTCTGACACGTACAATAATGCTTTGAATTAAGTATTGTCGTTAAGTAACAGCTCGTACCCACTGCTGGGATAAGACCTGTTCTCTTTGATAAGGGGAGAAGTTACTCCGGTGCGGGTTCCATTCCTCACGATGTTTTCTATCAGCGTCGCGTTGAAATAATAACAAATTAAGCTCATTGAAAATCAGCGGTGCGTGCCCGGGTTGGAATCTGAAATGCTTTGTATATTTATAGGAATATCAAAAACTGGCCTGCCTACACTATTAATGAATTAACATGCCTTTATCCTGTATTAATCTACTTTTAATTACCATTTTAGGTAAATATAAGAAAAAAATTTGTATAGCACGGTGGGGTAACACCGGATCGGGGGAAGATCGGTTCAAAATTACTTCTAAGCTTGATAATTTTTTCGTTAACTGGCAACAGTCTGCGGCGCCATTTCAATGTAGTGGTAATTAATTATTTCCAAAGCGCAATAAATAACTTTATGGCTAAGTTACGAAATCATTGAGTCAGTATTCACTATGTAGTTTGTCTCCGAAATGATCGGCTTCTGCTGCTCTGCGAACTTTAAAAGTATCGTTCGATTTTAGAAAAGATCGCGCTGTACAGGTATGAACATCTTTTGTAGTCACTAATCAGAAACAGTTGTCAATATGAAGCTATACTGTACATATACTTAACATATCATACTTCGTATAAAATAATTCAGAATTTAATGAACCTATCTCAAATCGAATTCCTGTGAGTAAACGTTTAACAAATCTTAATCGATTAAAAAAAATTGTACAAATGAGCCAACCAGTTAGAAGATGTGATCTTAACCGACGATTCCAAGTTCAGTTCTGGTGAAGGAAAACCTCGTGAGGTAACCTGCATGAAAAAGTTAAATGTGCTCCAAACCTTCTCCTTAAATGGCCGAAGGTTCAGCAGTGGGACATTAACAGGCTGTTACTTTTTACTTTTATGCCGGTATCCATTTTACTATTATGCGTCGGATGAATTTGCTTCGAAGTTGACATACTCACCGAAAGAAACATTTATGTATAGCCGATTCCAATCGAAGAAGGAACTTTTGACTTCCATATTCTATGCAATTTGCTATTAACTATGTTATATTATGCGCTAACAAACACAACAACAAACCATTCTTGATTTTAGAACACAACATTTTTGCATTAACTACTTTAAACCACTTTAATTTTACATCCAAATCTCCGATTACAAAACATAGCCGATTTTCAAAATCCGAAATGTCGCGAAACCCCAATGAATATCATAGATTTTTCAAGAATAGGCAATTAACATCCGTAGTGATTTTATAAATATATTAATTTATACAGAATTTATAGTAATAAGTCGTTAACTGAAAAAAGTAGCGGTAAATGGTACGTCCGCGCCCATTCAGTACCGTGGGATCGTCGCAGGCGCAGGCGGCGGCGCGGCGTTACATTTGAGACTTGAGATCATATAGGCAGCACGTATAGCTCCATCATTCAAACGTTGTTTTTATGCCATTTTTTTAACGTACAAACTAGACGCGTTGGAACCAGCACCGTTTTTATAGACTAAGACTACATTCACTCGTTTCCACGATGTCTGGCTTCAATTTAGGTGTGAAGCGACTTCGTAGTGTTTTCGTTTATAACATCAATATGATATAGGAAATGATTAGCTTATATTATTCTTTATTTTTTAAAAACACTTGTCACTATTAGTTTATTATAATTATGAAAAATTTACAAATACTCCTGCTCCTGCTACTGAAAAAATATTATTAAATCATTTTGTGATGTTGGTGACATCATATATTCTGTAGATCTCGGGACATTTCTACGAAATATAAATTTCAATTGTTTCGTTAGAGGTTGGCCCCTAGGGAATAACTTTAGCTTGATACACATTACATACAAGAAAAGTGCATTTAGTGCGCGATAGTCGATTAAATGTAATAACAATGTACTAACTTTATTATACTAAAATAAGTCACGATCGTTTCTATTAAATCGAAGGTGGTGTTCCTTAATTAACAGGTAATTTCAGCGAGAACAATAATTGATCGTTTATTAACAATAAAATCTGTGACCGTCGCGTCGTACTCAGTCCAGTCATTGCCTTTTTATGCGCATTACGTCGATTAAGGCTAGCAAGTCGAAAAATGTTTAATAATACAAACGGAAACATTCAGAGCCAGTCCCAGCCAGCCCCGGCCAGCCCCGGCCAGCCGATCACGAACAACGATCCGATACACGTTACAATTAACATTCTAAATTCATCTCTCGAACATCCGACGAAAACATCCAATTTTGGCCAATAACTAAACTAACGAGTAAACGGCGCTTTGCACGGCGGATTGTGCTAAAATGCGCGTGAGTCGGGCCCCTGACCTTGTGCGCACCCCGGCCCCCCTCCGGCCCCCGCCTAGCGAAGAACACGCCACTTCCAACTCGGTCGGCTAGTGAGAAAATTCTCTATCCCTTTTCGAACTAGGTATTTACATCATTCCGAATTCACGATCATTATACAATATCGTTTTAAATTTAGAAGAATTATAATATAACATATCGTTATCGAGCGTTTTGTTTTTTAGACCTCGAAATGACAAATTTAAATAAACAGATATTAATAAATGGAGGTTCTAACAGCATGTGTATGCGATGATCAGTTGCGACGTAGTACTCATACTTGGGTATACGATATGTATATTGCTGTTATATTTTGAGTTTATATGTTATCTATAGTTTTTGGCCTACCATCGTTGTATGAAAGGCAGTTTCGATAATTTATTTAACTTAACGAAGTTCGTATAGTCAACGTATTTTGAAATGTTGTCATCTGCTTGTCAATCATGTTTAGTTCCTCTGTGTCTTATAATTAATACTTTCTCTAATTTCCATTGATAAAAGGCGGTGTTGATATTTTTAAAACCTTTCACTATATTACCAAAGTTTTTAATTCGCAGTGCGAAAAGCCTCCAATTTATTTAGATCATTTATTTCCGTATTAATACATCTTTACATAAGATAAGAGAAAATATCAGAAATAGAATAGAATAATTATAAGATCGTGAAAAATCATTATAGCTTCATATAATTTAAGCTTCAATTTATATTATTATTAATTACGATTTTCAATTTTATTCGATTCCAAGTTCCTAATAGATCTTGGCAAAACTGGGCGTCACGCAAATGTTGCTTTCATACAGCGGAGCCAATCAGGCGTCGTCGTTCTCGACGATGGCTGCCTACACATTTGAATACAATCCTAGTCACAATGGCTTATATTTCCTAAATATTGTGTATCTTGGCCATGTGCCCGCTCATTCAAATGAGAAAGTAGCGTTACGCCATTAGAAATATCGTTACATCTATCACCAATAACTTGGGCTGTGTTCGTAATTGCAGCACTCGCTGAAGAACTATTAGTCCTTTATCTAATGTAATATATATTAGTGAGATATATTGTTGTAAGTATATTTTTTATTCGTTTATTTATGATCCAAAAACCTAAAAGGTTAAAAGAAATATCCCGTTATGTTGTCTCGGTTACTCAGATCCTCACTTGTTTTAGTTTAGTAACTAGTTTTGTGAAAATTAAAATGTATTCTTTTGATGTACTAACTAATAAATTCAGTAGTTTGTAAACTGTTATTTGATTGAATCAAAATATTCTTTATTTTATTAGGCTCTCGTACTTTTGAATCATGTTAAAGGATTCAATTAAATGTAAAAATACAACCGAGTGCGGAATGTAGTTACCTCCGAATAGAACCGGCCAGAGGCTCAGTCGGGTTTTATCGTTGGATGTTTGTATGTATGCAGATTTGATACAATTGATAGTCAATGAACAGGCCCTTCTAATTTTGCACGGTTACAATTAATCTAGACGTATCTAGGCAGTCCATTTATACTATTCTAATACATTTTATCATACACATGTATTTTTTTTTCTTGTAGTCTTTAAACAGCTTAAATTGAAATGTCACAATCGTGGTGCAATGACTTATCTGCAACCCTTTAATACAGTGCAGCATCTTAAAGTTTCGACAGGAGTTTATGTCAGAAACATGATGAGTTCACTCATCAGACTCATTTCGATGAGATATTTACATCCTTATTTGGACAATTTTTTATTTATCAACTTAATATAATAACTGAATTCCATTGATACATTAAGTTTTTGAGAATAATTGATTTTTAGACAAATATTCTTTATATTCATTGTAAAATCGATTTGTGAATGAGAAAATTCAGAGAATTGTTATTAAACAATGTTTTATTTCTAGAATTTTCTTAGTATAGTGTATTGCTCTGCATTCCAAAATCAGACTTTTTGAACGATAAAGAATTATATCTCAATTAAAAATAATTTGGGTATCGAGAGTTGACAAATATATGAGATGAATGTTATAGCAATTCAGCTGAAATGCCTACTAGTTTATATACGGTGAAGCCCCGTTGGAACTGACTAGCTAACTCAGAACACCGTGAATCCCTTCAACTTATCCGGTTTTCTATGATCTAGTCGTAACTACGTAAGTGTAAATTACCTTCGCCCAAGAGCTTAATATGTATATAAATATACCCATAGACAATATTTTAAGTTGAATAAAAAAAAATATCAAGAGTCGACATTTATGATTAATGAATTTATAAAGTGAATTGTATAAACGAACATTGTTTTAAAAAATTATAACAAGTTAAATAAGCCGAATGTTCAAACAAACAACATCGAAATCTCTTTTAACACAATTCATTAGGTAAATTTAATGTATTGGCCTTGATTATCGCCAGTTATAACTACGCCACAAAATTTTTAGCGAAACGTCAAATAAAAAAAGCATTCGCGGCCTCTTTAGGGAATATAATGTCGTAGTGTTGGTGTACTTATGTCGGTGTGGTCCGTTATTGTGAATATGTGTTTTGTATAGAGCTGTAAATATCCCACAGCTGGACAACGATTATTCCAACACGCAACTGGTCTTACTAGATTTTCATCCAACTGACAGATTTTCTCATATTATCCTTTAGCGGCGACTTCAAAATGTTATATGACATGAACAATGAGAATTGATTTGTGTTTATCTTGCGAGCTATGTATTGTATCTGCTGGATCACATCGGCATGTGATGATCATATCATAGATGGTGATAATGACTAGTTACACTATGCGACTTCTTCTGATTAATTCTTATTAAAATAAATTCTGAGTAGATTCTAATATAGTAGATTCCTGTATGATGTAGGGTTCTCAGTTATACCAGACTCTATGAGTTTTTCTACATATACTATATTATATTAAATTTACATACTACAGTTTAATATACAAATACGATAATGTGTTTTTTATCTGGTAAGTAGAATATAGCTTTAAACTTGTATGATAATTAATTTATCCTTATGTTTATATAATGTTATATAGGTAATATAATATGAGGTTGTTTTTTATACTATATTTAATTTTAAATAAGACAGATTTCCAACTTTAATTACTTTCCAAGGGCCCGTCCCTTATATTTAAATTAAAGTAAATTAACAGCCTGTATATGTCCCACTGCTGGGCTAACATATCTCCCTTTTAAAGAGAACGTTTGGAACATACTTCTCAAAAATGATATCAATCAGTATAATCAGGTAAATAATCTTTACATAATATTAGAAATAATAATTCTAAAACATCAGACGTATCGTCAAGCTTTTATAAGTATATTTTTTGTACCAATTCCAAGGCTCTCGCACTTCGCAAGAATACCTCAAAACAAAGTAGTCTTCCGGTCGAAGTTAGCGTGACTAGGCTACATAATCTTCCCCGCTGTATTCTCTTTATGTTCGACGAAATTACGTTTTGTTAAAACGATATTATTCGTCACAATATTCTTTAGAATTTCTTGCGCTCTTTTACATTATACCTACAAATAATTTTATTTAAAAAGATCTTAATCAACTTTCTTTTAAGTTTAAAAAAAAAATTCACTTCCTTTTTTAAATTTAAATTTAGAATTATTATTGAGTCCCTATTAATTATTACATGTATTTAAAGCTAATGTATTAAACACGAAAACCTCTTTATTAGATACATAGTTAACGATGACTCAACAAACTGTTGCAATTGTGTTTATTAATTAAAAACAATGTTTATATTTATTATATATACAATTCAGTTTTAATTAAAAGTCGACTTAGAAGTTATTTGAATTCATATTATATTTCATTTTTTATAATAAAAATTACAATGTTTTGTTTCTATTTACTTATAATATTTTAAGAGATCATTAGTGTGTATAACGAATGTTTTGTTATTTTAACAGATTGCTTTAAAATTCGTCCTCGCAAACATTGATCGTTTACAGTACAGTTATTGTCGACTTATTGGCAATAAATATTAATAGGGATCTATTAACGTCGAAAGGTAGTACCGATATGCATTCAATGGTTTTGTAAAATTTATTAATATTAATGGGTTATCCGAGGATTGTATTTATGGTTAGGTAGTTTAATGTTATAGCCTCGCACCCATCCACCGTAGATCCTTCGTAAGCCAGCCGCGTAACACCCTCGACATAGTGTTGAAGCCTGTGATAAAATCATTTTTTCTTTTATATATTCTCAAAATCCGACCTTATCCTACAAAGGAACACCTATTGGTTTGATATATCCTTGTATATCAAACAAAGGTTTATAATTAATCCTAGTGCAAACCTTTGAATTCTCTAAACGGGAATCTTGTTTACATTGTTACCATTTGCGACAATAGCGGTATATATATACATCTATTTATTACTATATAGGCGTAATGGATTTTTCAGATAAAACGCGTAATTTTTTTTTTTTTTTATACTTTAATATTTGTTAATCCTGTAGCGCTTTAGCGCTAACTCGGTTCATTACTCACCTGTGACATATTAACAACCAACTTTTGGTGATATACTATTTTGATGCGTGTATTATTGAAATGTAATTATCATGGTCAATGTCGCATTTCACTTTCTGACATATCAAGACCGTTTTCATCAGTAAGTTTGACTTTGTTCTTACTACCATACAGATTTTAAGAGATTTTGAACTTTTATGGGGAGGTAATCCACCCCATGATATAATACAAGATGTATGTTAGGTATGAATATATGGCGAAGGCTGCAAATAAGCTGGATAGTTATACCATGCAAGAAGGGAAACCTCGAAGACTTGATCAGTGATTAATGGAAGAAAAACATGCTTCGCGGACCCTAAATGAATGGGATCAGCGTAAGTGAATGTTGATGAATTAATCGGTTTACGTTGTAGTAATTAATTCACAACACAATACAAATACATCCCGTACAATACGAACGTCAGTTGCTTTATTTGAAACAACTTGTAAATGTTTAAATTACATAATTTTTCAGTGTAAATCTTTCGTTTCAACAAACAATTTGAAACGATTCTTTTTTTTCTTTAGTAAGTGCTAAATATCAATCAATCATACGTAAATATAACATTTTCGACGTACCTATTGACTATTTGTGTAGTTTTTTGTTTATAATCTCTACGAGTTCTATTGAAATTGACTGACAGTCTTGATAAATATTTGAAGTAAGTGAATTAGTACTGTTTTGACTCAGATTGTTTTTCCCGTCACCGTTCGTTTCAAATACTGACTCAGCATCTTGATCTATGATTTATTTATCCCCGGTCATTCAGCGGGGTAATCATATAAGAGTTGTGTAACGAACAAAACAGGGCGATACAATTTATAGGCAATAAAGAACTAGGTGCCCGAATAGTTTCTAAGAACATTACGGTGGATTTATTACCGGCCTATTACTGAAATCAAATATAATGATACGAATCTATAATTAATATCTTTCTACGTAACCGTAGAGGGGTTTACGTCGTATTTTAATACGCATTTATATTTCCTTTAGGATTCATACTTAATAATGTAATAAATTGTCTTTATTCACTCAATTAAGCTACTCGACATTTTTAGTGCTCCCGAGTGTATTGTTTTCATTTGATAGCTTTTTAAGGTAAAACGTAACTTGACAATGTCTCAAGAACGCTTCGTTTGCCTACAATTTACAATTAAAAAAGTTACTGCAAACAGTTGGCTTTTCTACTGAAAATCTTTCATTTTTTGGAAGTGTTACATGAAAATAAATAAACGCACATCACATTACAAACTTACATAATAAAAGTCAAGTAATGTAATACAATAATTATAAAATAATTAACGAATTAAATGTATTTTACAAACGTACGGACGAATCGCTCCCTGTATTCTTATTAGACACCTCTGGACAAATATGCGACATATAGGAATCAGTTCCTATAGCAAGTAGCAGCGTAGTATTCCGAACGAGTCTTAACTAAACCAAGCGATCGCACCGTTCGATACGTCCACAAGGACACAATTCATGTTTTGATTGCGTTTCATTATAATTTTACAACTGTAGACTTGTATTGATCGATTATATTATACAGATTTATTATTTGTTTAGAATTGCATGTTACACCAGAGCTTCGTCTGAATGAGACCCGTTTACAAATCTCTGGATCGCGGAAACAAGCGTAATATTGATAGTAAACATGTTGGAAAGTGATTAAATAGAACGTATTCGACTGTAGATTACCACCTTCACTGGGAGTCCGCGGCTGCAACGGCTGTCCATTTAAAAACTTACCTCTCTGCCGGTTCATAATTACGTATAGAGGCTTCGTAGGTTAGGCCGGTGTTTGACCTGAGGAGGCAAACAAGCGGCGCGCATGCGTTGGCCGCCGTAAACACTGCCCGCGCCCGGGCTGACCACGTGGTACGCAATAACAATAGCACAGAAACAAACCGTCGACGGCTGCCGCGGTCACACCCAGCACCAACACTCGTAGTACCTGATATATGAGCGCCATAAAAACAAAATCATTTGCACACACGCGGTATCGTCGTATGGCGGGCTGCGAGAACACGAGCGGCGCAGCCCGCTGCCTCCGGCGCACTGACGCCGTGCCGCGGCGCTAAGCGTAGCGCTAGGCACGCTTTACCTCACCCTACATCGATATTATGACAACTTTCTGTTATTTGAATACTAAACATACATGTATAAAATATGTAAACACATAAAATTTTACAATACTTTGTAACTATTCTAATAAGAAACAAATCTAACAGCCTGAAATGACGGCAAAGTTGAACTGTATCTTTGATTTTGCCCCTAGACTTGAATGCTGAAATAAGGAAATATATTAAGTGTATGTAACATTATATACAACTTAGTTCATGAAATGCAATTTTGTTTATTTTTTTTTTTTTATATTTGAATGTTTGTTGTTGTTCGTTATTACTATCGATAGAGATGTGACAACACTAAAACAGGCGGCATGTCCGCGCGCCCAGCACCCCCCGCACCGCGTCCCTCGCGAACCTTGTCCATTCAACGCATTTTCTGTCATAAGCAAATCGATAATCGCATTATACTTCCGCTTTCAAGCACGCGCGCTGCATCCAAACTATGTCACGAGGTACATCGGTCCTTTCCCCACAGAATTTTGTGTCAACCGAATGACAGACGAGCGTTGGATTCAAAAGTGAAGCCAGTGTTACAAACTTTTCGAGATCGTAACGCAAAAGTTTGAAAAAAACTACTTTGGGGCGCCTCAGCTCTATTAAGGTAGCTACTAAAATATTTATATATTTTGTTTTGTATTCACCAAATTGTGCGTCTCGTGATGTACATAATTCACGCAATGATACGCGTTTTTTGTTTTTTTTTTTATTCATAAAAAAAGTTTGTTACAAATATTCAAACAAAGAAAAAACTGCTTTTAATTATTGAAATATTTAAGGATGATAAATACAAATTATCTTATATATTTTACTGCGTATTGGCGAACTGCCACACTTAAATATATGCAAGGCTAGCAAAATAAACGTGCAAATGACACGCAACGTTTTGAAATGGTTAAATACTTATAAAATAACCAAACATCACAACAAATGCAATGTCCAACAGTACTCTGGTAAGGTAGGTCAGTAAAACACAAGATGGCGGTGCAATGTGACGCATCGCGCCTAAATTACGAGCTGTGGCTAGATAATATTATGCTTCGAAATGACTGACTGCCTGGCGCTATTTAATTTCATGGCGCCTGGAACACATCGATATTTGTTAGTATAACGTACCACTGTTTTATTTAAGAAAAATATTATTTTTTATTTTGTTTGTATTACGAATTCTTAAAACAAACGATCCTATTTATTATTACCGATACACTATTACACAGTTAAAATAAAGAAATAATCTCTTTTTTTGCTTCATTTCAAACGCCAAAACCTAAACTAACCAAACCCTTATCTTAATTAAATATTTTAATATTTTATGACTTGAACTTTAATATAAATTTAGTAGGTACGAAAAAAGTTACGTATTTCTATCTACCTATAGTTTAACCAAAAGCTGATCTGCGTAAGCAAAAACGCTATATATTTTTTATAACGAGAACTTTGACCCAAATCAGAAGTTTAGTAGTTCAACCTAAAACTTTACAAGTAGAGTATTTCAAACTTATATTAATTATTACGGTAATAAATTTGTGTTCACAATTGATTTCTACCAGTGGCGGATTTACACTGATAGAAATTTAAGGGGTTGCAATTTTTTTAAATTATTTTGTGTGGTCATCAAGACACATCAAGGCCAGCAAAAATTGAACCGGCTTTAGGTACTTGAAAAGTGTTTAAATCCACCAATGATTTCTACTTTGATTACTTCTTCATATTATATACTATCTAATAATTGGCAAACCAAATGCATATATTTTCACAAGACGCATATATTTTCTATATCGCTACTGTTAATACCTGCCCGGGTATATACTCCTGTGGTACCTTTATAAGTTGTCTACCACAAAATATCAACAGCTAATGTCTTTGTTGCAAAGAAATGGTTTACGTTTCTTGCAGTATTATTAAAATTAAAATAACTTAAAAAGCATTAGTATATTAACGGCTACCAGAAAATTCAAGATTCTTCGTGTAACTAATCGTTTGGAACCCGTAAATTATCCGACAAGTTCAATTAATCGTCCTGCCATTACGCCCCGACGAACGCCGCTACGATCATCATTTTCGTTTCATTAATGACGTAATTCGACCGCTGGAGGGCCATACTTGTAGCAATGACTAGTATAATATTCTGTCACCATCACCACTCGGTCACCACTATAGGTTCTGAACAAACTACGATTTACTTAAATCGCTTTAAGTGTGGCATGTTTTGTTCATTTAAGTTGATTTTCAACTCATGTCATTGAATGCTTACTTTTCCGTTGTGATCTTCGTATGAGACAGAGCTAAGACGGTTTTAAGATGGATGACTTATTTGTTATTATCTTTTTCCGAATGCACCAATTGCTAATTTTATAATGTAATATAATATTGTTAATAAAGTACGAGCACCTTTGTTATTTGTGTTTAAATATGTTACTATATTCTGTAATTGTGATGATTGGAAAGAGTACTGAGTTTCTACCGAGAAGAGCCGGGAGGCTCGGTAGAATCTGCTCTCCGACCCGCTGATAGCTAATAATTATATGTAATATAAAGGAGTCGATTGTCCTTATTTGTCTATTTCTTCTTAACTGCTAGAATAATAAACTAGTGTTAGAAATCAAGATGGAAATAGGTTTTTTAAATAGATAAATCAAAACAACAATACAACAATAAAGTAAACGTATATCGACACAAACAATTTACACACAAAAATAGCACAAAGGATCAAAACTGAGCAACTGAAATATTATTTATGAGATGAGTGGCGGACCACAACCGAGAGTCCAAGTAGAAGTGTCTGAAGCCAGCCTGGCCGGCTGATATGCTTGGCAGGGCCAGTCCCCGCGATGATCGTCACGTGAATAAGTCGAGCCGCTAGGCCACGTCCCGTCGGAAGACATTCCTAACAATGCATAATAGCATAATGCATAAGTCAATACTGAATTGTTAAACTTGGTATTATAATAAATGTTTCTTTTGCTATATTAGCTGTATGTTCAAATTGATTTCATCTGTTAATAAATAATAAATATTATAATCGAACCAAGGAAAATATTTGAAACTGGTTTATACAACTTAAAAAAATATTATTTTATTTAGAATCTGCAACTTGTAATTTTTATTATATTTAATAATAATTAACGTATGTATATGGTCAGAATATAAAAATATTTTGCATGAACTTTCTAGTAAACACACTGCTTATGACAAGCTTACCTAGACCTGTCCACTATTTGACATCTGTAGAGATATTCTATAAGAACAAACTCATAACTTACCGCAGAAAACGATCGTGAAATGTCAGAGTGATATGCGACATTGTCATAATAATTTCAACATTTCAGGAACACGCATCAAAATAGTGTGTCACGTGAGACGTTTGTCAACATTTCACGGATAAGTAATGAAGTGAGTTCATAAATAATAGCACTGCAGGCCAGCAGTGTTATTCTGTTAGATCTCTCATGTCTCATTTAACAAATTTGAATTACGGTGATACGTTATTTTGACGCGAGTTAACGTATTGCGTCGCGCAACACTTAATTCTTACGTTTCCCGATCGTCGTCGATCCCGAATTATCTCTGATAAAAGAGCTCCTAGTGCGAGTATTTTTACTCCCTAAAATTTGAAAGCCCTCAGGTAGCTATCTTGTCAAATTCGCGTTGAGAATAGAATTGGTAAATGAATTCAAAAATGTCTTAGATTAAGTATGAACGCATTTATCTGCAATTTGTGATTAGAGATTCTCTACAGGTTAGTCCGATAAGGAGATGGTCTCATGCGACATAACATGTCATTTTCGCAGAAGTTGGCCGTGGAAAGGGAGCGTGAGGAGAGTGCCTCCGCTGACCCGCTTCGCCGAAGAGGGCCGGGGTCGGCGCTAGGCGCATCTTCTCCTCCCGCCGTGAGTGTCGCCGGGGCTAGGGGATCTCTGTACCCCGAGAACCCCCTAGGATTTGGAGGCCTGCAGAGGCGGGCCAACGGTCGGGACGGCACGGTAGTATGCGCAAGCGATCCCGTGACGACAAGACGAAGTGGGTACCGCTGGTTTTTTAGTGAGTATTCCGGTGCCTTCAGCGTCGGCAAGCCCTACATACCACCTCAACTCATATAGGGGAAACACGTAAATGTGTAAGATAAGTTACTGAAATTTGATTTGTATTTGAAAATTCGTTATACTTTTTCATTTTTGATGTTCTCATTACCTGAAACATACACGAATACTAATATCATGTCAATAGTACGAATATTATGTCAGTTTTTGCCATCACTGATATGGGATAATGATATGTAAAGTGAACCGTGTATGAAAAAGTTAATTCTGCGAGTTACTTGCGTCGTTGCGCTTATCAGCCTAATCGTGGTTCTGATTTAATTCTGCTACACGTTTCTGTTCCGACAAGACGAGTCTCTTAATTGGACGCTTGTTTGTGTGTGAACGCTATAGTCTTTCGGGAATTTGTATCGAGGAATGGAACACGGTAGCCTTATAAGTCCGCCCAGGCGTAATTGTTATAGCAAAACGGACGCTTCCAGCGGAAAGGCAAATCGTAGTCGCTAAAAAGACAATTCGAGGAATTAAAATAATCTCAACCGTTCACTCAAATCGATTTAAAGCAAAATTCAAGACGATTACTGTTTTGCTCAAATAAGTTTGCGTATACTTGTAATTATAATTGCAAGGTATAATAATTGTAAGAAATAAATCTAATTATAATGTTTCCGATGGAAAATCCTATCGAACGAAAACATTTCGGAACCATCCGGCTTTTATCAGATGTTTGTTTTTGAGGAACCTGACTATGCCCTTATACTTTTTGGCAGCGACGATAAACTAGCTTTGCATAAATAAATAAAGACTAAAAAGACCACGGAACATCCACGTTTCTGACTAAAATAATGACGAACTTCCATTAAAACTTTCATCCCCTTATTAACCTCCTTAGGGGTTTCAAAAATACTTTCGTACCTAAATTACACAAGGAACTTATGTGCAAAATAATATGCTTCTAGACCCACAGTATGTATTAGGCTATGCCTTGTCTGTCTGTAAGTTGTTGAGTTCAGTTGAAAAGAAATAAAAATGCTTATGAAAATTGACTCGGAGAGTGAAAAGCTGCTGTTTTTACACAAATAGGTACAGTACTAAATTATCTTATGGTCTTGAAATCCATGGACCCTTATATCTTTTCGAGATTCACTTTATGGGCTGTCTATGTTTATATCATTTAGGATACATTTTTGCTACCAAAAACTTCAATAATAACATAAACACGCCTATAATATTCTATATCAAAGGGACATATCATTATTTCTTATACGGTTATATGTATATAGGCTATATAGTAGGTTACGTAGAACAAAAAGATACATTTGTTTTATTAAAACGCTTAGCATCAAGGGCGTGTAGTACCTACGGGTGTCGTAAAATTATTTTTATTAATATTTTCGAGTTTAAAAACTTTACCGATGACTTATTTCGTATATGTATATGCTCTTTTTCATATCGACACGAATTCATAGGCTAAGAACTCACGAAGTGGTTTACACCCGACCCGCTGCTTCTGTAGAATGCAGATATGTATGTAAAAAATTGCGGGTCCCGCTGCACGGTGGGCAACTACGAGTAGTAGAATCACGCGGGCCGCGGTCTTCGCAGCTTCGGCGGAGTTTGCCCGCGCACTTTGAAATTAGTTGGCGGGCGGCGCGCGTTCAGAAATTGCAGAAATCGAGAGACACTCGTCTCGAGATAGTCGCACGTCAAGTTTGAGGGCGATAAACGAAACCGCGAGGTCAGCGTTAACCGAACAAAACTCCGGTCTCGTAAGTTTAGAAATAAAACAGCTGTTCTTCCTCCGTGGCGGGAACAAATGAAAACCGCTACGTGACTTCTTACCTTTATTCAGATCATTAGAATTCTTTTTAGCAGTAACCTTTTTAACTTTTTCCTTTACAAAGAAATTAACGCAACTCCAAATACTTATAAGCGGTAATCATATACCCAAACTTTTTTTTTTAAATTCTTAGCGCTATAACTTGAGAACGTCGTGCTACCATGTTTTTTTAAATTTTTCTTATTGTACTTTGATGTAGACATTATTTTTAATTATATCGACGTCATAAATGATGCGAAGAGATTAACTCAAATATATTAAATTTAATATTATTCACGCCATTTTTTGCAAGCCGAGATGGCCCAGTGGTAAGAACGCGTGAATCTTAACCCATGATATTAGATTCAAACCCGGGCAAGCACCACTGAATTTTCATGTGCTTAATTTGTGATTATAATTCATCTCGTGCTTTACGGTGAAGGAAAACATCGTGAGGAAACCTGCATGTGTCTAATTTCACTGAAATTCTGCCACATGTGTAATCCACCAACCCGCACTGGAGCAGCGTGGTGGAATAAGCTTCAAACCTTCTCCTCAAAAAAGGGAGAGTAGGCCTTTAGCCCAGCAGTGGGACATTCACAGGCTGTTACGGTTACGGTTACATTTTTTTAAGAATCCATAATGCATACCAGAGATTATATTTTAGATCTCGACCACTTTACTTTACTCTTGCTGTCATTGAAATAGATTAAACGTACTCATACGTACCTATCTTACAGTAAATTGGCCGCTGAAAGTAAGGTGACGGACCCAAAAGCTAATATAGTAATAAAAAATATTAATTGTTTTATGTTATATCAAAAAGAAACAAAGTTTTCTTACTTATCGTGATTGTTTAACCCCAAGTATGTACAATGTAAAACCATTGTACCATCCATCGCCGTTCCTGACAGATTGCCACCCTAATGGATTATGAAAGAGAAGCTACTGCATCTGTGATAGCGCATACTTGTACACTCCTCGTCTCTTGCGAATGGTCCCAGATGAGAATGGCCACCACAACCGAAACACATTTTTCCTTTTAAGCGATTAGAGTAAGTGGTACTCAGATTACAAAAAGCCCTATCACTAAACTGCCGTTGCGTGATGATAATTTATAAGGGTCCTTGATTTTACTGAGCCCAGTGACGGATATATTAATATTCGTATTAAACTAAGAGCTAGAATACAACAGTTAAAAATGGTCAATATTGATGAACTAGTATTAGTGAGAAGCAAAGATATTCTTAAAATGAAATAAAACATACCTAATCATCGATACGTGCACGGTATATAATAATAAAGTATTTATTATAATGGAAATATTAGGAAAACATTTTCTAGTATCAAGACAACCTGTTTTATTTCCTTAAAAGCTTAGCCGTTTTTTTTTTGTTTTTTTGTATAGGAAGGGGGACGAGCATATGGGCCACCTGATGGTAAGTGGTCACCAAACGCCCTTAGACATTGGCACTGTAAGAAATGTTAACCATCGCTTACATCGCCAATGCGCCACAAACCTTGGGACCTAAGATTGTATGTCCCTTGTGCCTGTAATTAAACTGGCTCACTCACCCTTCAAACCGGAACACAACAATACCAAGTACTGCTGTTTTGCGGTAGAATATCTGATGAGTAGGTGGTACCTACCCAGACGAGCTTGCCCAAAGCTCTACCACAAGTGAAACCACCAGTTTACCGTGTTTGCCAAAATGGACCGTGAGTCACATATTTACCAATAACTAAAAAAATAATTCTATAAAAAAGTTTAGCTTATTAAGAGAGGCCGTTAACACAATCTTAAATAAACTTTAGTGATATTATACAAATTATTTATTAATAATTCATATTTTCGACAATTGTACAATTCAATGTTAAGAATTTAGTCTTTAGTTATTTGCATAATCACAAACGAACATATTTAGACAATTTGCTGAAAAAATACTAATGTAATTATAAATGTTTTATATAAAAAAAGTTGCTTTGATAACAAGAAAAAGATTAACTATCATTTAGAATTTATTTATTTATTGTTTAAAAAAAACTCATTATTGATATTTAAATCATAATTTATTGACAATGAAAAGTGGATCTAGATCAAATCTGTGGATACCTAACCGTAATTAACCCTACAATGTCATTACTTAATTTGTAAAGACTTTTGAGATTGAACGACGTTATACTCAGCTGTTTTTAATTTTTCCAAAAAACATTAGGATATAAATAAAAAAATAAAGCCTGTTGAAATTGCCTCCTCACTAATAAACGTTGTATATCGGTTGTTACCTATATACCTAATGCTTTCTTCTTCTTTCGAATGTCATATGACTAATGCCAGCAAGAGAGAGTTATTGTAGTAACTATTCACCCGCTACACGTTTATTAGTGAGGCCGTTAATGTTTATTGACTAAAAGAAAATTTCAACATAATTAAAGTCTACTTATACGGTTACATTACCTTAAAACACAAAGGTATCTTACATAATACATATTAAAACTAAAATGAACGAGAAATCGAATTCACCGAAGGTCCTACATATATTTATAACTATGTCATATTTTAGTGTCCTATTTTAATTATTATCAAAAGTTTGATAATAATACATTAAAGAAAACAAAAACCATTTTAAATCCATTATTTAAAAAAAAAAAATCATTCGCTCAGACTCCAAATTTTAGTACAACAATTGTCATTTATATACATTATAAAATTTATAATTCGATACATTTTTTCTATCAATTTATAACAAATATTACCTGATCGTATGCATGTGAAGTCATTTTAATCTGAATAATGATAAATTGTTTTATGTTGATAATGATCTGTCTATCGGCTGCAGTCAACAGTTTCAATATTAATAATTATCTGTTATTACGAATAAAAAATACTAGTCAATATAAAGGTAAATGCACACACTATATCATTGTGTACGTAAGTGTAAGAAGCCAATTTCAAACCAATTTTTACAAATGAACAGACGCACGTAATATATTAATATTACGAGCCACTTTATAGGGAACAACATTATGAATTATAATAAAGTTATAGTGAATAATATTTCGAATGTATTGACTATTGTAACTGGCTGAATTGGTTTAAAATGTGACAATAGTTGAAAGTTGAATGTGCGGGCGAGCGGCGAGCGGCGAGCGGCGCGCGGCCACACTCAGTCGGAGTCGGAGCGCCGGCCGCGCCGCACGCGCGCGCTGCGGGCTCCCCTGGAACAAATACGTTGTTTGTACCTTGCGAGCTTTATTATTGATATGAGAACTTGTATTATTACACTAACGTCATTGTCTGTTCGACCCAAATCGAACTTTTTTTTTATATAATAACTTTGACAAGAATAATATTTAGTTTAAAGATACCTGCTCCGACTGCGGCGCCGCTTGTCTCCGTCGTCCGAGTCCGACGACGACGAACTCGACGAACGACGCTTCTTCTTAGTCTCTGTTTATTCAATTATTAATTATAATATATTTATCTTATTTTATTTAGTTCAAAATCATTAACATTAACGATCTACAAGAAAAAAATAAACCACTTTTTTGTTTGAAATATTTTTACTATCTGCCATCAAAGTACAGATTACATATATAAACGTAAAAAATGCGCTTTGTTGGCAGTACGTCTCGCCTCTAACCCGCGCACCATTTTCACATCCATCAAAATTATAATACAATTGTGGTAACGTTTAATTGCTTTAATTTTTTATGGATGCCTAGAGTAACATTTTCAGGCTAATCGTTTGAAAATAACCTTTAATGTAACTGACTATATACTGACTAAAGCCAAATGAAAATATTTGTGTATTTGCGCTATTTGTCATATTTGTACAAATAAAGCCTGACTGCCTCGTTGGTCTAGTGGCTTGATGTAAGGCCGTAGACCCGGAGGTCCTGGTTTCAATTCCCAGGTCAAGCCAATAAAAAGTTATTGGGTTTTTCTGTCAGAAAATTCTCAATAGCAGCCCGGAGTCTGGAAGTTGGAAGTGTGTACACTCCTGTGCCTCGGAAAGCACGTAAAGCCGTTGGTCCTGCGCCTAAACTCTTTCCGGTCGTGTCGGATTGCCGTCCCGTCGGATTATGAGAGTTAGGGAATAGAGAGTGCACCTGTGTTTGCGCACACACTTGTGCACTATAATATCTCCTGCGCAGTTGGCTAATCTCTCTTGAGATTGGGAGCCGTGGCCGAAATCGGTCTGGAGGACATTATTATTATTATTATTATTTACAAATAAAGCACATATGTAGTGTACATAAATGCTTTATATCATGTTAGGATAATAAATACGAACACGCAAACAGTGTACACGGTAATATCGGTATGCAAATTAAGATTTACCTGAAGCTTTACTCTCCCGCTCACGTTGCCTCGACTTGATGAGACGGACTATCTTCATCAGCTCCTTGCGAGCCTCGTTCCTCTCTTCCTCCTGAGAAATAAAATCAAAATTAACAAAATATACTTTCAAACGTCTATTTACAAGATTAAATTAAATGTAAATCTTTCTATACAGACAGTTCAGACAAAAAATCTCGTTAATTACTCTTACGGATTAAAAACTAATTATATTACATTTGACACTTCGCAGCATCCAAGTAACTGCAGAGTATCTTGCCAGCTCTTTTCGAATTATATGACAAGTTTTTAAACTTCAATATCAATAACAAGTTTTTAAAATTCAAGGCGATAGGGTTGTGAAAGCCCATCGAGGTAGTATCACTTAGTATTGTTGAATGAATGAGCCAATGTAACTACAACCATAGACATTTCTTACAGTTACAATGTCTATGTGCGGTAGTGAACTAATGACCATTTACCATCAGATGACAGATTTGCTCGTCCACCTACCTATATTATAAAATTATATGTTCATTTTTCTGTCGTGAAAACTTTCATATGCCTTGTGATCCTACTACGATAACTATCCTCTTCTGGGATTACGAATAAAAACTTTCGATATAATAGTTAAAGCGATTTTTAATGAGAACTTTACCTTTTTCTTTTCGTCGTCCGCAGACTTGTTATCAGACGGTTTGCGTTCAGGAGTTGTTGATTTAGATCTAAATAAATAATAAAATTAAATTTATAAAAAAAATTAAGATACTGTTTAGTATTTTAATTTAAGTATTTTTATATAAAATAATTAATCTTTTTTACATTATCCCTCCTTAATAAATCAATAGACAATCTACGACATACGAAGCACAATAAACACTCACTTATCCTTAACGGTAGTCGAGTTAGTTTTCTTGTCCTTATCAATCTTCTTCTTGTCATCTCTATTCCTGTCTTTCTCTCTCGACCTGTCCCTCCTATCGTCCTTCTCCCTCTTATCGCTCCTCTCCTTCGACCAGTACCTCTCTCTGGACCTGTCGCGCTTATCGTCACGGTCTCGGTACGTCTTTTGTTTCTCCAAAGGCACATCTTTCGCCGCGTCGCTGCGATCTCTCCGTTCCCGTTCGCTCGATTTCCTTTCGTCGTCTGGTTGACGTTTGCCCTCCTTGTGTTGCGGTTTGCTCGAGTTCTTGGTCTTGTCGTCATGCTCCGAGTACTTTCGTTCCCTCTCGTTCCTGTGCTTATCACGTAGCTGCTTCTCTTCTCTGTGCTTATCGTATCTTTCTGGACGGTCCTCTTTTCTATTACTAAAAAATCGAAAATTATATATCGACACTGTCGCAATCACTTAGGATACGTCTAAAAACTTTTTAGGTTAGGTGATTGCCATTTAATCTTTAACTGTTTCCAAACATATTTCAAAGTGAACTAAACGCTTTTTTGTAAAAATAGAATATGTGGAAATAATGAATTCCATTCTTATATATATATATACGGGTCGGTCACCTGGCGGCCTTGTTCTTGGTGAAGGTGCTCCGCAGCAGGCTGAAGGGGTCGTAGCCGGCGGGCGCGCCCCCCGTCCCCGCCGCCGCCCCGGCGCCCACGGCCGCCACGGCCGACTGCGGCCCGCGCCGCGCCTCGCGCGCCTCGCCCGCCGGACTGCCGCCCGCGCGCCACTCGTCGCGTCTGCGGGGACATACGGCATATATAGGCAGGCGAACATCGCCAATGCGCCCCCAACCTTGGGGGCGCTAAGGTGTTATGTTCCTTGTGCCTGTAATTACACTGACTCACTCACACATGAGTGGGTGATACCTTGCCCAGAGCCCCCCCACCAGTAAAAACCCTACGTGCGGACACGTGTGGTAGTGGACTCACCGTTTGGGGTTGACTCCGAGCGCCCGCGCCAGCAGCTCTGCGCGCTCCGAGCCCACCACGCGATCTGCACACACACGGACTTCGCATGACACTGTGACAGGACTACTCACGGCCAACTTTGAAAATATTGACAGATCGAGCACTCGCATAAATGACAATAGCACGTTTTTTACACACTGATTAAAAAAATCAATCAATTTGACTAATATCAACAATTATAAACATAAATAAATACCATCATGTTCTATATCCTCTTCAAAGTCCAATGCGTTGTAATCAATCTTCTCGTGACGAGATTGATCTGAAAGGAGTAATGTATAAGTAACAACTTCAATTTTACACCTCAACAATAAAATAATAAACATTGAATTGAAAACTTCATTCGCACTAATCTGGAATAAAAGGTTTCGTAAAAATAATTGCCCAATGATGACAAATCGTTGTTAAATACATACCCAAAGTAGAATCACATTCTCCCTCCTCTTTCTCCCGCGGTCTTTCTGGTGTACCCTCTTCTCCCTCTTCTAGTGAACAGAAGATTATATTAAGAGATTTTTTATAAATAACAACCATTCAAAAAAATAAAATAATGATCGCTATTAGTAAATTTTTGATTGTACTGAGTACACAATAAATAGTAATTGGACTTACTGCTGTGATGCTGCACCGTCACTTTGCTCTTGGGCCTCTCGTGCTCTATGTACCTGCGTTCCATCTGCTACGACATTCAATTATACATATTTATCTTCATTTATATTACTGCTTATATAATTTGCTGCTCATTTTTTCAATATTCGTCTTTGTCAGTCATATCATGTCACATACGCCAAACGTTATCAAATATTATCAAGAGCAACTTACTATATTAATATTATTTTATTGCGCAAGACGTGTACGCATGTTTATAAATGTAATCTATCTTAAATTGTATAAGTTCGTAATTTTAATGTATATCCTGATTATATTCTGTTTGTGTACCAATATAAAGATTTTATTTTAACTGGAAGGTATTGTGTGCAGTGTATAGAGTCTGATGGCTCACCTCGACGTGCTGCAGCTTGACGATGCGTCGCTGCGCCTGTCGCCAGTGCGGCGGCGTGGCCGAGCGCGAGCGCGAGCGGGACGGCGTGCGGTAGCGCTGCGCACACACAACACGTCACACACACACACACACACACACACGCACCGCCGCGGACCGACCGTGTTGTACATGTTATCCGCCTAACTATTTCATAAACTAGCAATGATGTTTGCTGATGATTTTTCACACATGAATTGATGACATTTCTTTATTTAAAATTTCGAATCATTGCTGATAGACGGATAATATTTTTAATCATATTGTATACTCACAAATACTCCTCGACCTTTTATGATTCTTCCGCTTCGGGTGTACGAGTGACGTTCCCTTTCACGATAGCGCATCCTACAAAAAATAATAATTGGATTACAATTAAAATGCAGAATCCTTATTTTTTTTACATTGTACAAGAAATTAAATGAAATTGAAGATAACATTCTAAATAAATAAGAATAAATTAAAGATTAAAAGTTTAGTATTCAAATTTTCATCATAATAATTCCACTTACATTAAAAATCGACTGAAACTGTAAATTAAAGTATCATGTTAAATTAAGTTACTTCTATGGCCGCTTTAAAGATAAAAAAAATATATGTTTTCATCTTTCAAAGATAAGACGTAATTATGGTGAATACACGTGTAGCCAAATCAGCTTGGAGATGGTTTTACGTTTGTAGTAGTGCATGGTGAGCAGGTAAATAATTATAATTATTATTATAACAAATACCTATTATATTACTAGTTACTTAACATCATACATATTAAAGGTAATTTATTATCACGAATTACTTCAAAAGCAGACATTTCATACACACCCTACGTATTCAGAATTTAAAAAAGTATTTTAGAATAATAAAAAAAAATTTGAGTTTTATTTTGTTTATATATTATATGGATTATTATATATTTAAATGTTGTACCTTTCTCTGTCCCTCCTGGCGTCATTTCTATTATCCCTGTCTTGGTCACGACCCCCTCTCATGAGAAACCTGTTTGTTGGTACTTCAGGTATCTCCCTCGGGTCTATCTTAGATGTTGTCACCAGAGGATGAGATGGTGCTTCAGGGACCTCTTCATCTGCTGAACGGTCTGCATGGCTGGTTGTACAAATAATTAAAATGTTATATGATGTTAGTATGCATTTGTTATTAGTGTTTTTGTTTTGGTTGAAAGGGTGAGTAAATAAAAAGTCATGTAAATGGCTCACTAATGGGCAAAGGCCCTTGGGCAGGTTGAGTGAACCAATGTAACTACTAAAACAAGAGATGTAACATACTAAATTCCATGGTTGGTTTTTTGCTCATTGGAATGAATGGTAAAATCTATAAGCAGGCGGTCCAATTTCCCATCTACCAATGTAGATGATATGTACACACTGTACCTAACCTGATTTATATATTTAAGTAGCATGTTAAGCTGAATGTTGTCAATAAGTGAGAGATAGTTATAAATATATAAGATATATAGATAGATAATTAAATACTATTGCTATATCTGCAAACCAAAATCAAAAATAAATTGCAACTCTATATACAGTTAACATTAAGTAAACTGGCTAATAATTATTATGTACAATAGCATTACTGTGCTATTAGTGTTATATTACCGTTTCTTTTTCTTATCTTTCTTCTTCTTCCTATCCTTCTTTTGGGACTGGTCCGATTCGTCCCCACTCTCCTTCTCTTTTTCCTTTTCCTGCTTACGCTTCTTGCCTATAAAAAATATTTTAATTATTATATTTTATTTATTTTTAAATTGAGTATATCAATCAAAATTTAATAATTATGTATTTTATTACTGTACTTAAGAAATGCATTTCAATAATAAATTATATTTATAACATGACAATTTATTTTTGTTAATTTGCACATTTTTTTATAAATTTATTAAAATATGCTAAATATCTGGTAAATATGTTATTTTAATGTGATATATTAACATTTTATTTTAGTAATTTTTAAAAATTAAACAATATATAGTTTTTATTTACAAAAAAGGAAAATTCTATAAAATAGTGATATAGCGCCACACAAAATAAAAGATGTTCGCTAGTCGGGCACTGACCGGGCTTGATCCTAACGAGCTGGCCGCAGTTGGCGACGACGACGTCCTGCAGAGGGCGCGCGTTGCGGTCCACCGGCAGCGCCTCCAGCTGGCGCACCAGCGCCGCTCCTCCCGCCACGTGCCCGAACACTACGTGCACACTGACCACAGACAAATATTAAGTTTCATTTTATATTTCATCTAAATTTTATAAAATATTACTTGTAATTTATTGTGTAATGCTATATAAAATTGTTCGATTCTGTTTTCTGTTACTGTGCCTACTGAAATGAAATAAAATCAATACTCACTTGTCGAGATGGGGCGCCGGCTGTGTTGTTCTACAACACACAGAACACAACAAGAATGATAGCGCGCCGCTCCCTGCGTCGGCCGCGTTCTACGCAACAACGGACACGTCACACTAGCGGTGGATGACTTCAAGCACACACATTCATTATAACGACAGTGGCGACTCTGCCGTACACAATCGCAATATTGCTACCTCCTTCTTAAGGGAAACAAATCTTTTAGTTCAAGAGATTATATACAGCAGATTAACCAGTAACCTAACCTAACAATAATCATAGTGTAATAGTAATGTATACAAGAATTAAGTTTCCATTAAACAGTGTCAAGTTACCAATGTGTAATGGATGTGGTCACACACCACTGTTAACTACTTCTAATTATATTTCAGCTCTTGCTTTAACTTCATTAAATTAAAATATATATTTAGACATGTTAAAGTATACTACAAGTTGCATAAAAATGTGGAATCCAATTTAAAAAAATAACTTACATAATATAGGACTTAAATACCAGACTACATTTATAATTATGTAACAAACCAGTTCCTATATTTTCGAGACTAAAGATTTTTGATGAGATAAATTTGTAGCTTATCGGTTTTTACACAGCTTTAAGCAATGGCATATTCAAATTATTACATTTCAGTCTCTATGAAATAAAAAATGTTAAAATAGCTTTGATTACAGTTATATAATATAATTAATATGCAGCTTCATGTAATTCAACAAATTTTTGCATAACTTTGTCACTCGTTTCATTTTTGCATACTCTCGACACCATTTTCTTTTCTCAATTGACGTCTAAGTTGAAAGCCGTACAAGTTCACTTTGAATACAGCATCCATTGCATAATTATCATAACACAAATTGAAAATAAAAAATAATATAATAATGAAGAATGGTATTGTATTTATAATTGATCTCACATTTGTCGGTGAAAGAAAACTTCATGAGGAAACCTTCATGAATCCGATAAATAACAGCCATTTCAGTTTTATTAATTGTGTAATAAATCTCTGCATTAGTCTCAGGTCCTTGTAAAACATAAATATTCCTTACCTATCATGCATAACTTACATAAAGAACTGTGAACCATTTGTGTCCTTGCCCCTGTTAGCCATGGACAGCAAATATGGTCTATCATGTTGAAGCTCAAATGTTTCATCTGTAAGTCATAAGCATTATCAAAAATAATTATTTTTTCTTATATACATAAAGAAAATTTTCTGCTCATCTGAATACATACATTTATATTATGAATCTGAATAGTATATAATATAATTGAATGCAAATCACAGGAGTGATTATTAGAACAAATATGGAAATTTTTCATACAAGCATATATATAACATTGATGATGAAATTGGAATTGGAAAAAAATTTGTAAGACAGAAAAAAATAACAATTAAATAAAATGCATTCCTTGTATGTACATAATTTAACACTTATAAATTTCTTATTGATGATATTGATTGTTTACATTAAAATTAATTTAAAACGTGTAATATTTTACTGCTGTTGCTGCTGTATGTATGTGTATGATGTTCATATATGACTTTCTTGTTATTAGTATATATGTACTTTATTTACTTCTTTGTTATATATTACATTTATGTTTGGCTTTGGTTAAAATTGACTAAATCAAGTTAAACTGTTCTATACTTAGTATTACTATAGTATACTTAAGCAATATATCAATATCTAATATACCTTCAAATGTTCCTCCATAAATTGATTCACCACCAGTTCCATTGGCATTAGTAAAATCACCACCTTGTATCATGAAGTCTTTCACCACTCGATGGAAGACCATACCCTATGATAAAACAGTATTATTACTTATGTAAAACTGCAATAACTAGGATCATACCAGTTTGGTCACATATTTCTTAGCTGTGAACTTTGTAAGTAAAATAGGCAGGTTCAAGCATAAACTTTGTTAATGAGGTAAGTTCGCTAACCTTATAAGTTAAAGGTTTTCCAGTAACTTTTCCAATGCCCATGTCACCAGCACATAGTGCACGAAAATTCTCAGCAGTTTTAGGCGCTACATCGTTGAATAGCTCGAATATTATTCGACCGGACGGCAAGTCACCAATCGAAATATCCATAAACACACGGTCCCTTTGGGGTTTATCATCACCGTCCACCGTCATTTTATAAGTGGGTTTTATTATATTATAAAATATACGTTTTATATATATCGATGAAATGAAGAAGACAAATACGTTATAACATTAACCAAACATTGAAATGTACATTAAAAATAAATTAATGTAATAAGCCGATGCTAGATTCTGAATTCTAAAACCAAATACAGATTACAGAAAACATTTTTTTCATCAGTTGACATTACACAGGTAATAAATGACTAAATGTGTTCTATTCAGAGATATAATTTATATATTTTTTCAAAAAGATTCGTAGAAATCAGTAGCCGTTAAATTTTTGAAAAAAAAATACTTTTTACAAGTTTGATTAATGAAACTCTAAATAGTATTTGCATTAATACTTTTTTTTGTTATGGGGCTTTATAGTGTAAGACCTAAGCCAAATCTACTCATAATTAAAAAATAAAAAGCGGGCCAAAAGAGACGTCACAAAATTCGCGACGCCGAAAGTAAATTTTATCTATTTATAACTTGTGGAATGCTAATTGCCTATCGTATTAGCAGCTAAAACTGTTTGTTTTTGTTCTTTTAACCATACATTTAAATTACATTCGAATTTACTGACCTATATCTCATAATGTTGGGTTCGGGTGACGGTAGCCACATTATCAAACTACGGGGTTTGCCTTTCTCTACGACTATTGAAGATGTCCTCGACTTTTTAAACGGCGTAAATGTTTTGAATGAAAAAGACGGTAATAAGGAATTTCATATTTTTACAAGATGATTTAAAGTAATTGTTATAATTTATTAAATATGGCAGCACGACAAACAATTGATTCGTTTTTGTTTGATTGTGATTTTGACGTTAAAAACTAGTTTTATATAATTAATCTAAATTGATATTAAAATACACATGAAGAATTTTATATATGTACTTTAAGGTTTCAGAGGGATTGCAATTACAATTATATCTAAAACTTTTTTTTTTCATTGTTAGGTGTTCATTTGACTGAAGTACGTCCTGGTAGGCCATCAGGAGAATGTTTTGTAGAGGTGCAAAGTCAAGAAGACGTTGAGGAGGCTTTGAAAAAAGACAAGGAAAATATGGGGAAAAGATACATTGAAGGTTCGCTGAAGGTTTACACTACCTGTGCCTTAATTGTTGTCTACAAATCTTTCAGTCTATATGTTATCCTTTTTACTCAATAATTGTAATTTCCTAATAGTATTTTATTTAAAAATAATATTTTTTTTGTTTCAGTATTTTCGACTGATCGTCAAGACATGGAATGGGCTTTGAATGCAATGCGTCAAAGTGAAAATGGTTTTGATAGTATACCCAATGTTACTGATGATGTAGGTGTTGTTAAACTGAGGGGCTTGCCTTTCGGTTGCTCTAAAGAAGAAATTGTGCAGTTTTTTAGTGGTGAGTATATATGATTTTATCATCAGTAAATTAATCTTCAAAACCATGAAACTATATATTGGGGAATAGTAGGCTAGGACTCTGTAGTAAGCAAATTGAAATCAGTTTAAAAAGTAAATAATCTCCCAAACAACCTGTTTTTGAGTGGATTTTAATTGCTTAAAAAAATCCTTTTATTCATTATCATTTACATTTGATAGATGTCATACATCACTAGATATTTAAATATAGGGTCTAAATGTGAATTTCTGCAATGAGAATACACTGGCACCATGTAACTTGATTTTATCTGCTTCGGACGGGGCAGGGCTGACGGTGGCCCCTGACTGGGTGCACTTGCTCTCCGACCACACGGGGCGGGCCTCGGGCGAGGCGTTTGTATACTTCGTTGACAAGCAGAGCGCTCAAGACGCTCTCAACAGGGACAGGGAGAAAATAGGACACAGGTGGGGGGAACGTTATTTAATTGTGGTGTGCTATGTGCGGATATTTTGCAACTTTGTTTTTTCTTCATTTTAATCTCGAAAGTTTTATCAACATAATATCTAATTAAGTCTTATAATATAATATATAAGAATAACTATAGATTATATAAATTTAATTTGCATAAATATGATGCAATTTAAACTTTATATCTTGTTAAAAATGAATGTGTGCTTACACAAACAATCTCTTCACGACATGTTATGAAATATATTAAATACTAAATGGTAAAATTTCATCAAAATTATTTCCTTAAAAACAGTTGATTTAGATCTTTGGTATCATTAAAATGAAATACTATTAATATTTTAGCTAAAATGCTTCTATCACTCATCGAATGTTCTGTCGTTTCAAACGCAGGCAACTTGTCCCACAGCAATATTGCCTAATATCCTCATGTGAAGATCAATGCACACCACAACTTCAGTATCTTGGTGTAGAGGGTTATCTATGGGACCCCTTTTACTTGAATCTGTGGTTTATAGAATTCTATTTGATTTTAATTATTTATGTCTATTATGTATAATTTATATTATTATTTAAGTGTAAATTTGGGATGGTTTTGTAGTGACACGGATATATTTTGATAGTTATTACAAAAAAAAAGTAATCATTTTCCACTGGGCTTCATTCTATAAATCATAGCTTTCAAACCATGTAACTGAGGTGTTATGATATAGATTAAAATTCGGGATAATTTAGTAAATTAAGGGCTAATAAACGATATATTTTGCATTTCTAGAATGCTGCTCCTCATGACATTTTGATGTACAAATATCATAAACAAAAGCAATGTTCATTTTAGTTTTTATTTTTATTTTTAGAAGTTCACCAAAGTTATTTCATACAAACAGATATTTCTTGTGTTATTCAACTGCTTTTTTTCTTCCTATTATATATTATTAGAATTGATAAAATGTATGAAGATTTATTTTAAATAAAAAAAAAAAATCAATAGGGATCAAAATCATAGAATTTTGTTTATGGTATTCTATAAAGTGTCACGGTTGGTAGCATTTGGGAAGGCAATCGTGATTGGTTGTTGAGTTGTCCAAGGTTTGGGCGGTCGAGGGGAGCGGGGAGAGCGGGACGGGGACCGGGGAGCGGCAGGAGATGAAGACGGGAAGACTGCTGGACTTAGATTTTTCATAATTAGTCTGATATCAAAAATTAATTTAATGGTCTATCCATACATGTCCGGCAGAGACGACGCCGGCTTTCTAATTATGCCGCTTTGGATGAGTGTTGTTATTGTTGTTGAATACAAATGTATGTGTTGTTATTTATAACTTAACACTAACTTCAGCGAGAGTCACAACAATGTCAAAGGATAGGCAGGATGTCAGGAAATCCGGTAGCATGTGTGGATGCGCCATAACAATTTGTAGGGCAGAACAACACGATATATGCAATCAGTAAAAATACCATTGTGCTAAAATAATCCAGTCACATCCACACAGAGAGATATGAGATAATATTTGTCAATTAAAAAATATATCTTTTCTCTGGTATTAAAAATACTCACGGTCTCCAAATCGCTGGTGTTCCACAGATCAGAACCTTCGAATGAGTTTCTGATAGAATGATGCAATTTATAAAACAAAACATTAATTGCTTAATTCCACAAATCGTACTTTGTACTCTGGATATCTCGATTAATATAATTTAACATTTAAGATTATTACGAATTATTTATATTCTCCTCCCATTTCCAGATACATTGAGGTGTTCATGAGCTCTGCGGACGAGATGCGAGCGTACCGTTCGCGTATGGAGAGCGGTGGCGGGTTCAAATCCTCGAGAGGCTACCGACCCACGCCATACGATAGGAACGATAGATATGGAAGCCGTTTCGGAAGCAGGGGACGGGGAAGCTCGTTCGGACGAGGTAGGTGGACCGTGCTTGTATAAGCTACTTCATCGTTTGTCTAATCTGAATGACTCATGTTGCGATCCGCAAAATAACTTTTACTTGGTTGTAGGGCTTTGTATTACTCCGTCTGGGTATGTAATACCCACTTATCATATATTTTACCTCTAAACAACAATACTAAGTATACTAAGTATATCTAGTATTGTTGTTTGTCAGTTTGTAGTGTGAGTGAGCCAAAATAATTATAGGCACTAGAGATATAACATCTTAGTTTTCAAGGTTTGTGATGCATTGGCGATGTAAGGAACGGTTAATATTTCTTACATCGATAATCTCTATGGGAAGTGGGAACCACTTACCATCAGGCTTATTTGCCCTATAAATGTGCTTGCTATAGCAAGGCATTGGAGTCTCTTAGTTCTGCGCATTCCACATAAAAAAGTCAAAACATGAATGTTAGATATCTCTTCATTCTGCTAAAATAGAACTCATTTTTATATCATTTTCAAAATTAAAATAAATAAAGATCAATAAATCGATAAATAGATTGTCATGTAATGAACAAGAAAATATCTAAAAGTTAATCCACAGGATATTTTTTTTTCTATACATCAGTTTTTATTATTTATAATTTATTTTTTATGTAATTGATATTAATCTTTTTTTAATTTTTACATGCAGATCCGTCTCACGTTACAGGCGGCAGCGGTGGTAGTAGTAGTGGTGGTGGGAGTGGTTACTCTCGCGGCAGCGGCCGTCGCAGCGGCAGCTACTGCGTGCACATGCGCGGACTGCCTTTCAAGGCCACGCCGCAGGACATCGCTTACGTATGTGAACTATATACACACTCCTTATAACTATTTTATATATATTATATTTACTGGTGGTAGGGCTTTGTGCAAGCTCGTCTGGATAGGTATCACCCACTCATCAGATATTCTACCGCAAAACAGCAGTACTTGTTATTGTTGTGTTCCGGTTTGAAGGGTGAGTGAGCCAGTGTAATTACAGGCACAAGGGACATAAAATCTTAGGTCCCAAGGTTGGTGGCGCATTGGCGATATAAGCGATGGTTAACATTTCTTACAGTGCCAATGTCTAAGGGCGTTTGGTAACCACTTACCATCAGGTGGCCCTTATGCTCGTCCGCCTTCCTTTTCTATATAAAAAATAAAATAAAAAATATAACTATGCTAGTGGTTCTGATATGTAGTTCACTTGATTGTGCTATTTTTTGAAACTACATCAAGTTTACCGCGAGCTAAATATAAAATTTGAAAATAAAAATAACATGTTGGTGACTTTAATCCGCACTTAAAAGGCATTATTTTAAGTAGGTAGTAGTATTAGGTAGTAAGTATTTAATTCTCATAACACCCACACTCTACAACTAGGATGAACTACATATTTAAAATTAATATTAGTTTTTTTTTATTTTAGTTCTTCAAACCTATTCGACCCATGAATATAAACATTCTATATGACAACAGCGGCAGACCATCCGGTGAAGCGGATGTTGAATTTGAATGTCACGAAGATGCGATGAGAGTAAGTAATAATTTAGAAACAATTCTATATCATATTGCATTTTAAAAAGATAAAAAAATGTGCCTGACATATTAAAATAATTAATAATAATAAAAAAAATGTAGTAACATAAGAAATCAAATAAATATATTTTTGCGACGTAAGCAGTACACGCTCTCATACGGAGAAGAGGTATTGCTTCTCCATGTGAACGCCACGACACAGGGGGGGGGGGTGGCGAAGGGGGCATGACGGCGTACGTTAGTTTATGTTTCACAATCGACTACGTATTATATACCTAAACCACTGCATTTATTGGTGAACACTATATGAAAATTTGTTTGCTAATTTTTGAGCGTCCAAATAGAAAGACAGTAGACGCGAAAAAGAACTGTTTTATAATATGTAGTAATTAATGTTTAGTTTGTTACTATTTTTACATAGAGATAATTTTTATGTATATATTGATAATTCTGTAGGCGATGAGACGAGACAAGAACAACATGGACCACCGTTACATTGAGCTGTTCCTCAACTCGTCCCCAGGAAGCAGCTTCAAGCCCACGAGAACGTTCCGGAACTATTGATCGAGCCGCCCTTCGCCGGAGGACTAGAAGATAGGATCCGGTATAATTTGGCACGAAATAAAATGTACTTCTTACTTTGGGAATGGTTGAATTATTATGAAAATATTTGGTCATACTATATATTTGTGTTATAACTTGAAACCACCCATCCGTTTTGAGTTCTGTTGTTATTTATAAAACAGGGTCGTCATTATGCACTTTATGCAGATAAATAACATTTTCGTATAAAATTTTCTTACCGCTGTAAATAAGCCTTTTTGTAACCGATATAGATTCATATTTTTAATTAAAAAAAAAAAATACAAGAAATTGGTTTTCAAGTTTATAACGATAATAGAGTAACAATTAAGCATACGTGCTATACATTCATGGTTAAATTAAAAAAATTATAGTTCCACTTGTATTAAATATGTGAGAGGTTTTAGCCGAGGACTTCACTGAAAATGAATAAATATTGTAACAATTGCAATTAATTGATCTGCAATTACTGTTATCGGAGATGATTTAAATCTTTCTTGATATTTCTCATTTGTCAATTTTAAATAGCATTATTATTTATAGAAATAGTAATATTATTATTGTAAGATTATGTACATTCTTATTTAAAAATGTTGTTTAACGGTTGAATAGTATCACTGATTTGTCTCTTTTCGTCTTCAGTAATCTAGTATTTGAAAGAACAAGACAAAACATTATTAAATAATCCAGAATCGTCACACAATGTTTTTAGCAAGGAATGTATATGTTGTGAAATTAAAATTTTAATATAACACAGATAGAATTTGACTTTAGGTTATAATGAATTAGTCTAAAGTTAAAATTGATATGAAATCCTAGTACATAATATGTTTAAGACTTTAAGGTTTGAGATTTTGATAATAAAGAAATATGTTGAAATATTTTCTGTAATGCTAACTATCTGTAGTTACTTATTAACTTTTTACAGCATTTTATAGATAGACAAGTTGTTTGTTTCGTTTCTGTTGTTGGGTGCGGCGACAGTTTAAAAAAATTGGAGAGGTATGAATCTAATGATATGTAGGCAATTCTTTTAATACATTTTTCATGTATAAAATTAATTAAGAAGTTGTTATTAATTGATGTATTAAACGGTTAAAAAAATTAAAGCATAGGAAACTTGAAATATATGATAATATAATTATTTTTTCATACACGTGTGGTGTACGAATATCTCGAATTATATTGAAAGAGTTTTCCCTCCAAGACATGTTTTTTTTTTATTGATCTTAACAAAGGTCAGTGTGCGTTGTGTAAAGGAATGGGGTCCAAAATTGTTTTTGTAAAAAAATTTTACTATTTTCGATTGATTTAAAAATTTTCATGAGTAATATTGCTTTGTAATTCGCACAAAGTGACCACCGCCTTATGTTTAATATTTTTATGGATAAAATAACATTAAGTTTTTTTTATGAATTCTTCTTTAATTGTGAAATATTTAAAAAAAGTATTATAGAGAAATAACCTTATCAAATTTCGACGATTTCAATACAATATGTACAAAGGTGAAAAATATGATCATGGAATAAAGGCTTGTACACAATTAAAAAATATTAATACTATTTTTACTTTGAGTATAAAGGCATTTTGTCGTTTCTATGGTAACGATTCGTGAATATTTTAGATATAGAAAAAATAGTAACTCTTTGAAAATGAATTGCTATTAGTTGTTCGTAAAATATAAAAATATTTTGCACATTTTAACGGTTTTAGTAAAAGTTTAGTGACATATGTTTTAAAACGAACGAACCCAACAGAAAAAGGCCAATTAATATTTTTTTATCATTGTTTCTCTCCTTATTATACTGTATAAAGCCGTTTATTTCCGTTATTTGGGAACTACACATTGAAAGATATCGTGAAAATATTTGAAGCAATAGAAAATTATAAGAGCTCTCTAAAAGCTCTCTCCATTTTCTCTCTCTCTCTTTTTAAATACGTCCAGATATAAATAATAAATTGTTTATAAATAAAATTGAGAAAAATTGTATTGAAATCCAAACAAAAGTCTTGTTAAAATAAATGATATCATTCAAATGGACTGTGTTATTCGAATATTATAAGGCGGTGGTTAAAAATATGGAGATAGTGTTTAAGACCGTATTACTATCATATAATAGTTGTATGCTTGTAAGTTCTGATCAACATATTTTATATGTTTAGTTAACGACACACATACATATATATAGTTTATTTAAAATGAATGTTGTACACAAACTGTAAACAAAGTGTCATGAACAAAATTATCTCTTTATACATTATGTATTTATATAATATAAATGCGGGATCGTACGCACAATTCGCCAGTTGGTAATCAATATATTAAATTTTATATTTTATTATGTACTTATGTTCGCTATTACACTATTGATTGTTATGTTATATAACATTTCTAATAAACCTTATGTTGGATCGCTTAGAGAATATGTCCCTGACGGGCCTGTGATTGAAATTGCGATGTAACATTGCTATTGAATTTGCTTTCTATATTTTTACTAGGTGGTAGATATTTGTTCAAGCTCGTCTGGGTTGGACCAACCCATTAATCACATATACCGCTACGTTGAGAGACACAAGGGGTATGATATCTTTGTTTTAAAGGTTAGTGGCACATTACTGATGTAGGGGGTTTATATTTTGATCACTTACCGTCAGGTGACTCATCTGCCAGTCTACCTACCACTTTTAAATAAATAAATAAAAATATATTTGATATTTTCTTAATTCAATTTCGATTCTCGATTTGGCGAATGTTAGTATGTATTTATGTTAGTATGTATGTATGTATGACGAACTTAGTTGTTAAAATGATGAAATATTTTTCGGACGTTACATTGTCTCGCTATACTTTGTTTACACGTTTGGTGTAGTGAATACAACGACAGCTAATACTTGTTACATATTGTTCTTTTAGGTCGTACTAGAGGTAGACACTTTTTACTTTAATAAATATTGTAACAATTTCGTGTTTTTTTAATTATCCTTATTTTTATGTGTAAAAAATATTGTAGTGAATGTATTTATCTATTTGTTCAAAAAATCCTCATATTACAGTCATGGTTCACGAATAAAATATTTTTGTCAAAACCAAACCTAGCAAGGTTCTAAAGATACGTACTATAAAATATGGGAACAGGAATAATTTGATATTAATTATTGTATGTTATGACAATACATTATCAACTACATTATAAGTAGAAAAAAAACCTCACATTATGAATAAATACTTAAAATTCAAAATAAATAAATAAATAAATTTTTTAAAACCTTAAGTGTAAAACCATTATTTTCGAAGTATGGCCACACTTAACGCAGTATGATCATCAAATACAAATTCAACAAAGGTGTTACGAAATACATCCAACAATAAAAACATAAAACAAATATACACATTAAATTTAATAAACAATTAGGAATTAAAATAAATCCTAATTATCTCAATACAAAAGAAAATGGCAGTTAAATATTTATGCACATAATGCTATTGTCCCGAGTCAATGTCCTGAGCGCGAAGCTTCAAACAATGCGACACAAACAAGCATTACACCTTCGTGCCATCTCGCCGAGAATCAGGCAGCAATAAAAACGGCTCCCAAATAAATCATGGGCAATCATTAGTGGGCTCCTCGGCGGCGCTCCAAGGAAAGAGCGGGTGGCTTCTTCGTAAACTTAGTGCAACGAATTTTTAGTGTTACAGTAATAAGACAGAATGTATATCTAAATATAATTATATTTTTATTAAATTGTATTAATTTGAGTTTTATTACACATTTCAGGGAAACATAAATTTCTTATATTTACGATTCTAACGTATTCATTAGCATTTTATGTTCATTCAAATTTAATTCAATTATAAAACATATTTGATAAAAACTTAGTCTTGTGCCAAGTTGAACGTTTATTAAATCAGTTTTAAACAAGCATAACTATGCTAACTAGTATTCTCAAGCCAAAACATAAAATAAATATAAATTGTCGATATCTTTTTGTAATACAATACGTATAAATGATTGCATCTTCCAAGTAAATCACAAGGCCCAGTCGCCCTTCTTTCCTATCTCAGACCGTGGCCACGTTTCGGACCGCAGGGCGCCGCTCGACGGCGGGCGGCGGTCGGTCGCGGCTCCGCGGCACCGCCCGCGCCGATCACAAATAAGTAGGCGCCACTACATTGTCTCACTGTTACTCGCCACGACCACCACGCACCGCTCACCACTCACCACCGCGAGCGAATACTAATGCGGAATGAATTATTGTTTCGGAGGGGTGTTATTGCTTCAAATGGCGACAACTGATACACAATATTAAATAACAGAGCAAATACATTTGAAGCGTAATTTGTTTTGTTGTTTCCTTTTAATGAAATGAAACACTTACTGCTGTCTTGTTCCATTTATTTAGTTAACAAAGACCATTTATTTAGTTTGAAGTCTGCCACAAGCAAATGGGTCGTTTGACGATAAACTTCGCCCAGAAAAGCTGGCACTGCAAGAACCACTATAAGACACTTCTTACAATAAGCTGTCAATCATGAAAACGATATTATATCTCTGTGCATATAGAAACACAGGCCACAGTAATTCAGAGTGGATGGTACCCGCCAAACGGGTTTGCAAAAACACTACTACCGTCAAGTCACAGCCCACCTCATCTTTTTCAAAATAACAATCATCATAAGCAATTGAATCTCACTTTTTTTCAAAATTTGATACCGAATTCATATATTTTTTTCTAAATTTATTACTAGTAAATTCTTACCGAAGTTGTGTCTATTGAACTATGAACTATATTAATGTTATATACAATATGTTTCCTAATGTTATGAGTCAAGGTTTTTTGCTCGTTTCTTATTATGTATAAAGCTACACTATAGTTTTATTCAAATCATCATTATAAAAAGACAGCGCCTACGCGGTCGGCCGTCGGGACAGGGGCGACAAACGGGCGGCGAAACGCGAATAGTAGATGCACTTCGGGAATACACGTGCCGTTCAGTAACATTATTTCAAACTATATTTACTTCATTACAACACAGGACAACCATTCAATTCTTTGTTATTATATCCATAATGATGAAGCTTATAGCTTCAACTTGTTCTTTAATTGTTTATTTTCTTTTGTTAAATTACCTAATAAATATAATAATGATAATATTTTTAAAGATTTTGTTATAAGAAAATATACTTAGCATCCAGAAGTGAAATTGATTTTATGAAAACTTTAAAAAAATTGGTACTTTTAAGAAAAGAACACTATATAATATAAATTGATGCAAATAACTCACTCAATTTCTCTTAAAAATACAAATAACACATTTGAACACATTCAAGTAATCACGAGGCGCGTCAATAATGAATTAATTACTTTTTCTGGTCATCAACAGAACGGCGGTTTACAATTAGCGCGCGTATTTTTTTTAACAACGATGTTGTATGGATCAAGAAATCTAGTAACAATAATAAATTGATTTATAGCTTTTATGAAAAGTATATTACTCTTTAGTAACTTTTATATTATTCATTGTCCGGTTGAAACAGTATTTAATGATATAAGTCTGGTTTAGTGTAGCCCAATACAAGTCCTAGCAGTACAATAATTAACAATATAATTTTATAATTTAATTTAGAAAAGTAAATAATAAAGTTTGATCTTAAACTGCTTTTTTATATTCTGCTTTCAAACTTATTATAGTACATACTTACTAATATTTTCATTAGTAACTAAAACATCCTATGGTCGTGTGCATTGCATAGATATATAAGGGTAAATTCGCGACATATATGCTTGTAACAGTATCTATATTAGAATCAAACGATTAATGTAACTTGTATAAATAGTTATTTGTACAAAACATGTGAAGCCGGGAGATAAAGTTGTAAACCTAGTTACAAATAGGATTAGTAAACAGAAGTGTGTCGACATGCCAGCGCCTGCCGGCGGCGGGCGTCGCGAGGGCGGCTCACTCCTGTCTTCTAGACACGAGTTCCTACCGTTGTGATCATGTGATGTTTTTATTTGCTACAAACAAATAATAGACATGCTCGGAGTCTATTGTATGTATTCTATACAAGAATGAGTATTTAAATTCGAAAATAACAATGGTACCATTGTTTTTTATTTCATTATAAGTAAGGTGAAAATGGTACACTTATTCAAGAACAATGGCAAAGCGTGTTAGGGATTTCTTTGTCTAGTACTTCTTCTATAAGGATAATAAAAGGCTGGTTATTGTTTATGGTTTTAAAAATACACTTAATATCAAATGTCATGTTTATCCATTAAAGTATCATATTAACACAAGTTGAAAACAGGAGAGTGGGGATATGTTGGCAATTATCCATTTTACTTATATATTTTTTGAAAGTTTACAATGTTGGCAATTGTTACTCTTTAAAACTTAAATGTCTGGGATAGAGAGGTGACCACGTAGTATCAAATCAGTAAAAACTCACCGAAAACACGTGATCATTAAATGTCAATATAGGCTATAATAATACCGTAACAGCCTGTGAATGTCCCACTGCTGGGCTAAAGGCCTCATCTCCTCTTTTGAGGAGAAGGTTTGGAGCTTATATCACCACGCTGCTCCAATGCGGGTTGGTAGAATACACATGTGGCAGAATTTCAGTGAAATTAGACACATGCAGGTTTCCTCACGATGTTTTTCTTCACCGTAAAGCACGAGATGAATTATAATCACAAATTAAGCACATGAAAATTCAGTGGTGTTTGCCCGGGGTTTTAACCCATGATCATCGGTTAAGATTCACGCGTTCTTACCACTGGGCCATCTCGGCTTTTTTCTATAATAGCTATAATAATATTTAGTTATAACATTTAAAGGATACACGCATTAAAATAATGTTCCACCGTGGTAACAATATTTCAAGAGTGTGATATGAAGTTCATAGAGCACATGGCAGATTATTGTTTGCCAAACTAATGGCAATTTTGTCAGCTGTTGTTGCCCTTACCTACATATACCTAAAGATTACGATATGAAATCCTAAAGACAACTAACACCGACAAGGACAACGACAACAAGTCATCTGACATTTTTGATCCTAAAACTTAGACTTTTAACTTGGCCCTACTATCAAGCTTTTATGCACGCTGTCTAGGCAGGTACCACCCACTCATCAGATATTCTACAGCCAAACAGCAATACTTATTATGGTTGTGTTCCAGTTTGATAGGTGATTCAGCCAGTGTGATTACAGGCACAAGGTAAAATCTTAGTTCCCAATGTTGGTGGCACATTGACAATGTTTATTTGTGGTGATGACCACCGACAAGATCGGAACGAGATTTGAATTAACGGCTTTACGTGCTTTCAGAGCTACTCCGATGTTATTTTACCAACTTTACCAACGGTAAAAATTTTACCAACGGAAGAGAATTTCTATAACTTTTATTGGCCCAACTCAATTTGAACACAGAATCTCGGAATCTTAAGTCATAAGGCTGACGAGGCTGTTTGCTGTTATACCGAACATACAGACAGGCGTCCATGGGATATTCTGTTAATATTTACAATGTATTGTTGCTCCGGGCGACGGACAGGCGGCAAACGGTCAATTGGAGTTACTAACAGAAGCACGTGTTATCTTAACGTTGAGAGATTTAATTGAATCGAAAGTTGATAACAATCGGGAGAACAAGCCGAGTGAAACAAACATAGTCGGAGTTTTGATGATCGAGCATTCGTTAGAAAAATACCATTAATCTATTTGTCCTCTTTATAAATGTTGTTTAGCGGGTGATTAGTAAATTAAACAATGGCGTGTCTTCTTCCTTCGAATTTGAAATCGATAATGAGT
The DNA here is from genome assembly GCA_905147175.2 of Nymphalis urticae. Taxonomy (NCBI): domain Eukaryota; kingdom Metazoa; phylum Arthropoda; class Insecta; order Lepidoptera; family Nymphalidae; genus Nymphalis; species Nymphalis urticae. The sequence goes on along the minus strand of LR989995.1, from coordinate 12,212,086 downwards.
GTGAAATCAGTATAATTAACTAAGTAAGACAGATAATATATAATTTATAAATATTTAGTAAATATATAATACCTTATTCTCAAGTATTAGCTATATATTTAATCTTCAAGATATATGTGATCGTTTTCAGCCACAATTATGTCGACCATAGAGATAGAGACGGTATTCTTATATATTATCAAACCGCCGACGAATATTAAAACTAAGTATTCATTTTAAAATCAACATAATCTACTCATGAATCCAATATGTTTCATGAATAGTTAAAAAAATATAAAAATAGCTTATAAAGTTGTGAAGCGGTCGGAGAGTATCGTCGCGCCGGCGCCGCGTGTCGGCCGACACTGCGCCGCGTCGCTCCCGACCTGCTGCGGCCATCGCATTAGCGAGCGGAATTGTATATTTTAGTAACAATACGAAGGTAAACTAGCAAAACACCTGAGATAAGCGGCTACCGCTAACAATAGACATGGCAATTAGATTTAAAAAAAAAATAACATAACGACTTTACACTAGCTCACTTGCTTTTAATATTAATATAACACTTCAGTAGAATTTAAGATTAAAATGTGTTTTGCAAAAGTAAATTATAGAATAAACTAATTCTTAATCAAATAAACAAGACATTCAAAAAACAATTATTATATTTTAAATTCTGCTTACCTATAACCAAATTATTATTATACTACAGAACTTTAAAGGCTAATTTACTACAAAGTTTATAATATGTTAAATTTCCTAAAAAATAATTTTAAAATACATTTTTTTTTTCGGTTGATTAAGTTTTTAAAATATTTTCTCCTATTTCATAGCCCGCCTGTCCGAGTATGAGTGTTTGAGATGCATCCAGGAATGCCTCCAATATATAAATTAGGGGATCACTTATTGATCTTCCCCTTGTCTATTGGGGACTTCCGGGTCTTCGGTATTTGCGGAAGTCAAGGGCGAATAAGTATGGGGTGCCGTAGGCCTCATTGGCGCCTAACTGTCATTAAAAGTAACTTGATATTCATATAAGATTTCAAATTGTACTTAGAGATATCTTAACAATATCAAAGTTATGTATAACATCGATCGATTATGTGCTGTTGTTTTTGATATAAAATGTATTAAGCAAAATTGTATTAATAAATGTTAAATATGGTGATCAACGGGTAACATATTTGAGTTGATTTTACGATAGATGTAATAGATAACATTATATTGTCAAATAATGAATGGAAGATAAATAAGAAAAATAAACTTTGTCAAAATAAGGTTTGACAGCATTTATGATATATTTGGGATTAACAAAACCATTAAAACTTATCAGGGCAACCTTTTCCTTTCCTCATTTTCAATTAAGAAACATTTAAGATAATGCCTAAGGTATCAGTGATTCACATTAATATTAATCAACATTTTTATACATGGTATATCAGACTATCAAATGAACGTATCCAAATTGTTTTATTGTCGGACATCATGTGAATGTGACAAGATGGCGCCTGAATTTGGCGCCAAACATTGTCGTCACGGTGGCGCTGTCTTCGGCTCCTACGAATATAGTAAAAATACACTAAAAACAACCTTATTTTAACGGCGATAAAATTTCAATTAGCGGATCATGTTTGGAGAGCGGTGTTATGCGCTCACTCGCCTCTAGACGTAAACAGTTGTATTGCTTACAATTCATTCGTATATTCACGGCTGATTGATTGATTTTGTTCACTCAGTTAGCTTTTATTTAATAAAATTATATTATCTTATTATTAGTATCTACCTACCTACATGAAGACAATTTGATTTAATCAAAATTATATAATTTTATTTCTTTATTTAGGTTTATGATTAACCAACCCTTATTTCTTAAGTTAAAAATATTATATGTATTTATACAACCTAAAGTCTTGATTTGTCTTGTTAAATGTCAACTTTTCGGCGCGAAAAGTTTATCAATTATTACCCCACGCTAGGTAATTTCCGCCATTAAATAGGCTTTGATGCTCGGCTTTAATACTGCTAAGTGATAAATAAATATGAGAACAATTTAATCTGTTAAAGCTCTTTCCAAACATAAACAAAAAAAGTATTAAATATTCAGATCCTGGCAGAGTTACCAGCGTCGTTGTGTCAAAGCGAATCGAGGAAAATTAACTTTTGGTATTGCAACACATAACGAACGAGCTTTCGTTTATTATGCGTTTTCTCCGAAATTTTAGTTTTGTACATATATTTATTTTCGGTGAATTAATAAGAATCTTTCTAGTCTAGTCTAGTCTATTGAATAAGACGTCTAAAGAGAGAGACAAATATATTATTATATATTATTATCTTTATTTTTTTTTTTATAGAAAAGGAAGGTGGACGAGCATATGGGCCACCTGATGGTAAGTGGTCACCAACGCCCTTAGACATTGGCATTGTAAGAAATGTTGCCCATCGCTTAAATCGCCAATGCGCCACCAGACTTGGGAAATACGATCTTATGTCCCTTGTGCCTGTAATTACACTGGCTCATTCACCCTTCAAACCGGAACACAACAGTACCAAGTACTGCTGTTTTGCGGCAGAATGTCTGATGAGTGGGTGGTACCTACCCAGACGAGCTTGCACAAAGCTCTACCACCAGTAGCTCTACCACCAGTATTATATTCTACATTATATTCTACATTATTCATACCTATTCATCTATAATATATATCTGTGAAAGATAAGAGTTTTCAGTTAGGTACTCGTAGTTTAACTTAATCTTGTAAATAGACGAAGTGAGATTCAAAAATAAATTTAAGTAGAAGTCAACTTCACTTAAGTGTGCCTTGACACGAGAAGAGTAGCGCACGCTGCATTCAACTTAATTACTTTTATATTTAATATCTTAATGTTTTCAAACTCTTTGTTGATCGCTAGTAAACTTTACCTAGCTGATTGTCTCAATTTTTTTCGCACTTATATGGACGTATGGTGCCACAAACAGAAAGAGAGTCCGATAAATGTACTATGTACATCATAATATATGTTTTTTTACATGATTATCGGCGCAGGCAGCCTTTGCCACACATGTTTTTAAAATAAGGGAAAAAATTAAATAATAATAATTAATCATTTTCATACAAGATACCTCTGTAATTTCATTTCAGAAAAAGAGTACTTGTCGGTTATTCTTGGTAGAATCTACATTTACAACTTTACATTCATATAAGAAACAATTAAAAAGTGTTTATTTCACTCCAATAAAGAAATTTTTAGTTTGATTTTGAAGAACCTAATCCGAGTCGTTGAAATAAATAAGTGACGATCGAAACAGTGATTTTACCATACGATACGACGACGAAATCAGAATATAATATAATAAAATAATAATATTTAATGTAGGTATATAAAATATTCACTATACTAATTATATATTAAATGATTAAATGCAAGATTAGTATACAGTTACTCAAACATAACTAACTAATATGCTTATTCACAATCTACGGAGTGAATTAATACAAAGAAAATAAACTCTGAAAATGTCTGAAAAGTCTCTAGAGAAACTATTAATTAAAAAATATTTATAATAGAAAAAAGTTTAAATAGAATTAAAACTTTATCTCTCGATTTTTCTCAAAACTTTAATCAATTTCTTAATTATGATAAGCAGACGATTTTAATAAACAATAAACAGGTCCTTAAAAAAACTAATTTGATAAAATTTCTCGTGAAAAAGAAAGTTACTGATAACTTAAATGTAGGTTTAGTTTCATATTGGTAAAATAAACTTGAATTTTTTTATCGAAGACAAATCACCAATCATTTTGGTGCCAAATATGTACTCCCAATACTTAATTATGATAGGGCCAGGTTAAGTCAATTTCATCAGAAATAAATCATTAACATTTTAAATTTGGCGACCTTAAACAATATCACTTGTTTTTTTAAGTCCCCATAAATGAGCTGGTATGGAACTGGTGAATCTTAACTGGAGACTGCGAGTTTCATCCCGGGCGTACACGAAAAAAATTAACGTGCTTAATATGTGTTAATAATTCGTCATGTATTTCGTAACAGCCTGTGAATGTCCCATTGCTGGGCTAAGGCCTCCTCTCCTTTTTTGAGAAGAAGGTTTGGAGCTTATTCCACCACGCTGCTCCAATGCGGGTTGGTGGAATACACATGTGGCAGAATTTCAGTGAAATTAGACACATGCAGGTTTCCTTACGATGTTTTCCTTCACCGTAAAGCACGAGATGAATTATAATCACAAATTAAACACATGAAAATTCAGTGGTGCTTGCCCGGATTAAACCCAAGGTCATCGGTTAAGATTCAGGCGTTCTTACCACTTTTTTTTTTTTTTTAACGCAGTGGAAACCTTCAGAAAGGTACCCAGCTCTCATTGGGGGGAACTCGGTTATGTGGGATTCTTACCCACTAAAACCACTGCGATGGCCGTCCTCGGCACGGATCGGAGAGGCTACGGGATCGTGTTGATATAACGCATCCGCGGCCTCTCCCGTACTGTGCACCGCCCGATGCTCGGCGGAGCTCTCCTCAGGGGGCGAAGGTTATCTCGCCCCCCCCCCGCACTCCTCGCTAGTGCGTACGGCAGCGCGAGGCCACCCCGGCTGCCGTCCTCCTCAGGGCCGTCTGAACCGTCTGACCGGGACACCGCTCAGCATACCTCCAGCGTATGCTGAGCGGTGTCCCGGTCCGCACCGCAGTGGTGGCACATCGCCGACGTTTCGCGTCCGATCTTACACTAGTATCGGTGAAGGAAAAATTTTGTTGATTGAAATCCATGAGTCCGCCAACTCGCCTGGTGGAATTAACTCCAAACCAAACTCCAAATCCAAACCTTCTTCTTAACAGGAGAGAAGACCTCTCCCTCGCAGTGAGACATTAACATTTTTACTTTTATTTGTTTACCACAATAACAAAGAGGTATTTTTTTCCGTAATACTCTCGTGTCAACAGAGCCGCAATTCCGAACCGAAAGCCGATTCTGAAGTGATGAGTGAAGATACGAGACATCAGATGTGCTTTTTTGCCAAAAGATTTTTTTCAAAGCCGCTAAAAGCCGTGGAGTACCGGCTTAGAATAGTACTCCCCCAATTTCATCCCGTGGGTGTCGTAAGAGGCGACTGAGGGAAAGGGAAAGGGGGGATGGGCAGCAGCGTCCCCCCCCATAAGCATCTTACCCCCTACTGCGCTCGCCAACACGCCTGCCCAGCGTGGCGAGTATGGGCAAAACCTCTAAATGGTAGATGCGCCAAAAAAAAAGGCCCCTAGTTACCGGCAAGCCCGCTAGGCCCGACCAAGGTAGCGGTCGCGGTATCGGCAGGGCAGGGGGTGCAAAGAATCACCGGTTCATGGCAGGCTACCATAAACGGCGACTAAATATGGCAACGTACAATGGACGCTCGTTAAGGCTGGACCATCACCTCGCCGAATTAGAAGTAGAGCTAAGTCATATAAACTGGCATATACTGGGGTTATCTGAAGTCCGAAGACAGGGGGAGGACACGATAACTCTAGAGTCCGGTAACTTACTCTACTTCCGCGAAGGTGATAACCTCTCCCAGGGTGGTGTCGGTTTTCTGGTCAAAAAGGATCTCATTAGCAGCATTGTGGAAATCAGTAGTGTGTCGAACCGGGTAGCGTACCTTGTCCTAAAACTCTCCGACAGGTACTCTCTGAAGGTCGTACAGGTATATGCGCCAACTTCGGCATACTCTGATGATGTGGTCGAAGCGATGTACGAGGACATCGCAAAGGCTCTCAACAACACCTCGAAGGCCCACTACAATGTTGTTATGGGAGACTTTAATGCTAAAGTGGGAGTACATAATAGCGGTGAATCGAAAGTTGGACCTTACGGCTTGGGCTGCAGAAATCACAGGGGGCAAATGCTGGTAAACTTTCTCGAAGCGCAGGGGCTCTTTTTGATGAATTCTTTCTTTCAAAAGAAGCCCCAGAGGAGGTGGACCTGGCGAAGCCCCGATAACGTGACAAGGAACGAGATAGATTTTATCATTTCGAATAAAAGGCACATATTTAGAGATGTCTCAGTGATCAACAGGTTTAATACCGGAAGTGATCACCGCTTGGTTCGAGGCAGTCTAGATATAGACTTTAAAGCTGAAAGATCGCGAATGATGAGGTCTACTCTCCGACCTACCATGCTCCAAGCTGCTCAAGGTGCCGAAAAGTTCCAAATGGAACTTCAAAATCAATTTACCGCGTTGGAAACCGTAAGCAGTATTGATGAGAAAACCGACACGCTGGTCAAAATACTGCAAAACACATCCCGCAAGTGTTTTCCGCCACAGAAAAGAGACAACGCACCAAAACTCTCTGCTGAGACACTCGAGCTCATGAGGAAACGACGAGAACTACCATCGTTTTTGTCAGATAAGGCCTTAAACCGAAAAATAAAAACGCTGACGCGACGCGATCTCCGATGCTCCAATACCCGTGCCATCAAGGCTGCGATTGAGCAAAATCGGGGATCGAAAGTGTTCGCTCGCAAGTTTGGGAGGCCGCGTCTGACAAAACTTAAAACTGAAAATGGTGGAGTCGTTACCTCTAGGCCTGAGATTGTCGGAGAAGTAGAGAGGTTTTATGGGCAGTTGTTCTCTTCAAGATCGGATAAACCTGTGGGAATCAGTCCTGATGACCAGCGCGCCCCTCTTACGCGCCATTACTCCGAGGAGCTCCCGGTCGTTGACCAAGGCGAGATTAGGGCGGCTCTAGAACAGCTTAAAAACAACAAAGCTCCGGGAGATGACGGAATCACAACAGAGTTGCTTAAGGCAGGCGGGACTCCGGTCCTGAAAGAGCTAGCAAGCCTCTTTAATTCCGTCATCCAACATGGCAAGACCCCGGAAACGTGGAGCGGGAGTGAGGTGGTACTGTTTTTCAAGAAAGGTGATAAAACCCTCTTGAAAAACTACAGACCAATCTCTCTCCTGAGTCACGTGTATAAGCTGTTCTCAAGAGTCGTCACGAACCGTCTCGCCAGACGACTTGACGAGTTCCAGCCCCCAGAGCAAGCCGGCTTTCGATCAGGCTACAGCACCGTGGACCACATTCATACTGTTCGGCAGATTGTGCAGAAGACCGAAGAGTACAATCAGCCGCTGTGTATGGCATTTGTGGACTACGAGAAAGCCTTCGACTCCATCGAAACCTGGGCAGTGCTCGACTCATTGCAGAGATGTCATATCGACTGGAGATACATCGAGGTACTGAGATGTCTATACAACGCCGCTACAATGACTGTCCACATCCAGAACTGTAAGACGAAGGCGATCCAACTGCGCAGAGGGGTGAGACAGGGGGATGTAATATCTCCGAAACTGTTCACCAACGCGTTGGAAGACGTGTTCAAGACGCTGGATTGGACTGGATGCGGAGTCAATGTAAACGGCGAGTGCATCTCACACCTTCGATTTGCCGACGATATCGTCATCATAGCGGAGTCGCTGGAACAACTAACCAGAATGCTGCGTAGCCTTAGTGAATCTTCCCGGCGTGTCGGTCTCGGTATGAACTTGGACAAGACCAAGGTCATGTTCAATAGGCATGTTGTGCCGGGACCGATATACGTCGAAGGGAAACCTCTCGAAGTTGTTAGGGAATATACCTACCTAGGACAGGTTATACAAGTCGGTAGGAACAACTTCGAGAAGGAAGCCGATCGAAGAATTCGCTTGGGATGGGCAGCATTTGGCAACCTTCGTCAAGTCCTCACGTCGTCCATACCGCAATGTTTGAAGACGAAAGTCTTCAATCAATGCGTCTTACCTGCCATGACATACGGTGCCGAAACGTGGACACTAACTGCGGGACTAGTCCACAAATTCAAAGTCGCTCAGCGTGCTATGGAGCGAGCTATGCTCGGAGTATCTTTGAAGGATAAGATCAGAAATGAGATTATCCGGAAAAGAACCGGAGTCACCGACATAGCTTGCAAAATTAGTAGGCTGAAGTGGCAGTGGGCTGGTCACGTATGTCGTAGGACCGATGGCCGTTGGAGCAGACGAGTCTTAGAGTGGAGACCGCGGATCGGCAAACGCAGCGTAGGGCGCCCTCCAGCCAGGTGGACCGATGACCTTAAGAAGGTGGCTGGCACCGACTGGATGCGGAAGGCGGAGGACAGGGAGCTTTGGCGCACCTTGGGAGAGGCCTATGTTCAGCAGTGGACAAACTATTGATTGGCTGATTGATTGATTGAAAAGCTTTTCATTGTTATAAAAATAAAAACGAAAGGATTTTATAAAAAATCCCGAAAGGCATTGATTGATTATTATTTGCGACCATAATTTGGTAGGGCTTTGTGCAGGCTCTGGGTAGGTACCACCCACTCAACAGATATTCTAGATATTCTGGGACATAACATCTTAGTTACCAAGGTTGGTGGCGCATGGACGATGTTATATGTAATAGTTAATATTTACATCTTTTTTGACGACTTACCATCAGGTAGCCAATTTGCCCGAACGCCTACCTACAACATAAAAAAAAACTGTGGAATGAGTAAAAGAAAAAAATTTACATCTTAAATATCTTCTTTATGTAGGACTTTAAATTCAAAATGGATTTTTTTTTATATTTGCCGGGAGGGCAAATGACTCTATTCCACCTGATGTTAAGTGATAGTAGAGTCCAAACGCGACGACGGCCAGTACAGACGGGAAGAAGATTCTGCACTAGCCGCCCTCGCCTTGCCGGCCCGCAAGATGCCTCTTCATACCTCGTTTGAAGGAACCCGGGTCGTAAGAGGAGGGGAACACGTGAGCTGGTAAGGAATTCATCATAAACTTGAAGCACAGTTTTATTTTTCTATTTTATTTATTAGTCTTACTAATATCTATATAACAAAACGTGCCATAAGTCTAAGGTGCAACTCCCTGTTCGGGCGCCATATTGCAAGCATCTGTCTTCCAAACATACTAATAATAATATTAATAATAATACTTTGTAGTGCTATCCCGTTTGAAGAGTGAGTGAGCCAGGGCTATTACGGGCACAAGGTACATAACGACTTATTTATGCTGTGTAAGGAATTATTTAAATTTGTGGTAATACTAGCGACTACCAATAGCCCAATAAAAAAAATCATAGATTTTAAAGTAGCATATATTTGTAAAAACGTATATACTCATTATTCGTATTTAGGACGCCTATTCTGCAAAAGCAAACTCGAAAATCACCGCAGAAATCGGTCGTGAAATGTCAGAAAGTGATATAAATAATATCCTGGGACATCATTCACACACGGCCATCTGATCCCAAACTAGGCAGAGCTTGTACTATGGAAACCAGACAACTGATTTACTACATATACTACTTTTATTCTGTAAATACCTACTTATATAGATAATTACACCCAGACTCAGGACAAACAGACATGTCTATCCTGGGTCTATCCTGGGTGGGAATTGAACCCACAGCCTTCGGCGTGAAAGGCAAGTATCTACCAACCACGCCAACCGGCCCTCAATATGCGACATTGACCATAATAATTATAACATTTCAAGAATACACACATCCAAACAATGTACACGATGAGTCGGTTGTCAACATCTCACGAGTGAGTAATGAAATGACTTCTTACAGCATAGCATAGCTGGCATCATCATACACACATACACAATACACTTTGAACTTTTGAATCATCATACAGAATTACATTAAATGCAAAGCAACCAATTCGGAATGTAGATTCTACCCGCAAGAAACTCGGTGGTTACTGTTTTCCAACATTTGAAAAACAAAGTTATATCAACAATTATATCCCGCCTGAAAATCAACAAGGCACTAATTCCGCGCTTTTTCATTATCTATATAATTTTGTGTTAAGTTGAGCCTTATTTATTATCACTATTTTTAACAAACGAATTAAACTTAAAACTAAAATATATCTGCGGAAATTTATAATAGAAACGAATATGTTGCCCCAGGAATGATTTATTACCTTTGTGGAGTATTCCTATTATTAGTATAAAAATTTTAAACGATGTTTTCCACGAGGAAAATCTTTATGCCGAGATACAGACGCGATAACATACAATATAGACAATATAGGCTATTCAATTTCAACTGTAACATAATTGCAAAACAATACAAGATCGGTTTTTCTAAATACGGAATATTAAAACCGATATGAATAATTCAGTGCGAGCCTTTTGATTTATCACCTGCCGATTGTTCCACGAGCGATTGTGATCTAACCAAATCAAACTCATCAATCAAGCTCATTTTAATAATATATTTTCGCATAAATCATTAATTGTTTTAGCGAAATTTAAGAATACACTTTGCAATATAATGTAAAAACTGTTAAGTACCTATGCTAAAAAGACATAGGATATGTATGCAAAATTTTATGACGTATGATTGAGTACTAAGGACGTAGAAGCATTAGGCCTTGGGCACATTAGGATATTAAGGGCACCTATGACCGTGATATTGAAATATTTTTTTCAGTACTAAATATCGTTTGGCGTGTAAGTCTAACAAACAAACTCTCTTTCGCATTTATAATAGAGTAAGGTAAGGTAAGATACAACGTATTAAAACAAAATTTTAGAAATTTTAGAGGATTCATAAGAACTTCTTAAAGAATGACACATCACAGCTACAGCGCAATAAAAATGTTAATATTTTGAAATTCGAATCGTATATTGGACTTATGACGTTCATGACAATCACAATAATATTGTAGGTTGACAGTAACTTCTAATTAAAACTTTTTCCGCGTTGTGTCATGCTTTCGCAGATTCACTTTTTTATAGTTTTTATGTACTTTCTTCCGTTTCAGAACATACATAAACGACTCATTTAAATATATACACATTAAGTATACATCTACATTAACATTACACTTTATCATTACATCTGATATACCAACATGATTATTATTATTATTTTTCACGTTCACATAAATAATCTATGTGACAATGTGACAGCAGCGAATCCCGCGCCATCGAGTTTCACGCGAAGTAAAGAAGCTGTTGAGATTGCTCTTCGCTTTGTCTTATCTCTGGCCATTTTATATCCATCCATCCATCCATGCACTAAATAAATTTAGAAGTTAGTTAGATACTTAATTAATTTTCTTCTCTCAGACAAACTAATAATCAGTTTTCCCTGCCCGCTGAAATGTTTACCTTTCCTAATAAAGATCGTGGCATGTATCTTGTAAACAAGATATTCGATGGGATAACCTTTCTGATAAGCATTATTTGCACTGTTAATTTATTAAATATATCATAGTACATCATGTAGTTGTGTCAAAGTGAAAATTCAGTAGTTATCTAGGGGCGACCGGACGCCTCGGCGCTTGGCGGCCGGGGCTGGCGTCATGGCGTCACGGCGCCGCGGCGCCCGGTCACCGGCTGCCAATCCGAAGCAGGTACTAACTAATACCGTGAGATTCTACCGATTGCTAAGAACTATCATATCTCGGTAATTAGATGTTATTTAAGCCGGAAACTCATTTAACGTCTCAAAGCGTTCATTAGCACGTTCCTTTTGCTCTAACGAGACTGTACGAGATGTTTCGAAGTCCCCTTAGCGCGGATGTGCTTCATACAATTTATTATACACGGAATTTTAATGTGTTTTTTAATACGTTAATTAAGTTAAATTCGTTAATTAGTTAATATACATATATTACAGGTGTACTGAAATGTAAATCTTAAATTTATTCAAATTACCGGAACGAGCAATGATAGATCTTCATTTGTCTAATGCTCACAAATGAATAATGCCAAAATTTACATAATTTTTTTGCTAACGATAATTATTTTTAATGCGTGTAGTAGCAATTATACTAAAAATAAAACATTGCAATTTATTATATTATAATTAAGGATTCATTTGGTTTATGATTTTAAAAATATATCATTGTTTTAAGTGTTTAAGATTTAACATAACGAATATTAGGATTGAATTTTATCAATATGATTAATAATAAATTGTTATATGTACTTACAGAGCACAGAGCTAGTCGTATAATGAATAGACTTCAACGTGGTTCACGGCTCGTTCGCCTTTAATTCTAAATTATATTAGTTTTAATGGTAAATAAACCAATGTAGTCTTTGGCATTGAATTATAGATATGTCTAATGTATAGTTGAAGAGGTCCAGTGGATAGAATATGTCAATCTTAACTGAAAGTCCCAGGTTCAAATTATGTGCTTAAACTTTGTTCATAATTCACCTCATGCTCAGTATTGCAGGCAAACATCGTGGGTAAAACCTGAACGTGTCGAATGATAAAATGATATTTGTATAATAATAAAATCATTTAGAGTGACCGTCTGCTTTAATTGCTGCCCCATTGTTGCCTTCACTGTTTTCTAACTTCAGAAGCTGCAGTAGCCATATTTAATTTGGTAGTCATCTCTTTGTCCTTTTTTATGAATCATCGCGTATTGTTTAGGTTAAGGTATGATGGGGCTAATATGTCCAAATGGACATGAGTCTCAAAGAAATATAAAGCTGTTGGTCCAACGCTTGAACGCCATGTCAGATGCCGTCCCCATCGGATTATCAGATTAATGAAATATAAAGTGCACCTGTGTTCCCATCCATTATCCATTTGAAACAAATCTATATGTTATGTTAACTATCTTATAAGGTTTTTTTCTAATTATATGTAAGATTTACAATTCGCTTTATTATAGTAAGCGACAACTGGCTTCATTTTACGTAGCAAGTTTACCTTAATAAAAGAAAATTTATTTTGGCTTCCTATTAAAATATGGCTAAATGATAGATCGACAAACCCTTGTACCTTAAAGCTATATTATTTACACAACTACACGTAACTTACATCGTAATGTTGCTATGTGCGTGTTGTTTAAAATCTTTGTGTATTATGTTATAACAAGGTGTTACTTGGCGGTAGGGCTTTGAGCAAGCTCGTCAGAGTAGGTACCACTCACTCATCAGATATTCTACCGTAAAACAGCAGTACTTGGTATTGTTGTGTTCCGGATTGAAGAGTAAGTAATCCAGTGAAGATATTTCTTACACCACCAATACCTTTAAGCGGTGGTGACCACTTACCATCGGATGTCCCATTTGCCCGACCGCCTACGTAATACTATACCTAAATGAAAACCTCATGCTGATGTTTTACCCTGTAAAAACGGTTTGACAATACCTAGCGATAGAAAGAAAATAAATGAATATTTTAAGTTGAAATTAAATTGTGTATGTTTTTAAGGGATAATATATTTATAATATCGTCATATGATATAAAACTAATTAATTCAAACGTAACTACCGATTGTATCTTATGATTATGTGATTATATCTTCATTTATAAGATGCACCCACGATGTGGCACGTGGCAGCTGTAGGTACATCTGGATAATAATCTCGCTTATCGACAAAAAAGTACCTTTGATTTCTAAGGTACCTAATTATAATCCCGAACAACCATTATACCAGCTTAAATATTTTTTATTGTGATATTTTTATATTTTAATAATATTAACCGAACGGTATAGAGCGATCTTGAAATAAAAAAAAAAAAATTCTACGTATTTCTTTAAACCCATAGTAAATTTCCTACATTAAGTTTCAAAAATAAATAATTGCTTAAAGTTTAACGAAGTATCGAAGAAATATCCTATATCGTTTTTCGACAATGTCACAAAAACGCCGCACCGTAACTAATGCTGGCGGAAATTAATATAATCGCCATTTTGCGCTTACTACCACAGATAATGCGTAATTCAGCGCAACTGAACTGAAACTCACCTCCGGCCTTCGCGACTCGAGTTACTCCAAGTTTCATTCACAAATCCGCGAGCGCACACATAAATAGCAGCGCGCGCGGAAATTCGCGCCATTCTCGATCCGTCGGCTGCCACGCGTGGCAATATTGAATGCTATGTGAACACTACAATTAACTTTAAGTATTACGTTTTAACTTATAAGAACTTATGTGAACTGTGGATATTGGTGTAATGTTAAATAAACGAACTAATAAAATCTTCACGGATGGCTATAGGTGATTCGGGTATGAAATTTGTTAATCATCTTTTTCAGGCTTTTTAAACGATTCGATATTTATTTTTTTGCAATTAATATATGTAGGCCTTAGATATTAATTTACTAGTTTAGTTTATACACGTTAATTGTAACTTATTATATATTATAAGTTAATATTAATACTTCTATTGAATAATAACGTATCAAAAAGCGTTAATAGCTTATTTGTTAACGGCTCGGATAGCGATCATCGAATAAAAGTCGCAGGTTCGATCCTGATTCCTTGGGTTATTGTCGTCCCCACTCCTAACACTGATGTTCACATTGCTAGTCTTCTTTTTCGAAAAAAAAAATATATGTATACAATTATATTATTATATTAATTTAACTGTATTTAGTTTGCTTACGAGTTTTTTTATTAAATCGAGCTTATACTTATTTTTATTAAAATTAATTATCAGCAATTTTATTTCATTATTAAAAATACACGAACCTATACAGTGTACAGTCCTGAACGGTTTATATACGATTTTAAATATTAAAAGAATCTTATAAGAATGTCACAAGCAAAATTATAAACACTTTAACAAACTATAACAACGACAATTTTAATATACAAACAGAAAAATACCCATTGTGATATAAACACGTTTTACGTATAGTTTTTAAACGATAGGCTCTGATTTATGTTATTTTAGACATTGCACAGCTGTTACGTTTCGCGATTTGATTATTAGGTACTTTATATTGAATGTTTAATCGTGATTAATTACAAACATATCAGCTTTAATATACGTAAATTGACTCACATTATACGTTCATAAATGTCTAGTAATTTATTTATATAACGAACGCTTTCGACATATTCACAAAATTAACAAAAAAAAATTACGACAATAGTAGTGTAGTATAGTGTGATACGCCATTATAGGCAATTACAACAATACTATTGTTTAACGCTACACTTGTACGATAAAAAAAAATTATATTGCTAACATTCACATTTTAGTCAGTGGTAGGGCTTTGTACAAGCCCGCTTGGGTAGGTACTATCCAGTCATTAGATATTCTACCACTAAACAGCAATACTTTGAATTGTTGCGTTCCGGTTTAAAGTTTGAGTGAGCCAGTGTAACAGACACAAGGGACATAACAACTGCATTCCCAAGGTGGTGGCGCATTGAAGATGTAAGGAATGGTTAATATTTCTTCTTATCGCCAATGTTGCGATGGTGACCACTTAACATCAGATAGCCCATTTGCCTGTCCACCTCCCTATACCATTAAAAAATAACATTAGCCTGAATTTAAATTAATTAAGATGGAAAGAAGTAACAAAAAATATATGTATAAACAAAATATAACAATCGAACTTATAAAAAAAACATAAACGCTGCTATTAATGTAGTGCTTTCATTAAATTTTTAAATCAATCAGGTACATGATAAATTAGAATTCAATCTTGTTTTTTTTAATAAAATTACGTAACAGCGCCATCTATACAAAAATGTAAGAACTTGTTCGGACTACTGGCTGAATGAACATTGTTCTTCGTTTCGAACTATTGAGACGTTTATTTTTAATTATATTATACAAACAATCATTATAGGACTTTTGAAGAACAAGATTAACCACCATCCGGTCGGAATGTAGATTCTATCGAGATGAGCTGACAAGAAATTAAAAAAACTAGTTACTCTTTTACATTCATTAATATTATATTATATCTTCATAATATAATAATGCTACACATGAGAATTAACAAATGTTTAGTCATTTCTATCATCATATCATAATATCGTAATCATTAGTTGCTTGTTATTTTTAATTGAGGTTTTAGCAGTTAACGTCTAATCTTAGGCCTACCGCCAAAATAATATAATTTACTCTAACCGCTTCGGAATGGGGCACCTCAAACATAATATCTTAGTTGGCAACGTTGTAATTAATGGTTAACATTAATTCTAACAATGCCAATGTCTGGGCAATGGTAACCACTTACCATTAGGTAGCTTATTTGTGAGTCCGCAAACCTTTTTATATCATTTTATAACATTTTATAATCATATTAATGCACAAGCGTAAAGCGGTGTACCTACTTATATTATCTTATGGAAATACAAATCTCAATTCATTCAGCTTTAATTATTGACTACTGACAAGCGAAAAAAAATCTATTAATTCTGAATGTACGTTACATACGTTGGATATTAAATGTTTTCTAAATCCCTTTGCATAGTAGCGCTGTTCTCCATACCGGCGTGACGGTCTCCATGAGATGACCAGAGATTTTACAGGAGAAACCCTCGGGATGAAAGTGTCAATAGCGGATACAAAAGTAGATGAAGGTCATGTCATTAAGGCGTCATTTTTAACTTATTTAATTTGTTACATTAATTATAACCGTTAATAAGGTACCTTCAGCTCTCACGTTTTTTTTGTTACATTACATCTTATGTTTCCCAGTTGTCATTACAATACATTCCCAAAAATAAATAATAGATGAAAACTAAATAAATAAATAGCTAAAATTTAAAGAACGTTTCACAATTTTGTATTAGTACGTATTTATTTGAAATACTTTCAGAATTAAATTCTATCCAAATTTCTATTATTTCATTTTTTTTTTAAGTTATCAAGTTGTACAGTAACTGATTGAGAAATTCCAATGAGAAAAATCACTAACAGCTTTTCGTTACTTGTAAAATAAATTTTACCTATATTTAATAAAATTATTACCTGAAGGTAAGCAAGTACGTTTTAAGGAGGCTAGCGACTTCACTTAATAATTTAAATACATTTTTCAATTAAAAATGATAAGATCTTAATATTATGAAGGTTTTGAATGCGTAATATTTATAAAAAAATGCTTAAATTTTTATTCAAATAAATATGATAATTGTCCAAAATGTGTACAGAATAAATGTATACGAACTACGACTGTAAAACAATTACCTTTCAACACATTATTGTTGCACGCAAAAGTTTAAAATTAGAACATACAAAAGCATTTATTGAGGGGAATCTGTTAATGGCTGATGGCAACACCGTGGACAGCGCTCTGTACTGACTATGAGATGTGAAAGATTCGTCGGGCGTTATCTAGCGCTGTTATTTATTAGCTGGATGCATGTCGCCACTCGCCGCGCGCATTCCCTGTCCAATATGCAAACAATAACATTTTTCTAGAAGTGCCATGTTTATTTTATCTATTTTTAGTATACTAATATAACGGGCTATTGTTTATTATCATTAATTGTCTATCTTTGATTTAAAATTAATCAATCTTTTTGTAGTTAACAATGCAAGTTGCCAAAGCCGAAACGACCTTTACTTTGTGTATACGTATTTAGTAGGTAATTATTATAATAAGTTCAAACTGTTTTCACGACTTTTCAATTTATCTGTCCCCATATAGGGCAAAGACGTTGTTTTTCTTCCGTTAATATTATTAGGTCTAGGATTTTTAATTATTCCGTGTAACGTCGGTGCACAGTTAGCCGTTTTCAGTATATGTTTATTCCCAAAAAATTGTAGGCTTAATAAATTGTTTGACAGTTTATTGATGTTCAGAAATAATTTAAAAAAATGTTATACTAATAATTAATAATAAATAAAATACATCTTTATTATTTTTAAAACACAATAACGTTTTTTTATAATATAACAAAGAAAATAGTATCACTATTTTGTACACGAAACGATATAGGATAGTATTATTATAGATACGCTTTCTGGAATATTGTCGTTTTAAATATAAAAATGGGGTATTACCTTAATAATAACAAATTTATGCTATAATTAAAAAATAAATTCGTTTATATTAAAATAAAGTATTGTCTCTCAGAGACAGATCCCAATACGTACTTAACTATGGGCTCGATGTTCTAGTGTAGCGTGTGTCGGTGGCGCCGCACGCACACACGCGCGCACACCTGACGCCGCCGGTGGCGCCAGCGCCCCGCCGCCCCGCGAGCCGTGCACCCGTCCAACATGTGTTGCCTGTACATGAACTTTGTATCGAAAGTGGGAAATTTGAATGAGAGTAATACTGTATGCGATATCGTGGGATCACAATATCAAGATCGGTTACTTAAATTAGTGTAATTATAATTAATTGCAATAATTATTTAATTGTATTTAAAATTACGGTATAAAAATTTTGAAAAATGGAAACATTATTATTAAATTCAGCCCTTAGAATAATACTTTAAAATTCATAAAAAGTAAGTCGCAATTGTAAAATAGTAGACGTAATACGAGGTACTTTTGTTCCCTGTCATTTGTTTTTGTTGTTTGTGTAATAATTCTTTAAAGATATTTGGACATAAACAAGGGTCTCCGTAATGAGTTAACATCCGGACACGTGTGTTTGCTATCTAGCGATTGAAGGAAGCGCCGACAAGGGCAGATGAGCGGCAGGAGACGGAGCACAAAAAGAAAAAAATAAATAAAGTACAAGCGCGACGGGGTAAACGGTACACGCAGGTGTCGCTCTGGCCGCGTCACCGCGCCGGGCGGCGACGCTCGTCCCGCGTCCGCGACCGCGGCCTGGCGGGCGGCAGTCGAGAGGCCGCACGCGGCGAGTGATGTCGTGTCGGCAGTGCAGCTGTAGCGCGTGGCGCGGGCGACCGCGAGACTCGTGACGCCGGCGGCGGCATGTGATGTTCCGGAGACGCGCGTTGCGGCGGCGGCTGGCGGCGGGCGGCGCGCCGTCCGTGCCTGACGATCAGCTGCGGAGGCTGGCGCGCGCGCTAGACGCGGGGCCCGCCGGTGCGCCCTGCGTGCCCGGGCCCTCGGGCCCCGCGTTGCGCCTCGCCGTCACCCGAGCCTTCCGCTTCCCAGACCTGCAAGACGTCAACGAGCTTCGCCGCCTGCCGCATTGTTCGGACCACCAGTGCTGCAACCCCTACCACTTCAGCCGCCTCTGCGAACCCGGTACGTGACGGACGTTGACCCGCGCAACAAGTGAAGTAAACATGTGTCGACACGGTGTTCGCTTCGGTGTACGGTTGTGGAATTCAATCTGCCGCAATGTGAACGCCTGTTATCGAAGACGTGGCCGCGAGCCGGGTGCCCTCGGCTCGTGACGAAGAATTCGTAAAATGTGAATGGCCGGCTCGAATCTCGATGTTGACAGTGATTTGGAATGAATGGTTCTCGCGTTGCATTGGTGTCGTGCACGAGTGTCGAAGATTCTATTCGAAAGACCGTCCTTATCCGTGCGTAGAAAGTAGGAAAACAGTCTCTTCTAAGTTGAGAGTTGTCGTGTGATGAACTCTTATCGCGACCTAACCTATTTGTGTTTATCTTGACGTCGTTAATTAAGATTTCGCAAAGTAAAGGAGCGTGTACACTTGTTCGTTAGGTTGTATTTTTGTTACATTGTCTTATCCACGCAGCCCCCGCGGCGGACTGCACCGATATCAGTGTAAATCGTTATCTCATATCAGTTATCGCCGCTATATTTGCTTCTGTATGTGTTGTTACGTTGACTATGGCGTCATCTTGCGCCCGCACTGAGCGAAAGACGCCGTCGTTTTTCATATTACTCTTCGATAACATTGTGTATAAACTAACGTCAGAGTTTCAAGTAATATTTCCATCCCCCGAGAGAATTGTAAACATTTGTGTTCGGCCATCTATTTATAGAAACTGACATCAGCGGTCGTCTTAGATCGAGTAATGTACTTCTTCACAAAATTACAAAGGTCGGTTAATTTTATTCTTTAAATGCATCGGTAGAGACTAGAATAATTTGAACAGTAACTAAATGTACTGTAATTGATGTTTGCTTATACCTGTGTTTATTCAGAAATGTAGATAAACAGATTAGTTTTACTGGGCGCCGGTGCGCGAAGCGCGGGCGCGGCATTGCGTCGGCGTAGGTAAAGTATGTAACGAGCACCTAATCTGCCGTTGCGAGGGTCACTCGTTTGCGATAACTAGACAAGGTCACGGCGCTGGCGCCGCCGTGCCGCGACGCCCGGCGCGCGCAGCCCGTTAACTTTTTAATTCGCCAGGCAATGGCGTTGCCGTCAGCCTTTGTACATATTTAAACTTGCGTTTCCTCACAACGTCGACCTTTGTAATATTGTACCTTCCTGAATTTAGATGAAGCAAAAAAAAAAACACTTGTTGACGCTCGACTAGTACCAGTAACTTCCGCGTTTTTACATTTACTAAAACTGGTAATTTTTTATCTATACACCGCGAAAACATGTTACAAAAAACGTACATGTGTACTCGCTATAAATAATTTGAATTCGTTTGACCTATTAACATTGTAAAAAACGTTAAAAACAATGAATGGTAGTAGAAAAAAAAATTGATATACCCTCAAATTTCGATTGTTTTGGGTAATGTCGTAACGTCCATGACTTCGACTCACGCGCAGCCCACGGCCGCCCACGCCCACGTACTACGGTCGTAGTTAGGAACAGAACGTAGGTGTGTTGACAATCTCGGATAGCATATTAATTAAGAAGAAAGTCGCTAAATATTGAATTTTAACTACACGCTACACCAGTTATTGTATCTATGATCACTTACTTTTATTTATTGTTAGAATATTGCTCATTTACTTGTTAATAAGTAGACTATCCTTCACTAAACATTTCTGAAATATAATTTACTTAAAAACTAATTGAAATTGACACAATTGTGATAAATTAAAGTGACCGAAGCACATTATATAGTTTTTGTCTTTGCTTAATTTGGCGGTATATATATTTTTTACGTCAACTCGTTTGTTCTTTTGTGACCAAAAAGCAGATACCGTACAAATTCGTGTATAAACAAAAACTTGAAATGTTTATCTTTTTGGCAAGTTGGTATAACCATATTCAGTCCGGCGCCTACTGCCTAGACTAAATAAAAATTATACGTTCGGTTTATACCATTCCTTTTAGAAAGTTAATAATTTTAATGATCTTTTTTAATATTTTTAAAATTATTTCTTTAAATTACTCAATCAGATTCGAAATTTAATTTTCCTAAAAAAATCGAATTTAAATTCACTAATAATGCAATTAATTCCAAATTTGAATAATCGTACCACGAATTTTACTACTTAAAATTTATGTATTGGATTGTTATCACTAGAAATAATCGTTTAAACGTTTCGTTTTTTTATATATAAACAAACAAATATACAAAAGTGGGTAAAGAAATTACTAATCAAACTAAAAAGTAGTTTTTAAAGCGTGTTTAAAATCGTAAACAAATTTGTAAATAAAGATTACTTAGATAATTTGCAAGTTTTTATTAAGCGGTGTTTCTACTATGTCTATATCAAGATACTGTATCGCGTTTTTCTATATACTTTCACTTTCATTCACATGATAATATATAACATATGCATCAATATTTACCTTATATTAGTACCTAATTATATCATATGTAGAATATTAAGAGTTTGTAATTAATTGAATTTCCAATATTTCAATTAATCAGTAATTATTTTAAAATATGGTACAATATATGGTAATAAGAATTTTCATATATGGCGTATCAGTTGCATACAAAGTAAAACGCTGTTTAAGAACTCGTATAAATTGTTACTAAATATAGTAGCAGCTTATATAGTTGATTCGAATTTAACTTTATTTACATCTTTCCATGGTCGGTCGATAATGTTTGGACCTCACCTGTGCGGTTTTTTCATCCGCCGCCGTCTCGCCGTTTTACTTGTCGGTTTTTTGTCAACTTTCGCGACAGGAACCGCAGACTGATGACGCGCTGGGCCTAAAAGCTCGGCATTCCTTTGAATCGTACTTCCAACTTACCTATACGGTGTGAGAGGCTCCGATTGTTGAATGCAATGCTCCTGTAGTTTCACTTTGGATAAGTTATCAATCCATATGAACTGTAGTCGTAAGTTACGTAAATAAAACTATGACGATATGTTTTTCTGCTCAACCTTTAAACACATTCAACGTTTATGTCCATGGGTTTTATTTGCTTCAAAATTGACATTTGCAGTTTTTTTTTCTAATAATATGTCAATGAATATATTCATGACTTCGTTTTTTATTATATACACAGGACACACGTGTGTAGTTTTTTTTTTTTTTTTAGTTTTGTGGTATATTTTTTGAGTTGAAACTGCTTAGAGTTTATTAAATATTTTAGCTGTCTTAAAAAAGGTAAAATCAATCAAATATAGCTCTATATTATTGAGCACCTGGTTCACTTAATTTATATGTCTTTCTGGCTGCCAAATGATATATATTATTTAACGCAATTAATTATCATCCTCGCTTTAATTCTAAGGCTGTCATGCAAATAATACATTCGAGAGACTTCTATTTGTATCAGTGGCTATAAATCTCGAAGATTTATGCCGAAAACGTACTTGCAAGCCTTCGGTAGAGCTAGATAAAAACGTTTACAGGCATGTATTTCGGTGGACGTGAGTCATATGGAGAAGTTATTCGGCATGCACTTAAAAGTGAATGTAAAACAAATCCACGCACATCAATCTGAGCGTAGTACGTGCTCGAAGCGTGTTTGCGGATCGGCGCCAATCACGCCGCCGCCGCCGGCCTCTATTTGTGAATGTTTTTATCCACCACGACGCTTTCCGAACGCTCTCGATGGGAGGGGGTCCTTATCTTATCGAGCGCAGGCGTCGACGCGACGCCAGAGACTAGCCGGATTAAAGATCACCACGAATTTCATGCTTCTAAAGTTAGTGAGTGTTAATGACATGATAGTATATCGAAACAGCTTATCATGTTCCAGTGCCAGTTGAAACTACTCCGAACGATATCCACTTGCAGAATCTATGTCCCAGGTGATTTCGACCGTACTTATTTATCGAATTACGAGACGAGTACATTTAATGATGTCGTCTAGATATAGCAGAATCCATCTGCTGTTAACGTTGCGTTGGAGGCGGCGGCGTGGCCGATATTTATTTAGCCATAATTGCTTGTCGGCTGACTGGCGCCGGCGCCATGTCGCGCCGTGCGGGGCCGGGGGAGGGGCGGCTGCGCCGGCGCAGGTACGGCCGCCGCACTGCGTAAGCTCAACTCGATTTTCGTGATCGGTTTTTTCTCGTTTTATTGTAGTCTGGTCATGTTTTTGGGTTGCTTTGTAGAATTTGTGAATGGTTATCTCGTTACGTCCGCCAGGTATATAATGGGTCGTATTATAACTAAAGTTGTATTATGATGGTAAATGTCATTGTGGGAACGTTTTTTTTTTTTTTTGTGAATGAATTTACGAATTCGTGTTGCTATTATAAGTGATCAGTTCATCGGTCTTAATTTCGGAACGATTTTCGTGAACGATAAATCAATAAAGGAAATCCTTAACAACTTTCTTCCGTTTCGCTCTTGTCGTGAAATCAGAATTATCGATGATCTCACTGGCGATGGCGTCTGTTTACTAGATTCTATTCGCCGTCTGTGTCACAGCGGCCCATTGACTCGGCACCTGTGACGGAACCGGTCGCACCCGCCGCCGGCTCTTGCGAAACTGGTAAAATTCACTTTATTACTCTCCGGCACCGACACCGGCTCCGATGCGGACGTGTCGCCGATCGCTCATTTCTCGATCACGATACTGCCTTTACAAATTTGAAAGCATCTCTTGTTTGAGATCGTTTATAACTCTTAACGACTGTTGTTTTCGTCTTTATTGTTTTTTTCTTGGCGCCGACTAAAGTATACAATTAATAATAGGTACTCGTAAATGACGTAAAATTTTATCGTTATCAGATACCGAACTATCTGCTTTCCTGAAATCGAACTGTTGATGAATAAAGCTATAAAGACTACGCTGGTAAAAAAAGTCCATTGAAGATTCAAATTTACAATAACTCTGGCTTATAGTATGTTTATTAAAATACATGTTAACTAATTTTGCGTCGTTTGTCTTAAACTAAAGGCATAATTTGGTGGTTCGTTGAGTTATATCTCTGGTGCTCGTCGAGAATTGACAAAATACATAGTTTTGATGTGCGTCAGTCGTCGCCACGACACATACGTTTGATTCCGGATTAATATCGTTTTCTTATATTATCAATACATGTAAGAGGCCTTTCGAGGATGTATGAAACGATATAAAAATAAAAGATGGACAAATCTTACGTCATTCTCTTTAATTAAATCAAATTTAATATAAATAGAGGTTTGTATAATTAGGAAACACGGGTTTTATGTTATTTAATACTACTTGGCTTACATCGAATTGATTGAGAGCGATGCCTAGTGTCTTCATCTTCATTATTTATCTGCTAAAAAAACGATAGCTTCTATTATTTCCGTTCAAATAGAATGCGGTAGAACGATCTATACCACTGGGTTTTATTATGTATTTTATGGCAAATATTTTAGATTACCTTTTTACCACAAGAATTCCTCCAATAGTCATATTTTTTTATATAATAGCCGTATTTTACACAACTCAAATTATATTACTTGAAATTGATAATAAAACTTGCAAATTGTCCAAATATTCTGACTCATACATGTCGCAGGCTTCTTTTAAGTCGTGATCTTGTAATAAACCCAGCTCGTATGTCCCATTCAACGGATTCTATTAAACGTTTCTATTTCATACAACAAAATCGACCAATCAAAACCAACCAAAGGCATGCTATTGTTGCCAGTTATATTGATAATTTAAGTATAATTAATTATAATTTTACTGTCTCAGTGAAATTACAATTCATGTGAAATTGGTCCATGATATTTAATGACATTAAGATAATTCTGTGTAACTGTAATGTCAATCTCTCTAAAATGTTACCAGTCTGAGAATATCCCTAGAACATTCCATCGGAATCAAACGATGGAACTCCTGAACGATTCTACCCCAGTAGCCATTCACGCAGGCAATATCAGGCACTCTTTCTCTCAATCTAATACTTCAATGGGTTACTGGTCAAACTGTCAACTAGGATACTCCAGGCGTAGTACCAACACGGCCATCTTCTCGTCCGCGGTATTATTAAAGCCTTATTAAACCACTTGGCTAACGAGGCGGATACTTATTAATATTAAGTGATTATATAAAATAGTCTGTTCTTTTACGGTTTCCGTGGTAAAGTGAACTTCTTTGGCGGGAAACTGTAGCGTGTATTACGAAACATGAAATGATATCATCAGAAAAGCCGCTTTTATAATTCACCGATCGTATCTTGTGCGTCAACTAAAAATTAGCCACAAGGCTTACTAATGAGTGTAAATGAATTCTTTTAAGACGCCGGCTTTTATAAATGTAAACTGTATATGCGGATGGCGGCCATATCAAGAGTTGTTATTAACTTTTGAGCTGGACTTTGTTACGTCATCTTGTAAATCTCTCGGGAAAGGGATTTTTCATCTTTTTTTTTTTAATCTATCATCATTCTTTTCAGCTATTTTAATATTTTTAAAAATCTGTGTCAAACTTTTCCATATCGTTTTTCGTAAATCCCGTACTTATAATTCATATGCCCTTATCCGAATCCCTTTTTAATAGTGATTAAATAACAAATTGATGGATATATTTTTAAGGATAGCTTTACCAGTCTTATAGAATTAATTAATCTTATATATTACATAAATCTTATTTATAACTTGGCTATTTATTTCCCACAAATATAATGAAATCACTATGTCTAAGAAAATATTATTATCACAGTAAACCATACAAGTTTATTAACTTTTTACTGACTACGATCAAATAGATGGTTTGAATATTTGTCATGAATTTCGGGCATCGCGGTCCAGAAGAACAGTAACTTGTGCATTCTTGAAATATATTTGTCGTGTAATGATTAAATAAATCTAACGATTTTATTATCAACTTGTTATCATCCGCGGTTTTGCCTGCGCGTTTAGGGAATTTTATCAAAATCGGTTTAGTTGTTTAGCTGTGAAAGCGTAACAGACAGACCTACAGAGTAACCTTTGCATTGATAATAGTATCAATAGTTGAGTTAAGAATCGAGTTGAGTCGAGTACTCTTTTTTCACTCAGTACAAAATTGACAATTCGCGCAAAAGCCTCTGAATAACACCGCTTAAGTGCCTAGTATGCGGTTAATGGCATATTTCGTCTTGGATTATTATTAGGTATCTGAAGAAAAAACTAAAAGTACGCTTAAACGTGTATCCTCACTTTGAGTAACTCGAATAGTACTCGATTTGCCAAAAATGAAATCGAAAAAAAAATGATACTCGGTTGGTCAGTAAAACTGGTACTCGACACATCAATAGCTATGGAATGTTGTTTGTAATACTTAATTTAAATAGAGCTATTAATTATTATTACTTATCGAGTTAGTTCGCTGTTAGTTATTTTATGTTGCATTTTGTAATTATTGCAACAAATCTTCTATTTCGTCAGCTTACGATTTACTTTAAGAGCGCATTTATTGCAAACAACTAACTGCATTAAAACGTTTTAGTATTTAGTATATGTAGGCTGACAGGCAAATAGCTCGCCTGATGGTGATTTCTGGGGTATTAGAAAAATTTGTGCCTCCAGTCATCAGCAATGCGCCGCCAACCGTAAGAATGAGATGTTATGTCCCTTACATCCCTGTAATTACTTAGCTCACTCACCATTCAAACCGGAACACAATAATATAAGTTATTGCTGTTTGGCGGTGGAACAATTGATGAGTGAGTGGTGCTTACAGACGGATCTGCATAATGCCCTACCGTCAAGTTAAACTGTTTGAGTATATGATTACATAAAAATAATTCCGCAAATGTTAATGATGTGTTAAGGTTGAAATTTTATAATCGAAATCAGCGAGTATCGTATGATTTATTAGATGAAAAACATGTTTAATGTTTCTGCCAAGTGTCGTATTCTGACGTCACAGATCACTATGTCCCTGGCATACACTTCTATCGATATGTACGTGTAATAATTTCTGTATTACTTTACGTCATATTATCTCATTCGGTTATAGTTTTTCTTCAATGCTTACTTATAACATGTTATTTTATAATTATTTGAAAAATTTAGGAGCTCAGTATAACAGATATAATTGATAATAGCAGCAAACTGCATAGTCAACGTGCCCTAGGTCTCGTGGAGAATTCGCTGACTTATATCAATTACGTTCTATGATTATTTCTTGGAAGCGTTTTTAAACACGACGAATCCGTTGAAGCTTTAGTTCACGTTGAAGATAACGACGCATCGTAACAAACCGTCGTAGTTTCAAAGGGATGCGAAGAAGTCTATGTATATAGGATCGGCAGACGATCACCTTGAATAAAACATGGTACAGGCTTATGTGTATTAATGTGACGGCTGGACAGCGAATGAGGTGTGTCCATTGACAAGTTAATCTCCGCCTACATTAAATATAGCTTGATGAGCTAAATGGAATGCTAACGCAAATACGACTTTGTACCGACTTTGAATTCTTATAGCCACTCCTCCTCGATCTCGGGGGCTAGCAATTGTGACGTCATCGTTGGCGCCTCTCAGCATTCTTTGTCAGTTTATTTCCTTGTTTTTTTTTTAAGTTTTTATAACATTTTAATTGTTTCTTTTTTACTTTAATTAAAATTCGCATTATATACTTTTTGATATTTGCAACCGTATTTAATCATTTAAAAACGCAAATTGGAAATAATCCTTTATAAGTTCAAGCAGATAAATTGTAAGACTAAAGAGGCAGGCTCGCTTTTAAACATAATCATTTTCTGAATTACGAAAGATAAGGAAAGGTAGTCATGGTCGTGCTCGGTTCAGACGTGTATTTATGTATGTGTACGTTAGATTTTTAGTTCAGAAAAATTGTCACGGAATTGTTCGTAAAGTGGGGAAAACGCCGGGTGCGCGTTTCTCGGCGCGTGGGCATGGCGGCCGCCCGGCGCCGACGCCGGCGCCATCCGACTTGTTATAATTCGGGCGAGCTATTTTTGTCGATTCACACGCGCGCAACGATCCGTGCGTATAACGTTTTTTCGTATTAAAAACTGTTTGTTGCCTCCGTACGCCACTAAAGCAATTAATGCTGGCTCCTTCATAGATCACCGACGCCCCTCGTACACAGCTCGATGGTGTTTTATTGATCTATTTCGGAGTTGTTTATCAATTCATTTAGAACTTCCAGTGGAATTATTTTGTGTTGCATGATGCATGCGCTGAAGCTGAAACAATGTTTAGGAATATTATGACATTGTTACTAATATATAAACATACAAAAGAGAATGTTCTATAAAGTTATTATACAAATAAATATATACAAATTTATATTTTTGGATATTGATATTAATTTTTTTCTTTTTATAAAATAGGAAGGCTCATGGGCGACCTTGTGGTAAATGGTGACCATCGCCCATAGACATTGGTGCTGTAAGAAATGTTAACCATTTAGTACGTCGTCCATGCACCACCAACCTTAGGAACTGAGATATACTAATGTCCCTTGTGCCTGTAATTACACTGACTCACTCACCATTCAAATCAGAGCACAACAGTACCAAGTACTGCTGTATTCCTATTTGATTTGGGTCTACCGCAAAGATAGAGTATCTGATGAGTGTGTGGTACCTACCCAGACGAGCTTGCACAAAGCCCTACCACCAGTAAAATTATAATTTTGATATGTTGTAAAACCATTTTTAATGGAGATTTATTACGTATTATAATAGATAGAACTTGTTTATTGTATTTCTATTGCGTTGTGTCAATTGGATGTTGTAGACGATATGTATATAATTTAATTTTTTTTCATAATATCTTCTTTCATCTTTATGAATTATATACTTGTGCCTATTGTGAATCAATTTGTTTTTACATTTGTCAGTTATAGTACATAGAATTTTGGAATGGAACAATTAATGTTCTTAGTTTTTAAATTAAATGACTATTTTGTTCTTACAGTTCCTTATCTAACGATAATGATGACATTATCCTAAGAGTTTAGAATTCGTATTTTTATTACTGACCATTGTAATGTAATATGAAATTACTACAAGTATAGGTATTCAATTACATACAGGAATAAGCAATCTTAGCTTTTATTATTCAACAATATTTTTAGTATTATAAGCGATTGTGTATTTATAAATCAAGAACATTTGAATATCATAAATCATATATGATTAACCTATCCTAAAACTATGATGCAGAAAGGCAACAGACAAAATTTATTATTTACTTTTGATAAAATCTAAACTAATATTACATATGCGAAACTAACCCTGAACCGATTTTGATGACATTTGTTATCAAGCAAGCTTGTAACCTACATAGGCTACTTTTTACACCTAACACCTGTCCCCCAAACTAGTATAATCTTGTTTATTTATGTCATATTGAACCTTACTTACATTGTAATAAAATATTTCTCGCAATTTAAGCTTACTACCGCTACTCCGCTACTATTCCATTCTTGTTTATACTATAACACCATGCTCACAGCACAGTTAGAATTCCTTCTCATCGTTTAATAATAACGAATCTTATTTGATCAGAAATAGGGTTTAATATTCAATAACTCGTAACTTAAATAAAATTGAAACGCGATACATTATATTGGTGCATTGAAATTTGAATCGTGTCCCCTTGATATATGAGGCAATTTGGTTCGTTTGCTATTACTAGTTTAGGACCTGCATTAGGTGATGTTAATTCTTAATTAAATGTACTTTATGATTAACGATGCAGAGTTCTTTTTTCTTTAATGAACGAGGGGGTGTATGCGACGTAATAGTTTTGAAAGTTTTAGTCACGCCACTCTACATAAAATTACGTCGATTTTTTAATGCGAAAAGGTGGTATATTGGTTTTGGGTAGTTAATCAAAAATGTATTCTATTTGTTAATGATTAGAGGTAAAAATCGTTGGCCGTTAGTATGTATGGACAGACGGATATCAAAGTCAACAAGTAATATTATTTATATCTTCTCGATGGCACGCTAGGCGTGTGGGGTCGTTTACGTTTGCTTTCTTGTTTTTCAGCTTTGGCTGGAATCTCATTGTGAGTCATCTGAAGTATTTCAGTCTGAGCTGAAACTTTTAATAGGCAATCACGAGGTCCTGTGATTTGTCAGTGTCGGGTTTCAATCGAGCGGACAGGCGAATGTGTATACTGCCATACACCTCAACATAGCGTGGCTGCACGTAGTTTTTTTTTTAGTTTACTTTAAATTTCGATGTATCAAGATTGATTATTTTTGATTTAAAAATACGTATTTGTTCGTTTCGTTACAAAACATTTAGAAACGTATGCACAGATAATAATTTTATTGTAATTTTATGTCATAACAATTCAATATGCAGGTGCATACTCTGGGATTGTTTAGAAATTTCTTGCGCATGCGCCGTTAAAAACTTCTGGGAAGCGCAACGCGTTCGCTATAAAATCTCATTGTGCCTGTTTTATTTGTATTCGATTATTGTTGAACATGTCGAAAATATTCACAGTTCACACGTCCGCCGCCGCCCGCGCCGGCGCCGAATCGCAAATGACAATTTCACGACGCGCATTCTGAATTCGAAAATATTAATGGCGCCCGAAATTCGGTACAGCCAGGAGCGCGTGCCGTTTTGTTTGCAAATAGCATATAGTCATGCAAAATTGTACGTGAAATACATTTAAAATCTATATGTACTGAAATACTAAGAATATGTGTATAAAGTAGTTATGTCATGTTAGCACACAATCATTATATCACAGATAACAAAAAAATAATTAGTCTTTATATTGAAAATCCAAGTTTTATCCAAGTTCTTCATGTGATCACATTTAAAAACGCATTTTCTTTAAAAAAAAAATCATTCTTCTATAAAGCGAATTATTCAATTTCTATGTAAGCTCATGACATTACGCGGCATAATGGTATCAAAATAACCTAAAAAAAAAACAGAATAGCAATAATTTTGGGTTAAAATATAGGGTTTGATTCAGGAATCCAGCCAGCTTGGACATAAGTGGCTCTACCTGATTCGATGTGTGTTTAAGTGGAGTTTTGATACTGGGTCGAGTAACGCGGAGGTTTAGATTCCGGGAATCGAGGACCGGACATTCATCGACTCGAGCTTTGTGATCTTTGAATGCTAATGCTGGACATTTTTAACATTTCATTAATAAATTTAGTACTTCAGTGGCCCATATATTTTGATTTTAGTTATTTTATTATATGACGTCATAAGTTTGTTGTGTTGTCATTGAATAAACAATACATCAAATCGAATAGAAATCCTTTATTCAAAATAGAAGTATTATACTTACTTATTAATGTCAAATTAGAAACAATCACCGGTTAGGAAAAGAAATACCCTGATTTGACAAGTACCGGTGAAAGAAACTCCGCGGATTTTTCTGTTTTTTTTTTTCTTCTGATATCTTGTAATTGTTTATTGTATAAAAAAATGGCCAGGAGGCGATTTAATTCCTAAAAAAACATATGACAGTGAAAAATTGAAACGAGAACGTGAATTGATTATTATTATCTTGTTGCAGAAACCCCTCCGCCTCCATACAGTCGGATCGCAATGGACGACGTTAAACTAAAAGGTAATTTTTTATTATCATTTTTCAAGTTTCTATATTGATGACTTTGGCCACGCGTATTCAAGTGTGACTATGTCATTGAGGACATATAACTATACAAGTGTGCGAACACAGCATTCCCTCACTCATGCACTCTCTATTCCCTCACTCTCGTAACCCGATGGCAAATCCTACACGATCGGAAAAGTTCAGACGAATTACCAACCACTACACGTGCTTTCCGAGGCACGGGAGTGTATACAATACCAATTTCCAGACTCTGAGCTGCTACTGAGATTTCTCTGAGGCTTCGCTCTCGCGTGAAGGGTCTTATGTCCTTTTTGCGAAATTTCATAATGATCGGTTGAATAGTTAGACGTAAAAGTGTAACAAACAAATACACTCACACTTATAAATATTAATAAGAATTTAATGTAAGTATATACTTGAACAAGCAAGGCAATTTTATTTATTTAACGAATGTATATAGTTCGATACATTAAAAAAGGCTATATTTTAGACTAATTTCAAGCCACGAACTGGTTTTTTGTCGTGAATTGCGAATGTCTATACATATGATTTCATGTAATAGATATTTATGTATATCTACTACTATATAAAGTCGAACAGATTGTTTGATTAGAAAAACTATTAAAAGATTATTTATTGACATGCGGTATAGATTAATTCATAAACGGAAATACGCGTCATTTTCTTGTATAAGTTTTATGTATTTTGGTTTAGTAGTTTTTCAGTTATTCATTAATACAAAAAAAAACTCATTACACACTATTATATTATCCATGGGGCTGAGTAGTAATGTTGTAATGCGGGTGAAATTGGAGAGAGCGGCCAGTGTATGATACAAAATCAAAAGATCAAATAATCAATAGTATTTAATAAGAACAAGTATTCAATGACAGAAAATGTAGAAATCAGAATGTTGTAAGATCTAAGACGGCGTCGAAAAGCGCGGGAGATAAAGGAATCCGAGCGAGGGCAGGCGCCCGCGCCGCTTCCTGGAAATTAGGGAAAGAAAGTGATGTGCTTTATATCGACTAATTTTCAAAATCAAATACAAAATTTGTAAACGAAACGATTATTAAGGCATTTATCATATGCGATATTCACACACACAGTTACATAAATTCAGTTTTAAATGATAGGTTTTTATTCATCTAGATTGTTAACTGTTGATTTAAAAGTATTTTTTATTAGCAATCAACTTGTTTGTCTCTCACGATATGATAAGCTATTTCAATATCGCTATAACATCGTATCGTCTCACAAATACTATTAGAAAACTGTATTACAACGAAAATATTATCTCTCATTAAAAAACAGACATAAAAAGCGATAACCGCGCTGTTTCTTTTTAACAAACATAGTTATCTGTTAATTAAATAGCGCACACAGCGCGGTGCGGCGACTACGCAGCCTTGCGTGATAAATATGCTAAAGAATGTTGTAGATGTTCGATGAATATCGACAATACTATTGTCTTAATCAATATTCTTGCTTATATCTCGAGCGAAGAATGCGGACTATCCATCGTACCTATTGTTTTGTCCATAAAACAAAAAAAAAAAACTGAACTCGCATGGAATAATAAAAAACAGCGTAATTAAGTAATTAGGATTCAAAATTAATCTGAATATAAAATGTGGTACGATATGTCTATGAGTATGTAAACCGGAAAAATCTTACGATTAAAATAAATTACATATCGACAGCACAGCCCTAGAGAGCTGGTCGCTCAGCTTGTGCGCATTCCAACGACGGCCGCCATCTTTAAACTACATTATTAATGCTTACGGCAAACATCAGTGACTTTTTTTCTCTTCCCTTCGAATGCGACGCTATCCTGCTGGGAAGATATATTTGTTTCTAATAAAGACCTATCTTATTTGGTGTTGACATCCAATTGTATAGGATTTTATAAAACAATATGGTTAAGAATTGTGACTAAATATCGCTCGCAAGTCCCAAAGAACTCGTTAAGCATCAAACAGATGCTAAGTAGCTAAGTTACAGTAGTACATTTTAGTGGGAGAAGTATTTTAATTATTTAATTAGTTATGAAGTTATTGGTTCACCTTCGCTCACTCTGGTTCCTATAAGATTGCTTGTCGGTTTTTCACGGTAGAATCTACATTCCAAACCGATGAAAACTTTGAATTCAAACTTATATTATATGATTGTATATTTTCCATAAATAATGTGCATATATGTTTTGCATAATCTAGAGATTATTACTAGCAAAATTGGTAGCGCCAATAATGCTTAATAGTTTACTAAATATTTGATTGAATTAGGACCATTTAGTATTGAGAGAACGTGGATCATTAATGTTTTGTTTTATTTAGCCTAACATTCTATTTTCGTTCCGTAGCTGATTGAGAATCTTGTTTCATAAAGCGGTCCGGACATACCGAGACAAATCATTGTACTTCTTGATATTCTGTGTCAGTGGTTACTATATATTCAAGTATATATTTTTGCCGATCAACGAAATGTTCAAATAAATGGGCGTGTTATAATTTCCATATTACGATTCATCCCATACGTCACAGGAAATACCGTTTCCCACAATCGATGTTCCCGCACGGGGGTGCAAAACTTGACTATTGCGGGATTCCCTTCCAGCCTTCATCATAGGGTTTCCCGGGATTCGAGACGTATTCCTCCCCACCTTTGCGAAGTTAATTTGACTGTCTACGCTTTATTAACTCGCTAAACGTGCCGCACCTTATTGGTTATAATATTTTCGGGTATCGTTACTTCGTGGGTATTAGAACTGAAACACGACCGACGTTATTAATCGCTTCGTATGTATCCTAATGTTATTCTGGCGATAAAGCCTCGATCTTTCATCCCAAGCGCTTAGTGAATGGATGAGCACAATTCGGTCCCAGATACAGTTGACATTGACATTCCGATCGAATCCATTACGATCTCTCTCACGTGCTTCCCCGAACTCATTCATTCCATTTACACCGATCCGGTCTCAGGACGGCCCATAAATTTAACGTCGTATAACAGATTCTCGACCTTAGGCAAGGAGATTAGGGGATATATTGTTGCCTTGTGTTCTCCGTTTTAAGTGATTCAGTCCCTTCTCGCGGGTATCGGCTGAGTGTCGCGATAACGATGGTATCCATTAACGTTATCGTCACGTTATCGTGGCGCCGGCGCCGCTCGCCTGACACAAATATAACTGGTCAGTGTTTGTTTTGCCGACACTCTTTAGATGTTTGCTAATCACATATTCACGTTTCTCCACAGCAGGATTATTATTAATAAAACCCGGAGATTATTGAATGAACCATTTCAGTTTATTATATGATAACGTCCTTATAGCCGACTTCTAACATGGCGATCGTTTTGAAAAATATACCAACTGCGCAGGATGTTTTATAGTGCACAAGTGTGTGCACATCGCTGCACTCTTATTTCCTCTTAAACGTCATCCTACATGAATGATCAGAGATCAATACAAATCATGTTTTTAGTACATTGTAATGTAACACTGGAAGTGTGATTCGAATCTTACGATTAGTCAATATACCAACCTGGTAGGCAGTTAACTATACAGTAAGCAGGCTTTGCTTGTAGTTATAGTTAAACGCTATTTTATCTCTTTCTAACATCAATGATTTGACATTCGAAAGAAGAAGACACAGCTTTTTTTACCTAATCACACCCTAAATAATTTATAGCTAAACTGTAGTGAATTCGAGAAAAAAATACTCAGCTGGTTTATAGCTCGTTCGTTCACCTTAACTTGCGTTATCACATTTGGTTTTAATCTCAAAGCCGCTACAGTCAAAGGCGAGCGAAGTCGATAGCCACCGTCGGCGGTAATGCGTTCATCCGACTTTATCGAAGTCGGGATGATTTTTTTAAGTGCTTTCCGAGTTCTAACGAGCGAGTGACACTCGATCGGCCCTTGGCATGTTTATTACGGGGGTGTGCCTTTAGATGTCTACGTCATCGCCTGATTTATTACGGGCTCATGGACACAAATCGTATCGTGTCATATCTCTATACTATACATAGTTGTCGTTCAATTATATTTCACATTTCAGGGCCATGGGAGTTTTTAATAAATATATCTTTAGTTTTAGTTAAATGTCTTGGAAGCAAACGAACTGTTGATCGTCTTGATCACCCTGATGGGAAGTAACCTTCGATTATAGACTCAGATAGTGTAATGATAAACTACTTTTTACATGCACCGGCTTCCTCAAGATCTAAGCGGTCCCTTGTGCTCACACACTGATTCAAAAAACATACTGAAATACCATGATGCAAAGTATTATTGAACGAACTACATTGAAAGTAAATTAAATAAAATTAATCATAAACAAACGTCATATTTCCCATACGCAATAGGATATAACAATATAAACTTTCCCAAATAATATAATAATATTCGTAAAGTAAAACAATAATGGATTTATATAATTTGTAATGCGTTTATATTATAAATATTATAATAACAACGGTGAGGAAACATGCATTTATACAAAAACAAAATACACGTGGAGAATTTTGTTTTCACTTGTCTGTAACAACATATTCTATTACCTAGCTATCTCTATTATTATCATAACATATTATAAATACAAATTTCGAGCATCTCATTGGTCTAAATTATTAGTAGAGCATTTTTCGACCAATCACGTTCGTTTATTTTTGTGTGTGTGATATACATGCCAATAGATCACAAGGAAGCATGCTAGGTACTGTTAATTGTGATATAGACTATACTTTTAATTATCCGACTATTATATAATCCGACGCGATTATGGAGACAATTTTTTAACCAATCAATATAATTTAAGTGGTTTTTGTGTGTGAGCGATAACATGACCGTGGCTCGGACGAAAGCATGCTAGTACATAGCACGCTTAAATTGGAAAGTAACATGAGCTGATAAATTCGTTTTAGATGTGTGAGCAGTTCGCATTTGGACCAGCTTGTACTTTCCTTAGGTTATCTTTCGATATATATGCTTAACATGTATTACACAAGCAATCGTATCAATACAATCATAAATATGATTTGTCCATTAACAGAATGTCAAACAGAAAATATAAATCTTTTAAAAAATTATTCAAATGTAACAGACACGGTTTAATTTTATTGTATGTATAAATTAACAATCATGTGCCCGGTGGTCGGTGATCATTTCGATAAGATCTCTAATATGGTAATCTGCCTCATTATACGGACGTAAGTAAAGACACGCCTACTATAAGGAATATTACATAGAACAAATTAGTCGTTCCACCTTAATACAATTAAAGAAACAAAAAAACCAGTACGTATTAATTAATACTAATTATAAATTACGTACATAACAGTACATTTTTTGCTCAATAAAAATGCGGTAGTGTTTTATCATTTGAGAAATTTTCCGTGACATTAGAATATAGAGATCTTGATAGAATAATAATATAACCATAATGGTCTCTTGGCCGATTGGCTTGACACGCCGGTTCCCAAGGGAGACCAGCCATCAGAGCAGGAAATATAGTTCTAAAGTGTTTACGTAGTGTTATTATACATTCCATTTAAAGTTTTAGAATAAAGATTCAAAAAAGCTCGTAAAAGTCTACTTCAATAATGTACATTATTGTTTTAATAATCAGAACGAAGGGCAATTCCAATACGACCGTAAAGTCTAGGCGCAGAACCAACGCCTTTACCAGATTTCTGCCTTGAGACTGTTAACTTTCAAAGAAAACCTATTATCCTTATAAATCTATATCTAAGAATGATCCTTTAATAAGCTATATACTAAAACGAACCCACACGTAAATAGATGACTCAAGTGAAAGAATAATAATAACCGGTTGCTTAAAAAATCATGCAAATACAAACATACAGGAGAGACAAGAAAACTTTTTTATTTCGGAGGTTAGTCATCAAACTCGGTTTCAATAACCCGAAGGTTCTCCATACATCTACATCTCAAATCCACTTCTATCCGCAGGTGTTCACGCTGATGTCATTACGAACGAGTAATACTGGTCCAAGATTCTTTATAACCTAATTTTTTTTCCGTCAAACTTGCCTTAACTTTTTTTTCGATATCAAGTTGAGACAAGTATCAGATTTCGTTGAGAACAAAAGTTATTAGGTATTATTTTTATGCTATGTGATCAGGGTTGCCAGTGTATTGGCACGATTGTTTTGTAAAATTATAAAGTCTTATAAGACATAGACAGTGCGCTCGAGTTAAATTATTCCATAAAAAAATATCCATTACTATAGGAAGTATTAAAGTTAAAATTTGGATTCACCACACCTTGAAACGTGAATTGATTGATGAATTGAATTCGGAGATTACTTTTATAAAATGGCACCAAGTGGTCTAATATCCAATAAAAATACATTTCTTGAATTGAATATAAAATAATATATAAATAGGCAAACACAAAACAGTTCAAAACGTGTTCCTCTGCTTGTTAACGATTTTCCTTTTTTTTTTGTTTTGCAGCTATTGACATAAGTGTTGTCAACAAAAAAAAAAACAGAAATAATAGTAGAAAAAAATATTGTTCGACACATGTCATATCTTTATTTTTCTTAAAAATCTCCTGTGAATTAATTTTTTTCTGATTTTTAAATATCGCGTCGATACTAAAACGTTTTAAAACAAAACGTATACATTATATATAAGAAAAAAAAGGCTACCAGCTGATATAATTTATTCAAACTCCGCATCGTGGGTTTATAAGTCTGTAGATCCAGTAACATTAAAGTATACAATGTAAAACTATAGCTAAACATTGGGACATTTCAATCTTATAAAATAATTAACTACTCTATTAGTTAACAATCTTATTTAACTAATAGAGTAGTTAATTATTTTTTTTTAATTTGGAAATACTCAAAGTACAGAAATACCTAACGTTCAACGATAATGTTTAATTCGTCATACAAGTTATATTAAACGACAGACTAAGCTATAGACCCATTTAGACTTTTCGTGAGTAAAGTTTACGTAACCCAAGGAAATAGCATGCAAATGGAATAATAAAATTTCTTGTTTGAACTCCAAGTCTAGAGTCTCGACACAAACGGTTTTTGACTTATTTGGTTATGTTAGTCATTTTAAATATATCTATGAGCATAACTATACACTATTTACTTGGGGGTAGGGTTTCTTACGTCACCTATGTCTATAGCAGTAGTGGCTTATATACTCCGATCATCATGAAATTTTACATAAACGTTCTCAGTGGTACAGACAATAGGGTACCTAAAACTGATCC
Organism: Nymphalis urticae; assembly: GCA_905147175.2. Lineage (NCBI taxonomy): Eukaryota > Metazoa > Arthropoda > Insecta > Lepidoptera > Nymphalidae > Nymphalis > Nymphalis urticae. The sequence continues at coordinate 12,173,362 of LR989995.1, read as the reverse complement.
CCCCCCCCCACTTTATACGCGGGTGGATAATAGTTATTTAATATATTAAACGAACGCTACCCTCTACCGGCAGATCACATTGTAAATTCTACCGATGAAAACCGAAAAATTACTCACTTAGAATAATAGTAAAACATAAAAAATCAAGAAGAAAAAATAATTTAAACGTAATATATTATTTACAGAACATGGCGAGATTACAGAAGACGCAAGGAGGACGAATCATGAGCGGCTAGCGACGGGCTCCCTGGCCACTGACGGCGAAGGTATACAAAACCTCACGTTATTTATTTATTTGATAACTAACAAAATCCACGCTAAAACATTACCGATATATGAAATACTAGTTATCGCCCGCAAATTCGCCCGCATGTTAGATAAAAGCGGGCAGATATTAGGCAAAAATTATTTAAAAAAAAACGAATTCTATCTCAGTTTTCAACTACCCATTGTTGTTTTAAATATTGTCAATTAAATTCTGTATTGTCATTAATAAAATTAGGTAATAAAATCATTTACTATAATCTATAATTTATAAATCCATATCTCAATCTTAAGCGATTTAATTGGATTCCAGTGAAATATTATAATTAAAGTGATTGTTTTTATTTTTAAGTGTTTCGTAAAATTCCACCAACTTACAATTGATGTTGATATAGATAATGAATAATCTTATTGAGTACATCTAATATTTTTACAAGATATTTCGTTATATATAAAATATAAAGCTATATTAAATGATATTACATAGTATGTGTGGATCAAATTTTATAATTTAATTTTAACCATACAAATAATTGAGCCTTACAAATGACTTTGCAATTTAAATAAAAAAAAATTCATGCTTAGATTTTCAAACAATTAATATATTTATCATTGTTGTATACCAGTTTCGAACCGTGGAATCCACACTAGGAAATTTATATCGCGGTTTCATGTGAAAAATTATCAATATATATTTATACAAGTTAACATAATTTCATTTAGAAATTTAGCACTTATTATAATTAATCCCAATTTCCACGGTATATTAAAACCTAGCATTCACGAAAAGCACGGGTAGTATTTATAATTAATCCTGTAAAACGTCACAGAACGCGAAGGTTGTGACGGTCAATTATACACAATTACAGAGGTCGTTGAACCGCGTCCGAGCTCCCTTTAGATATGATTTGTGCCCACCGTCCAATATATAGTCAACCGTTTTTGATGAAACTATTTATGTGCAGATATATAATCATACGGAGTTTTATTGATTTTTTTTTAAATCACTAATCAATAAAATCATTTGAATGTCTGATGTGTTTCCTTTGTCATGTATAATTCATCAACAGAAAAATCAAAATGAGAACATCTTGAAGATATACAGTGATTTAAATTCCTATCACAAATATTGTTGTAATTAATTAGCATTTTAATTGGTATAAGTCCTTACAATTCCGCGATCGAAAACTTTTATACCAGGGTCATTTGTACCACCAGGTCGAACCATGGCGTCATGGTGTTAGGAACGTGTCTCGTGGTATAACCTTGACGATCGATTGCCGGCCCGCCAGCCTGGCGCCGACTTGCGCTATACTGCTACCATTTTTCATGGGATTTGTCAGACACCTGATGGTATAAAGTTAAACGTAGACTTTGTCTTCAAATACACAAAGCATATTGATTTAGATATTCAAATAAAATTGCTATCAACAACAATATTAGTATTTCATTTAATAAATGTCGATAGCGACATTATGTTAATTTTAGTTAGATAAGGCGTCATTACAATTTCATATATATAAAATCGTATTTACGTATATTGAAGAATAAACAATTATAATTATACCATATGACTTAATTATACGATAAAAATAAATGAATAACAAAAACTAATAAATAACTAATGTCTGTTACATTAAATTGTAGAAAATACACCGAAAATATATTCAAAAGATCATCCAGGCTCATGAGACATTGTATCCAGTTGCATATCCGATGGTGCTATTACGTATCTGAACCCGCCCACCGTCAGTAGTTACCATCGCTGTCGGTCAGTTTCGTAGAAACTTTTATATAATTTAATCTTTCTGGCAACATTATTGGACTTGCTTTAACAATGCTGTTATAAGGGACACATATATCGCTCATCTATAATCACGTAGCGTTAGTAACAGAATGTTTACATACAATCGGTTTTTGATTTCGTTTATAAAAATAACACGTTATCTTTTATTAACACGTGATATCATTTAGTACGATATCTTTGGTAATAATAAAGAATTGATACAAAATCATCGAATCAAAAGTACTCATATTTGAAATTAATACTTAGTTTATTGTTCTTTTATAATCATTATTTATATAAATTGTAACAATACAAAATAATACTAATAAAAAAAATAACAAACATCTAATATTATAAACATAATTAAAAAAAAATGACGCAAAGGCTTAGTGTACCTCTCAACTCGATTCAGAATGCAAACTCGACCTTGGTTTTCAGTGGTGGTCAGAGGTGACTTCACTTTCAGCTTTAGATACTTTACTATGGTCAAAACTATTCGTATACCTACCATTAACACGAACCACGCTGAAATTTTAGAAAAAGCTCAATAAAATCATCGATTTTCAATCTTATAATGTAAAAACCTACTAGATTTTAGACGTCCGTTTGTAATATCCTCATACATCTGTATTACGAAATTTCGACGAAAATACCATCATATCTAAGTTTAAAGTTAAAATTTGGCGTTCCGGTATGACAGTTCGTCAGTGTCGCGTTGTAACGCGCCAACTTTCTGGAGCTATAACGTGACGTAACACCACTGAAATACACTGTCATTTGAGAAGCCGTTGACATCTATGTACTTCGCACCTTCTGATCTCACATCAGATAAACTAAGTTCATAAACAAATCCCCACCATCTACCAACAATAAATTCTGAAAGGTGTTTTTTACTTTATTTCCTGATAGTTTTTGAAGTTATCTAGTGTATCCGAATTTGTCCTTACTTGAAGATAACCTTGAAAAGAACCTATTTATTAATTGTTTTTTTATATAAATTGACATATTTGGATCAAATTTTTTATTAATGTTTTGGGAAATTGTTGCAATAAGCTTATAATAAACAGTTCGATAAATATGCGTTTATGATGAATAAATAAAGAATGACATCTTTAAAAATTGCTACAACTTTTTTTCATAATATTAGTAAGTCTTGCTTTTATGAATTACTTGCCTTTTTTCCCCCTCCAATTAAGTGTAAAGGGAGTGGCGACAATAGCTCGAGGAGTCGCTAGGCAGCCAGTATACCGTTAACTGAATCGATAAGATTTGTTTTTAAACACGATTAAATAAATTAATCCGTCCAAAACAAATACACAATATAGATTTTCTTTCATATAGGTTAATTTAATAAGATAATATTTATAAATACAACTATAATTCAAATATTATATTAGCTATGTTTGAACGATTCTAATAAAACTATTTCATTCATGTACTACAAGTAACCTGTAATTGAATTTTTTTATTAATATTCTAGTAGAAGTCATGGACATATCTCTAATATTGTAATGCATTTAATAATAATTTTTTTTTTCTTAATTTCAGAGCGTCAAAGCTGGGAATCTGAGTGGTGTAGATTAGCGTATTGGGAGCTCACGCAGAGGGTAGGCCGACAGTTCAGTGTGCGCGTGCGCGCTGTCGACGTGTTCGGCGGCACGTGCGCCGGCAGACACGGGCTCTGTCTTGACGCGCTCGACAGCAAGGAACCGCAAGTTGAACAGGTAAAGCTGCACCCTTCTACTGGCTAGCTTATACGACTCGGAACGTACATACATCGGACTTACAGAGAGGAAGAGAGAGAGTGCACCTGCGCCTGCGCATAAACGTCTGCACTTCAATATCTTATCAAATTTACTGAGAATTTAAATTCTCTCGTTACCAATTTCGACATGTACATTAGAAATCATTAAAGTGTATCCCGTAAACGATTGTTTAGAAATCGTTGTGATCGACACATTCGAATGAGGTTACCGGATTTCATAGCGTTCCAAAACAATGGTTCTGTACAAACCAGTCACGGTCGAGTTTGCCAAAATCTCATACGTGATTCGAATCGCATGAAACGCGCATGCGTACGTGCGCTCCGACATGCGGTACGCGGTTTTTTACTATCATCTCCATTATCAATTCAATAAACTGATTGCTTTGCTTATATTTAATTCGATATAATACTGAACGTAATGGTTTCTTTAAGAAATGTCCTTTTATTAATTTCACATTTTATTTTCTAGTCAATTTAAAGTGACAAAACACAAAACAAATATTTATCTTTATATGTTTTCCTTTGCATCTATTTAATTTGTGATTGAATAGCTTTTCATTTAGGAAGAATGCATTGGATCAAAGTCACAGTTAAATAATTATTTCGATATAAAATGATGTTATAGAAACAGTTTAAATTAAGAATTGTAGGTTTGGTCACAAAAACAAGCGACTGATTTAGTGATTATTAAAAATAATCTTGTCCGTAATGATAAACAGAACAATAATAAGTAACTGTTCAGCGGTAGAACAAGCGATTAGTGGGTGGTACCAACCGAGACTTGCACAAATTCCGTATAAATCTCAAAATATATCTCTTAATTAAATTTCTTCGAATTCGAAAGTCGCTGCGGCACAGTCGATATGTTTAATAGGTCAAAATAAATCTTCTACGTTTGGATTGAGCAGTAAATTGTGCGTACTGCATTTATGTAAATTGATTTAGCGTTGTACATTCCGCGCGCAGATAACCTCGGCGATAACTCGAGATACCTACACGCTGCGCATACGCCGCTAATAATTTAACTAATAGCTGCTATATAATTGAATATATTGAATACGCTGATTGCTAAGATTTTATAATTAATGTTGTAACGGGAAAAATCATTCGTTACTTAGCGTTTAATTGTGTTTAATTAACGTTGTTAGGGAGTGCATACGTTTTTGATTATACAACACAAGTTAAGATTCGTTCATCTTTGAGATATAAGCTTTGCGATCTAAATCAAACTAAAATAAGATAAGCATTTATGAATCGTTATTTTACAAATTTATATTAAAATGTTAAGCTTCAGTAGTAATAATTCTAATACGAACCGCGTTAGATGTTCTATCTAGGAGAATCACCAAGAAACGCAATAATAGAATAAAAGATTAATTATTAAAAATTAAATATCGTATATCCTGAATGCACACAACGGAAATGAATTTCACGTCATGAAATATTCAACTTAGAAAATAAATGAACAAAATAAATATGTAATATATCTTTCCAGGTGCGGAAGACTCGAGCGAAGATAGGCTTAGGCGTTACCCTGTCCCTGGAATCAGACGGGGTCTGGCTCTACAACCGAAGCCAGGAGCCAGTGTTCGTCAGTTCCCCCGCGTTGGACGCGGCAGCGGCGAAAGCCATGCTTGTGTGGAGGGTCGCTCCAGGACATTGCTTATGTATATTCGACCCTTCAACTCCTCCGCCGCCCATCTCATTACCACACGTGGGCCCAGTCGATCCCAGATCCGTGAGGATATCTTTCGCGAAAGGCTGGGGGCCAAAATACTCGAGACGGGACGTGACAGCCTGTCCGTGCTGGTTGGAAGTATTGCTAGCACCTCCGAGCTGACGCTAAGACTAACATTGGATATATTTAAAAAGTGAAGTGCTAAATGTGGAAATGGACCAAAGTGTTAAAAACATTTTAAGGATCGTAGGATTCAAAACCATATTAATTTCAATTATATTTATTCAATTAGTGATGATAAAATTTTGTCAAGTTTTGGTGTCACTAAGTGGAAAATCTATGGAAACACGGAGTATGAAGCACAGGTGGGCGTGCTTGTTTACATTTATGTTCATGATAATACTTTATAACTTTATCAAATCAACATTTGTATCAGTTGACACTAGAAAACAGTTTTATTTATATACATATATATATTGAAATTCTTATAGACAGTTTGTTAAACAAAAATGAAAATGCATTTGCTAAATATTTGACAATATATTTACAGTATATACTTTAGAAGAAAATGACCAAAATATGTTTTTTGAATTTGATTATTAAAAAACTAAAATGATTTTTGTTTGCATAACAATATATAATTATTTTGTTTTGTAGTAAATTGTCAATGGCATTCAATAGTGAATTTCATTATCATTAAATATAATGTCATTAAATGTCACTATCAAAGATTTCATTTTATTTTACTATAAGTCACTTGATTTTTATAGATAGCAATGTATTTTGAATATAGAACATCATATTTTTTATTTAAGTCATCGCTTGGTTCTTAATATTAAATATATTTAAAATTTGAATTAATTGAAAACTTTTTGATCATATTGTTATTTATAATATATGAGTAAAATAAGCGATTAATTATCTATGGTAGTGACATTTGATTATTGCTTTTATTATGGCAATTGTGTTATCGAGTGTAAATTCTCCGCTCACAATTATAATCACTCCGTCGAAGTTTATATTGAGACAAAACACGTCCATATCTTTTATCAGTTGTTTTAAATTCATTAATGGTACCATTGTCCAAATTGTACAATTTTAAAATGTAAAAATATGTATAGAACTCGGCTTTAAGTTACGCGAGACTGTGTATATAAAAGTTTATTATGTATTATAAATATTTGTAATTAATTATTTATAATTATAAAGTATGCCTTACCTTTAGCGAGTAATTATTTAAGAAATAAGTTTTCGTTGATTTTTTTTTTGTACAAAATTTGACATAATTCGTATCAAGTCGGAGTTTAAACGTGAAGAAGGCTGTGCGATAAGCATTTTAACCAATTTCGGTAAAGGAAGGTTATGAATTATCTCAAAACTGGTGGGAGCAACGCCAATCAATAGAATTGTTTAGTTTTCTTTAAAAGATCTGCAGTTTGACGTGTAAATGAAAAAAAAATAGTGCAATCGTGTTAAATTCTTATATCGTTTTATAGTTAGTAATGTAAAAAAATAAAACCACACACAAACTTTGTGCCTTGCGTTGTATTCAGAATGTATGAATATAATCCAAAATTTATGTAGGGTAACTCAGTCAATTTAACTGACCTATACGATTAAGTAATTAATTATATTATACATATTATGTTTTAATGTTAAAGCTCGAATTTAAGAGTGCTGCTTGGACAAAGCGATTGGAGTTGACAATAAGATTAAAGTCTAGTCTATTAATCGATCTTGCTTTGTCTTACGCGTTGGGTGTATCGGTGAATAGGAAAGGCCAGTTTTCAGAATAAATACCTACTCAAGTCATATATTTAAAATCATTCTATCTTTTTTTTTTTTGTTGTGACCAAAATCAAATGTCACGCAACATTGTGTTTACTAAAAATATACTCTCTTCTTCTTTATATTTTTATTGTTATTAATTTATCAATTTTTTAGATATAACTAACATGTTATAAAAAAAGTTTTTTTTCTTTGGAGTCTTTATTTTGATAAAATAAAATCCAATGATGTATAAAACAAATATTAGCTTTTATATAATTGTTACAGAGATCAACAAATTTAGATTCACAATTATTTATTTTATTAAATATTAGTAATAATGATGGTGTAAAATATAAGTAACTGGTCTATATATAATAATTATGTATTCAGCACAAGTGCCTCACCCAGCATAATCCGTCACAGATAATATAAGTAATAAAAGTACATATTTATTTAATGTAAACGCTGTTTAGTCATTACATTAGACTGATATAACGCCTTAATAAAATAAGGGAGAGCATTTTTAACGGTATATTTAAAAAAAAAACACACTTTTAATTAATTATCTGCATTAAAACTTTTGAACATTAAAATTTTTAATCTGTTAATTGACTATTGACGTAATATTTATATGTAAACTTCAAATAACTAGTAAAAAACGTTTTTTTTTGTTTTATTAGAAAATGTGTTGTTAAAAATGCGTTCCTAGCTATATATAAAGTAAAATATTGTAAATAGGGACAGGACTCCATGATTCGCCGATTTACTGTTAAGTTGTGAGTCTGACTGAGATGAATGAGATTAGGATACGATAAATTATAATAAAGAAAGGGAATATTTTTATTTCACTTTGTTTTTTTTACATCCTATGCTAAAAAAGTCTTAAATAAAATAAAAAAAAACTATTTATCACAATTGTCTCGATGAAATGCTTTAAAAATCAGCCTCATTCCAATTTCTTCAGTGTTGTGTTTGGCAGAAAGAAGCATGATATTCCGCATGCTGAAATTTACATAATAAAATATTAGAACGCCATCTATTGAAATATGAACACACTATATAGAAACTTTTTATGAAAAAAGTTATGAAGAACAGATGTCATTATGATACACAAATTTTCAATTAATATGAAAGTTAGGATACTATGCTACATTTCGGGTTGAATTTAGGCATCTATTGAACGAGTTTAAAGTAGCGTTATTAAAAAAAAAACAATGTAATCCATGCAATTTTCAAGAAAAATAATGATAATTAGTGAATTTGCCTTTTGTTGTGCATGGGTTAACTGGGATAGCAAAGGGTTAAATTTGTCTTATTATTTCATACTAAGGTTATAAGTATTGTATTAAATACCATCCATAAAGTTATAATTTTCTTATTTGTATGTGTTTTTTAGAAAGTGCCTGGCAATAAATTTATATTAAAATGATATATGAATCTAACCTGATAATACAGCCCCTATTGTTATAAATGGCGGCAGACAGCCGAAGTCGATTAGCGCGGGAAAAATGACAGTTCCTAATATTGTCCCGACACGGCCGCTCATCAGGAAAGTAGTCATCGCCATTACTCTGTAACATATTTGTATATATTTTAGACATGTTACTTTGATTATTTTAGATATGTGGAACAGCTAGTTTTAGGGTCATCGTCCTCGTGGGAAGTGGTCTAATTTGACCATTAATTCGGTTGAAACTACAAGTTTATACTAAACTGTGTCAGACAAACAACTAGTTTTACCGGTTTCTCATTTTTTTATATTTCCAGCATTACTTTAAATATTCCTGTGTTTCGGTGTAAATATCGATTGAGCTGTTTAAATGTGAGCACGACGGTCACTCAATTTTGGGACACATTTTTTACAACGAATAAAGGGAAGGGGGGTATAGAGAGTCATGAATATTTACTTGTTTGCTTATTTGCTTGTTTGTCTTTCTAAGATAAATGCATAACATGTTAATAGAACAATTGAAACGTACCTAAGTGACGTGGGGAATAGATCAACTGCGATGCTCGATAACGATGCTGAACACAGCGAGGTGAATGCCATCGCGGTGGTGACCATTGCGACCATTGGCAAGGCACTACTGCTACCAGTGAATGGCAACATTACAATGAAAACCGCACTTAAAATCCCACAGAATCCCGAAACCTTTCTCTTGCCGCATCTATAACAAAATTCGTGGTTTGTTTTTCAGTCAGCTGGGAAGATATCATATCTCGTGTCAAGGATACGCTTTGCATCTTATTTTATCGCATGGCTTGGATACCACACCAAAATGGAATAAGTTAAACAGACGAACCGGTTAATCAAAGCTCCTCCAATGCCATAAGTGACCATCGATCCAGCGCCGACCACTGCGGATTGTAGATAAGTTAGCATATTCGTCTCTGTAGGCAGGCAACCTTCCACCTCAATGTGCTTAGGGGCGATGGCAGAACACAAGCTCTCCGTGCCATCGGAGCCTATCATTGCCGCCAGTTGCGGGTACCAGAGACGTATTGTATTTGACCTTGAACAAGGAAACATTGGTTAAGTCGTTGAATAATCTTTGAAAAGGAAGATCTGTGAATAGACCTGAAATAAATTAGAAGTATATAAATTTCCCATAGCTGGGCTGACGTCTGATCTCCTTTGGACAAGTTTTTCAGTAAACATGCGTTGCGTATGCACCTGCAATCATGTTGGTTTTAATCTAAAACCTACAGAAGTAAGATCTTTACCCAAACATACACCCTAGGTGAGCTCCACATATGAGTAAAAGCCAGGCAATGTGAGGTGGCTTGTAGAGGGGAGCCAGCTGAGCCCCACCCTCCTTGAGTGCCGCTAGACCACGACTCTGCTGCTCCGACCTTTCTTCTACTAATCTTTTTATCTGGAAGAAAACATATTCATAAGTATAAGTCACAGTTTATGAGTATAAAAGCCGAGATGGCCCAGTGGTAAGACCGCGCGAATCTTAACCGATGATCGTGGGTTCAAACCCGGGCAAGCACCACTGAATTTTCATGTGCTTAATTTGTGATTATAATTCATCTCGTGCTTTACGGTGAAGTAAAACATCGTGAGGAAACCTGCATGTGTCTAATTTCACTGAAATTCTGCCACATGTGTATTCCACCAACCCGCATTGGAGCAGCGTGGTGGAATAAGCTCCAAACCTTCTCCTCAAGCAGGAGAGGAGGCCCTTACCCAGTGGGACATTCACAGGCTGTTACGGCTATGAGTATTTAAAAGAAATATATTTTTGTTACTTCGATTTTTCTTAAATTAATTATATTTGGCTCGATATCTAATCCGCCGTAATATAAAGAAGGCAACATGTATTGTCCGTGTATTAGTAATTACTGTAAGAATTAATTGTAATTGCTTTACGTAAATTGGTGAAATTGATATAGAGATAAATTCAAATAAATAGGATAGGGGGCATTTCACTGTTTTTAACATTTGGCACTTTAAGAAATATTAACCGTCCCTTACATCATCAACGCGCCACCAAACTTATGAAATGAGATGTTGTGTCCCTTGTGCCTCTAGTTACACTGGCTCACTAACCCTTCAAACTGGAATACAACAATACAAAGTGTTGCTAATGTATATTATGTACCTACATTGTCTACCAGAGTACGATACCCATTTAATAAACATTAAGTAATTTCCACGAAAAACTGTGTGTACACAACGTATGTTATATGAGACCTATACCTACTAGGTATACTATACCGTACCGGGTAAGTTTCTGGAGGTTTTCCAGTATTAAGAGAGTATATTTTTCGAAAGACCTCCATGGCTTCCTTATTACGTCCTCGAGACATTAAAAATTTGGGGCTCTCTGGCTGATAGATGAATGCCATTCCAGTTAAGATAGGCACCATCGCTGTCGCCAGAAGGAATATGTTCCACGAGTGTATTACTGAAATAGAAAAAAAGGAATTAACACAAAAACAACTTATGGTGTACCTATACGAGGCCAAAAGCTGAGCCAATCCACTAAGCCAATCCAATATTGATTCGTCTAAACATAGTCAATCCACTCTGACGAACTATATAAATAGTTAACCGTTTATTTACGAGTATTAACTATAACAACACTCTAATATTTAATATTTGACAACAGTGAGTAACAATTTGTTTAAATTGTACGAAGCGCTATAATTAACATGTTCAATATTAAACTACAATGTAGCAACAGGAACTTACTTAGCTGTTGTATTTGTTAACATTACAACGGATGTTGTAAAATAATTTCTGAATAGGAAAATAGTTAAATTGACATCTTACTGTCCTCATTTACCAGCAAGAAATACTCTCACTGAAAATCGACTTACGGCGATACGTATGACTTATTATGTAGCCTTTAAATTTTATAATTTTAGAAGCCAATATCGCATGTCACTTTCAAAAATTCACCATCGTAATATGCGTTGAATTCCACTCGGACTTAAAACTTCTTTTAAAAGAGTTCTACTGATATGAACTCGTAAGGAATAAAGCGTTAAAAGTAAATTATAAAAAATATTATTTTAATCTCACCAAAGGTATTTCCAAAAAGCGGGAAGTCCCAGTCCTTTGTAATGATGGCCCAAGCCAGCAGTGGTAGAGTGGTGTTAGCAATGGTGAAGAACAGGCCTGTAAGCAACAGGACGCGCGCGCGCAGGTCCGTGCGATGTAACTCCGCTATATATGTCAATAATACTGCGAATGGACCGTTGAATCTGAAATCATTATGATAATGTGATAAAATTAAAAATTTATGTTGGTTTTTAAATAGGCTATCATATCTACATTAATACAATTAATAAACGAATTCATCACTAATCGGTAGTAATATTGTAAGCTGTGTTGATCGCGCTTATTTCATGGAGATCCGAGGGTCAGTGCAAGTGAGGGTAAGTGATTATATAGTATATATTATATAGTATAGTAAACTGGTGGTAGGGCTTTGTGCGAGCTCGTCTGGGTAGGTACCACCCACTCATCAGATATTCTACCTCAAAATAGTAGTACTTGGTAGGGTGAGTGAGCCAGTGTAATTACAGGCACAAGGAACATAAAATCTTAGGACCCAGCGTGGTAGCGCATTAACGATGTAAGCGATGGTTAACATTTCTTACAGTGCCAATGTCTAAGGGCGTTTGGTGACCACTTACCATCAGGTGGCCCATATGGTCGTCCGCCTTCCTATTCTATAAACAAAAAAAAAGTAAAAAGTTATCAGGTTTTTAGTGTTACCATAACTTTCTCTTATGCGAGTGATCACCGTTACCGATATTAGAAGTACATCATAGGAAAATGTCCGAAAGACGCACGTATAATCCAAATTCAGCGCGAGGATTTAAGAAAACCAAATTATTAAGATAATCTGAAATATTTTATTCGAACTAACGACAAATGCTATGTTAAATTCATTCATAGTCGTTATGATTTAAAGCGTCTTCTCTAAGGGGTTATAACTTTCAATTTATTATTAATAAAATTAGATAACTTTATTCATACACAATCAGGGTTACAGATACAAAAGTTATACTCACAAGAATCCACTCAAGAATCGAGTTATAAGCAGCATTGTGAAGTTCTGACTCAAACCAGCGGCCACTTCCATCAGTCCAGAGCAGAAGAAGCCCCAGACCATGAACTGCCGCCGACCCAGCGTGTCTGACAGGAACCCCCAAATCATCGCTGAAGAAATCATACCTGAAAAATAAATTGTAACAGTTTTTATAGCTTTGTCTTAATGTAGTAAAAGGATTACTTTAATCATATTAAAAAAATATGTATGAGGAGCAAAAATAAAAGCTAGCTTTTTTCCTTCCTACGTCAATTATCTCCTCAAAAAGAGGAGAGGAGGCCTTTAGCCCAGCAGTGGGACATTCACAGGCTGTTACGGTTACGTCAATTATAGTTTAAAAAGTTTCATTTTCTAGGTTTAAATGAAGTGAAGTGTGTGTATATGTGTATGTGAGTGTGTGTGTGTGTGTGTAAAAATAAATATTTGTAAATATAATATTCTAATTTCAATAATAAATATATGGTCGCTGCAACGAAGCTGGCGTATTATTCACTTGAAGACCCTTTACTATATACCCTATACATATTTTAATATTTACCGAAAAAAATCAGCTGCGAGACGTTTTACCATTTGTAGTACTCAGTGTTACGTGCCTGGAAATTTCACATAAGTAGCCTTAGAAGTGTCATGCCATTTTGTCCATTATTCTTTACTTAATAATGACTTTATCATAATATATATCGCCTATATATTACATAATGAAAACATCCCCAAAAATGTCACAATGTATATGAATGCTATAGTGTTAGTATAAGATGAAAAATTAAAAGCCATAACTGTAGAGGAGTGGAGAAATGTTTGTCTACATGCTAATACAGAAAAAAAATGGTGTAGGCTTTAGATAAATTATCAGAACGAATTCTCATTTACATAAATGAACTATCTGAAGAAAGGAATTGCGGCTACGAAGTGTCTGAAGTTGAAGAAAGTCATGATTAGAAATTATTTTTAATGTATAATATTTGGTACTTGTCTATAATAATAAAAAAATTTAAAAAAATTGTACAAACGCAACAACGTCTCCAAGCTGATTAAGCTGCACAATATATTTGGTTGTTGTAAATAATTTCTTACCAAACAACACACTTGTTGCTGGTAACAAATAACTTTGTTACATGTAACTAACATGATTACGGAATTGTATATGCGTAGTTAACCTTTAATAAAAGATTATTTGCAATTCTTGAGTAAATCTCCAACAAATGAACAACATTCCCCACAAAAGATATATTGGCAACTTTTGTGTTGTTTTTTTCATGAAATGTTGAAAATTAAATGGTCAATTCAAATTGTTAAAACGTGGGAAACGTGTTTCCGATTTACGCGGTGAAAATCAAAGGCATACAAACAATTTAGCACATGGAAATTTAGTAGTGCTTGCCCGTGATTGAATCGGCAATCATCGTTAAAGATTTGCGTGTTCACCACTTCTACTCTTTTAGTAATATAGTAATGAAAGGTATAATTAACCAGACAATATTCCGAAACATCTCTTTGTATATTATAAAACAAGACAAAGAAAATAAATTAAATATACATCTTGCGTTTACCAGAAATAAACAAAAACGTACTATAAATATTACATTACAAAGGTGATTCTGATCGAGTTTGTCTGTTTGTTTATTATAAATGATCAAATATTAGCTTAGCATGATGTGTTTACATTATGCTTGAAAATGTCTTTGTTAGTTATATATTTGATTAACTTAAAAAGTCACACTTCTTAATGTCAATTTGTAATTCAGTTTAGTCATGCGTGGATAACGTGGAGTAATTAGAACAATTCTTCAATTGTTCTTGACCAATGTTATGACGATGGATCTATTTTTTGGGTAATTATTAATGCCTCGTTAATTAGTAGACTCCGGTGATCCTTGGTTGGTTTTCTTGGTGTGCAAATTAAAGTTACAGGGATTTTCACAGCTTTGTGTAATAAGGGCTATGAAGAGCCCCTTGAAATTGGTCATATATATATTGGTTGCGGTTGTCTCGTTGTGATTTGAAGAAGTAAGTGACCCAGTGTAAGTATAGGAACAAGGGACAGTAACAAAACAGCTTAGGATCTCATGGTGAGCGAGGTGTGTGTGACAGAATGTTTTTAGATCAATAAGTTATTTGTATGTCGTTGTGTAAGTCGACGTGTGCAATAACCTGTCAGCTGATGACGTCAATTGTTATCTCTCATTGTGAACAAGGCTTTACCTGACAGTTGTATACATAGA
The DNA here is from genome assembly GCA_905147175.2 of Nymphalis urticae. Taxonomy (NCBI): domain Eukaryota; kingdom Metazoa; phylum Arthropoda; class Insecta; order Lepidoptera; family Nymphalidae; genus Nymphalis; species Nymphalis urticae. The sequence goes on along the minus strand of LR989995.1, from coordinate 12,158,307 downwards.
TTAGCATATCATATTTTCTTACATCTCTCTACATATTGAAGTAAATCTATTAATTGATTTTTATTGTGTTGTTTTATAATTTTTAAAACCCGACAGTTTGAAAGTTTCTTTAAATCAAACTTTGCAGTCACACAAAGTAGGCTTTAATGAAGTCTTCGAATTAAAATAAAACTTAGTCAACAATTGCATAAAGATAAATAAAGTTAGGTGTAAAGCTACAAGTGAATACAGCAGTGCTATTCTGTAAGAACTCATTTCATTACTCACCCATGAAATGTAGTCAACCGACTCATGGTGATATACTATTTTGATGCGTGTATCCTTGAAAAGTTATAAATATTATGGTCAATGTCGCATATTACTTTCAGACATTGCACGTTTTATGCGGTGAGTTTCGAGTTTGTTCTTACGGAATAGCCCTACAGATGACACTTTGGCTCCATATTATCAAAAGCGTGGCTATGGCCTTACAGTTGACTAGTGGTTAAACTGCTTGAACATAATATTATTATGAAAATGCATTTAGTGACTTATATGAATATGAGTTCTACAAACCTATATAGGTCATGGCCGTAACAGTGCCCATGTCCAACAGCCGCAATTCCATATCGCACTGGGCTCTTGTGTAGATGAAGGATGATGAGCTGGTGACGGACACGGCGCTCCAGAATGCTGGTAATGTGCAGAGCATAAGGGATATGTTGAACCAGCCATATCCAGTGGCACTAATCGCTTCTTCGAAATCAGATGCTGGCTCTGAAGTGAAAATAATTTTTGTATTTAAAAAAATATATATATATGTGTTTCATTTGAGGATGGTTATTGGTCATACATCTACTTGTGTCAATTTAATTTTTTTTCGGGTAGTATGGGATTATTCAGACCTTCTTGGATACAATCCACAAATCACTTATTCCATCGTCAAAAAGCGCAACAGAGATTTTTCTGTTTGAAAAGTAAATAAGCTTTTGTACAGCCAGAAAACGACATAATATCTTGGATAAGCATATCATATCCTAGAATGGAAACATGGATGGTTATGTTAATTCCCTTATAACCCCCACTTCATGTGGGGGAAACGCTTAAATTAGTTTTATCGAGAAAAAAAATCAATTTCAACAGTATATGTATTTTTTATGGATATTAGTGATTTGTGTATATTTACTTCCTTACTGTAAGTAATTATAGGCAAATTAGATAATCAACAATGACTCGAGGTTGTTGAACTTTTGTAAATTTCGAAACGGAGAACTACTCCTTAGGTTAGGAGTTACCGGGTATATGTACTTTTATTTGTTATGATGTATCTCTATTCTGATTGTTAGTGATTAGTCATTTTATTAACATTCTGCTTTTAAGTGTTAAAATTTGACAAGTTGTTTGTTTGATCTATTTTTTCCCATTTCATGCGCTAAGTCGATCATTGAACTTTTTATAAATTAACCCAAACATCTATCAATCATGGTTCTATTATTACGTTACATAAAACAGAACAAAAGGCTAATTTTTTGGCAATTTGTTAAGCACAAAGTTTTCCATTGTAAAAGTATTCCGTGTATATATTTATAAAACCAAACAGCTCGTTGGCAGTTTTCTGAGATTTTCTTCTAATATAACGCCTATTAAATTTTATACCGCAAACTTTGACACATTCTTCTAATAATACGCAAATTAAATGTTATATTAGCATACCGCTAACAAGATGATATTTCAATTAATGCAAAGAAAGATATATAACATCTTTTATCAAATTACTACCCGTCCCACCTTCGCACGGGCAGGATAATAGTCAACATACAACGTTTATATAGTAATACATATAACTCGAATGATGTATAAGCCCACGGAGCTCCTAGTTGGAATGATTTTTTCGAACTTCTTCAAAATGTATCGTCATATTTCACAAATCCTTATATATAATTCATTACATAAACCGAAACCTTCCTCAAGAGTCACTCCGTCCATTAATGAAAACCGTATGAAAATCCGATCTATAGATTGTGAGTCTATCGCGTTAAGACAGATAGACGTGGCGGATCACTTAGTTTTACAATTTAGTGGAGTTATGTTTATTTTAAGTTTGTATTCAGGCACACATTGGCACACTATAATTTCTCCTGCACATATTGCTATAGTCAGTTGAAAAACGTGACCAAATCACCAAAATGTAATATCGTTATCATAATAAATGTTTTCTTATAACAGTTAAAAAGAGATTGTCTAGATAACAACAGTTATAACGAATTACATGACTGACGCCGTCACTCAAGGCCCTTTAATCCATAAATATACCAAATTGCGAAGACTCATAAACGTTCGAGTGACATTGCAGATTCAGAGGGCCACGATAATACTTGGCCACTGTCCAGATCTTCAGTTTAAAGCAGACCGACTTGAGACGCATGTATTATTGGAATAGTATCATATCGATGCGCCGGCGCAATTTAACAAATTTTCGTTATTTTCAAAATTAATAAGTGTTACTAGATTGTATTAAAAATATTTCGTTAAATATTCAAAACTGAAATTAGGTAATGGAATAGTTAGATATTATGATATTTGCTTATAAATAAAAAAAATTAACACAGATTACATAAGGATTTTTCATTTTTTTGTACGAAACGCAAAACATTGTTTGTTCTTTACCGTTTCGCCCTTGAATTATTTCACCAAGAAAAACATTGACTCGTTTGTTTTTGGAAGATTATAACGCGTAAAACATAACATATGACTCATGATACATTTATATACGTTTACTAAACTTATGTAAAAATATAGACGATTTATTATTTATATTTTATAACAGCACATAACAACGATAACAACGGCGCTTAAAATGTAATAGTCGGGAGACAAAAGACTAAATATTTGATTAATATTACGTGATATCAAATGGTGTCGCATATATAACAAGGAATTAAATTTCATTATAGCAACTATGGTTAATGAAAGAGAGTACGTGTTATCGCACTATGTAAATATATCCTTCGGTATGCAATAATCAATTGAATTTACAATTCGAAGCGTTACCTTGTACATATCTTCCAGATTATAATAAGGCAACCTTTATAAATACCTTGAGCCAATTTCTCTAAATTTGTCGACGACAAGCCGGTCACTTCGTACAAATGGTCATGTGGTATGTCTTCTTTAACCGCTGGAGCTTCGATATCGGTCTTAATAGCCACCATTTTGAACCATCAATAAAAGGTAACAAAAAGTTTTAAACCGAATGTCCATATGGCAAATTTTATATACCACTGGCATTCTTAAAATCGGTAGCTGAAATGAGGTAATCGAGTCGCCATACGTTGTTTTATAGAATCTACTGATAATATCTTCATAGTTTACTTCTGGATCTCGTTGTGTGCTTCGCAAACAACAGCTCGGTTTTCCTCCAGTTGTTATCTATTGTAAATATGGACCGACATCGAAATAGTTATTGCTATTGCATAGGAAGAGAAAATTAGCCAAATATTTATATTTTGTTCAATTTTCAAACAAGCTATGGTTCTGTAGTTTTATGGGCGTGACTTACGAAATACATGATCGAATTTTTGGGTTTTAATTGAATTATTGCAAGTCATGATAATCGCTTGAGATTTTATCGTTTGGAATTGTTTTTGTTTTTATCCCAAGGTTTCATGATTGGTCAGCTAAATTATTGAAGAAATATGAATTCAATAAAATAAACAAACCGGGGCGGATACTTTGAAATCACGTCACTGTGTGACATGTCGAGCATCCCTCAACAAAAATAATATTATGAACTTACTGCTACGTATTAAAACTGTAAATGGTAATGAATATTAATTATTACTACCACGAAAATTATTATTAATTTAATTAAATTGCGTATAATTTTATTTTTGTTATCGTTTTTATCGATGCATTTTGTTTATATTTGTTATTATTATATTTTAACGTTTTTCTCATGTCTTCATAATAATGATGATGTCTGTCTTATATAGCAAAGTATTGCAAGTAACAGCCTGTGAATGTCCCTCTGCTCTCCCTTTTTAAACTAAAGAAGCGTGAACTTAGTTAAAATCATAATACGTACATTTTTTTTCATGTTTTAAAATATCGTTTTATTTAGCTATACTATTTTTATATTCATACTAGCAATACACGATAGATGCCTTACCTATATTTTTATACACGTTGTATAAAGTCATGACAATCAGTTAAACGGGATAGAAGCTGACACCAGCTTTTTCAGCAACACACGTCGCACCACCATCTGGCGGCGCCACAATAACTTAGGAAGTTTAAAAAACTTCTTTATAAAATATTGCCGTATATATATAACGTTTTGCTAAAACGCCCCTGATGTTATTTAATACTCGCGCACAATTATACAATCTTTGTTCTTTTAATACTACAGCATATATAATAATATATATTTACTAAAGCATTGCTTATAATTTATGTAAATAAAAATAGAATGATGTAAAACTGAATGAAATTGTAGAACGCAAACAGTATCATTCCTTAATTGAATGACTCCCGTTTTTCTAACTTTAAGAAAAAGTAATAATGGCTTCAAAACAAAATACAGGTATACAATACATATACCCTTAATTGTATACCAATGAACAAGGTATTTAAAAAAACTTTTCGTTTAGAAAGGTCGTCGTTCTTAGCGAGAACGTTTTAAAATTACGAAAATCCCTTGTTTTAAAAACGTTAATAAACTCATATATCTAAATGCAAATTACGTTTGTATTTTCGTATGTTTAAATAAAGCCATATTATTTTTTCGTAAATAATAACTCATATTAATTAAAAACATCTCTTATGAAGAGCAGTGAACTTTGATATTACTAAACTTTAATATAACCGTATCTTTTTTTAAAGCCTGATTGTTAACTTAAAAGATCAAAATATTAACACGCAAATATTCAATAGTAGAGTAAGTTGTTGAGTGGATTGTTAAGTTACGAGTTTAGAACTGAGAAGAACGCAGCCTGTAAATCATTATTCAGTATATTCCACTAATTAAATTACATAAGTATGTTAGTGAAATACAATTTTTTTGAATCTGCATGAATATCAACGAATAATGACTTGAGGTTTTTTATTATCTGCATCATCTTTAACCGAGTAATAAGACTTAAATATGAATAGCAACAATATCGTATTTGAAAGATAGTAATAAAACAACAGCCCTAAAAAGTCCTTCCACTGGGTCTGGGTCATTTTCTACTGAGTGTTGAGACCTAAAACCCACTACTCCACAGCGAGAGATATGAGACAATGACACTTGACAATTTATTTTAATATATTCTTTTTTTTTTGTCCGAAATTAAATTGAGTTGAGTTTCTGCGCATTTATTCTTGACCGTGAAGATAACTATGAGATAAGAATGCAACGGCCGCAGCATCCACTGTGACCTTGCGCACGCGACCAATGCCCGGTAATCTATGTTACAATAATTAAATAATTAATAAACAATGTATTGTTTTTAAGATTACATGATTTATTGCTAACGAGTTTTTGTATTCGAATGTTTCTGTTTAATGGTACATTTAGCATCTTTTTCATGCCCTTCTAAAACGATATCTTGGAGAACTGTTACTAGGGCGCAAACAAAAATCGAAATTGATCTTACTTTTAGTATATAATACGGATATATTGTAAGGATTATTATTTTTATGAAGGATATTAAAATTAAAAGCAAGATCATGTTTTTTTTTTAATTTTATCCGACGCTTACATTCAGTCGACATCCATAAACGCTTTGGTTTTCTGGTGCGGCAATTCTGTAACTACAAACTCTGAACTTATTGCAGAAAACGGTCGCGAAATGTCAGTGTGATATGCGATATTGACCATAAAAATCATTGCATTTCAAGAATACACGCATCAAAATAGTAAATCATTATAAGTCGTTTGTAAACATTTTACGGAGGAGTAATGAAGTGAGTTCGTACAGAATAGCTCTGCTGAACTTCCAATCAGCTCGTGACAACGACAGAGATAGCAACAAGGACGCAGCTCCGACGTAATGTCGGACAAATTAAAATAAATTATTATGGTAGAGGGCAAAACCCCGTATATCATATATAAAATTAATAAATACATTGTGAACGTATAAAGTGTGCCTTATGTATTATGGGCAAAAAAATTTTTAAAATCAGTCCTATGTATTTTGTGATCTGATACAATTTCAAACATTATTACTATTCGTTTGTATATTATTTATTGTCAGAAGTGTTACAAAAATAGAAACCCCCTGACTTTGTATGAAACGAATACAATGTTACTGTATTTCTTAACGCAGTAAGTAGAGGGCGGGGTGGAGGTCGAAAGACATTTATTTAGGTGAGAAAATACTGATTTAAGAGCTTAAAGCAAACAGTCTGAAAGCTCTTATCATTCTATTGTCAAATAATATTTGTTTTTGTGTAACTTTGAATATTAAATTATATTTCAAAGAAGATATATTGCAAATATTATTTTTTAAACTTCTTAATTAAATTATTTCATTCTTGACGGATAGGAATGAAAAATATGACGTTACTTACACTCGATTTTACAATAATATAAGCCTTCTTATTAATGAAACAGATAATGTAAACGTTCCTGCAAGACTTCCCGCGAGATTTCGTCGGCCATGGCGAACAATCAGAAAAAGCAGCTGCGCAGGAGATATCATATAACAGAAGTGCGCGCGTGAACACATGTGGTCTTCCCACTTGAAAGAGATTTTAAAACATTAAAGAAAGGTAACGCATGTTTATGCTTAGCACCACAAACTCTTCTTCGAAAATAGTTACAGTATGCAGCTACCGTTGTTCTAATCGTAAAACTTCTTTATTAGTTTCAATATAACTGGTGTAATAGTTCATATCCTGCAAGCCAATTTTCAAACACTATTGCAATCACGTTCGTAATTGTTTGGATAATTTACGTCGATAGTCTACCGAAATGAAGTAAATAATACACGACCTTATTGTTTTAGAGTCGAATGGTATCACTTGAAAGCGATCTGTATTGCAATAATACGATCTAAACAACTACATGTAAATAAGAAATAAATAGTATATTTATATCAGCTAAATATATAATTGCTAGTACTTATGTTAATATATAACTATGGAATTTTCGGTCAAAAATAACTTATATTAGCACCATATTCTAAAGTACTATTTATTCATGACATAGGTTAGGTTATGTCATAATTGTTTCCTGTAATTACATGTACCAAATGTCAAGTCATGTAAGATGCCACATCCTGATGGAGTGTTTTGATTTTTGGCTTTAACGCCATATTAATGATGCCATTATTGGTGGTGACTCTACTTGTCGAGCGTGATAAGTGCTATACTCGACATCGTTTTGTTCTCAAGTCTTTTTTATGTTATAGGCGAATATAGGTAGGTAGACGAGCAAATAGGTCACCTGATGGTAAGTGGACACCACCGCCTATAGACATTGACAAGGTAAGAAATAATAACCATTACTTACATTACCAACGCTCCATCAACCTTAGGAACTGAGATGTTATGTTCCTTGTGCTTGAAGTTACACTGGCTCACTCACTTTTCTAACAGGAGCGCAACAATACTAAGTATTGCTGCTTAGCGGCAGAATATTTGATGAGCGGGTACCCATCCAGACGGGCCTGCACAAAGCCCTACCACCAGGTAAGAGACTGTTCTCTTGCACAAGGTGGCTTCGCGGTTGGAGCGGGTGGAAGATCTCTTTGCTAACCAAAGAAGACCGGGGTGAAGGAAACTACGCTACCATCTACTCTGGCCAAATCTAAGCCAATTATCACTCATACTCCCATCATATTCTGATTATAATTGCAATTACATTTGACCATGCCAAAGCCAGGTCTCAATTTAAATAAAATTTCATAAACTTCAGGAGTTTAGTTAAGTTTAGTTTAGAATTATCTAACAAACACACATACTTTTCATTTAATATATAAATAATAGCTCTATATTTTTAGTGATTAATACAATAACAATTTATAAGACAACTTTTAATATGTTATGTATTAAATGTGATTAAAATAACTCTATGCTCGTTGGACTTTGTAATGCCGCTGAGTGGAGTTTGTATCTCTCGTTCTACTCTTAGGGCTGCCAAGAAACGTAGCCACGGTATAACTCATGTAGTGTAACGGAAGTCCATACATATGTACTCGTAATATGTTAAACGTATCTACGTTAGGCTGTATGCATTGTTTTCATTTCTTTATTTATGTACATTAGTCTATTTTTGTTTTAATTTTGATTTAAAATTATTATTTTTTTGTACAAATATTGTGATTTTTTTTGTCTGTACCTACCTATATTCTAATACCTTAATAAACCTTATTCATATTAAATTCCAATAATTCTAAATAAAGCCTTTTCCTTTTGTCTTCGAAGTATTGCTCAATGTATTTTCCCTAGTATGTATGGCATAACTTATTATTAGTATGGCATAACATAGTTATTATTAAAGTGTGTTAATTATATGGTTAACGCTGGCCAAAGGCATCCTTTTCAGAGCGTCACGGTAGCATGCGAAAGCGATCCCGTGGCGCTCCTCGTTAAGACGGAAAGGGTACCGCTGGTTTTTAGGTGTGTATTCCGATGTTCGGGACGCACTCGGCGCCTTGGATACTGACGAGCCCCACATACCCCCCACTGTTCCCCTGAGGAGAACGTTAGGAGCTTATTCTACCACGTTGGTCCAATGCAGATGTTGGTGGACACACATGAAGCAGATTTATTTAATCCAACACTTGCACGTTTCTTCACGTTGTTTTCTCTTCACCGTTGAGTATGAGAAGAATTATAAACACAAATTAAGAGATGTGGTTTTATTACAGTAGTAATATGTAGTTTGCTAACCTAAGTAACCTGTGTAAAAGGAACCAGTATGCATATTTTCATGGTGCTAGGCGCAGTAGTTTGGGCTGTGCGTTGATATGTCAGTGAGTCATTCTTTTCCATATATAGATTATAAACTAGTAATAATAGTTTAGTTGGCAAATAATCCTGTTTTATTTGTAATCATTATTACATGCGTCGTTAAAGCAACATGGTACGTTTTTCAAATTAACGTATCTAAACTTTAAGTTCGTTATAAATTTCTATAAGGAGCTAAAATTTGTTTTTTATAATAGATTATAAATAATAATAAATAATATAAATAATAGTTTTATTTACACAAAGGATTAATACAATAGCACAACATATCCAGTGGCCACGCACTAGGCAAGCCTTTGGTTACCAAGTACCTTACCTTCGCACGTAGTAATTTATATAAAATATAGTCATATATACATGAAAAAAAAATATTGTATATAATAACTTACAAAAAATGAATAAATAAATTAAAATCAGTATAAATAACAATAAAAACTAAGCGTAAAGTCAATGAATTCCTAAATTTGTTTACAAATACAAATATTACCAAATATCAACTGACTATATACCAAATAGAGTATTCAGTATTTAGTCAAAACATAAACGCCTTTACGTTTAGCGATGTCTCTAAATGGTTTCGACCTCGTCCAATTTGTGTTTGAACGCTGCTCAAGTTCAAATACGTTATAGTATAAAGTATATATATATATATATATATACTGAAACCTAACATTAATTTAAATGAAATATAACATAAACGAACACTGTAGAGATACAAAATGAGGAAAAATGGTAAATATTAAAAAGTTTGTTGGGTAATTGTGTGGTAGTATGGTGGTAGGGCTTTGTGCAAGCTCGTCTGGGTAGTTATCACCCACTCCTCAGATATTCTACCGCAAAACAGCAGTACGTGGTATTGCTGTGTTCCGGTTTGAAGGGTGAGTGAGCCAGTGTAATTACAGGCACAAGGGACATAACATACCGTTCCCACGGTTGGTGGCGCATGGTATGTAAGCGATGGTTATGATTTCTTTCAATGCAATGTCTATGGGCATTGGTGATCACTTATCATCAGGTGGCCTATATGCTCGTTCGTCTACTTATTCTATAAAAAAAAATGTAACATTCGCGACGAATTTTAAGCGAAGATTTAACTTTTTTTTTATAATTGTCACAGCCCTGCTCTATCTGTGAGGCGGCGAAGTTTATAACGAAGCCGGACAAATAGTGATTGAACTTACGTACGAAATCACGCAAGTTTCACGTGCTCGCTACAATTACGTACACTTTGGCTGTGTTAACAATTTAAACATACAAAGATTAATTTTACTGAAATCGCAAGTATTTTGGTCGGTCAATGCATTCAATCTTGACTCGGCTGTGTACTAATTGGCTCGCGTATACAAGTCTATCGAAAAATACTAGTCTATATTTTAACATTTAATATTAGAAATGCGAATGTGTGTTGCTTGATTTGGCTTTCTTTTATATAGCTATGAATTGTCGTGATTTTAAAACGATTTCAAAAAAGAAGGTTCTCATCTTCAGAATGTTTTTTACTCCGTTGATCTTTTAAACGATTTCGTTTTTAGAAATGGCCTGATGGGTTGTTACATATAATTTACTTAAGATTTGATAAAGAAATGCATGAGAACATAAAAACTGCAAAGTGAAACTGCATGACATACACGAACGAACAAAAGTCTTAAATAAGGATATCTGTCATTTTTGTAATTTACTTATATATATATATATATATATATATATATATATATAAGTAAATTACATATATATATATATATATATATATATATATATATATATATATATAACCTACTTTCAGACTTCGCAAAGTCAATACATCGTTCCTGAAATCCTAAAGCCTGGCCTATTAATAAATTTAAATCTTATGTAAAAACATCGATAAGGCATATAGTATATATATACTCAGTAAAACATAACAAAGATTATGAAAGCGTGGAGCGTATATAACTAGCTAATCCCTATTTCGCACGAGTAGATAAGAAGAAAAATGTATTTTGGATATGTTTGCGTATAATTCAAGATACATACATGCAAAATGTAATACATCAATTTATAGAAACAAACTAATCTGCAATTAATTGGACATATTCGTAATACACCAAGTATATAATAACAATGAAGTAGATACTAATTAAGTATCAAGTATTTTTTTTTTGTTAGGCTGTTTGTGCATGGTTTGAAAGCCGAGATGGCCTAGTGGTAAGAACGCGTGAATCTTAACAGATGATCGTGGGTTCGAACCCGGACAAGCACCACTGAATTTTCATGTGCTTAATTTGTAATTATAATTCATCTCGTTCTTGACGGTGAAAGAAAAACATCGTGAGGAAACCTGCATGTGTCGAATTTCACTGAAATTCTGCCATATGTGTATTCCACCAAACCGCATTCAAGCAGCGTGGTGGAATAAGCTCCAAACCTTCTCCACATAAACGGAGAGGAGGCCTTAGCCCAGCAGTGGGGCATTCACAGGCTGTTACTACGACTGTAGCTGTTCAGGTGAACTTAGCTCTATACCGCGTTGACACTAGTTGACTTTAGACGATGAAATGATAAATCGAAATAAGGTCTGTATAGACTTATTCAAATATAGCAACAAAAATCGATTCAATAAGTCATCTTTCAATTTTTGTTGATTCAACTTAATTTTAAGGAGCAAATCTAAATAACTTAAATCGTTTAGATGTAAACAGGTACTTAATTAAGTAAGAGTTGCTTGAATGTTTCAAGTTTTTTAATTTCAATTGATTAAATCAAGGGTGAGGCTCCCTTAGTCCACTAGCTAACTAATAATGAGTTATGTATACAGTTTAACAGGTGAACTGTACACAAATCGCTTAATCATGTCCGATAAATATTTCTTTGTGAGTTAAGATTGAATGGTTTGTATTTAAAATTAATATATATTGCGGACAGTGAAATAATATATCACTTGGTGTTAGGGCTTTGTCCAAGCTTTGTCCGTCTGGGTGTACCTACCCACTCATTACATATGCTACCGCCTAATAGTAATTTAGTATTGTTGTGTTCCGGTTGGGGTGAGTGAGCTAGTGTAACTACAGTCTAGGGACATAACATCTTAGTTACCAAGATTGGAGGCGCATTAGTGATGTAAGGAACCCTTAATCTTTTCAGGTGGCCCATCTGCCCGCCCACCACCATAAAAAAATAATATCACAAAGAAAGTTAGCAGATTCAAATTCAATCTGTTGACAGACTCATAACTATTAGTGCATTTGTCCAATTCATTATTTAAACAGGAAAATTTTATGAGATTAATAGAAGTTTTTAAACGAAGCACTTTTTTGAAATTAAGAGATAATGTATTCTATATACACTAAGCATCATACCATGGGATGGCTGTGTAAGAGGTCAAGGCCTTAGTAATGGCGTTTGGGTCGAGTCAACACGGCGTGTGTACTCGTCGTTACCACACCTCACCCGTATTTGTCCTCCCAGCCCTCCCACATCGGAGCTCACCATAGGAATCAAATCAAAAGTCTAACATTTACCAACTGTCTTAAAAATTTCATAAATAAGATGAAGAAAACAATTAATTTCCTGTAAATAGTCCTGAACTTATATAAGTAATAAATTTTAAAATTGAAAATTTTAATTTAATGTAATTCACTTTTATTTTTGTTTATATTTACAGAATAATTATCTTTTTTTATCTTTTAATGTATAGATTCAAATTTACATTACAATGCGCTGGTTTATATTTATATCAAAATTTTGGTTTGGTTTCGATTTTTTTTATTTTTTGAATGTTAAATTATCCTATTATTGATATATATTTTGCTATACATGCAATATTGTTTTTCTGGATATAACGTTGGTTTCCTATTTGGTAAAATAGAAATAAAATAAAATTAACCTCGTCGTTTGACCTTGAGTCCAGGTGTTAACTGGGCTATTAGCACTAATAGGATATCGCTTTCTCGTATGGTCTTGTAATTGTATATAGTTACATAGTACATGATTAACTTGGTGTAGATTAAGCAGATTATGACAAAACCAAGCTTTCAGTATCAATACGGTGTTAAGAAATAAACATGGCTTTGCTTTAATTACGTTTTTTTTTTTAAATGTTTCTGTGCCTAATTTATCTAACGTCATGTTGGATTGTCAGAAACTCTCAGTTTCATTTAACTAACAGATTGTATTATATCTTTTCCTTCTTAAATAGTTTTGAGTAAAGTTTCTATGCCCCTAATTTATTAAGAACAGTTTAATAAGAAGATGAGAGTTTGCTTATCAGTGTTTTTTGGACATGAGATTTGGCGAAGTTAAAAACAAATAAAAATGAATATATTATATATATTTCCTTTATAGGAAATTAAAAGTATCTTGTAGTTTATATTAAAATAATGAAAATTTTTGGTTATGTTATCTCTCTCTTATATTTAAATCAACAATAAAACTCAATTGGCAAGCCATGTAAAAGTATTATATTGGAAATGAAGCGACTACTAGTTAGTCATGCGGCTACTGACTTATGCTGATATACTATTTTGATGCGTGCAATCTTAAATGTTATAATTATTATGATCAAAGTCGAATAACATTTTCTGACATTTCACGACATTTTAAAACACACAACAGATTATACCTACTAATAATATTACAATGGTCTTATAAGAAAATTATTATTTATTATTTTTATAATATACATAACGGTATTTACACACTGCAAGATAAAACGGAAACTTAATTCGACCCGGGAGGCGTTATATATATGAAAAAATTACGACTTTTAAATAAATGTTATTTATAATAATTATAAATGGTGAAAAGAAGAATGAGAGAAATCAGTTTAAATATACACATACACAACGTTAATACGTAAGTCACACAGTCATATTTCGCATTTTTTTTTCAACAATATATCTATATTTAAAGGAAATACTGAATAATTTGTAACACAAGAATAATTCTGTAATAGCTTATCGAAGTATAAACACGCTCGTGTTGGTATGATATTGTTATTGCAAACCTACCCTCGTTAAGTACATTTGTCACTTCATGTCCACCGCTCGAAGTGCTCAAATTATAAGTATTGAAATCGCATATCGACTTCTTGTTACATCGAATCAGTGTTGTCAGTCATTAATAAATTATCGATAAATTCGTTTAAATACTATTTGATCAAAAAAATATACATAACATGCTTTTATTATATTCTTTTTTTAAATAATTGGTAGGCGAACTAACATATTGATCATGTGATGGTTAGTGGTCACCAACGCTCATAGACATTGGCATTGTAAGAAATGTTAACCTAAGGGATGGTTATGTCGCCAATGCGCCACCAATTTTGAGAACTAAGATGTTATGTCCCTTGTGCCTGTAATTACACTGGCTCACTCACTCTTCAAATCGGGACACAACAATACCAAGTACTGCTGTTTTGCGGTAGAATATCTGATTAGTGGTACCTACCGAGACGAGCTTACCATAAACCTGCCCCAGTGAAATTCATATTGATATAATTTTTATATTAAAATAATTAGTCTGTCTTAAAATAGTTTGAATATCAACGTGCCGACAAACACAAAAAAAGACAAACAACTAAGTCTAGGAAGCAGAAATTTCGAAAATTTCAGTATTCGCTTCGAAAGGATTTTTAGAAATTTTAACTTTAAGGCAAGGGAAAAATTCGCCTTTCGATACAAGTGTCAAAATCCAAACGACAGGACAAGTAAATTTTTTTTAAATAAATTAAATGATTGAACGGTTAATTACCGATTTCTGAAGATTCACATTCAAAATATTAAACAAACAATATTTTCGCATTAAAACCATACCACATCACTCGTTAAGCAATAATAATAATCACAAATGCTTAATACATTTATATTATATCATCGTTCTATCTACTAATAAGACATACAATAGATCAGTACGTTCATTAAGCTTACCACTACACGACATCTGTGCAGGAGATTGCACAAATGGGTGCGCAAACCGAGATGCATTCTCTGTCCCCTTTCATAGCTCAATGGGGTGGGAGAATGATTACGCGCTGGATAAATGACATTCAACATTTGGAAATTCAGATTTTAAATCCTGGACCTCGGGACTAGCTTTATCAGTTAACCACTAAAACGAGGAGACAGTTAAACCTAAATTATTAAGTATGCAATTTCAAAGATACCAACATTAACGTTATACGGAAATTAGGCGATACGAGCAAACTTGAAAACAAATTCATTAAATACCTGACTCTTCAAATAACTAGGTTATCGTACGCGGAAAATAAAGACTTCGTACTACACTTTTTTTAATATTCTACCAATATAATGTTGGACCGATTAGTGCTCACGGTGGCGGGTTCGATTCATGGTAAGTAAATAGTTTTATTGAATAGGTAATCGGACGAGCATATGGGCCACCTGATGATAAGTTGTCACCAACGCCCATGGACTTTAGCGTTGTAAGAAATGTTAACCATCGCTTACATCGCCAATACGCCACTAACTTTGGGTACTAAGATGTTTTATCGTACCAAGTACGATAAAACGTGTTGCAAACACGTTTTTATTGAGCGGGATTTGAACCTGCAATCATTAGCGTAGCCGCCGCGTTATGTGATCACGGCGCTCAGTGCGTACAATTTGTGTCAATAATTGTAATTTTAAACTATAATTTTGTATGACTTATTTTAATTTAATTTTGACAGTCAATTAAAAATAAAAATAATTAATATATTTTCATTATTTAAAAATAACACACAATTTATCAATGTATTGTATTTTCCAAATAACAATCAGTTGCGTCGTCTACCCGAGACATCGATATAATTAGTATCGATATGCTCGGCCGCGTCCCTAGCGGGCAGTTCTTGTTTGATCGTTGCCCTAGTCACTCGCCCGCCCAATGCCGCCTAGGTCTCGCACACGAGTCAAACTTAAGTGAACAACTGATACATACTATCCTTTAAACAAATGGGATAAAATTAAATAAAATAACCTAGTGCATGCAAGTGTCGTTATAATCTTGTATAAGTGTAACTTTGTGATTTTTTTTTTAATTTTTAATTTCGTGTGATATTAGATTTTAAGTAAGTTAGTGCATAAACTTTCGTGCCTGTGGCATTATAGAAATGGAGGAGCAAGTTGGTAAGTATTTTTATTTTTTTTTGAAAATATCGAAAACAATATTTTATGATATAATAATTATTTTAATAAAAACGTCACTATTACGATAATAATACAATTTAAAATGAGTTTAATGTTATATGAAATTTAGTTATGACGACTGAACAGAAAGCTTCGATATCAACAGGTTTGTTCAACGCCAAATGTTCTGAAGCGTTCTTACAAAGTAAATATTGTGCTGTTGTAATAATATACAAGTTGTAAGGCACAAAACAATATCGAAAAATAATGGTAATTAGTTATATTTGATTGTTTTTATAATATTAGTTTATGGGAAGTATAAAAAAATTCATGAAACGGATAGTCGTTTATAAATTAAAAAATAAAGTTTATTATGCGTTTTTAAAATTGATTGTTCTATTTTCAATTTTTTTTTTAAATCTTTTTCTAACTTATGAAATTGCCAGTGCCGTTTTTTCGGACAAATAATTAAAATAAAAAATTGTTACATTTTTCTAGACACAATTCAGTTATTAAGAATTCCATTGATTATTATAATTTCGAGAATTTTCTAAGACAGAGTTACGAAACGTAAAAAATAATCCTTTGTTAGTTACGTATCCCGTCTGTTCAATTCATTTGTACGAACTACTTACATACGATATAAAAAACGTAATTTATTAAAATAAAGCTTTTATTTTGTAGATATTACAAAATTCATTGACAATTTATGTCACTATAATTGTCACTCACATATACATAACAGATAAAATTAAATAATTAAAAAAATATACAACCAGGTCAATGATATTTGTTTATATTATATATTTAAGATAATCTTTCACCGCATTTATTTTACATACTTATTTTATTTGTAGTTTTATAAGCAATTTTCGGCCTTGCGGTGTTAGAAAGCCCATTTCATTTTCTGTAATGTGTACAAGGGGCCAGGATCGAACCTGCCACTCACATTGCTAGGCAGTTCGTAAGCTATTCGTTTCAAAAAATTCATGACGATCGGTTAAGTAGTAAAAGACGTGAATACGTATACATTCTCCCACTTATAATATTAGTTCGCATAAAAAGACTCAATGTATATGATCTCAATGTAATGTTGAAAAAAAATTTGTATAATTTTTTTTTTCGTCGTTCTGAAACAGAACTTAAGACAATAGTTTGGACTTATTTAGCCAAAACTTTGTGGTTTTACTAGCAGCCATTATATAGTTCCGCAATCTTAATCTTTAGATATATTATTGTACTACCAGTTACGTTTTTTTTTTATAAGATAGTTAACCTGATGGTAAATAGTCACAACGTCCATAAACATTGGCGCTGTAAGAAATATTAACCATCTCTTGTGCCTGTAGTCACACTGGCTTAGATGTTATGGGACACCCGTACAATTTCCTTTGTACACTGATATAAATATAAAAATGGCTTTTTTTGTCACTCGGCGCCGTTATAATTACCCTAGACTACTTTTATGAAGAATAACAAAGGAACCATTCAATTCCATACAATCTGTCACTTTAAATACTGCGGAGGCAATTTCAAGTGTTTTTTTTTTGTTTTCAATACGGGCACAAAGGATAAAATATTAGTTCCCAAGGTGCATGGGCGATGCAAGCGATGGTTAATATTAGTACCGATATCTATGGGCAGCGGTGATCACTTACCATCAAGTGGTACCTTTGCCAGTCTGGCTATTTCTTAAATTAAATATATAGAAATTATAAATATTTCGTGATTAAGTTAAGTAATGATTTATTTCGTCTGTGGACATTAAATAAAAAATCTATACTATATGTATATATGTATAATCTATCTTTCAAGCTAATGTACTTATACTATAGGCAAGCATGTTTGTTTCAACATACTATATCATAAAACATTCAACTGATTTTTATGTTTTGTTAAAAGGGCTTTATGACGTCATAAGAAAAAAAGTACGTAGCTGTCGACATTATCGACATTTATGGGTTTTTACACGCAAGATGTAGACTAATTGATATTTTTATTTATTATTGTAATATTTAAGTTTAAATAGTAAATTTATGTTATTGATTTTATTAATAGATAAATAAATAAAAATGCCTTAGTAATACCTGATTTAATTTGTATTGTACAAATTATAAGTGATGAAATTATGGCGAGAATGTAAGTAAAATTTTGTAGATCAATCTTAGTTCCAATTTAATGGGCAAAAAACAAGCCAGTTTCTGTCATCGACGTAGGCAGTCAGACGGAGGGTTACTTTTTTTTTAATACACACTGCAAAGTTAATGCGTTTTAACTGCATTATAATAACTTATGAAAAAAAATGTGTTTGTACGGTTTATTTTTATTTTATTTGAAAATGTATATCTACAGTACATATTAAACACATGTGAATTAAAAACAAGTAACATACCTGATATATGTACCAATTACAGGTAAGCACAACACTTATAAATTAACTTACTGTCTAGTTGCTTGACAAAGTTTTATTGTAATTACTATTATTTTTTTTCAATTTTTTTTATATAAACCTGGTATTTTAAGATTTAATTAATTTAAAAAAATAATTATAAAATTATCATTAAGATAGTACCTCGTAAATTTTATTTCGATAAATTTAGGTTTATCGTGTACGCTTATAGAAAGTGAAAAAAAAATATTTTTGAAAGAAACAGTGACAATCATTGTATAAAAACGAGTAGTAAAAGTTTCCATCTTCGCAAAGACGGTAAATACTTCATGGGGCACGATTTCTATAAAAAGATTCCACAGCTATTTTTAACTTTATCTTCTAGGTGGTAGGGCTTTGTGCAAGCCCGTCTGGGTAGTATTTGATATTGTCCCGCTAAACAGTAATACTTAGTATTTTTGTGTTCCGGTTTGAAGATGAGTGAGCCAGTGTAACTACAGGCACAAGGGACATAACATCTTAGTTCCCATGTTGTTGGCGCATTAGCGATGTGAGGTATAGTTAATATTTCTTACATTACTCATGTATATGTTCAAGTGCTGGTGATCACTTAAAATCTGGTGGCCCATTTGCCCGTCTGCCTATTTATGACATAAAAAAACTTGGAGTATACTAAATTTATATTTCGTCAAAAAATCATTGATAAATAAGGCATACTAGGTACTTAATAATAATAATGATGATAATAATGTCCTCCAGACCGATTTCGGCCACGGCGGCCAATCTCAAGAGAGATTAGCCAACTACGCAGGAGATATTATAGTGCACAAGTGTGTGCGCAAACACAGGTGCACTTTCTCTTCCCTAACTCTTATAATCCGATGGGACGGCAATCCGACACGACCGGAAAGAGTTCAGGCGCAGGACCAACGGCTTTATGTGCTTTCCGAGGCATGGGAGTGAACACACTTCCAACTTCCAGATTCCGGGCTGCTACTGAGAATTTTTCTGACAGAAAAACCCAATAAAATTTATTGGCCCAACCTGGGAATTGAACCCAGGACCTCCGGGTCTGCGGCCTTACATCAAGCCACTAGACCAACGAGGCAGTCACTAGGTACTTAACAAGTTTGTAAATGATAAAAACCATGGAGTTAGTATTTTTTGGTTTCCAGGCGGGGATGTATAGATTTAGTTATGTATATAATCAACATAGCGGAAATGAGTAGCTACTTAGGTTCTTGGTAGAATCTATATACATTCCAAACCGCTCGTACCTTCACGTTTAAATCAAAACTGTAACATGCCTTTATGAGCTATACTGGAATAAACAACATTTTGATTTGATTTGGAAACGGGTGGATATAAAAGTATATGGTTAGATAAATAAATATTGCATATATAAAATATAAAAAAAATCTTACATTGATATATGTACAATACATATTTTTTTTTATAGAAAAGGAAGGTGGACGAGCATATGCGCCACCTCCTGGGACATTTAATATCCTGGGACATTTTTCACACACGGCCATCTGATCCCAAATTAAGCTTGTACAAAGCTTGTGCTATGGAAACCAGACAACTGATATACTACGTATACTATTTTTCTTTTTGTAAATACATACTTATATAGATAATTACACCCAGACTCAGAACAAACAGACATGTTCATGCACACAAATGTCTGTCCTGGGTGGGAATCGAACCCACAACCTTCGGCGTGAAAGGCAAGTATCTACCAACCACGCCAACCGGCTCGAATGATGGTAAGTGGTCACCAACGCTCTTAGACATTGGCATTGTAAGAAATGTTGCCAATCGCTTAAATCGCCAATGCGCCACCAACCTTGGGAACTACGATCTTATGTCCCTTGTGCCGGTAATTACACTGGCTCACTCATCCTTCAAACCGGAACACAACAATACCAAGTACTGCTGTTTTGCGGCAGAATGTCTGATGAGTGGGTGGTACCTACCCAGACGAGCTTGCACAAAGCTCTACCACCAGTGAATAGATAGATACATAGATAGGTTAGTTCGTATGTTCGTTAGTGTATAATTCGTCTCGTATATCTTGAAAACAATTGAATCATATCATGACTACAAACAAATTTTATCCGACGCTAAATAACGTAATGAACACATTATTATGACTTTTAATCAGATAATTCATTTCCAAATAATGACTTTTTAATAGTAATAATAAAAAAAGGTTGAAAGGTAGTAAGTTAATTGAAAATAAAAAAAAACTACGTTGCATGATAACGCGATGTAAAGAAGAAATTTAATGTGACTATTTGTTCATAATATAATTAAACTAATTGGACGGTACACACGCAGACCCTTACTACTGAGATTGTAATGATCTCTTCGAAAGAGGATTTAACCAACGACATAAATGATTGGCTTTGCATATCGATACGTCCTCTACGAGGCGGAAATTAAAAGGGTATCTATTAAAAACGCTTAGCAAGTATGGTTTGTTTAAGCAAGTAGTATGTAAGTGAGATGGCCCAGTGGTAAGAACGCGTGAATATTAACCGATGATCGTGGGTTCAAACCCGGGCAAGCACCACTGAATTTTCATGTGCTTAATTTGTGATTATAATTCATCTCGTGCTTTACGGTGAAGGAAAACATCGTGAGGAAACCTGCATGTGTCTAATTTCACTGAAATTCTGCCACATGTGTATTCCACCAACCCGCATTGGAGCAGCGTGGTGGAATAAGCTCCAAAACCTTCTCCTTAAAAAGGGAGAGGAGACCTTTAGCCCAGCAGTGGGACATTCACAGGCTGTTACGATGTAAGTGAGCTAAAGGAACAACTTTACCGACTTACTAACTAAAAACCATCGGTAAGTATTCGTTACATATAGGAACCGAGCGTTGAAAAATTATAGGCATAAAATATATTAATCTTCATTACATAATTGAATTGACAATTGCCTTTATAAATTGATATTTTAGTCATATTACTAGATGTTATTACCGTTTTAATCACATTAAAATGTAATAAACTGTCTGGAAATGAATAATGTGTTATTTTACTAGGATTTATATTTGTGATTGGTTCGTTTCATATTTATCGCTTACATCGCCAATGCGCCACCAATCTTGGGACCTTAGATTTTTTGTCCCTTTTGCCTGTAATTACACTGGCTCACTCATCCTTCAAACCGGAACACAAGAATACCAAGTACTGCTGTTTTGCGGTAGAATATCTGATGAGTGGGTGGTACCTACCCAGATGAGCTTGCACAAAGCTCTACCACCAGTAAGTTGGTACCATTACGATTTTAGGCGCTGCGAAAACGAATACACTTTTTGTTGTTGGGCCGTAGTTGTTGTGTCTGGTAGCGGCAATCGGACATATTCAGCGGTTGCTACTTCTGGTCACTGGTAACGATTCGTTGCTCCTTTTCCGTCAGTTTCACGATGGTTGTCGATGAAGAAAAACTACTTTTGCTTGTGTTGATTGTACTTTTAGTTTTTAGTTACTTACAACGAATACTTTTTGATTGACGATCGATCAAATCAAGTGGAAGCACAAAAAGTGTCTACGTACGCGCAGTTTTTGTTGATTTCGTATAGATTGTATGAAAATAAAATATTCAAATCTAGCTTGTATCAGACACAATACGCAAAAGTGTCCACGTTGCGCAACGCCTTGAGGATATTATAATCTGTGGCTGTAGGTCATCTATACTAATATTGTGCAGCTGACACTTTTGTTAGTATGAAAGTGCTGCAAAATATTTTTTTTCTATAGATATACCATTTATGGAGAAAGGTATTACTACTACTACTACTATTTCAATTAAAAGAGGAGCAAAGACAAATTAACAACTTGACATTGAAATAACGCGATATCATCGGTCGAAATATGATATTCATTATGGATTCGCGAAAAAATTGCATTTGAATACCGATGAAGTTGTTATCGGAATTTTACAAGTTAAATTAAACGATATAAGTAGTTAAGTGGAATATTGTTGTATTATAAATACTGATACATTAATCAAGAACTGTTTGTAGTGAAAATTGAAGCTCTTAGCAAATCGTATGGAATATAGAATGTAAATCTGAATTTATTTTTTTCGATTGAAGGGAATACGGATTATCTAACATTATCCAACCAGTGGCGTAGCATTGATAGTGGCGTAGTACTCGGTGAGGGTCCTAAATTTGACGCCCTATTATTTCTGCAATTAATTATAACAAATTTGAGGCATTGTAGACGGAGTACTAATTGAATAACACTAAGCTGAAAATTGAAAATGACATTTGTTGATATATGAACGACATCAGAGATATCATCATATAGCCGAGATGCTTAGTGGTTAGAACGCGTGAATCTTAACAGATGATCGTGGGTTCAAACCCGGGCAAGCACCACTGAACTTTCATGTGCCTCATTTGTGTTTATAATTCATCTCATGCTTGATGGTGAAGGAAAACATCGTGAGGAAACCTGCATGTGTCTAATTTCATTGAAATTCTGCCACATGTGTATTCTACCAACCCGCATTGGAGCAGCGTGGTGGAATAAGCTCCAAACCTTCTCCTCAAAAGAGAGAGGAGGCCTTAGTTCAGCAGTGGGACATTTGTGTAAAAAAAAATTAAATTTATTGATAACATTGCATATAATTAACTTCTGCGTCACGTATACAGGGTGACTGGTGAATTAGTATCAATACTTAAGGACGTGATATTTGACGACCATATATGACCAAAAAAAAATACATATAACATAAATATTTATAAACTTCTAAGTAAAGTTAACCAAAAGTTATGTAATTAATTACGCGTCATGTGGACACCCTAGCTGCGCTGACGACACAACACAGTTAGGTACATTTAGTTATCGCGCGGTACTTTACCTACGTCCAAACGCCGCCGCGTGTTAACAGGGTAGCAGGCTACCTTTGATAAACAAGCACGATCCAATCCCCTTTCATACTTTAAACCTGGCTTAGAACAGGGAAAAATACCAAAATATTTCACTCGTTTAAGCAACAAATTTGTTGACTAGGTAAATGATATGAACTTGGGACAAAAATTAACTGTTTACCTATCTTGGTATTTCCGTCGTACTTAAAAATGGAATCATACTTATTTACAACGATTGTCAATCATTTAACTACCTATTTACCTATATAACTACACTAACCTTAACAAATGTTCAAAGTGAGCTCCTGCTCGTGTGATACACAGTTCGCGGCACGTTTACGCATATTGTCTTTCACACGCTTTAACACGAATGGGTCACTTTACTATTCACAGTACTCACAGTATTCTGCATTTGTGTATTGATAAGCCATACCTAATTACTAATGACGGGTCACACTCACACACGAAAGATTAGGTATACGTGTAAGATCGATCGCTAGGGGCGCGCGCGCGGGAAGATGGACGAACCTTACGGCGGCGCTCGCCCGACTAATCAGCCACGGGGCAGGGGTTGCGGGTGGCAAACACCACGCCGCACGCGCCGCGGAAATATGTCTACACTTTATTTATTTAAAGTAAAATTTTTGTAAATTTGGTCAAAAATTAAGTACCTATTTTTTTACATAATTCGAATGAGAATCATGTACCGATTATGCTCCTAAAATATTGATACTAATTCACCAGTCACCCTGTATATAACGGAAAAATATGTAAAAAATCCAAATGTTTTGGTCAGTGTGTTTATTTATTTGTTATTATTAATTTTCAAATAATTTTCCCTAACCCTTCATCATTTGCTGTCGCTCGTCACCAGAGGTCATTGTCATTTGGTGACATAATAATTGTGGTTGGTTTGGTGACATTGCGGTGTATTATGCGGTTTCGAAGTGTTGTCAATTTTTCTGGATTTTTTCCGATTTTACCTCAACGAAGGGTATTCTAATTATTAGTAATGATAATTGCCCTAGAATAAATAACCTAAATAAACAACTCCACACACGTGTGGTCCTATCCGAACCATTGGTCTATCTTTCTAGTATATATATATCCAGGCATCACAATATAATATTCAGTATTAGATTTTGTATTGCCCTAGATTATAAATCTCATATTTAATATTAATTCTTATATATGATTGATGGTAGGGCTTTGTGCAAGGTCATCTGGGTAGGTACCATCAACTAATCAGTACACCGCAAAACAGCAGTATTTAGTATTGTTGGGTTTTGGATTGAAGGATGAGTGAGCCAGTAACTACGGGCATTGGACATTATATCTTAATTCCTAAGGTTGGTGGCGCATTGGTGATGTAAAGGATGGTTAATATTTTTTACAATGCCGTCCACCTGCTTTTTTTTAACGCTGGAAAAACGCCTTACTCGTTTCCCCCAAGGGAACAGTGGGGCTCCCCGGTGTCCAAGGCGCCGAGTGCGCCCCGAACATCGGAATACCCACTAAAAACCTTTCCGTGTTAACGAGGAGCGCCACGGGATCGCTTTAGCATGCTACCGTGACGCTCTGACGGCCGTCCATCTGCCTAGCCAACTTAAACAATAGCCAAATAACAGATAACATTAAATTTTGAAATGAGATATATGAATACGATGTTGTCCTGTACATTAAATAATTAAGCCTATCCAGAAACGCTTGCACAAACCCCTAAAACCGAGTAAAATTCCACGGATAACAATTGAAGATGTAATATGAAAACAAAATCAAATAGTAGAATAAGTACATATAGGTGACACAATTCTTCGACGCTGTTATAAAAATAGTAATATTTCAATAAATCATCATTAAAAATAAAGTTATCATAATGTCAGAGTAATGATCGACGCAGCTGCGTCGGTCCAATGAATGCGCCGTGACGATTGATTTCATATTTAAATGCCATTTTTATTATCTATAAATTTTCGCTCATGAAACGCACTTGTCTGGCGTGTGTTATACTTATGTGTTATATATTTTGATCTGTCCTCATTTTTGTCATATTTTTATTATGTATACATTTTTTTTGTTTATTAATACATTAAAGTCCTATATACAAATACAAATACAGATTTATAAATAGGTACTGTACAAATCATGACAACGTGGAATGGTGGCGAGAATGCAAGGAGCATTTTTTTGAAATGCAATTCCGATTCTCTGGATGAAAAATGAACCATCCTTCTTATAATGCTAATTACTTAACCTACTGTAGAATAGCTATTATTTGAATTGGATTATAATTATTAGCAAATAATAGAGAATCGTGCGTTTGAAAAAAAGTATAATGGCTAGAATACATGCTTCTTAACTGAAGATTTCAGGTTCAGACCAGGCCAAGCACAGTTCAAGTACTTATTTAATGTTTATAAAAATCGTGAGGAAACCTTCATGTGGGCTTTTACCTAGCTATACGCTGTTATATAACATTGTGAAATAAACAGTGGCGTAGCTGATACAACTATTGCGGTCGCATCGAGTCCCTGATTCAAGTGAGTCGCAAACGATTCTAAAATCTCTCTGTTAATCATTTCTTATAATTCATTGCTAATATACTTAAAAAAATAGTGAATAAAATCAACTCTAGTACTATACTATATACGATAATATAGTAATATACTATATACGATTAAGTCATGATTACTTCTAGTACTAATAGCTTTGACATTTGAACTTCAGAAGGTTTAGGGTGTGGCGGCGCTCCTATGGCCTAGCGACAAATCTAACTCGGTCATCAGAATGGGCTATCTTAATTCTATCCTCATTAATCTATCAAGGAAATAAACCCATGTGTTTTGTTAGTATGAAATCGATAAAGATTATTCAGATTTATATTCTTAAAATCGGCGAATATCTCACAAAATTATCTGATACGTGCCACATTACTTTTAAAATATATTACATTTTAATTAAATGTACACCTAGTGACAAAAACAATAATGCGAAATGTTTAATCTTAATTATTTATTTCATTACAATTTATGTAAACAATTGAATAATAAACGATATGTCAAGAAACTTGAGCTAGATCATTTTACATATAATAAAACGACATCTTATGTAAGTTTGTACATAATAAAAATTGCTAAAATTTGTATCTTCCTTAAAGCTAAAAACGGGGTTTGAAATCTTTGAAAAACTGTTTGATATATTTAAATCTTCCTTCGCTCGTGCCATTCTTTTCCTTTGTTGTGTCCAAGATATTGACAATTTCAACTAATTATTACTGTTGGATTATTCGAGTTTCGTCAACAATACCTTGGCTACCATTAGAACCACGTCCGGCCAGGTGTTTCTTATGAAGTATTAAAAGAAGTTAGTATTTTTTGAAGATATCCCACACTAAGTTCCGAGGGAGTGAATGGTGAAATATAAATATACATATAAAGACCAGTTTGAAGAGATTTTAGAGGTGTATAATGAAAACAAATGAAACCACAAGCAAAAGCTAATTAATATAAAAAGAACTAGTTTCCGCCTTTAACTTCACCCGCGTGTTAACAGAAGGGAAAGGGGCCAGGTAATAGGCAGCCTATGTCCTCCTCTGTATCCCTGACAACGTGCATAGAAAACTACATAATGTTGAGTAGTTAATACGTAAAAACGTAAAAACAAACGCACTCACTTTCTCGCTTATAATATTAGTAAAGATGTCTTCGAATATTATGACTAGGGTTAATAAGATTTGTAAGCTGTAAGGTCGATTAACTTTTAACTTGATAAACAAAGTCACCTAAAGATTCGACGTGTGTTACGTGCTTCGACATAATTATACACAAGTGATATTACGTGTTTGTCATGTGACAAGTTTTATCACAAAAATTATTATGTGTGTACTTCTGACAGGCGTTTTTATCAATACTCATATTATAAATGCAAAAGCCACTCTCCTTATGTTAAGCTTGACTTTAGACTTTAGCTGTTCATAGCTAAAGAAATTTAAGATGGAGCAAACTTGAATCTTCATGGAAGGATATGTCCTAGACATACTTTTAAATCCAATATCGCGCGAACGTAGACGCCGGTGGAAACTAATATCTATACATAAATAGGCAAAGATCTTTTCGGTACCGTACCGTTTTTTTAGAGCAAAGCATAAGAAACATATTGTGTAATCGAACTTTATGAATTTTTTTTAGACTTACACATAAAAAAATACGCTTTACATGTAATTGAATCGAGAATATGAATATTAGTAATGAAAAAAAGAGCCAACCGTTCATCTTTAAAAAAAACACAATTTACGCTTGTTTTTTTAAGCTAACCTATCGATTAGTAATAAATTATGAACGTTTGTACACAGACAGACAAAAATGAAATATTTATATAAATGCAAATGAAAGTCTGCCGATAATATTGAAGACGCTTGTTATGCGTATTGCGTCTACGTTTTTATGAAGTACTTATTGACTATGTGATATATATTCAATTATGTATTTGTATATATTAAAATATTTATTTGAATGCTTCATTGGACTAGTGGATGTTAGGCTATAGATTCCTAGGTTCGGGGATTGAACCTGGATCTGCACTTTTTTTTCTTATTTACTTAATTTCTCTAGCAATGTATATAATAATATTATTGTGGCGTTATTTTGATAATATATTATATAATAGTTATGTGTTCGATTCCAGAACCTACTCTAGAATTACAAGGTATTCACACAAATTAAATATAAGTACAAATATTTTTATTAAAGATGTTAAATTCCGTTGAAAAACATTTGACACGAACTTTATAAGGTATGGTGAGGAAGGACGCACTGACATTTTTTTGAAGTTTACCAAATATGATTAGTTAGAGGTAATTCGCTAATTGATAAATATACTTATAACCGGTACATACATACATACATGCATACATATGTCAATATAGTCCAATTACCTTTAAGATACGAAACTTAACGAAAACATATCCTACTCATATTAAAAATTGCAAATGTCTACATGTTTGTTACTCAATAACTCAAAAACTTCTGAACGGATTCAGATGAAATTTTGTATAGAGATAGCTTATTTAACTTGAACACTTGATCAGATATACTACCGCCACACTGCAATGTTAAGTATTGTTGAATTCCAGTTGAAAGAACGAGTGAGACAGTTTAACTGCAGGCATAAGAGACAACACCTTAGTTCCCAAGGTTGTTCACTACCAACCTTGGGATACCATCGGCATACGGAATGGTTAATATTTCTTACAGCGCCAATAGATTGTGGTAGCCTTATCATCAGGTGACCCAATTGCCACCCACCTATTAAACAAAAAAATATCTAAACGTTAAACTTAGAAAGAAATACTTGACGCGGATGAACCATCATTAGTCTTAAATTACTTGATGCTAGTAATATACTATATATATAAAGAAGATACATTTTTCTCCTGAGCTGTACATCAGACTCATGAAAAGATAAAATAAGTACGAAGTAGTTAAACGAATTCTAATTTTAGGGGAAACCGAGTGCCGCCGCTATTATTAAATAGATAAAACTCCGGTCAGAGATAGTTGCTTCATTACGATATTGATATAGGCGTGTGGCATTCACCTTGTATCCGTCGCGTGGCCTTGTTTCTAGAACTTTCTTATCAAAATGTTAAAAATATATGTAATTATTCAAATTGACTATCGATTGCAAAAAAGCTATACCAATGTTATAAATTCGAAGATATTTCTGTCTGTTACGATCTCACAGCTAAATTAGACAACCGATTTTAATGAAATTTGTAATGAAGCAAGTTTGAACCCCAAGGAAAGACTTCGTCTACCAAACACACCAAGCCCAAACACGCGCGTGAAGCCGCGACAGAAAATTAGTAATTTATAAAAACGTTTTAACATCGAATATGATTGTCTAGTTGATAATCCTTAGCAAATCCTGTATATTCTGGCTTGAATAGATGAAGATAATAAACTCAGCTAATCATGACACAATGAAACACCAATCGCGTTACAGATACGGTGTTGTAAATGAGGCTGGATCGAACTCATACAAAAAGACCAAAAATCTAAAAAAAAAGTAGTTTTAAATTGGCAAGGAAACGTGGTCGAAAGCAACCTTGGTACTGTAAGCATCAAAAACGTTGTCAAGGGAATTGTGAAGCTCAAGTTTAGTCAAGTAAAAGAACAACAAAAACACATTTGGGAATTAATATCCCAAAGGATTTGACAATATTAATGGAGAAATAATTCGGTACTTAAACACTTTACCGAGTTAAATATTTAGATCTATAGAAAAAAACATAGTAATTGTGTCGCCATAATGATTTTATGTAATAACTACGATACAGAATTCACAAGTCGATCCTCACTTTTTGAACTATTGTCATCTTCACTCCCTTCGGAAATTTCACGTGTCTTGATAGAGAGAATTGTAAAAATGGAATATTAGTCAGTTAAAACTGTTATCTTTAGAAGCAAATAATTTTAGTTAATTTTTATGTTAAATGTTCAAGAATAAAAGTCAAGAGTTTTTAAATAAATTTTGCAAAAATCACTAAAATCGTCAATGGCTTCCATAAAATTAAAATACTCTTGCATTTGATATACTCAGAGTTTAAATCCATTCATTATTTACAAAGTCTAAATCTTTGACGGTTGCCAGATTCGACATTTTCAGACGCATTTAACACATAGACATTTATATGCGGAGTAAGTTATTACATTTACTACAAAATTTCGATAAAGAGATAGTAAAACGATCACCATTTTGTTTATAACAGAAAAAATGATCGTGTGTTCAAACCAGAACCAAAGCACCACTGAATTTTCATGTGCTTAATTTGTGATTATAATTCATCTCGTGTTTGACGGTGAAGGAAAACATTGGAGAAAACCTGCATTCTCTCACATGTGTATTCCACCAACCCGCATTGGAGCAGCGTGGTGAAGTAAGCTCTCCACCTTCTCCTCAAAAAGGGAGAGGAGACCTTAGCCCAGCAGTGGGACATTCACAGGCTGTTACTGTTACTGTAAGTTACAGCCGCCTGTAGCGCCACTTGCGTGTATTGAACGAACTTATTTTATCGTAATGCTTATTGAAAAAAACTACTAAGTCAAGCCAATATAGATACAACTTATAATAGAAGACACAGCGCGTTTCGGAGCAGGTTTAAGTGTATATTATTATTATTAAAGTGACAATCGGGGTTTTTATGTATAATATGAATAGTTTGTCCTTTAGTACTTTCAATTAATGTTTTAGGATAAACGAATTATTATATTATATACGATAAAATATTTAGTTTTATTTTTTCTTTATTTTAAATGAAAAAAAAAGATTTGTTTTTATTGCACAGCCGAGTCACACATTTACAGCTTATATTTTTCTCGATCGGAATCGTTTCTGAGTTTACTCACTATTTTTATAAAGCACCATTACAATAAAGCTAAGGTATTTAATAATTTATAAATGAGGATATGTTTTTATAAACGATGGTAAACAAAATACAACGGTGAACATCGTGAAGATATTAATTTAATTTATTTAAAAATAGCAAAGGCGTAGTTTCACGTCAAAATATTTACAATATACGTTCCCGAGTAAGATCAGTTGAACCTTTGATAAAGTAATATATTG
This sequence comes from Nymphalis urticae, assembly GCA_905147175.2. Taxonomy (NCBI): domain Eukaryota; kingdom Metazoa; phylum Arthropoda; class Insecta; order Lepidoptera; family Nymphalidae; genus Nymphalis; species Nymphalis urticae. Next base: position 12,127,359 of record LR989995.1, on the reverse strand, counting down.
GATTGTTTTATACATAGAATTTAATATTATTATAAGAATTAATGCCGAGATGAAGCGATTGGAACTGGAATTTTAACCGAAGATAGCAGGTTCAAGGTCCATTGAATTGTGTTTAATTTGGTCCATTTAATTAGTTAAAAAAACTTTATTTGGTGGTAGGGCTTTGTGTAAGCAAGGGTTTTGTCCGTCGAAAAATTCTCAAGAGCAGCCCGGAGTCTTGAAGCTGGAAATGTTACACTTTGTTCCTCGGAAAACATAAAAGCAGTTGGTCCTACGCCGGCACTCTTTGTGCGTGTCATATTTGTCGTCCCATCGGTTTATGAGAGTGAGGGAATAGAAAGTTCACGAGTGCATTAAAAAAGTCCTGCAAAGTTGGCAGGGAGAGATTGGCTATTGTGGTCGAATTCGGTCAGGAGGTTATCATCAATTTGAGAAATTCATCTTATTCTCGGTTAAGAAAAATATTCCTGTATAATATGACCGCCAAACCGGTAACTGGATTTCTATCACACCTGTTCCTGGATAGTTGGTCCTTTATATAATAAATTAAGCGTCATCGTAAATTATTGGAAAATTGTGAACGGGGTGTTTCGTTTACATTATCACGAGCCAAATTATGTTTGTTCTGCATATAAAAGTAACTATTTCATGAATAATATACACTTACTAATTAATTTATGTGGATTTTACCGCTTTATTCAGGTCTTGAAGAGTCTACCTCTACCGCCTTCAAGCGATAAGACCGCCTCATATACATATTATATATCTCTGTATATATATTTTGTGTGTAATAAAGCATAAATGCACAAACAAGTAACTGGTACGATGTAATTATATGTATATATTAAAGCAATTGTGAGGGTTATATGAGTCCTTCCAGACGGTTCACGGGGGGTGAGAGTCGCGTCGCCAGTGGACGTCTGGGGTTTTCATGAGCTCATGTTACATTAATGACATAGTTATACCGCTGTCTATAATCGGTTAGTGCAGATTTATAACTGTTGATCAGTTTTTCATTTATCCATTTTCCATTTGGAGATTTTTGATAATTCTGGTTATCCCAAAGAATAATTTTATATTTGCTGTTAAGACCAAAAGAAGACAATTAGCTGTCTGATTCTTCTTTTCGGCAACAAAATAATGAAACGTATTAATGTCATCTACATATTTGTCTGTGTGACTGTCACGCTTTCACCATAAACCACTGAATTTGGTATAAAGTAAGCTTGAATTCCAAGGACAAGGCTTTTTTTATACCTAACACCAGCTCCCTCACTCTTAATACAGGAGTGAAGCCGCGGGCGAGAACATGTATTTAATATTTTTATAAACAAAATTACAGGAATTAAACCTACACGACAAGTACGCAATGGATACGACACGCCACTTCGTGTATGACTATAACGTTATCTAGTATATTAGTAATGATAGTTTTTCACAAAACTTTTCCTCAATGATTTATTTGAGTTCAATAAAAGCAAAACTCTTAAATCTATTAATGATAACACTTTAATTTTACGAGGTCGACGCCGTAATTAATATTGCTAGCAGTGACGTAGGCAAGTATGATAAATTAGACAGAAGAAACAAATCGAAACATATCGGTATATTTTGATCTCTAGTGTTCTTTGAAGTTATTTTCAAAATCGGTAACCACTGATTGCCATCAAACAGCCTATCAATGTCTGTTTCGAAGAGGGTGCATTGATCAGGCTATATCTAGACGAATCCAGTTACAACTGGATTTGTTCGGCCGTGGCGAGGTTAGCCAACGATTAGCCGCAAGTTTCATGAGAGTTAATTAAAGTTGATATGGAAGCTAAAGATAAATACGAGATAAAATATTTCGCTGATGAACATTCCTGGGAATATTTGATTAATTCGTTTGTTGAGTGTTGAGACTTGGGAAAAACTTTAGTTTTGTTTAATTACGCTTGTCACTGTATTATTATATCCGTAAATGATAACGATTATAAACTATTTTCGTTTCAGTATTTTCAGAGAAAATACGCTGAAACAGACCGACAGAAGGATATAGTTTTATTTTACATATCTAAAGAGTTAAAAATAATAAAGTCGAAATACATAAATTACGCGAACTTTATGCAAATTCATTGTATCTGTTTTAGCAATGTCATCTGAGGTCGGAATGGCTTTTCAGCAGCTTGAGTTTTTAAATAACATTATTTTATTTATTATTTACACTGTAACGTATGGGAATCTGGAAACTATAAGCTATCCTTATGCATTTTTTTATATTTATTTGACTAGTACATTTTGCTTAAATTCAAAATGAAACAATTAATGAATAAAGATGAATGATTGTATGTGTGTCCTCTACGAATACCTAAACCATTCATCCGATTGTGATGAAACTTTGTTGAGTTGTGTTGCGAACGTTCGAGAAGGTTACTAGACAAAAAAAGCAATTTAAAATTAATAACAAGTAATATATATTTAAATTTATTAGCAAGTAATATAGACCAATCGGATTATTCCAAACAACTAGTTAAGTTTTATAAAAAAATTAACAGCCTTTAAATGTCCCACTGAAGACCTGAGACTCTTCTCGTGGAGATAGATTAGAGTCTACTCTAACACGCGAATATACACATGAAGGAGATAACCATCCGACACGTGCAGGTTTCCTTACGACGTTTTCACCGCAGAACCACAAAAATTTTGTTCCAATCACCGGGACTCGACTCGAGGTTGAAAGTTTTATAAACCAATCGTCTGATACCTATTTAAGTATATCCGGAGAGTAAAGAGGCAATGATAACAAAGTTACTAACGTCTAAGAGAAACAATTCAGCATACGGTCCATTAACTGCAGACATAACAATGGCGTCGCGTATTGTTATACTGTTTGTTTGTGAACCGGCTATCGCTTTGTGAGATCTTTATCTAGAAACATCGACGAAGTATTAAAAAAAAAAAAATTGAATCCGAGTTCATACGAGTTCGTACGAGTAGAAATCAAGTAAATATTTTCTACAACATTTTTAAATCGCTGTCGTTTTACTCGGAAAAAAAGTGACTATTGCGATCGTTTCTTTGTTGATAATATTTCGCGTTAATGTGAAAGATTATGTGTGATTTAATATTTTCGTTGTAACAAATTATAATAGTCAAATTAATATATTTTTATGAAATGTAAATAAGACCACTTTGAAGCTTCTCCGAATCGAACTCAAAAATAATTATTCAAATCGGTTTGTAAACAAAGAAGTTTTACTCGAACGTATATGATATATATACATATATACAGACGAATAGAGAAACTCATCCTTTTTTGAATTCTGTTAAAAGTAAAGATAAATATATACTTTTTAATGTTCACCCGCCGGGCATAGATTTTTCTTGTCACTGTCTGAGATGGTCCAGTATATTTCAATAAAGTTGGCGGATCCAAATTGATGCATTATTGTTCTTTTTCATGTTTAATTTTTGTTTCCAAATCATCTCACTCTCAGGAGAAAGTATTGCGAGGAAAGCAATGTCTCGGGTTAAATTCAGCCACACTTGTAACCAATACGCACTGGAGCAACGTGGTAGAATAAATTCCACGTTAGTTAAATTATACAAAAAGACAACGGCTACAGGTCAACGTTTCGATTTGTTTGAGATAAAGTGTCAATTTGCTACTAGAATTAGAATTTTGTCCAGCAGTGGGATTCACAGGCTATTATTACTTTTACTTGAATTTGAAAAAAAATATTAAATTTGTCAAATGTCATAAAAGATGTCAATTCAAGTTATGAAAGAATATTAATATATTATTTCTTTCTTAACCGACGATTTCATTATGTCAATATAATAATTATAATTTTTATAAATATAGAATGAAAATATTGTATATTAAGACCTAAGTAATTAACGTGCAATTACTTATCAGTTATGTGAAACTATTCCCAAAAGTAATCGCATTTGATACTGTATGTAGTTAAAGGTTAGAAGCTAAAGAAATAAAAATGTTATTGTATAAAAATGTGCTCTTCATTTCTTCAGTTTCCTTTCATTGAAATAAAATTACGTAGTCACTTCAAAGTTTTACCAAATATAATAATTTATGATTCATAATAAAACATAAACAAAGCTACGAGTTAATGTCAGTTAATATTAATTGCACCATCAATGTCTTAAAAACATCTCAACCGATCTGGACACCAGATGGCTATTAAACTAGATTTTACCAGTTTATACTAGTATTAGCTGTACCGAGTGTGAATGTGCTGGAAGGTTCGTGATCTGAAATTAATCAGCTCGTTTCTCAAAAGATCTGGTTTCAATCCGTTTTCTTTCAATTGAAAGCATTAAAGTAATTGGGTCAAACAAATGGATATTTCACGTTTTGTTGGATTTATTTTTCATGTTGATTTTATTGCGTTCTTTATTTAAAATTACAAATTTATTTCTCTTTTAGCTGTTTTTCGAATGGGTTTTATAATTCGTTTTAGAAATATCGTAATATATAAATTAAAACTTTTATCTTTGCCTATTGATAAATGTAAATCTTATGTATAAAAACATGTATATAAAAGACTTATAGTAAGGGTGGGGTTATGTATTGACTTTCATACAGATTTTTTATAAGCTTTTATACAACTTTTAATGTTTGTTTGTAAGTTTGTTAAGGTCAAATATTGTTAAGCCGACTTAAAATTTTACATGTTGGATCATTTCCGATGTCAATGCATTTTTATGGTGAGCATGACTTGATTCTACACCCTGGTTTGACTCCAGACGTAGTACTTCAGAGTCAACACCATAGACACGTTTTTTATATAAAAAGTTTAAATATACTTAACTTTTCGTTCAATGAAATTTCATTTTGAGAAGAATAAAAACTATTAAGTTTTTTGACGGATCAACGGTAAAATCTACATTCTAACCCGGTAGTAACTTTAAATCTAATCCTGTGACACGACTGTAATGTTTTTAATTAACTGTTTAATTGTTTAAATCAAGGTGATTAGTTTAATTTTTACTTAATTTTTTTGAATAAAGAAATGTAAATTATATGTTATTAAATAAAATTTACTATCACAAATATTATATTATATTAATTAATCAAAATATGTAAATAACCATTAAAAATATATATACAATTAACCAAGCATTTTACACTGAGTAATATTTGATGTTACATTATGTATTTATGGCTAGCTTGTACTCATTTATTATATTTTTGTTTATATATCTAGGCCAAATGTTTGTTTTTAAATATCCGCTTTAAAACCGATTTGAAGTCTTCGTCTCCTTCATTTCATTTATACATCATCACCATTATTCTGTAAGAACTAATATCTGAGATTGCACGATCGTGTTAGCGTAACCGCCTTTAGACAAACATATTTCAATCATTGTCTACAGTAAAAAAAATTAGTCGGTTAAATATCTTATCTATGGTCTCGAAACGGTTGATCTTAATAATGAAGCGTCAAACATTCGAGATCAAACGTTTCATGGACGAGGCTTGGTCTAGGGCAGTTATTTGTGTTCTATTTGTCAATGGCAGCGTGGCCGTCTCACACCTGCCTCAGAGTTCATTAAACTTTAAACTAATTATGTATGTTATGTAAAACAACTAATATACTAATTGTCATCTATTCGAAGTCATATTTCTTGGTCTGTCATCGTCTATTTTGAAGTGTTTTTAACGAAGCTGTATAATTATATTATTCTCGCAATTAAAGGAAAATATCGCAAGTATTTGTTACCACCAATACGCATTAGAGTAGCCGGTGGAATACGCTCTAGACCCTTATCTCAAGAGGAAAGAAGGTCCAGCACAGGACAACTGCAAACTTACGTTACCTTTTTACTTTTAACGATTATTGTTCGTAGGAATCTTGCATTCATAAACTAATATTTTCATGATTTAATATAGCTTTGTTCATGTAAATAAGAGTATAATTTATGGAATTCTATTTTCTAATCGGGAACTTAAAAGAGTTGGTACAATACGAGATCACGAATTGATCGTTCTTATATTGTTCACAATTGGTTGCGCTGGGGTAGTTAGAGGAAAAATGGTAGTAAGTGCGTTGGTTTATTAAGGCTGCAGATTATTTGCATATCACACGACTATAATCAGGTAAATAGTCGATTACTATTTAAATAAAATAAAATCAAATGATACTTTATTCAAGTAAGGGGACTATTAAACCTTCATGGTCAAAAAAAAACTACCAATGGTTCGGAATGCATATTCTACCGATTATAACTTTTTTTTCACTCTTTAAATTACAGAGCCAATTAAATCGTCCTGTCATTATTATTAATCGCCTAACTTCGGTCCGGCCAATTTAGATTGCGCGTACGACAAAAGACATGTTTTGCCTGAGTCCATGTTTCCAGATAATTACAATGTAGGTGTGTTCAAATCCAGGGTAAACGGGCTCATCCTGGGCATGCGCGCTCCATCCTAGACCGTGACTATGCTTAAGATCAGGCAAGTCAACGGTCAAGCGCTTGCCTATTAACGGTAAAAAAAAGAAAAAAAAAGACAGTTAATTTTTGCTTTTAATTCACTGTAGAATACACACTTCGATAAGTTAAGTATTTTGTTTTTATTTATAACCGTCGATCTATATAATATTTTATTTTTTAATATATGTAAAGTTTAAAGTCTTCGCCGATGAGTAGAATAGAATAGAATATGCTTTATTGTACAACAAAAGAGTTACAGAATCATTTTAAACATAAACATTTAAAAAAAAACGAAAACTGTTTTGTATAAAAGGCGGTACATACACGTTATAGTACATCTTCAATACAATTTCATACATAGAGCTTTCAAAAAAATATTTCGTAGTTAGTTTCATCCGTATAAGAAATTTATTAAATTTGTAATACGTTGATTTTGATCAAAACATTCCGTTCATCTATTTATAAATTCATAAATAAACCTTGAGTTTAAACACGGGTTATTTTTAAATTTTGTAAACACGAAGTATCGACAATTCAATTGAATTGCAAACGGTGACTAATATTCAATTTATTTATGTTAAATTATTGCATTCGAAGAAATTTGCGAACAAAATTTACATACAATGTTTTTTTCCTATTTTTTTTTAAACGTAAGCTAACAACGAAACGTTTCAACCGAAATATTAGCTGCAATGTTTATTTATTTATATAGAAATATTGAAATACGCAAGGAAGCTATTGACTTTAAAACATATTGTACACAAAATGGGTTTAAAAATTTACGCATCGTCATTGTTATAATTTGGCTTATGGATTCTGAACAAAGCGAAGAAACTCGGTATAGACTCTTGAACTCACTTCAGAATTAATTATTATTAGCACCAATCTTATATTAATGAAACAGTTGCGGTTCAATTTAAAAATCCTTATAAATAATTCGTAGATTTAGACGCTTATTCTTCATCATAATACTCTATTAATTTTCAACTTTGAACTTATGATTGAAAAAAGAAGTACCATATTATTGCTGAAATATCCAACTGTTGGGCGTATTATAACTTCGGTTTTTTAACTCTCACGCCTTATACGCCTTATACTCCCACGCCCCCTGTTAAATGAAATGATCTCCTGATCGATAGCAATTGTCGGTTCATGCTAACGTGATGCCTCAACACATAATCTGCTAAAGCAAGTTACCAAAAGCATAATTACTATACAAACTAATGTGATTCTCGGTTATTACTTTGATTTATATAACTGTTTTAAGTATGGTACCAATGGTATACAGACCATCTACAAGATTTTTTACACCACTAATAAAAATAGCTTTATTATCAAATTACTACCAGTTCGATTAATCGTATGTAAACAAGATTCCGAACGAACTTGGCAAGTTTCGGCACGTATCTAATCTATTTGTGTGTTATTGGCAGAGAGGAAAGAACGCCTGCAGCGAGCGCCCTTTGAGACTGCGCTGCATCATGCCGGTGAGTACGACCTTTGTACCTTTTTACATGCATTCGTTTGTTTATTCATGCATTTACATGGCTCTCATTATATATACCGATAATATATATTTAGCATCCAGAAGAGAAACTAACTAGAAAACAATACAAATTTGATGTAAATTAGGCACTTGATTACTGCTAAAAATACAAATAACATAATTGAACACTTTCTAAAAATCACAAGTCGCGCCAATAATGAATTAATTACTTTACCTACAACAAAATGGCGGTTTTAAAATTAGCGCGCATCTTCTTTTTTCCACAACGCTGTATAGATATAAAGGAAACTCCTAACTATATACTTTTTAATACATATTTAGAAGTTGTTGAAATGGAATTGATTTTTGGAAGTGTTGACAAATGTTGACAGGTATCCATGTTTTGAATATCACAGTGGCCGTTAGAGTAGCCTTGATTACCTATCTCAAATTTCAACCTTTATCGAAGAGAGACACAAGATAGGAGTATGTGAATGATCTGATATAATGAAGTTCTTGCTAATGAACGTAGCCAAATCCGTGATTATGAATTTAATTAGTTTCAATTTTCATTTGTATTTGTTCGTTGAATAGTTTCATCATTGCCTTAAAAGCTCAACGGCACATGGGTCGGCTAGCGATGTTAAAATCGCAGGTTCGATCTTGATCCCTTTAGTTATTGACTTTGACACATATAGATTAAAAATAAATATTAAGTAAAAAAAGTAGGTTTTAAAAACGGAATTGTTAGTTTTACTTACTCGGTGGTAGGGTTTGTGCAAGCCCACCCGGCTTGATACCATCAACCCATCATATATTGTACCGCTTTACAGCAATAATTAGTATTATATACCGATTTGAAGAGTGAATGAGCCAATGTAACCACACAACATCTTAGCTAAGCTTGGTGGAGCATTGGCGATTTAAGGAATGGTGAAAATATCTTACAACGCCTATCGGTGACCCATTTGAATATTGTGACCAATTTTTCTATCCGTTATAACTTTTGACGTACATACACTCACGGGTAATTCAATAGCAGCCCTTATTCTATCCATCAACTATAAACTGGAAGCTATTGATTTAATCTAATTGAATGTTAGTGATTTGTTTGAATTTGAATTGATTTCATTTAATTCGAATTAATTTAATCTAATTTATAATATGTAAAATCTATAAAATAGTATTAATGCTATTTTTGTCTTTTTATTATTTATTGTCTTGTATATATGTTCCTTGTTTGGTCGAAATAAATGATTATGATGATAAATAATAAATTTATTATTATTCTTATTATTAAATTCATGAAAATTTATTAGATCTTTTAAAGATCCTTAATAATCAATTTAACGTTAATAATCTTAATAACAATTTAAACAAAGTTACTGCTAATGAAAATAGTCTTAATAGTAATTTGTCAAAGCCCAGCGCTGAAGGGAGGGGCTGTCCTTCGTTGTAACGACCAGAAATTAAGCAGATATGAACAAACTCAGGTATAGATACAGAAATACATAGAAATGATGATTTTTATTTGTTTTTACTTTAATAGTATTATTAAGCAAAGTTCATCTACTTTACTATATGTATATTTACAGGTTCTTATAAGTTACTTTTTTAAAATAAGAATTTATTTCCGAAGCAAAATTGCATTTGAAACCATCTAACCGCCTGAAATTGCCAGTTACATTAAGTTAAAAATATAGAAACTGCTTCGTGGCTGTGCAAAAAAATAGAAAAATATCGTAACACATTAAATGAAACTTTTCCTTCTATGTTTTAATTTATCAAAATATTTTTTTAAGTAACACAAAACGAGTTTGTCACGTAAAGAAAATGAGGCCGATTAAAGTAAAATTTCAAGGTCGTGCAACGTTCCCATATGTAAAGTTTAAATGAAACGTTTTTCAGATCGTTAATTTTAACCTTTACCAAGTAATACATACAGATAAAAAATCACTAACGGACACTATTCCATACAAAAGCAACATATGAAGATTTTTATGTAACAAAAGTTTAAATCAACGAACAATTACTAGAAACGTTACAACAACGAAACAATTTTCTTGTTTAACGGTCTTCGTAAAAGCCGAGTATCAAAGTAATAGTCAATTTGACCTAGGAATTAATTTCACCCTCATAAAACGACGTACATACGAAATATATGTTTGACATTGACAGTAAAAGTTATTTTCCGCAACGATTGTTTTGATCGTTTGAAATATTATTTCTAGACGTTATATTGTGTTCTCTCGAAAACTAAACTAGTTATGAGTATATAAGTAAAACACAGTCAAACGTAACTATTAAATTACGCAATATTAATTAATGTATAGGTTATTTGTAATTAAATTAAACTGTCCAAGAAAAAACTTTAGTCTTCATGCATCGATGCTATGTTCCGAGCCAAATTCGCATGAAAGTTTAATTACTAAACGTTGCAAGCAATACAATAAAGTAATTGCTCAATTTGATATTTCATCACTCTACCAAATTTGAAATATTTTATAAAGTGTATTGGAAAAACGTGGATATAATGAATAAAAAAAAATATATTATTGCTTTTATAAAAAAATATATTATATCTGTATCGGTTGAAGTTACGATCGAGCAAGGTCTATGTTTATATATTTTTTTTAAGATAATATTTCTGATTGCAAATAAATATTACAGTTATTTTAAGTTTGAATTTGGATTCGTTTCGTTCCGTTTATCTTAATCTTTGTGAAATATGAATTCATGAACGTCACACAAGATGGCCGCCGCGTCAACTAAAAATACTTTACCCGCCAAAACAACATGTCACAGCGATCAAAGAGCGACAGTATATTGCAATAAGAATTTTACTGTTTCTTTTGAAGGACTGCGTTGAAGTTATATAAATCTTATTTGTTATGTTTGCCGAGATTGTGATATAGTCTGAGGAAATAGCGATTGTTGTCTGAAATTGAAAATGTAATAATTTCTATGTGAACTTACTTTGAACAAGATTTATGGATGCAATTAAAAACAACCTTGTTCTTTTTTAAATTTGCTAATTTTTCATTTTAAAATAATAAAAATGTTGCACTTTCTAAGAGGTCAAAAAAAAATCTATATTTAGGAAAATATAAAAATATTTATAAACTATTTGGCTATATTAAAAAAAACATGATGTTGATGACTATACGTTTTTTTGTAAAACGTAACGTAAGTGCAATATGTGCCCTTGGCGCCCAACCTTGTGACGTCACAGCCCCGCCCTTCGTTAGCTAAAAGCCGTTTAATAGCATTGACTTACCGTTCCCTAAACTAGGAAGAGACGAGATTACCGGCACAAGGGCACTCGTTTTCGTTATCGTTATTCAGGGCGAAGACGCGAAAAGAGACTTAGCAAAATGTATTTAGATGGCAACTGACTAGGACCAATAAAATATATACATTTTAAAATATTAAAGGACTAAATTTAATGTTAAATTTCACTGGAGGAGAACTGACAAGAGACTTGACTTTGAGAAAGATCCGTGGGGTAGATATGCCAACGCAACCAATGCATGGTGCCCCTGACAAGGGGGGCTCAGCGAGACAGACGATTCTTTACGAAATAATTGCAATTTCAGTTTTGATTCACTTATAATAAAACCCAGCTTTTGGTGTCTAATGGCGACAAGCTGACTTCTTATCGAACGCTCGGCAGTCCACGTTCGTTTTCATAATAGGCAAAAGACCCCCCTTACAGTTTTCGCATTGCCGAAAAAAGTCAGTTACGGCACTGAAAATATATTTGTCTTAATATTTTATTACTTGATGTAATTAATTTTATGTAGAAGTAAATGAAATCAATACGAATTCTAAAGTTTTATTGGTTTGTTCATAAATTTCACTAGTACTAAGGAAATTTCTTCATCATACATGAGTTGCCATTAATGCCCTTTATGTTAATGCCCTTTGAGATTTTGTTAATGATTATCTTCAATTAATCTATTTAAATATATTGTCCCACGCCCTCTAATAAAACAATATGCTTACATACAAATCATTAAAGGGTGGGGGGGGGGCAAGGCTGGGTTGTGCCTATACATATCATTAAAATAACTTATGAGTGGGTTCTACTCATACGTTTGTCCCACGCATCAATACTAACCTCGATATTAGTTGTAAATACAAGCATAAAATCATATCTTAGATCCCATGGTTGTCAGATTGATTTTTATATAGATGTTACCATAGACAAAGAGTCACCGTATTAAAATAACGATACTAAAGTTCGCATAATAATATATTGAAAGGTTTCATTACTTACGGAGTTTGTGTATTGTCTGAAATCACGTAACGTCACCAGAAAGCTATGTCCATAACCATGTATGTTATAAAGATATACATCAGTCTGTGATCGGTGGGTTTTATGTTACATTTTATTGATAAACAATGCAGTTGCATAATTACCAGTCTATATGCACAATGTCGCCGTCCTGAATAGTGGCCGTCTTACCATGCAATGGAAAAACCTGAATCGTTCGATACCCTGTCGTCAGAAAACCCCAATAAAGTTCCCACATTTATGTAAATGTTTATTTTGTAAAGTTCCTACCGTTTGGAATGAGCTGACAAATTTGCAAATGTTTTTTTTCTGGATTATATTTAGATAGATGTTGCTATTAAAACTTATATTTTTATATGCAACAAGTTCATTGGATTCTACGACGCCGACTTCTTCATTAATACGGAATGTGTGCCAATTGTTATCCGTGTAATAGCGCTTTACAATATTCGTTGGTATGTTTGTATGCGTTAATCTCTGGAAGTATCAGATCGATTTTTGTTTTTTTTTAAAGGCGTGTATTTATTTATTAATTATTAGGAAGACAAATAGTTACATATATCACAAAATATTATCATATTAAAAAACAAACACAAACCAATCAAGTCTTCAGAAAGTAGTAAACCAAAATTTATCACATGTCATATTGTTTAGACGGTAATAACTAAAATAATATTAAATAACAATTAAAATTAAGTGATAGATAAATTAAAAATTATGAAAGTAGGTTCTACGTTATTAAATAGCTTCACTTTATAATAATTAGCATGATAAGAACCGACCATTATCAACAAGGACCGAACTTTGAATGCAACGAGCCACTATTGCAAGAGGCAGTGGGCTCATGCAATGAGCCACGCTTTTCGTCAACCGGTTTATTTTTTAGAAGTTTTAGAAGTATTTTGTGTTTTTCTATGTTGTGGTCTATGTCGTTATAATTTCTATGAAAAAAACACCTAATTGTACTCTATAATTAAAATGCTAACGAAACAGCGGTAACTGGTGGTAGGACTTTGTGCAAGCTCGTCTGTGTAGGTACCACCTACTCATCAGATATTCTACCGCAAAATAGCAGTACTTGGCGCTTCCTATTCTATAAAAAAGAAAACATTCAACCTCAGTTACTATATTCAATAAACAATTAATTTTTTTCCTAATTATTTTGTACTTTTTACGTTTTTTATTTTATAGAATATGTTGCTTCTGACTTAAGTTTCGTAGACATTTATACTACCTGTAAGCAAAACGGATCGTTGTTTAATATAGTAACCGGGTTTTAATATATATATAAAGTTGAGTGTATTATAATTGTGTGGGTGTATTGTCAGCCTTATTTTTTACGTGTCTAAATAAAATGTATTTAATCTTTATTATATTTACTAAAATCTCACTTAATTGGGTAATTTTCATATTTTTGTCACAAATAAGTTTTTATTTTACTTTTGCTTTATACTTCCTCTTAATTATATCTCATTTGCAGTTAGCAGTTTTGAAGTTAGCAGTGTTAACAATCCCTTGCCTTCCAATGCATGTAAAGCTGTTAGTCCTGTGCCAAAACCTTCTGTACTTTTATCGGGTATTCGATAGGAGATCAAGGGCGCCTGTGTTTGCGCACACACTTGAGCACTATAATATATTTTGCACAGTTGGCTAATTTATATAAAAACTCTGCCTTTGTGCCTGTCTGTTACGCTTGCAAGGTTAACTGAACACTGAACCTAGGATCCTAGGATAGGAGGACAAGAACATAGGATCTTTTTACAATACCCCCCCACCCCCTAAAATGCGGGCAAAAACTATTTATTTATATATTGGACAATTCTCGGAGATGTAGAAACTTGCAAAAACTATTTCATATGTTGACTTGAAAACATACGGAACGTAAAATTCTCTAAAACAATGTCTTATTATATTTCTTGTTACGAGTTTTATTACAAACACAATGGTTGGTAATAAAAACGGGAGACGCTGTCCAGCGCCGTCTGACGACGTTCAAAACGAAAATAGACGTTATATACAAAATAAATTGTTTTCGCCACACGATGTATGAATATTTCAATGTGAAATTGCTTTGGCGACCTTATTATCATAAGTAGGATTTGAGAAATTATTTATTATTAATTTTGCTTTTTGTTTTATTTTTTATATGAATTCGTAGACAACCACGTCTGATCACACTTTTGTATTATTATTTTTTTTATTTTAAGCATTACTTACATCATTTTAAAAAAAGACAGTTTTTAATAGTTTTATTGCATCTTTAAAATTAAAGAAATAATTATAGTAAGAAGGACGACAATTGGTTGGTTGAGAAAATGTTTTTAGTAATTTTTTTTTTATAGCAAAACAGGGTAGGTTTCATGCCCGAGTATACTAATGTTATGGTGATCGTTTAAGTATAGAAGTCGATGCTATGCAACGCCAACTAGCGGTAAGTTACAACAAATCACAATACACTCTCCACGAGTGAAAAACCTCGTTGAAAACATACGTATATGTAAATGTATATGCCAACATTGATGGCACTTAATATGTCCAACGGTGTAAAAGTCTATTTATCTCAAACTGATATATACCAAAATTCATTTTTATATTTATATATAAGAAATTATCTCCAGTTATAAGAAATACTGCGGCACCAAATGTTGTCTTAGGTAAAATATTGAAACTAATTTGAATTTTTATTAGTATTCTACTAGGTAACGACAGTCTTACTGTCACCGGCATTTTCTGAGTAGGCGTCAGTCATTGAACTCTCCTTTATTTTGAAGAAAATGAACACCCACTTACTTTCAGACACTGAGTAAAAACAAACGCAACTTCACGACTCTTTGTTTCGAAATTTAACTGAAATTCTTATGTTTTTAATGTTTCGAAACACATGTATTTATGTTTGGTATAGTAGATTGTAAAATTTATTGTAATTTTAATATTCATGATTCGTACCATAATAAAAGAAAATATTTTGTAATTATTAATCCTTATTAACCAATTAGACCAACGTTAGTCTAGTGGCCAAAATGGCCGCAAATCTCTGTCTTGATAAGAGATATTGGGTTTTTCTGTTGACTAGTAGCAGCCCGGAGTCTGTAGAATGGAAGTATGTACATCCCGTGCCTCGGAAAGCATGTAAAGCCGCTGGTCCTGCGCCTGAAGTCTTTCCGGTCTTGTCGGAATGCCATCCCATCGAATTATGAGAACGCAGCTTTATTTGAGCACAACTTGCCATCCAAATATATCTTCCTAATTATTGACGTAAAACATATGTAATAAGGTGGAGTATCTAGCCACATATTCAATTCTGGATATCAAGGTAAATTTCTATGACGTCATAGAATACACCGCTCGTAAAGTAAGATGGATCATAAAACGTGTTAATGATTTGCATCACATAAACAAGATATGTTCTAATTTCAAACACTTCTCGTAAAGAATATTAATTAAAACTTCATTTAAAAAAGGTTATTCAATGATTTTCTAAAAATGTTATGTGAACATTTAAACGTGTGCGGCTAAATGCACAGTAACATCAAAAAATAACACTACCACTTACCACCACCATTGCTAAAAGACAATAAAAATTATACATTAATTTTAATGCTACTTAAAAATAAATACATGCAGACATATCGATAACAAACACAATCAAAATCACTGTAGGGCTTTGTGCAAGCTCGTCTGGATAGGTACCGCTCACTCATCAGATGTTGTACCGCAAAACAACAGTACTTGGTATTGTTATTGCACAAGGGACATAACATCTTAGTTCCCAAGGTTGGTGGCGCATTGGCCATGTAAGCGATGGTTAACATTTCTTACAATGTCAATGTCTATGGACGTTGGTGACAACTTACCATCAGGTGGCCCATCGTGGCTCGTCCACCCACCTATTCTATAATATAATAATAATAGGAAGATACACCAAAAGCTAATTCTGTGGAGAAATATTTGTAATCAAAGAAACTCCATGTGGCGTACGAGTATGGAGGAGGTTTATGTTGGTATTTTTTTTTAATTTTCTTGATTAAGTTTAATCCGGTCTAAATTTTAAGAAATAATTTTAATTTAAGGGTGAATTTTAGCTCGAATTTTATTTGAAGTTTGTTTTGTTTTTTTAAACTAATAATTATTAACTATTAAAATTTAATTTCATGAATTTTTAAAGAGGTTCGTCTTTTTTTAATAATATTGCTTCACACTAGATTTACATTGTAATATATCAATAATGTGGTTTAATAATTTGAAGATATCATACAATACGACTTTGCAACCCTTATTTTTTTTTAAAGGCCGGCAACGCACCTTCAAGCTCGTCCCACACATGTCCTTGGGCAGTGGTTGACACTTTGGGTCAGTCCCAATAACCTTATTAAAGATATGTACGATGGAATAATAATTAATAATAGACTATTCATCTGGTTTCACTTACTTTATAAATCAAGGTTGTACTATAAATGTTTTGGTCTACGTTTCCTATCATCAAGGAACGAAATAAACCACGTCATAAGATGCGAAAACGTTTGAAGCCGGTTCTACACTCGCCGATGAGTCGCGGCCGTGATCTTTAGCCGCGAATTACGCAACGTTCCCTTCATTATTTTTGACGCTGGACTGAAAATCGACCCCCAACGGGGAATACCGGGCATCAAACGCAAAGCCGCAACGCCATCTACACTTGCGTTTCACGACTTTCGCTGGCTGTCGCGGTGCGAATGTGTGAAAGATTGGGTACAGTATTTTGTACAGTTTCTAGTATAAATCACTTATATTATAAAGCGGAAGACTTTATACGCACTGATCTCAGGATCTAAAACATCAGTTTGAAATATTTCTTTGCGTCAGGGATTTCATTTATCAAAAACATAATTATACTATCTTTGACTGAAATGCCGATTTTTAAAACAATATTAACCAGATGTTTAAAATAGTATTTATCCAGAAAAAAGCATTTAAGCAAAGTAGGGGCGCGCAGCTAGTTAAAAGCTAATATAGTAATTACCATATCATGTTTTAATATAAATGCACGGCCTTGTGTATTTATGAGCATAAAGAGTCTTTATTGTTTTACTACCAATTATTTTATCGACGGATTTATTTTCTGAAGTGATTAAAAGTAAATATTAACTAATTATTATTTATTAATCATTCTTGGAATACCCCTTTTGTTATCATATTTAATAATGTATTTCAAATGAATTAAATGTCCAATTGACCAACTGTTAGACAGTGGTCACCACCATTAATATTAACTTTATAATAAATATTAAATATTTCTATCATCTTTAATCAAAGTTAATATTGAAGTCTATTGAAGTAGCCTCGTACAGATCACCTTTGAACTGTCATTTTATACAAGACTACTCCACTCGGTTTTGCCCATTAAACGTTACTACTCCATGGATAGTAGTTAGTAGTTATTTCTTGTAATAATTTTCGCCCGTATGTTAGGAGGGGAGGGGGTTAAGGTGTTATGGAAAAATAAAACAGATACAGTCACTTCCAGACCAAGGCAAAACTAAGCGTCAGAAGTAGATCAAGAAAGTCGTGGCTTAGAAACAACCGAGAATGGACCGGGATAAATCGACGTCGCTCAACTTTTCGTTTGACAAAAGACAGGGCAATATGACGAGATGACCAACTAACCAACCGTTAATAGTGGAGTGGCACAAGAAGATTATCGTTATGGCATTTTGAATTAAGATAATGTAATATTACATCAATATGAACGACATTGTCAATCTTTCTAAATATCCAATTAATCGATCTCTTTAGTGTATAAGTTCTATAATAGTTTTAGTTTTATAATTTTGTATTTAATAATATTATCATAATTTTGTTACTTTTTTACTTACTGATTTAATTTCGTTGTATTAGTAGTTAAGATTTGATTTTTAAATTTCTATATAGGTTAGTTTGGTTTATATAATTTAACACGTTAAAAGACGTATCTGTCAATTCGTAGGAGTATTTGTTTTTGTTGATCGTTTTAAGTGTTTGGTGATAAGTTGATGGTGTAACTATGTCAATAAATAAATTATGGAAGTATTCGTAAATGTTTTGTACGAAGTTGTTGTTACGACTGCAAAGATTATTCCAGACTAGCTAAATTAAGTAGGTCAAGTAAAATCGGACAAAGTCAGGGCATTGTCACCCGTGAATTTGTTTATAAATACGCATCACCTTGTATCGCGTGTAGCCACGATCGGAGGACCGTGCGGCACGCGCTAGGTCGCTCATGACGCCCAGACTTGGCTGATGTTCAAGTTTGGTTTAAGGGAGGAGCATAGCGGTTCTAAAGGCAAACATTATAAGTTGTCTAACTCGCGATTATATTTGCACTAGTCCGATCTACATAAATATATTTATTTTATTTTAAATGACTCGTTGGTCTATTGGAAAAACTTATATGGCCGCAGAGCTCGAGGTCCTAAGTTGAAACGACGGGTCGTGTCAATGAAAAGTTGTTAGGTCTTTCTTTTGAAAAATTCTAATGGTTACTGTAAAAGTCGGCAGTTCCCGTGCCGATGCAACTCTCTCAAAACGTCAGATAGATAAATATATCTATAGTCAAAATAAATTTTAATTAATTATTTTTCAAGAAATTAATATTATAATTATCATTACTACAGTTCTTTTAATTATGTAGACAATGAAATTGTATATAAGCAAAAATAGATTAATCATTATATTAACCATATTGAGAACTTTTAATATTTTTTGCTCCGTACGTTACTGATTTAATTCTTAACTAAAATTGGTGTATTCTTAACGGGCGTTCCTCAAGGCAGTGTACTATGCCCTCTGTTATTGTTCATTTTTATCGATGCTATTTTGACTTGTGACTGTCATATCGTTATACTTATACATCGAATGTACCGTTGCGACTGCTATCTGAAATATACAACTGAAATATGGCTTTTATTTGGCTTATTTTATGGCTTGGTTCTTAGGTTTTGTCGTTAAGCTGAATCTTAGAAATAATTATCCCGTACAATTGTTTTCTATTAAACACTTTACTTCTTAGCAAAAAAAGCAGTTTCATTTATACAATTGATGTAATTCATTTAACCATTGTACCAAACATAATCATAGGTATCGAGAATCGTTCGCCTGTTTGTAAATAAAGAGACAGCTGACAAAAAGCACATCGCACTATATATAGAGTGGAAAAAACAATTCCGAATCACGTGTCCCAATTGAGCTCATTGCTTTGTATTATTAGCAAATCAATGTTATATAATGTTTATATAAATTGAAAACCAATAACTGATATGACACAAAGGTTTGGGTGTATCCGAATATTGTGAAAACAGGATTTTTGCAAAATAAAAAAATGTGTATTTTAACGGAAAAAAATATAATATTATTAGTTGCATTTAATTTGAAATTCAGCTCCAAGCTTTGACACCAAATTTCTACAGTGAAAATAAATTAAAGCTCGTAAAGTTTAAAATATTTTTGAATATTACTAATATACTACTGGCTAGATGATCTAGCTTAACATGGATAGATGTCATGGGATAGTATTTATTTTGTTTCAATTCATGCTGTGGTCGCTTAGAACGTAACTTGAATATTTTATCGAAAGAGAAGAAAAGGAAAATGTCGAAAAAAATAAATATGTTTGTTTTTTATGAATTAATTATTATAATTCTCCTAGGTTTTTTTCATTACAATAATCAATATAGTAATAAAACCTCGATTCCCAACCTTAAATTCGGCCCTCGGTAGATATAATAATAATAATAATCAATCTTAATCTTTCCTAACTGTGCCTTCTTCGCTAAAATTGGGGAGCGTAGGTCAATGCTATGCTATATATCAGTTCCATTACTAGTATATACAAAGTTTTTGCCCACACATGTATAGTTGCGATCTAACTGGTTGAGAATTCTCTTAATTTTCAATCATTATTTTTTAACTATGTACTGTTCTATATCAAATCAATATGTACATGCTTCTAGCATAACGTCGTAGTAATTGAACTTTTATTATGTCATTTTGGATTTTATGAAAGTATCCTATATAAGGGCCAGACCCATTCTACTCTTGAGGGTTACGGCTTTTTCCACCACGTCGCTCCAACGCAATATGACACGACGCACACATATTATCTCAATATATATGTTTACTGCCGACTTTGAACTTATTTATAAACACATCTAAATTCACTAATGCTTCCCAGGATTCTTAGGATAAGTTTTAATATTGCGCAGTAAATAAGCTGCGCTTTAAAAATAGAAGGGAAAAACCTCACCATTGTTTACTTGAAACATTATCCGGGTAATCCAGGCACGTTTAAGGCATGGTTTATAGCTAAGCAGTAAGCACTAATGAGATTTGGTGACGAAACAGATCCAATTAATTCGAGGCGCCTGAGGGTCGCACACACGTACATATACATATGTTGGATTGGATATACGTGAATTATACAGGGCGAGTCAACATGTTTGGGATTTGACCTTTAAACATTGTTTATACCCATTACGAGTCTATTGTTTTATGTAACTTGATAGTGTGTTTGTGGACATTATTCGCATTAGAAAGCTCTTTTGTTTAGTACATTTTGCTAACAAAAGAAAAAATACTTCTATTCATTAAAAGCCAATACTTGTCATAGACAATGTCACGTTCAACCTTTACGGGGGACAGTGCTTTTGTGCAACACCCACACATCAGCTTTTATATTGCAAAACACCAATTGTTTGGTTAAAAGAATAAGCAGACAGTGTAATTAACAGTTATAAGGAAAATAACTTGATATATTAATAGCCGACAATGTAAGGGGATGTGAATCTTATAATAATATGAAATAATAATAAGAAAGTAGATCAGTCAAATATTTGGTTAGGTAGTGTCTCCCGTTCTCCCGCCTGCTTTATATATATACCATAAGAAATTAATAAATTTAATGATACATGCAATAAAATTGTTTTGACTCCTTAATATTTATTTTTTTGTTATGGGATTTGCAGTGCTGAGGCTACTATAGTAAAAGTCAAAAAATAAAATAAAAAAGTCAGAAAACCTACAATAGGCGAATCTTGACTTTTCTTCAGTATTTTTTATATGTATAGTTTATTTTGGTTAACAGTTAGATCAAATATTATTGCATTTAATTCAATAAGTTGTTTCATTTTATGAATCATCAAACATTCGATATTTTAAATATACTCGTAGCTGATGAACAAATTATCATACAGTAACAAAGAGAGGTTTTACTCAACCATCTTGCTTCTCTGCGGATCGGTGGAAGTACATTAGATAAAGTTACTTGCGACAGACGCTGATTTTCTCACGATTATGAAGTGAAAAACTTAGTGGTCTCTCCTCGATTTTAATGAGTCATCTTCGATTATGGCCTAACCTCCTGGCCATCTGGACGATTTCAACTTCGATGACGATATTTTAAAAATAAAAAAATATAAAATCAGATTTTCCGAATGCATATTCGAAACACCCTATATAATATTTTAATATAGGGGTTGCGACTGACCTCGCTATTACAGTATGATGTTTAATTATTGAGACAAGTTTTCGTGCGTTCATTCGGAAAATATTCTAATTAAATACGTGTTTAGTTGCTCGTGTGTTAAATGTGGAATATATTTTCCACGAACTGCTGTACCCGCGAATACATTCGCACGGACTTTATACACGGATCACCTTTTAAAATCCTTGAAAACGAAGTATACAAAAGATTAAATATACTCTCCATGTCTGTAGAAATATTAGATCGCCTTATAAATGAGATAATTTGCCTTCGAAACATTGAGTGTGACGATGCATTTTAATAACTAGTTTTTTTTTAATGCGATTCAACCAAATGATGATCACTGTACTCATTGGTCAAAAAAACTTTTTACACCGTTATCTCAAACGCTATTTACCTGTATTGATACGTGGTGGTAAAACGCCTGATGGAATGGGGATAGTACCCTCCCGGGCAGGCTTGCACCTAGCCGTAATTTTTTTTTTGCAGTAGTTATATAAAGTAATTTTCTTTTTCATCTATTTAAGTGTAAACCTACATTTATGTATTATAGTTCAGAATATAGAAGAACAGGCAAGAATTTCAGTAGTTTGTCTTGAATTTATGTACTAAAATATTTCATGATTATGACACTAAGTTCATTCGTAAACGCTCAGATCAATTAAAAATAATATGTTTAAATTAATTATAATATTAAAAATGAATGCTCTTAAAATAATTAACGTATTTACACATATATAGCAGTTGTATTATATTGAATGATATTTAACAAAGAGGTACGTTTCTTTGTATTTTTAGTCACATATTATGTTTTGTCTATAGCTTAATGTCGCGGATAAGTTTAAAGATGCATTTTCAATATACATATTTATTTACCGGATTTGCGTTGTAGGGACTGATCATGTAACGAGAACTAAAAGGGACACTAACGCAATCTGTTAAAGCTAACCGATAAGATAAAGGTAGCTTTTGTTTGGTCACTGTGAGTTAAGCTTTAATAAAATTAAAAATAAATTAATATCTGGTTAAGACGACTTAAACTACGAATGAAAATAGTGTTGAAGCTGGTGTAGTGATGTTTCTCTTTTCGCTGGAAGGTTGAAAAGCAACAAGTTACCTGTTGCATTTACGTCACGCGTTCTTAATGCGCCAGAGAAGTCTTATTCGCTAATTGAACAAGAAGCGGTTGCTATAGCTTACTGTGTACGTAGATGTGTATAACGAAAACGAATCACGTCGAAAACATACCATAAACCGTTTGTATTTTTGGTAACAAATGGAGAATTCCATGAGTAACATGCAGGACAGTGTATTGGGTAGTTATATTATTGGCAACATGTGTTACAGGTGAAAAAAACAGCTGTCACTCATTCATTTTCACCAGTAGGTAAATAATGTAAGAGAATCTACATTTTCTTCGAAATCTTCCACCACTGGATAAGTTGTCACAGTTTGTAGTGTTTGTAGGAATGTTTTACAATTACTCGCATGTCGGTTGCATGGAAGATGATTTTAAAATGATAGCAAGGGATATTGTGCATATCAAATGTATAAAAGATTAAAGAGGAAGAGTATTGACGAATGATAAGGATATTAAAAATCGTTAGAAGGATTATTTTGAGAAATTGATGAACGAAGAGAATGATTGGAGCGGAGTGCTAGTATGCGGACTAACTAATGGTGGTTTAGTGCAAGAAGTTAGTGTAGATGAAGTGAAAAAGGCTGTACAAGATATGAAGAATGGGAAAGCTCTGGGATGTGACGGTATACCTATAGAAGTATGGAAGTGTCTGAATGTGGATGGATGGAAGTGGCTAACTTTATTCTTCAATAAGTTGCTGCAAGAAGAGGAGGTCCCGGATGAATGGTGTAACAGTTCACTGGTACCCATCTTTAAAAACAAGGGCGACGTGCAGGATTGTAGCAACTATCGAGGCATAACGCTTTTGTCACATAGCATGAAAATTTGGGAGAAGGTGATAGCGAGACGAATAAGAGAAGAGAGTGAGGTGACCCAGAACCAGTTTGGGTTTATGCCTGGACGAGGGACAACGGACGCCATATTTGCATTACGCCAACTGTGTGAAACGCCAACGTGTACATAAGAACTTACACATAGTTTTCGTTGATCTCGAAAAGGCGAACGATCGAATACCTCGGGAGGTTCTGTGGTGGGCTTTGAAGAGAAAAGAGTGCCTGTGAAGTACCTGTAGCTTTTCCGTGCCATGTTTAGCCGTGCTAGTACACACATCCGGTTCGAAGTCGGTGTTTCTGAGGCGTGGGCTGTGGCGATTTGGCTGTGGGCTTACACCAGGGATCGGCTTTAAGCCCTTATTTGTTCCTCCTCATTATGGATGCTTTGACATCGGACATAGAGGAGGAGGCACCCTGGTATATGCTCTTTGCAGATGACATTGTTCTCGTTGGTGAAAATGCAACCGAGGTCGAGAGCAAGCTCGAAAAATGGCGGGAAAGATTGGAGAGAGTCGGTTTTAAAATAAGCAGAACCAAAACGGAACATCTGTTTTACGACTTCGGTGGTATCTCCAATTTTTCTCACATAGCTTTAAATGGTGCCCATCTACCAGTATGCTCAGATTTTCGCTACCTGGGTTCATCAATCCAGAGCGATAGTTGCATTGACAGGGACGTGAGTCTCTGGGACCATTTGTAAAAATACCGTTTGGGAAGACCGTCATTAGGCCTGTCGTGATGTATGGTTCCGAATGTTGGGCAACAAAAGAAGAGGATGTAAAAAAATACATGTGGCAGAGATGCGAATGTTAAGAGGGATGTGCGGTGTAGCTAGAATGGACAAGATAAGAAACGAGTATATCAGAGGAAGTCTGAGAGTAGCACCAATAGTTGAAAAGTTAAAGAGTTATAGATTAGCTAGGTATGGGCATGAGATGAGGAGGGATGAAAGGCATGTTACCAAAAGGGTATGAATGTTGATGGATATAGGGGACGGGGGAGGCCGGAGAAAATGTGGATGGATTGCGTAAGAAAGGATATTTGTATGAAAGATGTAAGTGCTGAGATGATGAGTGACAGAGAGAAGTGGAAGGAAAAAACATGTTGTGTCGACCCCACGTAGTGGGATAAGGGCAGGAAGAAGAAGATATAAAGAGGCTTAAGTCCATCAGTGAACAAATAGCAACAATATAGTTTTTCTTATGACGTTTTTTTTCTTTGAATACGAAATGAACTATAAAGATTATTTATGTATATGATAATTCAGTGATAAATCTTATGTTTTGGGACTGAAGTAATTAGAGTCCACGTGTTCTATTAAATGGGGGCCCATGGTTCAGCAACGTGTTAGTAATAGTGTGTCTTTACTGCAAGTTTTGATAATAGCATTCATTTAAGACTCACAAAAAAACGTGAGACAGACGATCATTTTTTAATATTTTTATTTATAGTCATTGAAACAATCTTGATCACTTGTGTTAACGAAGCTCAATAGACCCGAGTGCACTTTAAACTAACCATCGATTACCTTCGGGGTAATAAAAGAAATAAAGTGATTACTGAAATATGAATAACCTTGAATATATAGATAGCATAACATATCTACATGGTGATGTTCTGATGATCGAGGATAGGCAGGAGCTATTACAGTGCACAAATATGTGTGCAATTACGGGTATAACTTCTTTAAATAATTTGTGGTTGATTTCTTTTTTCAGGTTATGGTTGCTTCCAATGGCTGCTTCTCATGTCATGCGGTGCTGTATACGCGGTCTGCGCTCTCAGTACGACCACCCTAAGCTTCGTGTTACCTGCTGCAGAATGTGACTTCAACCTCTCCTCTAGCGACAAGGGGAGACTCACAGCCACGCCACTTATAGGTCAGGAATAAGTTCTTTGATTTTGTATTCGGGTGTTATATATAATACATGTATTACATAAGTCGAGAGAAGTCATTTAAGGTAGTAGTTTATAAATACAAAACATGCTTATGAATTCCTAAAATACTGACAAACACCACACATTCACAAATTACATTCTAATCTAAAACCCATTCTCATCTTACTCGACATAAAATCGAATTACCCAAATTTCGAACTAAGTATGGCATAAAAACTATATTATTTAACGGAGCACAGCTGTACAACTCATTACCTAAAGACGTTATAAATGCAAATTCAATCAATATATTCAAAAAAGATTAAAAAGTTATTTACTGGCACAAAATGTAGACTTATAAAAAAAAATTTAAAGTTATAGTATAGTACTGTATATTTAACGTTATTTCCTAAGTTTAAGTGGACTTTGTTCTTTTTTAGGAAATAAATGTCTTAACGTAGTAATTGTCAATTCGATCAAAATCAAGGATCGGGGCTAAAAACTTCAACTATTTTTTTACTTGTTAACATATCTGCTAAAGTTTAGTGTGTGTTCATACCATTAATTTATCAACTTTAACTAATTAGTCAAGTGCCAATTTGGATAGTGATTAGATAACGTGAAGTTTTAACCAACTATAGTCGGGTCAAATGCGAGCATGACCTTGCAAATTCAATTGTTCTAATTGTATTTTTTGACACTTTTGTTTCCAGTTAATTGCTCGTCTATAAGGGAATCAATCCAATATATTAGTATATTGATATTTTATATACAGATATGTATATGCAGACTTTATAAAAGCATCTGTCAAATACGTACCTGCAAAACATAAACTATACCCAATCATGGGAGGTTGTTTACTGTATATCTTAAATATTTTCTATTTCTAGGTATGTGTGTGGGATCATATTTCTGGGGCAACTTGGCAGACGCGCGCGGGCGCAGGAAGGCCATTATTGGTGCGCTTTTACTGGACGCTCTTGCGGCTTTCCTCTCAAGTCTGGTGCAGTCCTTCCCTGCATTTTTGGCTTGCAGGTACGTTGGCATACATTTGTTTTAGTTTAAGCAACTTTAATATTACAGGCAATATTTTTTAAATATGAATGAGCCAAACATATTATTTATTAATTATTAAGAAATTGTTAAAGGATGTTAACAAAATATGTAATAGCTAACTAATTATTATTCTTCCTTGATGTCAACATAACCATTGGTTTTAGATGTTGTAATGTTGCAGATTCTTTTCCGGCTTCGGTATTATTGGAGCCACTGGTCTTGTATTTCCGTACTTCGGAGATTTTCTCTCGTTACGGCATCGAGATGTAATGCTGTGCAGGCTCGAGGTTTTCTGGACCTTTGGCACCATCTTATTACCGGGTATGTATATTTTTTAATATTTATCTTATACATAAGTTTTCAATATTTAAACAAAAAAAATAGCATCAATAACTTTAGACATAAATATTTTATCTTTCTGATCATAAAAATTTATATTTACAATTGCTAGATTTGGCCGTGCATCTAAACTCTAAGGTTCCATTAGATTTTAAAAGTAATAGAAAATATAGTGTAATTGTGTTTGCGCATACACTTCTTTCATAATCCAAAGTCAATGGCCACCGTATGTAAAATCGATCTGCAGGATATCATACGAATATTTCAATTGTTTCAGGTATCGCCTGGTTAATTATTCAAGACCCTCGCTTCAATCTCACGGCTGACGGTGCCGATTTTCAGTACACATCTTGGCGGGTATTCGTTGCTGCCTGCGGTATCCCCAGCCTCTTGGTTGTACTACTACTGCTGCCTTTTCCCGAGAGTCCTAGATATTTACTTTACGTAAATAAAGCTGAACAAGCACTGCAAGTGCTGCAGAGGATATTCGTTGTAAATACAAGACTAGCAGAAAAAGATTTTCCAGTAAGTCAATTTCATTTAAAAATTATGTAACAGTTACAGACACTACTTTTTCTGTTGGAAGAGATAGTTGCATAATTGGTTTAGTTTTCGGTTTTTTTATCATTGATTTGTTTGTGCAATTAAAGATTTAACTTAATACATACAGATCAGAATAACAAGGGCTACTATACAGACCATGACCTCTTGGAATACTCCACGAAACTATCAGCATTTCTTAATGCTATTTAGATTAGGGCAGTCTCTTTACTAAACTCTTAATACATCTTGATTTAGTAGACATTAAAATTCATAACAACAATATTACGTTATAATATTTAAGTAAAGATTTGTCGATGACTGATTGATAAAGTATATTTAGTTATTTGAAATGAAATGCGATTAATAGCACTTTTGAAGAATTTATTATTGAATCTGTCTAATTTTACTAACCACCAGGTAGAATCAATGATAAGCGTCTGTGATGGTGAGGAAGAAGAAGTAGTGTCGGCTGACAATAATGGCAATGAGACCAAGTCTCCCCTCACTTGGAATCAGAGGTGGAATGCTTTCTGGAACAGAAAGAAGATGCTGGTCACTCCACCTTATATTGGACTTTTGGTGCTCTGCTGTTTTGTAGATTTTGGACTAATGTTTAGGTGAGATTTGGTATAAAGTTGTAAACATTTAGTTTGTAAGTACTATACAGCTACCAATGTTTGAACGATGAAATAACAAAAGCAATTATATTCAATTAGGAAGCAAGCTAACTTTGTTTCATTAAAAACATTTGACATTTCTCATTCAAATATTCAAAAGCATAACTAACAGACTTGTACATAACAAAAAAATATACAATAGTTTATCTTAATTGTATATATTTATTTTGTGTATATAGAAGATAATTTCATTGAATACAAATTATATATTATTATAATCAACATTAAATACATTCTATATTATAATTGGCTGTGATAAATATTGAATGTCCGTTATATATGTTACAGTTACTACACATTGATGATGTGGTTCCCAGACCTGTTCGAGAGGTTCAGTCAGTTCTCGTCACTCTTCCCCGGCGTCTCAGCTGGCGTCTGTGAAGTTTCCGCTAATGTTACTAGAACTGAATTAATGGTAACTAATATTTGGGTATTTTCATAATGGAAACGAATTTAACACTGTTTCGAATTGTTAACTTAACATTAAAACGTAACTAAATCCCATTGCTCAACAAAAAAAGGATAATGTTTAAAGCTTATTTGAACCTGATACCCGACACATTGGGTTGGTGAATACATAATACACATATCTGGCGGTTGTACATTCGATATACGCAGTTGCCTCAGGATAATATCTCAATTTTATAAGGTCTGTGATTTATTTAGTAGATATACCTATATGATCATAAGTTACGTCCACGATCCAGCTACATAAAAGAATGTTTTAATATGATATTTCTTTGTTTCAGGGAAAGCAAGAATGTCCTCAGACAATAGACGATAAAGTTTATATTCACACTTTAGTTGTCGCACTCAGCTGCGTACCTACGGCCTTGTGGGTCGGTCTCACTATCAACATGGTTGGAAAGAAACCTATGCTCGGTGAGTTGAAACTTATGTCATATTTATTGATTCATCAGTTAAAATCAATATTATAAATAACTCATTGTTTTCATACTTTTACAATTTCAAAATATTTTTTTTCAATCATCTAATAAACATCTTATCGTAAGTCAGTTTTTATCAATTTACGATTTAAGAATGAGGATTTGATAACTTTAAGAATATCATAATGAAACCCATGATTTAGTAACAGCCTGTAAAACCACAGACGCAGCTCAAGAGAGAAGAGGGTTAAGAACGTACCCCAAGAAGCTGCTCAAATATGGGTCACATTATATAATGAATTATATACTTTGTTTTAGCCAGTAACCCATCTCGAATCTTAAAGCATATATGATAATATCCAATCATATAATGTTTTCATTATTACATAAATTAAAATCCTAACAGTATCTTAAGCTATAACTGTAAATTTATGTGAATACAAGTTTTCGCCCGCGGGTTCACACTGATGTCCTTTTTTGTACTCCTGACAACGTGTATGGCAAAATGTCATGGTGATCGTATAAGTAGTCACAACGTAAACACGTAACAAACAAACTTACATTGCATTTAAGGATAAATGTGAATAAATGATTTCTTTCAGTTTTCATGTTGATCAGCTCCGGGCTAGCCGCCCTCGGTCTAAACTTGGTGCGCTCGTCACTCCAGAACCTGCTGCTATCCTGCGTATTTGAAGCAATCGTCAGCTGCACGGAAGCAGTTCTATTCTGCGTAATATGTGAAATATTTCCCACCAAAGTTGCGTAAGTATCCATTTATATGTTATCTTAATTTTAATATGAAGATGTTTACTCACATCAAACAACGGATATACATTTATCTAAATAAAATATTATTAATATACTGTTTCTGACTGATTTTTTGTATGAGCACATACACAAATCTCACCACGGCGATGTTAGTATTCACGTGACTTTCACGAATGAAAATGACCGCGTTTAATTCGTACATAGAGATTATATTTAAAAATATATAAGACATACAGAGCATTTTAGCAGACAATTAAAATGAATAGTAAATAAAACTATAATATATTTTGCCATTCCTATAATGGTATGTGGAAATCCAGTAAGTTTTAGAAATAATTTAAAAAAGTTTAGCCGCCATAAAAGGTAGGATTTCGCAAAGTAAGATCTAGTATATAACATTTTAAATACAATTCTTATATAACATTTTACTTGATGGTAGAGCTGTCAGTAGGATAGTCTGGGTAGTTACTACCCACTCATTACATATTCTGATAAACAGCAATACTTAGTATTGTTGTACATACATGACATCTTAAGGTTGTTGACGCACTGGCGATGTAAGGAATGGTCAATATTTCTTACGGTGCCACGGTGAGCGATGGTGACCTCTATGTTAAGCATTTAGTTTAAAAGGTTTGATTTCCGTTGTAGCGCAACGGCAATGGCAGTAACAGTAATGTGCGGGCGAGTGGGCGCCATCGTCGGCAACGTGGTCTTTGGTGCACTAGTCGACCAGCAATGCGTCGTGCCCATCTACATGTTCGGCGCGCTGCTCATCAGTGAGTATAACTGTCACGATATGTTAACTGCATTGATGCTCTCCCTCATCTAGTTTATAGCTCATCTATAATTTTGATATAAAACGTACGAGTGAGTATTTCAATCACGTTGTATCGAATGCATGGCCGCTGTTTGCCACCCCGAAAAATGCGAAATGTTTGGTATCCTGTCCACTAAGTATCTCTATAACACGAAGATTTGAAATCATTGATATGATCGTTGAACATTAACGACAATTTTAATCACGCAGTATCAACTGCTCAGTTACTGTTTGGTAATCAGTTCATACTTGTGCCCGTCTTCATAGTCGGAGCGCTGAACATCTGTGAGAATAACTCTCAACAACTCTCAACAGCATTGGTGCATAATTAACTATCATTCAGAGCATGGTGTTCAAATATAAGTTTAGTGTACAACTCACCAGTGGGATACTCACTGGTGAGTTGATCATGTATATTTGGATGAATGCTGTTTGCCAATCAATTCAGTATCGAGTTTAATTAAAGGCTTGTAACCATCACCATTTTATCTCTATAACACGTAGCTTCACAAACGCTATTTGTCAACCAATTTAGTATCGCGCTCATTTACATGATCGGCGCGTTGGACATCAATGTATATCTCTATAATGCCGTATCAGCTTCATAGTCCTTGTTGGTTAACCAGTTCATAATCGCACTTCTGTAGCATATTTCAACAACAAGAGGATTCAACACAAATAAACAATTTTGACTCTGAATCGAGGTCAGAATCTGAATGTCATTGGTCGAGATCTTGAATAATCTATATTCATTATAGATTCGTGAAAAAATAGCGTTTTGAATGTCGGCGAAGTTGTTATCTTAACATTGGAAGTAAAACGTATGTGCTTATGAATAGTTAAGTGGGATAATGTTAAATAAAGATATATTTATGAAGAATTGTTTGTAGTGCTTAATGTAGCAGAGTAGCAAAATTCTTACTATGTAAAAATGTAAAAGAAAACTAAAATAATACTTTTTTTTTTCAGCGAGCGGTCTTCTCTGCATCATACTGCCGAAGAGCACGCGACCCGAGCGGCCGCAATAATATGTATCTGTTATAATTTTATCTCTGTAATGATAAATAAACTAGCCTATATATAAGCAATGTTTAACATTTCTTTTCATTATTGATACCTATACCAACCTAAACCCTAAAAGATAATATACAACAATAGTGGCGTAGCTAGGTGCCTTGGCAAAAAAAGAATAATATTGCATAATTAATTTATAAACATATGAATTTATGTAAATATTCGTTTCATTACCGATCAGGGAAAACGCAATTAACAAAATACGTATATGGAATGGAATGGATTTTTTTTTATTTAGCAAACTTTAAAAAGTATATAAAATAAATTACGTTTTTTTCTTGAACACTAATATATTTTAATTTTATAAGTAAATGGTATAGCAGTATTTTTTTAAAGTTTTGCTCCAGGTATGCCGAGTTTTGGAGCTCTGGTGCAAAACTCAATCTTGCAAGCACTATGTAGCAAGATAAAGAGATAAAATATAGACAGCTTAAACTAAATACATTATAGAAACTAAAAATCTAATTAACCAAATCACTCATTGAAATCCACTCATCCACTCATACAAATGAATGGTAAAAAAATTCAAAGCGTCACAGAAGCATGTGGTTAGTATAGCGCGTTAATTGCTTTTATAGGCTTAAAGTTTCATACAAAATAAGAAATGTTTTTAGTGTGGACTCACGAATTAAGCTATGTGAACTTTAGTCCCGTCTAAATTTTACTATGCTGAGGTTGTTATTGTACTTACACGTACAAAAAATATTATCAGCGCGTACAAAATACCTGTGTCTGGTACTGTTTTAAAATACCACCCCGTACTCATGTAACCCCGTTCCTTAATAAATCATGAATAATCAGGATAGAATAACGAAGGCGAAAACGAATTACATCTTGCAACCTTTTTGGTGTTGTTCAACATAAAGTTCCTATATATCTTGACAATAAATTGAGCTGGTGAAAAGAAAATAATAAACCGTATCCTACAAGGCCGTCATCGTATATACGTATAAGTACGCCACCACATCGAACAGTGAAATTTCGTGGTAGTTTTCGATATGCAGCAAGGAAATATAAAAGCTAGCGCTTGACTGTTATCACACCTGATGGAAAGTGATGAAACAGTCTAAGATGGAGCGCGCTTGCCTAGAAGATGCCTATTCACTCTTGACTTGACTTGGTACCCATTTTGTAGGTGGAGGGGAAAACGGAGGTCGGGAAGGTTATTATTGCTATATTTGTAGCGTATATAATGTTTTAGCAAGCTAAAGCTTGCCACCTATTTTCAATGTCCATAAATTGCAAGAAGACTGTTATTTTAGCGCAAGGATGTTTAGAACAACCAGTCATCTTGCTGAACGGCGAACATTTGCAAGTGGTTAGCAAATTTTGCTACCTTGGGTCGCAATTGTTGAGCAATCTCTCGCTTGATGCAGAGATCGACTCCCGCTTCGGCAAAGCAGCCTCTACGTTCGGGAGGCTCTTGAACAGGGCTTGGGACAACAGACACCTTACAGTAAAAACGAAAATGCTTGTTTACCAATCATGTGTCCTAAGCACACTCTTGTATGGAGCAGAAACGTGGACAACGTACGCAAAACAAAAACGCCGACTGAACACATTTCACTTGTGCTGTCTTCGTAACATTCTGGGCATCACGTGGAAGGATCGAGTGATAAACGAGTCTGTTCTAGGCAAGGCACAACTGCCTAGCATCACGGCCATTCTAAAAAAAAAACGGTTACGATGGCTGAGACACGTGCATCGAATGGAGAAGACTCGTCTGCCAAGGCAAATACTGCTGGGACAGGTTGCGGATGCAAAAAGGTCTATTGGGCGGCCTATGCTCCGTTACAAAGATTGCGCTAAGCGTGATATGGTTGCGTTTAACATCCCTAGCAGCCGATGGGAGGAACTGGCCGAGGACCGTGCCAAGTGGCGACGCCTTATTCACGAAGGTCAATCATAGCATGACGATGCCTGGTTTGAAGTACTAAAAGAAAAACGCGTTAAGCGTCATGAGCAGGCTTCAAACCCCCGCCCATCTGGGGGCGCATACACTTGTCGGGAGTGCGGCCGAAGGATCCTCTCTCACATTTGGCTCTTTAGTCATAACCGCAAGTGCCTTCGTGATGCTGCTTGAATCATCTGTCAGAGATGCAGAGGCCTATATGATAATGTTTTAGTTTATTAATTTAAAATTACTTTTCTTATTATTATTGCGGTCTATTTTTGAATTTACTTTTATATTTTGCATTTATTTTACTATTTAATTATTAATATTTTAGGTTATAAATGTATATTTTTATTATTTATATTATTTTTATTAGGTTATAAATGTATTACTTTTCTTTCCAACAAACTTTTGTAAACAAATTTTCTTTAATATTCTTTTGATGACTTCTTTTGTCTGGAGAAATTTCATTTCTTTATGATAACAAACTAACAAAAAAACAAAAATTCCAAGTTATATAAAGTTTATAAAAATAAGAAGTATTAATCTCTCGCGTTATGCTCGCCCCAGGGTATAAACAGACCTCTAATACGGTGCAAACTGGACTTGAATAGTGCCAAAAGCATGGTTAGTATTTTAGGAGTCTATGTATATCCATTTGTTAGTGTGTAGCCGTTAAAAAGATGCTCACAGGACTATAAAACAATAAAAGTCTAAATCTCTTTTAAATTCCAAGGTCACGTTATCTAACTTAATAAAGTACTTTTAACAATGTGAATAATTACTTAAGCAACTTGTGAGTATTTAAATATTCATGTCGAAACCCGGCTCCTGATAGTCCTATCGATGACATTCGAGTGAAGAATATTATCGACGCGTTCATTTTTAGGGTTCAACTAACTAAACTATTACAACACATTACAACTAAGAAAAACCCTTTTTAATTAATATATAATATATATTTTGCATCCAGAAGCGATATTGATTGTAAAAAAAAAACATACAAATTGATGGAAATTACTTACTCATAAAAATTCAAATTCAACAAATCACAAGTCACGCCAACAATGAAATAATAATTTGCCTTTCTGTCCACTAACAAAATGGCGGTTTTAAATTAGCGCACGTCTTTTTTTAACAACGTCGATTTAGGACCAATTAATCTCCTAACTGTACAAATATAATCTTGATACACTCGCATTTTTTGAAAGCAAATACGATAGTAGAAATTAGTACATTGCTATAAATTTATACAGAATTGTATGAATACATTTATAACGGTATCTAAGCGTCCAGCGCCATCTATCCGAACGGAAGTTAGTTTACAATATACGCATATAGAATACGCCACAAGTCGTAGTAACAGGGAATAGATGAATTTATTCTATTTATTATCCATATACATATGTAAGTATGTATTTACAAAAGAAAAGTAAAGTTGTTTCCATAGTACAAGCTCTGTTTAGTATGGAATCAGATGGCCGTCTGTAAATAATGTCTCAGGATATTATGATTATTAGTTTTACAAAACATTATATATATAAATGAAAGTATAATACTTTTGTAGTTTCTTTATGTATTATTTTTGTAATGTTTATCATTATAGCATTTAATATGATAGAATAAAAAATATTTCAATATTTTTGTGACATTTGCTGTATATTTTATCAATTAATATACATTTAAATAAAAACATAAAGATCCATCGATTATTCGTTTTTCTTAACACCCAAAAAAACAGATGACCGCGGAAGTGTACTTTATTTAATTCGCATACCGATTTTCTTACCATTTCAATAATTACTGATCCAGTACGGAACCTTAGAAACGAAGCACCCGATAGCAAGACGCTCAACTAATATTGAATAATTACCATTTTGTTCATATAAACTACCAAGTAATGTTTTCAGTTTAGTTCAGGTAGTGAAAACTTTATATAAAAATAATAAAACTTTATATAATAAAATATTTTTATAAACATTTTTTACTTAAATTTATTGGTTATAATTATGGTTAACGACGAGATTTTAATAAGAGTCTGTTAAAATTATACTTCTAAAGTAATGTTTTAGCTAAATAGTCGCTAAAGCTTAAATAAAACGGTATATTAAAATATATTAATTAAGTTAAATGCGCTGCTAGCTATTCAGTGAGCCGGCGATAATTAAAAATATAAATGGCGTTGTATGGGAAATATCTTAAGAAGAATCCAGAGTTTTTCGAAATATACGACGGTAAAGATTTAACTGTATGGAGCATCAAGAGTCAACAACGTGAGGACAAAGTATATACTTACGATGAGGCTATTGACTTAGCAGGTAAGCTTCCTACTTTTATGATACAGAGAAACACTTAACCTGTTTAATTATCTTCAAGTTAAAGATTCTTCTCAGCTTTTGTGGACCATTTGTTAGTGTTCGAATTATCTTCAAATTGAAGTAAATAAATGATTTTCTTTGTTCTTACGTTTTCTACGCATCAAAGAAATTTAGTAATATTTTTTTAAAATAGCATCAATTTTTTATGTTTTATGCTTAGAAACAACGCATATCAAATTTATTTTACCGTTAGTCATCGGCTAAGCTCTTCATCTATCTTCCCACGCTTTGTGCAAGCCCGTCTGTGTAGGTACCACCCACTCATCAGATACTCTACCGCAAAACAATAGTACTTGGTATTGTTGTGTTCCGGATTGAAGGGTAAGTGAGCCAGTATATTATAGGCACAAGGGACTTAAAATATTATGTCTCAAGGTTGGTGGCGCATTGGCTATGTAAGCGATGGTTGACATTTCTTACAATATCAATGTCTAAGGGCGTTTGGGACCACTTACAATCAGGTAGCCCATATGCTCGTCCGCCTTCCTATTCCATAAAAAACAAAAAATGACACAGTATGACAGATAGGTGTAGCTAAATTACTATTACTATGTATAGGTACTGGCTGGTACGTGTTTGGTTTGTCAGTATTTATTTGCCTGGCATTGGAGGGTATGGCATTGGACATGTTCGGGTTTTCCGTGGTGGTGTCCAGTGCTTGTGACTTGGATATCACCCACATTCAGAAGAGTCTCCTGATATGTATGCCTTTTCTTGGTAATTATAAAAGGATTTAATATATACGATTATACTTAATTTGATTATGGTATAAGTGATGCGTATTTTCATTACTTTCTTAAATATTTCAACTATTACACACATTAGTTAAGGAAGAGAGTTGAGAAGGCTCAGGGTTGAAGACGTATGACGTAATCGAATATAGTGATTATTCTTGAAATTACAAAATGTAACAAGCATCAAAATCAGGTGTACCTAACCATAAGTCGGTTTTTAATATATCATGAATGAGATACGAAGCTCACTTCGTTTATAACAGTAGGTTATTCTGTAAGAACAAACTCACCGAAGAAAACGGTCGTGAAATGTCAAAAATGTCTAATAAATATATGTACGTGTGAAAAATGAATAAATAATATTCAAATTTGACCGTAATAATTATAACATTTCAAGAATACACGCATCAAAATAGTAAATCACTCTAAATCAGTTGTCAAAATTACGGGTGAGTTCTAGATTACAGATTAGCAGTTCAGAATTGCCAACCTTAACAAATTTAATAAGTGACCCAATCATATTTATATCTCCTAATATTTGTTTTATTATTCGATATTTCTATTGATAACTTTATCCAAGGGTAAAAATACGAATTCATAATTTACTTTATACTTTATTGTATACCACAAATGAAAAAAAAATACAAAACATGGATACAGCCTAAATAAAAGTAGCATACAATTTTGGTGACCTTATCGCTACAGAGCGATCTCTTCCAGGCAACCAATCTAAAAGATTCTATATATAAGCTTATATATATATATATATATATATATATATATATATATATATATATATATATATATTAATTAAATACTTAATTTGTGATTATAATTCATCTCGTGCTTTACGGTGAAGATAAACATCGTAAGGAAACCTGCATGTGTCTAACTTCACTAAAATTCTGCCACATTTGTATTCCACCAACCCGCATTGCAGCAGCGTGGTGGAATACACTCCATACCTTCTCCTCAAAAAAGGAGAAGAGGTTTAGCCCAGCACAGGCTTTTACTACTTACTACTATATATATTATATTTTTTACATTAATCTATAACTAACAAATTAATTATACTATCAGTATAATTTATAGGAACCAGACATAATATTATTCACCACAAAAAAAAACATCTTAAACTAAAACATTTAGGTATATGGCCATAACATAAAGTAAATAAATTAACGATATATTCACCTGATAATACATATTAGTAACTTTACGATAACAATATAGGTATAGTATGTTAGAATACCATTATAAATGCTTAATTACCCAACCGATCATCAGGAAATGTTGCCAGGGGTGATAACATAAGATACATTACGCCTGCCACCTCCCCACATGTGATGAATCTACCCAAAAATAATAATCTGTACAAATAAATAAAATTGAAGTTTCTGCCTGTGTACAAATAATTTATAAGAAATATATATTTATATTGCGTTTCTCTTTATTTTGTGTGTGCAATAACGATGTATTTATAAGCTGTGACCTTTTGTCTGTAACCAGGATCGATCGTTTTGGCATATCCTTGGGGCTACTTTTCCGATACGCAAGGTCGACTTAAAGGCTTGCGTTTATCTTTATGGGGAAGCTTCATCATGGCCAGCATCAGTGCCTTCTCTCCCAACTGGATCGTACTTGCTGTTTTGAAGTTTTTAAGCTCTAGTTTGTAAGTACAATTCCAGGCATCCGAGCCGACATGGCCCAGAGGTTAGAACGTTTAACTGATGATCGTGGACAAACCCAGGCAAGCACCACTGCTCGATGGTGTAGGAAAATATCATGTGAAAACCATATGTCTAGTTTAATTGAAATTCTGCCACATGTGTATTCTTCAAACCGCATTAGAGTGGAGTGGTGGAATAAGCTCTAAACCGGCTCCTTAAAGGGAGGCCTTTAAGGGCTTAAAGGTGTTAGGTGGCTGTTACTTTACCTTTTTATATATAGATTTTATTGTAACATTTTAATTCGTCACTGTGGTTAAGGTTTTGATTTAGAATTTAAAATTGCAGCTCAAGTGGAATCCAGTCTTTAGGGCTTACACTACTCGGGGAATGCTGCTCTACGAAGTTAAAAGGGAAACTTGTAATAGGAGTAACATTTGCATTGTTTTTGTCATTTGCAATTTACAATAGTAAGACAATTTTTTTCTTAAATTATAAATTAAATATCAAAAGTTTGTTACTAAAAATGTGATCATCTTTCCAGTTTGTGCTTATTTCACCCTAAGTCTCGACTTTGCGTTTGATCTCGGCTTTATAGTCTTCAAGCCTTGGAGACTTTTGACTCTTGTTTTGACCATACCGCTCGGTGTGTCAGGTGTTTTTGCAAGTTACTTCTATGAAAGTCCAAAGTTTGTACTAAACAGAGGACATGAGAAGACGGCGATAAAACTCTTGAAAAAAATCAGTGAGAAAAATGGCGTCAAAGCCGAAACATATCCAGTAAGTATTTACAATAATATTACTATGTATTTTTATGATTGATATGTGTTATATTCGTATTTTACAAAACGACCTCCAGTTTCCGAAATGTTGATCAAAGTTTGACTTGAAGATCAAAATTAACTTATCCGATTAAATACTGAACGCTGATTGGTTGCCTACCTGATCGGCTGCTACCGACCAATGACTATTCAGATTAATTTAAAATTAATTGATTGGACTTTGATTAGCGTTTCGGTAACTGGGGGTAAGCCCATGGAACTAATCATATAGCGTGATTTCTTATCTTCATCTTAATGAATGAAAAATCAAATCAAATGATGTTATTTATTTGTGCCAGGTTAAGAGAGTGGTTCTACAGGAGATAACGTTACTAAGACGAAATGATCTTTCACTACTACAGTCTTTGATGGATCAAACGTTTCCCCTGTTCAAGCCGCCCCTGCTTTATAGACTCCTACAGTTATTTTATATAACGATGGTTGTATATGCAACGTTAGTATTTAGTTTTTATTTTAATAAGTATATTCTATTTTAAATATTTAAGAAATGTATAGAATATTTTTTTTATTGCACATCTTATTTATGATACTTGCTAGTTTCTGCCCGTGGCTTAATCTGCGTGTGAGGGAGACAGGAGAGTGCACTGTATCCTTTTCTGTACCCCTGACAACGTGTATGCAAAATTTCATGAAGGATTCGTTAAATATTTAAAACTTGAATGCGTAACAAACAAAATGAATTTCAAATTTAAAGGTATTAGTTAGATGTTGCTGCATCCAGACAAAGTATTTAGATAGAGAAGAAGTGAAATAACAAAGCACCAAGGCTTATCAGCTTATTCCACCACGCTGCTTCAATGCTAGTTGATAGATATGTGTGGCAAATTTTCATTTATTACGTGCAGGTTTCTGCGCACCGATTCCTTGTCACTAAACGCTAAATGAATTATAATCAATAAAGCAAAAATTAACATCGCAAAAATTAACAAAATGAATAAAATATTGTGGTTAGTATTTGACCAAAAACCTTAGGACCAACGTGCAATTGGGCGAAAATATTGGTTACTACAGCAATTCTAGATGAGAATGGACAGATTAGTTAATCTATTATGATATTAACTTTTTTTAATGACACTAAAATATCGATTCAAGAACGCTTGCGTAGCACTTGAACATTCATCGATCTTGAATGATTTAAAAAAATGACCTGTAAGAAAATTCCTTTATTTTAGCAATAACGGTTTCTACGCATGGTTTCCCTTGGTGATGGAGACATTTAATACGGGTTACGATAAAAATGTCACAGCTGATAACATGTGTGGATTGATAAATCATTATAAGGAGCTGAATAATAATGATGTGAGTTTTTAATAGCATTAATTTTATGTGTTATCTTGGTGGTATAAAGTCATTGCTAAGTAGGTAAGGTAATTAGCAATATTAGGCTTAATAATTATTTAATAGCTTTTTAACGCCAATCAACGAAATTTAATATTGTTAAAAATAATAATTAAATAAGGTAAACAGTGTAATATTATCTAAAAGATAAAATAGCATGGAGTTAGTATTAGTCTGTACAGAAATTTTAATTAATTGGTGAATAAGTTACCATTTAGCCTTTTAACGATTCTTCTCAGTGGCTTTGCATTTAATATAATGTAATTTGCGTTTTAAACCATAATAAAGATTAGTTTGAACATTGTATGAAAAAGTATATTACCATTTCATTAATATTCCATTTCTTTCAGATATGCATAACGTCGGTGACTGAGTTTTCAGTGTGGATAAGCCTTATTCAATCCGTGTTGTACAGCATCCTTATTGTTGCTGTCGCATGGCTAAATAGGTGGAGGAAAACAGTTTTAATAATACTTCTGTCGTTTTCATTTATTTCTGGAGTTGCTATTCCATTTGTTCCTGGAAGGATGTTAAGCATTTGTCTATTTTTCGGGTTCATGATTAGCTCCGTGTGCCTGTCAATTGTTTTCTCTTATTACGTCGACCTGTTTCCAACATCCTATCGGTAATTGTTATTTTTTATTTTTATATGAAGGGTAAGATTAATAATTACTTGCATATTAGCGTCAATAGCGCAATGTTTTACGACCCGCTTCGCGCTGTAAAAATGTATATACTGACCCCCACTCCTAACACAAGCAGTACTATTAATTGGAGGAGTAATTAGGAATAATAGTCATTACTTGAAAACTGTCATTTATCTAAAAAAACTTTATTATAATACTTTATTTAATCTAGTTAACATATTATTATTAAATATAGAAAGCAGAATAGTTTTTGATTTGTATAACAGCTCATATATCGCGTGTCATCTTGTTCTATTATATAATATTTTATCGTATTAAAGTTAATTTTGTTTTTATTAGTGGCATGGCAGCGTGCTTGGGAGTAATGATAGCCAGGATAAGCGCGCTAGCTGGCATTAATGTTGTTGGTTCTTATCTCGTGTCTCATTGCGTTAACTCGTTATATTCCT
This sequence comes from Nymphalis urticae, assembly GCA_905147175.2. NCBI lineage: Eukaryota > Metazoa > Arthropoda > Insecta > Lepidoptera > Nymphalidae > Nymphalis > Nymphalis urticae. The sequence continues at coordinate 12,085,683 of LR989995.1, read as the reverse complement.
GGAGTGCCTTTGTTCTAAGTAAGTAATATAAATATCTTAAATTAATAGATATCAGTAGAGCGGTTCTGTAAGAACTCAATTCATTACTCACCCGTGAAATGTTAACAACCGACTTATTGTGATATATTATTTTGATGCGTGTATTCTTGAAATGTTAAAATAATTATGTAGTTTTCTGCGGAAAGCTTGAGTTTCTTCTTACAGAATAGCCCGACTGATAGTATTTTTATGTACATTTATTTTTGTATTACAAATATTGATTGGCAACCATTACCATATTGTTATAGGAATACATATATAATTATTAATTTATATAACATATACATGTACCAATTATTGAAAAATATGTCTGCTTAAAGCGCAATGCTTGCATATCATTGACATTGTAAGCACTGCATTTCGAAGATGAATAAAAAAAAATAGAATTTTACTTTCATACGCAAGTATTAATTGAAGTAAAACATATTGTTGTGTGCATGCATTTATCACTAAATTGCTATTTGTATTCCACAGGCGCCCTCATCGTATCCAGTTTCTTACCAACAGACAAACCTAAGAAATGACGTCGTTTAATATTATATCATAGCTATAATACGTATTCCAATCAGTTTGTAGTTTGTTAATCCTATTTTAATTAAAGTCAAAAACTCTTTTAACTTTTTTAAACAAACATTTATTTGTTAAGTTAAACCCTCTAAATCATAAACAATAAAGTCAATAAAATATCTACAGTGAAAAAATGAAGATTTATTTGCAAGTCAATGAGCTTATTTTAATAATGAATATAAATGGTTTGTATATAAGTTACCCATTGCATTAGTTATGTAGCGTTTTAAGTATCTGTAAGTTGCATTTGAAAACAAAAACATAAATGTAATTATACAAAAACTAGTTTTAATACAATATATAAACATATATATATATATATATTAAGATTATATAATATAATTTTATATCTCTTAATATCGGAATGCATAAAGTACATAACTTATTCTACTCTAGTCGATTAAAATCGTATCGTATCAGTACAGTGTTTGTTTTTTTATGTTTTGTCGCTAATAACAAAAACTTTAAAAATAGCAATATTGTAAAATAAAATATATGGGTTGTAGAATCGACGCTGAAGAAATTCATGAGTGAACACGAATAACATAGTCATCTGAAGATAGCTGCTATTGCTAATATTTATAATTAATATCAATAAATATATATATATATATATATATATATATATATATATATATATATATATATATATATATAGTCTTTTTATATAGTGTAGTTTTTTCTTATAACGTTCATAATCACTATTTTAAATAAAAAGCAAAATTGATTAATTATATAATTGCATTTTTATTTTTTGCAGGCGTTCTAGTTTCTCACTACTAAATATTTTTGATAAATAAGTTAATAGAATAACTTTTTAATTTTGGAAATTAAGTGAATAATTTAATACATATTTATTTCGAAAACAGATATTACTGTTACGTTTAAACGTTGAAATAAAAAATTTTGCATAAAAATTTCGATTCAATTCATGTCTATATAATTGACAAAAAAAAATTGTTTCACAAACTTTGTAAGTAGATGACTTTTTTATGATCATGTAAGCTAATTATTATATTTGTAGAGAAATTGTATAAATATATGACATTATTATTAATTTTATTATAAATTGACAATTCTAAATAGATATTACAAAATCTAAAGTATTACGATTTATCGTTAATTCTATTCTGACATTTTATACTTACATGTGTACATAATGGACGACACGATTAAATATTACCTTTTTTTTTGTCTAGGAGGAAAGGCATTTACGCCTACCGCCCGGTCCGCGACCGGGACGGTTATGTGGGACTCACGGGGCAGAAGGCCACCGTCCTACCCACTAAAACCTCCCCGTTTCCGTCTCACCGCAGGCGGCGGGGTTACGGGAACGCGTTAGCTCACCACCGCGACCCCGCCAGCGGCCGTCGCTATGGGTTAGCGACCCACCGGGTGTTTTTTATTGAGGTTGTCTCCTCTTGGCCCAGCCGGTGAAGGCCAGACCCTCGGTCCCACCGCAGGCTGACGCCTGGATGGGGAAACGAGTTTGAGAGGCGGTGACTTTTTACGGTCTATCCACCCAGCAACGACACCGAAACTGGGCGAACCCGCCTCTCCCTCCTCCTTCTACCTCTACTCCTGTCTCCGGCTGCCCGAAAGGACACCGGAGACCACCTACTTGCCACGAAGCCGCTCGCTAGTCCACTCTGCTGCAACAGAGAAGTAATTAAATATTACCTTGAAAAAAACTTTGAAAAAGTATAATTAACATTACGCATATTTACTGACTGAGTGAGTCATACTATTTTTAAAATTTTTTTTTTAAATATAATACAAATCCCGTATATTTTCAGTATGGTTTATGTAAATTAATGCTATTCTTATCAAATAATATAATATTGCAAAACTAACAGCCGTGTTATCAAAACTAATCTCGATTTCTTTAATATCGCAACATCCAGCCAAATATATATAATAAATAGTTATTTAAAAAAAAATTGGGATATGTATTTTCAATGTTAACACGCCGTGTAGTAGTATCAGTCGTTCGCTCTTGACAGAGTGGTCGTGGTTGACGATGATGCATCGTTTTTGGCTAATGTAGCCCCCGCTATGTGTCTCCATTCGATGCGGTCTTCAGCATCTCTAAAACATTGGACTATGGAGGTCTGTGTTGTAGCTTTTATAATGTCTGTCCAACGCTTGGGTACTCGACCGCGTGACCGCTTGCCTTCCACTTGCCCTTGGACAACGAGTCGTTCCATAGAGTGTTCATTTCGAACAATGTGTCCGAAGTATTTGAGAATTCATGTTTGCACAGTCGACGATAGTCTTTTTTTGATTTTTAGCTCCTCCAGGATCGAGATGTTAGTCCGAAATGCTGTCCAAGGGATCCGCAGCAGTCGCCGCCAACACCACATTTCGAGTGCGTCAATTTTGCGTCGGTCTTTCTGTCGAACGGTCCATGTTTCTGCGCCGTAAAGAAATATAGGGAAGACTAGGCTTCTCATCAGGCGGACTTTGGTGGCTTTTGTTATATTGCGGTTGCACCAGACTTTTTTTAGCTTATCAACAGCAGACCTTGTGATAGCACATCTCCTTAGAATCTCGTCCTCACTTCTACCCGTGTTCGTGATTGTGGAGCCGAGGTACACGTAGCTTTGGACTACTTCACAGTTGCCAATTATAGATATATCTGGGCGATTTAGTCCAGCACGGTCCACGATCATCATCTTGGTTTTGATTCTATTGATCGCAAGTCCGAAGGAGAGGCTTATTGTCTCCAGGCGTGTCAGCAAGTGTTCCATGTCTTCTTTTGTTTGAGCGAGAAGAGTAGTGTCATCGGCGAATCTTAAATTGGATATCTTACGACCTCCTACTGAAACCCCCTTGTCCCCTTTCTCCAAAAAAATTCTCATAATACACTCCGTATATACGTTGAATAGGAGTGGAGAGAGTATGCACCCTTGCCGAACACCAGCATGTGTCTGAAAGCTTTTTGAGTCAATGTCGTCTATTCGAACAGTCGCAGTCCCGTCCTCGTATAGTCGGCAAATGAGACGAACTAGGTGGTTCGGTACTCCCATTTGTATAAGTAAGTCCCATAACTTGTGCCATTTCACGGTGTCGAAGGCCTTGCGAAAGTCGACGAAGCAGATATAGAGCGGGCTGTTAAACTCTCTAGACTTTTCGATTACCTGTCGAAGAATTAAAATCTGCTCCCTTGTCCCTCGACCCTTGATGAATCCTGCTTGCTCCATAGCTATTTCAGGTTTCAGAAAAGCTTGCAGTCTGGTGTTGATGATATGAAGGAGTACTTTGCTGGCGTGTGATATTAAGGCTATTAGTCTGTAGTTGTTGCATTTCTTTGTTGATCCCTTCTTATGCAATGGCATAAACACGGAGTGTGCCCAGTCTTTTGGCCACGTTTCTGTTTCCCAGACACGATTACAGATAGTGTGTAGCATATCAACTCCGTATTCACCCATTGCTTTGAAGATTTCTATTGGGATTTCGTCAGCTCCTACAGCTTTATTCCTCTTCAGGTGATCGATTGCGGCTCGAACTTCACTTTTCAGTATAGCTGGTTCCATGGTTTTATATGCAGTCTGTGAGAAAAACTTGCACGATAATCCCATGTTGTCATCTGTAAATAGTTGCTCGCAATATCCTTTCCACACACCAACAATATCCTTGATTTCGGTTACAGTAACTCCATTTAAATCCTCGATAGCCCAGCTTTTGAGTTTAAATTGACGAGTTATGCTACGAATCTTCTTATACAAGTCTTTCGTTTCGTTGCGTTCTGCGTTTTTTTCTAACTAGACAGATGTTGACACGCCGTGTACGTTACACATATTGTTTAATATAACATATTATATGTATTAGAGCTTGAAGTAGTTTGTTAAGTTTTTTTTTCTGTCGTTGTAAGAGTTGGTGGTTAAGGCTTTCTGTAAGTCTGACTGGGTAGGTTTCACCCACTCATATTCTACCGCCAAGCAGCAATACATTGAATGGTTGCGTAACGTTTTGAAGGGGGAGTCAGTGTAACTACAAGCACAAGATACGTAACATCTTTTGTCTCAAAGTTGGTGATGCATTGGCGAGGTAAGAGATGTAACTCGATCGATTAAACAAATTATAAAACGCGATTTTAGTGTCCAGGTAGCTTTTATTTTGAAGTGCTAAAACTTGAGGTACAATGTTAATAAAATTTCATTGTCGAATTTTAGTGCAACGCTTTATGTGTAACGTTTCTGACGCAATTAGTTTCGACTTTTGTTACATGTTTAACATGAGTTTTATTAACATTAATTCATTATACAGTGACGATAATTTTGTAACAAAGTAATACATTTACATAGCAATCAACAGCATATTGCCATAAAATAAATAAGTTGTTCACCTATATACGAAGATAACAATAATACATATTTATAAGGCGAACTGTCAGTCAGGCATAAAACTGAAGAACACTTGAAATTAAATAATACCTACCTAACAGAAAAACTAAAATCTTTTTATTAGATAAAATGGCCTTCCCATCTTTACAGAATCATTTAGTCAGTTTCATTATAGTTTCCGTACAGACTGAGCGTGTTGTGATAATAAATAATATAATAAAATTTAATAATAAAACAACCAATGATTCCAAAAAATGTAATATAATTTAATTAAAAAAATATTTTCACCTTTTCCTTTTCGCTAAAATAAAAAAAAAACAAAAGAAAATCGTTTCAAATAAAATAGATTATTAAAACAAAAAGTGTTTCGAATTTTGAAAACAATCGATGTCGGTGACATTGTTTTGATAAAATGGCTACAGACAAAACAAAAAAAGATAAAGATGTCGAAATGAGTGGACGAATTGAGAACAATGTTAAGTGCTACAGTTACGAGGAGGCGTTAGATATGACAGGTAATATATTTACGTATATGTTATATATATAACATATGTTTTGAACAATACATCTATAACTTACAAAATAATTACTAATATATAAATAACTTTTTAAGAATATAGTATTAGTTTTAATGAACATAATTTATGTAGTTTATATAAGGCTGAATACATTTTCCTTAAAAATAAAATCACACGACCACATCGGTCATGGTAATGTTCACGGCTGTGCAAGTCAGGGACACACCAAGAAGCGTCTTGAATATAATTTATCTAGCACTTGTCTGCGAATTCTATTAGAAAATTGCGACTGTGTAATCTAGTGAGTGTTTTGTTGTTTTAACTATCAATACACCGGCTAGTCAAGATGAAACATATAGATATTCCTAGGCAATACAATCGGTGACTTGTTCTTTGACGATAAGATCACTATAAGAATCGTTCATAACTTACGCATCACGCTAAAAACAATACCGTCTGATACGTGCAATTAAAGGACGTCACCTGAGCGCTAATGGCCTCCCCTTTTTCGGTCAGGTCTCAGATCCTTCACCGGTCAGGTTGTCGAAGTCATAATATCGTCAGCAATAATTATTTTTACCAACATTATTATTATTGCTTCTATCTTAGGCCCTGAATGAGTATCTTAGTCGTAGAACAATTATTATCCTAATTACATTTAAGATAACGTTAATCGTACCATATTTCCTTGTATCACTAAGCATAGAAAGCATTTTTAATTGAGCCATTGAAATTATTCCTTAACGACATCAAATTGAGGATAGTCACGTCAATATCATATTGCAAAACTCACAGCCTTGGTATCAAAACTTATCTTGATTTCTTAATGATTGTCTATATCGTAACATCGTATCGAGTTTGAAACTTAACGTTTGGTATAAGTTTTATGTATTTCGGTTTAGTAATTTAATCAGTTTAGCGTTACAAAAAAAAAAACATTTCGTCATTTACGACTAAAGATTTTTGAGGGTATGAAGTGGTCAATATTATATACTGACCATGCTTATCGAGGCACGAGAATGTACTCAAATTCAACTTCCGGGCTTCGGGCTGTTACTGAGAATTGTCAACGGAAAAACGCAATAACATTTCATTGACCCGACTTGGGGTTGAACCCTGATATATACTTTATTTTGAGTTAAATTTAATACATTGTTTATTTGTCATATTAAAAATGTCATTATTCAATGTCTAAGTCAGCAGAATTGCGTGCGCTAAAAAATCTATACATTAATATTAAGCAAGGTAGGTGTGTTGGTGTCCTCAAAATACGGGACGGAAGTCTTTAAATCGACCATAAAAGCAAATGAGGAAATATCTAGACCAGTAACTTGTATGCGACAACGAAGCAAAAATTAAATCAAAACTCTTATTAATATTATACAAGTAAGCTGTAAGGTTATTTGTTTGTCTGTTTTTCCGCTTGAACGCCGAAGTTAATCGTTGTGAAATTGATTCACGAATAGCTTCTATAGAATTTGGCTCATTTATATTCTGAACGAGAATATGGTATTCATTTCACACTAGCATACTATACAAGTCATTGCAAACGCTGCCTGCAAAAAATAAAATAATTAATAGATTTTTAATTTTTCCGTAGTAGGTATGATAGGTAGGTATCATCCATCATAACCTTTTCTTTCGCCACTAGGACTAAGTATTGATGTGTTCCGGTTTGAATTACAGGCACAAGGGACATAAAATCTTAGGTCCCAAGTTTGGTGGCGCATTGGCGATGTAAGCGATAGTTAACAGTTCTTACAGTACCAATGTCTAAGGGCGTTTGGTGACCACTTACCATCAGGTGGCCCATATGCTCGTCCGCCTTCCTGTTCTATAAAAAAAAAAAAAACTAAATACATGACACAAGGCAATTAACTTTAACATGTTATTAAAATTCAAACCGATGCCGTTTTCGATTTACAGACGCTTTAAGTTATTTTTTCATATTTTATATGATACTTTTAAGCTTCAGATTAGTACAAATTAAACGTTACCATGTTAATATTAATTATTATTTACCTATATACGGTGTACGTCGTACCCGTAAGGTGACAGACGGGATTCAATGGACGCGCATTTTCATTAAGATCCGAAATAATAGGTGCTTATCGAGCAATAAAGTCACTATCGACTTGTGTTGGTTCAATCAATCAATCAAATAATTCTTTATTCAAGTAAGTCATCGTCGTCACATATTAAATTAAATGTGATAAAAAACTACCATCGGATCGGAATGTAGAATGTTATTCTTCTTTATCCTTTTAATTACAGAGTCAATTAAACACAATTAGATTTATGTATATCATTCTTGAATGTCAAGAAATACTGGCTCAACGCTTTTTTATTATTCATTTAATCTTGTGTTAAGTAATATGCCTTATTTATCAAAGTTTCAAGTAGCCCGATGCAAGCTTTGGCTATAAATTTGTAAAGTGAATAAACATAAATACCACACCACATATTTTTATTTACATTTTGTACTACATATTTAAAACAAATTATAAACTACGTTGTGTGCGCATTTATAGCTCTAAATGTTTTAAGTTTAGGCGTAAAGTATATTAATAACATTATTATTATAGGTTCCATTTTTGCTTTATAAATGATGATTATAAACAAAAATTTAGCCCATTAAACTAAGTAGTGTTTGCTAGGATTTTAAAGTGACATGTTCACCAGGAGTAGCAGTTTGACCAAATATTTCACCCGCAAGTGAGGGACAGCTTTAGGCACTTAAGGATCTTGAGTGGACTCACGGATTTTCGCGACTAGATAACTAGGGTATTCTCGACTCCATCATCATTCTCGAACATGCGCAAATAATCTGCGTCGAATTTTATTTATCTCCGAAATCACCGTATTAGTCATAAAACTCCTTGACTTTTCCTTTTACAAAACCGGTGCAAACTAGTTTGGCATTTCGACCATCACGTGTATCACAGACACCCATTGGATTTGTATGCTCTTATTGAATTATAGCGGTGGAGTTGTCGATTTATTCACATTGGAAATCAAACAGCTTTAATAGAAATTACTAATATTCATATTTACTACTCCAATTAAACGTACTGCTTGTCTTAGGAGTGGGACGACAATAGCCCAAGTCAGTATCAAGCTTGACGCTATATTACATTGTATTACATATTTAATTATAATATAGAAGTTTTCTTCAGAAATAATAGCATATTGCCATGACTGTTAAACCGTAATATGTATCTAATCTTATCACGATTTCTTATGTATATGGTTATTAGATTAATATAAACCTAAATAATATTATAATCCGTGACGGTCCGATGGTTAGAAAACGTGAATCTTAACCGATGATTCCAAATTCAAACCCGGACAAGCACCACTGAATTTTCAGTGCTTAATTCGTGTTTATAATGTGTCTAGTTATCGGCGGTAAAAGATAACATTATAAGCAAACCGGCACGTGGTGTACGATGATAGCCTGCCACGTGTATCCAAAAAGCCGTTAAAAAGGAGACCTTAGCTAACCACAGCTAGACATTTACAGGCTGTTACTCTATATTATAAATAAGTAAAATAAGATTATTTATTTGTATGTTTGTTACGATTTGATTTTGACATCATCATGAAATTACGCATACACGTTGTTAGGGCACATCAAAAGACTGGGCCTACCAAACACGTGCCCCGTGCACATGCGAGAATAGCTGCAGCCGGAACCTGGTTAAGATATAAAGAAAATGTTAATAAAAAATGTCAATAAAAAATATTAAATATAATTATGGAATGTATATTATATAGACAAAGAGCCGCATGTTTCAAGGTTATCATTTAGTTTCGGTGAAGAATGTTAATGATTCATTGTTTTAATAATGTAAAATATGAACAAATAGAACTTGGCTTGTCAACTATTATGTAAATTGTATCTACTTTATAATATTATAAATGTAAAATTATCACCTAAGATGATGAAACTTAAGATGAAAGTTTGTATGGACATTTACCATTTCTTAAAGTCAGACATCGATAATCAGTGTTAAGGATTCTGTTAATATGAAAAGACAGGTATTACCTAAGTGGGTGAAATTTGGCATAAAAGTTGGACATAAAAGTTGGTTTTAACCGGAACTCAACAATTCTAAGTATTGCTGTTTGGCTGCAGAATAAGTGATGTGTGGGTGGGTGGTATCTACACAGACGGGTTTGCACAAAACCCTACGACCAATTAGAATATTTATTTTTAGAGATAATATAATAATATTTAAAAATAAATTATTTAAAAAAATAATTAAACATAGATGAATATATAATCAGATATTAATCATCAAGATATAAACGACTTCATTAAAAAATATTTACTGAAAAAACTAAATAAATAGTTATGAATTGTTTTAAATAATGAGTAAATTATTTATCTTTAAAACATAAATTATTTCGTTCGTGAGAAAATCTTATAAGTTATAAATTAATTTCATATCTGGGGTTTTTTGAATCTGTTTTGCAAATGTTTTTTCGATTCAAAATTACTTTTAAAAGTCTCTGAATAAAAATACATTGGTTTGATTTGATCGATAACTGAGGCTATCTATGGGGGATATAATTCTACTAATTTATATCGATTACAAATCGTTCCCGATTCTATTCCGATCCAACTTTGAATAATCTATATTTATTCGAATCGAAACCGAACCGATAATATGTTAACATATACCGTTATGTTAAAATCCAACTTAATTTTTTTTTTATAGAATAGGAAGGCGGACGAGCATATGGGCCACCTGATGGTAAGTGGTCACCAAACGCTCGGAGACATTGGCTCTGCAAGAAATGTTACCCATCGCTTACATCGCCAATGCGCCACCAACCTTGGGAACTAAGATGTTATGTCCCTAGTGCCTGTAATTGTAATTGTTAACTTTTATGGCAATAGTCCATAATTAAATTAAATAGGAAAACGGATAAATGGCTACGATCACGCTTCGATTCGATTGCGATAAAGTGATAATTTGTTAGTAGAATTATCCTTCTAGTCTCTGTTAAGAATGCTGGGTGCTGATTTTAGCCAAGAGGACTTTTTCACCATCATAAATTTCATAGTTATCTGGTCTTTGATAAAACCTAGTTGAAATGAAGTTGTTAGAAATCATATTTTTCAATAAATCCGTTGATTATTTTATTATAGTTTAAAATGTCTTCTATTCACAGGTCATGGTAAATACAACAAAGGGCTCCTGTTCGCTTGTTTCATGCTGATCATTGCCATGGGAATTGATATCTATGGCTTAGGAATTATTGTCACAGTAGCTACGTGCGACTTAGGATTGAATTTTCAGCAAATAGGAATATTGTCCTCTATGCCTTTTGCGGGTAAGTATTCATTTAAATATAATATTATAACCATTTCAATGTATATCCTCAACTTATAGATAACAAAGAGCGCATTTAATACTTGGTACGGAACAATTAAATAACCATAACTGTAACAGCCTATGAATGTCCCACTGCTGGGCTAAAGGCCTCCTCTCCCTTTTTGAAGGTTTGGAGCTTATTCCACCATACTGCTCCAATGCGGGTTGGTGGAATACACACGTGGCAGAATTTCAGTGAAATTAGACACAAGCAGGTTTCCTCCCGATGTTTTTCTTCACCGTAAAGAACGAAATGAATTATAATTACAAATTAAGCACATGAAAATTCAGTGGTGCTTGCCCGGGTTTGAACCCTCGATCATCGGTTAAGATTCACGCGTTCTTAACACTGGGCCATCTTGGCTTACAATTAAATATTGTATTGTAATTGTGAAGAACATTCATAATAGTTCAAATGTAATGCAATTTGTATTCAGAAAAATGATTAGCGCTCGATCAGAGCAATTATTAACAACAATTTATAAATATACATTTAATTAAGATATCTAGCTTGGTAGCGTATTTAATATGCTTTTTACATTGATTTAAATAAATTAATATTAAATGTTGTTTTAATTATTCAATTAATGTAAAAATATTCATTACTAAGAATTATATAAGCAGTTCAATAAAGGTTTAAGGTTTAAGAAGTTTATTTCTCATCAAGATCAAAAGTTTACTTACACGAGAAAGTAATTACATAATTTTCTTATATCTATATTATAATTATCGGAGTATTTATACAAAACAAAAGGGGAATACACATATATTTTGTCAAATCAAACTTTGACAGTGTTTTCTTAGTTCAGTCTTAAATTTTATAAAAGATTTTTCATTAATTAGTCCTTTGGGTGGTGCTCAAAAAGTACCTTATGGCTCAAGAACCATTAACCATATGGTTCTTGAGCCAAAACTTTTTTTCTGCCTTTTGGTAACTGTAATTTATGTTTATTTCATGTATAGTATTTTTGTGAACTTGTTTTAAAAGTTGCTTGTTTTTGTTTTTGTATTTATATAATTGATTAATGGATAGTCTGTTCGACTTCTTATATAAGTCTTTTGTCAAGAAGTAGTAGTGTAGTTGAAAGAGCGATTTTAGTAATTTGTGAAATTAAAAAATTGTAAAAAAAATATTTTAGATAATGGTTTACTTTTTAAGAGAACATTTCGTTTTAACGCTTCAGACTCATAAAAGAGTGTAAATTTTGATAAGTATAATAGAGTTGCTCCCTATTTTTATTATTATTTATTATTGCATGGCACAAAAGGAAGCTTATCTATACATTACCATTAATCTTTATGCTAATATAAAATCATAAATATCATATCATAATGTTTCATAATACACTAACAAAACTCTTCTTAATTCTTCCAGGTATAATAGTAATGTCATATCCATGGGGCTACCTCTCGGACACGCGTGGTAGGAAGCTGGTGATGATGTGGTCTATGACCGGTGGCTTCATCTGTGCTGCTCTCAGCAGCTTGGCGCCGACTTGGCAAGTCTTGGCCGCATTGCGCTTCGCTAGTTCCGCTCTGTAAGTTAACACATTCAGAATATTGCGGGTCCAAACCCAAAAATACACTTTTGATTTTTCGCGTGCTTCAATACGAAGTTATCATCTTTAATTGCCTAAAAATATGTCAATGATATAACGACATTATTTAAAAAAAAAGTGTAAGTAAAATTAGAGTAAGAATATCATTTAGATTTTATTGTATACAATACAAACACTTTTAACACACAAAAATTCTGTTATTTAAAAAGTATTTATAACTGTACTATTATAAATGAAATAAATGGCAATAAATAAAAGAAAAATGTAAATACTTATGTTATTGGTATGTGCATTTAGTAAAAAGAGTCCTGACTACAACTGAGTGTCTTGGCTGTTCTTCTCGGTAGAATTTACATTCCGAACCAGTAGTAGCTTTAAATATAATTTAATCATTTAAGCGACGATTTAAAAGTGCTCGCAAGAGCCTTGGATAATGTATATTGTGATTTGATTATATCTAGATCCAGCGCAGCAGAATCTGCAACGTACGCTCTTCTCGGCGAATGCTGTAGCTCCAAGTCTCGAACCAGATACATGCTCCTCATGACAAGTGCCTTGATGTTGACGCCTACCTTGTACTATGGTAAAATTATTCGATTTAATTAAATTATGACACAATATTGGACAGGCATATTCTTGTTTAAGTAATTCCCACGGTTACTTTACACTTAGAAGCAAAACACATTTGATAATATTACAATTTTTATTAAGAACATCTTGAACGAGGTAGAATTATGTACGGGGTCCCAATTATAGTGTTCTGTTGCATCTCTACAGTTGAGTATAGCAGTACACTCGACGTCGATATTTGTTATATCTTTCGAGATTTACTATACTAGATCTTTACCTTCTTATGTGATGATAAGAGCTGATCAGCCAGTGGATGTAATATCGATTCTAAAGCAAATATCTCATGTTAGAATATTCAGTAAATAAAAAAAATGCTTATACTACGATAATATCAGCAATATAATAGGAAAATATATTCCAGTTAATTAAATATTAAGTATTTTTCATCAAAGGTCTGTTTTTTAACCTACTATTTATTGTTAAAGATAAATTGAGTAAAGATTCTTTGAGTGTGATGAGACTAAATTGACCTTTTTTTTCAGTATGGGCTTACTTAATAACTAAGTTAAATTTCACTATATACATAATGGGCATCGTGTACCGTCCTTGGCGTCTCCTAACCCTCGTAATGGCTCTGCCCTTGGGTATTGGCGCCCTACTGTTATGGTACTTCAGCGAGAGTCCTAAGTTTCTCGCCAATGTTGGAAGGACGGATGAAGCTGTAGCTGTACTAAAACGAATGTATGTAATTAATGGAGGGGTAGCCGAAAAATATCCTGTAAGTATAAGTTTTGTCATATAATTGTAACACTTCAGCATATTCATATATACGGTTATTCCAGGTTGAAAAAATATATCTAGAAGAAGGCAGCAAGGAGCACGTAGACGGGTTGACTCTCCGCTCACTCTGGGAGCAGATCGCGCCGCTCTTTAAACCACCCCTTCTCAAGCGAACGTTACTACTCTATTATTTAACATTTGTTGTCTATATCGCGTAAGTATTTTTATATCTCATATTTACTGATTAAGCTGAGATGGCCTAGTGGTTAGAACACGTAAATCTTAACCGATGAGCGTGAAGGCAAGCACCACTGAATTTTCATGTACTTAATTTGTGTACTTACTTTTTTTAGTGACCTTCTACTCAATTTAAAAATAAATTGCGGTCATATCTTTTGCTCAATGCTAAATAATGATACCAGTCCGTATTTATTTTTAAAAGTTTACTTAATTTATTAATTTTAGATTTTATACAAGTCTTAATACCTTAGTATTTAGTTTTGTTTAAACATAATCTGGTGGCCGATTATAAGGCCGCAGACTCCGAGTTTCTGGGTTCAAACCCTGGGTCGGGCCGACCAAAACAGGTTTGTGGGACTATTTTGTCCACATTCTTAGCGGCCCAAGAAGCAACGTCTTAAGCACCGCTCGCGAGCCGCACGCGCCGATCGGACAATCCTTTGTCTACGCAACTCGCAAAACAACGCGTCAGTTCGCCGACGGCTTTCATACGCTTGACCCGCTCGCGCTCGCTAATAACTTTGCTAATCAACCTTAGACTTTATTGCTATACGCTTAAGACTGCTCTCATAATTTCATACTTATTTTCTTCTCATCTTTATAATTTCATCTGCTTTCCTATCTGTGCTTGTGTTCCTAATTCTTGTGCTTGTGTATTAATGTACTATAAAACTATGTGTGCCTTCTGACTTTTATGTGGACTTGTAATATAGACATTATACAAGTAAGTGACTTTCATTTTTAGTGTAGTGTAAACTAACCACATATTGGTGACCCCGACGAGGACAATTAATATTATAAAGTACACAAGTGAGTTAGACCGTTAACCCGCAAGGTCATAAGGACGCGGAAAATTTGAACGAAGACCGTTAAAATGTCACAAAGCGACGCGACCGCAGAATTGTGTAGGGTAGGAGTCAAAGTACCCGAATTCTGGCCTGATCGCCCAGATGTTTGGTTCGCCCAATTAGAAGCGCAATTTATAGTCGCTAATATAACAGCAGATACGACCAGATTTTATTACGTGATATCACAGCTGGGCAATCAATATGCAGCGGAAGTATTAGACCTTATTAAATGCCCGCCTAAGGAGAATAAATACGAAACTTTAAAGTCAGAACTTATTAAGCGTTTATCGGCCAGTCAAGAGAAGAAGGTGCAACAGCTATTAATGCACGAAGAGCTCGGTGACCGTAAGCCATCACAATTTTTACGTCACCTTCAAAGCTTAGCGGGATCAGCGGTATCAGACGACTTCATGCGCACGTTATGGTCAAGCCGACTTCCACAGCATGTTCAAGCTGTAATT
Source organism: Nymphalis urticae (assembly GCA_905147175.2). NCBI lineage: Eukaryota > Metazoa > Arthropoda > Insecta > Lepidoptera > Nymphalidae > Nymphalis > Nymphalis urticae. The sequence continues at coordinate 12,070,371 of LR989995.1, read as the reverse complement.
GCTACCCAGACTGACTCGCCACTTAGAAAAATTGCAGACTTGGCAGATAAAATTCACGAAATCGCACCTAATACACCTCAAGTTGCTAGCACCAGCGCGATTCAACGGGATTCCACTAGTCCAGCAATCTTAGAAGTGATGATGAAGAACATGGCGGACTTGACGCGACAAGTTGCTGCGCTTACAGCGCAGATTTCGAGATCACGTCCACGATCACGATCTTCCAGTCAGCGCAGAAGCATATCCAGACATCGATCGCCCTCCGGTCCGCGTATTTGCTGGTATCATCGAAGATTTCGCACTAAGGCGCATAAATGTACGAGCCCGTGTAGTTTCAACGCGGTAAACTCCGAGGACAGCCGTCAGTAGCGGCCAGCGCCTGTCCTACCTCCTCTGGCCGCCTCTTCGTAACCGACCGCAAGACGAAGACGCAGTTCCTCGTAGATACGGGATCGGACCTGTGCGTCTTCCCGCGCTCCGCGGCTAAGGATAAACGGAAGAAGAGTGGGTATAGCCTTTTTGCAGCGAATGGTTCCGAAATACCAACCTACGGCTTCGCACATTTATCCCTCGATCTCGGCCTACGTCGAGATTTCTCATGGAGGTTTGTAATCGCTGATGTAACCAAAGCCATCATAGGTATAGACTTCCTTTCGTACTATAACATCTTAGTCGATTGTAGGCATCATAGACTTATAGACAATACCACTTCATTAGCCACTGACGCTTTCCCTGTTAAGCCTAATGAAAGCGTTTCGTCTATCAAAACTAATTGTTATAGTGACAATAGATATCAAGCTATTTTAAAAAATTACCCTGACATTACTAGACCAGCTGGTAATCCTAAAGACTGTAAGCATAACACAGTACATTATATAAAAACTACTCCAGGACCACCAATTTCTAGCAGACCCCGTCGCTTACCACCTGACAAGTTACAGATCGCCAAACATGAGTTTAACGAAATGATCAAGAATGGTACAGCCCGCCCGTCCGATAGCCCTTGGTCATCGCCCCTTCACCTGGCACCAAAAAAGGACAACGGATGGAGACCATGCGGCGACTATCGAGCTCTCAATGCAAGAACGATACCAGATAAGTATCCCATCAAACACATACAGGATTTCAATTTGAATCTTTTTGGATGTACAATATTTTCTAAGCTCGATCTTGTTAAGGCATACAACCAAATTCCAATTTATGAAGGTGATATATGTAAAACAGCCATCGTTACACCATTTGGTTTATACGAATTCCCAATGATGACATTCGGACTTAGAAATGCGGGCCAAACATTTCAAAGATTCATTGATGAAGTTACTAGGGGCTTAGATTTCTGTTATGGTTATCTGGATGATATCCTGATTTTCTCTCACAACCCAGAAGAGCATGAACGCCATCTTCATGAAATTTTCAGGAGACTGAACCAGTATGGAGTGCTGCTAAACATTTCAAAATGCGTTTTTGGAGCATCCCAGGTCACCTTTCTCGGCTACACTGTGTCTGCTGAAGGGATCCGGCCTCTTGAAGAGAGAATAGAGGTAATCAAAAATTTTCCTGCGCCCAAGACCATAAAGGAGCTGCGAAGATTTCTCGGTATGTACAACTTTTACCACCGATTCATACCTCATTCAGCAGAGTTACAAACGCCCTTGAACGATATGCTTAAAGGATCCACTAAGGGTTCTCAGCCAATAAAGTTAGACGAGACACAGCGTCAAGCATTTGACAATTGCAAGACAGAACTAGGAAAAGCAGCTCTGCTAGCGCACCCAGACACAGATGCCAAACTAACCCTAGTAACTGATGCATCAAGTATTGCCATTGGTGGAGTACTTCAGCAGTTGCGTGGTGATTGTTGGGAACCTTTGGCATTTTTCTCTCGCAAGCTATCACCTGCCCAAACTAAGTACAGCCCTTATGATAGAGAACTGTTGGCTATTTACAAATCTATCCAATACTTTCGACACATGCTTGAAGCAAGAGTATTTACCATTTTTACTGACCATTGCCCGTTGACTCACGCTTTTCAAATCAACCGCGACAAATGTTCCCCTAGGCAATTTAGATACCTGGATTATATCTCGCAGTTCTCCACGGATATCCGTCACATTTCTGGTAAGGATAACATGGTAGCTGACACTCTCTCCAGGATTGAAGCTGTCACAGCAGGGGTAGATTACGAAGCTCTGGCGAGGAAACAGCAGTCGGATCCTGAATTAAAAACCTTACTAACTGAAGGTAGTTCTCTGAATTTAAAAGAGATACATATGCCTGGAACCGAGGTAATGATATTCTGTGATATAAGTACTCCATCACCTAGACCTTTTATTGTAACATCAATGAGACAACAGGCTTTTGAATCAATACATTCACTTAGTCATCCCAGTGCCAACGCGACCATAAAGCTAGTAACGCAGCGTTTTGTTTGGCCCGGAATCAAAAAAGACTGTCGTGATTGGAGTCGAGCTTGCCTTTCCTGTCAACAAGCCAAAGTGACACGGCACGTTTCATCACCTCTAAGCTCATTTAACTTACCAACTGCCAGATTCCTTCACATACACATAGACCTTATTGGCCCCTTGCCCTATTCCAACGGATATAAGTACTGTCTCACAGCCATCGATAGGTTTTCGCGTTGGCCTGAGGCAATACCGCTTACCGACATAACAGCAGAGTCAACGGCCAAAGCCCTTCTATCAGGATGGATTTCAAGGTTTGGTTGTCCCCAAAGTATAACCACGGACCGCGGTAGGCAATTCGAGTCCAGCCTTTTCAAGTCACTCGCACTACTAACGGGATCTCAGCATAAAATGACCACCGCTTATCATCCAGCCGCAAATGGAATCATCGGGCGATTCCATAGACAATTAAAAGCAGCTATTATGTGTCACACAAATCAATACTGGACTGAATATCTACCTCTCGTATTATTGGGTATACGCAGTGCATACAAGGAAGACATCCAGTCATCCGCAGCAGAAATGCTTTATGGTGAAACTCTCCGTTTACCTGGTCAATTTTTCGCTGACAATTGTAACAGCATAACGGATATAAGCGACTACATCTCAAGATTAAGGTCATTCGCCGCTCAAATTAGACCCGTTCCAGCAGCTCACCATACTCCAAAAAAATATTTCGTTTTCAGAGATTTAGACACTGCAGACCAAGTATTTTTACGGCAAGACGCCTTACGTAAAAGCTTACAACCTCCTTATACTGGACCATACCAAGTCATTAAAAGAGGACAAAAGACTTTCCAGATATTAGTTAAAAATAAGAAAATAACTGTGTCCATTGATCGTCTCAAGCCAGCTTATACAATTAAGTCAGACAGCGATATAGGAACTGAACAACAACCTAATGTAAAGACTACCAGGTCAGGTAGAAAAGTTCACTTCCCACAATATTATCGCCCGTAGTAACGGTCTCAGCGGGGGAGTGATGTGGGACTATTTTGTCCACATTCTTAGCGGCCCAAGAAGCAACGTCTTAAGCACCGCTCGCGAGCCGCACGCGCCGATCGGACAATCCTTTGTCTACGCAACTCGCAAAACAACGCGTCAGTTCGCCGACGGCTTTCATACGCTTGACCCGCTCGCGCTCGCTAATAACTTTGCTAATCAACCTTAGACTTTATTGCTATACGCTTAAGACTGCTCTCATAATTTCATACTTATTTTCTTCTCATCTTTATAATTTCATCTGCTTTCCTATCTGTGCTTGTGTTCCTAATTCTTGTGCTTGTGTATTAATGTACTATAAAACTATGTGTGCCTTCTGACTTTTATGTGGACTTGTAATATAGACATTATACAAGTAAGTGACTTTCATTTTTAGTGTAGTGTAAACTAACCACAGGTTGTTACTGAGAATTTTTAAAGTAATTACTAGGTACAAATCCAATAAAATTATTTTTTACCACCAAGAGTACAGACACGATCTAGTGCTTATATTAAAAAACTAATATACTCCAGAAAAATTGTGGTTTATTGGAAGTTATCGTGACTTTCAGAAACAACAGCTTCGCAATAATACTCCCAACGATATTCAACGTATTCTTCACGTCGTACGCCAGCCGCGGCTCCAGTTCCAGCTTTTGCGAGTTATTCTCTGACACCGCGAACAATGTCACCACCACAAACGCCAACACCACAATTATTCCGCAAGCGAGTATTTATTATTATTTATAGTTTTAATTTACACTTTAGATCTAATAAATCCTACTCCTCAAAAGAAGGGAAGTCTTTTGAACTTGTGTAGGCTGTTATTGAAACTTGCTAATTAATTTTCAAAAATTTGTAATACAAAAAATGATATGCAATAGATCAATAAATGGTAAATTATCGTAATATATTATATGGTAGATTATCTTAACAATAATATATTAACAATAACAATAAAGTATTTCTTATTCGGTATGACCTGCAAGCTTACTTACAATTAAAACCTTCCTCAAGTTAAAACAAAACCAATGCCAAGTTTAATAAAAAAAAATATTCTTCATTACAGGAATTAGAATGTAACGACTCTATATCTGATAACACAATTTTTGCGGGTTGCGCCCACGGTCTGTCCTTCTTCGTGTTGAACGCGCTCATCTCGCAGTGCGCTCGGAAACCGAAGGTAAGACCTACAGCACTCCTTTGGCTTATTATTTATGACACGTATCATTGTCGTGGATGAAAACGCAACGGCGGCCATTTTTAACGGATCGTAGTTAAGTGCAGGTGAAATTATAGTGCGTAAATACAGTTGCAATTGAAGGTCCTCTGGGGAAATTATATCTCTATATATTTTCCAGGTGTTAACGATAACGATCCTTGTGATAGCAGCTGTTGCAGCCATCTTGATCGACCTGACCGGGGAAGCGATCTCCGGACTCCTCTTCTTCTATATCTTCCTTACCACCGCTATGGTGTTCGGAGTTGTATCTTCATATTTCGTTACGTTATATCCTACGTCTTATAGGTAAGTAGAGTATAGACTTTTTTATAATTTATAATATATTTATAGTATTCTATGAACAAATGTCAATAATAAAGTCGCGCTGTCCAGGGGCATGGTGGCGTGCCTGGGCATGATGGTGGCGCGGCTGAGCGCGTTCGGCGGCACCAACCTCGTCAGCGCGTTCGTCGGCCGCGCGTGCGCCGCCACGCTGCGCGCCGCCGCCGCGCTCGTGCTCAGTCAGTATTTATTATATATATATAGGCATATCCTTGATATTGGTCGTCCTAAGAAATATAAATATAATGTCCTTCAGACCTATTTCGGCCACGGCAACCAATTTAAGAGAGATTAGCTGACTGTGCATGAGATATTATAGTGTACAAGTGTGTGCATAACACAGGTACACTCTCTGTTCCCTAGCTCTCGTAATCCGATGGGACGGCAATCCGACACGACCGGAATGATTTCAGGAAGAAATCTTTTAAGATTTCTAATTATCCACATGCAAATATTTAAAATACCACAAACATACAAACTAACACAATCACGGTAATGTCGTTAAAAATGTTAATAGGGTGCAAACGTCACACATAGATGGTTACACTCAAATTCAACCTTAAAATTTAATTCTCATCGCCAGTAATAAAGTTTAATTAAGAAATGATTATATTAAAATATACAAAAACATAAGACCTCGTTATACTTGTATTATTATAAATATTATTCTTAAATATATTGTTTTAATATTTCAGGTGGCGCCGTCGCAGCATGGTTCCTGCCTTCAGACACCGGACCAATAGAATAACAGTATTATTTATTTATTTTGGATTTTAACGACTTTTATTATATTTTTAGTATTTATAAAATGTTCTTTATAATTTTTAAATTATTAAAATTGTTAATATACCTTAAATTAATATTGTTTTTAATTTATAAAAAAAAATGTTAACAGCCTTTTTCGAGTCGCAGCGTGACTTTAGTCACTAATTTTAAAAATATGTTTATAAACGTAGTACTAAGTGTAACGTTAATAATTAAATGAAGATTTTTGTTTTTTTTTCATTTTAATATGAAACGAGGGTAGCATTATGGTGTCTTTTGTTTATACATAAAAATGAAATCAAAAGATAACATAATCTAAATATAATCAAATTTGATATGTAATCATATAAATACGTTTATTTCATTTATCTTATAATTATTTAAAGTTTTCTTTCCTACCCGGGCAAGGGTCTGCGCGAATCTATTTGAACACGTGCCATACATCAATCATTCTACCTCTAAATGGAAATACTTTTTTTAGTGCGTTATGGATTGAAATGAGCCCAACACCAAGCAACTTGATATCTAAGCTAGCGGCCTATTAAATGTCAACGGTCAACATTTCTTAGTGCCAATGATATGGTAACCACTTACCATAAAGTAGCGAATTTACATTTGCATTCTTATTCGAAATTTAAATATGTGTCTTGTAGTATGTACAGGCTACCGGTGATTGCGATCCTTACTAGCGGTCTCAATATATATATATATTTTTTTTTTTTTTTTATATTTGCCGGGTGGGCAAATGACTCTACTCCACCTGATGTTAAGTGGTAGTAGAGTCCAAACGCGAGGACGGCCAGTACAGTCGGGAAGAAGATTCTGCACTAGCCGCCCTCGCCTTGCCGGCCCGCAAGATGCCTCTTCACGCCTCGTAAAGAGACGTGAAGCGAGCGACGTATTGCCACGATAGGGATGGGCAAAGTGTGGAGGCGTGTTTCCCCCGGCATTGGTTCAGCAGCCGTCTCCACTGGACCAACACCCATCGCGGCAATGCTCGCTCGGGCACTGGCTGTACGCTGGCTGACCTCGAAACGCGGCTGCAAGCCACTTCACGAGATTTTCACCATGCGTACGGTGGTAACAAGCCAGGCGGATGTTTATCATCCTACCACCAGATGATATCCCTTAGTCGCCTCTTACGACACCCATGGGAAAGGGGCAGTGAAATGTATTCTTTCTCCGTCACTGCACGGATATATGCAAGTAGGATTGCTATTTATATCGCTTGTATATATATACATAGTAATACTATTTATAATGAGTGAACTTTAGTGCATGAGAAAAGCTTTTTCTTACTGTTCTACCGCTAGTTTGTTAAATATAAAGTCACCTATAGTCCTAAACTATTACTACATACTATACTTTAACCAATAGTAGTATTGTTGATCGAATATTTTTCTAACCACAAAGGAATGACAAATGAACAACTTTAACATTGAATTGACGCAATACCGTTGGTAGCAAATAATCGGTGGTTTTCATTATGGATTCGTGAAAAAATGGCGTTTTATATCTATTCGCCACTTTGGAAGCAAAATTAAAGTTGATATGAAGTTAAGCTGAGATAGCCCAGTGGTAAGAACGCGTGAATCTTAACCGATGATCGTGGGTTCAAACCCGGGCAAGCACCACTGAAGTTTTTCATGTGCTTAATTTGTGATTATAATTCATCTCGTGCTTTTGGAGCAGCGTGGTGAAATAAGCTCCAAAACCTTCTCCTCAAAAAGGGAGAAGAGGCCCTTAGCCCAGCAGTGGGATATTTACAGGCTGTTACCGTGATGAAGTTAAGTGGTAAAGGTAAGTGATAATGTTGTATTATATATAAAGATATATCAATCAAGAACTGTTTTTATAGTATTATAGCAGAGCTATTAGTAAATTACATGGAATATTACTTAATTATTTTTATTAATATATTCTATAACTAAAATTAAAATAAAAAATACGCATTACAAATTTATAGAAAAACGTGGAATATGTAAATCTAAGGTTTGGAACTTTTACGATAAGAGTATATAAAGTTACATACGGGTAAACGTTAATTTAATTGTTTACAATAAATATAAAATAACAGAAACAATATACAATTTTCATTTGGTGACATACCGACAGCAGACAACAATATACAACTTATCGTCAACGTATCTGCCATACAGACATTTTTCATTTGGTGACATACCGACAGCACACCACCATATACAACTTATCGTCAACGTATCTGCCATACAGACATTTTTCATTTGGTGACATACCGACAGCACACCACCATATACAACTTATCGTCAACGTATCTGCCATACAGACATTTTTCATTTGGTGACATACCGACAGCACACCACCATATACAACTTATCGTCAACGTATCTGCCATACAGACATTTTTCATTTGGTGACATACCGACAGCACACAACCATATACAACTTATCGTCGACGTCGGTCTGCCATACAGACATTTTTCATTTGGTGACATACCGACAGCACACAACCATATACAACTTATCGTTGACGTCGGTCTGCCATACAGACATTTTTCATTTGGTGACATAACGATAGACATACCGGGTCCAATTTTTTTTTAAACCATCCAGGAACCCATTGAACAATACACACAACCTTTCATCCAAATCGGTCCAGCCGTTTAGGAGGAATAGGTGACAGACACACATACAAAAGAATTATATGTATTATGATTATACAACTAATTTAATTATTAATTACAGACCCCTATCACATTTATTTACAAATTATTACATTTATAACTAATACTTTTTTAGGTATCCGCTGATTTTTTGCTGAGCGTTTTCGTATCAGCCGGTAGAAGGAATCCAATCAAACCGCCAACTGTAATTAAATAATTATAAATATTATGTTAAAAGCTTAATAATTTGAAGTTCGTAACTGCTGATTTTCGTACATATATATTTAACTAGTATTCTACCGCGGCTCCACCCGCGCGTTACGGAGAGGGTCGGTCCTTGCTTCATACCAAATTTTATCAAAATCAGACAGAATTACTTTCGAATTTATAATATTAATATAGATTAAATAAAATTGACTGTGTATTCAGTTATTATATTAATGAGAAAAAGAGTAACTGTAACAAGAATAGTTTACATGTTTACGGACTAGATGGCGTGACTTGTATTTTAGATCGTTGTTTTCGCTTAGTAATATAAGACATTTAATTTCTATTCAATGTTAACAATAAATTTACCTATGCTGTTCATGGACGTTCACAATCTTGTATCTAAACGATACAAAATTGATAATTTGACACAATTTGAATACAAAATTGATAATAATTGAGATACAAAATTGTATAATTTATTATAGGCTATTACTTATTATTTATATATAAACGTCAAATTAATTATCATAAAAAACATACCAAATGTAAGTCCACCGAAGACATAGAAGGCTAATTCGCAATCATATACCAGCAAATGCTTCAGGATATTGATGCCAAATACTGAACTTCCTCTTCCGACCATCAGGGTGAGACAAACCGCCATAGCTCTACAAAATAGAAAAGGACACTGTCATATTTTATTTCCATCGCCAATATTAGCATCTATATTGCTAACTTAACAAAGGTTAAATAGAAAAAAAACATGTGTATAATAAGCGTTTAGCGATACCTAATCTGACAAAATAATTCATTCAACCATTATTTGAACAAATAATATTACATTGCTTTCAATTAATACACAAATAGATAATTTAATGTATTTACGAGGTATTACAGCTTTGTTCAAGATCGTCATGGTAAGTACCACCTACTCCTCACATATAGCGCCAAGCAGCAGTACTTAATATTTTTGTGTTCCGGCCTAAAGAGTGAATGTGCCAGTGTAATTGAGCACAAGGGACATAACATCTTAATTCGATCAGTGGCGCTTAGCAATGTAAGGAATTGTTAATATTTCTTTCATCGCCAACGTTTATGGACGGTGGTGACCACTTATTATCAAGTGGCCTATTTTGCCGCCCACCTAAACATTTATTAAAAAAATATATAACTAATATACATAAATAAATTGTACAAACTTGACATAAGTGGGGAAGATATCAACGCTGAACGTGGAAAGGAAGCCGAAGTTAAGAACAGCGGTCATGAATGCCACGAGCAAGATCGTGCTCACCATCCACGAGTTAGGCAAGTTGATGCACAAGCCCGCGATACCGGCGAACAACTGGAAGAAAGTATAAGTAAGGTAAAATAACAGTATCTAAGTAAAGTAAAATAAAAATTATTAAGTACAAATCGTTAACATAATCGTTATTTTCTAGCATAAAATATGTACTTATATGTAAATTTTTGTGTGCTTAAAGGTCGACTGGCAGAGAAAGCCTTCAGGCATGAAGTCCGCCTTTTGTTCCAACTACATACTATGGTCGTCAATAAAGTTTTTAAATAAATAAATTAAATAATGTTTAATCATTACAACAACAACTGATATTTTCAACAACAACAAAGCGAGTTGTTGTTGAAAATATCAGTCTGGTAAGATAAAATATTCGTTGTTTTAACTAATGCCTTTCATGTTATGGGAACGGACATTTGAACATGGGAAGTTTTTTTTATGATTATATATAGTACTCAAAACAACACCAGGGATTAAATGTTTTACTGTTGTAAACTTTATTTGAATATATACATTTGGTTTGGGATCAAATCTTTGGTAAGTCCTTAGCTAATTTACAAGGTAAAATTGCATTAAGCTCATGTGGAAATTACAGTATATACAGACTGGTATAATTATTTAAATTTTGTGAATGGTAATTGATATACCTTCAAAATTCATGAACCTAATTAGACAGTTTCCTGAAGCAGCAACGGGTATATAAGTTTCATACGTCATGCTTCTATTCCATGCTAAATATTTAGAATGACACAATACCTGCACGCCGATCAGCATGCGTTTTCTTCCAATATAATTGATGATAGCGCTGAGAATCGTATTCAGAGCGGCGATTGTGACGCTTATCACGAAGACTGTGACCATCGCGAAGCTGTTGAGACTACAGTCTTGATTCTAGAATGAATATGTTATCGTAATTTTTTGTATTTTTGTAGTTTTTTTTATGAACTGCTGCTGCCTGGTCTAGTTCGTAGAAGATCTGATAACATTTGACTTAGTAACTGATAGCACTGGCAAAAATACAATGTTTTAGTATACAAAGAAATAATTTTATTCAGTTATATTAAAGAGAAACGGTTATTGTTATAATAAAATAATGATTCAAAGTCTAAATCCATTTGTAAGCATTATCAGGTTCAGAAAGAAAAGCCTCAGATAAAGAAATTCCTGTGTTCTTATGAAATTATATTGTGTAGTTGTTAACGATTAAAAACCTTTATATTATCTATAAGGAAATAATTTCCCAAAATATTCATATAATTTCACCTTTACCTATCAATGACAAATAGCAATTTAAAATAGATACATATGTTCAAATAATAATATATATAATAAGTATAAGACTATAAAGTTATACTATACTAATAGCCTACGACTATATTAATTGCCTAGTAATAGCCCCACAGCTGGGCTAAGGCCTTCTCTTGTTAAAAAGAGGCCTTTGAACTTATTCAACTACATAGCTCCAATGCAATATTGTTATATTTTTCTCGTCAAGTATCATCAAGTACTTGAACACAATATAAAGTGATATTACTCCTTAATTTGACATCACTATAAAATAAATGAGGTGATCGGTGTATACACGAGTGAATGATAAATGTCGTTCCATTCAAAATTACAGTATGACATAATTTATTCTAACTTCATAATAATTTGAAATGCAAACATAACGAAATTCAGTAAATGTTTGTTAAGTCTTAAAAACTATTTGCATAACTCCATACGTTTGATACGAATAAACAGCAGAAGCAATATTTTTACGACAAGCAAAATTGCACCTTATCGACATAAGCATGATATAAAACCTACAATGAAAAGTCTCGTGACATACGCTTGTATAACTACGTTTATAATAAATATTCAAACTAAATATTAAACTTGAGTTGAATACTTTATCAAAGATACGAATACGATATTTATCAGTAAATTTGAATAAGAATTATTTTATTACGTACTTAGAGATGTATGGAGGTAAAATTGTTATTAGTTACTCATTATCACGCAAACATCATTATGTTATTTAGACAACTAGTTTTCGCCCGCAGCTTCAAATGCGTGTTGGGGGCAGACATTAGGCTTATAGGTTAGGTTATTGTCCACTGCCTTTATATCTAATTTTATCGAATTCGGTTCAGTGGTTTAGCCGTAAGTGTAAGCCCGTCTGGGTAGGTATCAACTCATCAGATATTCTACCGCAAAACAGCAGTACTTGTTATTGTTGTGCTCCAGTTTGAAGGGTGAGTGAGCCAGTGTAAATACAGGCACAAGGGACATAACATCTTAGTTCCCAAGGTTGGTGGCGCATTGGCGATGTAACCGATGATTAACATTTCTTAAAATGCCAATATCTATGGGAGTTGGTGACCACTTACCATCAGACCCATATGATACGTTCACATTTTAAATATTATTATATTATTTGTGATAATTTGCAAGTTGATTAGTCGTTTTAAAAACAAGTTTTTAAATCTATAACAATAATTAATCAATGTACAGTGCTTGTATATGTATATAATAGATTCGCTTACGTTTGAGGGGCGGGGGTTAGGTGTTATGCACCCTGTATCCTTGTCTATACCTTTGACAACGTGTATGCAAAATTTCATGATGGTCGGTTGAGTACTTAAGACATAAAAACGTAACGAACGAACAAACGCTTATAAATATTAAAACCAGCACCGATAGTATAGGCAAAATTTAGTACTAATCGTTTGGATGGAACTGTAATTATAGTCAGTTTCAGAAGCCTTTAGAGTTTAGAGCCTGTTAAGCAAATAATTTAGGTACAATTTTTTTTTTTTTTTTTTTACCGTTAATAGGCAAGCGCTTGACCGTTGACTTGCCTGATCTTAAGCATAGTCACGGTCTAGGATGGAGCGCGCCTGCCCAGAAGGAACCCGTTCACTCTGGATTTGAACACACCTACATTGTAGTCATCTGGAAATATGGACTCAGGCAAAGCATTCCACAGATTCGCAGTGCGAATAATAAATGTGGATTCAAAGCGCTTCGTACGTAGGCGGGGAAGTTCCACTGTGTACCTATGGCGCTTTGGTCGCGTTTGCCTGGCCGTCCGATAGTATGGGGTGGAAGGAATCAGATCATGTAATTCCTGCGCACATTCTCCGAAATGTATCCGATAGAAGACAGAAAGCGAAGCAACCACACGTCGATGTTCAAGACTTTGGAGTCTTGACTCGACCAATGTGTCGTCTCCTATCAGCCTCCTAGCACGTTTCTCAATCAACTCTAGAGTCCGAAGGTGGTGCTTAGCAGAGCCGTCCCAAAGGTGAGAGCAGTACTCCATACAAGACCTCACTTGTGCTTTGTATAAGCTGAGCAGTTGTTCTGAAGTAAAGTAACGTCTCACCTTGGCGAGGATACCAAGCTTTCGGGCGGCTATTTGGGCTTTGGACTCAATAAAAGAGCCGAAATTTAGAGTCGACGTGAGAGTAACGCCAAGAAGGTCAAGATGGTCAGTTATAGGTACGGACACATCTCGGAAAGAGGGAGGTAGCTGGAATTCCCTCTTTTTGGCGGAAAATAGACACGCCTGCGTCTTGGTTGCATTGAACATGACCAAATTGGCATCGCCCCAATCGGACACTGCCTTAAGGGTCATGCTCAGTCGATCAACCATAGCTTCTCTCTGAGCCTGAATTAGGGCCTCACTAGCTCCTGCGTTGGACCTGTAGCTCTCGACAACTGTGCAGTCATCTGCGTACCCATGGATACCGGGCATCAGCAGATCATTAATGTGCATCAGAAATAGTGTCGCCGAGAGCACTGACCCCTGGGGAACACCGGCATTAATAGCCATTTGATCCTACGAGTGGCCATCAACCACCACTCGTAACGATCGGTTCCTCAGGAAGTCTGAAATCCATGCACAAAGGCTAGCAGGCAGGCCATATGCAGGAAGCTTGCTGATAAGGCCATCATGCCAAACCCTGTCAAAGGCTTTCGAGATAAAATTGACAATAGTCAATATATAATTATACACAATATAATACTGGCCGTCGTCGCGTTTGGACTCTACTACCACTTACCATAATGTAGAGTGGAGTCATTTGCCTTCCCGGCAAATATTAAAAAAAAAGTTATATAAGCTGAATCAGTTGAGGCAAGGTATGATTCCATAATAACGATTAGAATTTAATTAAAGCCATATTGGATTCTCATAAAATAATTTTATAAGACGAAAGGAAATTATCGAACGCTCAGGGTTAACATACATACTTCAACATATATTAACATACATTCTTCTGTAACGTTGGCGGTTGGCTAGATCGTAGAAACCAACACTATTTTGACGTGATTGGTCCTTTCCTTTTTTGCTTCAAACGATGCAATATAAAACTTTCAATAAAGCCTTAATTAAATTAAACAGAGCTATACTAATAGACGAGCAAACACATCACTGATAAGATAAGAATTGGAAAACCGGCCTGAAAAAGTATGTAAGAATATTTCAAGATATTATGTTATGTTTTTCCTGTATGTAATTCATCATTAGTATTATTGCGTAATGTAATATGAAGGGGTATTGTGAAGTCTTGTATAAGTGCATCTCACTCTTTCATCATAAATTGAATGAGCCATCATACAGGTAAAGGTGATTAATTGGTACCTGGTACCTCCGAGGCTGGACAGCTTGGTGTCTGTAGCATAACTGCTGAGAAGATGGTATCGAGCATAGATTTTTGCTTAGATCTCTACTAAGACGAACCCGCAAAAACTTAGTAGTCTTTTCCAATTAAATAAGATTGTGACGTTGATTAAAAACAATTAAATTATTATTTTTTCTGCTTAAAAATAAATACTGTACAGTTTTTTGTTATCTATATAGTACTTTAACGAGAAATAGGCTTCCTTTATCAATGTTTCTTAAAAATGAGATTAATATTTATTTTTAAGCAAATTTTAGGCGAAATCTTATTTATGATACCAATATAATGATATATTTGCGGAGTTGTAGACTTGGTGTCATAAGATTGCCCTTACTTCTCGAGTTGGTACAATGGTTCTCACTGATTCATATATTGAATATGTATTATTGTGTGCTAGAAATTTTGCGTCACATTTTCTCATACTTACTGCTGTCAAGGTTTCATTGTGAGACGATCTCAGCATATCACAGAATGATAAATTATCATCACCTCTTTCAATAGCCTTCATAACGCCATCAGCGATGTAAGGTAACCATGTTAAAAATGGATTAATTCTGAAATAATATCAATATTATCATTTTAAACAAACAAAATTTATTATAAAATTAAATAGTACAGACGACATCTCCTTCTATCAATTATAATAATTAAAAAATACCCAATGAAACAGGTTAAGTAGTTTTGAATGAAATCATTATTTTTGTGTTATTAAAATATAGAAACTTTTCTCTGAATTTAACAATCCATTTAGGAGATAAACAAATTTCTATTTAATTGGCAAAATATAAATAAAACCTCAAGAGGAGAGCATTTACTAGCAGTGGGGCAGTTAAAACATTAGTATATTCAAACGTGGCTCATAGATATGTCCGTCAGCTAATAACAAGTTATCCAAAAAACTCACCCAAAGTAAACAATCACAAACATGACTGATAACAGCAACGTATTCTTAAGAAGTGGTGGTTTCAACAAGGGCACTGTTTGGGCGACAAGAGAGGAAAAAAATCCGCTTGAAGGTTTGCCTTTTTCTTCTCCTAAAACTACTGAACTCACCTGTAAACATAACATTCATTTAATCATTGATTCTTTTTTAATAAATAACAATTTAAAGCATCACTCCTTATACCATTTTTTTATTAAATCGATCATATTGTGTCATGATTTACTTTTTTATTAAAAGCTTTATTGAGCTACACAACATGTGTGTGTGTGTGTGTGTGTGGGTATAGTTGGAAAAGAAGACCGTCTGGATTACTGACAGCGTCACATTATTAATAAAAGCGTTACTAGAACAATATAAACAAAACACATAAAAATCATTTATTATGAATATATATTGAGAAATAAATATCATTGATTGTTGTATAATATTGGCCATCATTTTGCTTTAGTTAAAACAAGTTTTGGCTCAAGCTTATGAATGAAATGATGGCAGATTAAACATCTCATTCATCTAACAGACACACGGGAAATAAAATCCTATGATTGGCGGCGTGTAGCTCGTGTTAATCGTTATTAAAAATGATTATCAGTAAAATTATAAATATCGATCACAATATTAAAAAAAGAAATTATGTATATAAGTATGTAAATAGTCCAATACATAATTAATAATCTAGCGTTGAAACATAATAAAGAATTACAATTACTTACGTTGTAATCCTCACCACTTTTTCCAGTATTTATCATGTAAATGCCTTTCAAGACCTCCAATGCCTTCGCCTCGTCACCAATACTTAGCAAAAATCTCGGACTCTCGTATGTGAAATACAAGCCAACAGCGCTAATGGCACAAGGAACAGCGAACACGAGGTTCAAAAGGCGCCACGATGTGAACTCGATGTTCAGATACGGTATGTGGTACGAAAACTGTAACTGTAGAACTGGAATTGATATCACTGAAACAATTGATACAGAATATTCTATTACAAAAGGAAAAATTATGGTTTCCAAATACATTAAATTCGCGCTCTTAACGTAGTCTAAATTGAAAGAGGGTTAAGCGCAGCTTCTTATGTAATAATAATATATTCTAAAATTTTCAATAAACACGCTGCATGTTCTGGTAAAATTGTATGTATATTGGTTTGTTAATTTTTTTTAATGTTTAACTGAAAGAACTCATTTAGTATTTATAAGAGTAAACTTATTACTATTCTTCTGTAATAAATTTGACGTGTGATATATAAACTAAGATCATAAGTATTAGTTAATACTTTTACTAGTTATTTGTACAGCCCTTGCACGAGTAGTATAAGGGTCAACATGAAACATTTGTATTTAAGGACAAACATTCATAAAAAATATGTGATGAGTTGGTGGTTCCTACCCAAATGGGCTTGTGCCAAGATATGTTATTTAATTGAAATAGTATTTATGTATGTTGAGGGCCCGGTTGTAAGCGGTGAGCGTACCGACCCCTTATCGGGGCACGGGACAGTGCCATTGACCTCACTGCACCTTGTTCAGTAGGGAAAGGCCGGAGAGTAGCGCCCAAACTTGGACTGCCCTCTCTCGCGGATTCGTTATATCAATTACCTGCCATAAGTCCCGTGGAACACAGGAAAATACTGCTAGTTAAAGCTACCATAATTGATCTCCTGTGCTGCGGCGTGCATTCACTCAACAAAGTCAGAGCTAATGCAAATGTCCCGGCTACACTGTAAACAAATGTATTCATTTAGACTGGTTTTCGATAAACTATTACAGTTTCTCACCATATGAGAAGTAGACAATGAAAGAAATACAATGTTTAATTTATTATGATAAAGTTTTTTTTTTAAAGATATATATTACGTAAATATGCACTTACGCGCACGATGATAGGAACTTCAAGACACTAAATACGATCCAGTCTGGAGATAGCGCTGCTGATGCACCAGCAAGAAATGCCAAGGACATACACCAGGCTAAGATCTTCCTCCTGCCTCGGGTGTCAGCTAAATATCCCCAAAAGTGGGAGGTCGCAATAATACCTACAACAAATACCACGTAATAATATGCTACTTCTCTGTGTATGAAGACGAGAACCTGATGATTGAGCCTCGGTTGTGATTTCGATTTTATTTATTACCTTGTTCTTAGAGCAAAATGTTTACATAAATAATTCATGCTCTATGGTGGCTGGAAGAAATCTCTTTAAGTGTTAAGTTTTCTTTTGTAACAAAAATTGTTTTTCAGAATATATTTTATGAACATGATTAAAAAGTATGGATAAACAACGGAAGCGGTTATTTGAAACTAATTGAAAATCTAGTTGCAAGATTTAATCCAAACATACTAACAGGTGAAGTTAATTAGAGCTTAGAAATAATCAAAAGCTTATACTTTTATGTTTCAAACCATAAGCAAAATGAAATGATATGAAAGATAACAATCATGATGATAATGTTTGTTTATTTGATATCAAATACCGGTATAGAACTGAAATGTTGGTTTTAGTCTTACTTTCTTAAATCTTTATAATTACGTTAATAAATTATACGTAATATGTTTACAATAAATTTATTTTTAATTATTCATTCGGTTGGGTTTTATTGTGTGAGTGATTTGTTAGAGCTCATCGTCTGTAAAGGTGATCAAATGAAAGAATGCTATATTGGTAAATAGCGTTGACACAATTATTTATAGTGTAAGGAAAATGTCTAGAGCTTAATTAGGTAAAAATTGAGCTTTTTTTGGTATAGGTAGGAGCAACGGGCAAATGGGCCACCTGATGTGAAGTGGTCACCACCATTAGACATTGACGATGTAAGAAATATTAACCGTTCCTTACATCTCCAATGCGCCACCAATCTTGTAGTAGTTCCACTGGCTCACTCATCCTTTAAATTGGAACGCAATAATACTAAGTATCGCTGTTTACGGTAGAATGTCTGATAAGTGGATAGTACCTAACCAGACGGGCATACAAAAAGCTCTACCACCAAGTAAAGCTATAAAACAAGAAAAAATTTAACCGAAGATTGCGAGCCAAGCACTAATCAGTTTCATGTATTTTTGAATATATAATTCTCCTCATGCTCGGCGGTAAAGGAAAACGTCACGAGGAAACGAATATGGGTGGAGATGAAATTCTGCTACATACGTAACCAATCAGCATTGGAGATGCATGATGGAATAAATTTAAAACCAGAGGAGTTACCCAGCTGCCTATGTACTTCGTGAATAGGTTAATTACTATGAAAATATACATTATTCTTACTTACCTAATAAGGGCATGCCAGCCATGAAGCCCTGTTGAAAATTGGTAGTGTTCAGTTCACAGGCACTGGCAGGAACTAAATACGCTACGGACACGATCTCGAACGCCATTCCCATGATGAGACTGACGTTTACCAATTGCAACAGAAAGTTGAACTTGCCGAACCCTAATAGATAATGCATATATTTTATTACTGTATTTAATGCTACAAATACATGATAGTACATTAAGAAATGTAAATTTGTATGTTAATTTACTATCCAACTAAAAATCAAATCATTCCAAATCATTACTCAATATATCCGTGCAGTGACGGAGAAAGAATACATTTCACTGCCCCTTTCCCATGGGTGTCGTAAGAGGCGACTAAGGGACATCTGAGCGATCATCTGCTCATCTGGTGGTAGGATGATAAACATCCGCCTGGCTTGTTACCACCGTACGCATGGTGTAAATCTCGTGAAGTGGCTTGCAGCCGCGTTTCGAGGTCAGCCAGCGTACAGCCAGTGCCCGAGCGAACATTGCCGCGATGGGTGTTGGTCCAGTGGAGACGGCTACTGAACCAATGCCGGGGGAAACTGTATTGCCCTGCCGGACAGGGAGACCCGAAGAAACGGCTATTCCGCTGGCCGCCCGTGGCATAGTACAGGGGCCCGAGCGTGCCTAACCAGCACGCGAGGCTGCCCCACCAGGCCACGCATAATCTCGGGGTGGACCGTCGTGCCGGTTGGTGACCGGAAGGTGGGGTCCCGGCGGCTACTTCCGGGGGGGTTCGGGGGCCCTTCCGTCCGGCGGGTCAGTGTAGTTTCCCTTTTGGCAACCACTTGGGGTAACACGCCTCCACACTTTGCCCATCCCTATCGTGGCAATACGTCGCTCGCTTCACGTCTCTTTTCCATTCTTTTTTTTTTTCCCATATGGTAGCGCATCAAAACAGGAATAACGGTCGTACAGCGGTGCACACTCCCACCATACCCACGCTGTTTGAGGTCGAGTTCACTAACATCCGCGGACTCCACGCTAACCTCAACGCTGTCCACCACCATCTCGAGACAGCACGGCCAGCAATGTTGTTTCTAACGGAGACACAAATACTCCGTCCTGCCGATACCAGCTACCTTAATTATCCCGGCTACATGCTTGAAGAATCTTTCAAAGCGAAAGCCGGAGTATGCTTGTTCGTCAGGACGGACGTTTGCTGTCACCGACTGCGCTGCTTGGAGGACCCCTCCTTCTCCATGTTGGTGGTACGTGTGGATCTGGTTCGTCAGAGTCGGGTCTACGTGTGCCTCTACAGATCCCATAATGGTGACTTGGAGACAAGCCGACTCTTTGACCATCTTAGTCGGGTGGCAGATGCTGCGCAAGAGCAGTTTCCTAACGCGGAATTGGTGTTTTTGGGGGATTTTAATGCTCACCATGAATCATGGTTGAAATCCCTCAAAACTGACCATGCTGGAAGGACTGCTCATGCTTTTGCTCTCACACATGACTTGACCCAACTGGTTGATCAGCCCACCAGGATCCCAGACATTGATGGGCAAGCGCCTTCTCTACTGGACCTTCTGCTGACTTCTCACCCGGTGGAATATCAGGTTGTGGTTCAAGCTCCACTTGGTTCTTCGGATCACAGCCTCATATCTACCAAAGTGCCACAGGCCAAGCTGCCGCCACCAGCGGTATGCAAACGTCGCGTTTGGCACTACAAGTCGGCAGATTGGGACGGTATGCGCGATTACTATGCGTCAGTCCCTTGGAAGGAACGTTGCTTCAGTGGGAATGACCCGACAGCTAGTGCCGCTGCTGTTGCTGGCGAGATCATGTTGGGAATGGAATACTACATTCCTAGCTCAGATCTCGACAGTAGGGGTGCGCGTAACCGTTGGTTCACTCGCGAATGTGCCGACGCTGTATCATCTAAGCAGGCGGCATATCGCGAGTGGATCAATGGCTGCATTAGCGGGGCATCTAACATTGACTCACTGAAAGCAATCTACAATAAAAACTCCATGTCCTGTAGGAAGGCTTACACGAGAGCGGATGCACAGCGCATTGTACAGATTGGTCATGACCTTATTTCACATCCTAGGGGCTCCCGTAGCTTCTGGCGTCTGACCAAGTCTGTGCAAAACAATTTCTGCCAACCTTCGCTGCCACCGCTCAGAAGTCCGGACGGATGGCTAGCTCACAGTCCGCAAGAGAAAGCTGATCTCCTGGCTAAACTCTTTGCCGACAACTCCGTCATCGATGATTGTAGTGCTCTGCCACCAATAATACCTTCTTGTGGCCACACGATGCCTGACATCAAAATCAGGCAGCGTGATGTGCGTGCGGAGCTGCAATCACTTGATGTACGGAAAGCTAGCGGTCCCGATGGAATACCAGCCATAGTGCTGAAGAAGTGCGCGGCGGAGCTGTCTCCCGTGTTAACGCGCCTGTTCCAACTGTCTCTTTCTTCGGGATGTGTGCCGGAGGCTTGGAGAAGAGCTAATGTGCAAGCGGTTCCCAAAAAAGGGGATCGGTCTGACCCGGCAAATTATCGGCCAATAGCTATCACCTCAGTACTTTGTAAGGTGATGGAACGGATTCTAAACAACCAACTGATCCATTACCTAGAAGATCACTGTTTAATTAATGATCGTCAGTACGGATTTCGACCAAAACGGTCTACAGGTGATCTTCTAGCGTACGTAACACACCTCTGGGGTGAAGCTATCGACAAACATGGGGAATCGTTGGCTGTCAGCCTCGATATCTCCAAGGCTTTCGACAGGGTCTGGCACAGAAGTCTTCTCTCCAAGCTGCCGGCATATGGTCTGCCTGCTCAGCTTTGCACCTGGATTGCCAGCTTCCTACACAAGCGCAGCCTTCGTGTTTTAGTTGATGGTTGCGCTTCACAATTCTATGTAGTGAATGCTGGGGTCCCCCAGGGATCTGTGCTATCTCCCACTCTGTTTCTTTTGCATATCAATGATATGCTCTCTCTCGGGAACATTCATTGCTATGCAGACGATAGTACAGTGCATGGTGGATACCACGGACGCGCAGTGGCTGGGCGAGCGGAAATTAGGGAGAGGCGGGAGGATCTTGTCATTGAACTCAATAGGACGTTAGAGCTTATCGCCAAATGGGGCTCAGATAATCTTGTTGAGTTTAATGCCAAGAAAACACAGGTATGCGCTCTCACAGCAAAAAAGTCACCATTTTCCCCTTTTCCCTCTCTCTGTGGCACTCCGCTGGTGATACAAAGCAAAATCGCCATGCTGGGGATGGACGTTCGCTGCGACCTTAGTCCAAGGGATTACATCGAGGCTGTAATAAAAACAGCCTCACGGAAACTCGGAGTTCTGAACAAGGTGCGGCGTTTTTTCACGCCTCAACAACTGTGCCTGCTGTACAAAACACAGGTACGGTCTTGCGTTGAATATTGCTCGCACCTTTGGGATGGCTCCGCTAAGTACCTACTTGAGGCCTTGGACCGGTTGCAGCGACGTGCGGTCCGCATTATTGGCGACGTAAAGGTCACTAACACCCTCGAGCCTTTACAATTGCGTCGAGAGATAGCTGCGCTGAGCGCTTTCTATCGACTGTATCACGGCGAGTGTTCCGAGGAATTATTTTCCCTAATTCCTGCTTCCCCCTTCCTTCACAAGTCTACGCGTGCTGGCTCTCGATGTCACCGACTAACTGTGACATCAATTCCATCGCGCACAAAGAAATTTGGCAACTCCTTTCTTTGTCGCACTTCCAAGAAATGGAATTCCTTACCAGCACACGTATTCCCCTCCTCTTACGAGCCGGGTTCCTTCAAACGAGGCGTGAAGAGGCATCTTGCGGGCCGGCAAGGCGAGGGCGGCTAGTGCAGAACCTTCTTCCCGACTGTACTGGCCGTCCTCGCGTTTGGACTCTGCTACCACTTAACATCAGGTGGAGTAGAGTCATTTGCCCTCCCGGGTAATATAAAAAAAAAAAAAAAAAAAAACAGTTTAAGCTCGAGAGATCGCCCCTGTTAAGTTGGTTTCAGGGGTTAGGTGTAATGGTATAACTTATTAAGTGTTATTTCTTATGTCTTTTTTCGGGGTTCAAGGTTGCTTCATCTTAAACTCTTCATCAGAGTTACTTTCGCATACATAATATTTACATATTTAACAAGATTTATTGATTATTGATTGCCAAAAAAATGTAACACGAATTGTCAGATGAATTTTAATAAAGCTTAACATGGGAAAAGTAGTTTATTCATGTATACGTAATACAAAACTAAATGAAAATATCGATATTGAAGCTTAAGCTGTCCCAGACAAGCGAGAAAGAGCTTTACCACGAGATAAGCCTTACAAAAGTCGCAACCAACCTATCTGACGATCCATGGCTGCTACGTCAGGAGTATACGACAATGAAAATATTTACCCAAATTCGCCTCAATATATGTCAAGGCTAAAAACATTATTTAACTAAAATGAACTGATAACATCAATGTAATATTATAAACAATTGTAGTTTTTTTTTAGAAACTGACATTTAATTGAACAATAAATATCGTTAACGATCAGATCTCTACCATTAGGTAAAATTTAAATAGCATCAATTGAGCCTGTTGCATTTAGAAGGCTCAATTGATTCTGAGCGAGCTGAATTGTTGGTGAATGAACCATTCTTAGACATTTAATATGAGAAATATGTGTTTTAATAAATCGACCAGAATTTATCAATGTATCATATATTATTTTAATTATTACTTTATATTATAGAAAGAAACTTGATATATATATGGAAGAAAATACAGTATTTTTTAAATTTGGAACTATATTTTTAATTGTCGTCTTTTTCAAACTCATTGTTAGTATTAAGTATTTATTTCTTCTCACCAGTCATATTCAGAGCTTCCTCGAAGTTCACCGAATTCATTTTGACAACCATTTTGAATCGATTCACTTTCAAACTCACTTTCAATAAAATAACGAGTCAACTTCATTTGCATTAAATTTTATTTTTTTAATATTTCGTATGATTTAATCAAAACACGTCACGTTTGATTGACGGCGGATGCGTAACAACTGTAAAGATTTGATTTTACGATATATAAATACAGTTTTAATTTCTTATCAATGTGGTGTTACTTCTAAAGACAACATGGCACTAATGTTTGCGAATGAACTTGGCAGCGATATATGTTTTATATTTTTAGTACAACTCGGTCATTCTTGATGAAATGTGTGAAATAAAAGCGTCGTAACCACCACGTGAATGGTTGTATACGTGAATGGTGACGTCTTATGTGTGCGTAAATTATTATATAAGGTTGACACCATATAGATGATCGCAAGACTTCTTTCTATCGTGTCCTCATGAAGATCACAAAACTAACTAGAATCTCTAATATCATTACCCTGCCTCATGTATAAATAGTAATAATAAACTAAAAGTTTTATTTGTTATCACCAAGTTTAAACAAAAAATAATCTAATTAATATAAAACAGACAGAAAGCTATAACCAGAGGCTTTATAGTATATTTATATATAGCTTATTATTTTAAATTGGTTTGAAAAAAATATCTCGGTTCAATTTTGCAGGAACATGCTACTGCTAAAACTGTGAAGTTTTCGTGAAAACTTATTATTTTTTTTATAAAATATACAGAAAACACTTTCATGTTAAAATATGGAAAAAATAAACTTAAACCAAAGTATACTACATAGCTATAATATATGTTTTTTTTCAGACCGCGTTAATCCTTTACAAAATAATTTACATAATAATTTTAAGCGTTATCTACACGTAAGAAAGGCTGTTCCCAGCAGTGCCATGATGAAATGTTGACAAGCGACTTAAGGTGATATACAATATTGATGCGTAGCATACACGATATTGTATATATATATACTATTAAATGTCATGATTATTGTAGTCAATGTCGAGTCGAGTCGAATATGTTCATATAGTGCCCTATTTTAGTGTTGTAGGTATTACAAGATATTTGAATAACTACACCAGAAGGAATGTCTGGAGGACATTATTATCAAATATATATATATACTATTATTGTATTGTACTTTTATAAATATATATATATTTGATAACAATGTCCTTCAGACTCCAGATTGAATTCAGATCAACTCCTTGGTACTAAATTTTAGCCGGATCGGACCAACTTACCGTCGTCATTTTTTATTCAAAAAATCCAATTAAAGTCAGTAACTTTTTATAATTGAAGACATGAGTTGATGAAGTCGCAAATTTGTAATTTCATAAAAAAGTTTCAATTCTTATTTTGCGAATATTTCAAGTTATGTGTGATATTTGAGTGTGATTTTATGTATTTGAGATAACAAATACAACATTTTTTGAAAGATAGTGTTAAAGTTTTTTATATTATCTGTGAAAAAATATATAAAGCTATAAAATATGTTCCTGTTTTTTTATCAATAAATCATTTTTGTAAAAAAATGATTTATTGATAAAAAAACAGGAACATAAGTTATTCCGTAAATGTAAATTAAATGTACAAATAGAAAACTAATTACACAAGTTCGTAACAAGTTCGTAGTAGTAGTAGTTCGTCATTCGTAGTTTTTGTAAATGTGAAATAAAAACAAGTAAATACTCCAATATATATGAACTATATTTAATAAAAAAAAATTAAGAATACACGTGCGTTCGAGGCGAATTTCAGATAGTGACTCTTGAGCGCGTTAGCACGCAGGAAACATTATACAAACAAATCAAAAATGCTAACGTGCAATAACAAATGAATATAGTGTAGGTAGGCACATTATCACCTTCAATTATGACATAAAACATAATTAAAAAAAAATATAACCGTTATCCACTCACCTTTAATTACAAACTAATTTCCGCCCGTATTAATTTCCCTATGGTTCTAATTTCCACTAACCTACTTCCAAATGAATTTTCAATGTTATCTAAAAACACAAATCGATTTTCGTGAAGTAACACATTATTAAAATGTAAATAATAATATTAAATATATTCAAAATAATTAAAGCTACCCATAGAAAGTAATCTTTCATCCTTTTGAATTTACGGCAACAGTTGTTAAGATGTTTGAAGACACTTGCTGGTAGGGTTTTGTGCAAGCCCGTCTAGATAAATACCACCCATCAGATATTCTACCGCTTAATAGCAATACTTAGTATTGTTGTGATCCGGTTTAACAGCTGAGTGAGCCTATAGTAACTACAGGCACAAGAGATAACATCTTAGTTATTCATAGTAATTTTTAGCCTACTTTATAAAAAAACACACACTCACAAGGTAGCACTATTAATAAATAAATTAAGAGTAGGTACTTGTGACGTAATTAGCACAGTAAATGAAAAATTAAGCAATAAGGATTTGAACCTGAGACATTGAACAAAAGTGATTAAAACAAGTAAATATTTAAAAAGGAATACTTGTTTTCAAAATATCTTATTGCAATTACATTAGATATAAATTAATGTCATCCTAGTCAAGTAGGAGATAAGATCCTTTTTACATCTGGGAACACCTAAAAGGCCGGCAACGCAACTGTAAGCTCTCCGGTGTTAATGTCCATGGGTGATGGTAGTCACTTTCTAACAGGTGAGCCTCCTGCGAGCTTGCCCCCGTCTAATTCTATCAAATTAATTAGATTAAATCTTCAAAACAAACGAACCAAATAGGCAAATATCAGAACCAGCAGAACCGTATTTCTCTACTTATTATATTATTAATATATACATAGTAATTGAACTTTGATTAATTAATAAGTAGACTTAGAAATCACGTGGTAGAATCTCCTTCTATAGGTTTTAATTAATTAAATTGATAATAATTTGAACAGTCATGATTTGACGTATTGCATTACTGTTAACTATATTCCTTTACATTGCATAAATGTAGAGCAGTTGTGATTTGTTTATTATAAGACTAACTACGAATCGCGGAAGAAATTTAATTTTATCTTTTTGAATATAAATACTGAACTATTAAATATGCAAATATTCCGAGCACTATGATGCACCTGATTAATTAATTCATTATTATATTTTTCTAGCACCTGATCTATTTATTATCAAAACATAGATAATATAATTTGCTATTATAAAAAGAAAGGAGAATGTATTTCATATATTAAAAAAGTGGCAATTACAGAAATAACTAATAAAGTTTCTCAAAGTTTATAATCAGTATAGCGTAAATATAAGTCAAATTTTAACGAAAATAAAATAAAACAATGTATTACAAAAAAATTCTATCGGTTAATATAAAAACCTTGAGGCACAGATAATATCAAATGCCTGATTTGTTTGGGATCATGAGTGGATTTATTCAAATCAGATCTATAAATCTTAATTCAAGTAGACTCATAAAAGTACTTTTAAATCGCCACGTTACCGTATTGATTTAAATGGAAAGCTAGCACTGGTTAAGAATGTAAATGCTAGCTAAAAGACCGGGCAAAAAAATCAGTATTTATCCTGCATGCAAACCAACAAATACGAATTATACATTGTTTTTTTTTAGTTAAAGTACAAAATAATAAAATTTAAAACAACGTTTTAGAGAATAAACTTGCAACTGTAAAAATAGGAGTATGATATGTTTTAGGAAATTAAATAGCTAAAACACATAAAAGATATATTGCAGGTGCAGTTTAAAAATATTTTCGATACAAAATCTAAATTAAAGAATGTTTTGAACGCTGACGGCGTTTGATTTAAAGGTTTTTTGAAATATACTAATCTTTTACCATGGGCGGTAATTCTGACAAGGATCAAAATTGAATTAGCAATATACTTCCATTCCTACGAAAGCACGTACCTACTGAGCGTACTACGCCTCTCCCTGGTCGTGTCGGATTGCGGTCCCATCGAATTAAGAGAGTTCTAGAAAATTCACAGACCTTTGCTACTGCTACGTTAAATAGTAGTCCAGTATAATAATATTTCCTACGCTACCCGAGCTGCTTAGCTAGCCCTACCGAAGACAGCCGTTGTCAACATTCTGCTTTAATATTTAAATAAGATACCGTTTATAATGTTCTACACACTACTTTGTGTCTTTTGTAGGCTTAACTAGTGACTGTCTGATACTGATCCAATCAATCGATCGGGTCGCGCCCTTGGGGCCGAATTTTACTAATTTATAACGATTACGATACGTTCCCGATTCAATTTCGATCCAACTTTGGATCATCTGTATTTATTTGAATCGGAACCGAACCGATATGATGTTAATATATATCGTTGAGTCAAAACAAAACTTAAGTCTTAACTCTTATAACAATAGTCGATAATTAAATTAAATAAAAGGAAAACGGAAAAACGGCAACGACCACGCTTCGATTCGATTGCGATAAAGCGACAATTCGTTAGTAGAATTGGCCCCCTTGGTCACGTCATTAAAAGTCTAATAGGCTTTCCTATCAAGACTTAACTATGTTCAAAAAATAATACTAGCAATACTCGTTTTAAAGGAATTACTAACATTCCTATTTACCCCTCTATTTAAGCGTGCAGCTTGAGTTATGAGTGGAGACGACAACAGCCCAAGAGGTCAGGTTCGCGATCCTGTGACTAAGATCGCTAGGTAGCTATTGGCGCTTCATGTTTACACTTCTGTGCGTCAGAAACTACGTAATGCGGTTGGTCTTGCATCTGAACTCTTTCGTGTTGAGAGTGTAGGAAAAGGAAAGAGGATTTTATTTACTGTAATTAATACCACTAAGAGTTAGCTAGGTTTGCCGCTTTTGTCGAATCTGATAATCAGGATCTCTTATTCTTCAGACATAAGAGAAGGGATATAATTTTTTTTAGTTTTTACATTACCTATGTGTATAAGAATTTATAAAAAAGGGCATCGAGTAAATTCACCTTTTAATTATTTATTGATAGAATGTTGAGCTATATAAAAACTATTTTTTATCTGTACATGTCCCTCGCTTTAGTTGACATGTCTAAATGACAATATCGGTTGTTATGTAACACAAACAAA
The DNA here is from genome assembly GCA_905147175.2 of Nymphalis urticae. NCBI lineage: Eukaryota > Metazoa > Arthropoda > Insecta > Lepidoptera > Nymphalidae > Nymphalis > Nymphalis urticae. The sequence continues at coordinate 12,041,596 of LR989995.1, read as the reverse complement.
GACAGTACTGTCTAAACTAATCTTGTGATCGCAAACCGAATATAATTTATAGAGAGATAACTTTATAATTTAGATCTTATCGAAAAATAATTAATTTGACAAGAAATAAATATTCATAATTAAGATAGATAGATTGTCTTTTCGTGTTCGTCTGTTTCATATTTTAATATGTCATCATTAAAATATCTTGTTTTATTAAAATGTATATTAATACATAGTATATAAGCTTATTAAAGAGTTTGTTTGCTATTGTTTGAACGCGCGAATCATTTTTGCATTTTATAGCCCAATTCTTTAGTAAGGTTGTTGGCTTACCATCACGCTACAGCTACAGCCCAGGGATGCAGAGCTGACGCGGAACGTTTAACGCGAGTAACACCGCGTGGAGCAGCTGGTAGCTTATATTATATTTCTATATCGTACTAATACAGGACACCGGTATTCCCGTGCTTCCTAAACGGGAAATATGATGTTATATAAAAATTCAGATTATACAACAAAAAGCAGATGAAACGTGCGAACTACTAAAGTGCGGAGACCTAAGCAAATACAAAATCAAAAGCAAATATAAGTACAAAACGAAGTGTCACGTGGTCAATACGTCACGAGTGATCTCAATTTATCAATACGATATTGTATATTCAAATATCCGAACACCTGTTCCCAAAAGATTAAGAATAATGAAAGATTATCTTTTCAAGTTAATTCATGATTCAGTCGATGAACGAAAGTTGGTATTGTTAGGTGGCATTGAATTTTTTTTCCATTAAAGTAGGTTAATGGAAATTAGAACAAAACTATATGGAAATGAATACGGACGGAAATTAGTTTGTAATTATAAAAAATTAACATGACTAGTGGATTTAAAATGACGACAATAAGTTAAGTCGGTAAAACTTAGCAGTTGGTGTTCCTTATTTGAATTTCAATATTTGGTTACCGCCGTTTTTATATAACTGTCTTTTGTACTTAAAATATGAATTTTATTACAGAATTCCGATAAATTCGTCTTACGCAATTAATGTAGCTTCTCTTTTGTTTTCGTGTACAATATTTCACTCATTTATAATTTACGTTATTTAAGGTCTTATATTATCTGCCTTAGCCCTATCAAAGGAAAAAATGGGAAACTGAAATTAAATTAATAATTTGATGTTCTATTCGATGGAATTAATTAATCAGTCAGTCACACACGATAATCAACAAAGCGATAAAATTTAAGTTATAATCAGATAATTATTTTTTTATTTAATTATTAAATTTCAATAAAAAAAAGAAGTAACTGCCAGTTAATAAAAAACCGCACACACTAATATAGATCTTTCGCCAGTGCTGTCACGCACACATAGCTCAATATGGCGCTCTCATTATTTTTTCCAAACGCTCAATTTGCCTTTTGTTATAAAATATGAGTTTGTTTTATGTAAAATTTAATCATACTTTAGTTTATTGATAAAACATCCGTCTATGGATGAAAATCATAAGGTTTTCACCAATGAACGGAGTAATTCATGATAAAGACTTGGGTGTATAAATTCATTACGGTTTCATGTAAATAGGTTGAAATATGACAATGGGACTAGAACCTTTATTGGCGTGGCGTGTAATCTGAGGTTCACCGTCATCGCTGATCAGTCCATATTTGTTTCAGTGAATATAATGATACTGTCGTGTACTTACTTTCTCACAGCAGACAGACAAATTTACGGTCTACAGTCTACACCATTACTTTTTAGTTTACCTGTTATAGTTATGTCGACATTTGCTATAAATTCTCAGCCCAACTAATTTCTCTGAAACATTATAACTGATATTCATTCATAAAGGCCCCGTAAATGTATCAAAGCTAACCCACGTAGTTTCGCCAGTATAAATTGGATACACATATAGTAGAATTTCATCAAACAAATGTGAATTTGTTTACGGGGTCGTACAGCGCCAAGAACGATGAATAAAAATTGTGCACGTCAAATCAGTGGTGTCTCACGTGGTCTATCTTATATGGATATTATGAATTTATGAAATATAATAAACTAAATTTCGCCCGCGGCTTCTACCGCGTGTTAGGAGGGAGAGGTATTAGGTAAAAATTATAATATTATGTCATTCCTTGAACAAATTTCATTAAAATCAATTCAATTTAAGCTTAGGCGTGAAAGCGTGTTCAATACGAGAAACATACAGACCCGCATTGGAGCAGCGTGGTGGAATAAGCTCCAAACCTTCTCCTCAAAAAGAGGAGAGGAGGCCTTTAGCAAAGCAGTGGGACATTCACAAGGCTGTTACGGTTTACGGTATACAAGCTACAAATAACCACTATTTTTTCCTTTCTTTCGAAATATCTTTCTTTTTTTACATTTCATACTGGCTCCAGTATTTTCGTCTCGGTGATGATGATAATACGTTGCCAACGCTTATATTATTCGTTTCATAGATAGTTATAATATGATAATGAATTGCTTAAATTATTTTGATAAAATTATAAACTTAAGATATTTTATCGTTTATCGTAAAGTTTTATTGTATAATACAATTGAATATTGACAATAATTTATGAAAATATGACCATTTATGTATTTTGCATTGTTATATAAGTTAATTGTCACGTCCACAACAAAATATAAATATATATAAAACAGCTAAAAATAAGTACATGCTAATATTGTAAATAATCTCTCTGTTTGTCTGTCTACTATAGAAACTTATATTTATTTTATCCCTAATTAGTACCCCTACATAATATTTATCTTTTGTCCGATAAAAGTTAATTTTACGTGTAGTTATAATATATTCTTATATACTATACCTATATACTTTACAACTAATGATAACGAAGTATATACGTGAGTCGAGCTTAATAACAATTTGAGTAATTAGACACGACAGTTTCAATAGAAGATATCCTGTATTTAATTGTGTTAATTTGACTAAAACTTTGGCATAATACATTCAGCTGCTTTTATAGGTAACGTGGTTCCTGAAAAATGTAATTTTAATTAACACTATCTCCTTTGAAACTCGATAATCATACAGAAATATTTATTCTTTGAATTAATTACAATGCGTATTTTAACAGACGATTTCGAACTGACGTCAGAAGCGCATTTATTTAAAGATAAAATCAAAATTAATTACAACTCCGATAAGGATTACTTAATTATATTATGTCGAAGATCTAATATTTTATTTATTATTACAATTCGTTTGTATTCATTTACGAAATTTTATTGATCTTACCAGCTACTGTTGGATAGAAAACGCAAAATCGATGGGTATGGGTTAAAAGAGTCAAAGCAGGTTTGCAGACATCACGGTAGTATGCGAAAGCGATCCCGTGGCGCTCCTCGTTAAGACGGAAAGGGTGCGGGGAGGTTGTAGTGGGTAGGACGGTGGCCTTCTGCCCCGTGAGTCCCACATAACCGTCCCGGTCGTGGACCGGGCGGTAGGCGTAAATGCCTTTCCTCCTTGACAACAAAAAAAAAGGTTTGCAGACATCACTCACTCATCGTTGTATCGCCACGAGGTGCCTTCCTATCTCAGAAGGCTGTTGGGGGCATACCTCCAGAGAGGATACCGCTGATGGTTTTTTTAATGGGTATTCCGATGTTTGGGGCGTACTAGGTGTCTTGGACAGCGGTGAGACCCACATACCCCCTAATCGCGTAATGCATTTTTCCAGCGATAAAAAAAGGTTTGCAGACATGTTCCTCTGACATCCTCATCAAATGTGCTACGAAAAAGCTACAATTGGAAAACAGTGTATCCCATGCAGTGGTTGCAATAACCCATCACACAAAGCTCTGCGTATTCACCTAAACAGTGATGACGTGGAAACTCGTAAATAGGTTACAGATTACAACTACATAAGAGATTCTGAACTATAGCTATAGAATGCCTTAATAGAGACTACTCTACCATAGAGACTGACCGAACACCATCCAGATTAGACAGCCTAGGAATCCAGAATGTCATTTTTTTATTGTGACGCTCTCTGGAAATGAAAAATGCGGACACATAAAATACCAAACTATAAACCGATAGGAAGATATAACAAAGGCTTGGACAATACATCTTTGAAGACTGCAAGAAATATATATAAAAGAGAGTCCAGATACAAACGTAAAAATGATGATATTAGAGATGACCTGATTATGGACAGACTGACTAAATAACAAACAGACCGACTGGGTAATTCAGGATCCCACGGAGAAATATAACACATTTTCAAGGAAAACAACTGACACACTAAGAATACATTATTGTCGTCAAAAGGCAGCATCATAATCTTAATTATAGTTAAACTGTATTATTGAAATTGTAGGTATGTGTAATAGACTGGATGCGGAAGGCGGAGGACCGGGAGCTTTGGCGCATCTTGGGAGAGGCCTATGTTCAGTTCACGGTAGCATGCGAAAGCGATCCCGTGGCGCTCCTCGTTAAGACGGAAAGGGTACGGGGAGGTTTTAGTGGGTAGGACTGTGGCCTTCTGCCCCGTGAGTCCCACATAACCGTCCCGGTCGTGGACCGGGTGGTGGGCGTAAATGCCTTTCCTCCTCGACAACAAAAAAAAGGCCTATGTTCAGCAGTGGACTAGCTGTTGATTGATTTGATTGTTGTAATAATAACATTAAAATAACGCACAGCCAACTTATAGATAAGATACAACAAAGGTACGGACAACACGTGTAATTCCACGATACAATACAATATAATAAATAATCGGACGAAATTACGGTGAGATCTTTGACTGAAAATCCCAATAATGTTTGATGGCCCGACCCGGATTTGAAACCTGAACGTCATGTTTTTTGTTGTCAAGCCTTAACTTCTAGACCAATAACTCAATATGTTCTTTATACAGCGCAGATGAAAATTAAAAAAAGGTTTTTTTACTCGGTGACCCTTTAAATAGGGCGTGAAGGTTCGTCAAAGTCAAAAAAAAAGGAAATTAATTTATATAAAATTATCTATCAAGAACCACAAGTGTATCAAAGTTTTGGAAATTATCTTGAGATGAGGATTAGAAGGACGAAAAATGATCCCCATATTGTTCTGGAATCCTGTCAATCGTCGAATAAGAACAACCATGAAATACATCCATAAAAAAATGCAGCGTTTACAGAAAAGAGGTTAACTATCGAATATACTAGAACGTTCGAAAATATGTATTCTATTCTATTTTTAAATAAAACTTACTTTAATGTCTTACAATTCAATACTAAAATACTAAAACATATTTTTCGTATAATTGAACGTGTTAAAACTGCAACAAATTAATAAAAGAAGACGGACAGACGTATATACGTTACAACACGGTTGTGAGACATTTATTATTTAAATAAAAATCTGTAATACATGTCAATGTAACTGTCAGAATGCATTACCTTATTAGGCTGCAGACACATGCAAAACGTCGCGTTCGTCTCCAAAATTAAAAAGGCTTTATTCGAGTAGGTTCCTATTTATAGTTTAAGCTGGTCAGAAATAAGACACCGTTGTCAATATAACGATATTTATTCTTCGATATAATCTTAATACAAAAAATAATTATTTTTTTAGTTTCTCCATTTTTCTAAAAACCACTACAGTGACAGTTGTCCTCTTCCATAATGAGAGTTAATGGCCAGATGTAATTTTATTATAAGTTATATCCAACCGACCGATACAGGCAATCAATAAAGTGCTAACAATAGTAATAATTTGTACGTAAACTATCGCCGGTTCAGTATGTAAATTCCATCGAGAAGAACAAGACAAAAACTCAGTGTACTCTATGTAATATTTAAATTTAAAAATGTATTTTGAATAAATTGATATCGTTCTTTTAACTTTAATATTTTATTTATTTCATGTTATTTATGTATTTTGAACAAATTATACATATCATAAACAATATAAACGATAGTGACTACAATAGTATAATACTGTGTCGTAGCTACTAACGCCCTTTAATTCGACAGCACATTTATTTATTATTTGTTCAATGCAAACATAAAATAGAATATAATTTAATTTAACAAAATATAATATATACACCTAAACATAGATACCTAAATGATAGTTAATACAAGGCGCTGTTATTATTTTCAAAGTATTGCTGATTGGCAGTTAAATATTTGACAAGTGGGTGGTATGTATCCAAACGGGATCTCACCACCAAGTAAAGTCATCACAGATGCCGCGGAGCGATTTTCCAATTCGCATGTTAACAGCCTTATTATTAAAGAATAGGAAGTTTTTGAAAGGAATTCGAACATGCTTACGGTTATTATACATAAAATAAACTGTGACATACACGTGGACAGTTCCACACATAAAACAACATTCAAAACATTTTCATTGTATACAAATGCTAGTCATTTTTATACAATGAATGATGAAATTAATGAAAACATTTGTCGGGAACATTCTTTTTGGTTTTTTTGCCTATAGTTTTTTTTTATGTACCGCAATGCTTATATTTGTCACTAAAAAACTATTGTTGTTATTTACTAGTCAAGTTAATATTTTTATGTAATTGTAATCGGCGCAAGAACACGATACATGCAGTGTTTGCTTTCAAATGGTTGTACATACATTTTTTCCATAATTTATTAAGATATAGATTATGTAACATCCGCTCGCAAACCTTTAATAAATAAATTAAAACAAAACATATATTTAAAGTAGAGCACTTAGCAGTAAACTAGATTTAGTTTTATCTATATAAAATAAAAATATGTTAGAGGACTGGCAAGTGTGCCACCTGATGGTAAGTGGTATTCATCGCTCATAGACATTGGCGCTGTAAAAAATATCAACTGTTGCTTACATCGCCAATGGGACATTGGGAACTTAGATGTCAATCACCCTTCAAACCGTAACAGCAATACTATGAATTACTGTTTTGCAGTAGAATTTGTGATGGGTTAGTGGTACCTAACTAAGTGGGCTTGCAGAAAGCCCTACCACCGAGTAGGTGTAGGTGTATACAGTTTTAATTTTACAGTTTTTATTGGCAGCTGTGTGTATGTTCTTTCTATAAGGCCACCCCCATTACCGATGCATTTTCTCATCGGCAATTTGGTTGCCGCGTTCTTAATCGTGGCGTAAACATAATTCTAATGGTACATGGTTAGATTTCTTCCACGTTTTTGTTAAACGTTGAGTACACGATGAATTTTAAACACAAATGAACATCAATAGTCAGTGATGCCTGGATTTAAACCTGTGATCTTCGATTATTATGATTGACTTGTTCCATCCACAGAACAATCTCGGCACTATATGAATATACATAGAAAGCATAAATAAAACGATAAAATCGGATGATAAACAAATATCCAGATCGATTAAGATGGTCTATCTTAAGTCTATTTTTAGACTTGCCATAAAGATAAAGCGTTTTGTTTGATTGTATACTAATTTTGATATAAAGTGTTTATCGCTATTAAGTTATTATCGATTAGTATATTTATATGTGTTAATAAATTATTGCTTATTATATGAAGATCTTACCATCATGTCGTGATAGTTGAGTGAAAGATAAGGGCAGTCATTGAGCGTCTCCATACTTTGTCTATAACTAGAGTCAATAAATGAATGTGATACTATACTTTGCCCAATCAATATTTTCAAGAAACGACTTGTTTGCTTACGAATAGTATAATTGCCTACGAGGCGTATCTACTGCAAACGTATTGATGTTTTTTTCCTGGTAACCATGACGCTAGCCATCTCTGCAGTCTGAGATATAGGAACAACAAAATAAATATGCATCGACTTTCTAAAAAAAATAAATCGCGAATCGTTGGGATCGTTGATAATTTTCAAAACTTTTTGCTTAGTCGGATAATAGATGATAATTTCAGAATAATTCTTAAAGTACAGCTCATATATAGTTTATTTCGCGAGATTGATTTCTCGTTCCGTCATCACATTTTGAGCTGTCAAAATAGATACCTACGTATTACGGCCTATGTCGTCTTGATGATGAATGCGGTCGCGCAAATTGTATTTGATGGCGAAAAAACAAATTCGCACATACAAGTACTATATAACTATAGGCGATTACGGCATTATTGAGTAGCAGTTCTTAAACTCTTCACATTAACATTATAGTAAAAAGTATTTTTGTTATTGCAATTTTGAAAAATGGTATGTCTGCTTTCATTTAAATCTTTTTAAGGCAGTTCAACTCCTCGTTGTTTCCAATATTCCTTTACTGAACAAACTAAGACGCGGAACTATCAGTATATTCCGAAGAAGCCATCCTCACGAAATCTTTCCCAGTGAATCAGTCAGAGTTGCAGACCTTTGGATCGACTCCTTACTTAAGCTTTTACGCTACGCTTGGCTTCATAGTTTCAAGACAAAACTATGAAAAACATGATGAGTCATTTTCATCAAAAAGTACGAGACCCAGATACTTTTCCTAGACCAGATTTGATGATATGGGCGTGTATCGAATTGATGTGACATTAGTCATTAGAAAATCACATCGATTTATTCCAACGAGTCATACATTGGCTTAAAATCTCAAAAGCTTACATTATCTTGACTTAATACAAAATAGATCACAAACACATAACCAGTAAGATGATTGATCTACCTTAATCCAAAAAATGATATGAACTCGAATTTACAACCATCATTGTAAGATTAAGATATGGACATACGCTGATAGAACCAGTACGACGAGCTGGTTGGCGTGGTTGGTTGATTTACCTTTCACGCCGAAGGTTGTGGGTTCGATTCCCACCCAGGACAGACATTTGTGTGCATGAACATGTCTGTTTGTCCTGAGTCTGGGTGTAATTATCTATATAAGTATGTATTTACAAAATAAAAGTAGTATATGTAGTATATCAGTTGTCTGGTTTCCATAGCACAAGCTCTGCTTAATTTGGGATCAGATGGCCATGTGTGAATAATGTCCCAGGATATTATGATAGAAGCACGAGTTACAGATGCTTAATTCAACAGATAAATGATTGAAACCACAACTTTGATTTCTAAAGAACAACAATCCTTAAACATCGCTCGATATTTGGCAAGGCGTTTTTGTTATGAAGTATGTCCTGGCCGCTACGCTATTAATATACGCTGTTGTCAACATGTAGTTGACAATGCGAGCGAAAAAAACTGTCACATATAAATAATACAAATGCCGACAGAGAATTCGACAACTTCTCTGCCTGATTTATGAATCTGTTTGCAAGCACTTAGTACTGAACCCTGATCGTTTTTTTATTAACATTAATATATATTAAGACAACACCAACTAATAGGTAAATTGTAATAAACTTGTAAAATGTGATTCACTTATAATTCAAAATTGGTTTAAATATATTATAATGATGCTGAGAAATGCAAACTAAATAAATTAAATTCGTTTTAATGAAGCTTTTAAATTTCAGTAATAAATTAAAAATAAATTAATGGGTTTATAACTGTCCATAAAGTGTGGAAAACAGACAAACATTTTTTAATTCAGTTCTGTTTTAAAATTCGAAGGTAACAATTATTCTACAGTAAAAATGTTTATTGAATTCCAAATTGAAGGGTGAGCCTATAGGTAGAAAAGGAAAGATTATAGGTAGAAGAAACAGATCATTCCAAGCCGATGGTAGATTTATGTTAAAATTAAAATTGTAAATGACGATTAAAGTGCTTGTAATAACTTACTTGAATAAAGTATAACTTTAAGACTTTGACTTTGATCAAGTTTGATTGTACATTGATGATAGAAGGGGCTTATATATACTTCTTGCAATGGGAATATCAATGGATGAAGTTTTGCTCGTTAGCCCTCAAAAAATAAATTTAACATTTTAAAAGTGTGAACCTGCGATTTTTACATAGCTACCTGCTGCTGGCTTACGGGCAGCCATTGCACTATTTCTTGTCGTTGGCATATCGCACGTTTATCATCATTAATTGTAAGTTGCTATCACATCTACTGTCAATAGGGATTGATTGCAAGCACATGACAGTGCTATCATCTCATCTGATAAATGTGATTTTGTTTATATCCTCTAACATTATTAATTTCGATTTTTTTTCAAACAGAGAATTCGTAAGACGCTGTTGTTGAGATATACTACTATCGCGATTGATTGTAACACATTCACAGTTATAATAAATATAAATAAACAAATGTAACATGATATAAAACATTGTATATAGCATATTGTAACATGAATTTTAAAAGTACTTATGTGAGCCTGCTTATATAAAGAATATTTTGATTGTTTTTGGTCTGTCATATTTCTATATATATTTTGTATTTTCTCTTTTATTTTATCGCTGCACATTTTGTCTGCAGCAATTTGTGTTGATTCAAATCAACTTTTTTTTCCTTTCTTCTTTATTTTCATGTGGCAATTATGTTACATAATCTTTTTATATAGTGTTTATTAATGCGACAACAGTAAGCAAAAACTGTTATATTGTAAACAGGCACCCACGATACAGAAATACATAGTGTTATATACACATATGTTACTTTAGAAACTTGTTAAAATGGAGTATTTTGTAAATATAGTTTTTTCGCTATCCTTCATTTTTAATTTTTTTCTTTTAAATTCATGATATTTTCCTTACTTAAACCTACGTAATGATGCCTAAGACATACAACGTACTTCTTATATTCCATTCGATCCGAGTTGATTATGATAATATGACACGAGAGGTATTACAAAAATTCTGATAAATTATATGCATTTGATAAAATTTATGTAATTTAGATTATCGATAATTATATTTTATTTTTAGCTGTTTGCAAAACTGTTATCAAATTTTAAAGCAAAGCGACATGATCACCATTTCTGAATAATTGATTATATTTCGACTCCACAAAGCCGAATCAAAACAATATGATATGATTCATACACACTGATGGTAAGTGGTCACCAACGCACATAGACATTGGTATTGTAAGAAACGTTAGCCACCGCTTACATCGCGAATGCATTACCAACTTTGGGAACTAAGATGTTATATCCCTTGTCCCTTGTACCCTTCAAACCGAAACAGCAATACTAAGCGTTGCTTTTTAGCGGTAGAATATTTGATGAGTGGGTGGTACCTACCGAGACAAGCTTGCACAAAGCCCTACCACACGTAATATATACCTATCTATACAAATATTATAAATGCGAACGTAACTCTATTTGTACACAATCACGATTAAAATAGCAAGCCGATTATGATGAAACTCGCAAAATAAAGCCTCAAGGAAATACAAAGCCAATTTTTTATACTTTCAAGGTGACGGCCCTAACTCGGGGGAAGCCGCAGGTGAATATTAGTTATAATATGTATAAAAATGTGTAGAATAATAAAAATGGTATTAAAAACAATATCGGGGACGATTTAAAAACCCGACGTCAATCCGTCATACGCAAATTTAACAATAATATCAAGTGAAACTGATTTTATGAAAACCGCGAATTGGTCTTTTTAAAAATAGAACACCAAATCATACTTTTTAAAAATACATCACCAAATCAAATCGATGAAAATTACTCACTCAATACCCTTAAAAATCTAAATAAAACATTTGAACAGATACAACAAATCACAAGTCGTGCCAATAATTAATTACTTCACCTTTTTCTCCACCAACAAAATTGTGGTTTTTAAATTAACGCGAGTCCTTTTCTTAACAACGCCATTGTATGGATCAAGGAATCTCCTAACTCTAAATAGTAATACATATGTATCTGTGTCTCATTGAAATTCATTTTAATTCTATTTCCAGCATAAGGAAAACACGACTCATATTTATGTCATGCATTTCCTACACATATTTATCAATGCACTTCCGATAAATGGATTTAATTGGTATTTTTTGCATAATAAGGATTATGTTAAAGTAAAAGTATTATAATTCTTTTATTATCTTTATATTCAGAAAAACTAAATCCAACATTTCCGTTGTCATGGTTTTTAGGACCTTATTAGAAAACTCAGTCATACGTTTACCCAAAAAGAAAAACATTATATTACAAAAGATATATTCTTGACAAAATTATATAAATGAAATAAACTGGTTTTTTTTCTGTAATATAGGTAGGTGGCGCCGATACAAATATATTCATAACCATTCCTTAGACCAATGCGCCAATGACCTTGGGAGCTAAGATGTTATGTCCCCTAACACATATTAACACAAAAATACTTGCAATTACTGGAATTGCAATTCCGATCCTCTGGACGAAAAATGAGTAAGCCCTCCTGTCTCTATAGGCAATGAGATGGGGTGTAATATTTTTAATAAAACTTTTTGCACCACTACTTCAAGGTCCAAGTGTTTCATCTGCAAACGGAAAAAAAGTATAATTTGGAATACGAGACGAATATTTGTAACGTTTGTTCGCTTCCACTTTTAATAATATTATAACAATATATACAACCAATTTAATAATACCGTAACAGCCTGTGAATGTCCCACTGCTGGGCCTCGTCTCCCTCTTTTGAGGAGAAGGTTTGGAGGCTATTCCACCACGCTGCTCCAGTGCGGGTTACCAACCCACACTGGAGCAGCGTGGATTACACATATGGCAGAATTTCAGTGAAACTAGATACATGCAGGTTTCCTCACGATGTTTTTCTTCACCGTTAAGCACGAGATGAATTATTATCCCAAATTAAGCACATGAAAATTCAGTGGTGCTTGCTCGGGTTTGAATCTACGATCATCGGTTAAGATTCACGCGTTCTTACCACTGGGCCACCTCGGCTTCAATTTAATAATAATATAACATTATCAATCAATCAATTTATGTATAGTGCCCTTTTCTGTCAATCTTCTGATAAACTATTAACATTTTGCAAGACCTTCGGAAACAGTAGTTAATAGGATAAAAGTCATTGACTGGCATCCGCCCTGCAGTATATAGAGCAGAGAACAATAAATAATACGAATACATTAATTAATATTATATATTATTCTCGTTTAAAATTCAGTTAACTCTAGTATTATTTTTTTGTATTTCATAATGTTACTATTAATTAAAAATATTATATTTTTACTTTAGGTTATTTATTTTCATGATCCACTAGTAGCAAGTAAAAGTTTAACTTTTTTACATAATACATAAGCAGTTGCACATATGTACATAATACATAATATAAATAGCCTAAAATACTACCGTGTGCTGCCTATTAAACTAACCTCGAAATTCGTAATATTGTTTCTTCTTTTGCTTTGATTTTATACATTTATTAATATTAATTTGGTGCTTTGTACGAGCCTGTTTGATTTGGTATCACTCACTCATCCGATTCTATCTACAGTATTACTTAATATATTTAGTACATAGTTTTCAAGGTTTGTGGCGCATTAGCCATGTAAGGGATGCCAACGTCTATGGGTGGAGGTGACCACTTACCAACAGATGGCCCATATGCCAGTCTGTCAACCACATTTTACCTTTTATTAAGCAATATTTATAAATTTTAACAAATATATTTTATAATTTAGATTATACACACAAAGATATAAAAAAATTAGACTTTCTTCTTCTTTCATTTTTTTTATTGAATTGAGTTTCTCGGTGTCCTCCAATTATATTTGTTTGGCTATTTGCGACTTTACTGGCTTTAAGCGAATCAAATTAATCTAAAGCATGTGATTGATTGTATACAAACAAACGTTCGTAAATCCATGTATATAATTAAGAATATGTTTTTTAAAAAATTGTTTGTTTTTTTATTAATATCAAATTTATGCTTTTTTAAATCATGTCCTTTAAAACATTGCTTTTACCAAAGATTCTAACTTAGCATTTTTTGGTAACGTATTTTGATGTCGATTATGTATTCTTAATGGATTTGGAGAGTAATAGCAGTCCAGACGAATATAATGACAATTAGCAGTTAACAAATTGACAGTATTCACTTCCATGTAAGTTGTAAAAGTTTTTATTTCGCTAGAAAAACAAATGCATTTCACAATTTTTTTCTTTTATATATTTGCCAGGAAAGCAGATGACTCTACTCCACCTGATGGTAAGTGGTAGTAGAGTCCAAACGCGACGACGGCCAGTACAGTATAGAAAGAATCTTCTGCACTAGCCCCACCTTGCCGGCCCGCAACTGGCCTCGTTTGAAGGTTTGGGGGTATGTGGGACTCACTAGCATCTAGTGCCGGTGCGTCACTTCGGGGTTCGCACTAAATCTTTTGCGCATGGTACCATGACGCCCCGACGGTTAAATATGTTGTAGTCTACTCGAAGATATAAAAAAAGGCTTTCCAAGACCAAGGAAACTTCTAATTTGGTAGTTTTTTATAGTTTAGCGTCGTAATTAATATTCCGAGGTTGCGACATTACCGAAAACCAGTTTTAAGAATATTTTCTCCCAAGAAAAACACAGGTAAAAAATTATAGAAAATCAAATAATCTTTATTGTTTATAAGACATATTTTTCAATCAGATCAATAGCTCAACGAATAACTACATTTTACCGAAAATTTAGGCAAATAATTAATGAAATCTTTCATTTCTACTTACTATTTTTTACTCATTTCAATTGGTACCGAACTTTATTGATACAATTTAATTTCATATTAGTAAATATTTTACATACATGATTTATTTACACTGCATTTGAGTATAAGGTTGTTAAGCATATTCCACCACGCTGCTCCAATGAGGATTGGAGACACAAGTGGCAGATTTTCATCCGACACATGCAGGTTTTCTCACGATGTTTTCAGGTTACTCACGCCGAGCACAGGATGAATTATAAAAACAAATTAATCACATGAAAATTCATTGGTGTTGGAGAATGCAAACGTATTAAAATAAGTATTAACTGTACACTTCCTCGTCTCTTTATTCTATTAAATAATGTCATAATATATTCATTGGCTGTCAGCGAGTATACTTTTGTATTTACGATATAATATATTAGATAGATAGTTATATTATATAGATTAGAAACAAATAAAATTTCATGCGTAAAAAGTATGTTTAAACATAAAAACATTTTAATAACAAGTTCAACTCTTTCACGGTTACTATTTTTTATGAATTTTATTTAAAAGGTGATTTCATAATTTGCACAGCTAATATATTGTGAAAAACAAAAAAATATATGAATCAGTAAAAGATATATCACAAATATGATTATTTCACAATAGTTTTTTTTTAATGGTTAGTATGTGAGACAAATATTATGTTATAACGAAATTTTAATCAAATCGATCTGGGCTGAACTTATTGTGCTGATGACAAAAACAGATTAAATAAAATTAGAGAGAACGAATAGATAAATGTCTGTCTAATATCATACATAATATAGGTAGAGACAGAACAGTTCAATATCGTTTTCTCCTCGGTTTATCAACAGATTTTCTGTTCTTTTTTAGTAAGTAAGAGTTTCTCTTATCAAAAACAAAAAGGAGAAAAAATAACTCAAACCCTACAAATTTATATACGTTTGCCTGAAATTTTCAATAATGATTTTATTTGATTTTAGACCATTGGGCAAACACTAAAAGATAACTTCACAAAAAGCGTTGTTTTGAAAAAAAGTCGTTATTCAAATGTGCCAATAAATTGAGCTGTTGTAACTTTCGTCCTTAATGTGAAAAATATAGACCACTTACACACCGTCAATGCGTCACCAACCACGATATCTATTTTATATCACCGGTGCCAGTAATTGTGAAGGGTCACCCTTTTGAAACAGAACACAACAATATAAAGTATTACTACTACAAGTATTACTAGTGGTATAAATTAAACATTGACGGGCTGACGGCATATGATTTTGGTGCGGGTAGGTATAATACTGAATTTTCATGTGCTTAATATGTGATTATAATTCATCTCGTGCTTTACGGTGAAGGAAAACATCGTGAGGAAACCTGCATGTGTCTAATTTCACTGAAATTCTGCCACATGTGTATTCCACCAACCCGCATTGGAGCAGCGTGGTGGAATAAGCTCCAAACCTTCTCCTCAAAAAGGGAGAGGAGGCTTTTAGCCCAGCTGTGGGACATTCACAGGCTGTTACGGTACGGTAGGTGGTATAAACAAATTATAGTTAGCCAAAAGCCCTACCACTACCAATGACGTAAAAGTTTTTTTTTTATGATTATAAGTGATTAATTTAACATAGATTATGTGTGAACGATATATCTTTTCTATTTCTAAATAATGAGACGTAAATTAGTTTTTATTAGAAACATATTCATTCACAGGAAATCGGTATATTAATTATTTTCTTATCTAAAGTTAACAGTGACAAATTAACGATTTATAAATAAGATATCCAAGATTTCTGGATCGGTAGCTATAAGATCTACCCAGGAGACTAGATAGGCAGTCACCGCTTTAAATTATGTTGATAATAAAAACGCCATCCATTCAGCTTCCACCGGAAGTAGCATGGAACTATCGTATTCGTATCGTAAGCCATCCTCACGAAATCTGTCCCAGTGAATCAGTCAGAGTTGCAGACCTTTGGATCCTGACTCCTGACTTAAGCTTTTACGCTACGCTTGGCCTCATAGTTTCATGGCAAAACTATGAAAAACATGATGAGTCATTTTCATCTCAAAGTACGAGACCCAGATACTTTTTCTAGACCAGATTTGATGATATGGGCGTGGTTATCGAATGTGACATTAGACATTAGAAAATCACATCGATTTATTCCAACGAGTCATACATTGGCTTAAAATCTCAAAAGCTTACATTATCTTGACGTTATACAAAATAGATCACAAACGCATAACCAGTAAGATGATTGATCTACCTTAATCCAAAAAATTATATGAACTCGAATTTACGACCATCATTGTAAGATTAAGATATGAACAAACGCTGATAGAATCAGTACGACGAGCCGGTTGGCGTGGTTGGTAGATACTTGCCTTTCACGCCGAACGTTGTGGCTTCGATTCCCACCCAGGACAGACATTTGTATGCATGAACATGTCTGTTTGTCCTGAGTCTGGGTGTAATTATCTATATAAGTATGTATTTACAAAAGGAAAGTAGTATATGTAGTATATCAGTTATCTGGTTTCCATAGTACAAGCTCTGCTTAATTTGGAATCAGATGGCCGTGTCTGAATAATCTCCCAGGATATTATGGTAGAAGCACGAGTTACAGATGCTTAATTCAACAGATAAATGATTAAAACCACAACTTTGATTTCTAAAGAACAACAATCCTTAAACAACGCTCGATATTGATGATATATGACAAGGCGTTTTTGTTATGAAGTATGTCCTGGCCGCTACGCTATTAATATACGCTGTTGTCAACATGTAGTTGACGATGCGAGCGAAAAAAACTGTCACATATAAATAATACAAATGCCGACAGCGAATTCGACAACTTCTCTGCCTGAATTATGAATTTGTTTGCAAGCACTTAGTACTGAATCCTGATCGTTTTTTATTAACATTAATATATATATAAAGACAACACAAACTAATAGGTGAATTTTAATAAACTTGTAAAATGTGATTCACTTAATATTCAAAATTGGTTTAAATATATTATAATGATGATGAGTAATGCAAACTAAATAAATTAAATTTTGATGAAGCTTTTAAATTTCAGTAATAAATTAAAAATAAATTAATGGGTTTATAACTGTCCATAAAGTGTGGAAAACAGACAAACTTTTTTCAATTCAGTTCTGTTCTTAAATACGAAAGTAACAATTATTCTCCAGTAAAAATGTGTATTGAATTCCAAATTGAAGGGTGAGCCTATAGGTAGAAAAGGAGAGATTATAGGTAGTAGAAACAGATCTTTCTACATTCCAAACCGGTGGTAGGTTTATGTTAAAATTAAAATTGTAAATGACGATTAAAGTGCTTGTAATAACTTACTTGAATAAAGTATAACTTTAAGACTTTGACTTTGATCAAATTTGATTGTACATTGATGATAGAAGGGGCGTATATATATTTCTTGCAATGGCAATATCAATGAATGAAGTTTTGCTCGTTAGCCCTCAAAAAATTAATTTAACATTTTAAAAGTGTGAACCTACGATTTTTACATAGCTACCGGCCCGTAAGCCATTGCACTATTTCTTGTCGTTGGCATATCTCACGTTTATCATCATTAATTGTAAGTTGCTATCACATCTGCTGTCAATAGGGATTGATTGCAAGCACATGACAGCTATCATCTCATCTGATAAATGTGATTTTGTTTATATCCTCTAACATTATTAATTTCGGTTTTTTTTTCACACTGAGAATTCATAAGACGCTGTTGTTGAGATATATTACTATCGCGATTGATTGTAACACATTCACAGTTATAATAAATATAAATAAACAAATGTAACATGATATAAAACATTGTATATAGCATATTGTAACATGAATTTTAAAAGTACTTATATGAGCCTGCTTATATAAAGAATATTTTGATTGTTTTTGGTCTGTCATATTTCTATATATATTTTGTATTTTCTCTTTTATTTTATCGCTGCACATTTTGTCTGCAATGTGTGTTGATTCAAATCAACTTTTCTTTCTTTCTTTTCTATTTTCATGTGACAATTATGTTACATAACATTTTACTATAATGTTTATTAATGCGACAACAGTAAGCAAAAACTGTTATATTGTAAATAGGCACCCACGGTACAGAAATACATAGTGTTACATACACATCTGTTACTTTAGAAACTTGTTAAAATGGAGTATTTTGTAAATATAGTTTTTTCGCTATTCTTCATTTTTAATTTTTTTCTTTTTAATTTATGATGTTTTCGTTACTTAAACCTACGTAATGATGCCTAAGATGATGTCCCTTGTACCCTTCAAACCGAAACAGCAATACTAGGCGTTGCTTTTTAGCGGTAGAATATTTGATGAGTGAAAATTACTCACTCAATACCCTTAAAAATTTAAATAAAACATTTGAACAGATACAACAAATCACAAGTCGTGCCAATAATTAATTACTTTACCTTTTTCTCCACCAACAAAATTGTGGTTTTTAAATTAACGCGAGTCCTTTTCTTAACAACGCCATTGTATGGATCAAGGAATCTCCTAACTCTAAATAGTAATACATATGTATCTGTGTCTCATTGAAATTCATTTTAATTCTATTTCCAGCATAAGGAAAACACGACTCATATTTATGTCATGCATTTCCTACACATATTTATCAATGCACTTCCGATAAATGGATTTAATTGGTATTTTCTGCATAATAAGGATTATGTTAAAGTAAAAGTATTATAATTCTTTTATTATCTGCATATTCAGCAAAACTAAATCCAACATTTCCGCTCTCATGGTTTTTAGTATCTTATTAGAAAACTCAGTCATATGTTTACCAAAAAAAAACCATTAAATTACAAAATTTATATTCTTGACAAAATTATATAAATGAAATAAACTGTTTTTTTTTCTGTAATATAGGTAGGTGGCGCCGATACAAATATATTCATAACCATTCCTTAGACCAATGCGCCAATGACCTTGGGAGCTAAGATGTTATGTCCCCTAACACATATTAACACAAAAATACTTGCAATTACTGGAATTGCAATTCCGATCCTCTGGACGAAAAATGAATCAGCCCTCCTGTCTCTATAGGCAATGAGATGGGGTGTAATATTTTTGATAAAACTTTTTGCACCACTACTTCAAGGTCCAAGTGTTTCATCTGCAAACGGAAAAAAAGTAAAATTTGGAATACGAGACGAATATTTGTAACGTTTGTTCGCTTCCACTTTTAATAATATTATAACAATATATACAACCAATTTAATAATAATATACCATTATCAATCAATCAATTTATGTATAGTGCCCTTTTCTGTCAATCTTCTGATAAACTATTAACATTTTGCAAGACCTTCGGAAACAGTAGTTAATAGGATAAAAGTCATTGACGTGCATCCGCACTGCAGTATATAGGGCAGAGAACAATAAATAATACGAATACATTAATTAATATTATATATTAGTCTCGTTTACAATTCAGTTAACTCGTATTTTTTTTTGTATTTCATAATGTTACTCTTAATTAAAAATATTATATTTTTTATTTTAGGTTATTTATTTTCACTAGTAGCAAGTAAAAGTTTAACTTTTTTACATAATACATAAGCAGTTGCACATATGTACATAATACATAATATAAATAGCCAAAAATACTACCGTGTGCAGCCTATTAAACTAACCTCGATTAGTTATCGTAGGTATCACTCACTCATCCGATTCTATCTACAGTATTACTTAATATATTTAGTACCTAGTTTCCAAGGTTTGTGGCGCATTAGCCATGTAAGGGATGCCAACGTCTATGGGTGGAGGTGACCACTTACCATCAGATGGCCCATATGCCAGTCTGTCAACCACATTTTACCTTTTATTAAGCAAGATTTAAAAAAATTTAACAAATATATTTTATAATTTAGATTATACACACAAAGATATAAAAAAAATAGACTTCTTCTTTCTTTTTTTTATTGAATTGAGTTTTTCAATGTCCTTAAATTACATTTGTTTGGCTACTTGCGACTTTACTGGCTTTACACGAAGCAAATTAATCTAAAGCATGTGATTGATTGTATACAAACAAACGATGTTTGTAAATCCATGTATATAATTAAGAATATGTTATTTAAAAAATATTTTGTTTTTTTTTTTTTATTAATATCAAATTTATGTTTTTTTAATTAATGTCCTTTAAAACATTGCTTTTACCAAAGATTCTAACTTAGCATTTTTTTGGTAACGTATCTTGATGTCGATTATGTATTCGTAATGGATTTGGAGAGTAATAACAAATTGACAGTATTCACTTCACTTCCATGTATGTTGTAGATTTTTTTATTTCGCTGGAAAAACACATGAATTTCACAAATGTTTTTTTTTTAAATATATTTGTCGGAAAGGCAACTCTACTCCATCTGATGGGAACTGGTAGTAGAGTCCAAACGCGACGACGGCCAGTACAGTATAGGAAGAATCTTCTGCACTAGCCCCACCTTGCCGGCCCGCAACTGGTCTCGTTTGAAGGTTTGGGGGTATGTGGGACTCACTAGCATCTAGTGCCGGTGCGTTACTTCGGGGGTCGCACTAAATCCCTTGCGCATGGTACCATGACGCTCCGACGGTTAAATATGTTGTAGTCTACTCAAAGATATAAAAAAAGGCTTTCCAAGACCAAGGAAACTACTAATTTGGTAGTTTTTTACAGTTTAGCGTCGTAATTAATATTCCGAAGTTGCGACATTACCGAAAACCAGTTTTAAGAATATTTTCTCCCAACAAAAACACTGGTAAAAAATTAGAGAAAATCAAATAAACTGCATCTTTTTTAAGACATATTTTTCAATCAGATGATTGAGTTATTGGCTCAACGATAACTACATTTTTACCGAAAATTTAGGCAAATAAAATTAATGACCGATTCTTTACATTTACTTACTATTTTTTACTCATTTCAATTGGTATTGAACTTTATTGATACAATTTAAGCTCATATTAGTAAATATTTTAAATGCCTTCTCTCCATTTGAGGATAAGGTTGCTAAGCATATTCCCCCACGCTGCTCCAAAGAGGGTTATTGGATACACAAGTGGCAGATTTTCATCCGACAGATGCAGGTTTTCTCACTATATTTGCAGGTTACTCACGCCGAGCACAAGATGAATTATAAGAACAAATTAATCACATAAAAATTCATTGGTGGTAGAGAATGCAAGTATAAGCAGCAAAATAATGTCATAATATATCCATTGGCTCTCAGTAACTATACTTTTGTATTTACGATATAATATATTAGATAGTTTTATTAGAAACAAAGTAATTTTATAAAATTATAAAAAAAAAACATTTCAATAACAATCAAGTCTTTCACGGTTAATATTTTTTTATGAATATTAATTTTATTTTAAAAGGTGAATTCATAATTTACACAGCTAATGTATTGTAAAGAACAAAAAAAATTTATGAATCATTAAAAAAATATATCACAAATATGATTATTTCACAATAGTTTTTTTAATAGTTAGTATGTGAGACAAATATTATATTATAACGAAATTTTAATCAAATCGATCTGTGCTGAACTTTTTGTG
The DNA here is from genome assembly GCA_905147175.2 of Nymphalis urticae. Lineage (NCBI taxonomy): Eukaryota > Metazoa > Arthropoda > Insecta > Lepidoptera > Nymphalidae > Nymphalis > Nymphalis urticae. Next base: position 12,019,523 of record LR989995.1, on the reverse strand, counting down.
CTGATGACAAAAACAGATTAAATAAAATTAGAGAGAACAAATACATAAATGTCTGTCTAATATCATAGATAATATAGGCAGACACAGAACAGTTCAATATCGTTTTCTCCTCTGTTTATCAACAGATTTTCTGTTTTTTTTTTTTAGTAAGAATTAGGAGTTTCTCTTATCAAAAATAAAAAGGAGAAAAAATAGCTCAAACCATGCCAATTGATATCTTTGCCTGAATTTTTCAATAATGATTTTATTCGATTTTAGACCATTGGAATAAAAGATAACTTCACATACCGCATTGTTTTGAAAAAAGTCTTTATCAAATGTGCCTGTAAATATTTTTACCAAAACATTATTAAGCTGTTGTAACTCTCGTCCTTAATGTAAAAAATATAGACCACTTGCACACCGTCAATGCGTCACCAACCACGATATCTATTTTATATCACCGGTGCCAGTAATTGTGAAGGGTCACCATTTTGAAACAGAACTCAGCAATATAAAGTATTACTACTACAGGTATTACTAATGGTATAAATTAAACATTGACCGGCTGACGGCATATGGTTTCAGTGTGGGTAGGTGGTATAAACAAATTATAGTTAGCCTAAAGCCCTACCACTGGTAATGACGTAAAAGTTTTTTTTTTAATGATTATAAGTGATTAATTCATTATTGATTATGTGTGAACCACAGATCTTTTCTATTTTTAAATAATGTGACGTAATTTAATTTTCATTAGAAATATATTCACAGGAAGTCGGTATATTAATTCTCATATCCAAGATATCTGGATCGGTAGCTATAAAATCTATCCAGGAGACTAGATAGGCAGTCACCGCTTTAAATTATGTTGATAATAAAAACTCCATCCATTCAGCTTCCACCGGAAGTAGCATGGAACTATCGCGGGTCGGCATGTATTGTATTAAGGTCAAGTTTGTTGACCGCTTCCTTATCTAGTTAAACTTCAACAGCTGCTCCGGATACTTACCTGTATAATTTCCTTTTATTCCTGACAATATTCTATAATTATTCGAAAGTAATTCAGTGTTTGTTTTACATTTTAAGTCTAAATCGCTGGATTGAATCAAATAAAATGTAGTACATATATAGTTTGACCCCTAGGCAAGCATATAAGCATATAAGTTGAGTGACTATAGAAGATTTTTAACACGTCATATTTTGTAATTAATAATTATAATTTTAAAAAAAAAGTGAACGAAACAGCTGGTAAGCTGGATAGTCTGTACAATATATATCTACATATACATCTCATAAATAAAAAAGGTGTGTGTGTGTCGTAACACTGTTTGACAAATCACCATAAATCTCGGTATATTTTTTTTCCCTTTTTTTTATCTGTATATATTTTTTTCAAATATTGAACTTGAGAAAATGGCATAGCTTAGCTTATCATTAATTTATATTCGAGACTCATTCGCTGCTAAAACCTTGGCCTACACACTGAACACTTCAACTGTAGCAGCTTTAATCAAAAGCCGTTATGTCACGGTCAATGTTATTCAAGCAATTCTATTGAATGAATATTTATAAATTCGTTCATTCATTCATAAATCAAATTACTGGTTTTGAATTCGCATCTAGTCAACTAGCTGCCCTTCCCGACTTTGTACGTGTGTAATTCAAAATTATCCCACTCCCTTAAAGTTAAAGTATCCAAAAATCATTTCATTTCAATTCATCTTGCGCATGCTCAGGTTATGAAATAAACCTATATTTCAAAATCTCAGCCTTCTAAACTAAGCATCTCATTCTCTCACTTCATTAAACCACGACTTTATAAGTATAAATTGACTTAAAATAGAATAAAACGTTATTTATCAATACACTACAATACAGATAAGACAAAAATAAAAGCAATAATTAATAAATAAACAATAGTAAAATTAATATAGACTAGTAGTGAAGTACCTACACTTGACAAATGCTGTGAACCGTGAAAAATACACGGTTATGTTTTTGCGTGTTACGTCCACAGATAATAAAAGGTTTCATGTAAATCTACAGTTGTACATACAAGTTAAGCACGTGCGAGGTGATTATTATTGTGCTAGGGAAAGACTAAATCTAATAGAAGTGTAGGTGTGTAGACTTTACAACATAAAAAGTTATGATTTTTGCTATTATAATTAATTAATTTAAGAAAATTAATTATTGAATTCCACAATGTACATAATTGTTATGTAAATAAATACATATTGATAATCTTACCCTCAATCGTACAGATATGTTAAAATATTTGCATTTTTGGAAAGGTAAATAAGGTCTGTCTGGTCTCTCTTAGGAGTACCTTTCAGATCCCGAGTTCCAGAGTTCAAATCCCGGAAATTGGAAGTACGTACTTGTACACTCTCATCCTTCAAAGAGCACATATTGAAGCCGTTGGTCTTGCGTCTGATCTCTTTCCGGTCGTATAAATTTGCCGTCCCATCGGATTAGAATAACGAAGGAACAGAGAGTGCAACCGTGTGTGCACAGATACTTGTGCACTATATTTCCCGTGCAATGGCTAAATCTCTGTTGAGAAAAGCTGCCTTGGCGGAAATCAGGGGCTTAATGGATGCGTTTAACAAAGGACCGTAAGATTGGTGCATCAGAGTAGAACACACAGCAGTGAATTGATTGGCTGAAAATAAATTAATGAAATTAATTATTTATAAAAGATTCATTCTAATCAAATAAACCTACCTATATAGATGTTTAACATTCTAACAAATAATCCTTAAGGATGTAGAAATTGGACAGTAGTCAACAAAATATTATATAAGATCAACCAATATATTTCCAGCCAGATAGGATGATAAATCAATTTATTTTATAACAAAATTACAGATTTCAATGGAGACAACATCGTTTTCTGATTAATATTTGTAAACAAGCTTGTTTTGGAATGGGAATATAGGTTATCTAGAATTTAAGATGTTAAAAGATATGCCCTCAGTCATTTCTGTAATCTATTAGGGTGTTGATAACGCGTGTCTTCTCTCGATAACTATACGCAATCTGCATAAAAGTCGATGGTATTTTCCACAAAAAAAAAAACAAAAAAAAACAAGTTTTCTTTATGGTGAAGACATCTAAGAAGAAGAACCCAACACTAGAAATATAAATCAAAGATATTTATATAGAATTGTTTTTTTTTTGTTTAATTTGTAAATAATTAATATGTTTTCTTTTTTTAGTTTGATTTGTATTGTACATTCTTTAAATTATGGAACTAAAATATCCAATATTGACATCACATGACACCTGCTTATTATATGATCAGCATATCCAGTCCAAAATCAGTTCTCACATCCGACCTGATAAGACTGAAAGAAACTTTCAGAATTATTACTTATTCAATAATCGTTTACAATTGATAAATATATATAATCCAACAGCGCTAAGACATATTGAAACTATTTAATATGCGGTTTGGGATATTGAATAGTGTATTATCTTTGGGATTAGCATAACGACTTTTTCTAAAGTAATATTCAAAAGATATTTTTGACTTAAAAATCACTGATGGCTATGTATAATAATTATGTCTGTAAATCGAAAAAGGCGTGGATTTTAATTATATTTAAATTATTATTTAAAATTTATTACAAGTGCCTTGTTTCGAATTAAACCTATTTATTGTTTATTTAAAATAGATAGGCAGGTTGCCAAATAGGCCACCTGATGGTAAGTATTCACCACACCAACATTGGTGATGTACGATTAATCTTATCGTATTTCCCTCATACGCCAACTACAACTTAGCAGTACTTGGTATTGTTGTGTTCCGGTTTGAAGGATGAGTGAGCCAGTGTAATGACAGACACAAGGGACATAAAATCTTAGGTCCCAAGGTTGGTGGCGCATTGGCGATGTAAGTGATGATTAACATTTCTTACAATGCCAATGTCGAATTACATTACACCAAAAGCGTTTGGTGACCACTTACCAAATGCTCGTCCACCTTCAACAAAAAAAAAACTACTAATGAACTAAAATGTTATGTCTTAAAATCTAATGTACTTACTAGGCCCACTCACTGTTTACACCGGAACATAGTTGTTCTAAATATTGGCTTGGCGGGAATATAATGTGATGAGGGGATTGAGATATTATTGTTTTGATTGATGTATATTATTGATAAAGATATTGAGCGTGAGTTGGCGCCAGGAAACTGATAATGTAGTTATGAAAATGACCACGTCTAAATCTAGAACACATGCATTTCAGAATGACCAGATATCGTGAGATAAACACAAATAATAATATTTGTTCTTAAGGCAAAACAAAAAATTAATTTGTGAGAAAAATAATAAGTATTTACTCATTTTAATAAAAACTTTAAGCAGTTTATACATATAACGATAACGGAAACGGTACATCTGAATTACAAGATTTTATATAAGTAAGAAAAGCATCATACTAAACGTGAGCATGGAATCTATTTATCGTGTCGATACGGAGTATCGATACAGCGTTACACTTTGTGTCGATATAAAAAGTATTTTCCATTTTAAAACACACACATATATATCTTTTTCTTTCTTTTTCTGGCGTGTATCTGCGCTAGTTGAGCGCAAAATATTCTGCCTCATGATACATCACTCGGTTTCAAATGAAGCACATAATAAATGAATATCTTTGAAATATAAAATACATTTTAAAATGCACATTCGTTACTATGGAAACAACGGAACAGATAACTATATTAAAATAAAAAAACAAAGAAGTAATCAAATGTTAATGTCCACTATTTACGTACATTTTAACATACGACCTTTACTATAATATTTACGATCATCACCTACAAGCTCGTAATAATAACTGTCTCTGTCATAAACAGCTTATGTACAGCTGGGCGTGTTGCTTGTACGACAAAGCAGGATGTCCAATAGAATTATCCTAGATACCTTGAACACCCGGTCGTAACCTCGTACGACAATTAGAAAGTGGAAAAGCTCGGAGATCAGACTCGATAAGACAATATAGGTCACACTTTATAATCATAATTTATAATGAAACTAACTATCCGTCCCGACTCCGCACGGCTAGAATAAAATTCTACATAAAACGTTTATATTGTTATACATAAATATATTACTGGCATATGTTATATATAATATAACATATGCCAGTAAGGCTCACAGATGACATGCTGGTGAACAGTTTTCATGAATTATAAATCCAAACTTTCCTCATTAATCACTCCGTCCATTAGTGAAAACCGTATGAAAATCCGTTCGGTAGCTTTTGAGTTTATGGCGTTCATACCCAGAAACAGACGAGGCGAGGTTTGTCGTGATTAGTTTTAAAATTTAAATGATAATCATAGATTACTCATGATCTCGACCAATGACATCGCGTCAATTCGATGTCAAAGCTGTTTATTTGTCTTTACTACTCCTGTGTTTGGTATATTCTGAAAGAACACACTTGTAATTCATTGCAGTACACGGTCGTGACATGTCAGAACGTAATATGCGACATTGTCTAATAAAATTAATTATTATAGCATCGTAAAGATACACGCATTAAAATAGCAAATCACTGTGAGTCGGTTTTCACGTCACAATTCACGAGTACGTACAGTTTATGTAAATTCGGTATATATTTAATAATATTCATAGACTGTCTTAACATTATACTGGTATCGGTACGTATTATAAATTGTCTGCGTGAATCCAGCCTCTCATCAGTAGCTTCAACTTCCAATCTTCGAATTGTTACTGTGAGATTCTTGACGTGAAATAGTCAATAACATTTTTTTGGCCTGAACCTAGAATCGGGATCTGTAGCCTTAAAAACGACACTACACAACGTTTTTGTCAAAGGACAAATAATATTCAATTCCAATAAAAATAGTGCAATGAAAACTAACTTGTTAAGTTTCTGATCGAATGCTCATAGAATATATTTAATTTTATTTAAATAAACTTTAAAGAAATCCACATTATCTAGTTTGAACCCATGTGTTCGCGCACTATGAAGGTAAAGAGAAGGCCGAATTTACTAAAATGGATTAAATTTGACGAAACGTAAGACAAGTATCGTCCACAATCGGGCCAATGTTTCAAATAAAAAAAACTTGGTTTAAAAATAACAATTTATGTAAACATGTAACTTTATAATATTATATGACATATAAAACATACTTATCCTATATATCCTGTGGTCCTGTCTATTTTAATAAGCAATAACATAGTCCTTTGTACACACAACTCAATTAATTTAAAATATTTAATTACAAATCATTATAATTGGTCGTAAAGCTATTCATGATTTTTATTAAAATTTGTATATAATATTTGAATATATTTCAAGCCGATCTATTTTAGTAAATAATGATAGAGCAATTTGTATAGATTGCGGTCTTCACCGGCACAGCTTCCACAGAGCGATTTTTATTAGTAAATTAGGTGACCTGCGCACAGACACTCACCGAAACTGACACACGGACGACTAGGAGAGAGAATTAATAGAAATAAAATAACGATTGTTATAAAAATCATAACGTCTCTTGTAGGATCGATAAATTATTTTAGCTTCAATAAAAACAAGTACTGATTTTCTTGCCAGTTCTATATTTCGAATATATATTCCAAGCCCTTGGTAAGCTTACGTTTAATTTATAATGTATGGTATTTGTTTCAGTAAATACAATAAGATTTTACAAAAAAGTAATATCTAAATATTTTTTACTCATTGCCCACAAAAATTTAAGTCAAAGTATAAATCTTTATTTAATGTAGCAGCGTTACTCGTGCTTATTGATTGTCAAAAATCTACCACCGGCTCGGAAATACTTCAAGGGTTTAATGTTATAGATTCTCAACCATACACACACCACACACACACACACATATATATATATATATATATATATATACAACAAATATGCTGTCTAATATTACAGCACAACATTTAATATATCGCCACGTATTCATTTTAATTCTTTTTTAATCGAATGTACTTAAAAATAATTTGGATATTGTTTTATTATATTACAAAAAAAAAATTAAATATCAATTGATTATTTTACAGAAAATACTATCATATATATAAAATCTTTTATTTAATCAAGATTTACATATTCGATTATTTATTTTATCCTACATCGTTTGATACAGTGAGTCACGGGGAGTTATCACCGAGCTAGACGAGACGAGGAGTGCAGTATCGGCTCAACCATACGTGGTGCTAACCCTAATAAAAAAAAATAACCAAAAATGTATAAAACCTATCTAGCATTTCACGAAACGTCAGTTGTTTTCGATATTCGCAACAGTGCACATACTCGAATATATTAATTTAAATTAATATATCGGATAATATTTATTAATATATTTCATTTATAATATAAAAATTAATATGTGGATTATTGCAGTGAATTTGTTGGCTGTTGCGGGTAAGTTTTTGTTTTTTTTATACATGTCAATGTGTAGGTTTAAAAATATATATTACAGTTAATGTACTAAGTGACAGAACTATTTTGATTAATTTCTATTTTTTTTATAATAAATTAATCAACGTTTAATTATATTGAGTTTAATTAGATTTGATCGTTTATTTATTAAAAAATAATGAGTAAAGTGGACACATGTAGAAACATGTGGATTTGACTTGTAAACAAATCGAATAAAAACACTACACCAGTACAAGCACCATATACAGAATTGGAGTATGATTCAATTATTTTGTTTTTTTTTCTGTTTGCCCTATTATATATAATATTAAAAATATTTGTATTTTATAAAAATGTTACTTTAATACCGAATTAAATACAAAGTCATGAAGTTAACATAAAAATAAAATATAAAAAACAAATAAAAAGACAATAGTAGTTAGTAATAAAAATCTGTTACCATTAGATAATCAAGTAATTTTTATTTAAATGTCTTCGTAAGATTAAATAAGAGAAGACCGACAACTTCAGAAATGGATTATAATGACAATTTGGGTGCTATTTTCATTTGTGTTGATTATACAGGTTTATTTTTCTTAGCTTCACAATGAGTGTTGTAACGATTGTTCAAATTTTTTCTTTATCGTAAAAAGGTTCTGCACGTTTTTTTAAATGACAGATTATAAAATGTGTATGAGTAATAGCCAGGCTAATTATAAATAAACAATTAAATTAATACATCGATACACATTTAAATCAATGTTAACATATTCGGGAAACAGGTATATTACATTCGTTACTCTTATTCCTTTTTAATAAAAAAAAAAAAACAAATTCATTTTTCAATTAAAAAATAATTTATTATAATATTACAGATTACCAATGAAAACAAATAAATACAGACAACAGAATATTTAGGAACAAAAACAAGAATTTAAAAAAAAATCATTTTTACAAAAAAAAGGAAGGAATTCTATATTTAAAACACAGTGAATTCTCTTATAATAATCTATTTATATACTTATCGAATTCATATATATTTTTAAATCGTATACGACTATATACTACTAGTGAATGAATGCCATACAGTACACAATACGTAAACTATTTACGTAGTAAACTGTATGGTTTCACAAATTAAATATGTACGTCATTCTATTACGAAATATACAATTATTTCATACAATGAATGATCAACCGTCAACAGAGTATACAAATAAACGACTCGGATTGATGTGAACTAAACACAGTTTAAAAAAATTGCAAGAATTAGATAAATAATAAATAAAAAGAATATAAATATGGTTATCCTAATATTTGGCTTGAAATTATAGTTATACCTTATTTACTGTTTGTTTCCCTAATAAAATAATTTAAAAAATTAAATTTAGAATTGAGAAAAAAAAAAAAAAAATATATATATATTTTTACCATGACACACAGGATAGATCCCACACAAGCCAATCTTTTACAATAAATATAATAACATTATCATCATAGTAAATATATTTAGTTTCAACGAATAGTAAAACAAAGTGTTTTGTTAGTGAATCGGTGACTTAACGCTTAATTAGTAAAGCATTAAGTCGCCGACGACGAATAATTTAACGCCTTTCAGTTACTGAAATATTAATTGTGTAATATTTCTGTTTAGAGATAAATATTGCGTGCGACAGTCTCTCCTCGGTCTTCGCTTTTTCGCTGACATTATTTACAAGAAGACTGTTTTATTGATATGTATAAATTACTTAAAATGAAAAATATTTATATTATTATTATTATTTATTCAAGTAGGCTTTTATCAATCTATCAATTATTTTTATTATTTACTCAAAAAAGTCTGCTATCTAGTAAGCGATTTTGAATTGTCAGCCGTACAGTTAAATTAATATAAATCGGTGCTACCACTTTGGAACATGGATTCTACTCCGAAAAAAACTAAGTAATTCTTTTGTGATGAATGATTATCTTTATTTTTGTGCCAACTTCTGGGCATAGGCTTTTTTCAATATGTGTTACTCTACATTCTTATCTGTTCGTATATAAGAGAAGTATTACTTAGCTTCTAAGAGAATCGTCTTTCATTTCGAGAGCCGTAATCTCCACTTAAGAAAGTCTTTGTTCCAACGATCGTCAATTCTTTAGTAGAAGAGCACCTCGGTACAATAGCTACATTTCATTGTAGATCCCAAGGTCATGAGCACGAATCATGAGTGACAAAAATTAATGGATTTTCCGGACTCTTAACCGGAGTTAGAGTGTAACGTTAACATGCTTAACTTGGCTCTTTCGTTAAGGAAAACACACTTATTTGAACTTTGTCGGCATTGTATTATGTAGGTACAACGTTAAAATAAAGACAAAACATTCTTATATTGCTCGAAATTGTTTTCACTAAGGATTCGTTTCAAACAAACATATTTCCGTCATATTTCGATTGACCCGCGTTAAGCGATCCTGTTTAATAGACAAAAGATTTTTTCAAATTCGACGACTTACTGGTGGTAGGGCTTTGTGCAAGCTCCTCTGGGTAGGTGCCACCTACTCATCACATATTCTACCGCAAGACAGCAGTACTTGGTATTATTGTGTACCGGTTTGAATGGTGGTTGAGCCAGTGTAATTACAGGCACAAGGGACATAAAATCTTAGATCCCAAGGTTGGTGGCGCATTGGCGATATAAGCGATGTTTAACATTTCTTACAGTGCCAATGTCTAAGGGCGTTTGGTGACTACTTACCATCAGGTGGCCCATATGCTCGTCCACCAACCTATTCTATAAAAAAAAAGAATATGAAGAAGATATTTGAAATGTAGAATTGAAGTATGATTGAATGAATATGAAATTATGATAGACTTAATACACGTGTAACGTGTCACTCACACAGGCTAAATGTTTTAAATGTTTATAAACAAAATCGTAAAACAAATGAAGGCTCGACAGATATAATCTCTCTACACATTTACACGGTTCTTTGAAAAATTCCATTAACACCTATTTGAACCTGAGCAATAAAAAAGCGTTTGTTTTTGTTATCTTATATTATGTGAAATTGATAAAAAATCATATTGCATAATTATATTTGAAAAGGTAATTGCGAAGGAATGCTTCCGGAAACAGATACAGTACTAGTACTGCATTTTTTCGACCATTAATATAGAATTCATTATAAACATTTTGTTACTCGATCACGCTAGACCGGCTGGACACATTTATGTTAAATATAGACATAGAAAATATTGATCACGTAAAAACTTTTAAAAATGCCAACTGATCATCATGAATTGCATTCATGTTGTCAGGGGTACAGACAAGTTCATAGGGGACCTAAGAGCTGCACCCCCTCTCACGGTCGAAGCTGGAAATGAATTCTAATATAAATGAGTAAATTCCGCATTCATTTCCCAGGAGAAGACGACCGAACATGTTATTCATATTATATTCTGACTGACCCAAAGTACGGCGTGATAAACATATATGAAGCCATGTATATTCAATTTATCAATGTAATCAAAATAAACAACAAAATTGAGCCAAACTCGTTTATTGTCTGAATAACGTATACTTGTATATGTATAATTGTAAAGTTTCATATTAATTAGGACAATTAGGAGCATGTTAAAATTGACTCCCTAGATTTGTTTATGATGTGTATAAAGTTGAAAAATGTTAGCTAAGTAAGAATGAACTCAAAACATACAAAAGAACATTGTCGAGAAATATCAGAAAGTGATACACAGGTTGTTCCTTAGAGAGTAGTACCGCTGTTATGATAATAGACGGCAGGTTATCCGACGACAGAATCCATCGTCTTATAACCGACACATATATATGTATACTTGTATAACTTGTATATAGTTATACTTTTCATTTACATCCATTTCTTTTCAATTGCAAGGCCAAATAATTATTAAATTGTATTACAAAAATTATATTATTGTTTCAGGTATCATCAATGGAGCCGATTGGTCATATGATTGTAAGTTTTACCGTGTTAATTGTTATAATTTTCTGTGTTGTTTACCCAAATTATTCTAAAAGTCTGAGCTTTTCTAATTCTATCAAGTGTTGTTAAGTTAACAAGGTTCTTTGTTGTAAGTTTTCAAGGTTTCAGTGGTAAGACCGCGTGAATCTTAACCGATGATCGTGAGTTCAAACCCGGGCAAGCACCATTGAATTTTCATGTGCTTAATTTGTGATTATAATTCATCTCGTGCTTTACGGTGAAAGAAAACATCGTGAGGAAACCTGCATGTATCTAATTTCACTGAAATTCGGCCACATGTGTATTCCACCAACCCGCATTGGAGCAGCGTGGTGGAATAAGCTCCAAACCTTCTCCTCAAAAAAGGAGAGGAGGCCTTTAACCCAGCAGTGGGACATTCACAGGCTGTTACGGATTACGGATACTATGCTTACATTTATGTTAATTGGTAAACAAATATTTGACTTTTTAGTAGGTTTTGTGCCCGTCTGGGGAGGTACCACCCACTCATTAGATATTCTACCGCAAAACAGCAGTACTTGGTATTGTTGTTTTCTGGTTTGAAGGGTGAGTGAGCCAGTGTAATTACAGACACAAGGGACATTACATCTCAGTTCCCATGATTGGTGGCACATTGGCGACGTAACAATAGGTTAATATATAAATATAATGTAAGAACACAACGCCAATATCCATGGGCTGTGGTAACAACACCAATGCCAATTATATACATGTCTATTTATGATATACATAAATAATTCATCTAAAAAGAAAACACATTCTTGAGTTCCATTTATAACATTTTGTTTTACTCCAGTTGAAACGCAATGGCCAGGCGTCTGTACAACGGGGAGCCAGCAGTCTCCAATCAACATCATGTCCCGGGACGCGGTTGTGGACAGACAGGAGACACATATCAAAGGCCCGCTGGTCTTCAGAGGGTACAGCAATGTGAATGCAACTGCTGAAAACAACGGACATACTGGTGAGCATAGTACATGAAAATTCGAGTACCAATAAGAAACTTATTCAAAACTTGGTATTATTTAACGTAGCTTTAAATGTACAGGCATCAACTGATTGTTATTTGACAAGATTTCTCCAATTATTCCTCTTAATGTTTTTTAATTAATTATAATAATCAATCGTTTTACATAATATTATATAATTACATATAATTATTGTATGATTATATAAGATGCTGATGAGATTTCGACATCGTTTGATCACTATTAAAGTTAACACATAAATGTATTTTGTCATAAAAAAAGGTTTTATTATATCTTCATTGTTTTAACTCACCACAAAATAGTGCTGCAGCAGACCAACTTCTATACTGTTCAGCAGGTCGCCATCAACATCTGCCTGCCTGAGTTTTGCTAGTATTCTCCCAAAAAATACTAATAGGATATTTTTTCTAACAGTGAAATGGACTATAGTGGAAGACGAACCAATGCCCGTATTATCTGGAGGTCCACTACGCGGAAACTACAGCTTCATACAGTTCCATATCCACTGGCTGTCGGAACACGCTATTGATGGCATGAAGTTAGCATTTCTTTTAATTCTATTACAATATATATTTAAATTTTATCTCATTAATAAATGACCAATGTTGCTGTTTACTTTTGGGACTTTCTAGATAAAAATTCAAACTCTTTTTTAGACAAGCATTGTTTTTCCATTATAAAAATACGAGTTGATTTATAAACAAAGAAAAAAAAAATTAAAAGACCCCGAATTTGTAATTGTAATTAGAATCGATTAGATTTATACGATTTGTCCGTTGGCCTGTTTAATTTTAACTTATTTTTTATATAGATACCCAATGGAAATACACTTCGTTCACGTTAAAACGGGTCTGACTGTCGAAGAAGCACTAAAACGCCCAGACGGTCTCGCCGTTGTTGGGGTTATATGCCAGGTAAATATGACTGAACATTATTAAAAAGAAAACCTACATAATCAGCTTTGATTAAAAAATACGCGAAGTTTATTACATTTCTTAAATTTCACAACAGAATAAATTATAGCTGCTTTTAGATGACGACTTTTTTTCGCCTGAAGAAAATCTATAATGTTACTTTTGGTCAAACAGAAAGAAATATAACTTTATTTTCTCGTTTATCACGGTATATGTACATAGGCCCTTACAGCTCTTTCATTTTGAAAAATTAATTTGACATTAAAATAATGTAACTTGTAATTAAACTATATCTAAATATTAAGCTATATCATTAAAACGAGATTAATTGTGCGCAGGTTCATAGCGGAGAACAGAATGAGTTCGCGTTGGGAGAATTGGCACCAGTGCTCCCTAGTCTTATAGACAGAGTATCGGGCCCCTTACCAGCTTCCGTCATTGATCTCACGTAAGTATTCAATCTAATACCGTCTACCGGAGAACTTAATAAACGACGAATCCCGAGGTCTTGGGGTTAAACTCTCGGTTGGGCTATTAAAAATATATTGTATTTCTGCAGAGAAATTCTCAGTTGTAACCCAGAATTTAAAGGTTGACAGATTATCGTTAATTATCAAAGATAATTCAAGATAATCATTATAAAATTAATATTTCCCTAACAGGCGTCTCTTGAGTCCAAACGTGCAGTCGTTCTACACGTACCACGGCTCTCTGACTACCCCGCAGTGTCAAGAAGTAGTCACCTGGATTGTTATGGACACTCCTCTCATTATATCTGATACTCAGGTAAGCATTTAAGTAAGAAGAAATGGTTCTTCTAGTTTTCTTCTTTCCTAAACCAGTAGTTATTTCTTTGTCTACTAAACATTTTTTAAATATATGATTTTTTTGCCACTGCCTCGTTGGTCTAGTGGCTTGATGTAAGACCGCAGACCCGGAGGTCCTGGGTTCAATTCCCAGGTCGGGCCAATAAAAAGTTATTGGGTTTTTCTAACAGAAAATTCACAATAGCAGCCCGGAGTCTAGAAGTTGGAAGTGTGTACACTCCCGCGCCTCGGATAGCACGTTAAGCCGTTGGTCCTGCGCCTGAACTCTTTCCGGTCTTGTCGGATTGCCGTCCCATCGGATTATGAGAGTCAGGGAATAGAGAGTGCACCTGTGTTTGCGCACACAATTGTGCACTATAATATCTCCTGCGTAGTTGGCTAATCTCTCTTGAGATTGGCCGCCGTGGCCGAAATCGGTCTGGAGGACATTATTTTTATTAATGGAAAATAATTAAGTATGAATTTGAATTTCATACATTTGGACACTTTAGACGTGAACTGAAATTAGATAACGTTGGCTTGTCTAGCCTTTGAGTTAGCTTTACAACAAGACTTGTATCATTATAATCAATATAAAGAATAAAAGATTATCAAACTATAAGACACTAAAACAACGTGATCATCACGTGCGCAATAAAATACTAAATCATGTAATATTATCACAACCATAAATTATTTTATTGATCCGTCAATTTTTGAATAAGTTATTTATCGGTTAAACAACTTGGGATTAAATTAGTCTAATGATAGAAAAATATTTCTATTGATGTCAGACAAAACTTGTTGATATCAGCTGATAAAACATAATTTTAGACATTTTCATCAGTGCATCTTTATAAGTTTTAACTTGACTTGAGTATCTCAATGGAGTTTAATTACATAACAGCTTTTTCATCATATTGAATAGTGGAAAAACCTTAACAATGAGCAACCCTTTACACTCAAATTATTTTTATAGTCTTAAAATTTTTAAACAGTAATATATTTTTCTTAATTTCTTTAAGATTTCTTATCTAAACGCAAACGAGAAACAAATACTGTGATAATTTGACTGTATCACGGCGAGTGTTCCGAGGAATTATTCTCCCTAATTCCTGCTGCCTTCACAAGTCTACGCGTGCTGGCTCTCGATGTCACCGACTAACTGTGACATCAATTCCATCGCGCACAAAGAAATTTGGCAACTCCTTTCTTTGTCGCACTTCCAAAAAATGGAATTCCTTACCAGCTCACGTATTGCCCTCCTCTTACGACCCGGGTTCCTTCAAACGAGGCGTGAAGAGGCATCTTGCGGGCCGACAAGGCGAGGGCGGCTAGTGCAGAACCTTCTTCCCGACTGTACTGGCCGTCCTCGCGTTTGGACTCTACTACCACTTAACATCAGGTGGAGTAGAGTCATTTGCCCTCCCGGCAAATATATAAAAAAACAAAAATACAAATGAATTGTAACATAACCTGTTTGAAACCATCTAAACCATCTTTACTATCCACAGTACAAACTCTTCAGCAAAATTGATGTCGGTGGCATAGACAACTACCGAAGCTTGCAGCCTGTCAACCGAGTCGTCTACCGAAGCCTTGCTTCCTGTGCATCCTTGACCTTACCAAGCTCTCTTGGCATCCTGGCAGCTCTTCTCAATCTCTCATCTACCATGTCCAGTATCGTGAGCAAAGGAATCTGCACAATTGTTAATATGAAGAAAAAGTTCTGGGGCAATAAAACTCAAGAATGCATCAAAAGTGATTGAACAACGCGAACATTTAAATTATTGGTTTGAATTGAGTTACATATCATTCTGGTAAATAGGAAATTTAACGAAAATCCATATGGATAATGGATTATTTTTATATTGGATAAATATTTACGTTTATATCGCTGTATGATATAACGTCAATATGAGGATGAAATTTAGATTTAAATGCATTTCTTAACTGTATCCAGAATAGCATTTAGTTATAAAAATACTGTTAATGTGAAATATTTCTAAATATTGCGATGGGCTGTACTTTAGTGAATAACTCTTGGGGTCAATAAAACGATTAACATTTTCGATGTGCAACACCTCGGCTCCAGGTGTGCGGTATTTGGTGGAACTAATTACCGAAATAGGCAAAAATCCGCTATTCCATCCTGACTAATATTACAAATGCGAAAGCGATCCTTAATGGCAATTTCGCGAAATTATCAGATCTAAAAATTGATCGGCGGATGTTATATTATTCGATTTAAGATTTGAAATAAATTATCCTAGATAACGAATGCATTTATGATTATAATTATAATTGATCGCATTTTATCTTCGTGAAACATTGATAAATCAATTTAACTAGTTATAACGAGTTCTTATCAAGAGATCTGTCAGAATTAGCCAAACTGATAAAGCAAAAAAAAAAACAAAAGAACAAACAAAAATTTATTTTTATAAATATAAGAAATATATACATATATCATGTACGTTTATATTATTAGATCATTTTCTAGAAAACAATAGTTTGAAATGTTGAAATTATAAAGATAACAATAGCGTTATCATAATTATACATATTAGAATATCTATTAACTCTTATCAAAAATCAAAACAATTCTTTTTAATCTGTACTAATTATACAGTATATATAATTATGTATATTGTATATATCTATAGATTAAACTATAAGGATTATTATTATGAGAAAAGATAAAACGTTCAAATTAGATATTTAATTATAAAATATTAGTACACTAAAATGGCATTTACAAAGGAATAAAATAGATTGTCATCAAATATGTTCGTTCATCGTTTCGTTTACGCTCCTTTGTCTAAAAATTAATTTAAAAAAAATACATATAAATGAACATGATTAGTATATATTATATGTAAATGAAAACATTTTTATAAGCCGTGTGAGTAACTGACAAAACTAGTCTTATTTATATTTAAAGTTAATAATTAATTTTGATTGAATCAATAGATTAAGATCTAATTAAGGTTATTGTCTTATTGCCACATGATACCCCCGCTTTTATTTTCTTTATAATCTTTTGCATATGAAAATTAATTGATTGTAAATAAAAATAAAGGCAAAATAAAAATATGAAATAGTACAAAATAAATGAATATATACACGTATTACTAAGTCGAATGCATTTAATAAATTATCAATACAGATAATACACAACATAGCTTATTTTTATTTACTGCACGTAATAAACAATTTAAGCATATTATTATGTCGTCAAAACTTTTATTATGTATTATTATTTGTTTATATACCGTATCGTTACTTCATAAAAGTATATTTAAATCTGTCTGTGACGTCAGATGGAATTTGATTGCTCTGTTTAAATACTATAGAATAGAAGCAATTTATTTATCATAGTGATAATCTAATACAATACTTATAATAAATAATTTATTCGAAATTCGATTTTCAATGTTATCAAGATATGACATATGATATTCTATAAATACATCGTATTATATATTATATAGAATATTTATTTGAAAGTTGTAAAATAAGGACAGTTTATTCTTTACGTTTATTGTAAAAAACATATAGAATATGTATTATACCTAGTCCGTTTTAAAATCTTAGTTTAAAAAAATATAAAGTCTATATAAAGTCATGAGCAAAAAACTTTAATTATATTTTTTTTTTTACAGATATTATATATTTTATACTTATTTAATTAGTATCGATTATACGGTCGTTTGTTGTCTGTGTGTAGAGAGACGCATTGTTCTATTTTGGCTATAATTTATTGTGATCGTTCTTGTTATGATAATAATTATTCATTAGGCTGTGAAATCGGAAAGATATTAAAATTATGTTCATTTTAAGTTCTGAAATATTTTTACTATGTTCAAATGTACCTACTGTAGTTATAAGTAATTTTAATCCTTTAAGTTATATTGTATTGTTTTGTTGAAGGTTGTGTGCTGTGTTCGATATGTTTTAAGTCAATATAAAATTTATTTTTAAATATATATTTCATTTTATTCAAACACTTAGATACTTGATGTTAAAAGGGTGTGAATCTTAAACGACGATTGCAAGTTCAAAACCGGGCAAGTTTTTCCGATTTATATCTTTAGTTTTAGTAATTTAGTGGTTTAGTTTAGGTTTAGTAGTTTTAATGATATTTAATTATTTTTTGTTACCAAACAATTTGATAACTTTGTTATATAACAGAACTTAAATGAATATCAAATTTACTTAACATTTAAGTACGTGGTAAAAAAAACATAAAACAGGTTATCTTTTAATAAACATAGTGAGTAGTTGTTTTACTGAATTAAATATTAAAAAATAGTGAGTAATTACAGGCACAAGGGACATAAAATCTTAGTTACCTAGGTTGGTGGCTATGTAAGCGAAGCTTGACATTTCTTACAATGCCAATGTCTAAGGGCGTTGGTGACCACTAACCATCAGGTGGCCCATATGCTCGTCACAGCTCGACAGAGTATGCATAAAAACATATTTTGCGGGCTGAGATAAATCTGGTTCCGTCTATAATTGTTACAGCTGTTTAATAAGCCGAGATGGCCCAGTGGTAAGACCGCGTGAATCTTAATCGATGATCGTGGGTTCAAACCCGGGCAAGCACCACTGAATTTTCATGTGCTTAATTTGTGATTATAATTCATCTCGTGCTTTACGGTGAAGGAAAACATCGTGAGGAAACCTGCATGTGTCTAATTTCACTGAAATTCTGCCACATGTGTATTCCACCAACCCGCATTGGAGCAGCGTGGTGGAATAAGCTCCAAAGCCTTCTCCTAAAAAAGAGGAGAGGAGGCCTTTAGCCCAGCAGTGGGACATTCACAGGCTGTTACGGTACGGTTTACGGTTTAATACTAAGATATCGATTAATGATGCACATTGATAAAAACTATAAATAGAAGTAAATTGATAGAAATATGATAATATATGAATTTTTATGTGTGAATTCTCGCATATTTTACTTAATAATAATAACAAATGCAACATTACACTATTATACAACATTTTAACAATAAATATATATACTTTTATAACTTTAACAAAAAAAAACAAAGAAGAAGTACATAGACATAAAGGAAGCAAATTTAGAATACTATTTTAAATTCCAACAAAGAAATTAACTGAATTAATCCATTTTGGCGCGCTTTTTATTTTATTTCACAGAATGACAAAATGTTGTGACGGTTAGACTTAAGCTATTTATAATATACATATAAATAATCATTATTATAATAACTTTCACGCAAAAACAAGTCTGCAAAGAAACTCAAATATTACTTCTTTATAGTGATTTCAATAGATTATTTAATATATAGATTTTGCTTCGTCAAAGTTTAACTATATAGACATTGAATAATTAGCAATTAATTTGTTAATCGCAATTGAAACAGAAGATGAGCCAGGAATAGCGAAAGAAGTGTTGTGTTGCTATAAATAATATTTATTAAACAGTCAGAGTAACAACCCTCCTCGAGTTCAACAATAATTATGATCGATCATTGTAAATACATCGCTATTTATAAAAAAAGTCAAATCATTTTAATGTTGGCGGTTGTAAAAATCATATCATGAAATTAAATAACATTGAAACAAAATTTATAATCAACTTAAATAAATATTAGGTTATTCTAAATTATATACGCGTTGGTCGTAGCTTTGAGTTCAACACAAGTTATTCAGGCAATAGCTGTAAAATAGCAATATAAATAAATACTTAGGATAATAACAACTTTCATTTTTATTGTCAATAGTAAAAATGTTCGAGATAAAAAACAGATAATAACTCACTTGATAAAGTGTTATCTATTTACAAAATTATGTAATAATTTGTTAAATGTTTTGTAATTTTCATATAATTGTGGTAATGCGTAAATATTTTTTTCAAGCATTTTTTCCTATTCAAAATTTCTTAATTGAGGTAGAAGCATTATACTTACTTATTGACTGATGAAATGAAAACATCTTCTCTTGAGATGACCTGTTGAAATAAAATCATCAAGTTTTTGTTTACGATTTTCAATATAATAAATGAAACGGGGATAACGTTTTATCATATATATAAGTATTTTATTATCTATGAATTCACTAATTGTATAATTGTTTAGCAACAGAAATTGTGCGCTGCACCAGTTGAAAATGCACAAATTAAGTGATTTGCCTATATCATGTTATCCCAGTGGTTAAAACATTTGAATATTAACCGAAGATTGTGAATTCAAACTCGGGCAAGCACCATAGAATTATCGTGCAATGTATAAGTGTTTATAAAACGTTCATGTTTTAAATTTTAAAGGAACACATCATGAGTAAAACCTACATGTGTCGAGAGGAAACTCACATTAGAATAGCTTGGAGAGTAGTCTTAGCGGTAGTGGGACATTTACAGGTATTCATTTACTTAAAAAAATACTTAATGTTAAAGTAGGATATTGTATTCGCGATAGTCAAAATAGATTAAGATCTAATTTAAATAACATTGTTAAAAATCCAACCATCTTGACCTATTTATATACATATATATGCCCTATTTCAATATGATAACTCGAACTAACCGGAGACTCTCTCGTTATAAAATACCAAGCAGTTATTACCGCTTGCTGGTATCTAGATTTATCAACGCGTCCTGCGATCTAGATTCTAAATATACCGACTTGGGGTTTCAGATAACGTTATTATCTCGTTACGACCAGGATACAGTAGATCTTATTAATATTGCAGACGTTTTACAATTTAAAATATGTGCATTATCATCATTATCTGTGATGCGTGTTTCCGAACGCATGACATGGTATCCCATAAGGGTAAGTACAGTTAACGGCATCGAGTTGCTTACATCATTATTATGGTGTGAACCACTTCACATTCTATTCACATTTCACATTCACAAGTTCACGTTGGCTTCCATACGGAAACAATTGAAACCACGTTTTTAATAAGGTTTCTATAATAATTTGTTTATGAACATTTATAGATCATAAATAGTCTTTCTTTAATAACAAAAAACTATATTATAAGTACTTAATATATATAATATATGAAGTTTTGTTTGTTTTCCCCGATTAATATAACGTCTAATCCGATTGATATGTAACATTTATATAAGTTTAGTTTACAGTTTCCGGTCGGACATAGGCTTTTAGCCAAAGATATTTACAAAATTTTCATGACATAACATAAATTTATTAAGTACAAGAAAAACATAAAACTTATTTAAAATGTTCTTGATTGAAATATCTCAAAGGAAAGGTCCGCAACACCTACATACACAAGTATGTCGGGATTGTATTTCGATTAACTCGCTATAATAAAAGTTAATCTATAAAAACACAGGTAGTAAAATTTCTGTTACTTTGAATTTCTATACATAATAATATAACCTTATAAAACTAAAGGTTTTTTTACAAATAATTTTTTAAACGCTTAAACAGTAATCAACCAATCAAAATTGAAATCGAATATTAATTACCTCTGACCGACTTAGATCAAATAATCTCAATAGTAGCCTGGAGTTTGGAAGTTGGCTGTATAAAACACTAGTGCCTGGTGTGCCAACGGGAGCACAGGAAGCCGTTGCTCTCCGATCATGAACTCTTTTCAGTTGTGTCAGATTTGTAATCCCATCGGATTATGAGCGACCGCCACCATTATTCCATCAGTGAACTTGTGTCTTATATGTCCTGCCAAAAAGAAAATTCAGAAGAACACATCTCACACACCTACCTGACCTTGACCTTGATGTCCACCTGACCAGAGTAAGTTCAGCACCAGCGCCGCTTCTTACAGGGACAAAGGAGCCTTCAGGGCGGATATATGTATTAATGCGTATGTGTGAGACGGATATGTCCAATATTTTATATCTCATGTTCCACGGTCGTTCCATGGTCGATAAATGTTAAGTGCTCTGTGCAAGTTCGGGGCTAAACTGAGCGACCTTGGTTGTTATGTTTACTCTCACCAGAGAGTATTTACGATTGAAAAATTTAAAACAACGCAATGCACAATGATGTTTTCGTAAACAAGTATTTCTGTTAATAACAGTGAAAGAATTTTTATATCATTTGAAAGGTGATCGTATTCATGTTCATATCGAGATATGTTCGTGGAGAAAGTGTACATAATTGTCGTCCTGTATATAGGTAAGTACATTACATTACCTTACATTCCATTACCTTACATATATAAAAGATAAGATTAAGGCAATATTATGAAATCAAAATATTATTTATTCAAGAACTCACAATAGCACTTTTATAGGCATTTATGAATATGTTTTATATAATATTCTTGTTACTTATTTCAAAACTAAATTTTGATTCATTATCATTAATATAAGGAATATATAATTAAATGAAATGTAACAAATACTATTAAATATTTTGGCATTATCTATGTTAAAAATTTGATACACAAAACCATTAAAAACGGAATAAAAAGTAAATTCATTAATACAGTTAGTCATCAAAACATTTGTCATTTAAACATGTTTTAACTACAAAACTTTTGTATGATCATCTTCCGAGATTTTTCTTTATAGGTAGGCTTACGAGAATATGGGCCCTCTGATGGTAAGTGATCACCATCGCCCATAGACATTGGCATGGTAAGAAATGTTAACCATCGCTTACATCGGCAATGCGCCACTAACCTTGGGAACTAAGATGTTATGTCCCTTGTGCCTGTAATTACTGCTCACTCACCCTTCAAACCGGAACACAACAATACCTAGACCGCTGTTTTGCGTTAGAATATCTGATGAGTGAGCGGGCTCAACCCACAGTAAGTGAGCTTGCACAAAGCCCTACCACCAGTAAGTGAGAGATGTATTGGACTTTACCAAAATACTGCAAAATTACAAACACCAAGATTAAAACCCAGTATATCTGTACAAGACCAATAAGGCAGGAAAATACCGTTCATATATATCATCTTCATTACATGGTTATAAACAAAGTTGTTGTATTTTTTTTTTTGTGAAATAGCCTCGTTTTCATAAACTTTCTTTGCCTGCAATTAAAAGAAGTGCTCTCCTTTGGAAAACTAGGTCGAGTGTGTGTTCGAGCTGAGTTTGTTATGTTAACTTTGATATGTTAGAGCAAGTTCTAAGTGTTCAGATTTCAACCGACTTCGAAAGAGGAAGGTTTTCTTTTCTATTCGGATCTATACTATTTTTACAACAATATAAATCTAATTTTATGTTATCGTAACAATTATATAATCTATACTCTCTGGGAATTCTAATATATAAAATAGGTTACTTTCATTGTGTAGATTTTATGAATATAATCCATGCTAAGAAACGCTATGAGTAAATGCTAAGCGTTTATGGTTGGCGTTCTATGATTCGATGAAAAAAAAAGTACATTTTTATATAATGCCAAAAATCGAAACACGTATTTTAAGGAACTAAACAATTATTCTAAATGTAATATATAAATAATAAATATATATAAAAAATAATTTTGTATTATGAATATCTTAATATTTTATTTGAAAATAAATTATATCTACAATAATATTTACATTATTTTTCAGATTTATTTTTGTGTATTTCATTCTACGGACCGATTTGGAGTTATGACGGTACGTTTGCTTTAGTATGAAATTTGTTTATTGTTATAATATCAATAATACATTAAAATTAAATTATAATTTGAATCATTGTTTAAAAACCAGCCTATCCATTACTAGAGGCAGTTAAATGAGGTCTTATATATACATAAGAAATGTTCTTGCATTACTAAGCTTCAAGTGTAAGTCTAAGGTTCAAGTGTTTCAACTGTAACTGACAAAAAATTTATGGAATTAAAGAGGAATCTTTGCGCGGCTTGTTCGCGTACACGTTAAAATTTATTCGGCATTAGTAACTATTATAAAACATGAATCAACTTGTAACTTGTGTTGTTGTATGTAAAAACTGAGGTTGCAAACATTCCCATATGTTTAATTTTCGGTATATAGGGCGGGTTTGCCTGAAGCTTCAGTTGAAAAATTATATCGCGTTTTGTGTGTGGTCTGTATAATAATAATTAAATTTAACGACTTACGATGCAAGTAAGTTTTGTATTTGATTATATTTTTAATTAATAATGTTAAGTTAAAGAGATACGTCTATAGATTTAGAAGGTTAGTTTCTGTACGAATCTTCCGTTTCTGCTTATTACCGCCTTGCGAAATTACCTTTTACAAATTCATTAATTCATGGAAATCTAATAAATATAATAAAAATCTAATCCTAAATATTACCAGATGAAAGTGCATGGCCAGGGGAATTGTGTACAAAGGGTGGCAAAAGACAGTCTCCAATTAATATCCAAACGAACAATGTCATCAAAGACTTTGATAGGCAGTTCATCAAACATGGTAGTCTCAAGTTTATCGGTTATGAGAACGTCCTCTCATCAGGGCTCAATAATGGCCACACAAGTAAGTATGAAATTAGTACAACTAAACTACAGGCACAAGGGACATAAAATCTTTGATCCCAAGGTTGGTGGCGCATTGGCGATGTAAGCGATGGTTAACATTTCTTACAGTACCAATGTCCAAGATGTTTGGTGACCACTTACCATCAGGTGGCCCATATGCTCGTCCCCCTTCCTGTTCTATAAAAAAAAAACTATACTCTAACTAATAAGTAAACAATACTCCGCTGGCATAATGACGTATGACGTGTGAAAGACAAATTTATGTCAGTGAATCGCGATCTGCTTAATATCCATATCAAATTAAAATAAACTTTACTCAAGTAGACTTGAGTTTAATTTGTTATTTTTTAAGTTTTAATTTGTTATTTTTTGTCGACACTAAAAATAATAATGTGTAAATGATGAATGAAAGCCGAGATGGCCTAGTGGTTAGAACGCGTGATTCTTAACCGATGATCGTGGGTTCAAGCCCGGACAGCCACCATGAATTTTCATGTGCTTAATTTGTGATTATAATTCATCTCGTGCTTGACGGTGAAGGAAAACATCGTGATTAAACCTGCATGTGTCTAATTTCTCTGAAACTGCCAGATGTGTATTCTACCAACCCGCTTTGGAGCACCGTGGTGAAATAAGCTCCAAAACCTTCTCCTCAAAAGGGAGAGGAGGCCTTAGCCCAGCAGTGGAACATTAACAAACTGTTACTACTACTATGTGTAAATGCGAAAATACAATATCGCAAACACAATTCATAGATAAATTGATATAATGAATGTGTTGTAATTAGCACGGAATCTCATGTTCTGCAGACATATAAGCTAGCTGGCCAATACGAAATCGTAATACAACAATAATAATAACAATAATCAATAATACGCACCTATTTGTACGTTGTAGTTCAGTTTAGTTCTGAAGGTTATACCGACATGCATCCAACGATAACTGGTGGCCCTTTGAAATATACGTACCGCCTCGAACAACTACATTTCCATTGGCTTTCAGAACACTCTATAGATGGAGTCAAGTAAGTTTATACAAAATCATTATCTGCCGCTCTAGGCCCGAGCCAACTCGGCCTTTTTTTATATCTGTCGATTTTACAACAAAATTATAATGTTCACAGGTTTCCTATGGAAATTCATTTCGTTCACGTGCGGAAGGATCTCAATATTTCAGAAGCATTGAATAAAAGAGATGGACTGGCAATTGTCGCCGTATTTTGTAATGTAAATAATATATTATTAAATTTATATACATATGGCCCTGTGGCCATACATAAATTGTGAAAAATACGAGATTAAATCATAGAAAGCACCAATAATGCTTGCATTTGTTGAATTAGTACTACTGATTCATTTCGTAATCGGTGCTAAGGCAAGAATCTTGAGAAAAACTACAAGTATTGGAGCAGAGTGATAGAATAACCTCCAAACTTCCTCAAGATGAGGATAAGAGTTTGTTTGGCCGTTAATCATTTGCAGTCGGTTACTTCGTTTTATCGTTAATACGTTTATATTATCATGTCGTAGTAATAAGTTTTAAATGAAATGCGTTTATGATTTTTGATGGTCGTATATGACGCCGATTTTCAACTGTTTTTTGCAGTGCCTTTTTGAGATAAATATTTTGTATATTATATGAGGATGGCTTTTGTACCTATTTTAAATTAATTTGTACATGTACATAATTACATGAACATCGAACCACCATCAGCAAGCAAATTATTATGACGATAATAGAAGTTTATCTATATTTGTTTATCGATAAACATGATTATTGATATTGTAAGTTAAATAAATAGAAACAGCGAATTACTTTTAAATTCGCTCGTTCTAATAAAATCTTTACATATTACTTGCCTTTTACTTTTTTCACTCCAAGGTCCAACCAGATCTAAACGAGAACCAGCGAGAGGCATCCGAGGAGATCATGCAACACATACCGCTATTAATGAAGACTGGACGCAGATTCAGCGGAGCTATTTTAAACTTAAGGTAACAAAAAATAATGACTTGCTTTAAAAAGTAAATAATTCCATCGAACGTTAAAAATGATATAGGTGTGGTTTCGATGGGACACGTATTTTTTTTAAATCCCAAAAACAACAAATATATATTTGACTTAATATAACATTTAAGAACAATGACACTAAACGGTTGATTCGATTCGAAGTTGAAGATTGCGGGGAAAACCGTTACTCTTTACAATCAAAATTTGGCAACGTTTCTTTTTTTTATGTTAAGCAAACGAGCAGGACGCTCACCTGATGGAAATTGACTACCACCGACCATGGACACCTGCAACACCCGAGGGCTTGCAGGTGCGTTGCCGGCCTTTAAGTTTATAAGTAAGGCCGTTTATGTCTTGCAGTTTAGGCTTTGGGCTAAGTCATTAAATACCTAGTTAATATTGTTAACATAAGTAGTCTCAAATGTATCCAGATATTCCGGTTTATTAAATAATTGAAAATAGATCGACAATTTTGTTTCATTACCAATTTTATGCCGGAACTTATACAAGATCAAAGGCATATAAGCGCTTATTGAACTCAATAAGGCAACTCGTTACAATTATCATTAGTTGTAGTTTTAGGTAAGTACCTGTTTTAAAATAGTTTGTGAAATGTGATTGCAAATTAAAATCTCGTGAATCTATTCCAATACTTCGTAACTTAAACAAAAACCAAAAGCATGATATCCCATAAATGATATCGTTTGGTTAATCTTACATTAAAAATGTACGGTTTTTCGTCAGAGAAGTGACTTGCCTTAAAATTATCATATCCTTATGTCCTGTGATTGATTTGTCCTGTGTACACAATCCACCGATCCCAAGTAAATGCGACGGGGCAAGCTTTGGGCCTTAATTAATATACTTTAATAATAATAATAATGTCCTCCAGACCGATTTCGGTCACGGCGGCCAATCTCAAGAGAGATTAGGCAACTACGCTGAAGATATTATAGTGCACAAGTGTGTGCGCAAACACAGGTGCACTCTCTATTCCTTAACTCTCATAATCCGATGGGACGGCAATCCGACACGACCGGAAAGAGTTCAAGCGCAGGACCAACGGCTTTACGTGCTTTCCGAGGTACGGGAGTGAACACACTTCCAACTTCCAGACTCTGGGCTGCTACTGAGAATTTTCTGACGGAAAAACCCAATAACGTTTTATTGGTCCGACCTGGGAATTGAACCCAGGACCTCCGAGTCACTAGACCAACGAGGCAACGTAATAAACTTTATATTACCAAGAAATAATAATAATAATTTTAGTTTCTACAGCTTCATAACACCTACTTTAAACTTATTACATTATTTGAATAAATTTGTTTTAGAAAGCTTCTAAGTCCGAAAAAAAATTCCTACTTCACATATCTGGGATCTCTCACGTCACCAGAGTGCAATGAAGTGGTTGTCTGGATTATTTTTGACAATCCCATATACATTTCTGATGATCTTGTAAGTATAAATTAAACGTAAGCAATTAATAAAATAACCATATTTAAATACAATCGAGAATCGAAGTTAACAGAAAAATTGCCAAAGTACTCAATTTTAAATTTTCTGAAACGAAAAATATAATAAAATTAACTACTTCTTCAATACTTTAAAACCTTAAAATTCACCTTAGAGCAATACCGGAGTGTTGGTAGCCTTGACTTATCCATAACTCATTAATTCATCCTTCGATTACGAAACCTCGCAGTTACAGACATTACCGATACAAATACCTTAAATAAATGTGTCAAAACAATAAACTAAGTAACATGAATTTGTTATCATAATAGTTCCAATACTTAGGAATATAAGAATAGCAGAAATATTTTACTTTAGTCATGTTTTTAAATAGTAAAAAGAAAAAAAAAACATAAAAATCACCGCAGGAACAATCGTGAAATGTTAGAAAGTGATATGCGACATTGCCTTCAATACTCATAACATTTCAAGAATATACGCATCAAAGTAGTATACCAACGTATAGTATACCAAATAAGTATATTGGACGATTGGACTCTACTACCACTTAACATCAGGTGGAGTAGAGTCATTTGCCCTCCTGGCTAATATAAAAAAAAAAGAAAAAAGTCATTTGTCAACATTTCACGAGCAAATAAGTAAATAGTAATGAAGTGAGTTCTAACGGAATCTGAGATATGCATCTTTTCGAGCTGGGGCGATAGGTGTCTGATAAGCAGAGTACTACTTTATTTCAAGCTTTCTTAATGAATAAAGATTTTTTATCATTAATTGTTTTATTTCTCTTATGCTTAGTACCGCCTTTTCGGCAAGGTCGCCATCGGTCGTCACAACTTCAGGAGTCAACAGAAGATAAAGCATCACCAGGTATATCAGCCTCCAGATGCATTCATCACCACACCGAAAGCTGTGATCGTAGTCATTGATGTTTACAAACATGTTACACAATTTTTTCAGAACATTACCAGGTGAGTTCGATTACGAAATTAATTCTAATTTAAAAACCTATTTTTTTTTTATTATTAAATGTTTTTTTTTCTCTGTGTGTATTTGCAATCAGCCCCAAGGCTTTAAGCAAATTTGTTCTGTGATGCTCTTAATATTAAAGGTAAATATGTTTTTTAATTATGCACGTAGTAACAAAACCAAAAAGTTATTATTATTGACTTTTTAAGTCATTTCAAGTCAAAAATTTTAAGAACACTAAAACCAAATTAATCTTTCATTATTTTTCAGATTCATAGTAAGAGGATTTAAATCAAGAAATTAACAATCAAAAGCCGTAGCCGTCATAAAAATATATCAACATTTTCATGTTGTACTTAGTATAATATATTAGGAGTTATATTAAAAACATTTTTAATGTTAAAATTATATGTTAAAGAAAATAAAACACTATTTCATTTAATCTATTTATTTTTCTATAATATTAACAACCACTATTTTACACGCCCTCACATTTAAACAGGACAAATCAAACAAGGGAATTTGATTTTTACATCAATGTATTAGATACTAAATTAGCGTGAATAAATTATAATTAAGCATTCACACATACAAATATATACCAAATTAAACAATACATTTAGGTAATTGAATTGTTTCTATATAAGGATATTAATCCAGAAATAAATGTACAAAAATAAGTTTTATAAATAAATATTACGTGTGTATGTTGCTTATGATAAGAAAACAATTAAATTATTTGCTTAATTGCCTTTAGTCGAGATAAAAATGTCACAAAAGTGAGATGGAAAAAACACGAAATAGAATTATCGGTACGGTCGAATTATTTAATTAGTTATCCGTAAGTAATTTGTCATTGGTCGGTGTAAAAAAGCCGACGACCAGTGAGCGTTCAGATTTTACTTATAATTTCTGAAACTGTAGATAAATCAAATTTCGAAGACTAAATTTAACAAGTTATTTATTTGTTTAGTCTTTACCTTTGACTCCTTCCGTGTACACAATTCTATTAGACAGGACTGGAAGACTTGCTATACTTTATGACGCCGTATTTGCTGGCACGGATTTAGAGATCCAAGGTCCCTAGGTACTATGACATTTAAGACCTCAATTCCAGGCCGAAGCGGTTAGTTTAAAATTATATTATTTTTGGCTGAGTGACGCCTGTCGGTTTTCGGGATACCTAGGCAGGTATCTTGTAGGCCTACGCCTAAATCCGGGACTGCATAAGAGAGAGAGCGAGACAGCAGTATTTTAGTCATGTCATATTTGGATCTGGTCCATAGGATAAAACACCTTATATTGAAGTATATTAGCCGTAATTTGATTTTATTATGTTCCTTATTTTACTATTTAAATTAATAGTTTTGTTTCATACCATCAGTTTTAATGATAAACGAATCTGACAAATAGCTCTTGGTTCGCTTATCGCGTCATAGGTTGCATAGTACCAATGACCAATAAATCAGATTAAAGTAAAATAAGTCAATCTCACTTTGATTATCGTTACAGAAAATGGTATGTAAGAAATTTTTGCTACAAAGAGTTCGTACCAAAATTGTTTACATTCAATCGCAGCAAAGCACATAACATTTATGTATATAATTTAAATATGTATCACGCGTGTTATATAAAAGCCAACAAATGTCGCATTGCTGGACAATGACCTCCTCTATACACATGTGACAGCGTCATGCATGACGTGTACGTCTCCTCACTACATTATCACGTTCAACACAAGCATGAACACGTAAACATCGGTAAGATCCGTGTGTTCTCGTCTCGACTCATCGTGAGAATAGGTTTGTGTTCAATGGCTGCGTTAGTAGGGCATCCAACATTGGCTCACTGAAAGCAACCTACAACAAAAACTCCAAGTCCTGTAAAAAGGCATACACAAGTGCGGATGCAAAGTGCATTGTGCAAATTGGCCATGACCTTATTTCGCATCCAACGAGCTCTCGTAGCTTTTGGCGTCTGACCAAGTCTGTGTAAAACAATTTCTGCCAACCTTCGCTGCCACCGCTCAGGAATCCGGACGGATCACTAGCTCACAGTCCGCAGGAGAAAGCCGATCTTCTGGCAAAACTCTTTGCGGATTACTCTGATATCTCGGATCGATGATTGTAGTACGCTACCACCAATAATACTTCCGTTTTGTCACACAATGCCTGACATAAAATCAGGCATCTAATAAAAAATATATACATATTTAAAACATTAGCCTTATAATTATGGGCCGATGTAATTACAAAAAACGCAAAGAACGCGTAACTTGAGCAGAAATTAATAATTAATATCTTATTAAATTATTAATTTACGCGATTCGACGAGACACACGAAGAAAGTCGCACAAAACCTCATTGAGATTTACATATTCTATCCTTTGTAACTTCGACACAAACAAAGAACGAAAACGCATCAGATATATAAGTATTCAATAGAGAAAATTACTAAGTTTTATACATATGTATTGAATAGTGTATTATTTTAATACAACATAGACAAATTTTACAACTGATAAAAATAAGTGTGTTACACTAAAAAAAGGTAAAGGTTTTAAATAAACATATCAAAATTTTTACATGTACTAGTTGTATGCTACTTTAATATCTTAACATTACAATATATTAA
Source organism: Nymphalis urticae (assembly GCA_905147175.2). Lineage (NCBI taxonomy): Eukaryota > Metazoa > Arthropoda > Insecta > Lepidoptera > Nymphalidae > Nymphalis > Nymphalis urticae. The sequence continues at coordinate 11,987,885 of LR989995.1, read as the reverse complement.
GCATTGCTACGTAGTATCGTTTAGTGTTTATTCAAAGCGGACACTTGAATGGAGTTTACTTTTCAGACCGTCTGAAGTATTTATGGTTTACGTAAAACAAAATCTTGCAACTTAAATTTTTGGTCCATCCGACATCGATGCTAATGATTAAAATTTCTGCTAAATGATATAAAATACATACACACAGTATATTATCAATAATCACACAATAATTTATCGTGTCAACAAAACATTTGACTAACACTTAACATTAACTTATAACAGTTTAATAATTGTACAGACAGAAAAAAGGTATCTTTATTTTTTCTTGAGAAATAATAGAACATGATTATATCAAATTATTAATCTCTTCATACGTTTAAGTATAACGTGATACATAAAAAAATAAAACGAATATTAATTAATTATTTTTTCCGTTTAAAAGTTACGAGAAACATCACATGTTACTTGTTTTGTCAACTGTATTGTCTATGTTTATAAGATCGTAGGTTCTCGTCACATCATCACGCCACTACTACTGATAGAAAACGAACTCTTTGATTCGTCAATTTGAGCCATCAGTTTAAGTACACTCCATGTGTAGTGATAATGACTTTTCTCTTCAAAGAAAGTGTCCGTAAAATTACGTAGAGAAAGTTCCAAATATAAAACAATGTTCATACTTATTACTCCATTAAGGACAGGTAGCGACATCTCGGGTCAAGAACCTTAACTAAACGCAACGTCATACGTTTTGTCGGCCGCGATCTCTGTACATTTTTCCTTAATTCCGTTACATACAATTTTAATAGTCATAACGCATCTTTTTTCTATACACCTTCGAAATTCATCACCATATTTCAGCCCCTTACCGCTGCCGCTACAAAGAAAGAGCCTACAGCCTTACAGTTCGCAAACGAAGTCGCGAATATTACCGAGTACAATCCGCGCGATCAGAACGGGACCCGCCCTCGTGTCTGAGACACGGGCCGCTGGTTCGCGTCGATGCGAGTCGAGACCTTATTATTTAATGGTTAGAGAATACTTTTGCTTGCGATTTGTTAATGCATTACACACATGTTACATGTTTACACATTTATGATTGTTTTATTATTATAGTGCTTATATTAATAATAAGTGGTTGTTTCCACGAAATAGATAGATAGATAAATTGAGTTTCGATAAATCGATCACACTATGTTGTTCTGGCAGTACATACAGATACATATTTTGAATAAGAACAAAGTCACACAGTCATACATACATACAAACACAGCCACATACATAATTATATAAAACATAATCTGCTAAAATCATAACCAGCATATCGGCTTTGCCAGTCGGATAATTATTTTTCATAACTTTTTTTGCTAACGCTACTTCTGTTGTGAACTTTATTTTATCAATGTTCTATTACCATTCTGATATCGCACAAATTATATTATAATATGTAATAAATATTTTTTATTGTTATTATAATTACTTTAGATACAATGATATCCTGAGTCCACAAATAGTACAATACAACAAAAATAGGACCGCGATTGTGATACGGGGATTGGTATTCGCTATACAACAGGTCTTCAATATGTTCTATAGTCTGTATACAAATTGAATTACATATAATACCCTAATTAGTATTTCTATACCTAACTCGTCTTGGTCGATGCAATAATTTCCTTCAGCCGATTTTCGATGTACTGAACCCTTACGACCAGCTTCTCTTTAGGATTGAACTCCGTGTATGGAATCTCTAAGACTTTGAAACCCTAGAAAAGTAAAGAAAAATATATAATTATATTTCTTCATTTTGACAAAGATAGAGACAATATTGTTATTAATAAAATCCGTTAATTATTACTAGAAATATGTCTCATAACTTTGTCTCATAACTTTAATTACTTAAAAAAAAACATTTGAAAAATAACCTTGTCTTAATAAGGTTATGTTGATTTGTTGGAGTTGGAAACTTGTTACAAATATAATAAAATAACTCACTTTAAGTTGCAATAGCCGGCTGTATAACTTGTTAACCCCGAGAGGAACGAGCTCCTTCCTCGTGAGGTCGTGATAATCCAAACCTAATACTGCTATCCTATGTACACTGAAAAGAACAAAATACATAAAGCGTTTTACAACAGTTATCAATGTTATTATATTAGTATAATTTTCAACATGTTTAATAATATTATAAATGCGAGTTGGTTTTTTTTATTTATTTGTTTGATTGTTTCGCTTCCATTGACTGACTCTGCGCTTACACGATATGTGTAACAATAATTAATAAATAAAAAAATTAAAAGCGGAATTGAAGCCCAATATATAAATATATATAGCACAATACTTACTCCTTCCTGTTAGCCGCTTTATCTAAAGATACCGGATGGCATTTTGAATCCACAACGAACTCTGCATCTGGAATGAAAAACTTTTATTATTAATAGAATAAAAGCATAAAATAGATTCATTTCTAAAATGCAATTTAAATACACCACTGGGCCACCGCTGGGCAAAAGGCTCCTCTCCTATAAATAAGGGTTTGAAGTACCCAATATTTTACACAAATAAAAATTAATTTCTCTATAAATTGGAACCGAAACAGTTCAGTGGCTAGAGCACGTGAATCTTAACCGAAGCTTGCGGGTTCAAGCCCGGGCAAACACAACTGAATTTACATGTGCTTAGTTTGTGCTAATAATCCGTCTCATACTCGGCGGTGAAAGAAAACAAATTGTCTTTCATACGTGTATCCACCAGCCTGCATAGGAGCAGCATAGTGAGGTACATAACTCTTTAGAAAAATTACAGAAACCTTAGCGACCAGTTGGCACATTTACAGGCTTTGTGCATTTAAATAAATATTTTCTAGAATGTTTCATTTGTTTCAAGTCTCAAGATAGAAGATAGTCAAGATATTCAAATAAATAGAAAATTACTCACCATAAAGAAATCCCATTCCCGATTGACACTCCTTCCTTAAAAACGTTTCCGCCGAAACTAGACTCCTGAACGTGTCCATGATGCTCTGAACATAGAGCGCTTTTTCCTTTGTATAAACTATCGGGACACCAACTGCTATGTCTTCAGCTAGTCGAGTAGATGTGGGCGGGAATTTGAGACCTACGTACGCGTCTATCGCCATCAGTTTGCGTCGAGATGGAATGGGTATTTCTGAAATGTTAAAATAAAATCAATAATAAAATTTAAGCTAGTAGGCTCTTACAAGCACTTTTAAATCGTCACATCATTACTTAAAAATACCAGAAGTTCGTAAATTCTATTGACAAGAAAATTATCACTTAAATATAATGAAACTTCTATATCTCCCATGAAATTATTGCAATCATTATAATAATAAATATAGTATATATTTATATCATCCTCGGTCGACTGGAACGGGCATCAAACCGCGGAGCACGACTAGCTTATATTATAAAGTTATAGACCCACTCGCATGGTTATTTTTGCCTAACATAGTTCGTCTTTTGATTAAGCCAATAATAGAACGCTACAACCCCGAGGAGGGAACAGTAACTATTATTATACTAATTGTCATAATCAAAATTTGCATTAAAGATATACAAAATAATGACATCATATGTTACGGATTTATTAAAAATTTAAAAAAATAATAATGATGATTCATCACTCAAAGATTTATACACAATATTTGAATCATTGTGTGTTTTCTTCTATAATGATCTGGACATTATTCTAGTTTAAATATTGCACAATGGTTAAATTGAAAATGAACACTATTTCAACTGTATAAAGACTATTTTCACTCACCACCCGCAGAAAGTAGTTTATCAATAAATTCAGGTTTGAGTGTAGATACGAGGTGATGTTCCTGCGCTTTGTCCAAGATTAGCAGAGAGAACACGAGGTCGAGCCACGAGGAAGCTTTTGTCATTTCGTCCTCTTTTAGAGATAACGCTTCCTGATAACAAACATTGAACATTAAAAACTAGACATTATAGCCTATAAAAGAAAATTAGTTTTTTTCCAAGTGCCTACTGTATACTGAAACAGTTCTTATTAGAGCTATCAGCTGTGTCACAAGATGACGTTATTTTTGGTTCTTTTTACATTACATAAACTTAACTTCTACATATATAAATGTTATATAGATGTTTATTTATACAATGTATGGATAATGTCACTCAATCCCGCAAAAACGACTAAAAGAATTTCGAGAAAATTTAGACTAGATTCCCCATCACCCACAGGCGAAGCAACGGCGAGAAGCTATTTGTTTAAAAAAATATTTATAGAAACATTGCAATGCATACCGGATATTAGATAGTTTTCTATAGAAAAAACATCTTCAAGAATTGATACAACTGTAATGGAGTTAACATTTAACAAATACGAAATGGTTTTGAGACCGTACTTAAATCAGTTTTCAGCTTAATTTGATATAAATGGTGTAATCACAATACAAAAATAAAATAAGGTGTAATATTCTAACTTAAATAAATAATATAACCTAACCGATAAACTATCTTAAAGGAAAATTTTACGCAGAATTCCATAAACATAATATCTAAAATATATTTTATTATTACAAGCAAAGACAGAGCAATTTATTTACCTCTATCAGAGAATCCAGTTGAGCTGGCAAGTAATTAACAGTAGCCAGCGTGATGATTGCCGATGCTATGTCACCCGGTCTACAGATTTCTCTATATTTTTGTATCCATTTCGTTAAGGCTAGTAAGACTGTCTCATGACGATATTTGAGCAAACCGAGTGATACTAAAATGGAGTTTACAACAGCTGGTTTATCCTTGTTCTCTGGTAGAATGTCTATAACATCACTGGAAAATAAAAAAATTAAATGTTTATAATCATGATGCACCGTAATTTTACCATGCCTGGGGAAAGCTGTACAACTGTCGGTCTTGTGCATGAGCTCTGTCCTGTCATATCAGATTGCTGTTCCATCTAAGATACTTGCTTTTTACGCCGAAGGTTGTGGGGCTCGATTCCCACCCAGGACAGACATTTGTGTGCATGAACATGTCTGTTTCTTGTAGTATATCAGTTATCTGGTTTCCATAGTACAAGTTCTGCTTAATTTGGGATCAGATGCCCGTGTGTGAATAATGTCCCATGATATTATTATTATATCTTAGCCTATTGGTTATACATACATTGATCTACACTACACTTTCCAATATACACTAGAAATACACTGACGATTTACCTGCATACCCTATCCATCAATACTGGATCAGGGAAATTCAGAGCAGCCATAGAGAAAAGAAGATCAGCTGATTTTTTCAAGTCAATTTTTTCAGGTTGTTTTGTTATGTTGTAAGATAAGGCGCGTAGAAGTGGTGTGCTTCGTCGACCTTTTACCTGGAGAGCTTTCATCACCTAAAAACACATAGAATTAAACTACATACAATAAAAATATTTTATAACTATACACATGCCTAATTAAATACTATAATATACCCAATAAGTTTATAAGAAACAGAATGCATAATAAAATTTTACATTATAAATTAATTTAATGTGTCATTTAAAATTATTAATATATTTTGATTATAATTAGATTTACAATTTGTAATATATACAGATAAAAAAAAATCATTTAAAAAGTCATTTCTAAGAGACAAAAGGTACATAATGTAAGCTATTGCATAATCATATTTATATTATAAGCACATTATGCTTCAAACATATGTTATATATCAAAGTATGTAAATGGAATTACCTTGATCATTTGCGGCAATGATAGATTAGCTATAAGCCTTGCTGCTTCATCATCACCAGTGATACCAAGTACTGTGCTTAGATCTTCAGCCATTGTGAGCGAGCTCATAGCCTGGCTAGTAGGTGTCCTTGCTAAGATACGACACAACTTAAGGAAGCGTGGATCCTTTTCAAAGTCAGATAACTTAACCTTGTTATTACTGGACCATTCAGATAACACTGATACCATCTACAATAATGTATGTTTAAATTATTATCAAGCATAACATTTAAAATAAAATTGATCAGCTTACTGTGAGTGCCTAAATTGTAATCAAATAAATTTTAAGTTGTTCAATATAGGTTTTATAAGAGATAATAAACACTTTATGTATGAGTTCAATGTTAGAATATAAATATAAAACCATTTAATTTATGCTGCTCTATTTTTAATATAATAGTGTTAACAAACAATTTACCTTAAGTGCATGCCTCCTAGATATGACAGGGTTCTCAGCAGCTAGTAGCAAAGACTCCACATCTGTTGCTCTAATGATTTGGCTGTCTAGTTGCTGGGTACGGCTTTGTTTCACAGATTTAACACTTGGCTTTTTATTATCAGCCTGCTCTGGAGAATTGAGAGAAGCAAAAGCAGCTGCAACTAAACCTAAAAATATTATTGATAAATACATAATATATATATAATATAAAACTTAGATGGATTGAAAACATTAAGTAGTTAGACATTACAATTATGCATACATAATTTATTAACCCAATCGGAATTTTTGTCATTGTAACTGTAGATTAGAATGTAAGATGTTTATTTCATTTAAATAAATAAAAATAATAACAAGTAATATAAATTCTGACAATATTAAATTTAATAATAAAGGAATAATTCAATTAATACTATGGTCAAACAGAACCAGATTTTTAATGTTACGAATACTTTTATATTATTTCAAATACATAACATTATATAACTGTCAATTTTTATAACAACAAGTATGATCATTCTATGATTGAATGTAAATTTTGATTTGAACTATCTACTAACTTACTTGGACCGTCTTTTGATCCCAGAGAATTACCTTCGACATTTCTGTCAGTAATATTTGTTGATGAGTCTGTTTTATGTGCTTTGAACACTGTCGCACCTGGAGATGAATATTTTCTCAAAGAACTTCGAGAACCTAACCTCCAAATAACTAACCCGCTAAATTTCAACATCTATAACAAATATAAAAATATACTATTTATTAAACGTACACTTATACAAAAAACTATCTTAAAATAATTGTTGCGGTCGAGATATAACCTTCAAATAGTAAATATTAGTGTATAATTGTCTTCTTACATCACGCCTGTATATGTTTTTATTTTAATATATAACAATAATTAGGGTATTGTGATACAAGGATAATTAAGTTATAATGTACCTTAATGTATAAATTATTAAATATTTTTCGAAGTAAATATTTTTCAAGACATTTACAATTAGTAAAAAAATTATAAATCTAATCAAAATCAACTTGACAGTTCCGTCATTGATTTGAAGTTGTAGCAAAAATAAAAGAAAAGTACAGTTATTTTACAATAATTTAATTAAAATAAGTTATAAAACTATTAAATTTTCATTAAAACAAATTCAAACAATTTTATTATAAGATTTAAATGTAGAAATCATACTATATCCTGTAAAAAAGTATAAAGAGATTTTATATAGGGCAAGTATCGGTTATCCTTTTAGCCTCAATTTCATATATAATCTGTGATTTTGTGCTTTCCGAAGAAATTGCAAGCGGCCGTCGGTGGGAGATTTGTTGTGATTTTCGAATTATTTAATCAAGCTCTGAAAAAAAGGTGCAATCAATATATAAAAACGTTAAAATGGTAAGCATAATATGCCCTTTAAGTATACAATACATATTTTAGACTGATTGATAAACGTTGTTGTATATGGATGTTGGTTAATTTTAACGAAGTTTTTTTATGAACTTCTTGAATAATTACGATACAATCTTATACGAGTAATTTATACATATAAACCATTGCAAATGTCAATCGTTATGATCATTTTTATGTGCGAATCCTACTCTCCAAGCCTCTATACGTATAAATAACAATCTACCTGCATCTTATTGATAAACCATCTTTACTAGACTGCGCGCTACTTTTATTTTTTTTCCATTCGCCTTGATAATAATTTACTCCTGTTTTCAAGTATCAATTATGAAAAGACTACTCTAATCTTTATACATCTTTATGTTGAAGGTTTAAAGACATAGTAGGAAAAATTTAGTTAAAATATTTATACATTACTTCACATAACTTGAGATATATTTATACAGTTCAGATAAACATGTGTAGAACAACAAAATCCAATAACACTTCATTTAATTGACTTGATATGATATATTATAAAATAAAAGTATTTTAAGTACTAATAATTAATTTGTAAGTAAATTAAAGTTATATATTACAGTAAAAGCTGGTAAATGTCCCAGTGCTGGGTGTGAGTCACTCTTATTAACAATAAATTATATATATCTCAATATCAAGACAATTTTTTACAGATAATAATAATAACATCCCGGGATGACATTATTCACACACGGCCATCTGATCCCAAACTAAGCAGAGCTTGTACTATGGCAACCAGACAACTGATATACTACATATACTACTTTTCTTTTGTAAATACATACTTATATAGATAATTACACCCAGACTCAGGACAAACAGACATGTTCATGCACACAAATGTCTATCCTGGGTGGGAATCAAACCCACAACCTTCGGCGTGAATGGCAAGTATCTACCAACCACGCCAACCGGCTCATCAATTAGTTATTTAACAGTTTTTATATTATAGTTATTTAGTTTTATTGATTATAATTTTTCTCAACCTATATTAATCTGTGTAAGGATAAACCTTAATCTAATAGACACCATGTTATTGGATTAACATTTACAGTTTCTATTTGAGTTAATACTGGTTTGTACTTGTTAACATTATTTGTTATCATTTTAGATATATCATTGTTATTATTATTTAAAATTGAATACTAATATAAATAGCTATAAATTGATAGTTTAAGGTTTTATCAGTTTAGGCTATTTAATTTTTTGTTTAATATACTTATTAACTCCCGTATTTTTTTTAACTGAAAAAAACAAGCACCCTTAAATTGTAACTTTACAAGAATAAATCAAAATGAATATTTAAGTGACCTCCACTTTGGAATGTAGATTCTACGTGGAAAACTGGCAAGTTACTATATTCCAAAAATTAAATTACATAGATATGATAATTAAACTATTATTGCTCCATCATGAAAATAAACAAATCTTACCGCCATACTTTAATGAATACAATTAATTGTTTTTATATAAGATCATTAGACGTTAGGTAAGATTTCACGTTACACCTAAAATTTCAATCAGTTTTAGTCTTGGCCTTTGCATATTATGTTTTTGATGAAAATACAATAGTATATATATTTTTTTAGTAGGCATGAATAAAATAAAATCATGCCAAATATCTGTATATATAATTCTTGTATTGGCTTTTTTTAAAAACGATTACACAAGTTAATGATGTTGTTATTAATAAATTGAAAATAAATATATTTTTTTATATTATAAATACAAGGGACAAGAAAATTTAGGGCAGAATTAACAGAGATAGATGATGGAGCACAAGGCTTAAATAGTAATCCTATTAAACCTAATTTTATAATTAGCTACTTATAGAATTATAATTGGTATGGATAAACAGATATTTAATTTATACTGACATTATAATAAAGCTGAATATTATGCTACTCTCTGAAACTGTTGTACTAGGAGATGTGGGGCTTTGTGCAAACCTATCTGGATAGGTACCACCCACTCATCAGATTCTACCACTAAACAGCTTATAATATTTAGTGTACATATACTTAGTATACATAGTATATAATACTTAGTATTATAAGCTGTCATGAGTGAGTCAGTGTAACAGGCACAAGGAACATAACATCTTCGTTCCCAAGGTAGACCGTTGGCGATGTAAGGAATGGTTAATATTTCTAACATCACCAATAGCTATGGGTGGTAGTGACCACTTAAAATCATGGGCCACCTGCCTATTTGCCGTCCGCCTAGCTATAACATAAAAAAAACTACCAGTCGTGTGTACTACCAGTGAAAATATACGCCTCACGACTATAAATCAAATTTTTCGTCTTAATAACCATGAGTTATAATAGCCGAACGCCACTTTGAACCTCGTACAAGAATTTAAAAATAACCAATTTTTTCAACCGCACCAGTAAAACTGTGTTGTCATTAGTTATGGCTCATCATTTCCTGAGGACGGAAATACGACGTTGCCTTGTTTTTCTCATGTTAATTTATTTATGGAACACCATGACGAACGACATGGCGAAACTGTTTCTCGGATAGGGTTACCAGAGCTTTGAAAATAAATATCTCTTACTATTAAATGTCTAATTCAGGTATTCATTATCTATAGATTAACTTTAATGCAATAAAAGCAAGAAGGACAGTTGTAATAATGTTTTAGTTTATGTATTTGAATAACATTACGATATAAGGCACTTGATTTATGTAGCACTATTTTCTGCCCGTGGCTTTGTCCGTGTATGAGGAGGGAGGCGGTGTTAGCTACCCTGTGTCCTTGTCTGTACCCCTGACAACATGTACGCAAAATTTTATGATGATTGGTTCAGTAGTTAAGACGTCAAAGCGTAACAAACCAACACATACCTTCACTTTTGCATTTATTATATTAGTAGACAGTAACAGTAAAGTCCCTTTGCGGATCTAAGGCATTATCTCTTTTTGAATAGATAGCTTGGAGCATATTTCAGCACAGATAAAATATTCTTGTGGAAAAAATAAAAAAGTATATTATTCCAATTGACGCTGTTATGAGTTTTAAATTGTAAATGAGAATGTTTCTATAGTAAGATGTGTTTTTAAACAATTGTATCCAATACTCATATTGAAGAGTCAACCGTCTTTTTCAAGCTAAGAAGGTACGTTAATGACTAATGTCATTAAATTGTGTTTAGTGAAAAATATAATGCGGCCTATTAGTAATATATACGTAATTAAAGTAGGAAACAAAAAAACGCTAAATTTCTCGTTTTTATCATGTTTAAGATAGTGGATTTCGGTTTGAAAAAAAACATTTCATGATTATGTTCACATTATAATTTTTTTTAAGTTCAAATGTAAAACTACACTCATTTCCTAATACAGACTCTATCAAGAAGAAAACAATTTATACAATAGAAGACGTGAATCCAAAATTCTTAACCGATGGTTCCGAGTTCAAACCCGGGCAAGCATCGCTGTTTCCATGTACTTTATTTGTGTTTATAATTCATGGCGGATGAAAATCTACCACACATGTTGAAGCGGCCTTAGGTCCAGTTGTGGGGGTATTTACAAGCTGGTACTTTAATAGAAAAGAAAAGATTAAGTTAATAATCTCCCAACCGATTGTATTCAGGAGAACAGTCCAATGAAAACCACCGTCAGTCTTGCACTAAGAGGACAAACACTTGCACTAAGTTATTCTGCGCTTAGTTCGTGTATCACTTATCTAGTGCGCAGTGAAGAAAAACACCACGAGAAAACGTGCATGCTCAAAAGATATAAGGTCACAAGTTTGTCATCATGGTAGAATCAACTATAAGACTATGTTCAGAGGAAACTAGAAGTTGCCCAGCTGATATAATAACGGACTATCACTTTACTAATCCTAAGTTTATATAAATTAAATTTTGTCATAATTAATACGTAACGTGTAATTAATTATGGTATATTTTACAGGCGGGGGCAAATGGCGTTGGTGCGACTCACTGAGCGCGCCCCGCTCCGCGCCCCCTCCCGAGTAAATAGGTAATGTATTTTCTAACTTTATACCGGTTAAAACCGGAATATCTATGTAACTTTCGAATTAAAAGTTTAAAAAAATCTACTAAATCAAATGTGTGTTCAAATTTTTATTACAAGAGAAATTATCTGGCAACGCCTTTCTGGCAATGTCCCTTAAAATTTATAAAATTTGCAGGTCGCAGGCATTTTCGAAGAAGTTAATTTGAAGCTAACCGTGTTCTAATGGCTTACCTAACGACTTGTTCCAAAAGGTATGTCAGTTATATACATTAATAAAAATATATATAATATATATATATATATATATATGGTTCTTTTCGATCAAGTTCCATAAATAATTAAACAGAATTGAATTATTATTTATCCTAACAAATATTTAAATTGCATAGTGAGACTATAATTAGGGGTACATTATTTTGTGAAATTTCAAACTTTGGGTTCAGTAGATTCTCGCATTACTCTCAATTAAAACTAACCGCACGGTGGTTACCCACAGTCAGATTGATAAATCAATTGATACCGTCCGCCATATTGAATTTCTAATGACGTCGTATGATGCTTATGCGGTTCCATGAGCGTTTTTGTCTCTTCCGCGATTATTTTAATGGTTAATAAATAGGTATAAATAAATACATTTGATTATTTTAAAATATTGTAATCGATGCGATAACTTTTACCAAAAATTTTAATTTTAAAAAAATAATTAACAAACTTTTATTTAGCTTTATCTGTGTGTATGTGTATGTGTCAATGCTCAAATCTTGGATTGATAATAGAATTATAAACCAGTTCAACCGATTCTGAGTACTTTTTGCATTTAAGCTATTTTTCCACACCCACGTCGTGTCAAGCAATATCTTCCTCTTCATTAACTAGTATGATTAAATGACAAGACTAGCGACTCGGTATTTTATTTTCATGGCTCGTTGCCGGGTCGCGACCCACCATGTGAGAGACACTTATGACACTCGATACACTCCCTAGATCGTATTACTTGAGATTAGTGGTTTATGCTCTAGATTGTGTAATACAGGGAGTACTTGTGACATATCCAACGTTGCAACATAGAAGCTATTCCCTATGTTACCTGTGAGATAGAGTATATAGCCTACTTAATCCATCAACTAAGCCTCAGGCTTGTGCTAATAGTCCAAGGGGTCATATACCGTTATGCTATTAAGGCTTAAATGAATTACAACATACATAACAAATAAATGAACATGTATATCCTTAAGATTTAACATAGTCGACTAAAAACGGTATAAGTGCAAGAACTTCGTGGTACGTGCACAGTTATATGTACAACGCTCTTGGGAATTTGTACGCAATACGGGGGGAAGGTAAATCTAATCTCCATGTCGTAATTGGTAATATCCCGGCAGCCCCATTTCGTGTTGAGGAATTTAGGGGTCGCATATTGGGGATGTTCAAGAAATCAATGAAATTCTAGATTTATGTTTTCGTCTTAAACTTGAATTCAAGTATAAGCAACAAAACGCTATTTTACTTTCAAATATCCAATTCAAAACATTATTTATTTATCAACATTATATAATTAAATTGGATTACGAAGTCGGTTATTTTTATTAGTATGCAATATGTATATTTTTTAACGTAACTTAATAAATAAATAATTAATTAAATATATTAATAAATCAAATGGAAAGTACCACTGATTCGTAATATTCAATCTAGCGGTAAGAAACTTAGTGGTTAATTGTTATTCAACAATTAAATAACAATAATAAAATCGAATTAAATTTGTATAACCTCCCTTTAAATAAACATTAATTGCGCTCATTTTTATCCTCTATATAATGTTATATTTAGTTGAACCTTAATTTAAAATATAGTAATTAATTTTATTATACATATTTAACAATATTTTAAGAATTTACATACTCATCTATGTCATACAGATTAAGCGACCTTAAATATCCCACTTCTAGACAATTGGTTTTCAACTAAGAGTTGTTGTTTTTTTAAATGCAAAATTTCATCCGACATTTTTGATAATTTTCATTTCTTTCCTACAGCGCCAAGCACGCTTATTATAAATGTACATGAACCAAAATAATATTTAAATTTTTTAGTTGGAAAAACTAAATCATGTACAGAAATCTTTACGAATTTATAGTCATCAAATATAATTATGATCGTTAAATTAGGGATATAGAATCTATTGTGGGTCTCCCCTTCGCAATGTGACTTCCAGGTCACGTGGCCAAGGGTTCTTGTGTCGAGTGAACACGGTGTCCGACTCACGTGCACATTATCGACTTACAATATTTATATTTGGATTATATATTATCTACATAATACATATACAGAACGTATTCATTTGATCAATGAAACTATTTAATTAATAAATAGTAACAAAACAATTTAAAAATTACAAAATTGTATGTAGAGAATGTTCATGTTAGCAACTTGCTGTGGACATTTAAATTATCACTCACCGATTTAAACCGCGTTATTTGTGATGAATATGAACAAATGCGCCACCATGGACCACTTCATGGTACGTGGTTGTCACCGCGTGGCTTCTTCTACCACCAAGTAATATTTCATGGAGCAACTTCATGTACACTTTGCTCTAACTCGCTACTGGATGGCGCTGCAGTACATCAACTTATATACCGTTCAATATATGCGATATACATTTTGGCACGGATATTTTTCCAGGTTCGGATAATAGTTTACAAATAAATAAAATAATATATCTGTTAAAATGGCTTTATTGCATTTATTATAATTAACATTTTACGAATAATTCAGACATATATCTTTTATTTATTTTTAATTTAAAAAGGCAGACGAGCACGTCTGATAGTAATTTACCACTATTTTCACCAATAGCCATTACAAGAATGATAAAAAACTCCTTGAAATATAAAAGATGAAAATTAAACGACGTAATCATGAGCATAGCAGTTATTAGTGATCCTACCTGAGTAAGCACTACAAACGGTTCTTTGATTAATATATCTTTATTTTAAATATAACACTATTCAATTTAACCGCATATATTAACTGTTATTTAACTTGCAACGTTCCAACTAACCAAAATTAAAAAAAAAAACATTTAAAACATCAATTTTTTTCATAAAAATTTAAGATCGCATCAATTCAAGGTCAACGTTGTTGTTTTGTCTTCACTCCTCCTTTGAATGCAATAGGCTATAATATAGCCTATATATCTTTAGAGCTAGAGTGCATAGTCATCTTTCGTATGAGAGAGTTTCGTCTTAGACCTGTTAATCGATTTGTCAAAAAAATTAAATTTGTTTTTCGTGTTCATTCTATTTCTGCATCAGATGTTTACATTTTAAATAAAAGGATTTGCTATCGAAATTTTCATACGCACTTAGTTTTAACAAGAACATAAAATTCACGCTTGTCATGTCAATAGTCGTAATTGAATGCAGGGTGAAACTGCTAAGTCCAGCTACTTATATAGCAATATTATAAATAAACGCGCTGCATCTTCTGATGTAAGTTTTATGTAAAGGTTTAGTAGTTTTTCAATTAGGCATTACAAAAAAACTCGACATTTTTTAGTAGAAATATGCTTATTTAGTCATGTTTAGCTTTTCTCCAAGCTTTTATCTAATAATAGATAGATAGTCCTTTGTCGTGTGACGGTGGCGATCGATGTGCCCGTACCACGTCGCAGGACGATGCACGTATCACATAACGTGTAATATATACATGGCGCTCATCCAGCCGTGTTGTTATATAAATCCTATCTTCGATTACACTCGAATGTTTACAATATTGTTATGTTTTAATTGATACTTAGCTGTCTGTAACATGATTAGATTACTGTTTGATAAGCCATTGTATTTTTTTTTATTCGAAAACCGAATGAAAGTCGATTGACGTTTGTTTTAGTTAAAATTAAATAAAACACAATATTACCAAGACTGTTGAGGTGGTGACTGGTGTGAGGCCATCGAGGGAAAAGGCACTTGCTGTTTCCTTGGATATGGACTTCCTGAGAAACCGATCGTTACGAGATGTATTTGATGGCCACTCGTCGGATCAAATGGTTGAGCGCCTGAGCGTGACCCTTAAGACAGTGTCCGATTGAGGCGATGCCAATTTGGTCATGTTCAATGCCACCAAAACAGGCGTGTTTGTTTTCCGCCAAAAAGAGGGAATTCCAGCTATCTCCCTCTTTTCGAAACCGAAACCGTGAACTTCTTGGCGTTACTCTCACGTCAACTTTAAACTTTGGCTCTTTTATTGAATCCAAAGCCGAAATAGCCGGTCGAAAGCTTGGTATCCTTTCCAAGGTGAGACATTATTTTACTCCAGGAAAACTGTTAAGCTTATACAAAGCACAAGTGAGGTCAATTATGAAATACTGCTCTAACCTTTAGGACGACTCTGCTAAGTACCACCTTCAATCTCTAGATTCGATCCAGTGGCGCGCAAGGAGGCTGATAGGAGACGACACATTGGTCAAGTCGAGACTCCACAGTCTTTATCATCGACGTATAGTTGCGTCACTCTCCGTTTTCTATCGAATACATTTCGGAGAATGTACTCAGGAATTACATGAGTTAATTGAGCTCGCCCCCTTTTACTATCGAAAGGCCAGGCAAACGCGACCAAAGCGCCATAGGTACACAGTGGAAATTCCCCGCCTACGTACGAAGCGCTTCGAATACTTATTTATCATTCGCATTAAAAACTGTGGAATACTTTGTCTGAGCCTGTATTTCCTGATTCAACGTTGGTGTCTTTAAAACCAGAGTAAACATATTTCTTCTAGACAAGCATGCTACATCCTAGTACGTGTCGATGCTTAACATCAACGGTCAAACACTGCCCTATTAATGTTAAAAAAAGCAAAATTTCATGAGTTGATGAGACGGCTGATTGAGTTACGACTTGAAAGCTTAAGAAATAAATGTTTATTTCTCACTATCGCATTTATAAATATACTAAAGATATTATTTATTAAGAAAAGTTTTTTCTGTTGTGGCAAAGCTATAATTATCCTAAATCCGACGTGTAGACAAAAAAATATATTCATTCATTATATAAAAATATTCATACGAGTAAGTCCATGAATCTCTATATTTTAAATTAAATAGCTTATATCAAAGCTTTATGTATATGTAACAACTATGTACTTCGTTCATCTAAAAATTCATCACGTTAAATAAAGTTCTCTATCACTGAAGGTAACTCGCAGCATTAACTGAAACAAAAGAAAAAGTAATCAAGTTTTGCGTAGCTCGTGTTCTTTGAAGTCTCTTTAAATTATTAAAACTGGCTGTATTATATTCATATTTAAAAAATGTAGGTACACGATTATATCATACGTCCTATGTTCTATCGTGTAAAGGGATGTGTTCTACAGTAGACAATACTTTTTTGGCGTGTAGGCTATCTTGAGATACTGAGGCATACAATATTCAGAGACGGATCCAGGTATGAGGCTAGCCAATACTCAAAGACCGAAGGAATAATATATTTTTATTTACGACACGTCACATTTGCTTGAGTACCCTGTACTGACTGATTGATTAATGTATTATAAATAATCTAATAATAAATTGTTATGATTTCGTCATGCCAAATATGGAGTACAACTAAAAAGGCGATGTGCTGACGGCACACTTTGTACTGCTGTGTTTCGGTTTGAAAGATGAGAAAGCCAGTGTTCAAGGGACATAACATCTAGAGAGGTTGGTCACGTATTAGCGATGTAAGTGATGGTTAATATTTCTTACAGTGCCATTCTCTTTAAGGGGTGGTGACCACTTACCATCATATGGCACATTTGCCAGTCCTGCCTACATATTTTATGTATAAGAAAAGAGATGGGCCAGTGGCTACAACACGTAAATCTTATTCGGAGATTGCAGTTTCAAACACAACTAAATATTAATATAAACTTATATCAATAATTCATTATAGAGCTCAGTACTGAAGGAATTCTTGAGAGAAACTGTATATCTCGGTGGAAATTCGGCCACGAGTGTATCCACCAATCCGCATTAGAGCAGCGTTGTGGTAAAAGCTCCAAAAGTCTTCATGACTAACGGAGTCTTTTTAAATATGTCCAACACTTCAATCATATTCTTCGTTTCTTTAAAATATAATAACAATTTGGTATTCTATTAACGCAGTTTCCTCTGATGTTACGTGCTGCGAATCTGTTCCGACTAATTTAGTAAGTGACTAATAATATCGATACAAACTATAGACACGCCAATGGTTTTGCGTGTGCAATTTTAATTTACTTTTATTTACGATACTTTTAACTTTAACTTGATATATTTTTAATAACTAACAAACATTTATTTATATTTAACCGTAAGTCATTTAGCGTTTTTGTTTTTTACAAGAATCGTTAAGTATTTTCTTACAATTAAATAGAAATAAATAATTGTGCCACGACCATTATTTTAGCACTTTATTAAATTAGTAACATGTTTTACGTTAAGCTTCGAAATGATCTAAGTGAAGGTCGGCAGAAGAGTAACAGGGTAACAGCAGATGAGCCGAACACTGCATCGTATCGATTGAACCGCATACGATTTACCGACTCCGCCGCCCACGTGGCGTCTCGTCTGCAATGCTAGACCGTTGCGGGCTTACTCATTGCTTTTTTAGCTACAGTACGTTCACTTCCTATTAGCTATATTCATTATGTAAACTTTTTTCATTGCAAATAATTGTTTTGGAACGGTAAATGTTAATGGTAACAAGTAACGATAATATAGAATATAAAAATGTCTCGCTTTGACGGTTTTCGTAAGAAATTGTATATATATATATGTATAAAGAAAAGAGAAAGATAAAACGAGACTTAAGAAGATCAAACAGCTGTACGAATTTCGTATATTGACGTTCAACAAAGTGCTTTTAAATAGAAGCGCCCGGTAACAGACCGCTATGTCAAACAACGCCCTCTGTCGCTAAAACACCCATTCAACACACCGACCTCGCCTCATCCCTAAATTTCCACAATAACCTCGATCATACACAATAATAAACTTTAATACCTATGTATTAAGTTCGAGTGTAATAAGCAGCCGTGTGACATATACCTTTCTAGCATCAAATAAAAATCGATTGACGGTATTTATTATAACGATGGAAATAGTACCGTATATTGCAGGTATGAAGTAGGTTTTTGCTTGCGCGGCATGCGCAAATACGCAGCCTCCCCCAGGGTAGCGTTCGATCCTTCCAGTCGCCTCGTCGGCATGGCCCGGACGCGTACCCGGAAAGAAAACCGAATTCAGGAAAAAAAGTATTAAAAAAATCCACACTTGCCTTCTGAATGAAGGGAAGGAGCTGGAAGCGAGCTAAAAGATAATTTTAACGTTATTAGCATTGTAGTTAACTGCGGTGAGAAGATTCTTTTTAATTTTTTTCGAAAACAAAAGCCTTATCAGGCTTTGTGTGATACAGTGAGAGTGAAGTGATATTTTGATAAGGAAATTTATCATATATATATATTTTTACGCAGTGATTTCGCGAAACATACGCATTACGATAAGCTTAGTCTTCCAAGCCTAGTTGTTTCAGGATATTTTGGACGTCGTTTCGAGGTATACGTTTGGTTATTATCATGTGTTGGGTATGGTCGTGTAGCTTGTAGTTAGGGCCGCAAAACCGAACCGCTTCCGTCTTTGTGAGACAAAAGGCTTGATGCAGCTGAGTTTTCTTGCAACATGCAGAACTGTGTGCGTTGATGATATAATATGATAAGTTAAGGAATGCACCGATTGGCTAAACTTTGGTATTGTAGGGACGAGTATTATTTTTTAGTCTTTAGATTATTAGCGGTAGTCGCAGTATCCGATTGTGATTAGGCAACTTACTTTTATTTCCCTTTTTTCAAGGACGTAAGTTATGTCATACGCGATAAATTTACAGTACATCGAAAATATGTTTTATACTTTCAATGTTACATTTTATAATGTTGCTAAATCGATACAAAATATGAAAGTACCAAATTAATTGAGACATTGCGTGATAATTTTGAGTTCACTGCCAAAACCGTGGCGAATTTATTTTATCGATTAAAGAATTAGTTCGTTTGATACTATCGTTACAGTTCTAATTGTGTTTTATAAAATCATTGTTTCTACTATAAATCACTACATATTATTAATCGGAATCTCTGTTTGACTGACGCGATGCCTTTCAAACCGGAACACAACAATGCTAAGTATTTCTGTTTGATGGTAGAAAATGTTTTGAGAGGGTGGTCTACCCAGAAGGGCACAAAGCCCTATCAAGAAACTTGTAAATACTTTAGTTCATTTCATAATATATACCATCAGCTGTTGGTGTGGTTCAAACCGCTTCTGCAACCGATTGAGCTGCATTTAGGCACACACTTTGGATCCATGTGACAGTGTCGTACTGTATTACATTAGTTTAACTTAAATTTAACTTATTACTAATTTGTAAAGCAAATTGTTTTCATTGTATGTGGTGATGTAAGTCCATTAGCGTTGTAATAAATAACTGCAATTCGTATGACATCACACGCTTATTAGTCAACACTATGTAGACCAAGCTGATTGATATTAACAGTGTGCACCCTTAACCCGTGTCTAATAATAATTGTTTAATAAATATGCTTGCAAAAAGTCGAATTCCATATACATATCAAACATCCACAACGAAATCACGAATGAATATCTCAAAGGAGTCTTAAGTTTTCTTGTATATTATGCGTTAACATACCTTTTTTTATCGAGTATTGGAATTAAAAAATAGCTTGATTTTTGTTATTAATGCTAACCTTGTGACGTCATAATGTTAACGTACTCTAAAATATTTAACTGTCACCGAGGCGAAATTTGACATTGTGATGTTACCGGGAACCGTCAATGCGTCATCTGTATATTATGTTTTTAAATTAATATAGGTTTCTTTATATGTGCAAAATAAAATTTCGATACATATAATTCAATAAAAATATAATATTATTAATTATATTATAAACCAAATATAAATATAATTCTTTCAGACGCGGTGGTAATTATATGACAATAAATAACCTATGTTTCTGTGTTTATTGAACATTTTGATATAAATTTGTCTCGGTCAGGTTAGTTACATAAAAAGCCCTTGTGAATTCGGTTCCCGTTACGATGTACATCGTGAAATGTTCAAGTAATTAAGCCAACGGCTCTGTTGTCACGGAACGTACATTCTCTATTAACAACATTTAATATCGGACCTTCGGCTTCACGTGCGTAATGCGTTATTTCATCAGGTCGAAGTTTTGAAAGCAATTTCCTTTAAATAACGCGTTTAAAATTTCCACTTCGTTTGATACTCTTCATAAATCATTTATGCAACGATCGAGATTACTTTTTTAAACATGTTTTTCTTTTGGAAAGCAATTTGAATATGGAATTTCCCAAGTGTGCTTTATTGATTACTGATAAATGACCGGTATGCGTTGCATGACTTTTTGTTTTTTTTTTCGGAAACATCCAGTAGGCGCCACCTTTTGTACGTTGATGGTACTGTAACAGAAATGTTTCATGTATGTCCCAGTAACAATACCTGGTCTAAGTTTCAACTCATTCGGATAAACACAAGAATGTAATGTAATGAGGCTTTTTTTTTAATTTTATACATATAAGGTATTTCAGTATATATTCGAAATAAAAAAAATATCGCCTGTACGCATGAGTTAGAAGGATGACACCTCAATGCAAATATATAGCCTGTTTTGAATTTGAGGGTTTTACTTATTCAAAAATTATATCGTATCATTATTACTATTTGAAATACGTAAATAAATTACAGTTATTACAATACAGTTATAAAGTCTAAATAAATGGTTGGCTTACAAAGAAACGTACCCAGTTCACGTCTTGTAATCAGAATGAGTATTGGTACACAGTCGTGAATATGTTCGTTTGACAATTAGTCAACAAACGAATCTGGACTCTAGACAAATATCGATTGATGAATTCGTGTGTTGAATTCATTTATAGAGAACATTAAAAAAGTCACGTGATCAGAGATTGACGAAAGAAAGACTGTAGGAAACACTTCAATTTCAACTTTGGTGTCGTACTAATTCTAGTCACGTGAAGTTTAAGAGGAGATAGGTTTCAATTCTGTTCTTTTACTCGTTTGTGGTATTTGCTCGTGCATTCAATAAACTGGAAACATTCTTCCAAACGAGAAGAGTACAGCGACATTTACAATCTGCTAATATAATAATGTTTAAGATATTGTTTTTTTAAACTGATCTTTAACACAACCAGTCGGATTCAAAGTTTTTTTTTTACGTTTAATAAATCAAGAAGCCCAATAGTTATTAAATATCTTTAAAACTTTAGAAAATATATACTAGCGCTAACATTACAGACAGTTTGTCGTATTTCACACAAAGATCCGATTGTTGTTACAATTAGTTCATCGCCCCTATTACGGGTGAGGCATATTTAATGAAACAAACGTTTTACACGAAGGTTGATTAATTAAATAGCCATTGTTCGTAGTAACCATAGAGAAATTAACGTGGACCCTTACTTTTTACTAAATAAAAGTTTGTATATTTTTTTACTGTTATTTGAATAGTTTATAGTAAATACGATGTTAAACTTTCGAGAAGTGTAATATATATCTATATACCGTATATTGTATCATATAATCATTTAGTTATTTATATAAGAAGTATAATAAAAACTAATGTGACGGTGCAAGGGGATGCTATCGCGATTTTCATGGCATTTATAGTTAATAGCAACTGTACCACGCGTGCTGGAACTGATAGGAAATTTTAAAATGGTAGCTGGCTTAATATCGAAATTCAAAGGTCGCGGGAAAATGACCTTCGAGATTGTCATGGATTCGTAAAAATAATAATATTATTTAGTTTTCTATTCATTTTTTTTTTCTTATGGGTACAGTCGCCAAATAACGTCCCCTTTTTGTAAAAAATAAATTTTTAAAATAATATGCTACGTGAAATGATAAATAAAACATCAGAGTTAAGTTGAAACATTTCTTTATTATTTTGAACAGTCAAAAACTTCATAACTCTGTTACTTTTTTTACAAAAATAACTTTAACAAAAAACTAGAAATTCTGAGAATATTTTTTAGACGCCTAATTTCGTCCCCGGGACGATATTGAGATCACAATAATCAGTACGTAAACTGATTTTTTTTTCTTTAAAAGTAATTATTAATTATTATATGTAATTAGACTTTTGTTAATCTTTGGTATAGTTTAAGTAATTTTAATTCTTTAAACAGATTGCACAAGTAAAATTTATTTTTGGATTTTCAAGACAATCCTTTCCTGCCATACTGGGCATTCAGCGTCAACGTTGTCACTATCTTCTTCGTCAGTAGAAACTGAAATTGGGTCTTCTTCGGACGTGTCCTTGCCAAAAGATTGATTCTCACGTCGCTTTTTGGTTTTCTTTTTGGTGCTTCCTGTCGTATTTTTTTTTTAAATTTCTAACCCCCTTTTTTCCCTGTTTTTCTTTCATCTTTTTCATTTTTTTTTCTTTTCCGCGTCTGTTATTTCTTGTTTATGCGGTGAAGCCAGTTGGAACAGGTTGTATGTCAGCTGGAACTATAAACGGGGAGGAAGGGTTACTTAACCTAGGTGATGCCGTTGGTGTTCTGTGTTGGTGTATGTTGGTGATCTTTTTGGCCCATTAAATAACTTAACTGCCTTTTATACCCTATTTCTTTAGTTCGGACAGCTTCGGAAAGCTATAGAAAAAAGTAAGCCTAACGACACATGAACTGACCTAAATACCGTCCCGGGGGCGATATTATGCTCATGTGAGGGGACGATATTAAGAATTTGTCAAGTTTGTGGAAAGCACACAATCAAACAGAAAGCACTTGCAATAACCTAAATACAATTTAAATGAATTTAAATCTAAGAAATAACAATAAATTTTGTCAAACATTTCATTACAATAACTCAAATACATTTATATTTAAACAGTAGTCATAGTATTTTGATTAAAAACTCACCTTAGACAGTATTTTATTTTTTTAAATTTCTTGCGGCAGGAGCTACGTTTCACCATCAAACTTTTGAAAAGGCCGACTGACATAACTAACTTTAGATTTGATGTATTAAAATTAGATAGCGTTATTTAGAAAAAGATATACTGGCGGGGACGAAATTAAGCACGGGGACGGAGTTTGGCGACTGTACCTTATAGTATATATTTTAAAAGTGGATATTTTGTTATAATCTTTATTCACATCAAGAGACTTTGCACCATTCCTATAAATCCTGATTAATATGGAAGTTTCTGGCAAACAGCCTGATGCATATTTTTTCGTATTACGTTGTTTATTCGATTAAGTTTTTGTTGGCACTTGCTTGAAGGTTTCTGGCGTCTTTCTGTTCGTATCTGATATTTAAAAAATATATATTAAAAACTTTAATTATATAAATATATATATGTCGGCGGAGGGCCATCACCACAGTTATAGTTCATGGTTTTCTTATGTGGGCGTCTATCGGTGGGTGACGTAGGATCAAGAAAACACACTTGTACAATCAACCACAGTATAATGACTCAGTAACACAGTTTAAGTAGGTGACCGGAATGCGCGATGGTTCTGTGACCGCACGCGCCGAACGCTCGGAGAGTAGAGATGTCCGACGTTCCCCTCTGGCGCACGCTTACACAAACTCCATCGAGTGCCGCTACGTGGCGCTGGCGTTCCGGAAACGATTCCATAACGTAGTCTCGAACGTATACCACTAGATGGCGTTGACCGAAATAATTCACCCGGTTGCGACACGGCCATCCTGCTTGCACACGCCCACGTGTGATTGTTAACCTGCCGACAAAACATACCACAGGAAAACCTTGTTCTGCTCGGCCACTTCTGACATTACATACATAATAGCAACTCCACATGTGCTCCGCATATGCTTCGCTTATGCACTTGTCGCCCATCATGCCGCAATAAATAACATCGTTTGAAACAACAAGTGCCTCTTAAGAATTGTTTATTTGAAACTAGAAACCTGTGACAAGAACTGTTTATAATTTATTATATTTGTAACAAGAACCCTCTTATAACATCTGTTTACAATTTATATTTTTCTTGTTTTTTTATTGGTCCTTTTGTAACTCACTTTTGTACATATACTCGAACCATTTTTTTCCACAACATTCCACCGTTCCGACAACACTCAAGAAGTTTTATTACTACAACGTTCACCTCCTAAACCCAGATGTAGTAAATACACATCGGATAAATAAAGAAACTCTTAGATCACTACAGTTTAATTTCTATTAACAACTCAACTTCAACTCTACTTTAAAACAATATCGAACAATAGGAATTCAAAATAATCAAAATTACAATTACAGTCAAGATCACCACGCCAGGCCAGATACCACAGTCATTTTATTCCACATTAACACTATACTGCAACATTATCTTTAAAGTTTACAAAACTCTACGAGTAAAAACCTCTAGCGCCACGGCTCTCTAGCCGACTGGCAATCACATTGCCCTGCCGCATCCACCGCGTGGATCGAAACCTTGCATGTGCCCATGTGTATCACCCCGTGACTACACACCATTGTGGTCTCTCTTAGACCCCGACCTCCGCCTGAGTTAAACGCGCACCGCGCACCCACAGTCTACTTGAGTTCCCTCAAGAGATACCGACTTCTACCGGGCTACGACTACGTAATAACTACAGGTACGGTCGAACACAATACGGCCGCTAGCACCCCTTACTCGTCTACACACATTAAGCTTACTCGTCAATACCGTTACAGCTATCATCAACATCAACATCAACATCGACTGGTAAATGACCTGCTGGCATCTTTCTTAACCTATCGTGTGCATATTTGTACGTACGCTTTGAATTTAAAGCCTTTAACATGTAACGATCACCATCCAAAACCTCAATCACCTTAAACGGACCTTTATACTTCGGATCTAACTTTGTTTGGTTAAGTTCTTCGTTTTCTAACAATACAAAGTCACCTACTGCAAAATTCTTAATTTTAGCCTTTGTTTTATCAAATCGAGCCTTATCATATTCCGCACCTTTTGTTATATTCTCAGACGCGCGATCGCGAATTTCGTTCAAATCAACATCGGTCTCTATTTCGCTACACATCAATGACAACGGTCTTGCAACTTTCCCGATTAAAAGTTCAAGTGGAGAAGCTTTTGTAACTCTATTCATCGTACAATTTATTGCTAGTTGAACCTCGCCTATAGTATCCTGCCACGATTTATCACCGCTTGTTTCTACCGCAGTTAACATTGATTTAAGAACACTCATAACTCTCTCTACTTGCCCGTTGGCACGAGATGAACCGGTCGCTATCAGATGTAAGTCAATATTTTTACTAACACAAAAATCACGAAATTCCTTACTCGCAAAACAACGTCCTTGGTCGGCTATTATGCGACTTGGAGCACCAAATAGAGCTGTACTTTTAGTTACGGCGTGAATGCTACTTTTAGAGTCAATGTTTGTCGAATGAAAGAGCAACACGTACTTCGTAAGCGCATCTATTAACACGAAAATGTATTCTTTTTTATCGTTTTTGCCGCTAAGTTTACCCGTCGCGTCTATATGAACCGTATGCCATGGCGTCGTTACTTTAGGTATTGAATGCAATTCGGCTTGAACTTTACCAGAATGCGATTTCGCTACTTTACATGTAACGCAATTATCAATGAATTTTCTAACATACTGAGACATTCCCGGAAACCAATAATAATGAAATAGTTTTTCAGTAGTCTTTTCGGCACCAAGATGAACAATAGCGTCGTGAAAGTTATTAACTACGGACCATCTGAGAGCACGGGGTAAATATGGTAAGCTCTTAGTTCTACCGTTGCGCTGTATTTTTCGGTGTAAGATACCTGACCGTAACACATAAGTTTTCGCTAATTGTTCATCTAAACGATTTTCTTCTAAGTCAGTAATTATTTTTGAAATCTCAGCGTCGCGCTGTTGTTTACACGCGTTGTAGGTAAACCGGTAATAAAATACTCAGAAAACTGATTAAGCACGTCCAATAGTTTAGATTTGTTTTCACCAGACACACCCGTCGTAATTAAATCTAATCGTAATGTATTATCACTATTTTGACTGATCGAATTTACACAACAAACCTTAGTGAACGAAAGCTCGGTAGCTGTCATATTTACCGCGAAACCACGATTTAAAATCTCACGGCCTAACATAACGTTACTTTGCAAATAACTATCAGGCAAAACATGTAATAAGATTTCTAGAGGGTGACCGTTAATCATTACACAACATAAAATCTGTTCTGTACTGAATGCTTGTGTTTTACCAATACCAGTCATAGCAACAACATTATAGTGGCGCTTGCCACTGAACTTTGATGAAAAACTTTCTTTAACTAACGAGCATTCAGCACCAGAATCATATGTAAACTGAATTGATTCACCCTTTTTGTATTAATGTCCCGGACGGTGGCTGCACCGTGCAGACGTCAACGCGTCGCTCGCCGCCGTGGCTGCTGCTGCTGCACCGCGCGGCGATGTGACCCGGCTTGCCACTTTTAAAACAAACCAAGGTCTTGGCTGCCGGCTGCTGCGATGCTTGACTCGACTATGTTGTAGGTGTAGGCCGTCCTCTCGTGTCAATCGTTTTACTTCTACATTCAACTCGCTTATGACCACTTTTGCCACAATTGTAACACTGAACTTGGGTCATCCTCGCTCGCTTCACGCCAGTTGTATTGACAGCTCACTGGTGGTGTTTATTTTGCGCTTGAGATGTGAAAAAGCACTCAGTTCTTGTTGTAATTTCTCTCTCGATGTAATGTTCGTAGTAAATGCCTTGCACTGAAGTCGCGGCTCGAACTGTGACAAGTGAGCGAGTACTGTTGCTACGGCGATTTCTTCTTTGTTTACGTCTTTCCATCGGTTGGTCAGCGACGAAATTAATCGACTTGCAAATGCGGGTAATGTTTCTTTTTCACTTGGTTTCTCAGCACTCATCTTAATGAGGGTACCCGCCAATGTTTCGGTCGAAATAAATCGTGTTGCGAAGAGAGCTTTGAATTCAACCCACGTGATACCCTCATAGGCTATTTGAGATTACCAAGTTGATGCTTCACCTTTTAGCGCCTTGCTGACCGCCAAAACAAGTCGACCGCCGCTTGGAGGATTTTCGGCGAAACACAAGTCAGCCGTCGCGCACCAGGATCTTGCATCAGCATCCTTTTTCTCAGGATCGAATGCTGGTAGTTCTTCATGGTGGGCCGGCTTAGATGATTGCAGGGCCCCAATCAATGCTCGCATGTTCTGGTTTTGTTGCTCGAACATTGCACGCCAGATGTTCGTTTCATGGTTTTGATCCAACGCTGATCCCACTTCTGATGTCGGCGGAGGGCCATCACCACAGTTATAGTTCATGGTTTTCTTATGTGGGCGTCTATCGGTGGGTGACGTAGGATCAAGAAAACACACTTGTACAATCAACCACAGTATAATGACTCAGTAACACAGTTTAAGTAGGTGACCGGAATGCGCGATGGTTCTGTGACCGCACGCGCCGAACGCTCGGAGAGTAGAGATGTCCGACGTTCCCCTCTGGCGCACGCTTACACAAACTCCATCGAGTGCCGCTACGTGGCGCTGGCGTTCCGGAAACGATTCCATAACGTAGTCTCGAACGTATACCACTAGATGGCGTTGACCGAAATAATTCACCCGGTTGCGACATATATATTATAATCTTATGACAGAATAACTGTTTTGTGGAATGAAAATTTAAGCTTTATTTTGAAAACATTAGATATAATAGGTATATAATGTATAATATCCTTGCAAACATCGTGCAACTGGGTCTTGCATGCATTGTGTAATAATTAAGGTTAGGAATCATGTCGAATTATACAACAAGCAGCTCCATCCTTATAGGGCATCACGATTCGCTCTAACTTCCCGTTAACGGTATCCGTGCTAATTTGGTATCATTTCGAATTTATGTATTAAGATATTAAGGTTACCACTTATTTTAACTGTATTATAGATCTACCTCGTTTGTCTAGTTCGCTTATAACGCTGAAAATTCAGAGGTCGCGGTTTATATTCCCGATTCGGATTCGATTTTTTTAATTCGAGAATAGAAAGGCAGACGAGCATATGGGCCACCTGATGGTAAGTGGTCACCAACGTCCATAGACATTGGCACTGTAAGAAATGATAACCATCGCTTACATCGCCAATGCGCCGCCTACCTTGGGACCTAATATTTCATGTCCCTTGTGCCTGTAATTACACTGGCTTATTTACCCATCAAACCGGAACACAACAATACTAAGTATTGTTGTTTTGCGGTAGAATATCTGATGAGTGGGTTATACCTACCCAGACGAGTATGCACAAAGCTCCACCGTTAACCCTACCTAGAGTTATTGAGTTCTTCATTCAATGTCAGTAACAGACTGGAATTACCAAGGAAGTGGACGATATGTAAGATCCCCATTCATTAAAATCGAATGTAAGCGATGACCGTCTTCGGCACGAATCAGGAAGCTTACGAGATCCTAATACGATTAAAACTGATTGATAAAAAAGTAGTAATTTCTCTTAGTCTCCGAAGTGACTGTAGTCTTTACCTCATCGCCTAATTAATTATTTAAAACACGTTAATGTAGCGCCGACTTTCTTTTCTTATGTTGATGACTATGTAACAATATGTACATGTTTATAATAACGAGTTACATCTGTGCGAAAACAAGAATATGTTTGTAAGGAATAGTTGACTTTATTACATGAGTAACCAGCTGTTACCAGCGAGCGTTGCTAGGCGATTCGAATAAAAAATACATTCGTTATTAAATAAAAAATATTAGGTATTTATTTAAGGAGAAGGTTTGGAGCTTATTCCACCATGCTGCTCCAATGCGGGTTGGTGCGGGTACTTGAAATTAATTTTAACTAATAAAGATTATTGTAAACACTACGTTTTAAGTAACCTTCTCCTTAAAAAAAAGGGAGAGGAGGCCTTTAGCCCAGCAGTGGGACATTCATAGGCTGTTACGGAAGGTATTTATTTGTCCTATTTCATAAAATTATTGTATTTTATATTAATTTTAATTAATATCTTTCACAACATAGAAATTAACAAACTTTTGCATTTATAGTATAAATTATATTATATGTAGGTTTATTGCCAACGCATTACTAATAACTTTTTTTTTAATTAAAGACGAGGACGGAAGGTTATATGGGCAAATGGGTCACCTGATATTGTGATCACCATCGCCCATAGACATTCCCGCTGTAAAAAATATTAACCGTTCTTCACATCGCTAATGCGTCAGCAACCTTGGGAAATAAGATGCTAAGTTCTTTGTGTCTGTAGTCACACTGGCTCACCTCACCCTACCAACCATAATACAACCGCTGTTTGGCGGTAAAATATCTGATAAGTGGGTGGTATCGGCGGGCTTGCACAAACTTGTGCGTTGATTACTTAACTAAAAATGAACGCATAACTTGTTAACTAAAGACTAGCTACCGATAATTAGCTTTAAATCATACCGAAGAAAAATAGGCTGAAGTTGTTATATATGGATAATAGTAAAATCGCTATCAAATTCTATAACGAAGTAATATGAAGATATTGCTTGATATGTATTTAATATTATAAATGGAAACAAATTCAATTTGATATACACAATACTCATGTGAAGATTTTTTTGACATTGAATTATAAGAATAGATAATTAAGAAGGTGAGTAATGTGAACATATCATGTGTAATATTTTTTTTTTTTGTAAGCATATAATATTTTTTCACCGTATGAAAGAGTGTGACTGTCTAAAATAAGTATTTTAGCATTTTCTCAGAATTTTTTTTTTTAAATAAATAAACAAAAACATAATTTATCGCAAAAAATATTTTATGTGTTGCCAAGTTGACACTTACATTTTTCCCTCCGCAGTGCGATAATATTAGGGGAATAAGCAACTGGGCATGGTGTCAGGTTTGTAATTTGTGCATCGATACACAAAGGGGCTTAGACAGGCAATATGTGCATTTAAATTGTGCGTAATATACTTATAAATATTGAATGGAAATGTGCCTGTACTTGAAATTAATTTTAACTAATAAAGATTATTGTGAACACTACGTTTTAAGTAACTCGTGCGTGCGTGTTTGCGTGTGTGCTTGTTTGCATGTGTGTGTATTTCGTATGTCGTTTTTTTATATCAATTTATCAGTGCGCTTGATGATGCTTAAAAATAACTGATGGTTTTATGCAAGTTGTGATAGTTTTGTGCACAAACGGGTAGAGTTTATGTATAAGATATCGAAGTGAGATTGTGCATCTTGGATCTTATAGGTGGTGGAGCGCACTGGAGGTAATGGTTTGTACTTTTTACAGTGCCAATGCATATGAACAAATGAGCCAGTGCATATGAATGCGTATGAGTTTATCGGCTCGACCATTTTGTATTTCTACTTGTTAATTTGTATGTATCTGTATATAATGAATAATACAAGGTATACTAGTAAATTCAGTAGTTATCATGAACTAGTTATAACCTAGTTTCATATCAAGACTGCCTCTTGTCTGTCGGTCCTTCTAGGTGCTAGCGTATAAAGGCCGTGGCTTAAATCTGTCAGGAATATCTTTACTATTAAATTTAAAAAAAAAAATAGGTTTCGTTAAAACGAATATAGCGATCGTGTTATAAAAAAAAACTGACTTATTTAATTGCTTACTCAATTTTCATTACATATGTATGTATTAATTTAACAAATGACTTTATTTTGTAATATAAATGGTGACATAATCTGGTATAATATGTTTCACAACAATATTTTATATATAATTATTTTGTACGTGCGTATTTTACTGAACTACTTACGGCTGAACCGATTTTGATGAATATGTTGTTTGCTAGAGTGGGTGGATATGTGGCGCTGCGATTGGGTTCCAGGAATTTATTTTAACAAATTATTATTTGTACACATTTCATTCGTACGAATTCGGCACGAGGAACTAATATATGAATAGAATATAATATTATAAAACAAATTAACAAGATTCACGGCCTTACTAAGAAACGTTGTATAGCTGGTGATAAGTTACAATTTCTCTTTCTATCTTTAGTAATTCAACAGTCGAAAGAAGAAGACAACACTGTGCTACTATCTACACTAATATTATAATTGCGAAAGTAACTCCGTCGGTCTCTCTGTGTTATAATTATGTAATTTATTTATTATAATATAAAACAAATTAGCATTTACAAATGTGATTGTCAATATCTACATACCACTACATAGATAGGACTACATAGGTAGTCATAGACTGTGTCACAGAACTGACGAATAACTGGGAGTGACAAATAAACAGGACAACACAGGTCTCGTATAAAGTATATTTACGGTACAGTGATCTATATATCACAGACGATGCCGCAAGATACAACTAGTTAACTTTTATAATTGTTAATAATTGAATACACAAGTAACAAATGATCGCCCATCGATGCATTATGTATGTAAATAGTAATTTCAACGAACTGACGTCTTATGCGCTTTCTTACGTGATTCCAGATTAAATGCTCTGTTAATGATAGACTATTGGCCTTTTGCTAATTGATGTATGAACGATATACATGGTGGTCATATAACATCGTTTAATTTTTTTATATCGCCAATAACCGTGTATTCGTTTCATGAATAGTTTGAAAAAAAAACATTAATAAAATTTATTCTCAATCATATAATATAATGTTGAGGATTTGAATTGAGTTTGACACACCATAGGTTTTATTATATACTTTATATATAATAATACATAGTTTATTATTAGTTTATTTACTTACGAAGAACTCACACCCACCCAATACTGGCTTATGTAGGTCGTTAAGGTCAGATATTGCGTTGGATGTATTTTGAATGTCTTATCTATGTTAATTATGTTTATAGTTATAAGTATGTGTATAGTTGACTAGCTCCACCGCGCGGTATCATTCGCTTTAAACGTTGCCGCTTCGCCTCCATAAGTCGAAGTAACGTAAGCGGCAAAATGTAAGACCGCTGTTTATAAAATGATCAATTAACCATTTCGCATTATTGGTATTCTTTTTTTTTATTTCGAAACGTATTACCGTCTTTTCGGCTCTTATTAAAATCCACTTAGATGATACTTTCTATTTTTAATTCTTGACACACGAGCAGACTTTAAAGAAAATATGTCTTAGTGCTCTGTATTGATAATAATGAGCCTCACCACAGTATTTCTTTCTGCCCACGACACTTTGTGAGAGACAGCACGTAGCGCCGCTCGGTTCGATGATGTAACTGATAAAACGTTCAATTTAACTGGTTTACTTAAGATAATACGTTTAGTAAATTATAATTTATCGAACAGTTCGTAGTGTTGTTCTTTCCTCAACAAACAACAAGTTTAAATTCATAACATATGAAAAATATATAACTGAATATGTACACTAATGCAGTACTGTGTATTAAGTGATTATACTAAATCATATTGTTTATATACGCGGCGACGTACTCGTTTACACGAACATAGTACGTGAAACTACATCCCCCTGTATCGCGGTGCACGCACAGCGCCGACCCAGTCAGTCGGTCTCGCGGCACGCGGCCACTGCGCGCGCATCGACCGCCTTCTCCGATACATATTAATTTTACGAATGCGTTCCGTGTCTAATTGATTTTTTATTGTGACTTTGACATTTCACTATTTTTTTTTTCTTTAATATGAAGTGAATATCGCTCAGTGATAAAGTGCTGTGTGTTCGGGTCCATCGATGTGCGTTATCGGAATGCGTAGAAATCGTCACGCACGAACAGTTCAGAACAGCATGGAGAAGTAACCACCGGGTTGATAGTACTTGGACAATTTCAGGCACCGCTGCCTCCCGTGTAGCAGTTGCGTTGATTGCCGTACCGTTATGGCTGGTATTATTATTACACTTACATTAAATTGCACTAAAAGAAAGTGTTCTCGTCTCGAAATTTGAATAACGCTTCCCCAACAACGTATTCTTTCCAACAAGAAAAGGCACT
Source organism: Nymphalis urticae (assembly GCA_905147175.2). Lineage (NCBI taxonomy): Eukaryota > Metazoa > Arthropoda > Insecta > Lepidoptera > Nymphalidae > Nymphalis > Nymphalis urticae. Next base: position 11,954,223 of record LR989995.1, on the reverse strand, counting down.
CTGTGAAATTAATACTACATAAGTTTAACTACCGGATGTTTTCATGGAAATGTTTTTTAACGAATTTTCGTATTTATTTCGACTAAATAGAGTCCTTATTTCTTTGTTTAGAGGATTGTTCCATAGTTCTAAATTCGTAGTTTCGGGGTAGTCTCCGACCAGATTGTCGGTTCCTCGACTTAATCTTTATGGTTTGTTTAGGGCTAATGATCTGTTTGATGCGTGTGGCATGCTGAAGACAGATGAGGCGATGACATTTAAACTATTCTTAATTATTGATCGCAGAGATACCCTCGATCACAGTCCATACCCATAAGTATCTTTATCTTTCAAGTCTAAGTTCAAACGAATATTTTTTAATTACTGAATTAATCTATCAGATTTTGTTTTATATGTAAAAGTAATTGACTAGAATTATTAAAATATTGTTATATCCTTAACTATCCATTTTATCATATGTTTCAATGACAGTATGTTTTTAATACAATACTATAATGTAATGTGAATTACTATTCAAATATAGTTATTTGAGTAATTTACAATACATGATACACGATTGATATGTGATATTGTTTTTCGTGCTATGCAATACGAGTGACGAGTTAAAACCAGTCCGCACGATTCGAACACTATTGCTGTAAAGATGTAAAAAAAGTATTTTTTAAACATCACATTATATGGTAAAAAAATTGTAAAAAGTGATGTAAAATAAATACATACAAAATTACTTAATTTATATTACTAGGAGCAAAAACAAATAAACAAATGTGATATTCAATTGACGCGATCTTGAATTTCTCTTTAATATGAAATTATTCTATTACGGATTTGCGATAAAAGACGTCTTGAATGTCTGAAAAACTGTTATAGAAATGTCGGAACTGAAATTAAAGCGGATATAAGTAGTTAAGTGGAATAGTGTTGTATTATGAATAAATATATATTATTCAAGAACTATTTTAGTACATAAGATAGCAGAGTTATTAACAAATCGCATGGAATACGTAAATCTATGATTTGTTCTTCCTTCTTCGAATGGATTTTCTATAGATGGATAGTTTTTACCGGCTACGCAAACATGGCGTCAAATAAATATTTTTTTAATAATTAAAAATTATATTAAATTCTTTTCTTTAACATAATCAACTTCTTTAATTAATTTCATTATAAGTAGAACGAGTGGACGGTTGTTCAAGCGTAATTGAATAAAAAACAAGCTATTGCATTTACGATATTAGTACAAATTGTGATAGTTTTATAGAGTGCAATTCAAAGCGTAATCGCAGGAAACGGCGTAATAATTAATATTACGCTTCCGACCCTTTCACTTATGTACGTGTTACATAAATATCCATACATACTGATCTTGACCTACGCCGACGAAAATACAGTAATTACCTAACATCGTCGGAGTAATGGCCGTGCCAATTTATTTAAATATACATGCTAAACGTATTTAAAGAAATTTATCTGTATTTTTTTTTTGAGCCGAGATAGGCAAATGTTTCTAACGCGTGAATCCTAACCACATATCAGCTGGATCAAACCCGGAGAAGCTCCATTAAAATTGTTATATTGTGTTTATAAGTCATTGAGAAAACATGCATGTGTTGGATGCTGCCACATGTGTTTCCACCTGCATGGAGCTTCGTAATGGTATGCGTTCTCACCATGAGGAGAACGTTCGGAGAGCCCAGCGGTGAGATATCTGTAGGCTTATTTGTGTTGTAGGCTTTTTGGCTTTTACTCAGTTTTTCATTTATGTATTTACCGATATTGAGATTTTTGCAGACCCGCATAATTAATGAATCGTCCACTCACCATTTATTCTACCGCCATCACCAATACAAAGTAAAGTTGTTGTAGGGTGAGTCAGTGTAAGTATAGGCACAAGAGACATAAAGTCTATGGTTAGCGACGCAATGTTGCTGCGTAAATTGGTTTATACGCACAGTCCCAATGTCTATGGAGAAAAGAGAAACACACAAACAAATTAGTTGGTTCGGTTGCTCTAAATTATATTCATAAAAATAAATATATCATACAAATAAAGCTTTTCTACGAGAACTTGAAAAACTTAATTTTATAACATGATTAAATCAATACATAAAAAATATCTCGACATTTCTAACTCATGATTAGTTAAACAATGCTGTGTCTTCTTCTTTCGAATGTCAAATCAATAATGACAGAAAGAGAGAAATCAATTTTTAACTAAACAGGTTCTAAGCAAGATTTATAAGCTGTTAGCTATTTAATATAAAATGAGTTATACGAAAAAAAAAGGTTGAAATAATCTTATTTTTATTCCTCATTGTATTTATAGATTTAATTGCTAGTATAACTTATAAGCCTATAACCTACTTTATAAATAAATATATAATGTGACAGGTGTTAAACAATTGATCCGGTGACAGTACTAGGCGCGAGTGAGTCATACACCAGAATAGCGTGGCGCTTGAAATTAAACGGGTCACAGTTATAAGTAATCATAACTCTTAGCTATGGATGGTATTGTGTAAAACACACGAACCAGTCTAAATATGGAACGTGAATTGTTGCTAATTAATCTAACTATACAATAGGTAGAGAAATTTGTGATGCAAGTAAACTTTTCATTTGAAGAAGGAAGTGGGTTAACAGCAAAATTTTAGTTAGTTCTTGTTGTGTACTTTTATATTGAAATAAAAATCGCATCAATAGCGCGGCCCTGTTATGAACTGAGTTTTCTAACTGCGTTTCAGAAACTAAGAATCGTGCATTGAAAATGATCTTTTAATACTACACAACGCATATCAACGGTGGTCATCTTTGATACGCTAAAGAAAATTTTACATATTTAACCTATATTTAAAGGAAAAAAATCATCTCAACGACAAAATAAGAACTATTTTACTTATTCTTTGCTTAATATCGGTAACCTCCTTATAATATGAAGAAAATATACGCAAGTTGCTTGAAATACGTCTCTTATATTTCTGCGATTTGTTGTACACAATGAAATATTGAAACATACTTATTCGAACTTTTCCTCTGAATTGTTCCTATAATAAAAGACGAAAGATGGTTTATTATTACTTTCTAAAGACGAATAGGTTATATATGTTCGTAACATATCATTGTAACGGACGGCATTATGTTTCATGTCCTACGTGAATTTATAACGTATAAAATTCATCTGGAGAATGTTCTGGAAGAATCTAGGGCAAGTATGTCTTGGTTTATGTTTGTTTTCTCAAAACTATTTCAACACTCGATATTATAACAGATGTTTAAGTGCTGTTCTATGATTTTATAGTCAACGTATGATGGCCTCGTAGATTTTAGTGTTACGGATTCTCTATTCGTATCCATCTGGTACTATTGGTAAGTGATTTTATTGTTATGTCATCGACTTCCGTTGTAACGATTATTACTCCTGTCGCGAGATAAATACTTTTCAACCTATTTTTAAACTTATAAAAAATTTCATCAAAATCTGTCGCATAATTTTTGTTTCTATAATAATTGCTCTTTGCCCGCAGCTATGCTCGCATTTTACACAAAATTTAAAATGTTATCACTACAATAGGGTTTTTTTTAAATCGTTCCTTTTTACTAATTTCTATGTAAAAGGAAACTTCCATATGCAAATTTTTATGGTGCTAGCCCGAGTAGTTCGGACTGTGCGTTGATATATCAGTCAGTTATTATTTTTTGTTAGTCATAATACAATATAATATGTATATAGTTTAGATATTCGCATGTTTTTAACATAATTATGTATTTTGAATTAGAATTGTATAAAAAATTCACGCTTAGTTCGAAAGTTTAAACTACATAGTGACGAACTGGTTTGAAATTATTCATACAATAATGATAAGGATATAAGTGTAGAGTTAAAATATTTAACATTCTTTACATTACCGACAGCTACTAGTCACCGGATATAAGTTATTTTCTCTTTTTTTTTTTTGTAATTACAAAAGTGTACGCATACTTATTATAGTGTTGATAGATTTTACAATTACACACATGTACTTAGATACTGTTTTGTTAAAGCCTACAAATATGAAGTTTGCTGGCTACAAATGTGAATCACAATTACAAACAACGCGCACTTGCCTATCATTTTTCCTTATTTCCTTTTATTGCGTATTTATTTATAATATTTAGTAAGTTGGTAAATTTTATTTATATATAATCAACATGATAATTCTTAACCGTGAATTTTATCCGTAAATTTTAATTTAGTATTAAATTGTTAAGTTTAAAAAAGTAAGATATGAAAAGAGTAAATAATAAGTTTCTTACCGGTTTAGCTCATTTGTAATCCATAGCTGTTAACGCTTTACGGTACAAAAATACGAGGTAAATAATATAATAAATGTCTATTTGAATAACAATATTTTGACATGGTTTAATTAGACAAAACTATCTATATTCTTGTAACGTTAAGATAATTTCATTTTAAATGTTACCTAGTCTCAGTTCTTCTATAGTAAATTTACTTTCAACAACTTCGCTTCGACATTGTACTGCGAGGATAATTATTGAATATAAACTCGGTACGAAAAGTTATGCAACAAATACCAATGTTATTTCATCCCCCAATTGATGAATAACGACGTCAGTAAGGTTACTGACGTTATTTTATAACAATAACTTAATGTTTAATAACGGGTTTAATATTTTTGTTTTAAAATAACACAAACACATGTTTGTATAAAAAAAATCCTTATAAAACATATTAAATGTTTTAATATATTGTGCTATATAACTGATACATTACAAAAAATATTTAAACTGAATGTTCCTATTCGTAGTTTATTTATCAACTAATATCATCATGCGCAGACGCACCGACACCGCTCACCTGTGTGACTCATGCGTTAGAGAGCTTCATTTATTTTAGTGTGAAGGTTACCTACCGCACGCAATTAATGACTGGATGTATAATCATTAGTAATTCCTATGGGAAAGTATACTCATCAAGCAAATGTTACGTTGCCTTCTTGCTTTCATATATACAATAAACTGAACTTTACCGGTCTGAAGTTAGACGCAATTTAATAATTCACATATTCAGCCCAAGTTATCGCCCGCATATCAAACATTTGTCTGTAAAAACTAAATCTGCGCAGCGACGTGTAACTAATTTCTGACCGACCAACTTAACGTAATTAAAGTTTTATTTCTTACTGTATCTTTTTTTTATTGAAGTGAAATTTCTTTGGGCGTTATCTGTGTTGAGAGAATGATTTCAAGGTCGAATTGCCGTGTGAGTGATTATTATTTTTAAAAAATAATAAAAAAAATTATAAAAATTATAATTTAGGAAATATTAACAAAAATGTTACGTGAAATATGCTTAAAACAAAGTGTACTAGAAATCTATTGCCGCTAAACCAAGCACATGTGATGCCTGTATTTCTGCAAGCCTCTCAGAGCCCTTAAGAAAATACATTAAAAAATCAAAGCTTTAGTACAAATTTTAAAACTCTTGAGTTTAAAAAAAAATGTAGTAATTATTTACTGCATTATAATGTCTCACATTCTGTTATTATATATTTATTTGGAATAACACGACTAAGTTTGCTATCGTAGATACCAAAGGTTGTTATTACCAAACAAAAAAAATGTATTTGTTGTGTCAGTATACAAAGCACGGCTTCTTCAAGTAGATATATGCAACAATGTTATTGTTTCACACAAACTTTTTGTCGCCACATATGTAATAAGTTACAGTTGTGGGAAAACGTTTATAAGGAACCTATTTATATAAATAATCGCGCAATAGCATAATCACAAGAAACAAATAAATAGTACGATTGATCATAAACTTAAAATGTACATTTTTCGTCTTACTAGTAGATTTAAATCGTCATTACAGCAGTGATATTCTGCAAGAACACACTTTATTACTCAACCGTTAAATGTTGACAAGCGACTTATGGTGATATACTATTTTGATGCGTGTATTCTTAATATGTTATAATTATTATGGTCAATTTCGCATATTACTTACTGATATTTTACGACGTGTATAAAATAATGCTTGTCTTTTTTTTTCGTTATTAGTAGTATATAGTAAGTATTAATTCGATTGACGATGAGTTTATATTTAGTATAGATGTCCACCCCCTCGGGCGATGTATCTGGAATAGTACCGGTTTCTTCTAGGCAAGCGTGCGTCCTAGACCGTGTCGATGCTTAACATCAGGCAAGTCAGCGGTCTAACGCTGGCCTATTAGAGGTAAAAAAGTATTACGATTTTACACTAAGTTGTGTGTATCATGTACAAGTTGCTTATATTAAAAAAAGCAATGCATGTTGATTGTTACCGATTTATCGGTATAACATACGATAAAGCCAATTGATTTAATTATAATTCAAACTTAACGAATTACATATATATGTAGGTATAGATGCAAAGCTTAAAGCCTTGTCAGTTACATAACAGACGCCAAGTGACTCAGTGGCCGAATCGAACCGGTCGCAACAAAAACACACGAACTGCTCCTTATTCGTAAGTTGCACGTCGATTTGGTTAAATGTATTATTGAATGCGAGACTATTTACGAATGCAATCAAAACTGTTTATTGAATTTTATTTTCATTTCGTCTCGTCTATAATGGAACAATTGAATTAGATAATTAAAATAGTTCGGTCTTATAAAATTGTGGCTTATCGATTATTTTATATAGCGATTACATCCCTATGTAATAATCTCTTTCCTCATTCCACTAAACTTTTATATAAAGCAAGATGTATATAAAATTATATATAAATATAAAGAACCCTTATAAACGTTTTATGGGGAAATGTGCTTAGAGGTGACCCGATATGCTCCGAAAATGTTGGAGACTGGGACTCGCCCTTCAAACGAGAACATTTCAATACTGTTTTTTAAAAGAATAGCTTTTAGTACCTACATAAGCAGGCATAGAAAATTACATGCCATTAAGAGAAACATATTCTATATATCATCTATATAAATAAATAAAAATTATGTGTGTCCTCTATGAGTTTCTAAAACATGAATCCGATTGTGATATAAATCTTGTGGGACTTTCTGCGTTTATGCTTCTTGGTAAGCCACCAAAGGAGGTTCCTAGCTCAATTTTTTTTTTTTATAATTTCACTCCTTCTATGGAATCGTTATATACAGACCGTTATTCTATAGGTGTGCTAGTTATTTATAAATCATATTAATGTTAAGAAAACTATTTAAAGATAACAAACATTTAAAATAATATCGCATTACATTACGGGTATCGAATCTACGTTCAGCTTAAATAAATAAAAAATATACATTGTAAAATGGAATTTAATACAAAAGAAATCAAGCGAAAGTACACCGGCTAAGCAGTACTTCAATTACAAAAGATATTACTCTCGGTAAATAATTTCCGAGGCAATTTTTTTTTTGCCTAACAAATACTTTATATTTTGTCTGTCCGTCAAAGATTGTATCTGTATCAAGTTCCAATCTACATTCCTAACATTATAAATTACTAACTTTCACTCGATATAACAGAATCGATTATAATTAATCTTGCACTTTTCGTTTAGATCAAACACTCGTGATCATTATAAATATTAATGATTGTAAAGATAATATCAAATCACTTTCATTTTTATTTGAATTATGTAAATATTAGTTTGAATAATTGAACTATCTCGAAATATAAGTATCGTTTGTATCTAGATATTGTAGAGTTAAATATCAACTGTTTTGTTCTGGTTTGAAGAGTGAGTGAGCCAGTGTAACAACAGGCACAAGGGACATTACATCTTAGATCCCAAGGTTGGTGGCGTATTGACGATGTAAGCGATGGTAAATATTTCTTACAATGCCAAAGTCTATGGACCATTAGCTCGTTCGCCTACTTATTCTATATATAAAAAAAAGTAGTAATTAATAATCTACAAATCCATATTTATTTATCCTAATCAATCGAACTGATAAAACTACTAAGCAACAAACATTTGAGCATCAAAACAATGTTATTCACAATTGTGATACAAATATTGTGATCGTTATCGTTGTAGCAAATGTTTATTTACCAGGTTACGACCTATTTCGCTTACATTTATCACACACTACAAACAAACTAAAGGTTACCTTCGTATGTCCAACCTGTCGCCTACAACGGCGACGTTGCGACGCTTGAAGGTTAAAAAGAAAGCGCTATATCTTATTATATAAACTTTTGCAATATCTGTCCTCTTCTTTTATATGTTCGAAATGAACACATCGTGTTGTTCGTGTATTCTGCTAGCGATATCCTGATCTTCCTACGCTCCTCATTTATATGCACCATTCAAACCATCAGGTCCGTATTCGGTGACTAAGTAACTGTGTGAATTGTTATTTCAATAATAGAAGTCTTTGTATGCCTGATGCCTTCGATTTAATGCGAATCTTTTGGACTTCTTTAAATATATATGAACTTGTATGAACGAAAGACACTTACGTTACAATGCTCATAGTAAGTCAAAAAGAGCGAACATTTGATTCTCTATGTGCATATTTTTTGCATAGACATACAGATTTCTTATAAAACTGCAGTATGAAACGTATTTTCATATATCTTAATATATGTAATAAAATTAATAATAACATAAAATTAAATATAACTGATATTAAAATATATGTCAAACTGTACGTCAATAAATTTAACAAAATTTACTAGTAAAATGAAATTAATATAATTATAAAATATTTGACATGCCAAATAATGAATGATGAAATATGATAAAATGCCAAAATATAAAAACAAAACACCTTGTTTTAATAATAAAATATTAAAAAACGAATTGCATATAAATTCAGTCTCGCTTATACGAAGAAGCCATCCAACTATGGCGGCAGGGTCGTCGAGTTTTCTTGCGTAACCTCTTTTGTTCTTTCGCATCTTTAAATTGAATTTTAAACCTGAAATTGATTATAAAAAACACATTCTCTATTATATGTACAAAGTGATTTTAGTAATTACGTAATTATATAAATAAGATTTCATCAATATAAATATAATAAGTTACTACTCTAATACAATTTTAAAAGGTGCTTTTTTATACATTTTTGCCAGTTCGGTGCTTTTTAAAATAATGTTATTGATGATAATGATTAAAAATTTTGCATCTTAACAGAAGATTGCGGATTCTTACCCAGGCCGGTATCACTGAATATTCATGTTTTTAATTTTTGTTTATTATTCTTCTGCATGAAAGGATGATTTATAATTTAAAAACAATAAAAATTTACTTACGAAATGTTAATCTGATAATGTTTGATACTGCAATATCATATAATATTCCTTTGAAAAGATCAGTCCCGGCGCCTCCATACCAAAAAGGAATCCTTTTAACTATTAAAAAAAAAAACAATTAACGTTATTCATATTTTCAACATAATATATATCGTTATTTCTTAAACATATTATTAAAAACTATTAAATTAATCGATGTAAAACGTCTATCAATTGGCTGAAATTCAGGCCATTACTTCCTCGGTACGTTCACGCTTCGTTATTTAAGATGTCGACACCATACTTGACCTCATCCGGTAGGAAATTACAAAGTCGTTCCGTTTTACGGGAACTAACCTCACATAAAAAAACCTTTTAAGGTTGCCTTTCGACTCAATAGGATTTTCTTTAGATATTTACAATGGTTAAATGTGTAATAGTGTTCATTTCAATGCTATGTAAGTAATTATTTTATTTAAAGAATATTATCATTAATAAACAAATGAAAATCGAAATATGCTTTCGAGTGGATGCTTATACGCCTTTGGTCATTCAGTCAGTCATTTGGCCTACCTTTGAATCGTCAGTTAAGATATTTAATTAAATGTAAAGCAAATAATAATGAATTTTGAATGAAGCAAGATTGAACCCCAAGGAACAACATAGGTGGCTACTTTTTGCAGGTGGTAGGACTTTGTGCAAGCTCATCTGTGTAGTTACCACCCACTTATCAGATACTCTACCGCAAAACAGCAGTACTTGGTATTGTTGTGTTCCAGTTTGAAGAGCGAGTGAGCCAGTGTGATTACAGGCACAAGGGACATAACATCTTAGTTCCCAAGGTTGGTGGCGCTTTGGCGATGTAAGCGAACGTTAACATTTCTTACAATGCCAATGTCTATGGGCGTAGGTGACCACTTACCAGGTGGCCCATATGCTCGTCCGCCACCAAACACGCGATGCCGCGGGCGGCAGCTAGTACTTAAGAAAGTAATACTTCAATAGAAGTATTCTATTACAAGCACATTTGAATCATCATTTTACAGGACTCTATTAATTTTAAAACTACCATTAAAACATTTAAACAAGAAAGTTTAAATTAAGCACAAAATTCACATGCTTAGATGTAACGTAAATTTTCGCCGTTTCACATTCAAGTGACTATAGAATTTCATTAAAAGTAAAAGTAACGCGTAATGTTGTATGATGGTGAAGAGAAACAGCTAATGTGCTTAGCGACGCAATGCGAAAATAATTTAATAATGTGAATAAAAAAATAATACAATGATCCGATCATTTCATATATCATCATGATTGATATTCAATGTAAGCTCTGATAAGAGTAAAATAAGAAAGCACCGAATATGTGTTTAATTTGACCTTTATATGTCTATCTACTTAGACTTTTTACTGCAGACGTCCACTGCTGACCATAGGCCTTTGCGCCGTAGCAATCCGTATCCGATCAGATCACGCCACTTTCTTCCGGTCGTATTTATTACATATGTGTATTCTTATAACTCAATTTTTAATTATAAAACTATAGAAAGAAACTTAATTAAAATATACAATTTAATAGAAGATACACCGCAACGAACACAATTAAATAAACAACCATATGATATATATATATATATATATATATATATATATATATATATATATATATATATATACAGGGTGACTGGTGAATTAGGATCAATATTTTAGGAGCATAATCGGTACATGATTCTCATTCGAATTATGTAAAAAAAATAGGTACTTAATTTTTGACCAAATTTACAAAAAAATTACTTTAAATAAATAAAGTGTGGACATATTTCCGCGGCGCGTGCGGCGTTGTGTTTGCCCCCCGCAACCCCTGCCCCGCGGCTTATTAGTATTAGTAGGTTAGTAGGTTAGTCGGGCGAGCGCCGCCGTAAGGTTCGTCCATCTTCCCGCGCGCGCGCCCCTAGCGATCGATCTTACGCGTATACCTAATGTTTCGTGTGTGAGTGTGACCCGTAATTAGTAATTAGGTATGGCTTATCAATACACAAATGCAGAATAATGTGAGTACTGTGAGTAGTAAAGTGACCCATTCGTGTTAAAGCGTGTGAAAGACAATATGCGTAAACGTGCCGAACTGTGTATCACACGAGCAGGAGCTCACTTTGAACATTTGTTAAGGTTAGTGTAGTTATGTAGGTAAATAGGTAGTTAAATGATTGACAATCGTTGTAAATAAGTGTGTGTAAAAAAGTGATTCAATTTTTAAATACGCCGGAAATACCAAGATAGGTAAACAGTTAATTTTTGTCCCAAGTTCATATCATTTACCTAGTCAACAAATTTGTTGCTTAAACGAGTGAAATATTTTGGTATTTTTGCCTGTTCTAAGCCAGGTTTAAAGTATGAAGGGGGATTGGATCATGCTTGTTTATCAAAGGTAGCCTGCTACCCTGTTAACACGCGGCGGCGTTTGGACGTAGGGAAAGTACCGCGCGATAACTAAATGTACCTAACGGTGTTGTGTCGTCAGCGCAGCTAGGGCGTCCACATGACGCGTAATTAATTACATAACTTTTGGTTAACTTTACTTAGAAGTTTATTAATATTTATGTTATATGTATTTTTTTTTGGTCATATATGGTCGTCAAATATCACGTCCTTAAATATTGATACTAATTCACCAGTCACCCTGTATATATCATATAATTATGCTAATATATCATCGATACTCACTTTCATTACGACGCTACCTCGTCTTTAATATAATTGCTTTGAAGAACTTAATTTATTTCTTACGTTTGACTAGAATCTGCATTTTTTTTCCTCATCATGTTTCTTTGTATCTTTAATCATTACTCGATCTTATAATTATATTAACGTCGGTACGACGACCTTAATTTGTTTTATCTTTTTAGTAGAGTTGACGCGGTAAATGTTAATTACCATCAGTTTCAGAAACCATTGTCGTAGTAAAATTAACTAATTTTACTTTAGTTTGATCTGTAATTGGTTGATGGCAGTCGATGACGTAATAGGCGACTAACACTAATCCTGTACGGATAACCGAAGCATCGTCAATTGTGTTTTTTAATTAATTTGCGGGATTTTGAAGGACGAAATCTAAACTATTGGCGTCAATTCACTTAGGGTTCTAATTTCAATTGCTTACATAACTTACAACATTAAAACACAAGATGACACCGGTGTAGACGAGATCAAGATTCAAAGACATTACTTTTAAATATTTAACAATTTAATAACAGTTTATTAATATTCAATTGCCCTTTACTTTGCCATCACTTCCCAGAATTTGATCCTTATTAGCGAACCTAGCGAATATTGTAATAATATAGTCTGTGTGTATGTAAGTTTTTTTTTTTTCAAAACGAGCAGCTTCGATTTTTGGCTAGGAAATATAATTTTGATCAATCAAATTCGGACTCAGTATCCTGTTACTATTTGTCGCTATTCCTCATAGTTTAGATTTAGCAATCCACAGCGCAGTTGAAAAATTCACCCGTATACATATTAAGTTTATGTATATACTTATGTCTTGTATTGCTTTATAACGCGCCAGATACATATTTCCTGACATATTTCCTGGGCTTTTACTTTTCATCCGTGTTACATGAGCTTATTGTTTTAATTGTAACTTTTTATCATGTTTGTTCTCACATATTATGTCGTAATGTTTATGTGAATTATTACTTTACTTTATATAATTGCTAATTATCGTTTCCTTGGTGAACTTTTTACTTTTGTAGAGTTATTCTGTAAGAACAAACTCGAGAGTAGAAGCAGAACACAAGCGTGAATTGACAAAATGAGAATTTACCTCGATTTCCATGGTATAACCTTATCGCATTCTTATCTTATCTTACCGGACCTGGTGAAAACGGGACCATCTTACAAAAATAATTTTCAAAATCGTTTCATTAATTGCGGGGAATACGGTGAACATACATAAACAAAATACAAATTCGGACAGTTACAACAATCGAGTCATTTTTATTACGGATCGGTATTTTTAGATTGTAATTTGGAATCTCCTTAGTAGTGGCCATTTGTTCACCAGTGTTACCTACGCGTATTCTCTGTAGTCTTTATGAAAAAAAACGAAGTTTATCGTCTGACGCAATATTGCAACCACTGCATGGGATACGCTATCGTACAATTGTCGTTTTCTCGTCGCACACTGTCCACGAGAGACACAGGAGTGTCTCATATACTATGAGGGTATTGCATCCTTCTCCATTGCCGTACCCTTGGACCTATAGGGATTATTTCTGCTAAAATATGTTTCAGTTAGAACGTTACGCGTTCCAGTGTAATTAAATTTACCATAAGACGTATCATGCACATAGAATAACAATAATATCAGCCAATTAGAAACGTTGTACATTATTGCTTTTTAATTAACATTTTTTATACGAGTGTTCTCCATCTATTGACACTACTTACTAAGATGTGCGATAATCGTAAATCACTTTCAAAGTTTCTCTTTTATTACCTTCTGATTTCAAAACGACTTCATTTTCTTCAACACATATTGTGTAACATATATCTGGCTGATTGATTAAATTAACTTCTAAAAAGTAAATAAAACTTAAAGTAAGGTGTTACTGCTAAAAGTCCTATCACTGAGCTAAGGCCTCCTCTCCTTGTTAGTTGAAGGCTTAGATCTTATTCCACCACGCTGCTCCAATCAGCGTTAGTTTTAAAATGTTAGCAGCTGCAGTAAGTATGCATAAAAATTGCGTTTTAATACATACTCTTGTTTCTAAAAATGAACCTGCTATAGTAGCAACCGTAAGTAGCAGCTATTGTTCTCAGGCTCACAATGTATTCTCAAGATGCTAATCACGTGGTCCTCGTTGTAGTCATTTCGTTTCATCGGTTAAGAATGTTAGACAATGTTACGTCTATTGGTAATTAGCTCTAGAATCAATTGAATGTATAATAAATAAATAAAATGTCGTTTTTTATCAAATAAAGAAATTAAATGTAGTAATTGTATAAATTTTTCTATTCAAAATTTTGTGAAAATTACTATTAGGTAGAGAAATAAGATTAAATAATAAATAAATATCCTGGGACATTATTCACACACGGCCATCTGATCCCAAATTAAGCAGAGCTTGTACTATGGAAACCAGACAACTGATATACTACTTATCTTTCGGAAACACATACTTATATAGATAAATAATATTAATTACATTTTAATAGTTTTGATTGAAAGTCGAATAAACTATATATTAAAAATAATTACCTCATCAATAATTTAAATAGAAAAGTTGTCAAACTACAACTATAAAATACTGATCCGTGTATGAATAGTGATTGTATTAATATTTATCACTTTACAATTTTTACTGACACCGCCACAGGTTAAACACAAGCTAGTTAATTATATTATATTACTAATACTACTTTATATTTTTGTGAATTCTGGTTGAAGATTCAGTTAGTTTAATTATGGCTGATATTATATTGACAATTGTATAAGTGAATAATGTTTCTGAACTTTTCAATGTCTGTGTACGTGCGGATGAGAACTTACCATTTGCTCGTTTGCTTTCAACCAATAAGTAAATAATAAAAAAAAAAACAATTATTTCTTCATACACTTTATATTTTTCGATTATATTAATAATCATTGATATCATATCATAACCATCGTGTTATATCTATATTTAGAACTAGTTCTAGATATATCACGTAATACTACATATTGATGTAATTACTTGTCAAACGTGAAAGAGCGAGATAAGTGCAGCGGGTCATTGCGTTTAGTGCACTGCAATGCGGCGACGCACTGTTACCTTATTTCAAAATTATTGACATATGGTTACGAGTGTTATGTCTTGATCTCACCCTACCATCGACTCCGACTTTCCGACTTCGTATAGTATTTAGTTATTATAATAATAATAATATCCTGGGACATTATTCACACACGGCCATCTGATCTCAAACTAAGCAGAGCTCGTACTATGGAAACCAGACAACTGATATACTTCATATACTATTATTTCTTTTATAAATATATACTTATATTTAGCACTTAACTGAAATGATATTGTTCAATTAATAAACACTGATTTTAAATATAATCGGTATTGATCTAGCCCACTATCCGCGTGTATTGCGTTTTGTATCTTATCGTACATGTATATATACATGTATATAGTTAGTACTTTTTCCGTCTAAGAAAAAGGAATACAATTATGTATTATGTTAATACATACTATTATACCTTATGTCCATCCTGAGGATACATTCTATAATAATGTGAAAGTTCCTTATATAGCATATTAGTAGTTTTTGTGTTACTCCGGAAAAGTAAACAAACCGTCAAAAATATGAAATTAGTATGTTTAATATTTTATTAATTAAAATAATTTGAGAACAATATTTAACTAAGTGTAAGTGTGTAAATAATTATAAAAACCTAAAGCATTTCCATTGTCTACACGTTTATTTTAAATACTTAAGTGAAAAGAAATGCATTTCGAATGAATAGAAAATTTTATGTTGGTTGTATTATTGTATTATTTTTTAAATGAATTAAAGCTTAAACAATAAACGAGGTTGAAGCAAACAGAGCAAATAAACAAAGTCAACGTTATTCGTAACGACGTGACATGATATATCGTGCGAAATGAACTTTTTCTTCGCCGTTTCGTCACCGTTCCCCAGACGAGGTACCAGCGTATTGTACGCGTTTCAATCGATCTTTCGATCGGATCCAATGATTGTCTTAATGTACTTTACTTTCACTTGGAGTCTTTACGTTTTTGTTTAACATTCTATCTTATATACGTAATATTTTTTCGCTATTATTTTTTATTATCAACCATAGCATTATATTTTAAATTTAATCTCAAAATAATTTGCATTAAAATTGGATGAATTTCAAATTTTGATGCTAACAAACTGACAACACGCTACCATTATTTTTATATTGTTAGTGTATGTTAAATAATACAACGATCGATACAGTTATATTTGCTTCTCGTTAACTCCCCACATAGCTTCGAAACCTTAGGGTTGAGCATGAACTCATATCACGCTTGCGCCATACCGTAGACGCGTTTCACTCCAATTACCATAATAGTTGGGTGCATCGAAAAATTCCATAACATCACTTTCACCGTTTTCTGTAAGTGGTCGGTTGCTTTCATGTATCTAATGGCTGGCTTTGTGTGATGAATGAATTACTTTTGTTCGCATTATATTCTTACTATTGACGATTTCGTTTTTACATTTATGTATATAAATAGATCGAGCTGAAATACTTCAACTATCAAAGACTATCAGTTTTGAGCGTGTGACCTTCGTTTTGTATTCGCATGTCCGATACCGAAATCTTTGATTCGTTGTTAATTATTTATTCTTGTTAACTAAATAATACGCATTTACTAGTTCAATTCTTAGCGGCTTTATCAGAGTACTATTAAATATGTTAAATTATGTCGGATCCATTTTTGATTGATCTCATCTATTATTCTACCGCGAAATAACGATACCTTGGCAGTGTTCCCAGTTGAAGGATGAGTGAGCCAGTGTAATTACAGTCACAAGGAACATTGTATTTTAGTTAGCTTTAGTGTGCGGCGCTTTTGCGCTTCTTGTAAAGAATAATAAAAAATGACTTATAAAACTAGTCGTGCCATCATATCTATAGTCGATGGCGACCACATACCAAAATTAAAAGTGATCAAAAATAAAACGAATGTATTTATAATGATAAAAGTAATGCTCCATCTATATATCTATTATAAACATTGCCTATATTTACATATTAATTATTAAAAATACAAATTAATAGCACAATTGTACAACTCTAAATTATATGCTATATTGAATAAGGGACTTCGATTTTACCACAAGTTACCTATTTGGCCGACTGTCCTCTAATTAACAGAATTTTTTTAATGTATGTTTATGTCCATTTTAAATACTAAAACCTGTTTTTATACTTGTCGGTAGGTATATTTAAATATATTCGTGTGGTCGGTTTCAGTCAAATCTTCTAAATATAACTCTTTAACTCCCTACTTTGTGTATTTTTTTTCAACGCTCCCGTTCATTCATTCGTGTGTGTTTTTGTTTGTTTTATTGCATTGTATTTTTGTTGAAAGTTAACCTAAACTAAATTTTATGTTAAAATTTAGAATAATGATTGATTTGCGTTAGAGAATTTATTTTGAAAAAAATAATATACCACACATTCTAAGTCCCAAGTGTGTGATGTGTTACAATTATATGAACGGAACTGTAGTACTTATCACTTTGCGAAGGTTGCTTTTTTATCACTAAACTAGTGAATAGTTATAAATTAGTGCATAGTTACAAAATATAACGTAAGTGTTCTTTATTCGCACGTTACGTAACGAAAGCCTATAATTTTAGTGAAATGAATAGCTTCTCCTTAGCTGACCTGCACTTAACTTAATTGAATGCGATTACTAGAATCAACGACCTTTAGTTTCACTGTCTATTATATAAGTAAGTTCGTTGACCTCGCTATGTGTGACAGAAGCTTTTACTATTATTATTATTACATCGGTAGCCGCGGTTTTAGTGAATTTTAATTAAGTAATAAACATAATATATACATAATCTAATAAGTGTATGAGTAGAATAGAAATATGTAATAGTAAGAAACAGCTTGCTTAAAAAAAGGATACTATTTATTATTTTCTTTATATAATCTTTTTAAACAGCACCACTAATTTTCTTATATATGATGATGAGCCGGTTGGCGTGGTTGGTAGATACTTGCCTTTCACGCCGAAGGTTGTGGGTTCGATTCCCACCCAGGACAGACATTTGTGTGCATGAACATGTCTGTTTGTTCTGAGTCTGGGTGTAATTATCTATATAAGTATGTATTTACAAAAAGAAAAGTAGTATATGTAGTATATCAGTTGTCTGGTTTCCATAGCACAAGCTTTGTACAAGCTTAATTTGGGATCAGATGGCCGTGTGTGAAAAATGTCCCAGGATATTATTATTATTATTATTATTATATAATAATATAAGGAGGGTAATTCTTTCAAATGTCTTCAACAGTCCACGTGTTACTTTATATTATTTATGAATATATAAGAACAGAGATCTGAAGCCACTTAAAAATCTAAGAAAGTTTAAGGGCCATCGAATTATCGCAGAACGTCGGATTCAGGTCAAGGGATCTTGTAATAACTGAGTTCGCGGCGCTACGGAAATGTTACCCACCGGCCGTGAATAAAAGAATACATATTGGTATATATATTGTGATGAAACGCAGTTACATACGATAAAAACTAAAAGAATAATAAGGTTTCGACTTGCTAATTATTTTATAATCGCAGAGAACTGACATACAGGGACCAATAAGAGCTTGCTTAGGGCTTTCTCCTTTAATACACTAATTTTAAAGCATAATTCATGTACCATTTATTTACGTAAAATAAAAGCGATTAAATTTAATTTTCTCCTGATAAACATACATCGAAATATATTTTTTCATATATTTACTGAAGTTTTATAATAATACTCTTATACTAAGCGCTTGATGCTGAATTTAGATCATGAAAGATAAATTTTCCCGACAGTAAATAATAGAACCTTGAAAAGCGTTCCATCGTAAACCGCCAACAGTGGATAGTTTTTCGGAGATACGTCGAGTTTTAATGTATTTTTGTCCATCTGCCCGCCTCGCCGTTAATGTGTGTAACATGTGGTCCGAACGATATTATAATTATTATGTGAATGCATGCAGCTTTGAATGTTTTTAAACAATCGGCGGATGCACTTCCTTGTATTGAACGATTCTGGTTATTGGAGAAAATATACCCTTTGAGAAATCGTCGATTGTACGGCCTCCGCAAATATTCTGTCATATCTTTCGATACAGATTTATTTTTTTGTGATGCAGAATTACTGTTCTATTATTAAGATGTTATGGTATGTATAAATCATAAAATAAAAATTTTCCTCGATAGAATTCAATATCTATCAGTCGATGCTTACATTCCAAACAATGTCATTCATGGGTACGAGTGGATACACGTATTTGAGTTTCATCCGATATATACACTGTATTCCCTGAACGCACAACACTGAACCTGCAAATAAAATAAGTTTTCGTTATATTAATCTTATCACCTATCGTCACTCGACTGTATAAACAATTTACATGACATCATAAGCTTGTAACGCGTGAAACTCATTCATTAATATTGGATAAACACGAATTTTGTCGTCTCGTCAGGCCTGTAACATAGTTTCAGAGAGTCACGGTAGCATGCGAAAGATGGTTTTTTAGTGGGTATTCCGATGTTCGGGGCGCACTCGGCGACACCGGCGAGCGCCACATACCCCCCCCCCCTCACTGTTCCCGTGAGGAAAACGCGTAAGGCGTTTTTCCAGCGTAAAAAAAGGCCTGTAACATAGAAATCTACATTGCTTATACCTATATTTTTTTTAAATATAATTGCTATTAATTAATTTGCTAGCTTTTTATCTCATAAAGTATTTTCCTGTAAATCTCGGAATTTATAGGTCAATAGTCGATAGGATAACATCCAGATCCCAGGCCACTTTTGTCAGCACACAATTCTTTGTTACAAAACAAGTATACATACAGTTTACATAAACTTTCTCATTTATAATATTAATATTAGACTAAATAAAATTAGAAAATAACCTAGACATGACTTAAATATCTTTTGGAACGAAAATAATCCAAGCTGTTATAGATAGTGCTTTAAATAAATCTAGTTAAATTGGGGCGACTAAGTAACCTAAACGAAGTTTCACTTACAAAATATGATAAATATCTATGACCTATTTCTAAACGAGTATAAACTATAGCGGTCAGATGTTTATTATTGTTACGGAGGCAGAGAGTAATGATCTCTTTACAATATTAGCTCTAAGGCCTGTTCAAATATTAGAGTATAGTGCTCTGGAGTATCTCAACTATTTTTGGATATCGTATTCGTATCAGTACAATGCCATGCCAAATTGTTTTGTCAGTCCGCATCGGGCCAATACATTATTTTGAATATTTTAATGCTAAGTTGTTTTAACTGGAACAATTTTAATACCAAAAACTAAAAAGGAATCGATAATCGTGATGTATCGTACGTAACCAATTATAGTAAAATGTTTAAAAGATCAATAAAATTATTAAACTGAACAAAACTAAAAAAAAATGTCTCCGTAGCCTGTGTGAAAGACGTTGTCATTATTTTGATATCAAACTAATTTTACATGCGTTTAGATAACCGTGCCAAGTTTACTACGGCCGTACCCAATACATCATTCATGTTATACCGGTATTCGACGCAACTGCTTCAAAATTATTCGTAACTCGTTAAAATATCGAACAGGCAATTCAATTATTATTAACAATGAAAAGCAGACTTAACGGAAAAGCAATTTAAAATTAGAAGAACTTTAAAACAATAGTGAAAAAATGAATCGTGATTACTATAAAGTGATGTTTACTAACAAGAACGCGAATCGTTCTAATGCTGTGGACAGTCAGGACATTTTAGACAACGACACTGAATTCAATGCTAACCAATACAAATTGTACGACGATTTCACGACAGACCTTCGTTTCAACTTCAATTCTCTGAGGAACTTTCATGACATCGTCAGAAATGAAGTTGTTAGACGCAGAGGTGATCCGAACGATTCCGGCGTGGACTTAGAAAATGGGAACCCATTGGATGACGCGACCACGTCTAATGATAGCGATTTGGTAAGTTTGTAGTTAGCGTCACGATTATAATGTAAACATTCTCTGACATTGGAATCATTTCCGTTCGATGATATCCTTTCTTACGAATCGTGTTTCATTTCTTAAATAATGTATTATATTATTTTAAGTCATAAGTTAATCATATTATCTTTTTATGTTTATGTTATTATTACATTTTTAATCATTTAAAGGAATTAGTACATCATAGATTTAAGGGAGAATTTAATAAACAATTTAAGATTTCTTGTATTTTTTCTGCAACTGCGTTATAACGTTATATATAAAAACAAAGGAAAAAAGCACCTTATCCGAACCTGGATCCAATTAGTCAGTTTCCCGACACCATTTGTCGGCGCCGGGCCATTGTGTTGGAAACGGAACATTAGCATGCCTCGTTTATTGTCCATTCGTCCGCCACCGTCCATTGTCTACTTACAAAAGCATATAAGTAATATTATTATTAACTCACGTTATATATAAATATAATAATTTTCCTCATACTTAATAAACACATTTGAAAAAAATTATATTTTATTTAATTAAGTCGAAATTAGAAATTGCCTTTAAATTTAAAATTAATTTACTATAATTATCTAGAAACATTAGTCTCCAATTCATTGCGTTTTATAAATGTTTTTTATTTTAATTAAAAGTTACGCTTAAAGCAATGCTTGCTAGCTGCTACACTCTACTTTCTCCATTAAAGACGTCAGCCTTAATGATCGTATGGACATTACAGTTTTCTTGTCTCTACAGCAATAAAGCATTAGTCATCATTACTTCAATTTACTCTTGAGTGGCAATATTAACCCGTTAAGCTTAAAAGCAAACCGCTTTCAACTTATATACTTTACGTTAGCATTTTGTCGTTCTATTGGCTTTAAAGAGAATGATTCACTTTCTTGTAAACACAATTCCGAATAAAAATGCAATATAATACGTTTATTGTATGAAAGTTGATGCCATTTCAAATATGATACCTCGCGACTGTTTGCTCTTGTAAAATAAATTAAATAACAGGTTTCTTTTATTTTTTATGCTTATAATCGTTTAAATTGTTGATGTGATAGTTGTGTAAAAAACAAATAAAAATATTAATCTGTAAATCATATACTTGTATGTACGAATTTAAGTAAGTGCGTGAGTTTTCTGTGCCGCGGCCTTGCTGACCTTGACCGGTTAACAGTTATTTATGATTTCGGCTGCATTTTTCTTAAGCCGATTGCCTTACAAATTACAGCTTAAAATTTTACCTTAATTGACTGACGTATGTTTGTTGCAGTTGGAGAACGAAGTTATGGTAGATCCTTGGAGCAGTATGGACTCTTCAAATTCGCCGTTAACTGACTCTGGGCCATCAGCCAGTGAAGACTGCACCCCATCTACTTCTAGTGAATCTCGGAGACCTTTAAATGCTTCTTCTCCAATTTCGCCGGATGCGCGCCGCTTACCGAACCCAAAAGATACCAAACCCAGATATTCTAAACACCTTACTCCGAAACCAATCGACAAAGTGCGCAACCGTGATCTTACTCTCGACCTAGATAATCTTGATTCTGATTCTCTCTCATGCCGGCCGCATTTTCTTGACGATGATTATCACCTACCGTCAAAATCTAATATCGAATGTCGAATTCCTAAACCACACTTTCTGGATCATTCACCATCACCGGATGAATTCGACGAGCGAACTGATATTACCAACCCTAATTTCCTAGATGATGAGATGGAGGGTGATGAAAATGAAGCACAAAAGAAAGCTGGTGCTCTTCCAAAAAGAACAACAAAAGCCCAATCTTCCAACTATACATCACAAGAAGATCGACCGCACAGAACAAATTACAGAAGTACTTTGCATTATGGCTTGGAAAATGCAGCTAGATCAAGTGAACGCGATAAAAGAGCCTCACAACTATATAGAGGGACGTGGCCTGGAGAACGGGATGTTTGGACGGGTCATGATTCATCAAGCGTACGAAGTTTCTCTAGTAATGGATCAGACGGTCAACGCTCTTCATCGAATTTAGAAAATAAAATGGAATGTGTATGCTCACTTATCTCCTTGCTAAGTTTATCGCCTGAAAATAACGCTGATTTAAGTGGACCTCTTTTAGATATGAGTAGATCTGTTGAAAGTTGTATTGCAATGAGACAAGCAGGTTGTATACCTTTATTGGTTCAGTTAATTCACTCGAAAGTAGCCAGAGAAACTAGAGATCGTGCTGCAAAGGCACTTCGAAATATTATTCACACGCAAACTGATGATAAAGCTGGTAGAAGAGAAGCAAGAGTATGGAGATTGCTAGAACAAGTAAGAGAATATTGTTATGTATTAGAAGATTTGGTGGAAGCTAGAAAAGAAGGAAAGGAAGCCATAGAAGACGATGTAACTAAACATCCTAGCCAAAGTGTAGCTGCATTAATGAAATTATCTTTTGACGAGGAACATCGTCATGTAGTTTGTCAATTAGGAGGATTGCAAGCTCTAGCAGCATTGGTGAGTGGAGACCAAGCAGCACATGGAAGCAGAACTGATGATAATACGTGCTTGACAATGAGAAAATACGCCGGGATGACGTTAACTAACTTGACTTTTGGAGACGGCAACAATAAATCTTTACTATGTTCCTTTAAAGACTTCATGCTAGCGCTGGTCGAACAATTGGAGTCACCTAACGATGACATGCGACAGGTTAGTGTATACCGAAAGAAAACTATTTATAAAGTATATATTACATCTCACGCTCGTTTAATACGTCTTCATATTAATTTTTACATTTCAGGTCACTGCAGCTGTACTCAGAAACCTTTCATGGAGAGCAGACACAAACAGCAAACAAGTTTTACGAGAAGTTGGTGCTGTTAAAGGACTAACAAAAGCGGCTATGACATGCCAAAAAGAGGCAACACTAAAATCTGTTCTCTCTGCCCTGTGGAATCTTACAGCTCATTGCTCTATGAATAAAGTTGCCCTCTGCTCAGTCGATGGAGCGTTGGGATTTCTTGTAGATATGCTAAGTTATAACTCCCCTACAAAAACTTTGGCAATCGTGGAGAATGCTGGTGGTATAATGCGAAACGTATCAAGTCACATCGCAGTACGTGAAGATTACAGGCAAATTCTCCGTGAGAGAAATTGTTTAAGTGTCTTGCTCCAGCACCTTAAATCTCCAAGTCTTACAGTAGTAAGCAATTCGTGCGGTACTCTGTGGAATCTGTCAGCGAGGTGCCCACAAGATCAACAATTTCTGTGGGACCATGGAGCGGTACCGATGCTTCGAAGTTTAATTCATTCAAAACACAAAATGATCGCTATGGGATCGAGTGCTGCTCTCAAAAATTTATTGAATTCTAAACCTGGAAAGACACATATAATATCATTAGATACAACAGCAAGAAGTATGAATTTGCCTGCACTGCCGACTCTCGGTGCAAGAAAGCAAAAAGCTCTAGAACAAGAATTAGACCAAAACTTGGCTGAAACTTGTGATAACATTGAGCCCGCTACTTCGCCTACCACTAGCAACAGAGAAGAAAAGAATCTCTTCACAGCTACAGAAAGACAGATAGCAATGAACCTAGAAAGACATCGAATGACATCCAGTTCGCCACTTATGGGTTCTCTGACGTCACAGATATCGCTTAGTCATAGTGCACACCTGGCTAGTTATCTGAGCTGTAGTAACACTTTATTAAAAGGAGCGCTCGTGTCGCGCTCATCTGAAGGAAGTTCCAACAATGTGAACAGATCAGATAGCAAAGATTCTGTTACCAGCACACATTCTGATTCGGTTTTCGAAAGAGGCATTCGGACAGGTAAAGTTCCAGTACCAACACCAAGAAACAAAGATTTAATGAAAATGGACACTGGAAGCGATTCATTTAAAGGGTCCAAACCACCGGTAGCAAAAGATTCTAGTTACCTCCGATACACAGGACAACCACCAATTCCACCTCCAAGAAGCTCAACAGATATGAGAACGAATTACACAGAATCTGGTTACGACGTCGACCAAGATTCTTGCGACCAACCAATAGATTTTAGTAGAAAATACTCAGAAACTAAGACAGAATCTGAACCGGTCGAAAAACCTAAATCTGAAAGCAAAAAGTATTCTAAAAAAGAAAATCCGAATACATTTGGAGACTACCAAGAAACTGATTTGGATCAACCGACTGACTACTCTTTGCGTTATGCGGAGCTTCAATCGGAGAACGGTTCGGACATATCCGAACCTCCAGCTCCATCAGTCCACGAAGACACAATTAAACACTTCGCCACGGAAGGCACGCCTTACGAAACCCCCATAATATTTTCTACAGCGACTTCAATGTCAGACCTCCGTATAATTGGCAAAGACGGTAAACCTAAAACATCAAGCGTGAAAGAACATCCGGAAGTGATGACCCACTCGGATGAAAAGGACACTTGCTCTATTGAGGATCCCCCGCGGCATGACAACGATATTGCCATTTCTACGCCACCACCTGCATCGGTGTCCGAACCGGAGAAGCGAGGTGTTTTCGACACAAAGTTCAGTTCGGGAATGATCAGTCCCGAGAAACCCGTAAACTACTGCGACGAAGGAACGCCGGGTTATTTCTCTAGAGTTAGTTCTCTGAGTAGCTTAGGGGAGCCGACCGAAGAAGACAGCTTGGCTAAGAAGAATGCTCAAGCGTCGATAAACGTCGAACTAAGCCCACAGGACCACAGCACCAGCAGCTCCGGAAAGGACAAAGAAGGTATTCTTTTTATACATAAAAACGGTTTAAACAACACACTCATTTTAAAATATTAAATTATGATGTAGTAGAAGAAGTTCTAAACAAATTCGGCTTTACGTTGCAGGTTTGAAAGCCGTAACATTCGCCACGGATCCAGTGTCGATACCGCAGGACGTGTCGGGTGCGGCGTCGGTGCGGACGTCCTCGCCGCGCTTCATAGAGGACACTCCGCTGATGTTCTCGCGGTCGAGCTCGTTGGGCTCGTTGCCGGAGTGTTCGCAGCAAGACGACCAGGGTTCTGTAGTTTCGGAAGTCAGGTAAAGATATAATAACTTTTTTCATTCTTCGAATTATATTTCTGAATACCCAAATCCCCTGAATCGAGAAAAGTTTGAATGGTAATATCGTAATTGAGATAAAATATTTAATTATATTATTGTCATAATTAAGTTGAACTTAGAATACTACACAGTAGTTTTATATTTAATATTGGTAGTTGTTTGTTTATACAAACATAAGTATAAATGTAGGTTAAAACACTTATATTTGCCAATGACTTCCAAATGTTTGTGGGTATAATTATATACCACTAGCGCAATAATATCAAATTGTCTGGTCCTCAAGCTGTCTAAAATAGACGCTTAGTCGCGCGATATTTCACATTGGCGTCCCTAGAGTATTCGCCTAAGGCCGTGCCATTTAAGTTTCGATCACGTACATCATCTTGACCTATCGTGACCAAATTCTTAATACGATGTTGCTATTCGGCTTAATTTGTCGAAGCGATTATTTTAGATCATCGCCCCTGGATAAGTTTGAATCGGTCTGTGAGTAACATGCACAAGTAAAGTAACATCTTAGCTTGGGAGCCATGGGTAGTTAGCGGCTCTACAAGCGTCGTGGGCTCCGACGTAAATAAACGATAATGGGTGGTGTGTCGGTTGCAGCCGGCTGACGTCGGGCTGCATCTCCCCCAGCGAGATCCCCGACTCGCCCGGCCACAGCGCGCCGCCGTCCCCGCGCGCACGCCACGCCGCGCTGTCGCCGCCCGCGCACTCGCCGCCCGCCGGTAACTCCAACGTTCAACGTTCATTACAGTAGAATTACTTGCACTGTTTTTTTTGTTCTATTTACCCACAAATGAAAGATTAGATTTATATCTGCAATGTTAGTATACTCGTGTTCTATCGTTAAAATCTTAAATCATATTAATGTTGAATTAAAAAATTTAGTTAATTGGTTTTTGGTAAATAAAGGTTTTTATTTATTTATAATAAGTTGATGTTAAAAAGAAATCCTTTTCAAAACTTTTTTTTATTTAATCCATATATTCACTTACGAAAAGAATACACAGCATTTTTTCACCTCAACGATTTGTTTAAAGTTAAGTTATAGTAGATTTAACCCAAAGCTCGTAAAAAAAATTCGTATAATACAACAACGATAATATTTTGCTTTGGATATTGTTTTTCTGTGTTCCTAGAATTTAATATAGTATTGTATGGGGAATTCGATAATAACATTTATAATATTATAATATAAAAATAAGCGACCAGAATACCTACTGATACTACTTCTATCAGCTAAGTCATTCGATTCGTGTTATACTAAGTAATCCAATTTAATGCCCTACTTACAGAATCGTAATGTATAAAGGCGATCGTACACAGTTGCAACGTCATATTTTACATATTTATATATATATTAATATATATACATTCAATTATCGCCATCGTCATAAATTATTCTTTTTTTCTTTAACGCCGCTTTCTGTATATTAAAATTTGGTTGCAATTTACTTACAATAAAATTGATGGTATGATGGCTGTTCCAGTGGAGCCCCGCAACATATCGGTGTTCGAGGAGCGCACGTCGCAGTTCGTGGTGGAGCACACGCCGGCGCAGTTCTCCGCCAACACCAGCCTCTCCAGCCTCACCATCAACGACGAACCCAAGGTCACTAGCGACAAATCGATACCATTATAATCAATTTTCGAGTGCAACATTTCTGAGTGAAACGTTTCTGATGCAATTAAGTTTTACATCCCTCGTATGTATTGTTGGACGCATTTTGGAAACAAATCCTTAATCTTTTATGTTTTGTAATTCTCCTAAATAATTAATAAATATTGAATCAAATTTGATTGATATTCACGCTGTTAATATATTTGATTATGTTTTTTTTTTTAATATTCATAATAACGTTATAATATATTTTTCAGCTGCCGCTGCTACTTGAAGACATAAATCAAGAATCAAACCCTGATCTCGACATTTCCCCGCCTGAAAATGAACCTCTATGTTCCGAAATGCTTGATGACGGGTATGTACTTCGTTATTCTAGCAGAATTAATTTATTAGCCCACACAACTGTCACATAAAACTGTTCATTCTGACTTATATTAAAGTTATCTGCCATTCACATAATCTCAGAAGCTGAAACTTTCAGTACTAAAGCTAATTCCACTGACCATTATTGTTGTATGCATGAATCGAAATTTATTATTATTACTTATTAAGATAATGGGAATTGTAATTAATTGGAAATGTAATTATTGCCATTCGTACTTTCCAGCTTACCAGCGGAAGAACCAGCGACGAACTCTAACGATGATATCAATCTAGGTAAGACAAAAATGAAGTGTTGAATAAGACTTTAGCAATTATAAAAATAGTAACTTGTAAAAATAAATTCCTTTCAAAATTTTAAATCACTTATATATTTTGAAGTACTTTTGAAATGAGTGTTAATTCGTATGTTCAGTAAGTGTGACGTAACGTTTGTGCCGCAGGCGCGCCCTCCACCGACAGCGACGCCAGCGACCAGGACGTGCTCAACGAGTGCATACAGAAGGGCATCGCGCAGGTACGCACCTAGCTTCGGTATTACACGGGCACAGCAGGACAAAACTAAAGTCTCAGTGGCGTGCCGGTAGAGCCTACGTCCAGCAGTGGACGAACGCAGGATGTAGATCATGATATATATAGGAAGTATTTGAAACCGTGCGGTTCTTACTCAATGGCATTTATAAATAGCAATTCCAAAAAGGCAAGCGATGAATCAAGTAAATTGCACGAAGTAAAGCGAATGATGATATGACAAGATTGGTTTGATTGTTTGGTTTTGTAAAATCAACGAATAAATAAACATACACTATATATATATATATATATATATATATATATATATATATATAAACTACAATAACTTATACATTTTAAATATTCATTATTTTTTGTTTATATGAGAAGTCGTTTATTCGCCTTAAAAACGCACTAGCTAATTCTAAAATTAATTATGAATTTACTAGCTAATCGTCCCGATTTCGCACCAGTAAGATTTCGATAGGAGGAAAACAGTATTTTAGGTAGGATTTGCGTAAATCCATTCTCAGTGAGCGTCTAAGTTGAGGAAGCAGTAACTGTGACAAATTTCAAGTCAGCCGGGCGGATATTTTAGGAGATCTCGTGATGAGTGGTATTTCACTTATATATAATGCCTAAATATTGCTCGACTTATTGCAGTAAGTTGCAATTATAATTATTATTATAACTCATGTATGAACGATTGAGCCAACATGCCTGATGTATATACCCACGAGAGGTATATGCATCATAAGCACAAACATTGCAAGTGATTTTTTTAATATTAAAACAAATAATATATTTACAGGTCGTAAAGATCAAAGGGCCACCATCTGATGTGTCTTCCGTTAACCACTACCCGCTGAGGGATGACGTTTATGTAAGTGCACAATATGACAAATACGAATACGACATTTCTTAAAGGATTTTATAAAATACAATAGTACTCCCTCTTTACATGGCGTAAGCGGGTTTATGTAAATTATAAAAATCACGTGATCTAACAACTAGACATCTAAGCTCAGTTTAACTAACACAGTTTTATAATTTTTTTAAATGAAATGATTTCAAACTGTAACTCATTTAAAATATATTCCTGTTTGACAACAGACATTGCACGTAACAAGCTAAAAGATATTTTTAGATATATATTAATAAAATCCTACATCTTTTTAGCGTTCATTGCCGCCATACTTGCGATCATCCACGGAGACTATCATGATGTCACACGATTTCGGGAGAAACATCCGCGATTGGTAAGATATATTATGTATTTTTATCACGAAATTACTATTATATATCACAAATGTACATTACATAATAATATTTATATTTTAGCAGTCCGCATCAGAGTCCACCGCCTTTACCTCCAAAAGTACGACACCCTGAAGCTCCACCTAGACCACCTCCTCTTGAAGACCATCAACTTATTGAAGGTATTGATACTATTTTTTATTGGTGAGTGTTAATAAAAAGGTAAAGTTAGTTTTGAAAATATTGTCTACCACACAACACATTATCAGCTTACCGCCGTCCACTGCTGGACGAAAGCCTGCCCCATAGAACGCCAACCATCCCGATCTTGGGCAGCCCGCATCCATCCCGTACCTGCCACCTTTTTCAAATCGTCGGTCCACCTTGCCGCAGGGCGTCCTACACTACGTTTGCCTAAGCGTGGTCTCCACTCTAACATGTGTCGGCTCCATCGGCCATCGATGCGTCTGGAGACATGACCAGCCCACTTCCACTTCAGCGTGCTAATTCTACGCGCGATGTCGGTGACTTTAGTTCTCTGGCGAATGTCCTCATTTCGGATTCTATCTGCCAAAGAAACCCCAAGCATCGCACATTCCATAGCTCGCTGAGCGATCTTGAACTTGTGGACCAGTTCCACAGTGAGTGTCCACGTTTCGGCGCCGTAAGTCATAACAGGCAGGACGCACTGATTATATACCCTGGTCTTAAGTGACTGTGGGATCGACGATTCAAAAATATGACGCAACCTCCCGAATGCTGCCCAGCCTAAACGTATTCTTCTTTTGACCTCCTTCTCAAAAT
The DNA here is from genome assembly GCA_905147175.2 of Nymphalis urticae. NCBI lineage: Eukaryota > Metazoa > Arthropoda > Insecta > Lepidoptera > Nymphalidae > Nymphalis > Nymphalis urticae. Next base: position 11,923,586 of record LR989995.1, on the reverse strand, counting down.
TGTGCCGGCCAAGTTGTATAGTTTGGCCCCGGTAGATGTATTCCTGCACAACCTCGAGTGGAGAGCCATTTAAGACAACCGGTCTCGGGGATATATGTTGGTTGATCATAATTTTGGTTTTTTCTAAGTTCATCCCCAGACCCACCTGTCTTGAAGAATCGCTTAGACTGTTTAGCATCTCTTCCAAATCTTGCATAGTTTCCGCCATGATGACAATGTCGTTGGCAAATCGCAGATGTGTAATGTGTAGGCCATTCATATTAATGCCGCGTCCGTTCCAATCGAGCGTCTTGAAGACGTCCTCCAATGCATTGGTAAAAAGTTTCGGGGAGATTACATCCCCCTGTCTTACCCCGCGATGCAATTGGATTGGTCTTGTGCTCTGATCTTGTACTTGGACGGTCATGGTTGCGGCTTCGCACAAACACTTTAACACCTGGACATACCGAAAGTCTATTAGGCATCTCTGCATCGATTCCAGAACAGCCCAGGTCTCGATGGTATCGAAGGCTTTTTCATAGTCCACAAACGCTAGGCATAGAGGCTGATTATATTCCTCGGTCTTCTGTATCATTTGCCTAAGTGTGTGTATGTGGTCTACGGTACTGAAGCCTTTTCGAAACCCAGCCTGTTTAACGGGCTGGAAGTCATCGAATCTTTGGGCGAGACGATTCGTGATTACCCTCGAGAACAACTTATATACGTGACTTAAAAGTGAAATGGGGCGGTAGTTTTTCAGAAGAGCTTTGTAATACCTTTGTGGAGGACGGAATTAAAGATCTTTACCAGCTCTCTCAGAACTGGTGTTCCTTCCGCTTTAAGTAATTCTGAGGTAATTCCGTCCTCTCCTGGAGCCTTGTTGTTTCCAAGTTGTTCGAGAGCAATCCTAATCTCGCCCAAGTCGATGTGGGGAAGCTCGTCAGATAGATGGCGTGTCAGTCTAGCTCGTGGGTCATCCGCACTGTGGGACTCAGGTGGAGGTACTTGCGATGAGTATAGATTGCCATAGAACTTTTCCACTTCAGCTAGAATCTCTGGTTTTGAGGTGGCGGTTGTGCCTTGTGTTGTTCTAAGTTTTGTCAGGTAACAACAGGGGGTATGCCACTTGAGCCCCTATTGAGTGCTGTAGCATCTTAAATATTCCTAGTATTCGCTCGTCTTGTGTCACGCCTTATTAGTTTTTTAACCTTCCTGTTAAGTGCCTGACACTCAGATGGCGTCATATTCTGCTGTTCACGTCTTCTCGTCATCTCGTCCAGAGTCTCGCCTGAGAGCTTCGACTTACGTCCATTGCTCCTTTGTTTGACCCACCTCGCGAATGACACGCACCAGACTTTTGGTGGCATCGTCAATGTCCTGCTCGGTTTCCAACATGGCAAATCGGTTCAGTAGTTCCAGCTGGAAGATTTCGCAACCAGCTTCAACCTGGGGCAAGATTGGTCTAAGAGTCGACTTCGGTGATCACTTCCAGTGTTTACCCTATTGATCACGGAGACATCCCTGAATATTTGGCGCTTATTGGTTAGAATGAAGTCGATCTCATGCAATGTTACGCTATCGGGGCTTCGCCAGGTCCACTTCTTTTGGGGCTTTTTCTGGAAAAATTAGTTCATCAGAAATAATCCCTGAGCCTCGAGGAAGTTTACTAGTATTTGGGCCGATGGTTCCTGTTCCCATAGCCGAATTTTCCTACCCTCGATTCACCATCTTCTTGTACTCCCACTTTGGCATTGAAGACACCCATAACAACTGTGTAGAAGGTACTGGTACGAGACAAAGCTATTACTATGTCTTCGTACATGGCTTCGACTTCTTCGTCAGTGTATGTAGACGTTGGGGATTAACTTGTATAACCTTCAAGGCATACCTCTCGGTTATCTTTAAGACAGGTATGTCACCCTCGCTGACACACTGCCAACCTCTACAACATTGCTTCTGAGTGATTTGTGGATCAAAAAGCCGACACCACCTTGGGATGGTTGGTGTCCTTCTCGAAAGTAGAGTAAATGACCAGCATCTAGTGTCAACGTGTCCTCGCCCTGTCTTCGGATTTCCGATAGACCCACTATATGCCAGTTAATACGACTTAACTCTAGTTCTAATTCTGTAAGATGTTCGTCCAGCCACAGAGAGCGTCCATTGTACGTGGCCAGAAACAGTCGCCGTTTGTGGTACCCTGCCGTAGCCCGGGGATTCTTAGCACCCCCCCGTCACACCGTTACCATGACCGGTACCGTGGCCAGGGATAGTGTGACTACCGCGAATTGGGAGCCGCGCATTTGTGTTGTCACTCATTTGGGGGGGTTTGTTGCCTTAGTCACCACGCTTGGCAGGCGGGTTGGTGACCGCAGTAGCTGGAAATCTTTCGCTGATAGCGCTGCTGCCCGCTATCAGGATTTACATTTTCGGATTCCAGCATTTGTGTGGTTATACCGCCACGATATCGGTCGCCAGAGCCTCGTTCGTTGATCAGCAGGATGCACCACGGAAAGGAGATGTTGACGGTAGAAAGCCTAAGGTCGTTGTCGACTCCCCCCTTATATCCCCCACAAATAACTTTTGATACTTTGTTTAAATAACAATTCTAAAGAAGAAGTTTAATATTCACTAAATTAAAAAAGTCCTTAAGGATAAGCCAAACATTATTCATGTCATCAAATAATTACTTTACAGGTATTACAGGACGAAGACATGAAAGTCGACAGCTCGAGAAAACGCAACGGGACAAACCGAGACTGCCCGTCACTCAGACCTTGGCGAGAAACGATTCGCTCAGCTCTCTCAGCCTGGACTCCTTCGGTTCCACAGACAGAGAGATATTCGAGGAGACAGTTAAAGCGGGCCTCTCCAGCGTTAACCCTCGGGCACAATTCGCTTTAGACAGCGATAAAGGTAAGGCACATTCCGTCGAAAGAAAACCCGAGGTCACTAAGCACAACCGAAATCACAAATCACTAGACAGAAGCGATAAAATATCAAATCAAGGACCCAAAGTACGAGATCCTGAATTTGAAAAGAATCTTGCATCGGGCGCCTATCACATCAAATCTTCGAACAAAGTAAAGAAGTTAGAACAGGACTTCGCCAACTTGAACACAACCAGGTCACCGTACTCATACCACGGGGAGACATCCGGCGCTCATCACTCGAGGTTCAGAGGCCACTCGCGGTTTTACGACGACGGACCACCGAGCCTGCCGGCCAGGATCGACGACCCGAGGCGGCTAGACCGGAGCAATTCTCTCAGCTCCCTGAGCAACGACTCCTTCGGGTCGACCGACAAGGAGGTGTTCGAGCGCTCCGTGCGAATGGGCATGTCGAAACCGCAACCCAAGAAACGGGACGAGGGCAAGTTGAGGGTGCGGAGCGACGACCGACTGGAAGTCAGAGAGTCGCACCGTCGCCGACGCAAGGAGACGAAGCCGCACCAGGGGGCGCTGGACAAGATGGTCGGCGACGAGTACTCCAAGGAGCGCGCCATCCTGGAGGAGATGATCGCGCGCGGGGCGGGCGAGGCGCGCGGCGCGGACGGCTCGCAGCCAAAAAACGCGCCGGCGCCGTCTGCGGTACTCGCGGCCGCAGGCGCGCGCGCCGCCCCCGCGCGAGGCAGCACTGGCTCTGAGCGCGACGCAGACGTGCGGCGCTCCAACGAGTGCCTCGCGCCCGCGCCCGCCGACGCCGGCGGGGAGTCGGAGCGCGACGAGCTGAACCGCTCCAACGAGTCCTACGCCGACGTGCCGGACGGCTCGTGGAGCGACGACGACGGGCCCAGATGCTACGACGCCGCCACTCTCACGAGGAAGAGTAAGCACAGGCTGGAGTGGACCGATATCAAGTGTCCCGATAGTCAGATTCCTTTTGATGACGTGTCAAAGAGGAGTACCGACACGTGGAACGAGAACACGTGTCCCGATGACGTCACTTTTCCCACTATAAGTGGTTCGGTCCATATGGTTTCATCTATGAGGAGTGAAGTAGTAGATGCCGCTATGGCATTGCCTGATTTATTGGAAAAAAGTGAAGTGCCAATTTTATTCTCGAGACCAGATTTAATGGATAAACTCGACGGAAATATAGGAGACGCCGACGAGGGTAAATTAGATGATAAAATTTTACTCGAAAATATACCTGAACCGAGTTTTACTTCGTTAGTCGACGATGGAGAACCGAAATTTGATTCAATCGTATCTTCCGCTATCGAGCAAGAAGCCGCACGGTTGGCTGCTCAATTGAAAATCTCCCAATACGTCATGGAAAATAGTATGACTTCCTTAACATCAATAGACTTAGATAATGTTAAACCACCTTCAAACTTGGGCAGCTTACTGTCGCTCAGCGCTTCAGGCCATTTCGACGACTCATCTGCCCAAACGTCGAAAAAAAGTCAAAGAAGTCGTAAAAAGTCATTACCAGTTGCATTAATGGTTAAAAGAGCGCTCAGCAACTCCATTCATCAAGGAAGCTCCGAACATCTGGACAGTATACCACTCAGTTTCTTAGACAACGTAAAACCACCCTCAGAAATGGAACATCTCGATATGGACGGAAGCATGATATCTGTTTCGAGTATTGCATCTGAAGTAGCTGAAGTAAGAGATAATAAAACTCCAATCATATTTGATTTTAAACAGCCAATACAAGATTTTCCTCTTTGTACCACGTTCACTCATGTCTTCCATGATCTAGACAAAGTTAATCCTCCATCTCTATTTGACGAAATGGCAGAATCGACATTAGAAGTAGAACCTACAACAGCCCATGAAGTTTACGACGATTGCGTTTCCAATACTCTGAATGTAATAACTGATCTACCTTCTGGCTCTGAAAATTGTACACCTCTACCATCAGACATAAGTAGTGTTGAATCTACTCCAAAAAGACAACGTGAAACTAAATGTTTAACTCCGAAAGAAAAACGAAGCGCGGCGAAATATCGCTATCAAACATACACTATTACTGACACCGTATCAGAAAGTGACGTCGTTTTAAAAGTCGAAGCGGAAGAATTCGTCACTTGGACAAAATCTGAAAGTGACAGATCTGATGACTACGTTACAGCGACATCCGAACCCAAATCTAAACGAAGGGTTAGTGCAAAGCAGAGAAGACAAGAGGATCGAGCGAGATATCAAACTCAAACAGTCGATATTCATAACATTTTATCATCTTCTCAAGAAGCATCACAATCTAAGGATGAACCCAACCCGAATATAGAAAGCTTAAAACAGCGATTAGCTGCCAAAAAAACCTTAAAACAGCGACGATTAGAAGACGCTGAAAGATTTAGAACTCGAACATTGAGTGAGGATATCCCTCCATCTCCAACTTTTGTCACTAAAGATGCAAATTTCGAGAACGTTGAGACTACCACTGGCTACGATAGCCTGTCTTCTAACGAACTGAACCATCAACAGTTACTCGACGATAGACAAAGCGACGACGTCTTCAGAGACGCCGATAGCGGACACAACGAAGATGACTTTGAATTAAATTCAACACAGTTAAAAACATATACACAAAGTTTTCGAAACTATTTACCAGTTATCGAAAGCCCTGCATCAGTCGACATGTGTGTGGTCAATAACTTGAAAAACATAGAGATGACCGCGTCCTATAGACGCACATTACAAAATGACAAAAATCAAAATCCATGTAGTAGTGATTTCGCCAGCTACGAAGGTGACAGTAATTCAGAAGATAAAGTGCATTCAGAATCGGACTCCGAAATGCCTTCGTCGAGACCTAAGCCGAAAATACTTAAACCTGATCGAAGAGACGAGAGTTTAGACTCGAACGACTCTGGTGACAAAGAACATGAAGCACCAAAAGCTGTGCGAGGTAGAAAAAAGGCAATGTACGTATCACCGTACAGACGAAACGTGCCGAGTCCAAAGAAGACTGTAACGCCACCTGTCAAAAGTTCCCCTAAGGTAACTACCACAGCAAAGGTAGCGCCAAGCTCCGTCAAAGCTCAAACCAGTGCCAAAACGCCTAGCAGGGCGTCCACTGCATCTAAAACAGTAACGACTTCTCCCAAAAAAGCTATACCAAATAAATCACCATCTAAGCTAGTTCAAAAACCCATTACTATTCCACCGGCTCCGAGTAAACCCATACCTTTGGTACGACAAGGCACATTTACAAAAGAAGAAAGTTCTGTGCCTGCTAAAGATCTTCCAGTTCCTGATAAAAAAGCGAACGCATCGCGTGCAGGAACCGCCAATTCTCCCACGAAACAACCAGCCAATACATCTCCATCACGACTACCTCAGTTCAACCGTTCTCGACCTTCCGTGAACAAAACAACTAAGCAGTCGAAGCCAAGTACCTCTGCAAAGCGTAATTCGGAGCCAGCAATGAAAAATTCACCCTCCAATCACAGTTTACAAAGTAACGATAGTGGAAGAACCATTGTGTTAGCTCGCGGTTCAAGACAAGGGAGCACGTCTAGTGTTAATTCGGTTACATCGTCGAAAGCGAAAGACGTGGAAAGCAAGATAGCTAATCTATGGAAGAAAGTCGAACAAACAAAGAAATTACCGGCAAAGATTGATAAAAGAGTATGGATAGAGAGCGACAAGACTGAAACACCGAAGCTGATAAGAAGTTCAACCTTCGAAGGTCAACCGAAACAGACTCAGGTCTCCACAGCGACTAAACAAAAATCGGCGATCGGGATACGAGTGTCGCAGATTCCAAGCCTGAGACCGAAATCGATGCCGAGTAAGACTACGAGCCAAACCAACGTCAACAAGAAACCGGCGACCACGAGACCATTCCTGCGTAAAGGAGGCGGCCAAGTCGCGTCGTGTTCGTGAACGGAACGTTCAATTATAATTGTAACCGTCCCAAATTTGCGTTTGGGTTATTTTAAATTCGTGCTATTTATAATATTAAAATCGTTGCAAATACGACCAACGTGATTACGCAACTTTATAAATTAGCAATAAAACACTCGTCATTGATTAAACAGCAATAATCGACAGAGAATATAATAACGTGTTAGAAATTTAATCGAATTGATTTACGTTGATTCGTATAATAATTCAATTAATATGATTTGTGAATGTTTTTGGGCAAATCTTGCACTTCCCAATATTTGCACTAAAATTGTGCACGGTTTTGTCCAAGTATTTATATTGTTTATGGGGATCTTTATTCGTTTTATTTTTTGTTTTATTTTACTTATTTACTCTGTATATCTGTTGCATTTATTTACCGTGGGGACGAAAATATTTAATAAAAAAATAAAAACAAAATATAGCTGTAAGTATCACACGATGATTAAACGTCACAATTTTATAAATGAACAGGCATATTCATTTATTATAATATATTTAGATGAAATACTGTTCTAGAAGCAAATTTCGCTCCGTTTTCTAAACAACATAATACTATCTACCATAGAATTTATGGAATGAAAACATGAGCTTTTCTACTATACTATTTCTTATGGTATTTTATCATTGTAAATATTCCTCTATGACCTATTTAAGGTTACCATACGCATATTTGTATATTTTTCATAATATTATAGTTATAAAGGATCACATCGCTTCGGAGTAAAAATGATGGCATAGTGTGTTATGTCGTAACTTTTTACGTCTAGTCAGTTTTAATGTTATATAAGCAAAGTAGTGAATTCGGCTTGCGATATTTAGTATGGAAAGCTTCGCGTTAAGCGTAATTTTTTTGCTCCGAAAAATAAACTGGCTTCTCAAATTTTTTAAATAAATTTAGGCATTCTAAGCATTATTTACATAAGTCATCATTCGTTTCTAATAATTGTTCTAATGAACTATTATTTTCCATTTCATGACCTGTTCCTCATTGAATAAACATGTCAATTGAACAATGTACATCAGACTGATAAAATATATATTGTCACGCTTATATTTTTGGATCATCTTTGTCTAAAATATTGCCAAGAATTTAGTTAAGAAATATTTGGAAATTAAATTATCAATTGAACATTTGAAAGAAGGAACAAATTTGTTTCTGCTGAACGACATAATGCGCGCGCAGTACGTTTGCATTAGTAGGGAATTTATTTAATCTTGTAGTTCTAATAAATAATAATACAACTCAATAGAAAATACCATTAGCTTCGATAAAACTGTTTATTCCATTGATTTAGCGTCAAGTTATCCTAGTGTTAAAACTTAAATAGATAAATATTCGGTTGTATTAACCCCTTAGTAGTAGTTCTGACAAGCCAGTTTTAGCTAAATGATTATATGATTAGTTTTAAGGTGCGTAATTCGATGGTAATAAATGGAACTTACCTTACCGCATTGAATGTTTTATTTCTAAATGTCCTAAACTAAGATATATAAATGACTTGTTTCGTTAGAAGGGCGGGGGCAGGTGTTATCAAAAATGTCCTATGCCCTAGGCTATGTCCTTCCTTGGGGTTCAAGGTTACATCGTACTAGATATCATAAAAATCGATATCCATTAGCCGTGAAAACAAAACAGACATACTGATGCACTTTGGAGTTTATAATATTAGATTTTTTTTTATGTTCATATGTAGGTCTACATAACAAAATGACAATCAAAAATTTGAAATGATTATATTTCTCTTGATGTAGACACGACATGCGCTTTTGATTAAGTGCAAACAAAAACGTCTAGTCTGTGATAGCAACAAATATCTAAGCTTTTAATTTTTTTTTAATTGCTAAACAATTTAAACTATCGAAACAGTTTTTTAAAACTTTTTTTCAATGAAGCTATAGAACTGTCGGTAAAAATATCATAATTAAAACGAATACTATTATAAGAGGAACACATGCGGTATAAAGGCGAGTGGCTAAGTACATTTGTTTTAAAGGTAGGAAAACAAAAGGTCATACAATATCGCATGCGACTATTTGGACGAGCAATGGAAAACTGTATGCATTGCAGGACATCGGACGAGTCAATAAGCCCATGAATTATCTTGTATAGAAATATGATATCATTTATTTTTCTCCGAGTGTAAAGTGAGCTTGCTCTGTAAAAATTAAGTCTCTGTGCATACGATTTAAGTTCGAGACATTTATTATCGGTGTAAGAAAGGTGATATAAAAATCTCTTTTGAACATATTCAAATCTATTTATGTGAACCTGATAGCAAGGGCTCCACACTACACTGCAATACTCCAGGATATTTCGAACTAAATTATTAAATAAAAGAATAGAAATACTCCGTTGCTTAAATATTTTTAACTGTCTATTAATAAAACCAGATAGTTTTGATGCTTTTTTATTATATTACTTGGACTGTGGACTTAAAACCACATATATCAACTAATTGTGAACGTTTTTGTAGATAAGACGCAACCCATCTCAATAAGGAACCATGAATGCCCATGTGTATTTTTTTTTTCAATAATATCCTGTGGTTCACAACATCAAACGCTTTTCTGAAATCAGTGTATATTGAATGAACTTCTTTTTTCTTATCTAAGGCATTTGCAATTACCGATACATAAGACACTAAATTTGATGCTATTGATCTACCAGCTAAAATGCCGTGCTGATTACTATTTATATATTTACGTGTATGACCTAGTATTTCCATATGCACAATTGACTCAAGTATCTTACCACAATTGATAGTAATGATATAGGACGATAAGCAGTTACATCACCTACATCACCCCCTTTGTGGATTGGTATTAAATGAGATTTCTTCCACATGGATGGGAATATGCCTATCTCTAACGACTTATTATAAATTGTTGTTAAGGGCTTATACAATTTTTTTGCACATTTTTTCAAAAATAATGGAGATATTCCATCGGGACCGGGTGATTTGTTCATATTTAAAGACTGAAGACATCTCAAAACGTCGACTTCGTCTACGAACAATTTACCGAGTGACATAATGTTGCCATATGGATTAGTAATATCTGGTGTTGGCAGTACTGAATATGCACAGCTTAAATTATATGTATTCTGGAAATGCCTAGCAAAAAGGTTAGCTATGTCCTGTCCACCCACTGCTATTTCGATTCCTAGGGTCATTTCATTGGGAATTAAAGTACAGTTTGTGAGAGAACGGGAGACAAAATAAATAGTAAAACCAATTTATAAGTAAACAAAGTATATTTAAAATAATAGCAGGTAGTCTTATTTCTATTCAATACTTATCTCTAAACAATGATTGCAATGAATTCAGAATAAATACAAAAATACGCTCACCTGGGTAATTCCCAAATAAACAGTTCAGAGCACCGACTGTGCCGTGTTCAACACTGAACCACTTCTGATCTGTTGACATCTGTCGAGCCTTATATAAAGACTTGCCATTTGAGTCAATTGAACAACCGTGTTATAAGACCGGAACTCGATTTAAAAATATTATCTCCCACACGGCCATTCTGACGAGCAGCCTATATGGCTCGCGAATTAAAAGAAAACATACCTCGATTAAAATCTTATACATACATACAATAATTTACATCGTATACATATTAATCTTAACTTATTAATTAAATATATGCCAAATCTCATGGCTCTAACATTAAATATATACCAACTCACATGGTATATTGTCAAATCACATGACAATCACACATTTGCCAAATCACAGTGGCAAAATTCAGCCAAATCACATGGCTTTTAACATTCACTATGTACCAACTCACATGGTATATTGTCAAATCACATGACAATCACACATTTGCCAAATCACAGTGGCAAAATTCAGCCAAATCACATGGCTTTTAACATTCACTATGTACCAACTCACATGGTATATTGTCAAATCACATGACAATTACACATTTGCCAAATCACAGTGGCAAAGTTCAGCCAAATCACATGGCTCTAAATACCCGATATCTGCCAACTCACATGGTAAAATTGTCAAATCACATGACAATCAGATATCTGCCAAATCACATGGCAAGCTGCCAAATCACAGTGGCAACCGGGTTTACACAACACAAACATAATAGCTTCTTAACCACAACAACTAAATACCCGATATCTGCCAACTCACATGGTAAAATTGTCAAATCACATGACAATCAGATATCTGCCAAATCACATGGCAAGCTGCCAAATCACAGTGGCAACCGGGTTTACACAACACAAACAATAGTTTCTTAGCCACAACAATTACATCTATTTTAATTATAAACACTAAATACCCGATATCTGCCAACTCACATGGTAAAATTGTCAAATCACATGACAATCAGATATCTGCCAAATCACATGGCAAGCTGCCAAATCACAGTGGCAACCGGGCTTACACAACACAAACATAATAGTTTCTTAACCACAACATTTACATATATTCATATTTTAATTAAAACATTTGTGAAAGCAGTGGACGTTGGCCAGGCGACCACTCCCCGCACAAGATGTTTACAATTGCTAAGTCATACATCCAAAGTATCTGATAATTCTCGTCCCATATCTGGGGTAACAACGTCCCATGTAGGGGGGTTTTTACAGTATATCTGTCATTATCATTAACTTGAGTAATGATGCACGGACCTCTATATTTGCTGTCTAGTTTGTTAATATTTCGAAAATTTTGCTTCACGAGCACAACATCGCCAATTTTAAAAGGCACAATTTTAGCTTTACTCTTATCAAAGTCAATTTTTTGAACATTAGCTCGCTCGTCCATCCTTTGTTTCGATTCTTGACGGCAAATATCAAGGTCAAAGCGTTCAATATTATCTGTTAAAGCTGATAAAGCGGGAGGAGACTGATCACAGCCCATGAGAAGCTGGAAAGGTGTGTGACCAGTGCTCTTGCTAAACGTACTATTAATTGCTAACTGCACTTCACGTACAACATCCTTCCAACCTCTCCTGGCAGACGTATTTTCAGCAATGGTAAAGCAGTTTGTCAATACTTTCATCATTCGCTCGACTTGCCCATTTGCACGACTAACGCCACTAGCGATAAAATGTATTTCTATTAACCAACGGTCGCAAAAACTTCTAAACTCTTTGCCCGTATATGAAGCAGCCTGATCACAAACTATTCTCTTAGGGGTTCCAAATGTATAAATTAATTCTTTAAGACAATTAACAGTAGCTACGGCAGTAAGGTTATTTACGGGCTTCATGTAACAAAACTTTGTAAAAGCGTCTATGAATACAATGACGTACTGTTTTACAGGTTTATTGCCACTTAATTTGCCAGTCGTATCCATATGAACTGTGTGAAACGGAACGGGAGGCTTATCAATTGGGTGAAGGGAAATTTGACGTGAACCAGATTGACTTTTATTAACTTTGCATGTAAGACAATTATCAATAAACTTGCGAGTACATTTAGACATATTTGGGAACCAAAACTTTTCTCTGATCTTGTCTAATGTTTTTTCCCAACCAAGATGTTTAAGAGAGTCGTGATAAATTTGTATGATATGCCAACGATAACTTTTTGGAATGAAAAGACATTTTTTTAATTTATTATTTTTTGTGGAAAATGTACGATAAAGTAGCCCGTCTTGTAATTCATAACTGGATGCTAGATCCTTGTTGATACTGCCATTTTTTATAGATTCAATGATGTTTTTAGTTTCTAAATCATTATTTTGTTCTACCTCTAACCATGTAGTATAATTATTAACATAATTTATATTCATAGATATGGGATTGCGGCTTGAATAGTCAACGTGAGGTATACGGTCGCCTTTGCGATATTCAATTTCGAAGTTAAATGACTAAGTATGCCCACCATATGTGGACCCTGGAAAGAAGCTCTTTTTTGTTCCGGGATGCCTTAAGAGCATTACAATCTGTTACAACCTCAAACGGTATTCCTAATAAATAGTCGCGGAAATGTTTGACCGCTCGTACCACTGCTAAGGTTTCCAATTCATACGAGTGGTAACGACTTTCAAATTCAGTGGTACGCATGCTAAAACATTCAACAACTTTCATTTGACTTTCATGTTTTTGAAAAAGAATACCTCCCAAGCCCATTGAACTGGCATCGGTGCATCGTGAAGTTCGACAGGTTTCGCGGGGTCAAAAAACGTCAATACAGGTTCAGAAGATAGATATTTAAGGATATTGTTTCTTGCAATATCATGTTCTAACGTCCAGTTCCATTTAACGCTATTACGGGTTAAGTTATACAACGGTATCATGGTCATTGAAAAGTTTGGTATAAATTTTCGAAAGTATCCAGCGAGTCCACAAAATTGTCGCACTTGCTTAACTGTTGCCGGTACTGGAGAATTTAAAAGAGCTTGTATTTTACCTGGACTAGGCTTGACTAAGCCGTTGGACACAATTCTTCCTAAATATTCTATTTCGGACTGTAGAAACTTACATTTTTTGAAATTTAGTGAAAAACCGGTTTTGTGCAGTGAATGTAGAATTTCTTTTAAATGATCTATACCTTGTTCCAGCGTTTCAGAATAAATAATAACATCGTCAATATAAATTAGGACGAATTTATCTATGTACGGTTTAAGTGCTGTACTGATGGCCCTTTGAAAGACGGAAGGGGCATTGCAAAGACCAAAAGGCATGCGCAAAAACTCAAACTGACCGTCAGGGGTAACAAACGCAGTTTTTTCGATAGAGTCTTCAGCTACAGGTATCTGATGGAACCCAGCTGCCATATCTAATACTGTAAAGTATTTTGCTTTTGAAAGTTTGCTTATTTGGTCATCAATAATAGGAAGCGGAAAATGGTCGCGAATAGTATTGCTATTGAGTTCTCGGTAGTCAACACACATTCTGTCACTACCATCTTTCTTTCTGACAAGCAGAATGGGACTCGTGAATGGGGAATTACTGTCACGAATAATTTTGTTATCTTTTAAATCTTTAATTATTTTTTCTACTTGTTCACGTTCAGACGGGGCTAAGCGGTATGGTCGCCTTTGAACTATTTTATCTGGATTTCTTAAGCGTATAGTTAATAAGCCTGTAGTTACTTGTGAAACTGCATTACCGGATGTAAACATATCAGAAAAATTATCTAATAGTTTGCATAAAGACTCTTTTATTTCGGAACTAATATCAGGAGTAATATTTAATTGATCGAAATTAATTTTATCAACAGTATTTATGTTGTAGGAACTGCGATAAATTCTAGGAAAATAATCTGAAAAAGTGACGGAGTCCAGGAATTTCAAAAAGATTTTGACCAAGCAGTATGTCGTATTGTATAAACCTATCTGGGATTAAAATAAAATCTAACTCGATACTTAGGCCATCAATACAAACCAAACACATTTTTTTTCGCGTTGATTGGATTATTATTAATGACACGGCAATCTCTTTGTACATGACCTAGCTTTTGGCATTTATGGCAACGTTTTGATTTAAAGTCTGGCATTATGTTAGGCTTGAATCGTTTAGGAAAAATAATGTGATCAGACTCTTTACCGGGTCTTTTGCGTTTATACGAGTTTAAACTTTGAATTAACTGTGGCAAATTTTTTGGCGTTAGTCGTAACAAATCAGAACGAATACGAGCATCCATCATACCTGAAATAACTGCCTCCACCAAGCGCTGTTCAGTCACCTCCACGCCATTCGCCCTTTTCGCCAACTCCCATTTTCGTGTAGCATATTCAGAAAGACTTCCAGCTTGCTCACTCGTGTACTCAATGAAGAGCGTTAAGTCATCGTAGTATCGCGTTTCATTGTCCTGGATTCACGGCGGTCGCTTGCTGATGTTGAATTGGTTGGAACCGCGTGACTGCTACTCGCCGCAGTAGATTCCCTTCTGGTTATTGCGCCGCTGGGTGATAACGTCTGGCCTTTTCGTGCAGAGTCGTTATTGCCCCTACCAGAGGCTATGCAACCCTTCATATTTAGTCCCAGGATCGGAGATGAAGGACCAGCATCCTGCGGTGCTTTATTTTGCTCTGAGATCTCGCGATTCGAAGCATCAGATTCACCAACATTCATTTTGTCGCACCTGGAAACAAACATTTCTGGCCGTAGTTGAGGTTACGTAATCCCACTTCTGATGTGAGAGAACGGGAGACAAAATAAATAGTAAAACCAATTTATAAGTAAACAAAGTATATTTAAAATAATAGCAGGTAGTCTTATTTCTATTCAATACTTATCTCTAAACAATGATTGCAATGAATTCAGAATAAATACAAAAATACGCTCACCTGGGTAATTCCCAAATAAACAGTTCAGAGCACCGACTGTGCCGTGTTCAACACTGAACCACTTCTGATCTGTTGACATCTGTCGAGCCTTATATAAAGACTTGCCATTTGAGTCAATTGAACAACCGTGTTATAAGACCGGAACTCGATTTAAAAATATTATCTCCCACAAGTTATTCATTCTACTTTTAAATAAAATCCAAAAATACCTTGGATTTCGACGTAAATTATTAGGTGTATTATTTATATAGTTAGTATAACATTCTTTTACCAAAGCCGCACATCGTTCTTGTAACTAAGTGTAACTTAGTTTATCCATTTCATTTCCGTAAGTTTTGTATCGTTTATGGTATTTCGCTTTTTCTCTAAGAGCTTTAATAAGGGATAAGATATACCAGACAGGGAAGCTCTCATTCATCGGCAATTTAACTGGAGTAAATTCATGAATAATTGACATTAATTTCGAGTAAAATACTTCAACCATTTCGTTAACATCCGAGCATCCTACCCATACAGCTGTCCAATCTATAGTTTCTAAGGCAGTATTAAGCGCCTCATAGTCACATTATGTGTAATTGTATCTTAGGATTTTTTTATACATGACATTGGCATACGAGGACTTTTGAGTTAATATTTTGAGAGAAGGATGATGAATGTCAGACGGTACTAGAGGTGCTGATACTTTAGAAATAGCTATCCAAGTTGGGTCAGTGGAAAAAACTAGATCTAACATTTCATCAACTATTTTCATTCAAAACACTGTTACATTGGTTCAGATTATTGAATGTAATGGTATCTACAAATCTGTTTACTACGTAACTATCGGAAATCGATGGTAATAGAAAACTAGTTTCAGCATTGTACTCCCACAATACGTTACTTAGGTTAAAATCCCCCAGCAACATAATAGATGACTTTTCGTTTACTCTCGTTACTACCCGCGATAAGTTATATAAAAACGTGTCAACATAATTCCCATCTAAAAGTGGTGGCAGGTAGGCAACACATATATGAATACTGCTGCTCCCTCCTAATTTCAAACTAATCCATAAGTCCTCACACGCCGACTCCCAATCATACTCCAAGTTACTCGAACTTCAAATTTCTTAGAGACAGCAATAGTATAGTTGATTATGGGGTAATACAAATATATTACTTTATATAAAGCGTAATCGTTGATACTTTTAGTGAACTTTAGTTTTTTTTTTTATAGAAAAGTAAGGTGGACGAGCATATGGGCCACCTGATGGTAAGTGGTCACCAACGCTCTTAGACATTGGCATTGTAAGAAATGTTGCCAATCACTTAAATCGCCAATGCGCCACCAACCTTGGGAACTACGATCTTATGTCCCTTGTGCCTGTAATTACACTGGCTCACTCATCCTTCAACACTACACAACAATACCAAGTACTGCTGTTTTGCGGCAGAATGTCTGATGAGTGGGTGGTACCTACCCAGACGAGCTTGCACAAAGCTCTACCACCAGTGATACTAAGTTGCGTATATATTAGCGTTTGCTAATATAAAAAGCAACTGACTGCCTCGCAAACTGGCAACTTCAAACCTACACAAGGGTACCTATAAAGGGTAATAGAAATATTAAAACTACAATATTACATTGAAAATAGGATTTAATTTTCGAATATTTAGTTTCTTTAAATAGAACATTTGTTTCTTATTTACATACAGACTATAAATACTGATACACTGAAATTTTGTACAGGATCATCGAAACTTTATGTTGACTTATTTACATAAATATGATGCCGGTATACATCAACTATTTCATTAAAAAGCCCTCTATTAAAAATAAAATTGAAGCCGTTTACTGCTGGCCAGCAAATCTAATACCTCTGCCTCACAATATAACTACTTGTACATATGTATATACATTACTACACACATCAATTTGTCCATTGTTTGAAACTCATTAATAATCATTATATAGGTCTTATATTTTTTAATTACATAATCTTTAAAATACCTACGACATATAAATCCATCTCGTTAGAAGTTGTACAAAATGTAAATAAAACCAATTCAAAGAAGCCACACTTTGAAGTAAAATATAAGTACTTCATACAATATTATATTTATTGTTTATTTATAAAACATAATAAATAGTTTGTTAGTAAACTAGGATCAGATTTAAAAAATATCATAATTTTTCAAAGGCTTTTCATATTCGTGTAGATTTATTAACGTTTTGTACAAGTTAAAATTAAATGGAATGTACACGAATAAGTTAAAATGTCATTTCAAAAATATTATTCACTAAAAAGTTACTCTTGTTACACGAATATTTTGATAAATATATATATATATATTATTTTTACAAATTTAGTAACAATATTAAAATGTGATACGCAGATAAAATAATTTTAAGTTTCGACTGATTTTATTTTTGTGACGAATTTACATTTATATTAAAAAAATATATCATAATAACTTTTATTAATTAAAAATAACCATGTTAAGTATTTATTACGGTAAAATATAAATTATTTAGTTAAGACTAAGATCACACTAATACAACCATCAATAGTTTCATGTATAGTAAACTAGGAAATATTAATATTAGAGCATTTGAGAGTAATTAATATTTGTACAATTTACAAATCGGCAAATTAGAAAATCATTATAGTATAGGTGATATTTTTTAAATGATAAATCCATAATACATCTGTCGAAAGTCATAAAATTTTCAAGTAAAAATATTACTTTGTAAAAATTTCCATACTTTATTATCTCCTTTTCATTTCAAGAGTTTTTACCACCAAAAACTATGTATTGAGCTTTTTTATATCATTATAGACTTGTACAAATAAAAATCATGGCTCATCCATCGTAGATTTTAATATACATCTATGTACTAACTAAAACTTTTAATGATACTTTGTCATTTGAAATTTTATTAAATCTCACCGGCTACAATATAATTTGTCTTTGTATCTAAACACAATTTTTTTAACTAATTAATACATCTCTCTGATATATATTAATAAGATAATCTGATTGAATATGAAGTCTAAAGCCACATATGTTGATTAAAAATTTTCACATTGGATATTTTTATTCAAAGAACTTGTATTCAATATTATTGTTAATCTTTAGAACAGTGAGTACAACACGGCACTGACTATAAGTTTTAATAAAATAGTCAATTTTATTCAATTTATTTGTTAATTCAGAATTTGAAAAAGAACATTATAATATTTAATTTAAAGTTTACATAAAACTAAGAATTTCAATAATATACTGAGCATTTAAAACACATATGTAACATCTGTTTTAGTAATTATTGAAAGATACATAATACTATAATACGGATATAAAGTATTAGTTCCACTATACTCACTGTTCCCTGGACTACCAAAGGTATAAAGCCATAATTACTTAGGGATCTTCATCGGACGTGTCGGGCAGGTTGTTCGGGGCGGTGTCCTGAACGTTTTTGAAGTTGGCGAGCACTTCGAAGTGCATGTGTAGAGAGTGAGGCACGCCCGGTTGCTCGTGAAGATACCTGCTGACCTGCCCCAAAAAAATAAAATTGTCAATCCATCCGAATGAACTGTTCCTAATTTCTAAGATAAGTTCCAAATTTTACGCCTAACGTTGACCATAGTGGTCCTAAATGTGGTAGTGAGTAACGACAACTCAAATACCCATGTACATTTACAACGCGTATCTGTTCCACACGTCACCACTCACCACTCACCTTAGCACCCAATTTCTTCAATAGACTGGTGAACGTTTTCTCTTCTCGCCCAATCCAGGGCCGGCTCTCGTCTTGCACCTGGTACGGGCTCACGTGAATAAACACGTTCACGTCTGTCGATTACACGAATACTTGTTTTAGGTGCACAATAATAAAAAATAATTATATAAACTTATTTAAAATAAATGTGAATGAGTCCTCCTGACCGATTTGGGTCACAGTGACAAATCTCAGGAACTATCTAAATATAGATGCAAAATTATCGTGTTCAAGTGAGCAAAATCACAGTTATTTTTTGTTTCTATTTAAGCCGTAAGTCCAGCAACTGGTCTTTCTTATGTGTTACCGCGCACACTTGTGCATTTTAAGTCAGTAATATTTTTATATTGCATCGATATATTTATATATCAATAAATGGAAGAACAATGAAGCATTTTCTTTCAAAGTTAATTCTGAAACGAGCATAGTTTGCATGGAAGAACAAGTGCAAGTCTCACTGAGCCTGGTCAGCGTCTCCAGCAGGCTGCGCGACGTGATCCAGGTGTTCTTCCCGCCCGCGTGGCCGCCGTCCAGCCAACACATGCTGTCCACGCGACCCATGAACCTGCACCGCGCGTTTATTTGTTTAAAGTTTGCGATTGATATATTGGCCAATTCGCTCTTCCAGCCATAAGTTAATAGAAAATATAATAATGAGCATATTCGCTCACAGCAATCAAACAGAAATACATGAGTGAACATAACGGCGTATATAGATACATTCATGCAGTTAAATCAGCTTGGAGACGTTTTTACGATTGTATTAGTGTCATACACACTGTTACTAACACCGAAAAAAAACAGTTTGCACTAGTACCAACTACCTTGTGCCTCGAATTCTCGCATAAATAACGTTAAAAGTGTAATTGTATATATATTTATTTATCTACTAATTCGTTTATAATATTGATTTTATCATATTATATGAAAATTTACTTCGCAAAAATGCCACGTATATGAATGCTATACAAACATTAGCTGTAGAAAGATTTAATACCGTAAGTGTAGAAAAATTAAGAAATGTTTGTTTATATATTTATAAAATTGAAAAGGAAAATTAATTTAAGGGCAGAAACGAGGATTTAGATACAATAACAGAATTGTTGTTAAAATGCGTGGTTTATAGGATGAAAGCGAGGATGAGGTTGACTACGAAGTTTTTAGATTAATTCATCATTAATATGTATGTATTTATTTATCTGCTGACGTTGCATTACGATCAGCGCAAAAATGCCTTCAAGGATTTGACTACATGCGTAACCTGTTCTCTATGGATTATAAGAGTCTGCTGACCTTCTGGCGCTCTTGACTCCGGTCTAGAAGATGCACTTGCAATTCAATTGTACTTCATGATGGGCTTATTTTATTGAGCAACATATTTCGACATTGTCATTTTTACCACAATTATTTGACTTGGTATTCTTAAAATATAGAATAAAAGCGAATAAAACCCAAGTACTTCATCATGTGCGCATCGTCCGGCGTCAAGGTCTTCGTGTAATGGAACTCGTAGATGATTTGGTTGAGGACGACACAACCCTTGCTGAACCCGACCAGCGTGAGACTGCTTTCATCCAACGCCAACTTCTCCCGCCACCACAGCGGATCCGTATCTCTGAGACATCGAAACGAATCAACATTAGCGTAATGATCCAGTATTTATCAAATATGATTTCGAACCAGTTTGTAGAAGAACAATACAAATCAATCGATTTTGAGCCTTTAATTAATTTACACAATTAGCGTGACTACGTTGACAAAAACAATTTGCACCGAATGCTTTTTAGTACAGTAGTTCACCAATCCGTCTGGAAAATTAATTTCATCCCGACAAGAACTAAAAATGTAATTAACTGAAACCTTAATTTAGCAAAACGAATATAATTCAAATAGATATTGTTAGTTGGTTGATTTGTCGGCTACACCAAAGTAATAAATAAGCTATCACTTGTAATATATAACTATTGTTTTGTTTACAATATTGTAGTAGTTGTACGAAGGTACAACCTTCGTAACGTACGTAACGTATAACCAACTTAAACCCACATAGTATGAATTATGAGTATCAAAAAAAAATTTTGAGTAACACATTTTGAGTATAAAAAAACAAGTGTATTTCACGCAAAATCTTGTTCAATCCAAATCCAATCCGGACGGGATCCGGTCCCTACAAGGCGGATAAACAAGATTATAATGAAATTGGAATTTAATTACACAAATGGACAAACATTTTTTATTTCAAAAACTAACAAATGTCTTTCTAACAAAAATCATTAAAAAAAAATTATCTCTTATTTCTCTACAAATCGGTTTGAAAACATTAATAAAAAATAATAAAAGCAACGAACACATTTATTATTTGAAATACAAAATCTATTTCGCAAATAAATTACAACGATAAAAATAAATGAACACTAAAATGATTAATAATGCTTTTGTCAGATTGCTTTCAAAATGCAAACTTAATTGTTTTATTATAAGAGATAAACACACAGCATTCAATATGTCCCACAACCGCTATTTACTTTAGAAAAAAGAAAAATAAGAAGTATATTAAGATAACTTATTTTTCTTTTAGATTAATTTACAACAGAGTAAGTAAACAAGCATAAAACAACACATGAAGCAGTAAATATTACAAGTCATATTGAAGCGACAATTAGACGAATAAATTAGCGTTAATGTATTTTACTTACACACACAACTAAAGTTTCAAAGCAAAATCTAATATATTATATACATTAAGCTCTATCATGAACGACAATATAACATGATATAAATATTTACGTATATAACTAACTATAGTCCATTTCAATGGCAAGAGAAAAAAGATATCAACCAATTTATTTATATTTATTGATATCTCGACTCTTAACGCTGTTATAAAAATAATGAAATTTGACTGCCGTGATTCCCGTTGGTCTAGTATATAGGTGTAAGGCCGCAGACCCGGAGGTCCTGGGTTCAAATCCCAGTTATGGCCAATAAAAAGTTATTGGGTTTTTCTGTCGAAAATTCGGAGTCCGGAAATTGGAAGTGTGTACACTCCCGTGTCTCGGATAGCACATACATCCGTTGGTCCTGCGCCTGAACTCTTTTCGGTCGTGTCGGATTGCCGTTCCATCAGATTATGATATTTAGGGAATAGAGAGTGCCTATAACTATGTTTGCGCACACCCTTGTGCACTATAATATGTCCTGCTCAGATGGCTAGTCTCTCTTAAGATTGGCCACCGTGGCCTAAATCGGTCTGGAGAACCTTATAAAAAATTAAAAATATATCCCTACCGTTACTTTGAAAAAACATTAGTTTTACACAATCACAATCCAGGGTCCAGAGAATAGGTTAAACAAACCATTCAGTATTTTAATTATGGTCAAAGTTGTTTTTATCTTTTTTCCACCTTCAATTGGAATGGACTATACATATATTGGCAAAGTCATGAGCATCAGTCACTTCGGGGGGAGGGCTTATTGCAAGCTCACTGAACTAAACCAAATTAAATTACTCTATTTTAATTTAAAAGTAAGTCATATAGAGACGCAAGACATAAAGACTTAGATTCCATGGTTAGCAGCGCTTTGCCAATTTTTATGGTCACAAAACACTATCAGATCCTCTATTAACTAATCAGTATTCCAAACAATAAAGCCTCCGTGGGTTAAGCCTAGTTCGCGAGCGGTATCAATTAGACCCACGGTAGTAGACTGACACGGTAGAAGAGGCCCACTTTCGATATGAGAGTTACACGTTTTTCATCACTAATGTGTTAGTATGACCATTTATCAATATTCGTCGTATTTTGAATCAAGTAAAGATCGAGGCTACTAATACGCTGCCACCAGAGACCCAATTTACTAGGAGGTGGCGTGCTTACAGGCCCGCCCCCCGACGGCTGGTCGTGCGTGTGGAACTAGACCTACTCACTCGCTCGCTGCGGACCCGCGCGGTGCTCGCCGCACTCTCTGCACACACCACACGCTACTGGATTACACCTACTCACTCACTCACTCTACACTCTCCCGTATGATAGCGGTATCGGGGTTCCACACCGTCACCATCAGGTGACCCGTTGCTCTGTTTACTTTTCTAATATGACTAAGATCCATATATCACTAATATCTGGGCAAAAGATCCTTTGTCTACAAATTATATTTCAAATTAAAATTCAAAAAGTCGTGTATTGTATTTCATTTTTTATAAATTGAACGACTTATAACTTGTATTAATATCATTTTCCATTGAAACAACTTATGAAATAAATAAGTATTTATCTATACCGAGCTGAACAGTTAGTTTGTTTATTTAAGCGCAATAATCTCAGGAGCTACCAGTCCGACTTGGCGAAAAATCTATTTGTGTTAAATAGCCCAATTATAATACTGAGAAAGGTTATAGACTATAAAACATCTTACTACTGTAATTATAATACATAAAGATATAATCCATTAATTTTCTCTGCTGTAAAGTTCATATAATTTTACATACGACCTTTTGCACTTACGATAAAATAACGATATGTGAATCATAGACAATTACCCAATACCGCCAACATATCGAACAGTGTATGGCGTGTTGAACATAGCATTGTTCGCGGAAGCGCAATGTGATGTCAAACATTATATAAACGCTAATATAATTATATCGAATGCAACGTTGCATCGTTGACGATGTCACTACCACGGATTATATCTCTTATGTGCCCAGAATTTACCAAAATAATTAATCAACGGTAGTAAAAATAAATTGGTCAAACATAATTACAAATTCCCACAGATTAGATCTGACATGTGGACGGAGCCTAAAACATGGCCGTTATATTGAATTAGTTAAAAAAAAAAAATGTTTATGAAAAATATATTACAATTTGCAATTGTTGTTTGCAAAATTAATAAACTAACAATTGAATTTGATGAAATAAAACTTTGAACTTTATCTGAACGTTCTGAAGAGTACCCCACAGTCAAATGGATGTTAGTTGTAAAGTGCCACTTTTGAAAAGGCAGTAATTTTGAAATCACGGACAGACACTTTAACTTTATTTTCAATGCTTTACTAACAAAAACAAACGTAAACTAAAAATACTTTATATTTCGGCCACCAGATGCCATAACTCCATATGTCAGATCCAAATACAGACTATATCCAATAAAAAAACTAACGAAAAAAGTTCCCACTACTATAATAATTTTAATACAGCATATTTATGTTGCCATAATTACTACCGACCAAATTATATATATTATATATTTTTGTATTATTTATAGCAAATAACCGTGCTATGTAATAAAGATTATTTAAAATATAAACTTCTTTCGTAATATTGGTAAACAATTTAAAAGTCGGATTTAAGTACAACGTTACTAAATGAAACATTTCTGACCTTTCATTTCTGTCACGTGGACTGAGTTTTATGTGTGCATGTGTACACACAGTATGTGTGGTTTTTATGATGAACGCTATAATGTATACTTGTATAATTTAAGCGCAAAACCACTTGTTCGAAAATGTATTTTACTTGTAAAGAGTTTTTGTAATAAAATCTCACTAGGAAAATACAAGCAGTGTAATGTTAAATGGAAACACCTTTCGTTAGTTAATCATTTATATATAAATGTTTATCGATATTTATTTTGACAATTACAATAACAAAAAACTAACCGAATACAAATGGCAACACTCACATGTAACTCCTCAATGTCAATTTCTTCCGGGATCACCACCGAAGTCACCGCTTCCAATAGTTCCGGCGTCGGAAAAGATTTCAATCTGTTCGAGACGTTTTGGAGTAATCTGCAAAAAACAAGTAATATCAGCTTATCGCCGTCCACAGACGGAAGCCTCCCCCATATAGCGCCAACCATCCCGATCTCGGGCAGCCCGCATCCATCCCGTACCTGCCACCTTTTTCAAATCTTCAAAAAAAAATACAATTAAATATTATTAAACGAGATGGGAATTAAGTTCTGCAACGTAGGTTTACGTGATAAGCTCAGGGGTCAGCTACCCTGATTACATTACCCATTGTAAAGGTGCTCGAGAACATCCGCGTTAGTTGAATGAAACTCTGCAAAATCGGTAAAAAGACGGATTTGTGTAAACTCGTCTGAGTAGGTACCACCCACTCATCTATTATAGTATTTTACCGGAAAGCAACAGTACTTAGTATTGCTGTGATCCGGTTTTTTTTTTTTTTTATATTTCCCGGGTGGGCAAATGACTCTACTCCACCTGATGTTAAGTGGTAGTAGAGTCCAAACGCGAGGACGGCCAGTACAGTCGGGAAGAAGATTCTGCACTAGCCGCCCTCGCCTTGCCGGCCCGCAAGATGCCTCTTCACGCCTCGTAAAGAGACGTGAAGCGAGCGACGTATTGCCACGATAGGGATGGGCAAAGTGTGGAGGCGTGTTGCCGTCTCCACTGGACCAACACCCATCGCGGCAATGCTCGCTCGGGCACTGGCTGTACGCTGGCTGACCTCGAAACGCGGCTGCAAGCCACTTCACGAGATTTTCACCATGCGTACGGTGGTAACAAGCCAGGCGGATGTTTATCATCCTACCACCAGATGATATCCCTTAGTCGCCTCTTACGACACCCATGGGAAAGGGGCAGTGAAATGTATTCTTTCTCCGTCACTGCACGGAAAAAAACGGTTTGAAGGGTGAGCGAGCCAGTGTAACTGGCACAAGAGACATTTTAGTTCCCACGTTTGGTGTCGCCTTGATGATGTAAGGCATGGGTTATATTTCTTACAATGCCATCTATGGACGGTGATGACCACTTACCATCAGGTGGCCCATTTGCCCGATCGCCTGCCTATTTTCTATAAAAAAATTAATGTCTATCTATAATCGTGTATCTCTTAAGCATTTCCCCTACGGCAAAAAACAAAGAGTGGCTCCATTCTACTTATCCAAAACCCCCCAGACAGCTGATGCGCATGTATACCTCTCCAGATGGTGCAGTGCGTTGTGCGTCGGCGTGTGGTCGGGTACTCCCGCGTTGTTGCTGGGCACGAAGTTGTCATAGCAACTGAAACTCTTGTACTCTATCCTGGAACACGTTATTTAAATTGGAAAAAAAAGACTAATATACGACCTATTTTTATATTATAATAGTTTGAAGAGGCGGTTAACAGCTAGTTTCATATATTAAACAAAATACAGCCATTTGTCTGAATTATTTATGTATTTTATGTTGTCTTGTAGTCTCCGTGTCCGTGCGTTTGTTGTATCGTCCTAACGGGTTTGGTTTTGTTAGTGTATGTGCCTGCATGTTTTCATTTCCAGGCAGAATCACAATCAACATTTATGGGTAACTTTTTCTGATTCTGGTCTGAATGGTGTTTGGCCTGCCTGTATAATTTAAACAAAAAAAAGTAGAAAACTAGAAAATAATTGTAGAACTTCTGTGAACACTTCTTAATATACTTTTGGATGCTTTGGAAGATGATTTGTGTTACAAACAGTGACTCAAACTGACACGGCAATCTGACACGTTTGAAAATAGTTTAGACGCAGTAGCTTTACGGGCTATCCGAGGTAAGGGACACAAGCACAGCCAACTTCCGACCACGGGTTACCACCCAGAACTGCAGCCTTTTAACCAAGCCATCCACGAGAGATAACTAGTTTAAGCTAGCGTCAAAAATTAAACAGTTTATGCATAGAACGCATTAAATAGTACTAAACATACCTGGCTGGCCGCACAACCAATATGTGCTTGGTGGGGTAGTTGTTAGCAAGGAGACGTGCTGTATGCTCCAGGTTCCATTTTACATAGTTTCTGTTGTCGCGATGCGCTTGCATCACTTCTGGATAGTCCTGTTTTAGAAAATGCAATGAAAATTAATACAATTTTTATTAATACATTTATTATTTGTTAATTTTATTCTTTGCAACTAGCACTTGCGTTTTTCTATCATTAGACATAATGTTTTGGAATGCTGATTCAGTTTGCAATAATAGAGAATCGTTGTTGTCATAGACAAACGAGACTTTTCATTTCATAAGTGGGTGGGTTCATCACTCCCATGTGACACAGCGCATTGTCAGGGTAGTGTTTATACAAAGCTGCCAGTATAAGTATCTCTCTTTTGACTTGAATTTCAATGCAACTCTCAGCAAAAGAAAAAGTATTTAAAATATTGGTAGTGCTTTTTTAATAATAAATCCTGTACATATATTATAAACACTAACCTGCACATCTCCTCCGAAGAACACGAGTGTTTGCGGTTCGAGCGGCGGCCTCACGGCTGGAACGAAGAGGATGTCGTTAGCGCGACCGTCGTGGCCGGTCACGCGCCGCAGACGGAGCGGCAGCATCGCCGCGCTCACTCTCGATACATACCTTCGTAATTTAGTATAATAATTAGGAAGAACCTACGGAAAAAACGTGTAAATGTCTCATCGCTGGCGCTACTCCACACTGTGAGTCTTCGGATTAAGGAAAAGATTTGATGGTTATTCCACCACTCCGCTCCAGCATAGTGGATACACATATGGCAGGCTTATATTTGGAATAATAGTTTCTTTACTACGTTTTTCTTGAAAATTATATACTATATCACTATATCAATTGGGCCATATCTGCACATATGGGAGAAAACTGTAATTTGTTACATTATTATGTAAGAATTATTTACATTAAGGACTTAATAAAATATACAAAATCTCCAAATAAAAAATTGTATATATATATTTTTTAAAAGATATGTTACCAATATAATATTATGAATATATGTATATAAGCGAATTACCATTGAGTGATCCATCACGAGATTAAAATTTAGTACAGTTTCTCCTTTCGTGATGTACACTTATTAAGAACAGAGTCCCAATCACAAATAATTTCTTCTTCTTATTCATGTCTACCCGTGAAAAGCTACAGTTAGCTAGTAAGTAATATGTACGTAAATAAAAATACATTAAAATAATAGTTTAAGAAAGAATATTTATTTCCACAAAGTAAATAAGAAAGAAAATATGCCTTTAAAGTAATATAAAAAAATACTGAAATATTTGTAATGATCACAACCAAATATATTACTTTTTAAAACTACCGCTTAACAAATCACTATTATAAAAACTAGAACATCTTTGGTTTAGCTGTCTATTTTATAAATACAAATCCAAAAACACCAATGAACTATAGCAAAGAACATAAAATAATCGTGCATCTGTTTCTATCATTTTATATTTCTAGTCTGTCTCTGGTGATAATATTTCGTATCATTCATGCAAACAGTTATTTTTAGAGTAATATCATCTAAACAATTCCTTAAATCTTCTCTCAGCTCTCGCACTTTAACCCTAACATCTTCACACATTAGATTATAACACATGGCTACTAATCCCATACCGAGCAAAACATATATAAAATTTATGACGAGCTTCAAGTGAGAACCTTCAGCGGAATCAGCAATATTCGCTCCAGGTACAAAGTCACCAAAACCAATCTTACATAAACTAATCACACAGAAATATGTCGAGTCTAGATAGTTCCATTTCTCCCAAGCACCAAACATAATTGTCCCGGTCAATATGTAAAATGAAATCACCCAGAGACAAGCTGTCGATGGAACAGTTATCTTCTTCTTAATGGGTTGTATTTCTCCATCCTCGAGCAAAGGATCCTCTCTCCGACTACATTCATGAGCCGTGATATATAACCATTTGAAAGTCTTAGCCAGGACTTTACCCATGTTACAGAAATAAAGTACATAAATTGGAATTCCAAAACAAGCATATGCAATGGTTACTATCTTTCCCCAAACAGTTTTAGGTACAACATTGCCATACCCAATCAT
Source organism: Nymphalis urticae (assembly GCA_905147175.2). Classification (NCBI taxonomy): domain Eukaryota; kingdom Metazoa; phylum Arthropoda; class Insecta; order Lepidoptera; family Nymphalidae; genus Nymphalis; species Nymphalis urticae. The sequence goes on along the minus strand of LR989995.1, from coordinate 11,894,908 downwards.
AGTGAACACTGACAGTGAGTACATAAGTGCTGCTGGAAATGACCATATGTCTTCTGAGGAACGGCCGTTATATCCCAAATGTATTGCACTTGTAACATTGTTTTGAAAGTCTTTTAAAACTCGGTTGCTATTAGACATCCAAGCTGTGTAGTTTAATACATTGTATTTATTTGTGATGTTCCACAGCTGCTCTACACAATTTTGCCTCCACTGAATAACATTTTCCAGCTGTTCATCTGGACTGTCTTTCTCAATGTGCATGAAACCTGCAGCACCTAATATCGCATAGCACACGACAAGGGCGCCAACACCCACTTGAGTAAACATAAATGCTATAAATTTTCGAAGACAATCTTTGATTTTTTCTCGCGGATCACTCTCAACCGTCGAGGAAGAGTCCTTACTCCTGAAGGAGCCATGGATGCTAGAATGCAGGTTATGCTGCCGCTCCATTTATCATATAAAAAATAATAAATGCGGTTTTACGTGAATTTTATATAAAACGTCGGACGCGATTCACACGGTTTATTTCTGGAAGACGTTGGCGCGATGCCAGGTCGTTTTGATTACAAAACATTTAAACTAGCTTTGCCCTTTCAACTCCCTACTGAGAAATCATATAAACATGCATGACCGAATAATATTTATCCAAAATTTTATAAAATTGTTATGAATTTGTCTCGCTATAGATAAGAAAATATTTTTTATCGGTGTATTACTTACCGAACGATATCAAAGCTCAGTGAAATTGCCACTGTTGAAATTTTCAATAATCATTGTATTTTACATTATAAACTACGCTAATTCACTAACAATTTGGTTTCAAAATTATTTATACTTTGTTGAATACAAATCCAGATGCAAAGACGCAAAACTCTTGTTTATTTCCAAAATGTCATTTTGACACATAAAAGTTATAAACAAAAAAAGCCGACAAGCGTGCAGACAACAAAAATTAGAAACATTATTTTCTTAACAAAATATTAAAATAAATATCCTTTTTTATTATCAATTAATATTAAAAAGTACCTTGTTTACACGAGAGTTAAGACTACTACTGACAATGCGATATTATAGTATAAATTTTCTAAAATAATCAACGTCGATAATCACGTTTATATGAAACCATTAACTATAATACCTTCTATTAACACTTTATCATCAAAACAAAATTTAGTTTATTAGTCAAGATTAACCATTTGGTATTGAATTAATATATACTTAAAACTGTAATGTGTGAATAATCTTTCTTGAAAAAACATATCCTCGCAAATATTTCTAATATTCTTAGAAATAAAATGCTATTATATTCTTTTTTTAATAACTAAGTTAGAAAAACAAAGGTAATTTTAAAAATTCCGAGCTAAAAGATTCTACAATCTATATAAAACAACAATGTGAAACCAGCGTTATCCAATTTGAATATTGATTTTTTTTTCTATAGCTATAGATGCTCCACAGATGTCAAAAATCAAAATTCACACGTTTTCTTGGCGTTGTTTGTCGTCCGGCGTTACATTTTTTATCGTTTAAGTTTTATTTCGGCTGTTGTAATGTAAAATGTAAAGTGGGACTCATGTCCAATGCAAATTTATAAGTTTTTATCCGATTTTGTAAGTATAAATTCATGTTTTATATCTTAATGCGATACATGAGCCGGACATCGGCCTGCAATTTTACTGATGACTAGAAGTTTTAAGGAATTTCAGTATAATTTAGCAAAACTTAATATAAAATAGGTGCAAAATTAAAAATTTGGTGCATTAATGGTAATTTTATACGTAGATTCATAATAGTAGTTTTTTTGGTATAATTCAGATTTAGTCAAGGTCGCGAGTGACGGAAATTCGTACAGATCTCTACTTATGCATGTATTTTTAATGAATTATGATTTGAATTGAATTTAATATTTTTCCACTATCGTTTCTCAACGTATTCTAAGCGTATCATTAAAATATTTCGAGAAAAACATGACTGATAATCCTTTGACCTCAGAACTTGTGATAACATTGTTTACACACTAATATTTCCTTACACTGAAATTTTAAATTTATATTATCTAAGAAGTTAGACAAAAACCTACTACTAAAAGTGTCCTTCAAGATAATGCAAGTATATTTAATTAATTCCTATTAAGTGTAAAATTAATTGTTTTTGATCATATTTAAGGTCGAAAGCAACATCCAAAACATGTAGGTGCAAAAATATGTCGAAAAAAAATATTACCAATAGCAGTCATGGAACCCCTCGTTTGACAGACATAGATGCTTAATAAATGGATAGCATTCAGCAAAAAGATCTAAAATGGCTTCACTCACCCATATGGACCCGGAGAGCTCAGGCTCAGCTTTATACCGGAGCCCTAAACCCACTACAATTGATTTAGTTGGAGGTATATACTGCCACATATGTCATATTACATATGCTAACAAAAAAGAATATGATTTACATTATATTAAACATGAAACTGGAAGTAAAGAAATAGTGTACACATGTGTGGTATGCCATAAGGAGATAGCTGGATATCCGAGTTTCCGCGGCCACTGTTACACAAGCCATGTCATAAAAGATAGATTCAAGTGAGTTCAATTATAATTACCGACATATTGTAATCTATACAAAAAAGTAGTTGCTTAGCGGCTGTTTAGTTAAACACTGAATTTGCTTTTTCTATTATTATTGAATTGATATTTCAAAAATTAAGAGACAGTTTTGTTTAAGTAATCACTCGCTATACAATGATTATCAGTAATGCTGTGAATGTTTGTCCTTTAAAGTGATTAGATGAAATATAATATAGGTATAATTTTAAAACAAACCGTTATTACAGTAATATCTTATGAAATTGTAAGAAAAGTTTTTCTTTCAGGTGTGAACATTGTTCAAAATTATTTTCGAAGTCTTTATCCCTCAAGGAACATATCAAAGTAATGCACAGATTTAAATGCTCATCATGTAATAAAGAGTAAGTTTTAATTGCAAATTTTAATTAAACATGTTAATATTTGCTGGGAAAAGTAAGTCAAAATTTTCATATAATTTCAGATTTACAACAAAGAAAGAGCTTCAATTGCATCAAATAATTCATAATAATACAGATATGCCTCCCTTCAAATGCCAAGCTTGCGATAATCAAATTGATTCACTCGAAGGCTGTAAAGAACATATAGATTTGCACTCCGCTTCTATATACTTTTGTCCAGTTTGTAATGAGAATATATCAAGTCGAGATAATGCTAAGGAGCATTTGAAAAAACATTTTGGTGATGACAATGAAGATCAACCAATAATACACAAAAATTTTGATAAACAAGAAAGTTATATAGAACAGTTGGGCGGGATTTCGTGTAAATACTGTCCGCTTATTTACAAGGATAGAGTAGAGTTTGACGCTCATTTTTCTTGCGAACATGGTAATGAAGATATAGTCTATACATGTAACGTCTGTGGAAAGCATTTTGAAAAGTACTCTGTGTTCAGCGACCATTCCTATAACCATTTCATGAAGGATAGATTCTGGTGAGTGTATGTACAAAGAAAAGTTATAAATAGAAAAAAAAAGATTTCAAAACAATCAATTTAATCCTCTTTATAACTTACAGCTGTGACATTTGTCATAAAACATTCAACCGCCTCTCCCTGCTGGTGACACACATGTCTGCCTGCCAAGCAAATATGGACGCCAATGGGAAGCCATTTGGGTGCTTCCAGTGCGGACACCGCTACGTCACCGAGATGCGTCTCCGTGAACATCTGCGAGACGCTCACGCTATCCATTGCATTATGTGTCCAGAGGAAGGCTGCCAAAAAATGTAAGATGATATTTTAATCAAAGTTCTGGTCTAAATGTAAATATCTTTTGTTTTAGAGTAAGAAGGCCTTATTTTATAATATTCCCAAAAAGCTAGCAGAGGTCTAATGAAATGTTTTCTTTTATAGATTTTCCACACCAAAAGATTTGATAACCCATCAACGTGAGCACCGTTCGCAGCAGAATTGGTGTCGGCAGTGCGGTCTACTGTTCCCTACTTTGAAATCATGTGAACGTCACCTGGACGTTCACAAAAAGAAGCTCTATATCTGTCCAGTCTGCAATCGAAATTACAGTGAGAAATACCTTATACTGAAACATGTCCCGCAGCATTTTGAAACAGTTTTGCACCTCTGCAAAGTATGTGGAAAGGTCTACAACGCCAAGAATCGCCTCATAGAACACATAAAAACTCATTCTGAAAGCAAAAACCATAAATGCACCTACTGTGGAAAGGGTTTCGTGAAGATAGGTCAGTTACAGCAGCACCTGAACGTCCACACTGGATCCAAGCCGTACAAGTGTCCCATATGTTCGAAAACGTTCGCCAGCTATCCGAACTGGCACAAACATTTGCGCAGAATGCACAAAGTCGACGGTAAAAAGTACAAAAAGTGTACAGAAAACGTTCCGAATTTAATCGACGAGTCGGAATCGGACAGCACGGAGACCCTGGACGAGGAGGAGTCGCCTGCAGAAATCGACATCAACGAAATTAATATGAATCAATCGATCTTGGGAGTCGCTCCGGAACTGGACGGGAACTTGACCAACGCTCGCCTGCACGTCGACATCTCCGAGACGTACACGTTCCAGGAGCCGGAGGACAGCACTATGGAGCCGGACGACATTGATCGGATCATCATCGAGAAAGAGCTGGAAATCTTCGAGGACACGGCGAATTTGAAAAACATTGTAGAATTCATTAACGTGTTGCCGGCCGATATCGGCGGGTGCGGCCCGACGCCGGCGGCCGGTCCGGTCGCGCCGCCGGGCCCGGCCGCGCCGGTGGCGCCGGTCGTGCCGGCCGAGTACGGGCCGGAGTTCGCGGAGCCGGACGAGCACATGCTGCACATCGACCCGCTGCTGACCATCAAGCACGCGGGCCCGGGCTGGGAGCCGCTGCTGACGCGCGTGTTCCCCGACGTGCTGGAGTCTAGTCGTTTCTCGATGATGAACACCGATATATTTTAAAGTGTCAACGCGACAAACATATTTTTGTATCTACACCTTCCGCCGGTCGGCCCCGGGTCGGTCCCGGGTCGGTCCCGGGCCGCGAGCGCCGGCCGGCCCCGCAGCTACCTCACACGGAAACGATGATGTACCTCACTTATACAATAGGCTCTATTTTAATGTTGATATGATATACATTTTTAACATATATCCCACCAAACATTAGACGGTTAATGTTATCATAATTCATAGTAACGCTACCTCATTTAGTTAAGTTTTGTCTTATATTCGCTTACACTGTATTGTTCGAAATATGTATATGTCGTCTCATAGAGTTTGTGTTGTATGTTGTGTATGAAATTTACTTGCATGAGAGGTTAGAGTGACTGCTTCGCGCACTTTCTCTTCATTTCTAAGGTATTTTAAATTTGCGCCGATTGTCGATTCAGTTCGAGTGTTAATTGGCGAACTTCAAAATTGTATATAATTTGATAAATTTGTACCCGCTGATCCCTGCGATAAACATATGTCTGTCTCTGTCTACCGACCATAATTCAGACTTTCCCGTATTAATGAATATTTCTACAAGAGTTATGTTTATCGTAGTCGACGTCGAAAACAAACGTTTCGAATGATTTCCAAAGGTTTAGGCTTAAGATGTTTCGGTAAAATCGGCTTTTTGTAAATATTTTGGTACATTTTGCGGCACGTTGTAATTTGCATTTTATTATGCTTGATCCTGTAGCCACCGCCCGCTTCACAAACATCGGCTCTCCTAGTTTTACACGAAAACGAATATTAATTAAAAGAGCTAGGAGAGAATGTCGGAGGGGGGAGATGTGAACATCCCGGTCCCTCGCGGTAAGAGTAAACGAGACAGCGGTGGCATTTTCATGCATTTCAATTTCGATTCCTTTTTTTATTATTTTATTCAAAGTCGCGAACGCAAAGCGTCGTGATTTTAGTGTAAGTGAATCGATAGTGCTGTGATATTTTTATGTATATTTAGATGTAAGTCTAGAGAGTGTAACGTAACAGCAAGTACAAAGATACATTATTTATGATAGACAAACAGCTACGCGTCCTCGTTCTTATTATATTACGAATAGATTACGAGGGGTTTGACAATCACGTGATCGACACCATTCCTCTCTTATAATGTTATAGTGATCGTCTCGCGCTTGTCAAACGTCTCGTGTACGCAGATTATTGTGTCAACGAATTCTACGTTGTTATATTAGATAGGGACGCTATCATATAACCCATACCCATTACCCATATGGACGACCACTAACAATTATCCGAAAATTGGTTAACCACATTGACGTCACGATTGCTGACTATCGGTTTTGATATAACCCTTAAATCTCTTTGAGGGATTCGAAAGTACCATAGCCATATGTCCATATGCGGTTAAAGTTCGTGCAAGTTCTCACGTTAAAATGACAGGAGAGAAAACGAATCGATCGCAGGTTACTGCATGACAAAATGTAGTATTAAAAAAAAAAAAAAAGAAAGAAAAACGTATGCTAAGAAATGAACTCCGAAATATATTTTCGAGAGAGTAAACTATTTACAATTTCGCGGCGAAGGGGTCTTAGTGATAAAAGTATCCAAAGACTGTAATGTATTTATAAGTTCAATGAACTTAATAATGTAATGGAGGTATATCCGGGAAAAAAGTCAGATGTGAATATAAAAAAAAATTATGAAATAGCTGTTTAGCTTTCGATTAAAAATTGGGCTTCGACGGAAATAGACACGCGGAACGTCCGCACCCGAAGCGGTGCTGGACGACAAATACCAATCTGGTTCTGAAACCGATTATAGTGACAATCGCATGAGCAAGTCAACAGACGACATGCTTGAAAAATTACAAAATTATTGCATTAAAATCGACGGGGAAGTTACTTCACTAATTGTTCTCGTTCGAAAACGAACTTCGAAAAGCTATTGAAGGCGAAATTATCTGCAACGGCGGACTGTATATAAAGTACTTCCCCTGTCGAAATTTCATTAAATCTCGTTTGGTGTAACTGCGCTGTAGTTTTAGTTTTAATATGTGTTTCGTCAATGTATAAGTATAACCCACTCTCGAGTAAATGAATTTCAGTATATTTTCGTGTAAATAAAACTGTGCTGTGGGATAGTGTGGATGGTTGATTAATGTTCCAAAATTTCCGACTACAGCGCAGCGTAACTGTCAATAAACGTTAGCTCTGCTGCAAAATACACTGCGACCATCCCCACGATGATTGAACTTTAATGTTTTATGAAGATTTACCGACGGAATGATACTAAACTGATAGCATAAATTGTTTGCATTTATTACTAAAGTACGTCTCATCTCTAAAACGTTCGTCGTCGCAGTGCATTTTGTTCCGTTACGACAGTAAATAGCATATAAATATTTGGTGGTGTTACATAGTCTTATATAAACCTCATCGTTCAATGTCATAGTACTTATGCAAAACTTCTATATTCATAATAAAATGATAACAGTTTCTATGTGTATTTCGTCGCAAAGGTAGCAATAATGTATAGATTTTCACGACTTCTTTGAGATTAAAATAATATTTGTGGTAAATAAACTTGCGTCTTAAAAGACGCTATAGGTTGTACCTGACGCGAATAATAAAATCTATTCGAACTCGTTTAAGTACATGTTATGTATTAAGACAGATTATTTTAAATTTAAGAATCGTATATGAATCGATTTTCATTAATATTTACTATTTTTACAAGCATACGTTTTTTACTAATTTTACTAAATTTTATTTTTGATAAAAGAAAATTTTCATAATTGTAGCCTTTGCGATCTTATTGTCCCTAGCTTTAGGTTATTAGGTTATAATCGAGCACAGGGTATTGTGGTTCTATTTTACGGATGCGTTATATTGATAGCTCGATAAGTAAGCGAAACAGCCTCCGATTGTGATGGTTACACAATACTACCTCAATACCCGATATGTGTACAAAATAGATTCCATCTAAATCTGTCTTAAAATGTAAGCTTTTGGACCGGGTTTATAAGTAATCACTTCACGGGTACATCTCGCTCGATATCGATAAGTATAATGTCGTAATATTTTTATTTGAATGTGAAAATTATACCTAAGCCCGGTCTGTATTACGCGTAGTAAGCAAAATTGCGTTTCAATTATTCTTTTAGTGCTTCTAAAGTATTGCATAATAGATCATCGATAGAAATTTATTTTTCTCTTGTGTCGAATCTAATTTGTCGATGTATTTTGATATATGGAAATGTTTAAGTAAGATTTCTCTTGTCGCGTAAGATATGGTAATAAACAACAAACAACAACCTCAACCTCGTTACAGCAATATTATATAATAGACAGGTATCAATTGTTCCTACATAATATACACTCGATAGTTTAAATCGTCATGAATCGTGAAATATTATTATAATCAGTGCGTATTTTGTGCGACAAGATTATAATTGTAAATAGAAATTGCTGTTCTCTATGTATTCAATTCCTAAATGGATTCTTTTATAAGATAGCTCGTATTGCTTGTAAGACGATAAACTGTAAAGCTTGATCGAAGTTAACTTTTTTTTTTTTTCTTTTTTAGAATGTAATGAAACGCAACCGAACAGCATAATTACAAACTACATTTATATTATATAATTTTCTTGGATTTTAATCCTATGTTACTTACATCCCATTGTTTACATTATTGCATAATTTTAAAAGGTTAAAATATCGATTTTTGTTATAACATGCATAATATATATATAGTTTTTTTTATTTGCAATTGGATATATCCAGTAATTTGCCTTTATACGCATTTTGTGTTTTGTTTTTTTTTTTATTTTACTATTTAAAAATATTCTTTTTTTTTTGATTCCACTGTAACGCCATCTAGGGGTTGTTTGTCTGATCCGGCTTTACAGTAATGTTATAATGTACCGAACTACCTCTGCATATGCATGCCTCCATAAATACAGTAATTATAGTTTTTGTTATTAATATTTTTGTACGTTATATAAAACAGATATACATAATTATAGGGTAAATAGGTTTTACGTGATTAATGTGCTATTTCAGAAAAGTAAATATAAAATAACGTAAGCATGTTTTCAGTTAAGTAGATGGGACACTCCAATCGGAATTGTATTGAACCATATTTGTCATAATAAACAATCTGACTAGTAAGACCATTTTATTTATTTGTACAAATGACCGTGCACTCTGACCCAATGACACAACCCTCAAGAGTATTGACCCGTCAGATATTTAGTTTACTTAAATTCGAATTAACTTTATTATACTTAATAATTTTCGATTGTAGTCTTAATTATATTATATATTTATATTTGTATATAATACCTCAGCAGCGGTTGATCTTACAAGAAGCAAATTCGTTTAATATTTATCAAAATATTAAAATTTATTAATAACAGTAAATACAAAAAAAAACATTTGCCTAAATATCTTCCCCTATTTTTCGGTCTTTTTATTTCATTTAATATTCATTTTATTACTTATATTATATTTGACTTCAAAAGCAAGGAAGAGTTTAGTATTTATTATATTTAAAAAAAAGTATATTATATATTTGTGATAAGCAGACAAAACTGACGTGACTTAACACTCCGGTTTGATTAGGACAGTCTCCCTTTCAAGCTACGTATCACTGTTCAGTCTCCTAAAATTAAAAACGAAAGTAATATTTTGCAACTACTTAAAATATAGAAAGCCAGCTAGAGCTGTTGAAAACGAATCATTAAACAATCAATTTCATAAACACACGATTCATTTTTACAACTATCATATTTATAAGTCTCTGGACTTATGGAAAAAATAAATGGTTTGATTAAGAACACTAAGGAGCTTGTTATAAAAAAAAACATAGGTCCTCATAACAGTTTATTTGTAAATTCATTGTTCCACATAAAGAAAAGTCATACTATGATGAACACACTTATATATACAAATTACTACCTCCGTTAAATACCGGACAAAATATTTCATAGTTGATGAGAATAATTATTGAAATTTAATCTATGCTAAAATGTAATAACCTCAAAATCAATAGCAGAATATAAGTAAGTAAAGGCTTATTAACTATTTTAGTACTTGATATAAACTAATCAGGTAAATTTTAAAACCAGAAACAACTGAAGATTATTTCTTTAAATACAGATAAATGGAATCTAAATACCGGCATCTTTCAAGTTTATTAGAGCCTGGTAATTATTGAAAAACGATTCGTTTTGCTTTCGGATAGTACAATTGTCAATACAGATACAATATATACAGAGTTAGTACAGATAATTCAATCCTCATGGAGGAAAAGAGTGAATGAATGAATTTGAGAGAATCAACGATGATTCACCCCACTCTTCTTTTTTTCTTGTGCAAGGTCAGTACGCTTCTAGCTATATCTATAAATGTTCCTACATATACCCTGCCATCCGTTATATGCATTCTTCTGATCTGTATGTAAGTTCTGTAAAACGCCTCATTAGCCAAACGAATCGTTTCTTGAATATAGTAAATGGACTTAAAAGTAAATAGATTAACAACTATTTCAAAGTTTCCTAATTTGTAAAAACTATTGTAACCACAACGGTTATTAATCCCCAATTAAAACGAAATATTCCAGAGCCGATCCAGCCAAGCTATAACGTTACATACCTACAAATATTGTAGAAACAAATTAACTTACATCGTAAATTACATTTTGGTGCGGAGATCTACATTCAACTGCGTGAGGTACTTGACCAAACGAGATTTGCATTTATATTAATATGGAAATGTTTTGTTTATAGTGGACTTTGGTGATATTTGAATAAACACACACTATATACCTACATGCACACATATAAGATCGGTAGTATGTTTTAAATATTGTTAAAACTGTATTCAAGTTAAGACATTTTTTTTTTTGTTAAAATCGAGCATAACGTAAGTCAACACAGCACTAAATATATTTTTGTGGATATAGTAGGCAAATCTGTTTGATCGGTACATTTACGATTTAGAAGATCACATGTTCTCAAACTGTCCATCCTTATCCAACAAGAGAATGTTCGGGTTCTCCTTTTCAAACTCTGTAGGTTTCCTGTCTCTCTGCTCGTCGGTCCACTCGCCTTCTCCTTTACCCCACTCGCCTACTTTCTCACCGATGATATCGATCTCCGCCTTAGCTCTTTGTTTCTCCGCCTGGAAACATTAACATATTACCTAAATTTAGTATCACTAAGCTCTAAGAGGTTGTAAATATTTCCTATTCCAACATAAGATGACCTCAACAAATAAATAACTTTGACATTGAATTGACGAGATATCATTGGTCTATCAATCTTGACTAATTTATGGTATTCAGTATGGTTTGGTGAAAAAATTAGAATTTTAATATTGGCTAAGTTGTCATCAGAACATTGGAAGTACATATGTAATATAAAGATATAGTAATAAATAACCGTTTGTAGTGAGAATATAAAAATAAACTAAGATTTTTTTATATCTATTCCTTCGATTGGATTAGGCTATAGATAACGTTCTAGACAAGTGGTTCCGTTCCGATTCAGTTTCCTCAAGTTACTACAAAGCATATTAATTTTGCTTTGGTTTTCCGACACCTTTAATCTATAAAGGTTGAGGTCCCTTGTGTCAGGGCTCACGGTACATGGTAAGTAGGAGTGCGGACACGTTACCTGCGTGTCTCTGATGGCGAACTTGTCGAACATGTTGGCGTAGAGCTGCATCTCGCGTTTCTTCTGCAGCGCGATTTCGTTCCGACACACGATCAGCTGATTTGCCGCAGCCTGTACAAAATCAATCACCATTACATATAAGCTACATACGTATTATCACAGAAGGACGCACTCAAGAAAGTCGCGAGTTTAGAAAAATACTTGTTAGCTTCAACTAGGTTTCGGAAGGAAGGAAATTCTATTAAACCTGTGTGCCCGCTGGATATCTTATTTTTTACTGATTCTTATTTACTTAGTTAAATAATTTACGTTTTCGTCATATGTGACATTCTTAATTTTCAGTTACAAAAATGTATTGTTTTTACTTGGGGAAACGTAACTAACTAATTATTTATTATTGTATTTACACCTTTTATATATTAAGTGAATAAACACAATCCTCACTTAAGATTGCAGGTTAAAATCCGAGCAAGCATGTTTGGACATTAATTAGCGTATGTTTAAAATTCTTCCCTTGCTCAACTTAAAGGAAAACATCGCGAAGACACCTGTTTATGTCATACGATATGCTGCTATATGCATCCAACCACCCTTTATTGAGCAGCATGGCGAATAAGGTCCTTTTCCAGAAGTCCTCACCAAGAGGAAAGGAGAATGGTTATACCATTTGTAAAGAACTTATTAGACATAAGATAGTATGTACTATAACAATTATATTACATATTATTTATACTCCATGCCCTCTTTCTACCTTGTTCTGCGGCTCAAGTTCGATAACTTTCTGGAAGTTTTCTATTGCCTGTTCCACTTCCCCCAGACCCAGCAGCGCTTGTCCGAGCCGGAACAGACCCTTCACGTTTTGTGGGTCGAATTTAACAGCCTTCGCTGCATGTTCCCGCGCCTTGTAATGGTGGGCCGGTGTCACCTTGAGGTACACCAGAGCTAAGTTCAAGTGAGCAGAGAGCAGCAATTGTTTGGCTTGCTCTCTGTGCTCATCAGATTCGTTTGCATCTTCAGGCAGGTCTGGGGATTAAAACAAATGCAAAGTAAGTTTTTTAGCAAAATATTAATATAATAAAAAAGTTATGATACTTTATAGTATTTTTATAAAAGTTTGAATATTTCATATCAAATATATACTCCATAGAATGTAATGTATTTATTCCGGTTATGCAACAACATTAAACGATACTAATTGGTATGTAAACAGCTTTACTTATAAACGTTATTCAGCGGGTGACTAGTTAAACAATGCTGTGTCTTCTTCTTTCGAATGTCAAATCAATACAGACAGAATGTAAGAAAGAGAGAAACCAATGTTCAACTAAACAGTCGCTAAGCAACGTTTATAGGAAAGGCCGTCATATATAAACTTTCGAAAAGAAAACATACGTACAAGACACTCACCTCCCAACAGGGTCACAACCTTTTTATACTTTTTGATAGCGAGCTGGTATTTGCTAGCTTTAAAATAGTCCGTCCCTTTCTCCTTCCATATGCTGGACTGCTGCAACTTCTCTTCAGCATCCATCGACCACGACTCCTTGGCCCTCTCGAAGCTCACTAACTTCACTGTGTATTCCACTACCGAGTTCGGAGGTACGCCCATTTCAGTGTTCCCCTCTGCTTTATACGCATACTTAGGTTGCAAGGTCAACCGTGACTTTTCTCCGAGTGTGAACCTTTCCAAAGCTCTCTCGACGCCCTCGCAGATATTGCTCTCGCTGCCCTCGCCGAGGCTGAACGACACGGTGCGCGTGTCGAATACTTTGCCGTCTTGAAGCTTACCTTCGAGTTCCACTACAATAGTACATTAAAATATTAGCATATTTTTAATTCCACTTGTATTTTTAAACGCCTATTGTTATTCTTTATAACTCATTAGTATTAGTATTAACTCTTTAACCTCCTCAAAAGGAGATTAGCATAGCAGTGGGACATTTACTACTTTTATATGTGTCTTCCTGACCAATTTTGGCCACCATGGGTTACAATTCTCAGGGGAGACTATATAGGAAATATTACAGTGTGTGCGCAAATAAGTGAATTATCTATCCCCCTATAATCCAGTGAGATAGAAGTACCGCCAACTTCCAGACTCCGGGGTACTAAACTATACCCACTAGACAAACGAGGCAGAACTTTTTTAATTACTAACTCTATTAAAGAAACTTTTTTTTAATTTATTTATAATAACTAATAATTACGCTATTAATGCACCACCAGCCATGTATGTGTGGGTGGGTGGGTGTGTATTACCCTACCATCGGCAAAACTTATACTTTTGTCATATACATATATTGTTATAAATCGTTGTGAATAAAATTCTAAACGAAACCATACAATGGAATGCTAGCATAGTGCGTCGTTACGCGATGTGTATCGCGGTGACACAATTGGATTAATTACCAATTATATAAAGAGAGCCGCGAGCCCGATACAAAGCAAAGAAAAATTATACTTTTCGCCAACGAAATCAATATGATTACTTAATATGATAAGCATTTCTACGGTTCGTTTGTTCCAAATGTAAATAAATAATCCTTAATTCCTTACTAATATTATAAATACGAAGATGAGTTTGTTTATTTTTTTACGCTTTCACATCTTAGCTACTCAACCGACGATCATGAAGTTTTGCATACAACAGATGTACAGAAAAGTATATAGAAATATAGAGTACCTAAGATATGCGGCCGGAAACTAGTTTGTAATAAAAGATTATGAAATTCCCCGTCTGCTTACGTAATCCGACTCAAATTGCTACATATAAACGATACCGCATACTGACTGACTTCGGAGACTGCGATAGAAGACAATTGCGCAATTAATTGTCTTCTACATCTCGCGACTCTGAGATCAAATCACATCGCGATATTCGTTCGCTTTACATTTGAACTAATCTTGTTATATTTGAAATTTTATTTCATTGTAATCCGTTGTTATGTTAATAATTAGTTGGAATCCGATCAATATCGAGTTCCACCTTCAGAAAGTTACCGCTCCCTTGGGGGGGGAACGGGTTACGTGGGATTCTTACAACGTAATGTACAAGTAACTCTCACCTGTGACCTGAGCGCCATCGTTGGGGTTGTCGTTCCCGGTGCCCTGTTCGATGATGTGCCGAAGGATACCTTTGTTCTTGTTTGGACTTAAATCTTCCGCTTTCCATTCTATCATTTCGATCTGAAATAATTAAACTTCGTTAATTTTATATGCAATTAAATTTTAAAACACTAGCACTTAATTGGAGAGATAAATATTAATAATTCCTTAAAACCGGGATCGCTAATAATCTTTAAAAAAAAGATGATTAAAAGGTACACAAAAACCTACCTCAAATTGCAACGTCGCATTTGGGGGTATTTTAGGGGGGCTGCCAGTCGCGCCGTAAGCATACTCTGGGGCGCAGGTAAGCACACATACTTCTCCCTTCTTCATCGTTGCCACGCCGATTTCCCATGCCTTTATCACGGAATCTATGGATGTAAGAAATCTTGTTAACTAAAACGTTAACTACTGAAAATATTTTAAACATAAAACAAGAATGCCGCCTACATTTTCTGTGAACCCTTTAGGCCCCCGGGGTACCACCACTGTTAATTCGAATTTTGATATGGCTGGGGCCCAGGCCGGCACCTTGTAGTCCCAGGCAGGACTGTGTGTGGTCATGGATATTATATAAATTCGTAATTTTTGACGCCACCGTTCTTTTAAAATAATTAAAAAATAAATGGTTAAGGAAACGATAAAAAAGTATATAAAATTACCACAAAATTAAAAAAATATAAGGTTTTAAGAATATTTACACATTAATTAATCTAACAATGTGTTGTTATTATAGAAAATGATAATTTTTGTGGGCATATTGATAAAAAAAAAAATTATATATTTATACAAATAATATTTGCTTATCGCAAAAAAAACCACATTCAGGATATTGTGTGGTTAGTATAGATAAATATTTTGACCCTAAGCTAACCGGATAAAAAGCCTAAGATCTGTCATAAATAGGTAATTATACCTTCTTGGTATTTCTTCCAATAAAAAAATGTAATTAATATAATATTTTCATAAATTACAATATTTTATAAATTGCTTTGTTAGCTATGATGAAAAAAAGTCAGACATCAACATAATCTATACTAATATTATATATACGTAAGTAACTGCTCAAGAAGGAGAGGAGGCCTTAGCCCAGCAGTGGGACATTAAAAGGCTGTTACTGATACTAACTGTAACTAACTCGAGAAAAGACATACACTACTTTTTTACAACATGTCCACCTTTCCTAACATGCGGGCAAAACCGTGGACGATCACCAGTATACCATATGTGATTAGTTAACTTGGTGCAAAATTATTTTCAAACACAATTGACATCGATTGGATTGATTCAGGTGAAAAAATGTGATTGGCTGGTTGGAGGTTGTGATTGGTTGCCAGAAATGTACCGTGCAGTTTATTCATATGACTCTAGATGTCAATTTACGACCTGAACTAAAGTAACAGAACAACTTTCATTATTTTATTTTATACATTATCTACATTTGAGTTGAATGTATGTAAAATTAGTTTTGAGTTCGTTTATATGTTTAGGTAAGTAATACATTTCCGATGTAAATTAATTCATCTGTCGCTCAAGTCATCGGTAAAAAACTTCACAATATCATTGTAATATAATTATAGTTTCAATTTAAAAATGATTGATTAGCATAAAATTGGATTTCAAACATAATTTACCTTAAAATAAAACAATGTACTCATATAACGGATCATATGATAGAATTTGACTTTCGATCCATTCTGGAAACATCTATAATGCATGATTAACTCTTTAAACTATACTTCTTCAAATATAATTATAAATAAATATTATTCTGAATCTAAATAATAACTAAGACTAACATATTTAAATTAAATGACTATCTTAAAATAAAGATCAAGTCTGTGCCGAGAAGTGGAACATTTATGAGCTGTTATTATATATTACATGTTAAATATGTATTAAATAAGGACAAGAATAAAGGTTAGGGCAGTTGAGGGCATATACAGAGTTATATATGTAAATAAATTTAAATACATTACTTTAATATTGAAACATTGATAAATTTTTAATTGAAACTTTAATATTGAAACGTTGATAAATTGTTAATTTGGCTTCAAGCCTACTACTTTGGGCTTATACTTTTGTTATAATAATAGAAATAAAAAAAAATAGCAATATATAATATTTATTAAAATAAGAAAATGCCTTGTCTATTAAACAATGACTAAAAAAAACATTAAATGCTGGAAAGAATAGTATTTCTATCATTTGTATGTATGTATTTCTTAAATAAATAAATAAATTTAAATGTATAAAACATATTGATAGTAAGCTGGTGTGCGAAGAAGCAACAATCCACACTAAGCTCAATTCACTTTACCCTGTTTAATAAATTGTAAAGAATGAAATCAATTTTTATACCAGATACACAATTTAATTGTATGTGATTATTATATGTCATATAGCCAAGATGTCCAAGATGGATTAGAACGCATGAATCTTAACTGATGATCATGGGTTCAAGCCCGGGCAAAAACCCATGAATTTTCATGTGCTTGATTTGTGTTTATAATTCATCTTGTTCTTGACGGTGAAGGAAAACATCATGAGGAACCTGCATGTGTCTAATTTCATTGGAATTCTGCCACATGTGTTTTCTACCAACCCGCTTTGGAGCAGTGTGGTTGAATAAGCTCTAAACCTTCTCCTCAAAAGGGAGAGGAGGCCTTAGCCCAGCAGTGGGACATTAACAGGCTGTTACTGTATATGACTGAAGCACTATTAGCACTATTAGTACTTTTACATATACAGACATTATTGTATCTCTATTATTTTTTTATTATTTTGATGAACAGCTACTGATTTTCTTGCCAGATTATTTTTATAAAATAGGTAAGTTGGGCATTGTAAGAAATATTAACCATTGCTTATATACCGAAGCACAACATACATTGGGAACTAAGGTGTTATGGAATATTGTGCCTGTAGTTACAATGGCTCCCTCACCCTTCAAACTAGAACACAACAAAGTATTGATATTTGGCAGTAGAATTAGTATGAGTGGCTGGTACCTACTCGGATGAGCTTGCACTAAAGTATCAGTAGAATTTACATTCTGAACTACAGGTAATTTTTTATTTAATTTAATTGTAAGAACCTATATGAAAGTATATATATATATATATATATATATATATATATATATATATATATATATATATATATTATTAATTTTGATTGGAATTAATGCAATACAATAAATAAATAACCAATTTAGGAAGACTAAGCAAAATTAAAGATAAGGTATAATTTGTACACTGTACAACTAGGAGAATCCGGCCTACACAAACTTAATGTTACAGCCAGTTGTAATGCTCTTCAGGAATTACATACTTTTACATGTGAGGATAAAATTTAATATAACAAAACAGCATTCTTACCTTTCCCCAGAACAAATTCGAACGGGTCGTTTCTGTCTTTGCTTGAATCGAATTTTGTGCCATCTAACAGCGTTCCAGTGTAATGTACAGTGACCTGGCAACCGGCGCTAGGAGTGTCTGATCCTTCGCCCTCGTTGATAATTCGTTTAAGGACACCACGATCGCCAGCCTTGGTTATATCAATTCCTTCGTCCACTGTCATTATTGTGGTTTTTAAATTCCTATTATAAAATTATAGTTTCAGGTCAATTAGGTTTATAATTAGCACGTCAAAAAGCGAGCAATACGCAATAAATAATAATAAGACTTTCTGGAAACTTATTACACGAGGAGCACCGGCAATTAGAAACAAAATTTGAATGAATCGAAATGATGAAAGATTGATAGATGCGAATATAGTGAAGTAAGAACTGAAGGAGTGAATGAAAAGGCTAATTTGATCGAATGAGTAGAATTTTCTAGACAATAAAATCGAATACTCATAGAAGAAAAAAAAATTAATTAAGAAATTATAATAAGCGCCACTTTATTGTTGTAGCACCTTGCTAACAACTGAAGTCACAGTGTCACATTGTTTTATTATAATAATTGCTGTTAGTTCTACCAAAAAGGACTATAATATTCCATATAATAGGCCCGGCTTCACTTGGCAATTTACAATAATTAATCTGTGATATCCTTATATACATGATAATCAATTAATAATATGGTATAATAAATATCAAGCCCAAATATAAATTTGATCACATGCGCATCTCCTTTTTTTCATCGATTTATCAAATATCTCAAACTACTGATCAAATTACGAAATGTGAACGGTAAAATGGAATGGCTTTTATAAAATTAAATTTACAAAATTAAAAATATTCTGGTTTATTATCATATGCATTGTTATTCCTTATTAACAAGTAAATTGAAATAAATACAGTTTGTCGACTGGTGACTTTTGTACATTAATTAATTATATGTCGTCTCGAACTTTTCTGCAGGTTTACATGTTCATGTTTAACACCTTTTAGCTTCGATCACTCACAAGAACGAAAGAGAAGTTTTTATTAGTGATCGAAGTCTTTTAATGATTTGATTACAGAACACCAAAATTTTCTATCCATGTCTATCAAATTTATGGTAAAATATATTATATTCGGTAGTTAATTTCTAGCTGAGCTAACCAAGATGCGAGAGGTAGGCCGTAGGGATCTCACGTGTCCTGATTCAGGCAGCTTAGAGAAGGATGAGAACCGATATAAATTTTTGGTTTATTTTAAAAATATTTGGATTTATAGCTACTGGCTATATCCGATATTAGAATAGGTACATATATACTAGACAAACGGGTATTATTTTAATTCTGAGTGCGATATTTAAATAATTATTAAAAGTAGCTCGGTTTCGGTAAAACTAAGAATGTCTTTATGTCTTCAAACGTTTACTTATTTACGATAAAATATTGTAGTTCTAATTAATTTTTGTAACCTCTAGCACGAAACACGACACGACAACAGTGCTGTTGTCGTGTCGTGTGTCGTGCTTCAAGGGAAGCATTGAATAGGTATATATCTATACCAATAATAGCCCTTCACACCGATATTATTAAAAAATATATAATATGTATTTACATATTATAGATACTATCCCTTCGTAGTTGTTGTTAGCGTCATTCTTGACAAGGAAGCGTATAAGTCGAGGGTTGTAAATAAATTCAAAGCGGGGTGACCAATAGGTTAAAATTAAGAGTCCAGTAAAAAACAATAAATCAAACAGGAATAAAATAATGTTTTTTCAAATTTACTTTTGATGGAATGAACAGATTGTATTTTATTAATAATAATTTTATTTAAGTAATTTTTTTATCATGTGCATATAAAGTTAATTTAAGTTTAATTATATAATTGAAGGCTTATACCCTTTGGAGCCGAGGTCCAGACTACAGTCCCCTAATTGCTCAACCCTCTTATAAGCACTGCTATCCTACATGCAATTCATTAAAAGTTTAGATGAGGAAGGAAGTTTCTTGAGTTTATGTCTTGTTTCTAAAATCTCTCTATAAACTGGTTGTCTAGTGAAGTTGATAAGTGATGTTTTTTTATGATATTTTAAGAAAGAAATTAAAAATTTATATATGCAAAGGGTAACTGGTTTTATTTTCAGAGGACAATTTAAGGTAAATGGTATGAAAATAAGGGTTTATATACATAGATAAGATAGCACACGCATGACACAATGTTAATCTATATTATTCATGCACTGGTACATTGAGGCTAGGAATAAAAGGGAGTTATGGTACTAAATAATAGTATTAATAGGAGTTTCTAGTTGTTATTAACAAAAATATTTGATTAAAAATCCATAGATAATTTAATTTACAATTTGTTTCTTCTCACCTAAAAGTAGTATTTATTACAATCTTTAGTATTACATACTATTTACAAATATTTACAACCATCTTCATTGATTTGTGCTAAATTCTATCACTTATTTGTTACAGTTATTAGGGCACTTTGCTACATAAAATCTATAATGTTTGGGTGAACTTTGGCTAAGAAGTTTATCACTATAACTGTGCAGCCACTCGTCAGAACCATCGCAACAGTCACATATACCATCATTTACTTTACTAGATGGTATCGATAAAGATTGTTTCCTTGGGCTTTGTGTATCACAATAGAATATACCATCAGGACAGGCAGTTGTGCTTGGTTCGTCCGTGCCGTCTTCACAGTCACAAAAGTCGTCATTCAATTGTTCAAATGGAATTTTTTGATGCGATGTTTTGCACTTAAATTCTTTATTTGAATCCGGCCGGTAGCTCTTGAGGTCAGCATAATATATACCACGTATCATACCATGTTCATTTATATATTTGTCATCTTCTGAACGCAAGTGTAGAAAATTCACGACACTTTTATAATCCAGTACAGGCACCACAACATTATTGTTAGCCTCTGATGTTATGGTTAAGAAGAAATACAGCTGATACAAAATAAAACAAGCAACCATACAACATGACAGGATAATAACATTTTTCTTTTTCTTAAGGCCCATTCTTGCAGTTTAGTATCAAACCACCTCTAGTGTTTTAGAATTTTATATACATTTATTATATATTTTTTTCTTTTTATACGAATGTTATCGTTTTTGACATAAAAGTCAAACCAAAAACCAATAATTTTTGTAAATACAATTTATCCATAGAGTCAAAAGAACACGTATTCTTTAAGTATTTTATGCATTTCAGTTTTGGAATGGTTATATCATACAGAAAAGCTTTATGACTATTTATGTAAGAAAAAAAATTACACGATATTTCAACTTTTGCAATTATAAGTTTGACGAATAATACCATTAAAGTATTTTTTAAATTATATTGATTGATAACTAAAATAATATTATACAATCTGGCGCTTTTAATGTCAAATGTCAATGTAAACAAATTACCATCTGTCAGACAATCGTGGATTAAAAAAAATTGACAAATAATAGTAAATTTTTATTATTTGTAGCTGTCGTTATTATTTATTTGATAATGTACATATTTTATACAAATTAAGTGTTTGAAAAATATATTTACTCGCACTATGATATTGTTACTCTGATACGTTGTTTATTTTAGATAAAATGAATTATTTAACAGTTGATTCCGCAACAACATCGACCTGCCCTGACAAAAATGAAGCAACTAATAATGAAGATCTTGAAGTAATTATGCTAATTTTAATTTCAATTTACTTAACAATAAAAAATACTCACCCCAAATTATATACAAATACATTTGTGTCAAACGAGAAATAAGTATAATTAGAAATCACTTCAAAGAATAATATTTAAATATATGCTTTACTATAAAAATATCTGTGAAGGAATAAATATGAAACTGAAAAAACATGTAAACAACAATATACATTCGTAAATAACAATTTTCAATATAACCTATATTGGATTTATATTTAATCTATTATATACATATTACATCTACATACACATAGCATACAAACATATTTTATCATATAAATTGAGATAGTTACAGCTCACTAAAAAACTCAATGCAATGTTTTGTCAGAATTTACTCGAATATGGTAAGAAAAATATTATATCTAGAGAAGTGCTTTCCATTTGATGATTTTTCACAATGAGGTTGGCCTGAAGAAACTCCTTTTTAGCAATAAAATAAATATGTGTACAAATTAAAGATTGGATATTATTGACACCACATTTTTCTTTTATTTAGTGTATATATATTTTTTTATTATTACAAGTATATATCTAATCCTAATTGGTTATTTATTTGTATAGATCTTGTTATATAAACAAGTACCTGGGAGATTGAGCTTACCTTGGCTTATTT
This sequence comes from Nymphalis urticae, assembly GCA_905147175.2. NCBI lineage: Eukaryota > Metazoa > Arthropoda > Insecta > Lepidoptera > Nymphalidae > Nymphalis > Nymphalis urticae. The sequence goes on along the minus strand of LR989995.1, from coordinate 11,872,406 downwards.
TCTTGTATTGATCAATTCATATAATAATATTCATATTATTGATTAATTAATATTATAACACAAGATATTTCAATAAGATTTTTTTATTTTTATTATAGTAATATATTTGAATTTATCCTAGATTAGATAATATTTTAAATAAAATAAAATGTTTGCTAATACAAGTTTTAGATAAACTTACTAAAAATATTTCTGTATTTAGGTGGACAACTCACAAAGTGTTTTGCTCAAGATAGCAACTCTGTATGCGGAGCAGCTGATGAGTGATTTGATCCTGGAGGTGGGAGGGGTTGGTTATCCCGCCCACAGGCTCATATTGTGTGCCAGCAGTGAAGTATTCCAGGTGAAAATGTATTACTATAAGAAATAAAATATTATAATTTATCCAGAACTTTGTGAACATCCAAAATGTGACACATATAAAAATTCACATTAATTATATCAATCAATAATATAAGAAAAATTAATGATTGTTCTTTTGTTGTAGGTTATGTTAATGAATCGTGAATGGAGTGAGTGGCGTGAAAGCCGTATAATATTACAGGAAACTCCCACCGGTGCATCTGTCTTCCCTCACTTCCTGAAGTATTTTTATACCGGCCAAATTAGAATATCGCATCAAACTGTGCTTCCCGTGCTGTCTCTTGCTGATAAATACAATGTTAAGGTAAACAATGACATTAAGTTTTTTTAAAGTTAAACTTCCTTGATTACATGGTGAGTGAACTTAGATGAGATGTTAGAGAAGATGTAAGTTCTGTATTTGGCAAGTTAATTCAATGTCAAAAAGTAGACAAGTGAATGTGTTCGTGGTGTGACTGTGAATATGTGTGTACTGTATGTGTGTGTGTATTGTGAGTGTGATTGTATTGAAAGTTTGTGTATGTATTGGATATCTGCATACAAGTCGATGTGTGTGTAGATATGTTTATATATATGTTGAGTGTGTAGATATTCTTATGTATATGTATGTAACCTTATCCGTTTATATTTTTTGCTAGGACCTAGTAACCCTCTGCCTGAGTTACATGTCACAGCACATAGCGCAGGCGGCAAAACGGGGAAAACTTATCGCCTGGATGCAGTACACCATGGCGTGTGGCCATAACGATGTTGCCAAGGTAATTGAAATATTAAAAACCAGAATAGATAGCTGATTCCTAATAAACGTTCTGAAAATGCAATTCTATTATATAAGTTCATTCTGTTAATCAGTTCAAAAGCCTGCATTACTTGACAATAAATTTAATTAAATAATGCTGCTGTAGAAATATGTCAATTATTTCTAAATTTATTACAATTGGAATGTTTTATAATTTTTGTTTAACAGAAAAGTATTAAATATATTTTTTAATAAATTAGTTAAAATAAATGTATATTTTTATCGATACTCGTGTGTGTGTATTTTTATTATTTTATGAATATAAATGTTTTATTGCAGGCTTGCCAGAACTTCGTCAAGTGGAACATGGAATGGTTGGTGGACAGCGAGCTGGCGGAGCTGGAGGATGACACGCTGCTGCTGCTGCTGCAGCACAGCGACCTCGTGCTGCACAACGAGATGACACTCTACCAGTTAGTTAATTCCTCAAACTATTTCGATTGCAATAGCATTTTTAATGCGTCAAATGACGTCAGCGTAAGATTTTAAGCGTTTGTTATTTTAAGTGTGTTAATGTTGGGTGAGATCGGTACATAGTAGGGTCTAACTGAGACTCAAATGCTTTAACATCATATCTCTTGAGCACATGGCACTCACGCCACTATTTTTTTTTTTTAATTTATAGATTTGTGGTGCGTTGGTTAAATAAACAGAAAGAAAGGTTGAACACGAGTGACCTCTCTGAGAGCGAGTTGAAAGCGCACTGGGACTCCCTCGTCACTACCGTCTTCTCACATGTCCGGTTAGTATTCAACACAACTTGGTATTCTCTTCATAATAGGATGTTTTTAATATATTTATGGAGTATAAGTAATTATATCATTTATTTTATACATCAGATCAGAACGTCCACAAATATTTATTTACTGGTGGTAGAGCTTTGTGCAAGCTCGTCTTGGTAGGTACCACCCACTCTACAGAAATTCTACCGCAAAACAGCAGTACTTTGTATTATTGTGTTCCGTTTTGAAGGGTGAGTGAGTCAGTGTAATTACAGGCACCAGGGACATAACATCTTAGGTCCCAAGGTTGGTGGCGCATTGGTGATGTAAGTGATGGTTAACATTTCTTACAATGCCAATGTCTATGGGCGTTGGTGACCACTTACCATCAGGTGCCACCGTATGCTAGTACGCCTCCCTATTCTATAAAAATTTTTTTTTGCATTAATGAGGTTTTTTATTTCGTTATTCCAGATTTCCTATGATGTGTCCGAATCAATTGGCAAAGTTGTTGCTCTGTCCGTTGACGCAGGAACACAAAGAATTCTTTATGGAGCGAATGGCGATTGCAATGAGTTATCAATCAGGTATGTCGGACAAAAACGGTATTAAATACTAATTTGTGGGAAACTGTATTCTTTATTTTATTTATTACGTATTATTTATTCGCGATCGGTGTTATGTGAACATAACAAGGTATGTCTGACGACAACCATTATTGGGAATGTTTGTTTGATCACCACCATACGGGTGGTTATGGCGTTAAGTGCCGCCACCATTGATAGACGCGCTTGATGCAAAAATCACTTAAGTCGCTCTAATGACATTCACTTTTTGAGGTGTGGTATCTATAATTTACCTGGTGGTAGGGTTTTGTCATTCGCATCGTTACATATTCTACTGCCAAACATGAATTTTGATTGAGGGATGATTTTATTACGCATTGGTGATGTCAGGATTGGTTTGTACTTCTTACAGTGCCAATGTTTATGTGGTGACCACGAACGCTCAGGTGGAATATTAAAAAAAAAGAGATATTTTTTTAATTTAATTGATAATAAAAATTTTGTATCTTTATACCTTTATACCTTTTTACCTTTATACCTATTACCTTTATACCTTTGTTAATATATTCCAGGTCAATATGAAAGAATAGCAGAAGTGCAAGAGACGGAATCCGGACGGATGCTGTTCACGCCCCGTCTGTACACCGAGGACACTTGGGGCTTGGTCCTCGCTGTTGATAATTTCCACTCCCTGCCAAGTTATCATACGAGGACATTTATATTCTCAACCAGACCCTCGATAGCTGACGTGGCCGCTGACAAGCTCACAGAGTGGACGGTGGATCTTTATCCCAAAGGGGTCTGGTTCAGGAAGAGCATGCTCATTGTATGGGCTGTGACGTATGATGTAAGTATAAAAGTTTTAGAAAAAAAAAAAGCCTTCTCCTCAAAAAGAGGAGAGGAGGCCTTTAGCCCAGCAGTGGGACATTTACAGGCTGTTACGGATAAAAGTTTTAATAATAAATTAGATATTTTCAAAGCCTAAATCAAAATATACTTTTCGAGCAGCCATTTAAAAAAAAATATATAAAGCCATTAAAGGGTCGGAATGTGACTTCTATCCAGAAGAACCAAAAACCTCAGTAGTTACTCTTTTTAACAATAAAAAAATTACATGTAATAATCATATACAATACGCATGGTGACAGTATTAAAGAATTAAAAAATAAATGATTTTAGAAAAGAAACTATCTTAAAAGGATTCTAAAAAACGATCCAATTTTAATATACACATTGAGATCAATAAGATTTTGCTGCGGGTTTTTTCGAGCGAAATTCAAAATAGGTAAATGAAAATGCAATTATTTGCGTAAACAGTGAGTTTATTACTGAAATAAAATTATTTTCAGTAATAGTATACGTGTATTACATTATAGAAGTCTATATAGTATATAGTAAGTCTATATTAGTCATCATGCCTATTATCTGATCTGATGTCATCGAAATTCATGACACTATATTATATCATTTCTATATTTGAATCGTTGCGTTGTGTCCCCATAGACAAAGTTCTAGGTGAATATATAGCCATGGACGTAGGTTCTAAATTAAGTGAAAGAAAAAAGGTTTTATGCAACATCAAACTTAACACTTATTGATTAGTTCGAAATAACACACACAGACGAAATGGATTTGAACATTTTGTTCTAATTGTGTCCACAGGTGCCAGAAGTGGTCCTGCGTACGGTGCGCATCTCAATCACGTGCCAGAACTGTCCGGAACAGCAGGATAACAACTACGAGTACTGCGAGTACAACGAGCCCGATGTCAGAGTGAAGGTACGGTTTTATTTTATATAATATGTAAGCGAACACGCAAACGGGCCTTCTGATGACTTGTCATCACCGCCGCCCGTAGACATTGGCGACGTAAGAAATGCTAATAATTCCATATGTCTCCAATGCGCTACCAACCTTGGGAACTAAGATATTATGTCCCTGTTGTTGCACTGGCTCTCTATTCATAGTAGAATATCTGATGATACGTGGCGATATGCATTTGCCCAAAACATCGTTTATAAATATCTTTCCGGCTTCAAATATACTTCCTATCCTATCTTAGCAAAATAAAAATAAAAATATTACATAGTTGATACATAATTGTATTTCCGGTGGCATCCACACTAAGCGAACTTGTGTCGTGGATACCTCGCTACGATTTACAGACAGCGTCCCACCTACGGTAATGGTGTGTACTTGAAGCATTTATGTAAATATTAAAAGTAGAATATGCAAAAATATATAAGTAATATTTATAAAGCCGTTGGTCCTGCGCCTGAACTCTTTCCGGTCGAATAAAGAGTGCACCTGTGTTTGCGGACACACTTGTGCACTATAATATCTCCTGCGTAGTTGGCTAATCTCTCTTGAGATTGGCCGCCGTGGCCGAAGTCGCTCTGGAGGACATTATTATTATTATATATATATAAATATATATAATGTCAATAATATTATATTTATGCAAAACATGTTTGACTCGTATCAGAGTCCGGGCTTTATATTTTAGGGCATATCAACTCTAACAATGTTCCAAGCACGACATCGATAATGATATTCTCACATATATGTTTCTTTCAGATAGGTATTCTAGTGTGGGGGGTACAAAATGGCGTCGAACATGTGGCCTCCGTCGTCGAGAGAGTGCACAGATTTTCTGCTCAAAATAGGTAAGGATAGTTTAGTTTAGCAGTACTTAAAGTTTTTATTTTATTTTTTATTTTATTTATTAGTTTTACTTACAATCACTTACACTGATACATTTAAAGAAACAATTAATACAAACTTATTAACTAAGTGTAGAGATTAATTAAAAGTAAACACAACATGCGAATGAAAAATGGAAACCAGTTCATAAATACAAAAACAAAAGAAAAAAAGGAAGAAACATAATATAAAAATACAAAATAATAAACAATTCTATAAAAATATCCAATAAGTATTACTCATAATTATCACTCAAAAACCTGTCTACGTACTTCCTAAAGTTTCGAATTGAATCCGCGTGAATGTCGACAAAAGAGCACACCTGGTTTAGGAGTTTACACAGCCTTGGAATTGGTGAAGTTGCACCAAAAACAGTTCTTCGCAAGGGTGGGCAGAGGGGTGTTATCGGAGATCGAGGATATCTTGCAGGAACTCTGAGTTGGATTTTAATGAGCAATTCCGGACAGTCTATTATATTGTTGATAACTTTATATAAAAACAGCAGATCTAACAGATCTCTGCGTTTATTCAATGAAGTCATTTTGTAATGTGTTAGGCGGTCTGTGTAGGAAGTTTGTTTTTTTTTATTATAACCCTCACTAAAAGCTATATGCCATAAGAATCTTTTTTGTATTCTCTCTAATCTTAGAATATGTGTGGCATAGTGGGGTCGCCAGACTGTCGATGCATACTCTAAAATAGTGCGGACCAAGCTGTTGTAGAGAAACAATTTAGTTTTAACGTTTTTAAATAGTTTGGCATTTCTCAACACAAAGCCTAACATCTTAGAAGCTCTTGTGCTCACCTTATCAATGTGGTATATAAACGTTAGTTTCTTATCAAAGGTCACGCCAAGGTCTCTTATTGTTTCAAGGTCATGTAGTTTATGTTCATGAATATGATAATCAAAACATATAGGTTGTAACTTTCTGGTGTATTTTACATTGAAACATTTTTTGGAATTAAGAGACATTGTTATCCAGAGCCCAAGATATCAAATTATTGAGATCGTTCTGTAAGAGGACGCAATCAATGGAAGACTCAATTACTCTTGCAAATTTTAAATCATCGGCGTATATAAAAACTGATGAATGATTAAAGATGGTCGAAATATCATTAATGAAGATATTAAATAATATAGGCCCTAAATGTGATCCTTGAGGTACACCTGAGTCGACCGGATAAGTAGAGGATTGATATCCATTCGCTACAACATAGAATGATCGGCCCGTTAAATATGATGATAGCCAATCCAAAAGTGACCCAGTATACCCGTAAGCTTTTAATTTAAAGATAAGAATATCATGTGCAATAGTGTCAAACGCCTTAGTGAAATCTGTATATATTACGTCTACTTGCTTATTGTCATCAATTGCTTTGGCTAACAACTCAGTAAATGCTACCAAATTTGTGGTCGTAGACCTAGATCCTACAAAGCCGTGCTGTTCATTGGCTAGATAACAATTAAAGTGATTTTGGATAAAAGGACAGACAGTACTCTCAAATATTTTTGCAAAGGTAGAAAGAACGGAAATAGGTCTATAGTTACAAACAAGGTCAACAGTACCTGATTTATGTACAGGGACAACTTTAGCTAACTTCCACTCCTTAGGAAAACAGCCAGTGCGTAGGGATTCAGTAAAAATGAGAGACAGTGGTGTAACAATAGCTGAAGCACAAGATTTAATGAAAAAGTTCAGCGGATATATAAAGCATGTGTTGAATACTCGCTTACTAGATCTACACGCTTATACACAATATATTATACTGTACTAAGACTGTACCGTGGATACAACCTCCAGGTACCAATCATTGTAGTGACATCGCACCTGCTTCTGATTCGTTGCGGATGACGTTATTACGGCAGCTGAGCCAATGGGGACAATTGACGCTACCCCACTAATTAATTATCTTTAATAACCTCGGAGTAATGGCACATACTTTTTAATTAAAGATCTTTTCTTTTTTTACTTCATTGCTAACCATTGTAAAAGTTAAATTTATTTAAAGCGCTAGTTTTTAATGATTAATTCGTTATTTTTCAGTTCTGAGGTGCAAATGCAGACTCTCAGTGGTCCTCCGGCACTCTATGCTTATTTTTTTTGTCTTGTACTCTATTTCTATACATATATACCAAGAAATATATATATATGTAGCAATTTCTAATAATGTGTCAGGTGAAAAAACATTCACATTTGAAATATTTCTCCTATAAGAATGTTACCAACCTAGACCTAGGGCTTAGCTAATTTGTATTTTTAATTTGTATATCTATGGCATAATACTTACAGAGTTTTAAGTCTTGATAGAAGATAGAATTGATGGGAGCTTTTCGTTAAATATAATTTTGTAAAATGTCTAATTCATAAAGTATATTGTGATAACGAATGTATTTCGCGTGAAAGTGTGCGTCGGACTCGCTGTCCCCGTATTAATTCGTGGTGGCACCGCCCGCAGAGTGCTGAACATCGACGGCGCGCTGGACTTCGACGAGCTCAACACGCCGCTGTACTCGCCCGCCGCGCCCGCCGCGCCCGCCGGGAAGCACGGGTAACACGACTACGGATAAACTAACCTTAGATTTATATTCTCTATAAGATTATTAGCCGTGGAGTACCGGCTTAGAATAGTACTCCCCCAATTTCATCCCGTGGGTGTCGTAAGAGGCGACTGAGGGAAGGGGAAAGGAGGGATGGGCAGCAGCGTCCCCCCCATAAGCATCTTACCCCCTACTGCGCTCGCCAACACGCCTGCCCAGCGTGGCGAGTATGGGCAAAACCTCCCAATGGTGGATGCGCAAAAAAAAAGGCCCCCAGTTACCGGCAAGCCCGCTAGGCTCGACCAAGGTAGCGGTCGCGGTATCGGCAGGGCAGAGGGTGCAAAGAATCACCGGTTCATGGCAGGCTACCATAAAAGGCGACTAAACATGGCAACGTACAATGGACGCTCGTTAAGGCTGGACCATCACATCGCCGAATTAGAAGTAGAGCTAAGTCATATAAACTGGCATATACTGGGGTTATCTGAAGTCCGAAGACAGGGGGAGGACACGATAACTCTAGAGTCCGGTAACTTACTCTACTTCCGCGAAGGTGATAACCTCTCCCAGGGTGGTGTCGGTTTTCTGGTCAAAAAGGATCTCATTAGCAGCATTGTGGAAATCAGTAGTGTGTCGAACCGGGTAGCGTACCTTGTCCTAAAACTCTCCGACAGGTACTCTCTGAAGGTCGTACAGGTATATGCGCCAACTTCGGCATACTCTGATGATGTGGTCGAAGCGATGTACGAGGACATCGCAAAGGCCCTCAACAACACTTCGAAGGCCCACTACAATGTTGTTATGGGAGACTTTAATGCTAAAGTGGGAGTACATAATAGCGGTGAATCGAAAGTTGGACCTTACGGCTTGGGCTGCAGAAATCACAGGGGGCAAATGCTGGTAAACTTTCTCGAAGCACAGGGGCTCTTTTTGATGAATTCTTTCTTTCAAAAGAAGCCCCAGAGGAGGTGGACCTGGCGAAGCCCCGATAACGTGACAAGGAACGAGATAGATTTTATCATTTCGAATAAAAGGCACATATTTAGAGATGTCTCAGTGATCAACATGTTTAATACCGGAAGTGATCACCGCTTGGTTCGAGGCACTCTAGATATCGACTTTAAAGCTGAGAGATCGCGAATGATGAGGTCTACTCTCCGACCTACCATGCTCCAAGCTGCTCAAGGTGCCGAAAAGATCCAAATGGAACTTCAAAATCAATTTACCGCGTTGGAAACCGTAAGCAGTATTGATGAGAAAACCGACACGCTGGTCAAAATACTGCAAAACACATCCCGCAAGTGTTTTCCGCCACAGAAAAGAGACAACGCACCAAAACTCTCTGCTGAGACACTCGAGCTCATGAGGAAACGACGAGAACTACCATCGTTTTTGTCAGATAAGGCCTTAAACCGAAAAATAAAAACGCTGACGCGACGCGATCTCCGATGCTCCAATACCCGTGCCATCAAGGCTGCGATTGAGCAAAATCGGGGATCGAAAGTGTTCGCTCGCAAGTTTGGGAGGCCGCGTCTGACAAAACTTAAAACTGAAAATGGTGGGGTCGTTACCTCTAGGCCTGAGATTGTCGGAGAAGTAGAGAGGTTTTATGGGCAGTTGTTCTCTTCAAGATCGGATAAACCTGTGGAAATCAGTCTTGATGACCAGCGCGCCCCTCTTACGCGCCATTACTCCGAGGAGCTCCCGGTCGTTGACCTAGGCGAGATTAGGGCGGCTCTAGAACAGCTTAAAAACAACAAAGCTCCGGGAGATGACGGAATCACAACAGAGTTGCTTAAGGCAGGCGGGACTCCGGTCCTGAAAGAGCTAGCAAGCCTCTTTAATTCCGTCATCCAACATGGCAAGACCCCGGAAACGTGGAGCGGGAGTGAGGTGGTACTGTTTTTCAAGAAAGGTGATAAAACCCTCTTGAAAAACTACAGACCAATCTCTCTCCTGAGTCACGTGTATAAGCTGTTCTCAAGAGTCGTCACGAACCGTCTCGCCAGACGACTTGACGAGTTCCAGCCCCCAGAGCAAGCCGGCTTTCGATCAGGCTACAGCACCGTGGACCACATTCATACTGTTCGGCAGATTGTGCAGAAGACCGAAGAGTACAATCAGCCGCTGTGTATGGCATTTGTGGACTACGAGAAAGCCTTCGACTCCATCGAAACCTGGGCAGTGCTCGACTCATTGCAGAGATGTCATATCGACTGGAGATACATCGAGGTACTGAGATGTCTATACGACGCCGCTACAATGACTGTCCACATCCAGGACTGTAAGACGAAGGCGATCCAACTGCGCAGAGGGGTGAGACAGGGGGATGTAATATCTCCGAAACTGTTCTCCAACGCGTTGGAAGACGTGTTCAAGACGCTGGATTGGACTGGATGTGGAGTCAATGTAAACGGCGAGTACATCTCACACCTTCGATTTGCCGATGATATCGTCATCATAGCAGAGTCGCTGGAACAACTAACCAAAATGCTGCGTAGCCTTAGTGAATCTTCCCGGCGTGTCGGTCTCGGTATGAACTTGGACAAGACCAAGGTCATGTTCAATAGGCATGTTGTGCCGGGACCGATATACGTCGAAGGGAAACCTCTCGAAGTTGTTAGGGAATATATCTACCTAGGACAGGTTATACAAGTCGGTAGGAACAACTTCGAGAAGGAAGCCGATCGAAGAATTCGCTTGGGATGGGCAGCATTTGGCAACCTTCGTCAAGTCCTCACGTCGTCCATACCGCAATGTTTGAAGACGAAAGTCTTCAATCAATGCGTCTTACCTGCCATGACATACGGTGCCGAAACGTGGACACTAACTGCGGGACTAGTCCACAAATTCAAAGTCGCTCAGCGTGCTATGGGGCGAGCTATGCTCGGAGTATCTTTGAAGGATAAGATCAGAAATGAGATTATCCGGAAAAGAACCGGAGTCACCGACATAGCTTGCAAAATTAGTGGCAGTGGGCTGGTCACGTATGTCGTGGGACCGATGGCCGTTGACCGAGCAGACGAGTCTTAGAGTGGAGACCGCGGATCGGCAAACGCAGCGTAGGGCGCCCTTCAGCCAGGTGGACCGATGACCTTAAGAAGGTGGCGAGCACCGACTGGATGCGGAAGGCGGAGGACAGGGAGCTTTGGCGCACCTTGGGAGAGGCCTATGTTCAGCAGTGGAAAATGATTGGCTGTTGATTGATTGATTGATATAAGATTGGCTATTTTATACGAATAAAATTAACAGTTCTTGATTTATATATCTTTATTTAAAATACAAAAAACAACAATGTGCCGCTCATCTCAATTCTTATATTCATTTTATCTTCTAGCAACTTCGCCGTCATTCAATACGCAATCATTCATTCATTCATTCACGAACCCATAATGAATATCATAGATGATTTTAAATTTCGACCAATCATGTCAATTCAAGGTGTAAATTGTTTAGTTATATTCACTATTCGTAGCCATTCGAATAGGCTATAGTTAAATTACATCGGTCAGGTGTGGTTTCTCCATTCATTCAAATCACGAGATGGAAATAAAACTATTTAAGTCTTGTTTCGTTGTCAACAGACGTTGTCCAAAATGCTCGGACATCTGCGACCCGCCCGAACCCAAACACCTGTTGGGTCCGAACAGAGACCAGCTGAGGGTAAGTTGTAGTCATTGTTACTATTCAATCATAAAGCAAGTTTAGTTCAATTTATTAAGAAAGTCACGACCGGTAAATGACTGGACGAGCCGGGTGGCGTGGTTGGTAGATACTTGCCTTTCACGCCGAAGATTGTGGGTTCGATTCCCACCCAGGATAGACATTTGTGTGTATCAACATGTCTGTTTGTCCTGAGTCTGGGTGTAATTATCTATATAAGTATGTATTTACAAAAGAAAAGTAGTATAGATAGTATATCAGTTGTCTGGTTTCCATAGCACAAGCTCTGCTTAATTTGGGATCAGATGGCCGTGTGTGAATAATTTCCCAGGATATTATTAAATGTCATTGCTGGGTTAAAATGTTTTCTGTTGAGATTTGGAGTTTATACCACCACGCCGATTCACAGCGGGTTTAGATAAAGATGAGTTACAATTTTCTCTTACACATCAGGTTTCCTCGCGATGTTAAATTCATAAAACACCTTACTGATTATTCTGCGTCCAGACGACACAGAAGAATCTCTTTTAATTTGAATTATAAATATCAGAGTTTGCTGAAATGTGTTGAATATTGTTTTCTAGATACAAGTAGTGATAGTTCCACTGACAGACTTCTGCCACGTGGGCGCGTCCGACACCAACGGATGACCGTCCGTCGCGACGCGGATGAGCGACAGTGTTGCCAACCTTTAAGAAGCATTTCCCCCTAGGTCATTGATTGAAATAATACATTTATATTATGTTTAAAAAAGCAAAGCAACTACTGCAAGCAGCAGTAAAATTGAAATTAACAGAGATTTTCTCGTAAAAATGTTTTTCTGGAAAAAATATCTTTAAAATATGTTGCCCCTATAAATACCACATTTCATCTGACTGACCCCAAATTTCGGGGGAAAACCCCCAAGTTAGTAACACTTTTGAGCGAATATTGAACAAGCTATAATTCGCTAGATGTAAATATATGTGACGAATATTCGGGCGAATGTTGGTTGTAATTTATATTATTTAGTGTTGTATCATGTATGTGTGATGTTTTGCCGATTTGTAAACGAATTAATGGATACATTTATTTTAGTTCAATGTAATTAAATAATAAATAACGGAGTTGTGATTATTGTACTATGTTATAGTGTAGTTTAAAGTACGCCTTAAGTCATTTAAGTATTACGTAAAAAATATTATATTAAATATCACGCATTTTTTATTAAAATACCGATACCCATTACTATTTTAATTTTCGAATTCAAAAGTTTTTTTTTTTTAAATTATAATTCTTTTTAATTTATTCCCTTCGACAGCAAAAAAGAAAAAAAATATGTTTGCGTAGTACTTAAATGTCACTGCAGACGCGTTTATTCGAATGTATTTGTTATTCACTCAGTAGATAAGAATGATTTACAGTAATTAAGAATTTTTATTGTGAAATAATTTAAATAGGATAAATTGATTTTATTCTTTAATTAAAATAGTTTTTGAACGTTTTTCAAATGTTGTAATATCACTAAGTCAACTCAGCAATGTGACATTCTATACAGCGCCATATTGTTTTGTTACTGTTGTTTGTCGTATATTTATGATTTAAATTTTGTCTTCGGAAAGAAGCGCAATAATTTTAAGCTAATATGACGTCATATTGTTATATTTGAGTATTAATTAAATGTATTAAATATTTGTTTGTATATTATTTAAATAAATAGAATAAATACTAGTATAGCAAATATAGCGTTGCGCATGGTTTCATTAGAGTTAACTGCGTTGCGTAGACAGAGAAACAAATTAGACCAAGGGGCCGTGAAACCGCGATTGAGACAGAGATAGTTTGTCAATGTGTGAGTATAATGTGGCTATAGTAACTGCATTCCCTGTTTTGGGTAAATAATTTTCAGGATTAAAACAAAATAAGGTTATTAAATTTGACTTTTTAATATTTATTGTACTTTTTTTTTATTAAAATATTTTTTTGTTTTCCAGCTACACTCAAAAACCGTTGCATTGTTTGTTTTTGTTTCCGTTATCAATAGTACTTCAGCATCTTTATATGGTACTGGATTGGCATTCTCCTCAGATGTTGAAATCTAAAGCACTTGATTAAATTATTAATAAAGATTGGTTGCCACATATATTTCTATGTTAAGCTAATAATATTATAAATTCATGAAGAATGTTAAATAATGTTGTCGTTGGAAAATTATGAATAGGAAAACGAATAAATTAAAATAACATATTTACATATAACGAAGCACTTTAGGTTATTATTGGACTCCGTATTTATTTGTTTACATTGTCGACGAGTCGATATTTTTTATCGATAATAGGGAATTTTATTTAGCTGACGCTGGCAGCACCTACATGATAAATAATTATAGGTTATGAATGATAAAAACTGGAAAATCCTATTATCTTCATGATTTTAATGAAATATAAGGTTATGTTATGCTATGGCATAAATAAACATCACTGAGAAACTATATTTAGGGACAAAATAGTCGTACTTACGCGTGAAAACACACGCCGGCAATTTTCTTCTTGCTATCGCTTTAACATGAAATAATACGACAATGCACCATTGTATAATCTTCGATATGATAAAAGGATTGTTTCTCGGCCTTTTCACTGGATCAGAATCGTCTACTAACATAAAAATAAGCGAAAATTGAACAAACAACACAATGAACGCACCAACTGTTAACGTTGTTGGTGGTGGTTACGCGATAAAGGACAAAAGATTTGATAATTCTATTTCTGTCTAAACCATAGGTAACGTAATTTTCGTTCTCTTTCTTGTGTAAGTGAGAAGGAAACCGTCATTGCGTTTATTAGTTTCTCTGTCTACGCTGCGTTGTTCCCGCGTGCGTGTTACTAAAGAATAGGGCTATCAAATGCACAAATATATTTTTCAAATGCGACTGGTTCTATAGATTAGCGCGTACAAACAAATAAACGTTCACTTTTTTATATTTGTGTAGATGTTGTTCTATGTTACGTTGACAAATTCGCAAAATCGGTAACGACTACTGAAGCACAGAGGGATCCCCCGCATTGTAACAGCTTTATAACACTAAACAGGTATTTGATCTTCATGGCGCGAGTAATTTTGTTTATAGTCCATCTGAATCGTAATTATTGTTATATTGATGATACGATTCCGTTTGCTTACCCGTTTTCTTACTAGTAGATGAAATGGGATGCGACATGTGACCTGTAACCTATTCCGTAGTCGTCCGTGAGCGATAAACGACGACCTTAGTTCATTATTGTTTTAACCACGGGCAAGTTTACTGCGATATTCCTTCGAAAATTTATACTTTAAATACTTCACTCAACAAAAACTTTGTAAACAAAGAACGAAGACAAAATGTTTTATATATTTAGAGCGAAATATATTTAAAGTTTGCGTCGCATCTCGTCGCGTAGAAAACTTGTTAGCACTTCGTCTAGTCTCGCATATACACACAGAGAGACAGGCGTAGTTCAAAAGTGTTCTTATATACGCTTCGTTAACGGAGGTACTTAAAATAAGAATATTATGAATTGATCTTTATCTTATTTAAAAAAACACTTAATACCTTTTTAACAAGTGAGTAACTGTTCGCTGTGTAAATGATTCTTGTGTTATTCTAA